>OY728150.1:1967816005-1970316005 GCA_963277665.1 Viscum album
AATTAATTATTTGATTTATTGTTGTAAATGTTTTTATTGATGAATATTTGATATCTTTCCTTATGATTGAAATTTAGAATAAGGATTTTTTTGAAAAATTAAAAAGGTTAGAATTAATGGATAAGTTTGATAAGAATTTTAATGATTCATATACATGATGTATATGAATTTTTATTTGGTTAATATTATTATATTTTTGATAGATGTGATATTGTGGTGTGGGATATGGACTAGGGATCTTAATATCCACCTATGACATTGAGGTGTTGGACATGGAACGAGGCTCCCAATACCCATATCTAATAGTGAATGTGGGATAGATATTGAAAATCAAAATACCTATTTGACATTGAGAAGTGTGATATGGAAATGTGATCCTAATACCCATAGTGTTTTAGACATAAAATTCTAGGACCATGAGGTTGGCATTGGACTATGTTTCCAATATGGTTCTGATATGAATTGAAATGAAAAAATGGATGATAACTATGTTATTGTGATATGTGATATCCCATGGGGATAGTTCCAACACTGGAACATGATGAATTAGGTATTAATACTATATGTGTCATCGTGATCCCATGAGTTTTTATTATTAATTAAAGAATAATGAAATGTGATAACACTTTTCATTATGGAGTTTCCTTTATTCTGTATACAACTATATACATTATTATTGAGTAGATTTTATTTTAGAAACTGTTGGGGGTGTCCTACTGAGTTATACTCTCACCCTACTCAGGTCGCCTGATCGGTGCCCAAATATCATTCATAGATACATGACATGATCATATCAAGAGACCTATCTGATATGGCTTTGTTTGGATGGATCATAGAATAGGGAACATTACAGGGGGTTGGGACCTTTTTACGGTGTTTTCAGTGTCTTTAATTTGTTTCTTCATCAGACTCTTGAAACTTAATATTTCATGAAATATATATTGCTAGTTTTGGATATGGTTTTCCTATTCTAGTTCATAATGTATTATTGGATGTTATGGTTACATAATTATTATAACTATTGGTTATTTTCATTGAGTTATTGTAGATTTATTTTTATTTTTTTAGCTTTGATAAAGTAGTTATAGTATCCCGTTTTTATTTAATTAGACATTTGCTATTATTATTCACAATCTAGGGTATGAGGATGCATGCTTGAGTGTATGTGACTAAACAGATCTGGTCACCAATGTTTGGATCCAAGGTTGCGACATCACTATAATCCCAAGTTACAATATAAAGGAGTAGTACAATAATACTATTTCAAATCTATGAAAATTATATTTTGTATATTCTTGTGATATCCCATATTATATAATGCAACTGAAATATTCAAATCAAATAATCAAGACATATTGTTAAATTATAATTACAACATATTTTGTGATAATAAAAATATCATTCATAGATCAATTTAATGCACTTAAAAGAAATGGAATATCACTAATACCACTGTTGGGTCTTCACAAATCTTGGATGAAATGACAATCATTGTTGAATCAACCGGGAAAATAATGTCCATTATCACCATTATAGATAATTATAACAAATTTAAAATAAAAAACTAAGGAACTATGAATGCATACTACACACCAGGGATTCCACTAAACCATCTTCATCTATCATTATATGGTTTTGGTGATGATCATGAAGATGTAACCAAAATATTTTACACCTCCATATGTGTCTACAAGGTATCAAATCTTCATATTTTGGTGTGGGAATCATATTCCCACCATGACGTTCAAGTAAAATGTATTAGAATATTGAATTGTTTTTTTGATATTATAGATCATGGCTTATTTGATGAATGATTGCGAAGGTTTTCAAGGTTTCCATCTCATGGTAAACTCCCTATTCAAATACCTTTTATGATATTTCTTGAGTGTACATTCATCTAATAATGAGTTGTAACATATTAATAAATGACATCACTAGTTCAAGACACAATAATAAATCCCACTGACAACATATCCATTTGATCTAATATAATGGATATTAATGATAATCAATAAGGTAATGTTTTAGTTAAATAATAACTATTATCATGTTTATTCCTACAAATAGTGGAAAGGTTCTTGTATAATTTTCCTTATGATATTCAAATAATACCATCTAATGATTCAAGGATGATTTCAAAAGATATATCCCAAACAATCCTTTTTATTGTAAAAAGGTAAAAAATGGTCATTCTATATTATATATTCAAAATAATATAATATAAAATATAAAAATTAATTAATTTATAATTTTATTTAGCTATTATTTCCTTCAACTTCTTCAGGGATTGTTATGTATTGGATTTATTTCACCGCACCCTCTTCAATGTAATGTTATATTTATTATGGTGTTGGATCATGAATTTAATTTGTTCAAATATTTCCTTCATAAATTCCATGATATTTTATCTCAATGGTTTCCTGGATCTCATTGAATATAAAATATTTAATTTATATATACTTATATATATATATTTTTCTAATTATTGTATCCAAACTATTAATTTCATTATAAGATGATGATACATTGAATATATCTTTTTTGAAATTTTTCCCAAGGATGATATTTATGTTATAAATATTAAACATCAATATACTAGAAAATTAGATAATGAAATACATTAATGATACCATATATTCAATAAAATCATTATATATAGAAGTGTTGGTGAAGATTTTTTATAGTGGTAGCATTTCATTCACTCTACTACTCCCCAAAATGGAATGTTTTACTTTCAAAATCACATAATTCCTTTAAAAATATAACTTATAGATTTATGAAAACCATTTTAATACTATATTGTATTATGAGATTCATGGGGTACTCACCTAATATAAAATTCATTAAATCATTCAAAAATAATTAAAATATTTAGACATGAACTTTTCTTGTTTGTTTGAATGAAGACATGTAATCCATTAACTAGTTTTATAGTACCAAAAGGAATAAAACATCCTAATATAATTCATTAATTTTTCCCCTTTTCCAATATTTACAATAATAAAAAAGGAGATTAATCATCACTGTTTGTTACTATAAAATTATCACCTCAATTGGACGCCTCCTTTATGATAGTATATAAATTTGAGTTATCTATACATAGATGTTATGATATCCTATATTAATTCTAAAAAAAATATAATCTTTTTTAATTCTAATATATGATATAATTATAAGAGTGAAATGATTCATCCATAAAAATAATCATTTACTTTTTCTTCATTAACAAGGATAACACTATTTTACTCATATAGATCAGTTAACTCTTGAACTTACATGACATGGCCTATCCAAATTTAATATTCTGTCTATAGACACATATAACCAACTAATATTTCTAAATCATACCATATAAATTTTCTTGGAATATGATGATGGAACCCTAATTTTTTTCCATATTCTATTAATTAATAAATATATTCATAATAATGATATTAAATTGATATTTCTGAAAATTGGACTAGTGTATTGCATGATATTTTTTTTAAATTATTTTTTTGCGCTTGTGTATATGATGTAAAACATTTCATAAATTTCAACAAAGATAATTTCAATTTTTGGGTACCTATTTCTCATTACAGTTGTATCAATTTTACATGAATTATACATTCTTGAAACCCATGATGGGGACCTATATGGTATAATATAGCATTATCAACCATCGATTACATTACATGGATTGATTTAAGAAGTATTGTTTCATCATAATTTGTAGAATACATAATTAATTCTCTACATATTATCCAATTACTATATAATCTACTTCATTATAGTTTACAATAATGAAATATTACTTGTATTTTCATTGGAAAATTATTTTCATATTTCCCACTATTCCAGAATTCCATTGATTATATGCCAGTATCCTTCAAACTATTGACATTCATCTACAATAGATTATGTTACATATTGTGTTTTGTGTGTTTTTTTGAATAAAATAAATTTCATCGGTAAAATTAATTACAAGAAACACCATGCTATTTTAGTGTTATATAAAACACATTGTTAATCATACACTACATGATTTGTTAGGATTGATTTCATTGCACATGACATTGAGTTTCCACAAAACTGTGAAATAATATTAATATATCTACTATATATACTAATCATGCATTTCCTACTTCCATGTTTAAAACTCTCATTATTATACATGATTTTTTCCATACATGTCATTTCTCCATATATCCATATCACCCATAACCTATGTAGAACCTATTCCTTCATCTGCCTCCCTCAGTTTCTCCCGCTGATATTGTCACACGTTGCGACCTACACTCCCCTAAAACCCACACATCCATCGTATTGGCTTTCATAGTCAATCCAAACTTGGTCGAACTCTATATCCAACATCTTGGTTCTACCAATTTCTATACTAACCTACACCATTTTCATTTCCTTCTTACAGTTGGGATTGAGTTCTTCACGTCCTAGGGTTCCTAAAAAATCTCGACTTTGAGGTCATCCTACTCCCGATTTTCCGATTGTCTGTTGACCTCCTTATCCATCATCCTCCTCATCCTGGTTTCACAATACCCCATTTGATCATTGTGATGTTTTGGCATGTCTACCTGATTTCATTCAACACAATTCTTTCATATAGTTTCATTAATGATGAATAACTATAATTTTAATAGATTTGTTTATTGTATTCAGAAACATGCCCAATTGAAATATTAATTTCCTTTACACGAAATATTTCATGTATCATTCTTACCATATTATTATACATTCATTAATAAGAAGAACACTTTTATGGAGAAGGTGTGAAACCAACAAGTAAAACAATGTTGTCAAACAATATAGCACATTAAAATATTATTAAAGACCATATTAAACCCGTTAGACATAATTTCCCTAAACAATTTCCAGGAAAGAGATGTTACCTTTTTTCCAGGGTCATCTCTCATAATGGCTTCGAAATGAGAGTCCAACTGACCCAATGCTTGCAAGAACTCCTCATCATATATTTTCTTGTTTGTGAAATCCATTTACTGGAATTTGGTGTTATTAGTCGATCCACTACGTTTTTTCCTTATTAGTGTCCACATGAGTCGATTTTGAATGCATCTATTACATAGCCTCAACATAAGCACGGATGGCTACCACCTTCTTGGCCAGCCCCTCCTTAGATTGTAATAGAAGCTCCCATGGATAATCCATGATCACAACCTCCACTTCTAGCTCCTCAAGAATCCCCTTCACTCCAACCATGGTAGGTGAGGTTGATTCACTCACTTGAACCTCCACTTCCTCTGCACCTACCTTATCAATTGGCCCAGTTCCTTCCCCCCACAACAGACCAAAGATATGTAGCATCCTCCACCACTTGTATCACCTCCTCTGTATGCGAGTGCCTCTCTTCATGCTGATCTCCTTATAGTGTGGATTCATTCTCATGAAACACAGAGACCAAGACTTGTTGTACATCCACTCTCTCCACCGTATGGGACTCGAGATACCGGGGTTTCGCCTCTTTTTTGGCCGACCTGGTCTCCATCGGTCTTGGAATGTAAGAGTAGTGCTTTCACCCCA
Source organism: Viscum album (assembly GCA_963277665.1). NCBI lineage: Eukaryota > Viridiplantae > Streptophyta > Magnoliopsida > Santalales > Viscaceae > Viscum > Viscum album. The sequence continues at coordinate 1,967,821,541 of OY728150.1, forward strand.
TTAGGTTTGGATTCCTAGAAACAATGTAGCACTCGGGGTCCCTATTATCTTTGTTCCCATTCTTCTATCTTTGGTTATGAAAGATGTTTCCCACCCCTACCAAACCATTATCATCAAAAAAATTTCCATCGCCCTCAGACTCAGCCTCATATGAACCATTGGAATATCCCTCAGCCTCTCCCTCAATGGTCAAACTCCCAAAACGGTTGATGAATGCAATATAGGACAGTAATCCCCTCGAGTTGATATCCTTTTAGGTATCTTGTAGCCTACGTTACCCAAGTAAAATCTGCTCCCACTCCTTTCCCGACTGTAACATATTTTTTCCATTAGACAACATTTTAGAGACCATGCTGCTACCAGCCCGCACCACTATTTCATAAGAACATGAATTTTGACTTGCCTCAGCCCCAAAAGTAGAGACATTAGTTTCAGAAGCTCCAACAGCCTTCCCCAGAACCTGAGTTGGAGTAGTGAGTATGTCTTGAATTCCATCAGCCAATTCATAAGCCTAAGCTCCCCCACCCCTAGTCATATTGCAAGGGGGACTAGCCATGTCACTCTGAGGCCTTTTCAGGGCATCTTCCACACTAGGACCTGGAGGTAAGACAATGTTTGTTTTTTCACCATGGCTCCACCCGAGTACTCCACCACCTCCAGATCAACCCTGCACACCTCTGCTTTCTCGTCCCTACTATCAAAATCCCACAACTTCTGGTTTGAAATAGAGTTAGCCAGCACCACATTCCCATCAGTTTCACTAATCTCCTCCTACAAAACCCTACTCCCTCGGCGACAGATGATGACCAAGTTTCCTATCTTGTGACATCATAGGCAGAAACCATGCGATGATTCAAAGAAAACCATTTATTTCCATCTAAACTGCTCTCTAACCAAAATCCACAGCCACTCCGTATGGGCCTTTGAAACAACAACCTCGACACATATTCGAGGTGAAATTAGATGACAAACCAAATCGATGCTCTAAAAAATGTGTGTTCTTCCCTTTAGTCCATAAATAAATATTTCCATTTACACATGAACTTTTCAAGAATTAATACAATAAATTTCCAATTCGAATCCTCCAATTACACCCTATCCTTATTTTTTTGTCATTTTTACATTATTTATTATTTTTACCAAGGTTTTTATAGATTTACATCATCTCATTAGAGCACTGGGATGTTTTAATTTGTCTACCAAATTGCATTCAGGATATTTTTTTCTTACAGTTTCATTCATGAAGATAAACTATAATTTTCATAGATTTTCTTTTTATTGTCTTTGGAAACATGAATTGATGACTTACTCATTTTATTTATAATAAATACATCATGTATGATGCTCATAGTTGTGCATATCATGATATTTTTTCATAGTTTCATTCAGTTGTTTTATTTCACTTGTGTTTTCAAACGTTTGTAGGTTATCACATATCAACCTATTAGTTGTTACATTTCTAAATTAACTAAATAACAATTGTAATGTTTACTACTGTATTTCCCCATTCATATATCATTAGCTAGTTTGTATTTTCACTACACCTCATGCTTATATATTATTGGATGTTGTGATTAATGGTGGGGTTGGATCCTTGATATTTGTCAAGGGATAACATCACATGTCTCTTTATTGAATTATTGTTTTATGTAACTAGTAGTTATTCTACATCAGGAAGTGAGAACAATTTGTTTTCAATCCTAACGTATGTTGTTTTTATAGGATGATACCTGGAGTGAGTAGAGGACTTCACTGAACAAGATATTGGCTACACCTTCATCCATTTATGTGGCATGAGTTCTCCCCTTCCATGTATTCACCTTCTCAGATCCAAAAAAACACTCTAAAGATTACATGAAATAAGATTTGTATCGTATCATACTGTAAACCAAAATATATGATTTCAAAAATATTATGCATTCCAATATATTTCAATCTGTTTCATTTTTTTAGATTGTTATGCGACTCATATTTATTCATGTAAAACAAAATGCACATGCACATTGTTGATGATTAAATGGAGAATTAAGGTATCTAGAGTTATTATATGATGATATTCTTTACTCACCATGCATTCAAGGTTGGTATACCCACTCTACATTATATCATGTATCCACATTCTATGATTACCTCAGGTTCAATACAGTTACCACATAATATGATTTTCATAAGGAAATTATCATTTTATAGTTGTTGAATTATTATTTTTTAAATACCAGAAGTTATGCTACTTCATTAAGTGATCACAAGTTGGTTTTCAACCTAATGGATGTATTTTTTATAGGAAACTACTTGAAGTGACTGGATGACTTCATTGAAAATGATATTGGATACACCTGGAAACATTTATGTAGAATGACTTCTACCCTTCCAGGGATTCTCCTGCTTCGATCTTGAAATAAATATGATGTTAACATAAAATTGTATTTTTATCCTCTCATACTCTACACCAATTTAGGATATTTTTATATATTATGCATTCCAATATATTTCAAAAAATTTCAATTTTTTTATATTGTTATTAGACTCATGTTTATTCATGGAAAAACAAATGCACATGAAATTGTTGAAGATTCAATGGAGAATAATGGTATCTAGAATTTTTATATGATGATATTTACAACTGACCGTGAATTCAAGGTCAGTATAGAAACTACATGATAAATCAAGTGCCCACATGCTATGTCTACTTCATGGTCAATATAATTACCAGAAAATATGATTTTTTACAAGGTAATTATCATTTTATTGTTATTGAATTGTTTTTTTAAGTTAGCAGGAGTTATGATACTTCATGAATTTAGTACATGTTGTTTTTTGACCTAATACATGTTGTTTTTATCAGATTCTAGTTACAGTGAATTTCGTATTTCTTAAATTCATTTACTCTCCGATGGAAATTTACTATGATTTTTTAGTTTTTTTTATTTTCAATGTGCGAATTATTTTGATTTTAAGAGTTTTGTTAGAAATGAAGAAAAAGTTCTTTTATGGTAAGTTTTCAGTTCAGATGATGTTGGTACCTTGGAATTATGAACTTATTTCTATGTAAGATTATTCAATATTCTAGTATAAGTATTATATTGAGATAGTCATCTCTTTAGATGCTGGATTCAATCATGATATTCATGTTTTGGAAAGTGGGATGGATCTCTAAAATGGTTTTCATTACATCATTACATGAGTTTCATTCAAATTTGCAGTTGGATGCTCATATATTTTGAACTAGTTATAGGTACAATCTTTTGATTAGGGATATCATGATTGATCATGTTATTATGGTAATGTCGCATAACTAAATAAAATTTTTAGGGGATTTATTAAATGTTTGTGATTAATGTATATGTTTTCATGATTTTTCAGTAAATAATCATTAAACCTTATGTATTTTATTATCTTATAGTTAGCTTGAAATTTCTAATTGATAATGATGTCATGATTTGTTCTTTTACTTTTTTTAATTTTACCCATGTATATTCCTCTAATGAAATGATGTTTGACACTGATTTTTAGCAAAGATACAATTAGGTTCTCAATTTTGGGATACATGTGTGATTTCATTAAATTTAATCAAATTCATTGTATTACATTTCATAAAGTAGTTAGTTATTTTTATAGGGTGTGTTTCATTTTTTTCACATTCTCTTTCCAATTTTACTTTACTTTTATTAAACCAAAAATGAAATGTTTATAGTAGTAGCAGTAGTAATTTCTTAGTTCTTTGATTTATTCCATCACATGTGTCCATTCTAGTGTGAATTTCTACTTAAGTGGATTCACTAAAAAATCATTGCAGTCAGTTTACACAATGGTTTGAAAAGATGTTCCTAAAACATTAATATTTATTTAACATCTCCATAAAGTACTATTTATTTACATTTATTCAGTTCTAATGAACATACCAAGATGAACATCATTCAATATTTTTTTGAAGGGTTCAAACCATGTTGAGTTTTCAAGTATTAGTGATCAACACGATGATATTTTTTTACATGTCTCCCACCATTGCTGCAAATTCGGTTAAATCTTCTAATATCTCTTCAAATTTAACGTTTTTAAAAATTCACCAACTTTTTCATGTGTGCAGCATTAATATTTGCAATAAAATATATATTACAAACATATTTAAAAGACAAGCCCTAAATGTAATACAAAATATATGTGCATAATATTATGCCCAATGATTTTTAACATTTAGATGAGCCTGGAAGAGGAAGCATTGGAAAAAACATTGAATTATTGGAGCTCAAAAAATGATGATGTTCAAATACAAGTATAATATTCCTCCATTTCAAGTAAAATGATGTCTGAGAAGATATAACAACTCTATTTTCCATAAATGAAATGGATCTATATTAATCTTTTAGTAATTTCACATTAATAATAATAGAAAATTATATATTTCATATTACATTCAAAATATTATTTATTTTCTACTATTATCTACCTAACTATTGATTTCATTTTCATTTTCTTGTGATATGATTTATTAATAATTTTTTGGTTAGTATTTTGAAAAACCTACAGGTTATTTTATAGTTACCCTCCTACTGCAGGTGGGTCCATTCCATGAGTCCATTGGATTTCAACGGAATGTATTTATTTCATGGATGTGTTTTTTTGGTCGAGCTAGTTTTTCATTACCTTCATTTTTACTCAGTGCTACATATGTTTATTTTGGTTGTTGTCTTAGTGTTTTAGTGCCCTTATAATTATCACGGCTTTTATTAGCTTTATGATTTTTTAGGTTATGATCAAAATAAGGCTGATTGATATTAGGGTACGATTTAAATGGATGAATGGTTTGGTTTATTTAATTTTCAGAAGCATTTTGGTTTTATCTGTTTGCAAGGTGGTTGTTCTTTTCAAGCATAAAAAATTTTGAAATTAGTGCTATTGTATATGTCTGATATCTAAAAATGTAGTCTATGTTTATAAGTTGTTTCTATTTTTTCAAATTTTATGTTTTGGTTGATGTTCTATTTTCATGTTGGTTCTGTAATGGTTACCACATCACCATAAAGTGTATTGAATTAGACAATACTTAAAAGATATTATGAGTAACTCATAATTTATAGAAAACATATAAAATTCTTTTTATTTTTTTCTAATTATTTATTTTATACTAACATTTATATTATTTATTTTGAAAATGCAGTATGGTATTCTAATTTTTTTTATTTTTTTATACACATAATTATGTTCAAAGGTTTTGAAGATTAATATTTGTACAATGTTTTGGGATTTTTGGGTGACATCCTACAACTACAAGCTACATTCAATAATTGATGCAGTTCTACCAAGAGAGACATTACTAACTTGATATGTATTTCATCCCCAATGTTTATCCATGTACCAATAATTTGAAGTCTTTGTCACCAATTTACATGTCATACAAGGGATTTAACTTATAAAACAAGTGAGATGCCTAAATATATAACACAAGTAAACAATAGCCCTTAAATGTTTACTACTATTACCCAAAAGCACCGCATCTGGTAAACAATTTTCTTCCCCAATGACCTTTAATGCATGGGGTTTTCAGAGACTAAGATCAACTGATATTTTATGAAGTCTCCAGTTTAGTGAACCTACATTTAGATTGGCCAAACATATACATAATATTTCATGTTTTTTTAATAAATAAGTGTTTCCATACTTTTTATATGATAATTTTTATAGATTATTCATACATAGGTATTTATGGATTTCATATACCAAAGTGTTTTCCAATTGCTCATATAGAAATTTTTTTATAGTTATTTTATGCATAACTGTTTCCATATTTTAAATGAATAATTTTTTCTAGAATTATTATGTTAACCAAAGTATGTTGTTATGGTTAGTTTTTCATACCCTCCCTATGTATTTATTGGTGGTAGCTTTTTGGTGCACCTATATTCATACGGTCCTAACATTTACATAATTGTTTGAAAATGGATTATATATAAGTGTTTCTATACTTTTTATATGTATTTGTTTCAGATTAATCATATATGGAAACTTCAGTATTCTTATGAATGTGTTTCCCAAGTCCTTATTCATATTTTTTACAGCAAACATATGCATAACTATTTCTAGATTTATGATGCATATGTGTTTCCATATTACTTATGATGACAACTTTATATTGATATGGATGCTTTAGTATTCGGATTTTGTTTTTACTGAATGAATCCTTGAAGGATAAGAGGTTTCATTACTTAATTTAGAAATTCTAATCTTCTAAAGCCATGACGACATTATTTATATTTTCTAAGAATATCATGTTTTCTCTAATGATGAAATTATTTATATTTTCAATAGTTTATTCTATATTGATCACTTTCACGAATATGATTCACATTATTGTGTTGCAAATATGTATTCTTCTCCTTCAACAAATTATGTTTGGTGAAAATTTTGTTATTTAATAACTATTCATTTTTCATTTTCTAGTGGTCTCAATTTTAAACAAGATGTTCTCTTTAACTATATTTTATTTATCAATTTTCTTGTGTTTTATATGAGCTAAAATGTCATTTTCTTATATTTTCTAATAGGTCCTTGATGGGGTGAAAATTAAAATTATTGTGGTAATTTATTTCACCCCATGAAAAAAATTAAATTTTTCATACTATGACTTTGTGACCCAAATTATAATGATAAAATAAATGTACTTTTTTTGTTGTATATTTCTATATGTTTTATTCATATTCATCCCTTTTAAATCACTATTTTCTATAAGGCCCCAGCCTTAAACATTTCTTAATCTTGAGTTACTTCAAGAATACACGTTGAGGATCTTTTTCGGTTTAGGGTTTTAGAGAATTAGATCATAAAACATGCATTAAATTCCACATTTAAACAAAGTGGTTACATAAAAGATAGTACTCATTTTTCCCATCAACAGAAACATATTCAAAATAAAACATGGATTCATTCTTGACACTTCCTTGAAACTATCATCACATTATGTACCTTTCCCTTGACATGTGAAAAACATTTCAAAAACTTGTGATGAGCATAAAAGGCTCAGTAAGGGATATAAAAGTACGAAAAGAAAACATTAGTCCATGTATGAAATCATAATTTAATCATAAAACATAAGAATTTTAACATACCTCATAAAATCATGAATAAATCAAAGAAATCATAAGACATAAAGATAACTTGAGGCATTAATAACATTCTTACGTAGGGAGTTACTCTCATGGTTATGTTTGGAATACCCATCACAGTATATTCCCTAAATCTCTTTGAAGAAACCATAAGGTTTAACTCCTTAGCATTACCCAATTCATTGGAGATCTATATTGGGCTCACGTGCCCTTAGTTTATCACAGAACCACCCGTCTTCATAATAATGCCCAAGAACCATAACATAATCGTATCATATAAAACATGCATAAAGGAAACATAAAATTTCCACTTTTCAATCACAAGATATCAATACAACAAATTGATATAAAAATATCATGACAACCATTTTCAATACCAAATAAAATAAAACTAAAACATTGTATATATTTTTCATTTTTTAAAAATTGTTATGGCTTGTAGAGGAAGCTGAAACTCAAATATTTGTCACGGTGGTAGAGAAGTCATTGTCGCTGCATACGTACGAAAAAAACATTCCCTTTTTGCTTTAGTAAATGCTTCGTATAAAGAAGATTTCTTTTGAATAAACTTAAAAGTCAAAGGGGTTTATACATCGTATAAATGAAAGATATGTATAAAACAAAATATGCCTCAATGAAAGGAGATTGAGACGAAGTCCCATACCTCGGGTCCGACATGAATTGATCATTCTTTAACATCCTGAATAATAAATATGAGTTAATATTATACTTTCTTAAGAACATTTTTAAATTTAATTATTCCTTTTATATCAATTATTAATATGTTATGAACACTATGTAATTATTTATGTTAATAATGGTCATTTTGTCGATCATTGGTACTTGAGTAAAAAATAAACTATTTATAATTACAAGTTGTTCATGTGGTAAAATATCAATTATATCCAAAAATATATTCATGATTTAGATATGATATATATCATACATATCTAGTATATACATGCATTTATAATATTACATACCATTTAGAGGTAAGAAATGAAATGCACCGTTCATAGAGACGGTAAGCTGTACGTACGCATGCACGCAACTTCCATTTCTATTTCATATTTAATGGAATTAAAACATAATGATAAATAATTGTATTATAATTACATTATGGTATAATATATAATATCATTAAATCTATCCTTTATATGTACCACATATGGTATTAACGAATCAAATCACATTGAGGGGGCGATAGTCCGCACTTCCTAAAATAAAGATATCACGTTTACCCATAATGGAAACCATAAAGGTATAAAATAAATGAACAATAAAGAATCTTAAGTAAAACATAAACATACTATATATCATATATAAATATAGTGACATCTTAATGGCCACCTTTGAATGTGTTATATGCGTGTTGAACAATCATCGTTTCGTGAGGCAGAAATTCGCCATCCACAGAAATAGTATATTTTTTAACCATTAGATGTAGGTGTGTGTAAGTTTATCTTGAATACTTATTATAAAAACATCCTATTATATTTAAGATACTGGTGTTGTTACAAAATAAATGAATAAACAGTTTTTAGGGGGTTGGAGAAGCAAAATAAAACAAAAGAACACAAGTGATGGCATTACCTTTAAATCGGGTAACGTCCTTTGGTTTGAACCCAAATGGTTTCTTTAAGAGCTTCCTAACTAAGGTAAGTCTTCTAGTATTAGGAGAGGGATTTTTAGAGATAAAATTAGCAGATCATGGCCTAGCCAAAGGCTTGAGAGGTGTGGGTAAGGAGGTAGAGGTGGTGGCCTATTATAAGAGGAGAGGAGGGGCTCTCTTGGAAGGGTATAAAATGTTACTTTCTTTTCAAATGAGTTTCGGATTTTAAAGGTCCCAAATTGATTTATTTAGAGTATAAGGTTATAATAGTTCTAAATACACCCATACAATTGTCTTTTAACATGTTTAGGTCTTATATTTTACATTACCTTTTCATTTTAGTTAAATCGTTAAATAATTAGGTAATCACTGCATCATCAAGATGTCATAAATAATTTAATTTATTTAATGTATAAAAATTAAATAAACTACTATGATGTAGAAAATATTTTTATCTTTCAAATGACTATTTATAGTCCTAGATATCATTTATGTATACAAAATTAAAAATGTTTTACTCAGGTGATACATTCTTTGTTATATATACATTCTTAAAAAAAATAAAAATATAAAAAGACATTATCACACAAAAGTGATTCCATGGGGACCCCATGTTTCTCAAAAGGCATCACATGGTCGGAAATGACACAAAAACTAATATTAGGACACATTTTGATGTCATTTTCTATTATTAGGATATTATTTTATTATCCATAACTACCCGATTACTAATTAATCAAGATAATTAACGATAATTACCGTCGTTAATATTTACAAAGTCCAAAAACAAAAGAATCTTATTTACATAATTTGGACCTTTTGATTCCAAATATGGAATCCATTTTACCAAATTTCAAACACAGAAATTGCAATAATTAATTTAAAAATTATTCCCGTTGTCAAAACAAATAGCGGGTTTTTTTGAAACAATATCTATGAAAAGATCAGCACTTGTTTATGCCCAATTCCAAAGTGAAATTAATTACAATGACCACCATTGGATTAAATGGTAAAATTATATTCTAATTAAACTTTAATATTATTTAATAATATAATCTAACAATATAATTAAATTAGATGAAAAAGAAGTTTTGATGTGAAATGCAGTATTTATCACTATTCATTATAAAAATGAATATTGTCAGAAAAATACCAAAAAATTATCCAATGTAAATTTCAATGTCCCAATCATAAATAATATGTTTATTTTGACAAATATTGCTTATAAAATTGTCAAAATGTTGATTTAAAAATGTTTTTCCATCAAAAGGTAGTAAAACAATCTTTTAAAAATATTAGTTTATTCCATGCTTAAGATTGGATTTATTCTCATTTTAAGACTCTAAAACACTATCTAATTCATAAATAGACATAGATAAGAATATATATTATTATTTACTTACTTGGGATGTTACATCCTTCCCCCATTTAGAAAATTGTGTCCCCACAATTTATTTACTTATCGAATAAGTGGGAGTATTTGTCCCTCATTGCATTTTCAGATTCCCATGTTGCCTCTTCATTGATGTGGTTTTCCCACAACACCTTTACTTGATGAATCACATTATTCCGCAACACTTTATCCCTGTGATCAATAATCTGGATCGGCTGTTCCTCATAAGATTGATTCTCTTCCAGCCGAACTACCTCTGGACTCAAAACATGAGATGGATCTGGCATGAACTTCCTTGACATTGAAACATGAAAAACATTGTGAACCTGAGATAAACTCGGAGGTAAATCCACTTGGTATGAAACTGATCCAACTCTCTCCAGAATTTCATATGGTCCAATGAAACTTGGAATCATCTTTACTTTCTAACCAAATCACATCACACTATTCCATGGTGATACTTTGAGAAAAACATGATCACCTACCTAAAAAGAGAGATCATTCCTCATGTTGTCCGCATAACTATTCTTCCAACTCTGAGCTGTTCTCATGTGTCTCTGTATCAGCAGAACTTTTTATGCTAACTCTTCTACCAATTCTGGTCCCATCAACTACTTTCACCCACTTCATCCCAGAAAGTAGGAGTTCGACACTGCTTCCCATATAATGCCTCAAATGGTGCAATCTGTATACTAGAATAAAAACTGTTATTATAAGAAAAATCAACCAAATAAATATGTTGGTCCCAAATTCCCTGATAATCCATCAAACAAGCACGTAGAATATCCTCCAAAGTCTGAATCGTTCGTTATGACTGCCCATCTTATTGAGGATGAAAAGTTGTACTAAAATTTAATTCAGTACACAACGACTTCTGAAGGCCTTTCCAAAAGTTAGAAGTAAACCTAGGATCACGGTCAGATACAATGGAGAGAAGAACTCCATGTAACCTAATTATGTTTTTAAGATACAAACGGGAAAGTTAATCTAGGGAAAAATTATCTCATATGGCACGGAAATGAGAAGATTTAGTCAAGTGATCAATAATAACCTAGATTACATTATTACCTTGAGGTGTCTTCGGCAATCCTAGAACGAAGTCCATAGATATATTCTTCCATTTCCACTATGGCACTGGTAAAGGATAATGCATCCCTTTCGGTTACTGTTTCTCTGCCTTAACCTGTTGAAAAGTCCAACACTTCACAGTAAAATCAGCAATATCACTTTTCATTCTATCCCACCAGTAATACTCCCGAAGATATCTACACATATTAGTACTGCCATGATGAACTGAAAACGAAGAACTATGAGCTTCACATAACAAATATCACTTCAACTGTCAATCACAAGGTACACACAATCTCTTCCCGAATCTAACAAAAAATCCTTATCAATGTTGAATTCAGTAAACGTACCCTTCTGAACTAGCTCTACCTTTTTATGCAACTCACTATATTGCTTCTGTGCTTTCTTAATTTTGTCTGATAGAGAATATTTCACTGATACCTGAAGTAAAAAAGAATGAAATCCTGCACCAACAACTTCTATGGAAAAGTTCATCAAATCCTTAACCAAAGGATCACATTCCAAATGCAACATTGTTAATGAAGCATTACTTTTTCGACTCAAAGCATCAGCCACTTCATTTGCTTTTCCTAGATGGTAATGAATTGTACAATCATAATCCTTGATTAATTCTAGCTATCCCCTCTATCTCATGTTCAATTCTTTCTGAGTGAATATATACTTTAAGTTTTGTGATCAGTATATATTTCACACTTTACACAATACAAATGTTGCCTCCAAATTTTTAAAGCGAAAACAACAGCAGCTAATTCCAAATCATGTGTAGGGTAATTTAACTCATGAGTTTTCAACTGTCGTGAAGCATAAGCAATTACCAAATCATTCTGCATTAGAATACAACCATGAATTTTCAATGAAGCGTCACTGTAGATAACAAAATCCCCATTCCTAGAAGGTAGTGCCAAAACTGGATCATTCACCAATCATCTTTTCAGTTCATTCACATTATTTTTTCCAGATAAACTTAACACCCTTCCGAGTATGCTTTGTCATTGGACTAGATAACCGTGTAAAATTTCTAACAAAACATTAGTAATAGCCTACCAAACCAAGAAAACTATGAATCTCGGTTACATTTGTGGGTCTTGGCCATTCTTCCACAACCATTGTTTTTGCTGGATCAACAGTTATTCCATCTTTAGAAACAATATGACCAAGGAAAGAAATTTGTTGCAACCAAAACTCACACTTGCTGAATTTACCATACAATTTTGTTTCTTTTAAGGTTTTAAAAATAACTCTTAAATGTCTTTCATGAACCACTTTACCTTTAGAAACCACCAAAATATCATCAATGAAAACAACCACAAACTTATCCAAGAACTCATGGAAAATTCTATTCATTAAGTCCATGAATACAACAGGTTCATTGGTTGTCACAAAAGGCATTAAAACAAATTCATAATGGCCATATCTTGCACAAAAAACGGTCTTCGAAATATCTGTTTCTTTTACCTTCAACTGATGGTACCCCGATCTCAGGCCAATCTTTGAAAAATACTGAGCTCCATAGAGCCGATCAAACAAATCATCGATATGAGGCAAAGGATATTTTTTGTTAACAGTGATGTTATTCAAGGCTCTATAATTAATGCAAAGTCTCATAGAACCATCTTTTTTTAACAAATAAAATAGGGTCACCCCATGGTGGTGTGCTAGGTTGAATGAAACCTTTCTCTAATAAATCTTGCAATTGCTCCTTCAACTCTAAAAGTTCAATTTGATCCATTCGATAAAGGGTTTTGAAGTTGGCTTAGCATCAGGAACTAAGTTAACGGTAAATTCAACATCCTGATCTGGTATTATTCCAGGCAACTCCTCAGGAAAACATCAGGATACTCATTTACCACTGGCACATCATTAATCTGAACAGTTTATTTGTTTTCCACAATATGTGCAAGGTAACATTCATTTCCATCTTTTACAAGTTTCTCGACATCTTGATATGTTATCAATAGTATGGGTTCATTCATGTACACAAAATGAAAGGATTTGTGAAAAGAAACTTCTTTACCTCTACAGTCAATCTTAGCATGGTAAATAGAGAGCCAATCCATTCCCCAGATAACATCAAACTCTACTAGAGGTAAAACAATAAGGTTTGCAAGTAGGTTCTTTCAACAGATAAGGATAGGAAGATTCTTATAAATTATTTTTGCCTCAACATTTCCCCCAGGGGTTTTTACCACAAGATAATGAGTCATTTATTGATATGGTATTCCCATTTTATTAGAGAAGTTTTCATAGATGAAGGAATGTGTAGACCCCGAATCAAACAACACACTCGCATAATCTGAAAAAACAAACAAAGTTCCTCATACAACTTCATTTGATGGGCCAACATCTGCTGAAGTAGTTGCAAAGTATTTCACCACCCCTTTCTTCTTGTTGTCTAACTGCTTCCCATCACTCGAGCTCTTTGTCGGACACTCGTTTGTATAATGACTCATATCATTTCACTTAAAACATTTCACTAACTGTAAATCAAATTTCGTCTTACCGTCACCCTAATATTTTTCAGCGCAATCACGAGCCTTATGTCCCATCTTACCACATCGGTAGCACTTTCCAAAATTCAGATGACATTCCCCAGCATGCCTTTTACCACATTTATCACAAGCTGGAAACTTAGTTTTCTTACCATCATACCTTTTTGAAGAATTCTTCCCTTTCTCATGCCACCTCGGTCTCTTCTTCTGTTGGTTGTTATAGAACACTTGATATTCGACAAATTCCATTTCCACCTTCTCAGCACATTGAACAATCATTTCATAACTTTTGAACTCACAAGAAGCTAATTCCCTTCGATATTTTGGCTTTAATCTAGAGTAAAAACGATTGATTTTACTATCAAGGTCTCGGATAAAAGGAGCATACCTAGCCAATCGAGTGAACCTTTCTTCATAAGCATCCACTAAGTCTTCCTCTTGCCTCAATTCAAAGAAATTTTTTCCATCCTGAGTTAAACAGCCTTAGGAAAATATTTCTCAAGAAACATACCTTTGAATTCATCCTAGTCGAGAGCATCAATGTCATCAGCATCCCTGATATTTTTAACCATCGAACACGACTGATCTGCTTCACCCTCCAAACGGTAAATATCAAAACTAACCTTTTGATTATCTGAACACCCCATGACATCGAAAATATTCTCCAGTTCTTTAACCAACCCTTCAGCTAGCACAGGGTCAGATGATCCTCTGAATGATGTAGGATGTTGGCTCATGAAATGTTCCACCACTGACATGTTCCTCTGTGGTTGATCTTGCTGATCTTGTGCATGGATACCACCACCATTTATCGCTTGAGTCAACTGCGCCATTACTGCATCAAACTGTTCAGTTCCAATTTTTACCATCTCAGGATGCTGATTCGAAAGGTCATTTCCTTCTGTATGCCTTCCTACCACTGCTTCCATGTTTCCTATGCGGAAAAACATTCTGAACAAACATGTCTTAGATGAAGCAACATGGTAATCTTAAAATTCTATATCATTTCAATTTGACCATAAAAAAATATTTTTGGAAAATCATTTAATAGAATTCTAACTCCTAATGTTATTTAAATATACCTTTGATACCAACTATAAGGCCCTAACCTTAAACATCACTTAATCTTGACTTTCTTCAAGAATACACGTTGAGGATCTTTTCAGGATTAGAGTTTTAGAGAATTAGATCATAAAACATGGATTATATTCCATATTTAAAAAAAGTGGTTACATAAAAGATAGTACTCATTTTTCCCATCAATGGAAACATATTTAAAATAAAACATGGATTTATTCTTGACACTTCCTTGACACTAGCATCACATAATGTATCTTTCCCTTGACCTATGAAAAACATTTCAAAAACTTGGGATGAGCATAAAAAGCTCAGTAAGGGATATAAAAGTACGAAAAGAAAACATTACTCCATGTGTGAAATCATGCTTTACTAAAAAAACATAAGCATTTGAACATACCTCATCCAATCATGAATAAATCATAGAAATCCTAAGACATAAAGGTAACTTGAGGCATTCATAACATTCTTACGTAGGGAGTAACCCTCATGGTTACGTTTGGAATACCAATTGCAGTATATTCACTAAATATTATCAGAGAAACCTTAATGTTTAACTCCTTCACGTTACCCAATGCATTGGAGAGCTATATCGGGCTCACCCACCCTTAGTTTATCATGGAACCACCCGTCTTCATAATAATTCCCATGAACCATAACATAATCGTATCACATAAAACATGCATAAATGAAACATAACATTTCCACTTTTCAATCACAAGATATCAATACAAAACATTGATATAAAGACATTATGAAAAAACATTTTCAATACCAAAATAAATGAAAAGTAAAACATGGTTTCTATTTTTCATTTAAAAAAAAGTTATGGCTTGTAGAGGAAGCTGAAACTCAAATAATGGTCACAGCAGCGGAAAAGTCGTTGTCACCGCATACCTACAAAAAAAACATTCCCTTTTGTCGTTTAGTAAACGCTTCGTATAAAAAATATTACTTTTGAATAAACGTAAAATTCAAAGGGGTTTATACACCGTATAAAAAAAGTTGTGTATAAAACAAAATATGCATCAATGAAAGGAGATTGAGACGACATCCCATACCTCAGGTCAGACATGACATGATCATTCTTTAACATCCTAAATAATAAACTTGAGTTAATTTTATACATTCTTAAGAACCTTTTTAAAGTTCATTATTACTTTTATATCACTTATTTCCATGTTATGAACACTATGTAATTATTTAAGTTAATAATGGTCGTTTTGTCGATCATTGGTACTTGAGTAAAAAATAAACTCATTATAATTACAAGTTGTTCATGTGGTAAAATATCCATTATATCCAAAATTATATTCATGATGTAGATATGATATATATCATAAATATCCAGTATATACATGAATTTATAATATTACATACCATTTAGAGGTAAGAAATGAAATGCACCGTTCATAGAGACGGTAAGCCGTACGTACGCATGCACGCAACTTCCATTTCTATTTCATATTTAATGGAATTAAAACATAATGATAAATAATTGTAATATAATTCCATTATGGTATCATATATAATATCATTAAATCTATCCTTTATATGTACCACATATGGTATTAACGAATCAAATCACTTTGAGGGGGCGGTAGTCCGCACTTCCTAAAATGAAGATATCACGTTTACCCAATAATGGAAACCATAATGGTATGAGATAAATGAACAATAATGAAGATTAAGTAAAACATAAACATACTATATATCATATATAAATATAGGGACATCTTAATGGCCACCTTTTAATGTGTTATATGAGTGTTGAACAATCATCGTTTAGTGAGGCAGAAATTCGCCATCCACGGAAATAATATATTCTTTAACCATTAGATGTAGGTGTGTGTAAGTGTAGATTGAATCCTTCTTATAAAAACATCCAAGTATATTGAAGATACTGGTGTTGTTACAAAAGAAATAAATAGATAGATTTTAGGGGGTTGGATAAGAAAAATAAAACAAAAGAACACAAGTGAAGACCTTATCTTAAAATCGGGTAACTCCCTTTGGTTTGAACCAAATGGGTTTCTTGAAGAGCTTCTTGACTAAGGTAAGGAATATAGGATGACGAGAGGGATGTGTAGAGATGAAATGAGCAGATATTGGCCGAGAAAGAGGCATGAGAGGTGTGGGTAAGGAGGTAGATGTGGGGGCCTTTTATAAGAGGAGAGGAGGGTCTCTTTTGGAATGGTATAAAATGTTACTTTATTTTCAAATGACTTTCAGATTTTAAAGGTCCCAAATTGATTTATTTCTAGGATAATGTGGTAAAAGTTAGAAATCCACCCATACAATAGGTTTTTACATGTTTTGGTCTATGATTTTACATTATCTTTTCATTTTATTTAAATTGTTAAATAATGAGGTAATCGCTCCATCATCATGATGTCATAAATAATTTTTTTTATTTAATGTCTAAATATTATAAAACAAATACTATGATGTATGAAATATATTTAGGTTTAAAATGACTATTAATAGTCCTAGATATCATTTAGGTAGACAAAATTAAATTTTTTTACTTAGGTGGTAAATTCTTTGTTATATATACATTCTTTAAAAAATAAAAAGATAAATAGTCATTATCACACAAAAGTTATTCCATGGGGTCCCCAAGTTTAGAACAAGGCATACCATTGTCGTCCATGACACAACCAGTAGTATTAGGAATCATTTTGGTGTCATTTATTATTATTATGATATTATTTTATTATCCTTAACTACCCGATTACTAATTAATCAAGATAATTATCTATAATTACCGTCATTACTATTCACAATGTCCAAAAACAAAATAGTCTTATCAACATAATTTGGAGATTTTTATTCCAAATATGGAATCCATTTTACCAAATTCCAAACACATAATTTGCAATAATTAATTTAATAATTATTCCTGTTGTTAAAACAAATAGCGGGTTTTTTTGAAACAATATCTATGAAAAGTTTGGCACTTGTTTATGCCAAATTCCAAAGTGAAATTAATTGTAATGACCACCATTGTATTAAATGGTAAAAATATATTCTAATTACCCTTTAAAACCAATTAGAAAGATAATCTAACCATGTAATTAAATTAATTGAAAAATTAGTTTTGATGTAAAATGTAGTATTTTTCACTATTCATTAAAAAATGAACATTGTCAGAAAAATACCAAAAAATTATCCAATGTAAATTTCAATGTCCCAATCATAATGAATAAGTTTATTATGAAAAATATATCTTATAAATTTGTCAAAAGGTTGCTTTAAAAATGGTTTTCCATTAAAAGGCAGTAAAACAATCTTTTAAAAATATTAGTGTATTCCATGTTTAAGATTTGATTTATTTTCATTTTAAGCCTCTAAAACACTATATACATAAATAGACATAGATATGAATATCTATTATTTATTACATACATGGGATGTTACATCATCATTTTCACACATATTCCAAATTTCATTACTATAAATATTATACTTTCAATTAACCATTTCAATAATTTTTTCATTCTTGAACTACAATACTAAGAAATTTACATTTTTCTCTATAAAACGACTCTTACATTAGGATTTACTAAAAATGTTTCAACCACTATTCAATAATTATGTATCAATTATCTTATTTTAACTATATTAATCTTGTCTCCATAATTTATTATCTTCTATTTGAATACTATGTACCACTCATTTTTCATTAAAATAGACTTTTATGAATAATACTCTCTTATTAAAAAAAATACCATTAATCCATATCACCGAGTGTCTGCACGTGCGAGTACTAGTTTCTTTAAATGTGATCATTATTGAGTGGCCATCAAATATAGCTATATAATTAGTAATAATTAATTTTTAAATATTAATTATTTGGTTTTTATATAAATAAATTATATTTATATGAAATGTTTTTAGTTATCAGTACTGTCTTTATATGATTTGAAAATATTATTTCCTAAAAAAAAATTCTTATTTTTGAACATTAATAAAATAAATATTTCACACTTTTAGAAACATAATTTTTTAATATATTATAATTTTTTTGAACTAATCCTTTAAAAACTATCTTCAGGTGTATTTTTGGGATTTCTATGAAATATTCATTGTTATATGAATAGTAAAAATACTAATTTTTATTTTAAAATAAAATTATCAATTGATTTAATTATAAATTAAATAATATTTTAAATTGAATATGATTTAAAATTTGATAAATTAAATATTTATTAATATAAATTATGTTGTTGAAAAAATTTTATAATTAATTTTGATAAAAAAACATTATAAACATTTCATTATTTTGTTATTAAAAACATGTTTTTCATCGATTCAGTGGGATTATTTTTAAATTACTTTTACAAAAATTATACATATATTATACTAGATAATTATACATTAATAGATACTTTCTAAATGAATAAATTATGGGAGGAATTTTTTCATTCGAAAAATAACAATTGTTCCACTAACCTCACATAGAATTTGACACCCATTCTCTTAATTTATCCACACCTTCACACCATTACGAATCAGACAAGATTATTGTAAATAAAATTCCAAAAATCATAGTCCCTTCTTAGAGGGATTATTATTTTTACCAATATTAATCCCATGATGTATTTTTGGGTAAATCTATAAAGGATACACAAAGAAGTTGTAATGTTCATCAACATGCATTATTTTATTCTTTCATAGGAAAAATTATTCAATTATTAATATAACATAATGAAATAATATAATCAGTATATTACATATAAATATATGTTTTTATGTTAGGTTAATGACCTAAAACATATCCACATGAATCAAATGGGTTATGAAATCATCGTTCATGTGTACGAAGGAGTACTGCCTCATGAACTAATGCCATTATTTTTTCAATAACCACCTCCCACAGTTGCGTATGATGAGGGATATAAGGAATATATAGTATATTTATATTATTATTATATAATTTTATTCAGCATTATATATTTATTTTTTACATTCCATTAGGTATGGTATATGATTTAGTGATTTGTGTGCATGACGAACTATCTCCCCTTGATTCAATGGGATTCAATTTCACTAAATTATTATATAGTAGATAATAATGAAACATATAATGAATAAATGTGACATACATTAAATAATTATTATATTTATGAAATATATATCATTCTTAATATATGATAAATAATTTAATTTATTGACTTTTCACTCACAAAAATATAATAACTATGTTTGTGTCTATTTGGACTACCACCTTCCCGAAGCGATGTGACTACCAGTTTTCATCACCATTCCATTGGTATTATATCTATAATTATAATCAAATAAATATTATTTTATTTTAAATATTATTTTATTTTGGTAATGATAATATATTACTTTTATACTTTCTATAATATTCATATTAAAATGGAAATATTACTCATGCATATATAGGACATGCAGTCTCATTGATCGTGACATAATTCTTTTCCAATAACTGTATTTCATAGTTGTTATTAAGACTAAAATTGAATTATAAATATGACACTTATTTCTTGATTTATATTTTTCTGTGTATAGAACCCTGATCAAATTAAAAGGGACCAAAATAACTAATTAAAAAATATTTGAGAAAATTAGTTAATAACTAAAACAAGATTTTATAGACGAAATAATTATATATGGGTAATAAATGAACATATTTAGATAACACATGGTATTATATGTATGGTTATTTTTATTTAAAAATATTATTAGATAATATTTTTATTATATAGGAGGTTAGAACATGTATTAATTAAGTCAAGACTTATAGTAAGGGATTTCAAATTCCACTTTTATTTCAACGATTCGTATAGAAATTCACCACCAATTTCATTTACATGGTGTTTATAAAACTATTTATTGTATTTTATGATTATTATCTATTTAATTTTTGGGATTTATATTTCACATTGTGAATATATTTTTCATGGTGTTTATTGTTTAAAAGTTACAACATTATTAAGGGGTAGCTGTCTCAATTTTCCTTCTTTGAAACATATGTTGTGTTATTGACCTATATTATTTTATTAGGTTTATATAAAACCCATTTGTAAATTAATTGAATTTAATTATTAATCCTCATAATATTATATGTTTCATTAAATGATATTCTTTCTTGTGGGTTAGTTTTCAATGTTACCAAGGTTGTAACGATATTATGTTACGATTTCATCATTTATCATGATTGTTCATGATTATATATACAATGATAGAATGTTTTGATAAAAATGCATAATACTCTATAATTTACCTCTATCGTGGTTATTTCATGAAAATAAACATTTTCCTATAACATTATTTTCGTTATGTGCTATATATTGGAAAAAATATTTTCATGAAAAATGGCCTTTTTAGTTGAAGATAATTTTTTCCTCAAAAATAATGTTTGGAAAAAAATATCAAAAATGATTTTAATTTTTCAAATAATGATTTATTATATAATCTTTTACTAATTTTTCACATTTTAGAATATTTTTGAAAATGAATTGTCACGTTGTTTTATAAATCTATTTCTTTTTGGATTTTATAAAATATATACAAGGAATTTTTATTTTAATGTGTACATCCTGATTAGAATTTTCCACAATCTGGGCCTTTGTTTAATTGGAAGAATAATTTATATTTTTTAAGGATATTTTCAATGAAAATTATTTAAAAAAATTATGTTTAAAATGAATTTTACCAAGATAAAAAAGTTGTTTTCATCAAGAAATGTTTGAAATGATTTTAAATACATCATTTCTATATTTTTAGTTCATTTATAATGGTTGGAATTTGAAAATTTTTATTGGTTTTAAAAATTACTTGTAATTTAAATGTTATATTCCTCAAGAAACAATCAATTTAGTAGTCCAAATCCTTCTCCATCTAGGATGAAATCATGTTATCTAAGTAATGCATTGTTGGGGATATGAACCATGATACCCATTTTAATTCACTATTTGAATGGATAATCATAAAAAGATATTTATGAAATAAATTTATATTCTATGGGATATACCAACATATAGATCTTATGAAACATTATTTTCTTCCACGAGTAATTCAATTATTAATTTTATAAATTACTATAAGGAAAATCAATTTTTCACTGGTTATGTTATGATGAAATGATTATGGAAGCCAATTCATTTATTTGGATATGATATGATGAATTTTTTATGATATTGTGTAATAAATATACATGATTTTAGTTATGTTTTGGGTGGACTTATATCTCACTCCAATGCATTATGTAATGTTAAATATTCGATGAGCTCTGAGGTTATGCCAGGGGTTCGACCAAGAATGAAACAAATAGTATAATGGTGGTTATCCAATGCCCAAAAATAGGGTACATGGGTTGTTAGCTATACCCTGAAGTAGTAAAATGGGTGGTATGACCAAGCCTAACATGTTATGATTGTATTTTTTTTGTATCACTAGCATAAAATTAACAATACTTATGTATATTATAGAAATCTAGGTCTTATTCCAATGTTACACTCCTAAAGATCATTTTATTTTATTCCCCCATTATATATGTATTATTAATTACACATATTTTTCCATTGAATAAATTTTATGATCTTTTATATATTTGGTAGGGTTATAAAATGTTGTTCACAAGATTTGATATCCTTATGTTCATGTTACGATAACGTATATTCATTGTTGACCCTTACTAAGCATATGGACTCATCATTTATTATGCTTTCATTCCCTATTTTTAATGAAATTTATTATGTGTGCTATGACACAAAATGGATCTAGTTATGAAGAGAATAGTGTGATAAGGCATAGTTTACCTACAAAAACTTGTGTTTGTTTCAACTAATTTGATGTCACTACATTATTTTTTCCTCATATGTGTGTTTTTGTAATGCAATGAATATTCATAAAAATGTCGTAATATTAATGTGTGATAATTATAGTACCCTATTGATTATATCAAATCATAGTCTAAGATAATAGCTGGAAGCCATAATGATAAATCCTTGGTGAGATCATTAATGTAATTTCTAAGTATATGTATAATGACGAGTCAATGTATATGAAAATTTCCGAGAATATTAGTAACGGATTTAGCTGGTGGTTTTCAAGAAAGTAAATCCATATATGGATATTACTATTCGATGTGTCTCTTCAATAGATGTACCTCATGTAATAAATTTGAAAATATACCTTTTATAAATACATTATTGTCACTTGCTTCATGACAATGGGCCTTCCAACACACCTATTTTGACACTCTTGGGATATACACATTAATAATTCACAGTCTCATTATGAACTATAATGATGGATTAAAAATATAATGAATATGAAGGGACTAGTATAAGCCAAAGTCCTCATATATTAAATAATATGTCATGATTTAGACATCCAAGAAGTCATTTTTAATGATTTCGTGTTCTCTATCAAGATTATTTTTTGTTATATTATTTTATGTAGATTTAGTTAGTTGATGGAACCGGATGGAACCGTGTTGATTATTAGTGTGATTAAATATGAAATCATATTCCTCATAATAATCCAATGTTTATGAGTTTTAGAATGGAAACTAAATTTTATATTCCCACATATATTTCTCAATATATTAATCATGATGGACTTCCAAATAATCAAATGAGGGAAAACATTCAACTAATTCCATTATGTTTAAATTCCCACCTTTTTTTCAATTGGAATTTTAATTCACTAGTTTCAACAAATGCATCAACACCACTGAAAATATATATTCTATTATTCATTGTTTGGATCATGAAAACATTATTTTGGATGAATATCTCTTGTAAGGTGAATCGTATCAATGATGGACTCTAAAAAATATTTCATGTCGAACGGGTGAAATTTAATCATTGTATTGGTAGTTTTTCTAGATCATATTTTACAAAAAATACTATCCCTATATTTATTATATGAATTTTGATAAGGGGTTATTTGAGATAAAAAAAAGAATGAGGAATCCATTGGTACCAATGATGAAATTTTTTTAATACATGTAGGGTATTATTCTTGTATTATCATCCATATTAAATGTAATGATGATAAATTAATCAATGGATTAAAAACTAGTCTCTAATTTGTGTTATATATAATAAAATTCAATATCCATGAAGATAATGTTTTATGTGCTATGAAGGTGTAAATTGATGGTGGAGTTACGTATCCATCTCTTGGTATTATAAGAAGAGAAAAATAGTAATCAAAAGAAGATATAAAATCCATGGAGAGTATAATATGATCATCCCCTTATTCTAAATGGTTGGGAATAATCATGGATGAAATTTTCAAAAGGGGACTAGTAAATGTTTTAAGAGTGAGAGGGATGGTCATCGGGAAATTTATTTGTTCATATGATGGGAAGCTGAATGTTGATGATGTTAATATAGAGAGAGCTACATCGAATGAACCACCCACACTTCTATGTTCCAAATGAAAATAATATGGGAACTATTCTATCAAATGCCCAAATCAGATGAATACTGCTGATGATTGATGTATGAACCCACTAAATCCAAGATAAGAAGTGAAATAACATGTGATCACTATTTCTGATAAGGGGTGTGGAAATGTCATAGTATACTGTGTACTTAAAATCAACACTAGAAATGTTAATGGTTGTTTTTACTAGGGATTTACCTATTAATTCAAATATAATTTACTTATAAATGTAAAGGTAGTCCACCAATATGATTGGATGTAGAATTAGAATTAAAAACCATCAATGGTATGATGATCTTGTCTCAATGCTATGATTATTTTTCAGTTTATGTTGGTGAGAATGTTCTTGCTATAAATCTTTTCAATATTCCTCTAGTTGATTATGAGGTTATGTTGCTCCTATATTTTTTTTCCATATAGATACAACATAAATAGTTGAGGAAGTGATCCCATGTTTTATTTTTGAACAAATCATTGATCTTATATCAATTTTATGTTAATATGAACAAATTATTGAAATAACCTAAATTGTATGTCTCTTAATTTTTAATTAGAATTAGTTTTTATCTTAGATGGTTGGGGATTAAAATTACTTAAATTATATTCCTATTCATTGGGAATTCTTTTATGTCTTTTTATGTGTTTTTTATCCTTAAAAAAATGATGTTGAGTACTCAATAGATCTCATAACTAGTACCAAAACAATTTCCATGACTCTCTATATAATGGATTTTATTGAGTTGAAGAAATTAAATAAGAAGAATCGTGAAAAATATAACATTGGATTCATTCCGCCAAGTGTGTCACTATGGGGTTCACATGTTCATTTTTTAAGAAAAAAAATCAACACATCTTTACATTGTTTTTTAGATCTAAAAAATATCATGATCAAAAACAAGTCTCCTCTCCCCCACTTTGATTACTTGTTTGATCCACTATGAATATCCCAATACATTTCCATGATTTACCTTGGTTCCAAATATCATCAGTTGAGGGACAATAATGGGGATATACCGAAGATAACATTCCATAAATGTTATGGAAGGTATGAATATGATGTGACACTTTTTGGATTTACTAATTTATTATCTATAATAAGGGATTCAATGAATATAATCTTTACATATTACCTTGAACAGTTTGTGGTAGTCATTTATCCAAGCTTCAACGATACGTTTCCCTTTGAATAATGTAGTAGCTTTCATTGTACGCGACTTGGAGTTTTAACACACCATGACTAATCGAAGTAGACATTATGAATATTAATACCCTCTTTTTGAAATTCTATAAATTATATTGTTCAAAATGGACTTCATTTTTGGATTTGAAATATCAAATTTAGCTTAGGGTGAATTTTTTTTATTTTTATGAAAACATTCAATTGTTGATGAAGAGAGAAAAACACTGTCTTATTTTTTAAAACTGGATTTTTATTCATGTAATTTGAAATTTTATTTTAATTTATTTTAGGTCAAAATATATACAAAATACCTATATATGTTCCATTTAATAGAATGGATTCATTTTATAATATTTTTATCTTTATAAAATTTTATTTAAAATTTTACCATCTTTTACCCACCTTCTAGGTAAATTTGAAAATTTGCATAAAAAATAATTTTACCACTTCTGTGAATTGAATTTCAAAAATCCAAGAGGTAATGTTAATATCAATATGTCAAATGTGGTTCAATAAGTTGAAAATAATGTTTGGTGAATAGTAGCTTTTGACTTTTATTTACACACAGTTAAAAGTAAATAGGGTAATTAAGGGTCAAAATGATATTAAAATTACCCTAGCACATTTCCTAATTCAATTGGATAAATGTAATTCGGCCAAATAAAACTTGGAAATAAAATATGTTCCCCTTTGGATCACTTGGATAATATAAGGACATTTATTATTATTTTATTTAAAGAAGAGTTAAAAGGGTTAAAATCAAAGTCTAATCACTAATCCATTTTTAATATGTTGTTATAAACAATATAAATTAGACTATAAATATTTATTAGAAATATAAAACTATTTTCTAAATAATTTAATTTAATTTATAATTTTTAGACATTGAAAATTTTAATTTATTTATGACACAATGATGATCCAGTAATTACCATATTAATAAAAGAATAACATAATTGATATTATAAATATCCAAATAAATGTAATTTGAGACTTCTGATTAATTAAAATAATTTTCTCGGTTAATATGACATGTTAGGGTTGATTAAATAATTTTTTTTCGAAGTAATCATGCTGTTATTATTTTCACAAAAATCAAATACTAAATAGTGTCAAAATTGATGTCATTGAGTTTTTTCAAAAAATACTATATTATTTATTGATTTAATGTTCCTAAAAATATATGGTTCAGAAAAAGGACTTAGATAAAGTTATATATATTAATAATGATCCACATGGGGTTATTTTGTCTTGTAATAGTATATTTATTAACCATATAATATAAAAATACAAAGAGACATGGTAAATGTCAGACTATTTAACAACGAGATAAATCTAAAATATAAGGTTAATATGGTGACCTAAACCTATCTAAAACCATTTGGTTAAGATGTTTTATACCCATCCCAAAATTAGACTCTTAATAAATCAATTTTTAACCCTTATAAATCTAATAAGATTTTATTATAAAATAATATTTCAAGATTTTTCTAATGTGACCCTCACCTCTCTTAAAAAAGGGTACATCCTCTTCTCGTAATTTCACAACACCAAAGACATGTGTCTCATACAATCCATTCCCAAATATCCTCCCAAAATTCCTCCCTTCATACTAGAGGCCTTCCATTGTTAAGAAATCCATCATAATGAGCCCTTTTGATCAAATCAAAAGGATGAACCTGAAGAAGAGGTAAATATTTCATCACCTCTTCCAAGTTCTTTTCTTTTTCCACTTCCTCTTTCTTTTTTGTTTCCATTTTTAAATAATAAGTCCAATATATTATATATAATGTGATGTTATTAAAAAAATGGTACCTCCATATCCATTATTCTATCAATCATAAGAATGATAAGGTCACCATACATCCATACGTACGGATTACCGTATCGACATTGTGGTATAGGTTGTTATTCAAACAGTTAATTATTTTGGATGTGTATAATAATGAGTATAACTGATTCAAATAATAAATATAAAATTTTAATTATTATATATATATTATATACCATCAAATGACATATGATTTCACCATTAATATAATGATATTGTCACTCATGTGTACGTATGGATTACCGTCTCCACAAACACAATGAGATTCATTCTCCATCGTAATCATTCAAGAATAATTTTCAGTTAATGATTAAAAATAATGTTTATGACATTATATCATTATTTATATGAAGTAAATACATCTAATCCATAACAAAAATGTCTTACGTAACCGAGCATATAAAGGAAAATAGTTCACTCAACACACGAAACGTTGATATTACTGAAATGTTATTGAAAAAGAAATACTAGAGGATCATATATGATATCATATTTATGTATATAGTTCCTGTATAATTTAATAACAATTATTTAACTATTATATAAGGGGTTACCATACCATTGAACAAGGAAAAGTACAAGGTAATGGTTAATTTCATAGTCTCTTTATTATCTGAAGTTGTTTTTACGTTAGTATCTATTGGGACCTCTTTATCATCCATAACCATGTTTTCATAAAAATGTAATTCAAAACATTTATAATATTTACTACACTACGGGTTAATGTCATTTATTCTCTTGTTTGACCATATATATTTTGAATGAAATCATTCTGTCATTTTCAAAACAATGTACTTTAGGACCTTTCCAACAAAATTAATGTTAGAATGTATTTTTTTATCTTATATGGCTGGTGTGGCTATTTTTGTCTATTATATCATCGTCGAAGCTTCCCATACAAGCATATAAGAATATTTTCAAAATAAATTTTTTCTTTTATAATTATATCACTTTTAAATGATTTCAAAATAGAAATAGATATTTCTCTAAAAAAGTTTTGATTTCATCTATGTCAACATCCTTTGAGGGATTTTAAGCTTGTTTGAAGTTGATTTATTATGATACAAAAATTCCATATTATATTGAAGGTTTTGGGATATGTTTGAGTGTGTTTGTGTTTTCTTTACACAACTAATGGTTTTTGGAAAAATTATTTACATTTTGTATTCTATTTTTAATACGAAATTTTATGTTCTGTTTAAACATTTTCATATGAGTAATGCATTGGACTTAGTAAGTGATGGGTGGAGCCTGCTCTAGCTCATCAATGCATTGGAATGTCTCATGATACAAACTAGTTTCATAGCACAAGGCCTTTACAAAATCTTATTTTTAGTCTAGGTAAAAGCCTTGATTATGTGGTTATGAAGTCTGACATTATGCATTCCATCACTATGAAAGTGGCTATTGATATTGGATGTGATTATTCGACTACCTGAATATCAATGTCAATAAATAAATTGAATTATTTGATTTTATATTTTCCATATTATGAAAGAGTTTAAGTTTAAAAGGATTTTGTTTTAGTATTATGCATTTCCTCAAATTATTATGCTTATTTATGAATGTTTTCGTTATATTGTTATTATTACTGAGCATATGAGCTCACCCCTTTCATTATTTTTTTTAGGATGTGAAGATGTATTTAATGGTTGACCTGTAGGGACATTCTAGGGATATAAGTGTGTACCAAATGGGAAAAAAATTTGTTGATGTTTTTATTTCAGGATGTAATGTAAAACTTATGAGTGTATCAAGTACTTCAAGGCAACTAAACTGATTGGTCATTCGGGACATGATTATTTGTATAAATCCAATGTTATGTAATAATGCACCGACTCTAGGTAACTGTGGTTAGGGTATTAATGTTGGTATCAGAGGAAGGTTTGTAAAATACTTGGAAACATTATTTTGAAAAACACTGATTATAGAACACTACCCTAAGATAGACTTTGAGGATTAATATTGAAGAACTTCCTAGAATTTTGGTACTGTAGATATTTTGTGATTTTTTCAAGAAATACATCCATGTCTGTATATATCTAGGTATAGGTGGATCTAGAACAGATGTACATAGGGGTTAAACCCGAAAGTACCTCTTTGAGCTAGACTCGAATGAGAACTGGTGCACGACAACGGTCCTTGCTGCACTCTTGTTCAAGATACTCTTAGGGGATATGATTAGGATAATTCTCATTTTCATTAGAAACCATTATGATGGGTTTATGATGATATAACTCCTCAATGAAAATATTTTTTTGATTATATATCATATCAATAAATTTTTCAATTTATTTTAAGTGTTTCACAAGTTCAGAATTATGTATCGCGATTCACAAACTAATCAACTATATGCTATAGTTGAGAAATAATGCCTATTGGAAGGAATAGAAACCTAATTGACACAAATAATCAATGTATTAGAAATATAATGAATATTAATGGCCTAGGATAACCCAAATTCATCATATATTAAATAATATGTCATGATTTAGAAATCCAAGAAGTTATTTTTAATGATTATGTGTTCTCTATCATGATTATTGTTTCGTATACTATTCTATGTAGATTTAATTAGTTGATGGAACCATATGGAACCATGTTGATTATTAATGTTATGAAAAATAAAATCATATTCCTCATAAAAATCCAATGTTAATGAGATGTGGAAAGGAAACTAACTTTTATTTTCCCACACAACTTTATCAATATATTAATCGTGATGGACTTCCAAATAATCAATGGAGGGAAAACATTCAACTAGTTACTTTATGTTGAAATTCCCACCTTATTTCAATGCGAATTTTTATTCACCAGTTTCAAAAAATGCATCAACACCACTGAAAATATATTTTCTATTATTCATTATTTTGATCATGAAAACATTATTTTGGATAAATATCGCTTGTAAGGTGAATCGTATCAATGATGGATTCTTATAAATATTTCATGTAAAAAGGATGAAATTTAATCATTGTATTGGTAGTTGTTCAAGAACATATTTTACAATAAATACTATCCTTATATTCATTATATGAATTTTGATAAGGGGTTATTTGAGATAAAGAAAAGGCATGATGAATCCCATGGTACCAATGATGAATTTTTTCAAATACATTCAGGGTATTATTCTTGTATTATCATCCATATTAAATGTAATGATGATAAATTAATCAATAGATTAAAACCTAGTCTCTAATTGGTGTTATATATAATAAAATTCAATATCCATGAATATACTGTTTGATGTGCTATGAAGGTGTAAATTGATGGTGGAGTTACATATCAATCTATTGGTTTTATAAGAAGAGAAAAATTGTAATCAAAAGAAAATATAAAATCCATGGAGAGTATAATATGATCATGAACTTATTCTAAATGGGTGGGAATAATCATTGATGGAATTTTCAAAAGGGGACTAGTAAATGTTTTAATATTCAGCGGGAAGGTCATCGGGAAATTTATTTTTTCATGTGATGGGAAGATAAATGTTGATGATGTTAATATAGAGAGAGCAACATCGAATGCACCGCCCACACATCTATGTTCCAAATGAAAGGAATATGGGAATTATTCTTTCAAATGCCCAAATCTGATGAATACTATTGACGATCAATGTATGAACCCACTAAATTCAAGATAAGAAGTGAAATAGATTGTGATCACTATTTCTGATAAGGGGAGTGGAAATTTCATTGTATACTGTATACATAAAATCAACACTAGAAATTTCAACGTTTTTTTCTGTGGATCTACCTATTAATTCAAATATAATATATTTGTAATGTAAATGTATTCCAATAAAATGATTAGATTTAGAATTAGAATTGAAAACCATTAATGGTATGATGATCTCATCTCAATGCAAGGATTTCTGTCCAGTTTATGTTGGTGAGGATTTTCTTGCTATAAATCTTTTCAATATTCCTCTCATTGAATTTGATGTTATGTTGTTACTATATTTGTTTTTTCTATATAGATATAGCATAAATAGTTGAGGAAGTGATCCCATGTTTTATTTTTGAAAAAAACATTTATCTTATGTCAATGTGATGATAATATGAACAACTGATGGAAATAATCTACATTGTAGGTCTCTTAAATTTCAATTAGAATTAGTTTTTATCTAAGATGGTTGGGGATTAAAATTACATACATTATATTCCTATTGTGTTGGAATTATTTGATGTCTTTTTATGTGTTTTTGACCTTAAAAAATGATGTTGAGTACTCAATAGATCTCATAACTTGTACCAAATCAATTTCAATGACTCCATATATAATCCATTTTATTGAGTTTCAGAAATTAAATAAGATGAATAAGAAAGAATATAAAAGTGGATTCATTCATCCAAGTGTGTCAACATGAGGTTCACATGTTAAATTTATAGGAAAAAACAATCAAGACATCTTTACATTGTATTTTTTATCTGAAAAATATCATGATCAAGAAAAAGTCTCCTCTCCCCCATATTGATTAATTGTTTGATCCACTATGCATATCCCAATACATTTCCATGATTTACCTTAGTTCCAGATATCATCAATTGAGGGCCACGAATGGGGATATACCCAAGAAAACATTCCATAAATGGTATGGAAGGTATGAATATGTAGTGACTCCTTTTTTACTATTTTCTTATCTATAATAATAGATTAATGAATAGAGTCTTTACATATTACCTTGACCAGTTTGTGGTAATCATTGTAAAAGATACTCATATCTATTTACAGTTGAAGGAACAGAATTTAGACCACTTGATAATTCTAATAAATTCCTTAAATAAGTAAAAAAAGTTTAAAAGTTTATAATGTGTGAATTTTGACTATAAGTGGGTTCATTTTAAAGATTTTAAAATCTCAGGAGAGGGTATATCGGTCAATCCATAAAAGATAGAAGAAATTAAAGTTTTTCCCAAACCAACATTAGTGACTAATATCTAACGTTTTCATTGTATATAAGGATAATAGTGATATGTTTTAGAGAATTTATCAAATCTATCTACCATGAAAATTTTGACTCAGAAGTCAACAACGTTCCTCTTTGAAGATGAAAGAGGGGAATATTTCATGGAACCAAATAGAAAATTAGTTAGAAAACCTATATATACATTACCAGGTAATGGATAAGGGTTTGTAACATATAGTGATGCATCTAAAATAAATTGATAAGTTTTATTATGTAGAAATAAATGGTTATATCATATGGATCATGATAATTGATGATTCAGGTGAAAATTTACCCAACTAATGATGTGGAGTTAGCTATGGTATTTTTTTCATTATTGATATATAGAGGTTAGATATTTATATAAATAAGTGTGAAACTAATACAAATCATATGTGGATAATGTATATATTATCATAGAAGCAGTTAAATATGTTCCAAAGAATATGGATAGTGGTGATTAAATATTTTGAATGCTCAATACATTACCATCATGGGAATGTGAATAATGTGGATGATGCATTGAGTCAAAATGATCCTGATAGATTGTATATTATTCCAACCTCAATGAAAGAAGTCCATCTATATTTTATATACTTTTTGTATTATCATCTTTATAATGGTTAATAGGAAAATTTACATGGTCCATATTCCTACGACATATATGGACTCTTACATGACCCTGAAGTTATCAGAGAAATGAAACTATAGGAGAATATACACCAAACATGATTTTTTTATAAAACTCTGTAACATTGAATGGATGTACACATAACATTTCCTATTGATGATATTCAAGATGACTAGTCGAAATAACATATTCCATAACTTCTAAAAGAATCACCCATCCTTAATAATTACACATTATAGTTATTTTAAAACAAGAAAGCACATTCTTTACCCAGAAAACCATTATTTTTATGGTTTTATAGAATAATGAAAAACTTTTACATAGTAAAATAATACATTAAAAGTAGAAACTTATATGTAGTGTACATTATTTCAATATAAATCTTTAAAATTAATCATGATATAATATGGTGATATATTTTGTAATGTTTTCCTCTAATGTCACCCTTGTATAAATGTTTCCATAAAACCTTTGAAAATCATTTTATATATTGGGATGAGAATAAAAATCTTAGTAAGGGCTATAAAGAATAAAAATCAGTTGTCTAGTGAAAATATGAAACCCCATTAGTTTTTTTAGAGTACATTAGTAGGAATATGAAAATCATATTTTTTTACTTGTAAAATCATAACATTAAAACAAAACATAAACCTTACTTAACCCTTATAATTTGAAAAACTATACAGTCGACTTCCATATTTGAGTCCTCAATGAATTAAAGTGTAATCTAGTTGCACCAATCATTTAAGCTATAATAGGCTCACCCGAAACTATTTGTGAACACATAT
The DNA here is from genome assembly GCA_963277665.1 of Viscum album. Taxonomy (NCBI): domain Eukaryota; kingdom Viridiplantae; phylum Streptophyta; class Magnoliopsida; order Santalales; family Viscaceae; genus Viscum; species Viscum album. The sequence continues at coordinate 1,967,855,108 of OY728150.1, forward strand.
CATCTATAATTACCAAAAACAAAAACATGTAATAAAACATTTCATCATTTTAAAAACTCATTTAAACTTGTATGAAAATAACTTTTAGATACAATAATGTTTCAAAGGTCCATTTTGAACAGAAAATACACACTTATTTTGAAAATCTGTGTCCAATATACAAATACCTAATAGAAAATGAGGGGATTTCATTTAATGAAATGTGAAATCATGAAAATTAATCCCAAAATAAAATAATGGCTATGAAGGCAGAAAATTCCTTTTCACTGTATATGTTATGAATATAACATTCTTTTTGTCATTTATCAAAATATTTTGAATAAAACATATAAAAGAATAATTTTGAAAAAAATTCAATTAAATTAAACATATATAGAAAACATACATCATAATCCTTCCATAAAAAAGAAAAAACAATAATATTAATAGGGAGGATACAATTTTTAAATTAATTCATAAGATATTGAAAATGTAATTTTAAAATCAATGTGTCTCATACAACATTAAAATATTTGAAAGATAAATATAATTAAATATTATTATTAAAATATTCATTAAATATCATAATAATAGTGTATATTCATTATATAACATGTCAAAGGGGATGTACAAACACCTTAAAAAAGAAAAATGTTAATATCATCAAAAAATGTCTTCATGAAATGTGATTTAGACGAAATCCCTTACCATGAGTTCGACATGTCTTGTAAAATATTTATATTAATAGAAATTAATATTAGGATATTAATTTTAAATAATGAGAAAATTTATAAATTTTATTATTTTTATTATATCAATTATTTTAATGTTATAATAGTTACAAAATTATTTATGTTCATATCGAATGTTTTGATGATATTTATTAGATGATTCCAAAATGATTTTGGTATGATATCTAAAATAAAAATTTGGTAATTAGTCTATCATCTTCAGAATAATATCCATGACATAATAATAACTTTTATATATCGATTATATTTTTATAATATTCTATTACATATGGATATGAAAAATAAACTACATTACAATCATGTCGACATTATATCGTACGTACGCAAGAGTAATGTATCCTTTTTTTTATGATCAATATGGAAAGAGGGAAAGTATTATTCTAAAAATATAGAATGATAATAACATCATTAATATAACATTACTAATTTAATAATAATTATGTATATATCATCCATGTGATGTGGTGATGAAAAATGAATCACATCGATTTGTGGATGTGATAGTTCACGCATATGGATGAACAACATTATAGTTTTATGTTCTTGGATTTCAAAGAACATAAAGTTATATTATTCATAAATAATGATAAATATATCATTAAATTCATATATATGAATTAATTATATAATTCCCCAACATTAAACATTTCATAATCTTGAGTTAGGTTTTGAATTCACTTTGTGGATCTTTTCAGGTTTGGAGTTTCAGATATTTAAGTCATAACTAATACATAATAACTCAAATTTATACAAAGATGACACCATTACAACATTATCCATTTATTCCACAATATAACACATTAAAAAGTAATCGTGATTTCTTTTTATCAATAAAAATCATCATAACATTCATCTTGAATTATTTCGTTCTTTTACTCTTCCTTATAACCTATGGAAAACATTTTCAAAAATTTGGTTGAGCATAAAAATCTCAGTTTGGGATATAAAATAATGAATGGAACCCTTAATCATTAAATATTTAAGACTCCAGAAATTATTTTTACAAAAAAATCATATTTTACACATATAAAATATAAATTCTTTATCGTACCTCATGAAATATTAATATTTTTTAAAAACATTCTATGCATCATAAATCATAGAGATACCATGTGGAATCCATATGATACATACATTGTATCTTTCACCACTACATAGGGAGTAACCTTCATGGTTAAATTTGGATTACCCATCACGTTATATTCACTAAATAAATTTGGAGAAACCCAATAATTTAACTCAATCTTCTAACCCAATGCATTGGGGATATATCATAGGCTCATCCACCCTTAATTTGTTATGGAATAACCCATATTCATAAACAATTCCCAAGAACCATAACATAATCATAACACATAAAACAAGAATAAAGGAAAATTAAATTTCCACATTTAAATCATAAGATATCATTTCATGACGTTGACATAATCAATCCATTCTAAGAAACATTTTCAAGACCATAATACATGAAAATGGAAAATTGTATTTATTTTCAATTAAAATCATTTAATCTTATTTAGTAAGACAAATATCAAATAAATGTCACAGGGGTAGAAAAGTCTCTATCACCGCGTATGATAGAAAATTTCCATTTTGTCATTTAGTAAAATGATTAGTTTAAAAACATTCATTTTGAAAGCTTTTGAGTGAAATTAAAATTAATGTGTGTTGATTATACATTGTAAATAAGAATGTGGTTTATAATATTGAAATATGACTCAACCAAAGGAGATTGGGACTAAGTCCCTTATTGTGAGTCTAAATCATTGCATACACTCTTTATACTCTAGAATAATAAACTTAGAATAATTTTTACTTGATTGAGAACCTACTTAATGTTTTTTATTTCAATTATATGACTTATTACCATGTTATAAAAAATATATAATTATTTATGTTCATATCAAATGTTTTGTCTATATTTGGTACTTGATTCGAAAATAAACATGGTTTTGATGTCACTATTCCATGTGTTCATAAGTCCACCATATCCATAATATTATTCATGAAATAATAATCATTTTTATAAACTAAACATAATTTTTAAATCAAACCACTAATTATGGTCATAAAAATGAACTACGTCATATTCAAGGAGACGATAGGTTGTATGTACACATAAGTAACATTTTCATTTTCAATGATAATTATGGAAATATGTTTATTATTATTGTATTTTAAAGAATGATAATAATATTTTTATGATCATAATAATCATTTAAATATACTTATATATATCACACAAGTGATTTGGCGAATAAAACGATTCACATCGCTTCATGGAGGTGATTGTTCGCATATACGCACGAATGATGTTATTGATTTATTGTGCAAGGAAGGTAAGAATATAATTAAAATATTGATATTTTAAAATGATAAATATTTCATAAATAAAACATATTACTATTGATTCCATCATTATAACATATCTTGATAGACTGTAATGAAAAAAAACTAAATCGGTTCATTGAGGTGACAATTCACACGTACACACGAACAACTAATACCTTCCACATTTGATGGATGTAGAGTTGGATTTAGGGGATGATATTAACATAATAAAATATCAGTATAGTTATGATATTTTATTGATTATTTAATTTTAGAATAATTATAATTAATGGATGTGTAAGAATAAATAATATAGAAACTCTTAAAATAAAAATGAAATATCTTCTTCTATTGACCACCTTTGATGAAAACCATAAAGTCTCTAAGAAAGATGTTCTACAAAAAATAATGAATTAAGAATGTGGGTATGGATTCTATAAAGTGTTTTAGGTAGTGAATGGCTGAACAAAAAGGCTTTGTAATGATGAGTATAAGAGAAGATAAGATACCTTTTTATAAAAGAGAGGTGGTTCACCCTTGAAAATTCTTAAAATATTAATTAAATATAAATTAAAGTTTTAGTAAAAAATATTCAAAATTGAAATATGTCTAATATAATATGTATATGGTTCTACATCCTCTCATATAATAGATTTTAGACATTTATTTATTTAATTTTAAACCTTATATTTTTGGTTTACCCTTAACTATTATCCTATATTTTTAAAAGTGGGACAACCATATTAATTATAAAGAGTCTATTAATTTTACTTATATGAGATAAAAATCCCATAATTGAACAAAACATCAATTTTAGACCTTATTACAGTCGCTTTTTTCTTTTATAATATTTTTATGATTTTTAAATAATTTAATAATTTTTTTTAAACAGAAATTATCTAAATGTTTACACTATTCATTTTATTGAATTGAAATAAAATATAAACATTGATATAACATCGAATAAATCCATTTAATAGTCTAATAAAATGTCATATTCACCTAGAAAAATCGTGGGTTACATAAATTAGGTCATATAATATTTATTTTAATATTTATAATATCATTTATTTGATTCCTTCTTTAAGAAATAAATCACTACATCATCATTGTGTCATAATTAAATTTTATTATTTAATGTTTAAAATTATAAGTAAAATAAAATGATATAGGAAATTTATTTATATTTCTAATTAATTTTTCTAGTCGAAGATATCACTTATATAAACCTATATTAAAATTATTTTAGTAAGGAGATATATATTTATATCATGTTTTCCTTTACATTAAATTAAAAGTAATAATTGTCACAATCAGACCCAAGTGGATTCCAAAGGACAAATTTTCATTCCCAAGGTTTTCATGGTCTTAAATATCTCATACAATGGTATTATGCTAAGTTTTAGTGTACTTTAATATTATTATAATATTATTTTTTACCCTTGTTTATCTCATTTTCCCTTTAACTATGATAAATGAAAATAATTATTTATTACGAACCAAAATAAAGGGAACCTATTTAAATAATTTTTAACTTATGATTAAAAATATTAAATCCATTTTCCATATTAAAAACATATAATTTCGAATATTTAATTTAAAATTAATTCCCTTTTTATAAATGAGAAAATACATTTTTTAAAAGTAAAAAACCATCAAAAGATTGACATGTGTCTATATCTGATTTCAATGTTAAATTACCTCAAATTAACCCAATTATATCGAATTATAAAAACATAATCCAATTAACGTTTAATTTTTTTAATGATAAAATATCTATATAAATAATTTATATGAAAAGGTAGTTGGGAATTAAAATGCAGTATTTTTTACTATTCATTAAAAATGAATTTAATCATAAAAATACCAAAATTAAAACAATGTAAATTTGGATATATTTATTCTAAATAATAATTTTATTCTTACATATATAACATTTCATAGTGACAAAAACATGATTTAAAAAGGGTTCACCATCATAAGGTAGTAAAATTACCTTTTAAAATTAATAGAATATTTCAGGCTTAAAACTAGGTTTATTTTCAGTTTAAGACACTAATATTTACTAGATGAACATAAAAACATTTAATAAACACGTTTAAACATAATATAGTTAGTTTTTTAAATTATTTCCAATACAACTTCATTGTGATAACTACCATTTAAAATAATAACACTAATAATGTATTATTTTTTCGTATAACGCGGTCTTGTTTGTAACATAATATATTCAGGGAAACCGATTGTTTTGTGTCGTGTAAGCTATTATACATAGATCCACTTTTAAGTAAACTGAATGTATTGTTCTTAAAATATTACAGGATATTAAAGTATCATATTTTTTAATTACCCATAATGTTGCATCCTTCCCCCCTTTTGGAAGTTACATTCCTGCAATTTTTTACATATCAAATAAATGGGTGTATTAATCCTTAATAGAATGTTTAGATTCCCAGGTTTCCTCTTTAAGAATATAGTTTTTCCACAAAACCATAACTATATGAATCAAATTATTCAAAAAAAAAATTCTCTCTATGGTCAATAATCCAGAATGTTTGTTCCTCATAAGAATGATTTTATTCTAACTTAACTAATTATAGACTCAAAACATGAGATAGATTCTGTATATACATTCATAATATTATAACATGAAAAAAAATTGTGTACCTGGGATAAACTAAATGGTAAATCCAATCTTTAGGAAACTAATCGAATTTTCTCCTTGATTTCATAGGATCCAATGAACCGTAGACTCATCTTTCCTTTCCTACCAAAACTTATAACACTTTTTCATTGTGATAATTTGAGAAAGACATGATCACCTACCTTGAAAGATAGATCCTTCATCTGGTTATCTGAATAACTTTTCATCCTACTATTAGTGGTCCCCATTTGTTTATGAATGAAATGAAATGTTTCTACCATACATTCCACTAGTTCTGGTCCAATCAATGTAACACCCCACGATTTTATAGTGTGTTATTTCTTCAAAATAATACAATAACTTGCACTACACGCAACACCGAGTTCAATAACACCATGACTTACCAAACAAGTCGTCCAAAAGAGGTTATGAATTGTATTAACTAAATTTTAAACTTTATATAATCCTTATAATTTTAGAATCTGTATTATGAGTTTCTTAGACATAATGTAAGAACAAATACATTTTCAGTATTGCACTTTTACCAAATTTTAATAGTGAATCCCTTTTAAATACAATATTTTAAACTTTTTGACTAAATGGGGACATCAGAAAATTTAATATGAAACATCCCAAGCTTCCACGGTACGCTTTCCTTTGAATAATACAGTAGCGTGTGTTGTACGCAACTTCGAGTTCTAACACACACCACAACCAATCAAACTAGTCGTTATGAATAGTAATACCTACTTTTTGAAATTATATATATTATATATTTCAAAATGGACTTCATTTTTGGATTTGGAGTATTGAATTTAGCCTAAGGTGAAATTTTGGTACTTTTCGGATAACTTTAATATTTTGATGAATAGTGAAAATTACTAAATTTTAATTAAAAACTACTTTTTTGGTCAAAATAATTAATGGTGATAAATTATGAATTTGTGTGGTTTTAAAGTATAATTAGAATATATTTTTACCATTTTATCCAATGGTCTTCATTATAATTAATTTCACTTCGAAATTGGACCTAAACAATTGTCAATCTTTTGATATATATTGTTTCTTAAAAACACGCTATTTGTTGTGACAGCGGGAATTAATTATAAAATTAATTAATGCAACTTATATGTTTGAAATTTGTAAAATAAATATCAATTTTGAATTTGAAATATCAATTATAGCATAGGGTGAAATTTTGGCATTGTTCAGAAAAACTTCAATTTTTGATGAATAGTGAAACTACTAAGTGGTAGTTAAAAAAACTGATTTTTTCATAAAAAGTAATTTTACCGAATTTGTGAATGGAATTTCAAAAATCCGAGAGACACGGTTAATATCAAGAAGTAAAATGTGGTTCAATGAGATGAAAATAATTTTTGGTGAATAGTAACTGTTTACTTTTATTTACCATGGTTAAAAGTAAATAGGGTAATTAAGGGTAAAAATGATATTAATATTACCCTAACACATGTCCTAATTCTATTGGAAAAGTGTATCTCAACCAAAACAGCCTTAGGAATAAAATATTATAATTTAGGTCCACTTGTATTAGATAAGGACATTTATTATTATTTAATTCAAAGAAGAGTTAAAAGAGTTAAAATCAAAGTTCATTTACTAAATAATTTTTAATATAGGGTTATACATAATATAAATTCGATTGAAAATATTCATCATAAAGATAATAAGATTTAATACATAATGATATTTTATTTATAATTTTTAGACTTTAAATAATTTAATTTATCTATGACACAATGATTATGCAGTAATTACCATAATTGTGAAAAATTAAAATAATTGATATTATAAATTCCCAAATAAATATTATTTGAAACTTTTAATGAATTACAATAGTTTTATAGGTTAATACGACATGTTAGGATTGATTCAATTTACTTTGTTTGAAGTAATCATTCTGTTATGATTTTTACAATAATCAATTATTGAATAGTGTCAAAATTGACATAAAAGAGTTTTTAAAAGAAATATTATATTATTAATTGATATTAAATTCCTAAAAATCTAAGGGTCCACCAAGATACTTATATCATGATAGGATCATCATTAATGGACCACTTGGTGGTAGCTTGGATGTATATAGTAAGTTTATTAACTATATATTATAAAATTACAAAGTGACATGGTAAATGTCAAACTAATTAACTAAGAGTTAAAACTAAAAGATAAGGTTAATATAGTGACCCAAACCTGTCTAAATTCTATTGGGTGAATGTTTTTCGACCTATCCCCACCTTAACCTTTGAATAATCAACTTTGGAGCAATTAGAAACCGAATATGAATTTATTGTAAATTAATATTTCTAGATTTTCGAAAGATGCCCCTCACCCCTCTTATAAAAGGGCACTCCTCCTTCTCATTTCTTCACACCTTCAAAGCCTTTTGGATCGGCCAAACTCTGCCCAAATACTCTCCCAACTTCCCTAACTACAACCTAGAGGCCTTAGTTTGATCAGAAAGCCAACCTAAGGAGCCCTTTTGATCAAATCAAAAGGAAGAACCCGAAGAAGAGGTAATGTTTTCACCACCCCTTTTCAAGTTCCTTTCTTATTCCACTTCCCCTTTCTTTGTTATTACCATTCTAAAATAATAACTCCATTATCATATATATACTGTGATGTTAAAATAAATATGGTACAACCATATTCAGTATTCTATCCACCCTTTGAATAACATGTCACCATACGTGCGTACGTACAGCTTACCGTCTCCACGTCGTGGTGTAATTGTTAATCAATATATTATTATTTGGATGAGTATAATAATGATGTGTAACTCATGTATATAATAAATATAACATGTTAATGATTCCGTATATATGTTATACCATCCATTTATATATTATTTTAATATCGAAAGAATGATATTGTTGCTCGTGTGTACGTACGGACTACCGTCTCCACGAACGCGATGAGATTCATTCTCCATCGTATCCATTAAAGTATAATTATCATTTGATGATTTAAAAATGATGTTTAAGGAATTTATATCATTATGGATATGAATAAGATACAACCTATCCATAACAAACATGGCTTATGTAACAAAGCATATAAAAGAAAACGAGTAAGCTAACACCCGAAACGACGATAATTCAAAGATATTATTAAAAAATCAATGTTAAAAGATCATATATGATATCATATTAATATATATGATTTTTGTATAATTTAATAACAATTATTTCACCATTATACAGGAGGTTAACATACCCCAACCAAGGAAAAGTACAAGGTAAGGGTTATTTCACAATCTCTACATTATCTGAGGTTGTTTATACGTAATAATCTACTGGGATCTCTTTATCATCCACATCCATGTTTCTTAAAAATGAATTTAATTTTTTTTACTATTTACTAGAATATGGGTTAATGTCATTTATACCCTTGTTTGACTTTTTATAAGAGTTTTATAAAGGAATAGTTCTGTCGTTTTCCAAACAAGGTGTTTTTTAACCTTTTCGACAAAATTATGGTAAGAATGTTTTTTTAACTTATACGGCGAGTGCAGTTATTTTACACCGTTATGAAATCATCGAAGCTTCCATTACAATATTATAAGAATATTTTCAATGAAAATGTTTTATTAAATGATTTCAAAAATAGAAAGATATATTTCTCTACAAAGAGTTTTGATTTCATTTATGTCAACATCCTTTGATGGATTTTACGCTTATTTGAAGTTGATTTATTATGATACAGTACGTCTATATTGTATTGAAGGTTTTGTGATATGCTTGACTTTGGATGTGCTATTTTTATACCATTCATAGTTTATGATGAAAGTATCAACATTTCGTATGCTAGTTTTAAAACGAATGTTTATGTTATGTTTAAACCTTTTCATATGGGAATGCATTGGACTTAATATGTGATGATTGGAGCCCGCTATAGCTCCTCGATGCATCGGTAGGTCTCATGAGACAAACTAGTGTCTTGGCACAAGGCCTTGGAAAAATCTTATTTTTAGTCTTGGCACGAGGCCTTGTCTATGTGGTTATGATAGTCTAGCATTATGCATTCCATCATTATGAAAGTGGTTATTGATATTGCATGTGATTATTCGATTAGTAGAATATCCATGTGAATAAGTAAATGGAATTATTTCATTTTTCTTTTTCCAATCTATGTTTAAGTTCAATTTTAAAAGGCTTTTGTTTTAGTTATACATTGCCTTAAATGTTTATGCTTATTTTTGAAAGTTTCCGCTATATTGTTATCCTTACTGGGCATTTGAGCTCACCCCTTTTCTATGTTTTATTTTTCCGAGGATGTGACGAAGTAAGTTATGAATGACCTGCAGAGATTGTATGTGGGGCTATGAGTGTGGAATATGGAGACTATGTTGTTATAGTAGTTTTTCACTTTGTGATGTAATGTAAAACTTTATGAGTATATCTAGTGTTTCCAAGGATACTAAACCAATCGGTCTTTCAAGATTTGATATTTCTTGTGATCATGCCAATGTAATGTAATAATGCACCGACTCTGGGTAACTAGGGTCGGGGCGTTACAGTTGGTATCAGAGGAAGTTTAGTACAATCCTTGGAAGCTAGATTTAGATAAATATTGATTAGATCACATAGATTTAAGATGGACATTGAGGATTAGTATTGAATAACTTCCTAAAATTTTGGTATTGTAGAGATTTTGTGAGTTTTCTGAGCAATACATCTTTGTCTAGATACGAGAAGGTAGAGGCGGCTCTGGCACAGATGTACATAGGGGTAAAACCCGAAAACACCGCTTTGAGTTAGACTCGAACGGGAATTGCTGCACGACAACGTGCCTTGCTTCACTCTTGGTTACGACACTCCCGGAGGATATTCTTAGGATAATTCTCGTTTTCTTTACAAACCATTATGAAGGGTTTATGTGGATTTACTTCCTCAAAGGAGAAATTTTTATGATTATGGATTATATCCAAAAACTATTTATTTTTTGTTATGTGTCTTACAAGTTTGGGATTAGGTATTGTTATTCATAAACTAATCTAGTGTATTCCATTGTTTAGAAATGGCACCCAGTAGAAGGAATGAGAACTCCATCAATGCACATGATCCAAAGAGAAAGAAGGATCATATCTTTCATGGTCTTAAGCCAGAATTTATAAGATAAATATTCTCCCATGTATTATCGTCATATGAAGAAATAATATCATATGTTGATAAGATAAGTAAAGATTTTACTGGGTCCTATGTCTTTGAAGGGAAGTAAGAGAAAAAAAAGATGGAAGAGAGAACGATGGATAAAGGGAAGAGGGAAAATAAGAATTTTCCCATATGTGATAACTGTGGGAAGAAACACCCTGGAACTTGTTTAAAAGGAATGGGAGTTTGTTATAAGTGTGGAGGAATAGGGCACAAAGTACGTGACTGCAAGGGTAAAAAATGGTTTCAAATGTACAATGCTTCATTTTCAAGGAGTTTAGACACTACGCGAACCTATTTCCCAGTCATCAGACTATGCCGCAAATGATGCTATTGGATAATAATCATGTTATGATACTACCACAGATGAAGAGGAATGATTAGAGTTCGTATGTTGATTATGTCATTTGACTGTTGTATCAACAATGTACTTGTTATAATAATTATGGAGTATATAAGGATTGTACTGTAGTACTATTTTATTAAGGACTTGAGATTGTGTGGAACAAAGAAAAGTGACTCAATAGCAGGTTAAATTTTTGGAAAATATATGGTTGAGAGAAAGATAAACAATAATATGGTTCTGATACCGAGGTAGTGATTTTAGAATAATACATGATTGATTTGGATAAACTATATTGGATATTCTTGACTACCTTGAAGCTGATTAATGATTTGTATATTCCATCATTATTGGGGTTTAAAACATTTTTGGATTGATGATGTATATCCAGCATTCTATATGGAATAAGGGAGCATGAATGTAATAAATAAGTATTATGGCAATTCAGGATGTTTTAATGTTTTAAAAGAATACATGATGATGGTATTCAATGATATTACGGGGTAAAAAGGATCTACATTAAGTTTACCTTCCTTATAAATATTGGACTGTGAGTTTGGACAGATTTGTTATGGATAAATTCTAGTTTGAGATTAATTTTTGATTGCCATAAAAGCACAACCCAGAGGTCAGGCGGCAACCCGTCGCGACCGGCAAGGCCGCGAGACTTGAACCCGCAACCGAAGGGTGACAAGGGTGTATCACCTACCACTGGCCCACGAGATGTCCTGGATTAAATAATGTAGTTTTTTTAAAAGATCTGGTAGATGAATTATAAATTCATTTATTTTGGAACCATGTACGAATAGTATAAATAGAATTTTTTCTACGAGTGAAAGATGAGTTTGTGGTAGAAATTTATTAATGGATAAAACTCTAATTATAAAGTAAGTATATCTCCTTATGATCTTAGCCAATCTCATAAATAAACTTCTCAACATTAATAAAAGGAACTTAGAAAAAAAAATTTGTCCTAGATGGTACCTTAAATCATCACTAATTTATGGCTTTGGGATTGTTGGCCTTTTCATAGCCATTTTCTCTACCACTCTCCATCAGATAATTGATGGTTATATTTCTCTTCCATATCCATACTTTCCTACATGGAACCCTAGTATGTGTTATTTTCGGTAATCTTCAAACATTCCACTCTTTATTTTAAATAGAGGCCTCATTAATTCATTTTTCGATGTGGGATTTTAACTAAGATATTTTGAAAAGTAAAGAATGTGTTATCCTAATACCTTATATTTTGTTGAATCGATGGTATTTTAAATCATCGTAGATTGATGAATTTAAGGACCTCAATTTTAAACTTGTTTTTGATTGATGACCTCAATCACTACCTATAAATATTAACGTTTTTCCTCCAATTATATGTCTCAAATTACCACCAATGTTCTCTTAATTGAGATCATAATTTGGTGGTGACCCTTTCATTTCTCTTTTCCTCATATTAAGACTAAATTTTAGTAACCCAATTTCCGATGTGGGTTTTCCCACAAAGATATTTTTTATTTTCAACCTTTTCTTTTCGAAGAAAAATTTCAAATAGAGAGGACACAATTTATTGAAGGAGGGGAGAATGTAACACCCCAAGATTTCATAGTGTGTTATTTCTTCAAAATAATACAATAAATTTCACTACACGCAACACCGAGTTCAAGCACACCATGACATACCAAAAAAACCGTTCAAAAGAGGTTATGAATAGTATTAACTAAATTTTAAACTTTATATAATCCTTATAATTTTAGAATCTTTATTATGAGTTTCTTAGACATAATGTAAGAACAAATACATTTTCAGTATTGCACTTTTACCAACTTTTAATAGTGAATCCTTTTTAAATAAAATATTTTAAACTTTTTGACTAAATGGTGACATCAAAAAATTTAATATGAAACATCCCAAGCTTCCACGGTACGCTTTCCTTTGAATAATACAATAGCGTGTGTTGTACGCAACTTCGAGTTCTAACACACACCACAACCAATCAAACTAGTCGTTATGAATAGTAATACCTACTTTTTGAAATTATATATATTTTATATTTCAAAATGGACTTCATTTTTGGATTCGGAGTATTGAATTTATCCTAAGGTGAAATTTTGGTACTTTTCGGATAACTTTAATATTTTGATGAATAGTGAAAATTACTAAATTTTAATTAAAAACAACTTTTTAAATCAAAATAACTAATGGTGATAAATTATGAATTTGAGTGGTTTTAAAGTATAATTAGAATATATTTTTACCATTTTATCCAATGATGTTCATTATAATTAATTTCATTTCAAAATTGGACCTAAACAATTGTCAATCTTTTGATATATATTGTTTCTTAAAAAACACGCTATTTGTTGTGACAGCGGGAATTAATTATAAAATTAATTAATGCAACATATATTTTTGGAATTTTGTAAAATAAATATCATTTTTGAATTTGGAATATCAATTATAGCTTAGGGTGAAATTTTGGCATTGTTCTGAAAAACTTCAATTTTTGATGAATAGTGAAACTACTAAGTGGTAGTTAAAAAAACTGATTTTTTCATAAAAAATAATTTTACTGCTTCTGTGAATGGAATTTCGAAAATACGAGAGACACAGTTAATATCACGAATTAAAATGTGGTTCAATGAGATGAAAATAATTTTTGGTGAATAGTAACTTTTTACTTTTAGTTACCACGGTTAAAAGTAAATAGGGTAATTAAGGGTAAAAATGATATTAATATTACCCTAACACATGTCCTAATTCTATTGGACAAGTGTATCTCGGCCAAAACATCCTTATGAATAAAATATTATCATTTAGGTCTACTTGGATTAGATTAGGACATTTATTATTATTTAATTCAAAGAAGAGTTAAATGAGTTAAAATGAAAGTTTATTTACTAAAACATTTTTAATATAGGGATATACATAAGAAAAATTCGATTGTAAATATTAATTAGAAATATAATAAGATTTAATAAATATTTATATTTTATTTATAATTTTTAGACTTTAAATAATTTAATTTATTTATGACACAATGATGATGAAGTAATTACCATAATTGTGAAAAATTAAAATAATTGATATTATAAATTCCCAAATAAATATAGTTTGAGACTTTTAATGAATTAAAATAATTTTATAGGTTAATATGACATGTTAGGATTGATTCAATTAACTTTTTTCTAAGTAATCATTCGGTTATGATTTTTACAAAAATCAATTATTGAATAGTGTCAAAATTGACATAAAAGAGTGTTTAAAAAAAATATTATATTATTAATTGATATTAAATTCCTAAAAATCTAAGGTTCTTCCAAGATACTTATATAATGATAGTCTCTTCATTAATGGACCACTGGGGGGTCTCTTGGATGTATATAGTATGTTTATTAACTATATATTATAAAAATACAAAGTGACATGGTAAATGACAAACTAATTAACTAAGAGTTAAAACTAAATGATAAGGTTAATATAGTAACCCAAACCTGACTAAATTCTATTGGTTGAATGGTTTACGACCTATCCCCACCTTAACCTTTGAATAATAAACTTTGGAACCATTATAAACCGAATATGAATTTATTGAAAATTAATATTTCTAGCTTTTCCAAAGGTACCCCTCACCCCTCTTATAAAAGGGCACTCCTCCTTCTCATTTCTTCACACCTTAAAAGCCTTTTGGTTCGGCCAAACTCTGCCCAAATACTCTCCCAACTTCCCTCACTACAACATAGAGGCCTTATTTTGATCATAAATCCATCCTAAGGAGCACTTTTGATCAAATGAAAAGGAAGAACCCGAAGAAGAGGTGATGTTTACACCACCCCTTTTCAAGTTCCTTTCTTCTTCCACTTCGTCTTTCTTTGTTATTACCATTATAAAATAATAAATACAGTATCTTATATATACTGTGATGTTATTATAAATATGGTAGAACCATATTCAGTATTCTATCCACCCTTTGAATAACATGTCACCAAACATGCGTACGTACAGCTTACCGTCTCCACGTCGTGGTGTAATTGTTATTCAATATATTATTATTTGGATGGGTATAATAATGATGTGTAACTCATGTAAATAATAAATATAACATGTTAATTATTCTTTATATATGATATACCATCCATTTATATATTATTTTAATATCAAAAGAATGATATTGTCGCTCGTGCGTACGTACGTACTACTGTCTCCACGAACGCAATGAGATTCATTCTCCATCGTATCCATTAAAGTATAATTATCATTTGATAATTTAAAAATGATGTTTAAGGACTTCATATCATTCTGGATAAGAATAATATACAACCTATCCATAAAAAACATGGCTTATATAACAAAACATATAAAAGAAAACGAGTAAGCTAACACCCGAAACGACGATAATTCAAAGATATTATTAACAAATCAATGTTAAAAGATCATATATGATATCATATTAATATATATGATTCTTGTATAATTTAATAACAATTATTTCACCATTATACAGTAGGTTAACCTACCCCAACAATGGAAAAGTACAAGGTAAGGGTTATTTCACAATCTCTTCATTATCCAAGGTTGTTTATACGTAATAATCTACTGGGATCTCATTATTAACCACATCCATGTTTCTTAAAAATGAATTTCAAAACATTTTTACTATTTACTAGAATATGGGTTAAAGTCATTTATACCCTTGTTTGACTTTTTATAAGAGGTTTATAAAGGAATCTTTCTGTCGTTTTCCAAACAAGGTGCTTTTTAACCTTTTCGACAAAATTAAGGTAAGAATGTTTTTTTAACTTATACGGCGGGTGCGGTTATTTTACGCCGATATGAAATCGTCGAAGCTTCCATTACAAGAATATAAGAATATTTTAAATGAAAATATTTTATTAAATGATTTCAAAAATATAAAGAGATATTTCTCTAAAAAGAGTATTGATTTCATTTATGTCAACATACTTTGATGGATTTTACGCTTATTTAAAGTTGATTTATTATGATACAAAACTTCTATATTTTATTGAAGGTTTTGTGATATGTTTGACTGTGGATATGATATTTTTATAACATTCATAGTTTATGATGAAATTATTGACATTTCGTATGCTAGTTTTAATACGAATGTTTATGTTATGTTTAAACCTTTTCATATGGGAATGCATTAGACTTAATATGTGACGGGTGGAGCCCGCTATAGCTCCTCGATGCATAGGTAGGTCTCATGAGACAAACTAGTGTCTTGGCACAAGGCCTTGGCAGAATATTATTTGTAGTCTTGGCACGAGGCCTTGGCTATGTGGTTATGATAGTCTGGCATTATGCATTCCATCATTATGAAAGTGGTTATTGATATTTCATTTGATTATTCAATTAGTAGAATATCCATGTGAATAAGTAAATGGAATTATTTCATTTTTATTTTGTCATACTATGTTTATGTTCAAATTGAAAAGGCTTTTGTTTTAGTTATACGTTTCCTTAAATGTTTATGCTTATTTTTGAAAGTTTTTTCTATATTGTTATCCTTACTGGGCATTTGAGCTCACCCATTTTCTATGTTTTATTTTTCCCACGATGTGAAGAAGTAATTTATGAATGACCTACATGGATAGTATGCGGGGATATGAGTGTGGAATATGGAGACTATGTTGTTATAGTAGTTTTTCACATTATGATGTAAGGTAAAACTTTATGAATATATCTAGTGTTTCCAAGGCTACTAAACCAATCGGTCTTCCGAGATTTGATCATTCTTGTGATCATGCCTATGTAATGTAATAATGCACTGACTCTGGGTAACTAGGGTCGGGGCGTTACAATCAACATCATTTCACCTATTTCATCCAGAAAATATAGAGATTGACACCACTTTCCAAATAATGCCTCAAATGGTTCCATTTGTATACCTGAATGGAAACTGTTATTATAAGAAAACCCAACCAAAGAAATATGTTTGTCCCAACTTACCTAGTAATCCATTAAATAAGCACATATCATATCCTCTAAAGTCTAAATTTTCCATTTCAACTGCCCATATGATTAAGGATGAAGACCTGTATTGCAATTTAATTCTCTAACTAATGAATTTTTAAGGCCTTTCTAATAGTTATAAGTGAACCTTGGATCATGATCAGATACAATAGAGAGTGTATTTCGATATAACCTCACCATCTCTTCAAGATAAAACTTGTAATGTATATCTCAAGAAAGTTTATCTCGAATAGTAAGAAAATGATTATATTTAGTCAATCAATCAATAATAAACTAGATCACATTGTTACCGTAAGGCATATTTGGTAATCACAATAAAAAATCCATTGCGATATTTTACCATTTCCATTCCAGTACTGGAAATGGTTGAAGCATCCTTTTAGGTAACTGATACTCTCCATTAACCTGTTGAAAAATCAAATATCTCAAGGAAATGTTAGAAATATATCTTTTCATTCCATCCCACCGATTATATTCCTATATATCTCTATACATCATAGTGTTTCCAAGATGAAAAAAATGGAGAACTATGAGCTTCACATAACAAATATTTCTTCAAATATGAATCACTGGGCACACATAATCTCATTCCAAACCTCAGCAAACAATAATTAACACCATTAAATCTAGTTAACTTACCCTTCTAAACAAATTCTACCATATTATTCATCGCACAATATTCGTTATGCACATTTATAAAATAGTATAATATAGATGATTTCACAACCACCTGAATTAAAATAGAATAATTTCCTTCACCCACAAATTCCAAGCAAAAATTCAACAAATAGTTAAAAAAGGATCACATTATAAATGTAGAATGTGTAATGTAGCATTACCTTTCCTAATAAAAGCATCAAATACTTTGTTTTCTTTTCCATAATATTAATATATTTTTCAATCACAATCATTGATTAGTTCCAACAAGATCCATTGTGTCATGTTCAATTTTTTTTGAATGAATATATACTTCAAAATCTTGCGATTAGTATGTATTTCACATTTTACTCCACAAAAATGTTGCATTAAAAATTTTTAAAGAAAAAAATATAGCATCAAATTCGAAATCATGTGTAGGATAATTTAACTCATGAGTTTTTAATAGACGTGAAGAAAAATGAATTACCTGATCATTCCACATTAAGAAACAACAAATTCCATTCAATGAAGTATCATTTTAGATAAATGAATCACCATTCCTAGAAGTTAATTCCAAAATAGTATCTGTAGCACCCCAAGCTTCATAGATATGTTTCCATTTGAATAATGTAGTAGCATGCATTGTATAGAACTTGGAGTTTTAACACACCACGACCAATCAATGTAGCCGTTATGAATAGTAATACCAAATTTTTTAAATTTTATAAATTTTAATTTTTCAAAATGGAATTAATTTTTGGATTCGGAATATCAAAATTAGATAATGGTGGATTTTTGGAATTTTTTTAAAAACATTCAATTCTTTTATGAACAGTGAACAACAATGTGTTACTGTTTAAAACCTTCTTTTTATTTCAGTAATTAGTTTTTTTATTTTTATTTATTTTAGTTCAAAATAGATACACAATACCTATATATGTATAATGTAATTCATTGGAGTCATTTTATAATAAGTTTATCTCTATAAACATTTATTGAACTTTTCACCGTCTTTTACACACCTTCTAGAAGAATTTGAAAATTTGCATTAAACAAAAATTTTCCGCCTTTCTGAATTAAATTTCAAAATTTTGAGAGAGATGGTTTATATGAGTAAGTAAAATGTGGTTCAATAAGATGAAAATTATTCTGGGTGAATAGTATCTTTTGACTTTTACTTACCACGGTTAAAAGTAAAATGGGTAATTAAAGGTAAAAATGATGTTATAATTACCCTAATAGATGTACTAAATATATTGGATAAGTGCTATTCGACCAAAAACAACCTTAGGATTAAAATATGACACCCTTTGGTCCACATGGATCAGATATGGAAATTTATTATTATTTAATTTAAAGAAAAGTTAAAAGTGTTAAAATCAAAGTTTAATAACTAAACCATTTTTAATATAGGGTTATAGAAAATATGAATTAGACTATAAATATTCATTTGAAAGAAAAAAATGGTTTCCTAAATAATGTAATTTTATTTTTAATTTGTAGACATTAAATAATTTAATTTATTTATGTCACAATGGTGGTGCAATTTTTACCTTATTAATGAAAGATAAAAATATTTCATATTATAAATATCCAACTAAATGTAATTTGAGATTTTTGAGGAATTAAACTAATTTTAGTGGTTAATTATATAATTTCTTTTTTATGTAATCATGATATTATGATTTTCACAAAAACCAAATACTAAATAGTGTCAAAATTGACATAATTGAGTTTTTAAATCAATTACGATATTATTAATTGGTATAATATTCCGAAAAAATCTAGGGTATGGCCAAAGGACTTAGATAAGGTTATATATATTAATAATTAACCACTTGGGGTTCTCTTGGATTGTTATATTATGTTTATTAACCATATAATATAAAAATACAAAGAGACATGGTAGATGGTAAACAATTTTACTAAGAGTTAAATCTAAAATATATGGTTAATATGATGACCAAACCCTATATAAAACCATTTGGTTGATAGTTTTTTGAACAATAATCACATTATACTCAAAATAAAATATTTTTTAGCAATTAAAAAAGAAAATTATTTTATTATAAAATAATATTTTAAGCTTTTCCTAAAGTGACCCTAACATCCCTTATAAAAGGGTACATCCCCTTCTATTAATTTCACACCTCCAAATCTATTTGGCTTGTCCAACCCCTACCCAAATATCCTCCCAACATTCCTCCATTTATCCTAGAGGCCATCCTTTGGTTATAAATCTATCATAATGAGACCTATTGATCAAGTCAAAAGGAAGAACCTGAAGAAGAGGTAAATATTTCATCACCTCTTTCAAGTTATTTTCTTCTTCCACTTCTGCTATCATTGTTTCTTCCATTATAAGCTAATAACTCCAGTATGTTCTATATACTTTGATCTTATTAAAAAATTGTACAACCATATCCATTATTCTATCCATCATGTGAATGACAAAGTCACAATATGTGTGTACATACAGCTTACCGTCTCCATGTCGTGGTGTAGTTTGTTATTCAAAAAGTTCATTATTTTGGATGGGAATAATAATAAGTATAACTAATGAAAATAATAAATATAAGATGTTAATGATTATTTTTATATGATATACCATCCAATTACATACAATTTTACCATCAATATAATGATATTGCCTTTCATTCTTACGTACGGATTACCGTCTCCACAAACACGATGAGATTCATTCCACATCATAATAATTCAAGAATAATTTTAATTTTATGATTAAAAATAATGTTTATGAACATAATATCAATATATATATATGAATAAAATACATCTTATCCATAAAAATTATGGCTTATGTAACCAAGCATATATTTGAAAATGAATCCGTTGACACCCAAAATGATTATACTACTCAAATATTATTAACAAAGCCATATTAGAGGATCATACATGATATAATATTTTTTTATATAGTTCATTAATAATATAATAACAATGATTTAACTATTATATAGGAGGTTAATGTACCCTCGACCAAGAAAATGTACAAGGTAAGGGTCAATTTCGCAATCTCTTTATTATGCGAGGTTGTTTTACCGTAAGTATCTACTACGACATATTTATCATCCACATCCATGTTTTCATAAAAATGTAATTCAAAACATTTTCACTATTTACTATATTATGGGTTAAATTCATTTATTCCATTATTTTACCATATATGTTTTGAAATGAATGTTTCCGTCATTTTCCAAACATGGTACATTATGACCTTTTCAAAAAAAAAATCAAGGTAAGAATGTATTTTTTAACTTTTATGGTGGGTGTGGTTATATTCCACCATTATATCATCGTCAAAGAATCCCATAAAATCATAAAAGAATTGTTTCAAAATAAATGTCATCTTTTATAATTATATGAATTTTAAATCATTTCAAAATAGAAAGAGATATTTCTCTAAAAATAGTTTTGTTTTCATATATATCAACATTCTTTGATGGATTTTATGCTTGTTTGAAGTTGATTTATTATGATACAAAATATCCATATTGTATTGAGGGTTTTGGGATAGGTTTAAATGTGGATTTGTTATTTTTACACCATTCATGGTTTATGGATAAAGTGTTGACATTTTGTATGCTAGTTTTACTACGAATGTTTATGTTATGTTTAAACCTTTTCATATGAGGAATGCATTGGACATATAAAGTGACAGGTGGAGCCTAATATATCACCTCGATGTGTCAATAGGTTTCATGAGAAAAACTAGTGTCTTGGAACATGGAATTGAAAAACCTTATTTGTAGTCTTAGACCAATTCCTTTACTATGTGGTTATGATGTCTAGAATTATGAATTCCATAATTATGAAAGTGGATATTGATATTGCATGTTATTATTAGACTAGTATAATATCCATGTGAATAATTTAATTGAATTATTTGATTTTATCTTTACCATAGTATGCATACTTTTAAAATTACAAGGATTCTGTTTTATTCTTATACATTGCCTTAAAAGTTTAAGCTTATTTATGAGAGTTTCTGCTTTTCTTTATCCTTACTGAGCTTGTAGGCTCACCACTTTCTATGTTTTCTTTTTTACAAGATGTGAAGATGTATTTTATGGTTGACCGGCAAGGATAGGCTAAAGATATAAGTGTGTTCAAAATGGGACAACAAGTTTTTGATGTTTTAATTTCATGATTTAATGTAAAACTTATTAATATATCTAGTACTTTCAAGGCTACTAAACTGATTGGTCTTTCAGGATAAGATTCCTTGTATCATATTAATGTTATGTTACAATTCACCAAATTTGGGTATCTAGGGTCAGGGCATTACAGTTGGTATCAGAGGAAGATTAGTAAAAACCTTGGAAACAACATTTAGAAAAACACTGATTATAGAACATACCCTAAGATAGAATTTGAGGATTAGTATAGATGAACTTCCTAGAATTCTGGTATTGTAGATATTTTTTGAGTATTCTATGTAATACATCCCGGTATGGATTCAAGTAGGTAGAGACGGCTCTGGAATAGATCTACCTAGGGGTAAAACCCGAAAACACCACTATGAACTAGACTTGAATGGGAACTACTAAAAGACAATGGGACTTGTTGCACTCTTGGTCATGACACTCCTAGGAAAGATTATTAAGTTAATTATCCTTTTTATTACAAACTATTATAAAGAGTTTATGAGTGTATACCTCCTCAAAGAAAATATCTGTATGATTATGGATTATATCAGTAAATTGCTCAATTTATGTTAACTATTTTACATGTTAGAAATTATGTATTGTGATTTATAAACTAATTTACTGCATTCCATTGTTTAGAAATGGTGCCTAGTGGAAGGAATGGAAACGTTATCAACTCATGTAATCTATATAAGGATTTGCCTCCTACTCAAGATAATTATAGTGGTGCTGGTGATGCTACCGGTGATGATTAACATATCACCATACTGGGATAACTCACTCAGGTTATGATTAATAACCTTACCCATATGGAGCACCATGATCCACAATGTGGAGGATCAATTCTAGACCGATTCATGAGGCAACAAACACTATCTTTCAATAAGAGTACAAAACTATTGGTAGTTGAGCAATGGATATGTTCCGTATAGAAAATATTTCGTACTTTGTAGTGTAGCGGAAGGGAAAATGTTATCCTGGCAGTTTATTGGCTCATGGAAGATGCAGAAGAATAGTGGTCATTAATCCAAAACACAAAGGTAGATGAAGAAATATAGAACATGTAATTGAGGTATTTTAACGATATATTCATAGAAAAATACTTCCCTCCTGATCATAGAGTGGATATGGAAATACAATTTTTGAGTCTGAGGAAAAAAGAAGGATGATATTGTCGCAAAGTATGAGTCTAGATTTACAAGGATAGAAAGGCATGCAGAATATTATATACGTAACCCAAGAAGTAAGATTGATCGATTCTTTGACGGGTTAAAAAAATTATCCATTGAAAATTAGTCTAAAAATCCTTCTCACAGTACGATGATAATGTCCCATGCACTATCAAAATAGAAAATGAATTCTCTAAGTCTTACAAATTTAAAGCATATAAAGAGAAAAATAGATCTATTGAACACTCTGGAAATGGAAATAAGGGGAAGAAGGGAAAAGTTGAATATCCATTTTGTGATAAATGAGGGAAGAAACACCCTGGTACTTTCTTGATGGGAATGAGAGTCTGTTTCAAGATTGGTGAAAAGGACACCAAGCTCAAAATTGCAATGGAAAGAAAGAGGCTGTCAATGTTGAATGATACAATTGTAGAGAAAAGAGGAATTATAAAAATGAACTTCCTATGATCTAAGGAAAAATACCTCAGAGAATGTGAAAGGAGTAAGGCCAAAGTTATGTAATCAATACTACTCAGGTTAAAGCTCCTAAATACATGGTGGTTGGTAATTTAATGGTTTCATCAGCTTTAGACAATGCTTTATTTTATTCTGCATCATCACATTGTTTCATATCTTCCCATTTTTCTCAGAAAGTTAGATATTTCTAATTTTATTTAACAAGGGAGATGTTAGTTAAAATTCCTAAGGGAAGATTCATTGCAATAATGTTTTGTGAATTAGTTCCCATTAGGGCATAAAAATGTTCTTTATCTACTGATCTCATTGGCATACCTCAAATTTAATTTTATATAATCCTTGGTATGGACTCCCTTTCATAACATGATGCGAAAATTTACTGTAAGAAAAAGGTGGAGACAATTCTCGATGATGATAAGGAGTACCTTATCTTTAGAGAAAAAATTTCACCATAAGATTCTTATCCAGATCCAACCCCTGTATCTCTACTAAATTCAATTATTAGGGAGGAATTTAATGAAATAATTATTGGTGAGGAAAATAATGTTCGAATAGAGGGCGTACCTATTGTGAAATAATATGTTGTTGTGTTTCCAATGGATTTACCGGGACATCATCCAGAGCGAGAAATTAAGTTTTCCATTGATTTAATTCCTAGTTCAAGGCCCTTATCAAATACCCCTTATAGAATGGCCACTGTGGAATTAGTTGAACTAAAGAAAAAAGTATAGGAATCGAGTAATATGGATTTATTCACCCTAGTGATTCTATATTGGGAGCCCCTATCCTTTTTGTTAAGAAGAACGATGGATCGATGAGGTTGTGAATTGACTACATGGAGATCAATGCCATAAAAATAATGAACAAGTATCCCATACCTCACGTTGATGATTTATTCGACCAAATTCATGGAGCTCAATATTTTTGAATGATTGAACTTCGATCTGGATATCATCCATTGCGAGTGAAGAAGGAAGACATTCCAAAAATATCATTTTGAACCAGGTACATGCATAACATGTTTACAGTAAAACCTTTTGTATTGACTAATGAACCCTCTATCTTCATTTATCAAATTAATAGAGTTTTGAAGGAATATCTTAATGAATTTGTAATGGTATTTATTGATGATATTTTGGTATACTCAAAAATCTAAGAAGATCATGAAAATATTTTTAGCGTTATTCTAAAGACACTTAAAAGAAATGAATTATATGAGATGTTTAGCAAGTGTGAATTCTGTATTCAAGAGATTTCTTTTCTTTTCCATATTTTCTCTAAGGTTGGAATCTCCCTTGATCCTTCAACGACCAAGGGAGTCCATGAATGGCTAGCATTGACGAGTATAAATGTGCTAAGCAGTTTTATTGGATTAGCAGGTTATTATCAGCGTTTTGTCTAAATTTTTTCCCGATTAGCTAACCCATTAACCATGCTAAGTCGTAAAAGAGTTAAATTTGTTTGGACAAAAGAGTGTGAATAATGTTTTGAAGAAATGAAGAGAATATTAGTTAATTACCATATTTTGATTATACCATCGCAGAATGACGAGTTTGTTATTTATAGTGATGCTTCAAATGAAGGACATGGTTGTGTCCTTATTCATAATGATAAAGTTATTTCCTGTGCATTACAACAGCTAAAAATTCATGAGAAAAACTATACCACTCATGATCTTGAGTTAAAAGCTATAATGTTTTATCTAAAACTTTAGAGACACTATCTCTATGATGAAAAATGTGATATATATACTGATCAAAAGAGATTGAATTATATATTCTCAGGGAAAGAACTCCATATGAGACAATTAAAATGGCTTGAACAACTCACAGATTATGATTTCACAATACAATACCACCCGATTAAGGAAAATAAGATTATTGATACTTTGAGCAGAAAGGATCATGGTGTTTTGAACAAGATGAGAGTTGAAATGAATCATATTTTCATGGATCTACTAATGATGGATATGGGAATAAACATGGAAGCCGAAACATCAATACTTTTTCAAATAGTTTTTAGTCTATATTTAATAGAAAGGATAAAAAGTTATCATACAGATGATGAGGAATTTCAAAAGAAAATTATAGTTTTGAATGATGGGAGATTGAGTGACATCATATATGAAGATGGAATTTTGAAATTTGGGAAGAGACATTGTGTTCCTATCATACCTGGTCTAAAAAGGTAATTGTTGGATGATGCTCATAGGTCCAATTTCTCTATACACCATGGGAGCACCAAGATGTATATATATTTGACGAAACATTTTTTTGGGAAAACATGAAGAAGGATATTGATGATTTTTTGTCAAGATGTATGGTTTATCAACATGTGAAAGCTGGAAGGAAAAAACATGGAAGAATCATGCAACCTCTTCCCATACCTGAGTGGAAATGAGATAATATTATGATGGGATTTTTCATGGGGTTACCAAAGACACCTAGAAGGAATGATGCAATATGGGTCATCATTGATCGTCTTACCATGTCAGTGCATTTTTTTTATATAAGTGAGGATTTACCACTTGAACATCTGGATATTCTATATATTAATGAGTTTTTAATAATTCATGGCGTACCTCAATCGATTTTTTCTAATCGTGATCCTCATTTTACATCATGATTCTGGATAAGTATTCAGAAGGAACTAGATACTAAACATCATTTGAGCACTGCCTACCACCCTCAAACCGATGGATAATCAGAACAGACTATTCAAACCTTTGAAGACATGTTGAGATCCTTCTCATTTTACTTTCAATTTATGTCGGATCAACATTTACCTGTGGTAGAATTTCCCTATAATAATAGCTTCCATTCAAGTATCCATATGGTACCATATGAAGAGTTATACGGAATGAGATGTCTCACACCAACTTAGTGGGATGATGTTGGTGACAGAAAACTCATAGGCCCAGAACATGATGAGTAAACAGTGGAAAAGGTTAAGGTTATCCAAACCCTCATCAAAGCATCCCAAAGAAGTAAAAAGAGCTATGCCAATGTCCGATGGAAGTATTTAGAATTTCAAGTAGGACACCATGTTTTCTTGAAGGTATCTTCAAAGAAGGTTGTAAAAATTTTCGGTATGAAGGGTAAATTGAGTCCCAGGTACATCGTACCTTTTGGAATTCTAGAACGAATTGGAGTTGTAGCTTATCATTTGGCAATGACTCCAAGTGTCTCCAAAGTTCATGATGTGTTCCATGTATCACTATTGAGAAAATACATGTATGAACCACCAGAATCTTTTTGTGCGGTAGTATTATAGAAATTTCGTGGATGAAATTATTTTATGTAGGGAAGAATGTAACACCCCAAGCTTCCATGATATGTTTCCCTTTGAATAATGTAGTAGCTTGCATTCTATGCGACTTGGAGTTTTAACACACTATGACCAATAAAAGTATCAATAATGAATAGTAATACCCTTTTTTTGAAATTTTATAAATTATATTGTTCAATATGAACTTCATTTTTGGACTTGGAATATCAAAATTATCTTAGAGTCAATGTTTGGTATTTTTATGAAAACATTCAATTTTTGATGAACAGAGAAAAACACCGTGTTATTTTTTAAACTAGCTTTTTAATTATTTAATTGGTAATTTTATTTAAATTTATTTTAGGTCAAAATATATATATAATACTTATATATGTTCAAATTAATATATTGGTTTCATTTTATAAAAATTTTATCTTTATAAAATTTTATTGAAATTTTTACCGTCTTTTACCCAACTTTTAGGAGAATTTGAAAATTTGTATAAAAAATAATTTTATGGCTTCTATGAATTGAATTTAAAAAATTCAAGAGGCACAGTTAATATCAGTATATCAAATTTGGTTCAATAAGTTGAAAATATTTTTTCGTGAATAGTAACTTTTGACTTTTCTTTACACACAGTTAAATAAAATAGGGTAATTAAGGGTAAAAATGATATTATAATTACCCTAACACATGTCCTAATTCTATTAGATAATTGTAATTCGGAAAAAAACACACCTAATAAATAAGATATTATCCCCTTTGGTCCACATGGATTATATAAGGACATTAATTATTATTTTATTTAAAGAAGAGTTCAAAGAGTTAAAATCAAATTCTAATAACGAATCCATTTTTAATATAGTGTTAAACATAATATAAATTAGACTATAAATATTTTTTAGAAATATAAGAATATTTCCTGAATAATTGTATTTTATTTATAATTTTTAGACATCCAATAATTTAATCTATTTATGACACAATGATGATACAATAATTACCTTATTAATAAAAGATTAACATATTGAATATTATAAATATCCAAATAAATGTAATTTGAGACTTCTGATTAATTTCAATAATTTTCTCGTTTAATATGAAATTTTAGGCTTGATTAAATAATTTTTTTCGAAGTAATCATGCTGTTATTATTTTCAAAAAAATCAAATACTAAATGGTGTCAAAATTGATGTAATTAAGTTTTTTAAAAGAATACTATATTATTAATTGATTTAATATTCCTAAATATATATGGTTCATCCAAAGGACTTAGATAAGGTTATATGTATTAATAATGAACCACATGGGGTTCTCTTGGCTTGTTATATTATGTTTATTAACCATATAATACAAAAATACAAAGAGACATGGTAAATGTGAGACTATTTAACAAAGAGTTAAATCTAAAATATAAGGTTAATATGGTGACCTAAACCTATCTAAAACCTTTTGGTTGAGTATTTGGAGACCCATACCAACATTAGGATCTAAATAAATCATTTTTGAGAGATTATAAATCTAAAATGATTTTATTATAAAATAATATTTAAATATTTTCTTAATGTGACCCTCACCTTTCTTAAAAAAGGGTATATCCTCTTCTCATAATTTCACAACTCCAAATCCATTTGGATAGTCCAAAACCTTCCCAAATATCCTCACAACATTCCTCCCTTAATCTTAGATCCCTTCCTATGTTCAGAAAGCCAATATAAGGAGCCATTTTGATCAAATCAAAAGGATGAACCTGAAGAACAGGTAAATATTTCATCGCCTCTTCCATGTTCTTTTCTTCTTCCACTTCCTCTTTCTTTGTTGTTCCATTTTTAAATAATAACTCCAGTATCTTATATATAAGGTTATTTCATTATAAAAATGGTACCACCATATCCATTATTCTCTCCATCATATGAATGACAATGTCACCATACGTGCGTACGTACGGATTACCGTATCCACATTGTGGTGTAGTTTGTTATTCAAAGACTTAATTATTTTGTATATGTATAATAATGAGTACAATTGATGTAAATAATAAATAATAAATTTTAATTATTCTATATATATGATATACCATCCAATTACAAACAATTTCACCATTAATATATTGATATTGTCACTCAAGTATACGTACGGATTTCTGTCTCCACAAACACGATGAGATTCATTCCCCATCGTAGTCATTCAAGAATAATTTTCATTTTATGATTAAAAATAAAATTTATGACATAATAACATTATTTATATGAATTATATACATCTAGTCCATAACAAACATGGCTTAAGTAACCAAGCATATAAAGGAAAATGGTTTACTTAACACACAAAACATTGATATTACTGAAATATTGTTGACAAATAAATACTAGAGGATCATATATGATATCATATTTATGTATATAGTTCTTTTATAATTAAATAAAAATGATATAACTATTATATAAGGGGTTACCAAACCATTTTCCAAGGAAAAGTACAATGTAAGGGTTAATTTCACAATCTCTTTATTATCCGAGATATTTTTACGTTATTATCTATTGGGACATCTTTATCATCCACATCTGTGTTTTCATAAAAATGTAATTAATTTTTTTACTATTTACTATACTATGGTATAATGTCATTTATTCTCTTTTTTGACCATATATATTTTGAATGGAATCTTTTAGTTGTTTTTAAAACAATGTACTGTATGACATTTTCGACAAAATTAATGTAAGAATGTCTTTTTTTAACTTATATGGTGAGTGTGGCTATTTTTTGTCGTTATATCATCGTAGAAGCTTCCCATACAAGCATATAAAAATATTTTCAAAATAAATTTTTTCATTTTTAATTATATGACTTTTAAATGATTTCAAAATAGAAAGAGATATTTCTCTAAAAAAGTTTTGATTTCTTCTATGTCAACGTCCTTTGAAGGATTTTAAGCTTGTTTGAAATTTATTTATTATGATAAAAAGACTCTATATTATATTGATGGTTTTGGTATATGTTTGAGTGTGGTTGGGTTTTTTTACACCACTAATGGTTTATGGATAAAGTATTGTCATTTTGTATTCTAGTTTTAATATGACAGTTTATGTTATGTTAAATTTTCATATGAGTAATGCATTGGACATAGTAAGTGACTGGTGGTGCCTTCTATAACTCATCGATACATCATAAGTTCTTATGAGACAAACTAGTGTCTTGGAAAAAAGCCTTTTCAAAATCTTATTTTTAGTCCAGCAAAAATCCTTGACTATGTGGTAATGAGGTCTTACATTTTTTATTCAATCATTATGAAAGTGTATATTGATATTTCATGTGATTATTCGACTAGTAGAATATCCACGTGAATACATAAATGGAATTATTTGATTTTATCTTTTCCATCTTATGCAAAAGTTTAAGTTTAAAAGGATTTTGTTTTAGTCTTATACATTGTCTTAAATGTTTATTCTTATTTATGAATGTTTCCTTTATATTGTTATACTTAATGAGCATCTGAGGTCACCCCTTTCTTTGTTTGTTTCCAGGATGTGAGGATTTGTTTTATGGTTGACCTACAGGGACATGTTGGGGATATAAGTGTGTTACAAAAGAGACAAAATGTTTTTGATGTTTTTATTTCATGATGTAATCTAATAGTTATGAATGTCTCAAGTACATCAAGAAAACTAAATCGTCCGGTCTTTCATGACATGATTATTTGTATAAATAAAATGTTATGTAATAATGCACCGACTATAGGTTACTCGGGTCTGGAAATTAAATTTGGTATCAGGGGAAGTTTAGTAAAATCCTTGGAAACTATATTTAGAAAAACTCTGATTAGAGAACACTACCCTATGATAGAATTTGTGGATTAATATAGAAGAACTTCTTTGAATTTTTGTGTTGTATAGTTTTGTGTGTTTTCCATGCAATACATCCCTGTATGTATATAAATAGGTAGAGGTGGTTCTAGCACAGATGTACCTAGGAGTTAAACCTGAAAACACAGCTTTGATCTAGACATGAACGGGAACTGGTGCACGAGAACGGACCTTGCTGCACTCTTGGTTACGACACTCCTGGGGGATCGGATTAGGATAATTCTCATTTTATTTAAAAACCATTATGATGGGTTTATGAGTATATAACTCCTCAATGAAAATATTTTTATGATTATAGATTATATCCATAAATAGTACAATTTATGTTAAGTGTTTTACAAGTTCGGAATTATGTATCGCGATTCACAAACTAATAAACCGTATGCTATTGTTTAAAAATGGTACCAATTTTAAGGAATGGAAACCTAATTTATTCACATAATCCTTGTAGGTATTTCCCTCCTACTCAAGATAATTATGTATGATCTAGAGATGCGACTGGTTCTGATCAGCTTATCACCATACTGAGACAACTCATTCAGGTTATGAATTATAACCTTACACCTATGGAGCCCCTTGATCCACAACGTGGTGGATCAATTTTATACCGCTTCATGAAGAAACACTCACCAAAATTCAATTTGAGTAAAAATACATTAGTAGCAGAGAAATGGATTAGTTCCATAGGGAAAATATTTTATGCTTTAGGGAGTAGTGAATGGGATAAAATTGTCATCACACTTTATCACCTCATGGGAGATAGAGATCAATGGTGGTCATTAATCCATAACAAAAAGGAAGATTAAGAAGTATCAAACATGGAATGGAGGGTGTTTAAGGTGAATTTTGTAGAAAAATACATTCCATGTGACTATCGAGCGGATATGGAAAGGAAATTTCTGAGTATGAGGCAAAAGGATGATGAGAATGTCTGAAAGTATGAGGCTAACTTTACAAGTTTAGCAAGGCATGCGGAAGATTATATACATAACCCAAGGAGTAAGACTGATCTATTCTTTGGTGGGTTAAAACCATTTCTCCATCAAGAATTCGTCTCACAATCCTTCTCATCGTACGAAGATATTCTCTCATGCACTATCAAGACAGAAAAGGAATTTTCTAATTCTTATTACTTTTAATAAAAGAAAGAGAAAAAGATATCTGTTGAACACTCTAGAAATAAAAATAAGTGGAAGAAGGGAAAATTTGAATATCCATCTTCCGGTAAATATGGGAAGAAACACCACAATAATTTCTTGAATGGAATGGGAGTCTATTACAATTGTGGTGAAAAAGGCCACCAAGCTCTTAATTGAAAGGGAATTAAAGAGGATATCAATGTTGAATGCAACAATTATAAAGAAAAGAGGAATTGTGAAAATGAATGTCCTAAGCGCCTAGGGAACATACCTCAGAAAAGTCCAAGGGAGCAAGGACATGATTATGTGATCAGTACTGCTGAGGTTAAAGCTCTGAAAGACGTGGTGGAAGGTAATTTAATAGTTTCCTCAATTTTATCTGAGGCTTTATTTGATTATCGATCATCACATTTCTTCATATCTTCCCAATTTTCTATGAAAATAAAATATTTCCAATTTGATTTGACAATGGTGTTGTCAGTCAAAATTCCGAAGGGAAGTATCATTACAACAGTATATTGTGAATCAGTTCCCATTAGGGAATATAAATGTTCATTATCTGTTGATATCATTTTCATACCCATGATTTAATTTTATATAATCCTTGGAATGAATTGGATTTTGTACCATGATGTGTAAATTTTGTTGTAAGAAGAAGAAGGTTACAATTCTTTATGATGAAATGGGGTACCTTATCTTTAGAGCCGAAACATCACCATCTGATTATTTTCTAGATCGACCTCAAGGATCTCTACTAAAATAAATTATTGGGGAGGATGAGAATGAAATAATTATGGGAGAGGAAAAGAATGTTCGAATAGAGGTAGTACCTGTTGTGCAAGAATATGTTGATGTGTTTCTAGAGGATTTACCAGGATATCCTCCAAAATTTGTAATTGGGTTTTCCATTGATTTAATTCCTGGTTCAAGGCCCATATCAAATACAATTTATAGAATATCTACTGTGGAATTAGTGGAACTAAACAAACAGAAAGAGGAATTGAGTGATAAGGGATTTATTTTCCGTCGTGTTTCTCCATGGGGAGCCCCTGTCGTTTTTGTTATGAAGAAAGATAGATCTACAAAGTTGTGCTTTGACTACAGAGAGATCGATGTTTTGACAATAAAGATCAAGTATCATATACCTCACATTGATGATTTATTTGACCAACATCATGGTGCTAAATATTTTTCAATGATTCACTATTGATCTAGATATCATCATTTTTGTGTAAAGAAGGAAGACATTCCGAAAACAACATTTAGCACATGGTTGGTGAATTATGAGTTTACATTAATGCCTTTTGTATTGACTAATGCACCCTATGTCATCTTGGTATACTCCAAAATCTACAAAGGTCATGAATATCACTTGTGCATTATTCTAAAGACTCATAGTAGAAATGAATTCTATGGGATGTTTAGGAAGTGTGAATTCTGGATTCAAGATATTTTGTTTCTTGGCCATATTGTCTCAAAGGATGGAATCTATGTTGATCCCTCAAAGACCAAGGGAATCCATGAATGGCCAGCACCGATGAGTATAACTGAGGTACGCAGTTTTATTGGTTTAGTAGGTTATTATCGGGATTTTGTCCAAAAAGTTGCCCGATAGGCAAACCCATTAACCATGATCACTCATAAAAGGGTTGAATTTGTTTGGTCAAAATAGTGTAAAGAATGTTTCGAAGAACTAATTAGAATATTAGTTGTTGTCCGTATATTGAGCCAACCATTTTGGAATGATGGCTTAGTTATTTATAGGGATACTTCAAAGAAAGGACTTGTTTTGGTCCTTATGCAGACTGATATAGTTATTACCTATGCATCACGGTAGCTATAAATTCATGAGAAAATTTTTCCCACTCATGATCTTGAGTTATCAGGTGTAATATTTTCTTTAGAAAATATGGAGACACTATCACTATTATGAAAAATGTGAGATTTATATTGATTACAAGAGTTTTAATTATATTTTCTCATAGAAAGAACTCAACTAGAGGAAAAGACGATGGCATGAACTACTTAAGGATTATGATTGAATAATACACTACCACCTAGGGAGGTAAAATTAGGTGGTAGAAGCTTTTTGTAGAAAGGATCATGGAGTATTGAACAAAATGAGAGTTGAAAGAGATCTTATTTTCAGGAATCTAGTAAAGATGGATATGGGAATAACCATGAAAGGTGAAACATTAATAATTTTTCAAATGGTTTCCAAAACATCTATACTAGAAAAAATAAAATGTTCTCAGACTGATGATGAGGAATTTGAATTGAAAATAATAGATGTGAATTATGAGAGATTGAGTGACTTCATATATGAAGAGGGAATCTTGAAATTTTGGAAGAGGCTTTATGTTCCTAAATTACCTGATCTAAAAAGGGAATTTTTTGATGATGCTGATAGCTCCAATTTCATTATACACCCTGGGAGGACAATGATATATAGAAATTTGAAGGAACATTTTTGGTGTGACAACATGAAGAGAGAGACTGCTAATTTTGTGTCATGTCTTCTGGTTTGTCAACAAGTGAATGTTGGAAGTCTATTGCCTAGAAGAGTCATGAAACCTCATCCTATAACTGAGTGGAAATGGGATAATATTACAATGGAATTTGATAAGGGGCCACCGAAGACTCCTAGAAGGAATGATGAAATATGGGTCATTGTTGACCGTCTTACCAAGTCAGCACATTTTCTATCTATTTGAGAAGATTTACCACTTGAATGTCTGGAAATACTATATATTAATGATGTTGTAAGATATCATGGAGTACCTCTATCAATAGTTTCTGATCTTGATCCCCGTTTTACATCACGATTCTAGAAAATTCTTCAGATGGCCCTAGAGACTAAACTTATTTTAAGAACTTACTACCACCCTTAAACTGATGGACCATCAGAACGAACTATTCAATCATTAGGAGATATGTTGAGTTCTTGCTCACATGAATTTCAAGGTATATGGGATCAATATTTACCTCTGGTAGAATTTTCCTATAAAATAGCTTCTATTCAAGTATTTAGATGGAATCGTATAAAGTGTTATATAGAAAGTGATTTTGCACACCAACTTGTTGTGATGATGTCGGTGAATGAAAACTCGTAGGCCCAGAACATGTTGAGGAAACAACTGAAAAGTTGAAGGCTATCCAAACCCACATCAAAGCATCCCAAAATAGGAAAAAGAGCTATGCCGATAACCAAAGCAAGGATTTGGAAATTCAAGTGTGAGACCATGTTTTCTAAAATGTATCTTCATATAAGGGTGTTATATGTTTTATTAAGAAGGGTAAATTGAGTCCCAGTTACAACAGACCTTTATAAATTCTACAATGAATTGGAGTTGTAGATTATCATTTGGAAATGCCTCCAAGTATCTCCAATGTTCATGATGTGTTCCAATTATCACTATTGAGAAAATAAATGCCTGAAGCAATGTATGTACTCACCTATGAGAAAATTGAACGGGAACATGATCTTTCTTATTGTAAAGAGCCTATCAAAATTCTTTATACAAGAGAACAACTGCTAAGAAACCGGAAGACTCGTCTGGTTAATTTTCTATGGAGAAACCATAAGATGGAAGAGACAACGTGGGAACCAGATGAACTTATGATGAAGAACCATCTGAATATTTTTGCGTGGTAGTATTATAGAAATTTCAAAGATAATATTATTTGAAGGAGGGAACAATGTTACACCCCAATCTTCCAGGGTACGTTACCCTTTGAATAATGTAGTAGTTTGCGTTGTACGTGACTTGAAGTTTTAACAATCCATGACCAATCAAAGTAGCCATTATGAATATTAATACCTAATTTTTAAAATTTTTAAAATTTTATTTTTCATAATGGACTTCATTTATGGATTCATAATATCAAAATTATCTTAGGGTGAATTTTTTATATTTATCTGAAAACATACAATTTTTAATGAATACTGAATAACACTGTGTTATTTTTTAAAACCGAGTTTTTATTTTATTAATTAGTTACTTTATTTTAATTTATTTTAGGTCAAAATTGATACATATTACCTATATATGTTAAATTTTATTTATTGGAGTCATTTTATAATAAATTTATCTATATAAATTTTTATTGAACTTTCTTACAGTCTTTTTCTCACCTTCTAGGAGATTTTGAAAATTTGTATAAAACATAATTTTATAGATTTTGTGAATTAAATTTAAAAATTATGAGAGACATAGTTAATATCAGTAAGTAAATTGTGGTTCAATAAGATGAAAATATTTTTTGTTGACTAGTTCCATTTAACTTTTATTTACCATAGTAAAATGTAAATAGGGTAATTAAGGGTAAAAATGATATTATAATTACCTTAAAACGGGTCCTAATTCTATTGTAAAATTGTAATTAGACAAAAAAACATCCTTAAGAATAAAATATGACCCCTTTGGCCCACATGGATTTGATTAGGACATTTATTATTATTTTATTTAAAGAAGAGATAAAAGTGTTAAATTCAATGTTTAATAACTGAACCATTTTTAATTTAGTGTTACACACAATATAAATTCAACTATAAATATAAATTATAAAAATAATGATATTTACTACATAATGGTATTTTATTTATAATTTTTAGACATTAAATAATTAAATTTATTTATGACACTATGATGATGCAGAAATGACCTTATTAATGAAAGATTAAAATAATTGATATTATAAATATCCAAATAAATGTAATTTGAAACTTTTGATGAATTTCAATAATTTTATAAGTTAATGTTTCTTTTTAGGGTTGATGAAATATTTTTTTTGGAAGTAATCATGTTGTTATAATTTTCACAAAAACCATATACTAAATAAGGTCAAAATTGACATAATTGAGTTTTTAAAACAAATACTATATTATTAATTGGTATAATATTCCTACAAATCTATGGTTCAACCACAGTACATTGATATGGTTATATATATTAATAATGGACCACTTGGGGTTCTCTTGGTATGTTATAGTAAGATTATTAAACATATAATATAAAAAAATAAAGAGATGTGGTAAATGTCAAACTATTTAAGTAAGAGTTATATCTAAAATATAAGGATAATACGGTGACCTAAACCTATCTAAAACATTTTGGTTGAGAGTTTGTCAACCCATCCCTACCTTATCCTAAAAATAAATTTGGATCCATTAGAAACCGAAAATTATTTTTTTATAAAATAATATTACAATCGTTTCCCAAAGTGACTCTCACCTCTCTTATAAAAGGTTACGTATTCATCTCTTAATTTCACACCTACAAAGCCATTTGACTCATCCAAACCCTGCCCAAATAACCTCCCATCATTTATCTATCTATCCTAGTGCCCTTTCTTTGGTCAAAAATCCAACCTATAGAGCCCTGTTGATCAAATCAAAAGGATGAACCCGAAAAAGAGGTAAATATTTCATCACCTCTTTCAAGTTCTTTTCTTCATCCACTTCCTCTTTCATTGTTGTATCCATTCTAAAATAATAAATCCAGTATCTTATATATACTGTGATATTATTATCAAAATATTACAACCATATCCATTATTCTGTCCATCATATGAATGACAAAGTCAGCATACGTGCGTACGTATGGCTTACAGTCTCCACTTCGTGGTGTAGTTTGTTATTCAAACACATAATTATTTTGGATGGCTATAATAATGAGTATAAATGATGTAAATAATAAATATACCATGTTAATGATTATTTATATATGATATAACATCCAATTACATAATATTTCACCATCATTATAATGATAATATCGCTAATACGTACGTATGGATTACCGTCTCCATTAACGCGATGTTATTCATTCCCCATCATAATAATTCAAAAATAATATTCCTTTTCCAATAAAAATAATGTTTATGAACATAATATAATTATGTATATCAATAAAATACATCCAACCCATAAAAAACATTTCTTGTGTAACCAAGCATATAAAGGAAAATGAATCAGTTAACACCCAAAA
Source organism: Viscum album (assembly GCA_963277665.1). Lineage (NCBI taxonomy): Eukaryota > Viridiplantae > Streptophyta > Magnoliopsida > Santalales > Viscaceae > Viscum > Viscum album. Next base: position 1,967,893,041 of record OY728150.1, read on the forward strand.
TGATGATACTACTGAAATATTATTAACAAATCTATATTATAGGATCATATATGATATCATATTTATGTACATAGTTCTTGTATAATTTAATAAAAATAATTTATCTATTTTATAGGAGGTTAATTCAACCTCTACCAAGGAAAAGTAGAAGGTAAGGGTTAATTTCACAATCTATTTATTATCCGGAGATGTTTTTACATAAGTTTCTACTTGGACCTATTTATCATCTACATATGTATTTTTATAAAAATGTAATTCAAAACATTTTATCTATTTAATATAATATGCGTTAAAGTCATTTATTCCCTCATTTGACCATATATGTTTTGAATAGAATATTTCTGTTGTTTTCCAAAAAACGTACTTTATGACCATTTCGACAACATAAAGTAAAGAATGTCTTTTTTTAACTTATACGGCGGGTGTGGCTATTTTCTGCCATTTTATCATCTTTGAAGCATTCCAAACAATCTAAAATGAATTATTTGGAAATAAATGTTTTCTCTTATAATTATATGACTTTTAAATTATTTCAAAATAGAAAGATATATTTCTCTAAATAAAGTTTTGATTTCATCTATGTCAACATCCATTGATGGATTTTAAGCTTGTTCGAAGATGATTTATTATGATAAACAAATTTCATATTGTATTGATGTTTTTGGGATATGTTTGACTTTGGATGTGTTATTTTTACACCATTCATTGTTTATGGTTAAAGTATTGTCATTTCATAGGATAGTATTAATACAAATTTTAATGTTATGTTTAAACCTTTTCATATGAGGAACTCATTGGACTTAGTAAGTGACGGATGGAGCCTGAAATAGATCCTTGATTCATCTATAGGTCCCATGAGACAAAATAGTGTCTTGGAACAAGGCCTTGAAATGATATTATTTGTAGTCTTGGCACAAGGCGTTGACTATGGCGTTATGAAGTCTGGGATTATGTATTCCATCATTATAAAAGTGGTTGTTGATATTTCATGTTATTTTTCGACCAGTAGAATATCCATGTGAATATGTAAATTGAATTATTTGATTTTATCTTTTCCATATTATTATTATGTTTATGTTTAAATGGATTTTATTTTACTCTTATACGTTGCCTTAAATGTTTATTCCTATTTATGAAAGTTTCTTTTATTTTGTTATCCTTACTGAGCATATGAGCTCACCTATTTCTATGTTTTATTTTTTCCTTGATCTGAAGAAGTATTTAATTATTGACCTGTAGAGATAGTTTAAGGATATAAGTGTGTTCAAAAGGGGAAAAAATGTAGTTGATGTTGTTATTTCATGATGTAATGTAAAACTTATGAATGTATTTAGAGCATCCAAGGCTACTAAACTGATCGGTCTTTTGGGACATGATTATTTGTATCATTCCAATGTTTTGTAATAATGCACCGACTCTGGGTAAATGGGGTTGGGGAGTTACAGGATCATTCACCAATAATTTATTAAATTTCTAAAAACAATCATTACATTCTTTTGTACAGAAAAACATAACACCTTTTTCAGTTAACTTAGTCAGCTGGCTATATAGTTGGGAAATATTTTCCACAAACATACAGTTATAGCCTCCTAAAAAATGTTAACTACATATCTGGGATATATTTCGTGGTCTTTTCCATTGGTAAAAAACTTTTGTTTTAACAAGATCAATAGTTAGACCGAGTTTAGAAATAATGTAACAAAGGAAAGTAATTTTTTGTAACCAAAAGTCACACTAGTTGAATTCCACATACAATTTCATTTGGTTTAAGGTTTTCATGAAAACCCCTATATGTATTTTTTGTACCTCTTTTCTTTAAGAATATAAAAAAATTTCATCAAAAAATAAAACCAAAAAATTATCTAAGAACTCAAGAAATATCCTATTACTAAGATCCATGAATACAATAGGTTCATTAGTTAACCCAAATAGTATAAATACAAATTTAAAATGGGTATATTTAATATAAAATATAGTCTTTGGAATTTCTTCCTCCATTACTTTCAAATGTGGGTACACTGATCTCAGGTCAACCGTTGAACGATTACAAGCTCCCATGAGTTGATACCCCTTCATTTGATGGCCCAATAAGAGGTGATGTTAATGCAAATGATTTACATACACCATAATTCTTATAGTCTTGCTACATCCAATCATTTGAGTTCTCTTTCCGACACACGTTTTTCTAATTACCCATATCATTGCTCATAAAACAATTTATTGAGTGTAAATAATATTTTTTCATACAACTACCCTGATATTTTTCATTGAAATTACGAGACTTATGTCTCATTTTACCAAATCAGAATCATTTACCAAAAATATTAAGGCATTCCCCAATGTTCTATTTACCACACTTTTCTCAAAATATAATGTTAGTTTTCCTACCATTAATCTTTTTCGAATAATTCATCCCTTACACCTGCCAGATCTACATATAATTCTACTATTTTTTAATGTACACCTAATAATTAGAAAACCCAATTCCCAATATCTTCGAACATTAATCAAGTTATTCATAACTTCTAAACTCAGGATAAGCCTATTCTTTTATGTACTTTGGTTTAAATATTGAGTAAAAAAATTGATTTTTCTATCAAGGCCTCAAATAAAATTTGTAGCATACCTTTCTAGTGGAATTAATTTTGAATCATAAGTATCCCCTAAGTCACCCTCCTATGTTAATTCCGAAACAAATTTCATCCTAAGTCAAACTAAATTTTGAAAATATTTCTCCCGAAACAAGAATTTGAATTCATCCCAATTAAGAGCATCAATCTCGTCATTGTCCCGGATATTAAAAACCATATACCACTACTGATCGGCTTCACCTTCAAAACAATAAATAGAAAAAATAACCTTTTTATTTTCTGAACAACCCATTACATCAAAAATCATTTCTAGTTCCTTAATCAACCCTTCCGCTAGCACATGGTCAGATGATCCTATAAATGAGGGAGGATGTTTCCTCATGAAATGTTCCTCCAATAACATTTTACACTATGGTCGATCTGGAAAATCACATGCAAGGATACTACCACCGTTTATAGCCTATGTCAACTATTCCATTATTGGAAAAAAAAAATTCCGTTTTGATTCTGACAATCTCTGGATATTGATTTGGAAGGTTGTTTTCCTCCTGATGTCATCCCTGCATAGCTACCCTATTTATTATATGGAAAACCATTCTAAACAAATATATCTTATTCAATGAAAACTTATATTCTTCAAATTATATTTCATTTCAATTTGACCATAAATAAAAATCATTTATGGATATTCTATTAACGATATCTTAACCACTAATGTTATCTAAATTGACCCTCGATGCCAAATATAAGTCCGCAACCTTAAACAATGCTTAATCGTGACTTAAGTAGTGAATTAACATAGATAATATTTTTATATTTATAGTTTTATATAATTAGGATATAACTAATCCATAATAACACAAAATTATACAAAGTTCATTCCACTAAAACATTATCCCTTTCCTCCAAAATATAAAACATTTAAATGTAAAAATGATTTATTTTTCATGGGAAAAATCTTCAGAACATTCATCTTGACTTATTTCTTTCTCTTAACCATCCTTATACCCTTGGGAAAAAATCTCAAAAACATGGGATGATCATAATGATCCTTGTATGGAATAAAAATTAAATAATGAAACCATTAATCCTTTAATATTTAAAACTCATGAAAATATTTTCACAAAAATCATATTTTACAAACATAAAACATAAAATCATTAACATACCTCAATAAATAATAAGATTCCTAAATTATTTTATCCATTATAAATCATAGAGTAAACGTGTGGCATCCATATAATACATACATTATTGCTTTCATAGCTAAATATTGAGTATCCTTCATAGTTAAATTTGAATTATACATCACTTTATATTGCTTAAATCTCATTGGAGAAACCTAACTATTTAAACCTTTCTCATTACCTAATTAATTAGAGTGGTAAAATGGGGTCACCCACCCTTCTTTTATCACGGAACCACCCATATTAAAAAACAATTCCCAAGAACCATAACATAATCATAACACATAAAACGGGTATAAAAGAAAATAAAATATCCTCATTGTAATAAAAAAACATCATTTAAAGATATTGAAATAATAATTCCCTTATCAGAATCATTTTAAATACCAAAATACATGTAAAGGGAAAATGGAATTTATTTTTCTTTTAAATACATTATGTCTTGTAAAAGAATCTAAATATCAAATAATGGTCATGGTGGCAAAAAAGTCATTGTCACAGCGTGCGTTAAAGAACATTCATTTTTTTTAATTTTGTAAAATCCTTCATTGAAAAAGATTCCTTAATGAAACCATTTAATGAAATTAAATGTCAAATGGGAATATTATAAACTGTATAAAATAAGGTGGTGTATAATATCAAAACATTCCTTAATAAAAGGAGATTGAGACGAAGTCCCTTACTGTGAGTCCAACTCATCATGTACAATCTCTGTATTCCTAAGTAATGAAGATAGAATATTTTATAATTTCTTGATAACATTTTTAAATTTTATTAATTCTTTTATATCAGTTATTACCATGTTGTAAAAGTTATATAATTATTTAATTTCATATTATATGTTTTGTCGACATTCAAGAATTGAGTCGAAAATGAACATGGTTTTGATGTAACTAGTCCACGTGGTCATAAGTACATCATATCCAGAATTGTACTCAATACATAATCATCAGTTTTATAAATTAATCAAAATTTATTAATCAAACCATTACATATGTTTATGAAAAATGAACAACTTTATATTCATGGAGATGGTAGCTCGTACGTACGCATGAGTAATATTTTCACTTTTCATTGATCAATATATAAATAAGGTAATTATTATTTTATGCTTCTAGAATGATCATAATATTATTACAAAAATAATAAACATTTATATATACTTTTATATATATATATCATACAAGTGATGTGGTGAATAAAAACACACCACATTACTTCGGGGCGGTGATCGTGAACACGTACACAAGAACAAAATTATTGTTTTTATGTAACTAGAATGAAATTAAATAATTGATTTTTTTATATATTAAAATGAAAAATATATCACGAATATCACATTTTAAAATTAATATCATCATTATAACCTATCTTGATAGACAGTAATGGAAAATGAACTAAATCGGTTCGTGGAGGTGATAATTCACACGTACGCACAAACGATTATTTCTGTTTCTATTTGATGGAAGTGGATATGGATTTGGGCGATAATATTATCATAATAACATCTCATAATTTGGATGATAATGGACATATTATTTCATCTTTTAATATGAATGTTTAAAGGATGTCGAAGAATAAATAAAATAGAAACTCTTGAAAAATGATACCTCTTCTTCGGTTAATCACCTTTGCAGAAAACCTAAACACCTCTAAGAAGTGTGTTTTCCCTATAATAAAGACTAAATAATGTGAGGATGGATTATAGGAAGAGCATTGGGTAGATATTTTAAGATCCTAAATACTTTTAAGTGTGACTATTAGGGAATATAGGGAAATGTTTTATAGGAGAGGGGAGGGGTACCCTAGGAAAATTTTAACATTTTAAATTAATATAAATATATTTTTTATTAGAAAAGATTAAAAATTAAAATACATATAATAAAATATTATTAATCTTTTCAATAATATCATCCAATAATTTTAATAAAAGTATTGAGTTTATTTTTAACTTTATCTTGCCACTTTACCCTTCATTAATCTCTTTTAATTTTAAAAGTGGTAACGTCATTTTAATTATAAAAAGGCTATTAGTTTTACTTATATGAGATAAATTTCATATAATTGGACACATAATTAACTTTTATACCTTATAATATTCACTTTGTGATTTCAAATGATTTTTATGAGTTTTAAATTATTTAATAAAGCACTTTTTTTAAAAAACATGAATTATATCAATTTTTACACTATTCATTTTATTGAATCTAAATAAGATCTAAATAGAGAGATAGATTTGAACCAAACTATTTATTAGTCTCATGACATGTCATATTAAAATATAAAAATCATAGATGATATAAATAATGTCATTTCATATTTATTTTAATATTTATAATATCATATATTTGATTCATTTATTATTGAAGAAATCACTATAGCATCATTATGTCAAAAATAATTATAACTATTTATATTTTAAAAATTTATAAACAAAATACAATGATGTAGTAGATCTATTTATATTTATAGTTAATATTTATAGTTGAATATATCAATTATATGAAAACATATTAAAATTATTTTATTAAAGAAGATTTATGTTTATAATATATTTTCATTTACTTTAAATTAAAATTATAAGAGTCATAATGGCACCGAAGTGGCTTCCAAAGGTACAATTTTCATCTTAAGGGTGGTCTAGGCGGGACTTATCTCCTAAAATTGGACTATGACATATGGTTAAGTAGTTTTATATTAACATTATATTATTTTATCCCATATTTACCTTATTTACAATTTAACTGTGGTAGATAAAAATAATTACTAAAGTTACTATTCATCATTTCCAACAATAAAAGAGACCTATTTACATAATTTGGATCTTCTGGTTAAAAATATTGAATCCATTTTTTCAAATTCAAAACACAAAAGTTGAATTAATTAATTTTAAAAGAATTCTCATTGTCCAAATGAGATAATAGTTTTTTGGAATAAAACCGTCAAATGATTAACATTTTTTATATCGAATTTCATTGTGAAATTATCTCAAATGACCAAAATTTGATTGAATGATAAAAAAATAATACAATTACTCATTAACACATTTTAAAATTATAACCTGTCTAAATAAATAAAGTAGACAAAAAGTGTAGTTTTGAATTAAAATGCATTATTTTTCACTATTAATTTAAAAATGATTTTTATCATAAAAATAGAATAATTAAACCAAAAGAAATTTTGATGTCCAAATTCAAAGTAAAAAGTTTATTTTAAAATTCTGAACATATAAAAGTGAGAAAAATATATTTAAAAATTTTTCTTCATCATAATGCGGTAAAACATCCATTTAAAAATATTAGTGTATTTTATGCTTAAAACTAGATTTATTCCCATTATGAGACTATAAACTTTATTGGATGAAAGTAAAAACATTTAATAAACAAGTGAAAACATAATATAGTTAGTTTTTTTCATTCGTATAAATACAATGACTATACGATAACTACCATTTATAATAATAATAATAATAATATATTATTTTTTGGTATAACTCGTTATTGTGTGCAACATAAGATTTTTGGAGAAACCCATTGTAGTGTGTCTATATCATACATAGATACTTATTTTAATAAAACTTATAATATAAATCAAATATATTAATTGACATAAAAATGTATTATTTTATAATTTCCTTGGATTTTATTAATTTAATCACTATAAATTGTATTTATATATGGTGATGGAAAGTGAATTATATTGGTTCGCGAGGTGGTATTACGCCGTACACTAAAACAATTAATTTTTAACCATTTTATGGATGTTGATATGGATTTTGGTAATTCTATTATCTAAAAAATCATAATATATTTTGGATACTGAATTTATTATTTCAACATGGTGGAAGTTGAATTTAAGGAATATGAAGAAGAAATAAAATAAAAAGATATAATTAAAACAATACATCTTTTTCAGACGATCTCATTTGATTAACACCTTACCACCTCTATGGGGGTGTTATTCTTAAACTATGTCCACAAGAATGTGGGGAGAGATTAGAAGAATATTATTTGGCATATCATGGAAAAACTAATTATCTTTGGAAGTGTATTAAATTGAGAAGAATTGGTTCCCTATTATATGATAGGGTATGGGAACTCTAGAAAATATTCAAATAATTAAATTAATATAAATTAGTATTCAATTAAAAATTTCTCAAAACATAATTATATATATATTATAATGATTATTGGTCAAAATTAAATCATCCCAGAAAATGTTTACAAGTTTTGACTATTTTGCATTAAATATATTTGTTTAACCCTTATGTATCATTTTTAATTCATACTATGGTATAAAGTAATTTACAATTTGATGGATAATATAATTACAATAAAATTTAAAAATACTAAAAAATGAGTTATTTTAGAAATTTTAATACATATCCCAATTATTTGGTGAAAATTTTGAATTTATTTAAATTTTATATCATTTAATATAATATATTTTTATTTAAAAATTAAGTTAATGCCAATTTTGAACCTATACATTACATTCCATTATAAAAATATCATTAAAGCAAGATATCTTCTAACCATATCATTTACCTCATCCTTAACTTCTCAATGTAATCCAAATAATCACTATATTCCATTACTACTTTAAAATTCTTTCTACATTAATAATTTTAATAACATTTATTTGATATTTAAAATATTTAAACAATTACTACATCATCATTCTATATGAAATTATTTTAATTATTTTTCGCTTACAGTTACAAATAAAATATAATGATAAATATCAAAATTCTAGGTTTCAAAATTATATTTTTATTAGAACATATATGGAGAGTCTCATTTATTTGAACCATACAAAATTGCTAGGGAATTTTAATTTTAGTTATTACTAGGTGAATCCTTTTTAAAACTGAAATTCATATATAATATATAGTGTAATAACCCTTAAAAGTGTTTTTTTTAATGGATAATGGTCCATGAGGTTCCAATGGGAAGCTTGTTTTTTTAGGAGCACAAGGCCTTGAATATTCTAGGTTTGGGTATAGTGAATAGGGAACATGGTTTGTCTGAAACAATGCACCCTTTAGAAGAAAACCATGTGGCATTCATCAGGTGGTTAGATGGTGTCACAAAAATTACAAATTTTATATAACACTATTTTCCTACACCAAATATTTAGTGGAAATATACATTACCACAACACTATTTACTACACGGTTAACGAATTGTTTTAAACTATATGACCAGCCCGTGCAGGGTGCTTTGGGTTCCCAATGAGTGCACTATTGCCGCATGGTTTTCCAAACATTGTTTCCCAAACAATTATTTAGGTACCAATTTATAAATTACAATAATTATATTAAAATACAATTACAAATTCAAATGTAATATTTACTTGTTCCTCCCCTCTAGATCGCTTGTCACTCCTCTTCAATGGGTCTCTTTCGCCGTGAACAATGGATTCCTACAACCTCATTTCTAGATGTTGATTTCACCTAGATATCTTCTTAATTTCACTTCCATACTTTGAGTTAATAACCCTATCCCACTCTTGTTCCATTTTTTTTTTCTAATTTTCCATCTATCCATTTCTCAGTAATGTGTGGATGAAGCCTGGGGTTGGTTATTCCTTTTTTTTTGATACTAGGGATTGTGAAATGATTCTTGTGTTAACATGGGAATGTTTCATTTTTATTTTCCAAAGGAAATATTATTTGATATATTTTTGGTTTTTCACCATAATCTGAGGTAGGGTTTTTATCTACTACCTTTACTTGACCAATTTATTTTATGGTAATTTTGGTTTTTTGAGGTTTTAGCATTTATCTATAATGGGGTTTGATCACCTTTATTGTGGGTTGGAGTCCCATTGTTAATAGAAAATTATTTGAAATGAATTTGTTGGCATAATTATATATATTTTTTCTAGTTATATTTATATTCACCCATGGATGTTAATATACATATATGGAGCAAGGTGCTCTTACATATAATATAAAAAATTTGTACCTTGGTTTGTGTTAAAAGTTGTGTTCATATAAAAAATATGTATGGATCCCATTCTACATATTAATGGACATTAAAATATCATCATTGGGGTTATGTTTCCATATTTATATTTTATTGTTCGTATTGATAGTGGTGGGAAAGAGCATCTTCGAGTGGTTTCTAAAAAAACATCAAATGCTGAATGTTCAGCTTAGTCTACTTCTTGATTTAATATTCTTTTTGAGGCGATTTAAATTTTAGATTTCATAATTTCATACTTAATGATTCTTTGATAAATTGAATTTTTATTCTTTAATTACATTCTCACATGCGATAAATGAATTATTTTAGAAAAGATGTCATGATTTTATAATAAAACCCCTCAAATGAGGTTATATCTCTTCTAAGAAAACAATTGTTTATTAGTTGTTAAATACCTACATGGATTAATGATTTTTTGTGTCCCCTATTCATTGCTAGCATATTGTGATATAAGAAATGTATCAGACACAACCTTTAATTGAATTAGAAAATTTATTTTTCCTTCATTAGAATTTATGGAATCATTATAAATTATATGTTCCATATTGTCCCATTATTTTGAATTTACCCTACATGAACCACACATGGGTTGTGTTAGTATTCTTTCCTAGTTATTAGAAGCATAATTCTAATTAAAGTTAGTTGGTGATGTTAGTTAGGATATGTATTTCCCCCATTCATTTTGATTCTCTTAGATTAAATAGCACTATTAGACTTGAATTAAAAAATGGTTTATTTGGAAAATTTGGAAATTAGTGGGTAAACTCATTTATCATGATTAAATACAAATTGTGAAAAATTAGTGGGTATGTTCATTGGTTATTTTTAATACTAAATTTTAAGAATAAGGGTGTTATCTCATTGGTTGTTTTTAAAAGTAGATTGTGAACAATGAGAGTATAAGCTCATTGGTCAGAGGAGAGTGTGGCCAATCACTCATCAGTTGGCTAGCCTTACACTCAGAGTTGTTCCTGTGGAGAGTCATGGCTATCCTGTAGTGGTGGAATAGTATGAAGATGTTTTCCCTAATTATGTCCCAAGTCTACCTCTATAAAGACCCAGAAATTCTATGGAATTGTTTTTAAATGCATGGAATTTTACGAGTCCGCAGTTTTTGACGGTGCTTGATTCCGAGGTCCGGTGTGCCCGGAATCAATTTCTGAAATTTTTTTCAGGTACGTTCAGTAGACATACGTGCAAGATTTTATATCTTTTTAACCGGTTCTCGGAATTGAAATCTGATTGCACCGTTGAACTCACAACACAACTATTCTCTTATAGAGACCTTTACCACAATTGCGTTTCAACATGAATGGAAGTTAATTATTGGGGTTTCTAAATAAAAATTAAATAAAAATGTGTGTGACATATTTTTATTTGAAAGGTAGTTAAAACCACCAAAGGGAGGTTGGAGGTGGGACCCACGACACCTTAACCACCATTGGGAGGATGTTTTAGGGTAGGGCCCACCCGAACCCTTTAACTCCTCAAACCCCCCTTAAGCTCCCCATTAATAGGGGAAACTCTTGGACTTCTTCTTAATGGTGCCAACAATAATTAATTAATGACTTAATTAATTACTTTGAGTTATTTTAATTCTTTGGAATTCATTATGCCAAAATTAAAATACGAGATCTTATTCTTTAATTTTGGTTTGGCATAATCCTTGTAGAGCTTTGCAGAACTCTTGGAAGAGAATCATCCTCTCGATGAAGAAAGCCCGTCATCTCTGAAGAACGATGATACCATCTTTGATCTTTGTCCAAGCCAGAAGGGAAGGAGTCACGGTGAGGAACATCGACGACGCTTCATCCTCGGAAGTTTCCCGACGTCAACGAATCGGCATCCGACCTCTTTCCGTGACTTTGACTACATACTTTGAATTGAGGTAGGGGGAAAATTGGATTATTTTGATGTATGTGTTATACTCTCTTTTCCTCATTGTGTGTTGTTCGCTTGATGCCGAATGTAAAAAACGTAACGAGGAGGGGTCGGACCGCAAAAACAAGGTCCGAACCTCCCCCTCCCTTGTTGTTGTACTCATTGTGTTGACGACAGAGGCGGATCACGGATGTGGTCCGCAGTGCAAGGGCCGCCGTCATACCACACAAGGGAAAAGTCGTGGCCATGCGGGCCACGACCGAGCCGAAAGGGAATGGTGTCGTCGCAAAGCGCCGGAAAAGGGATGCTGCTAGGGCGAGCCGCAACGGAGGAAGAATGGCGCCATCGCCCCCTGCTGGCGATGCAGAGCCGCAGCCAGGCTGGGCGGAAGAGGAAGGTGTGGCGCCGTCGTGCCGCACCGGTGATGCGCAACGGCTGGCCTGAGTGGCCAACTGGGTGGTGTGGGACCCCATAGGGTCCCGCATGGGCGGGACTCGTGCACCTGGCACCAGTTCGGTTATACCCGAATGGCTTAGCCATTCGGGTACAAGGGGGGACACGCATCCCCCCTGTCGTGGCAATGTCGGGCCACCCTCGGCCGGGCGGCCAGGCATCGAGCCGCCCACGGCCGGGCCGTCTCTTCAGGTCGGGTCATCCCCTCAGCTCGGGATGCTTCCTCAGACCGGGTCGGACCCGTAGTCCGGGTCAGACCTCAGTTCAGACCGGGTCGGGTCGGGTCAGTCCGACTGGGTCAGACCGGACCCGGCCCCGCTATGGTCATTTACACCTTTTAGCCTACATCTAGGGCTACAGGTGTCTGATTAACGTACCGCCTGTGGAGATGGAATTCCTGGACTGAGATGATACTTTTGGAATAAACCTCTTGATCTTTGGTTGCATTTGGGGTATGGTCGGGTTGGTTTGAGCCAAAAAACTAACCGGGCCCCTAGAACAGAAATGCCAATAACTCTCAGACCTGGTGTCCGATTAAAGGGTCGTCTGTTGCATTGGGGTCCTTATGATGAGACTAAACTACAGGATACATCAAATCAGGACTTCGTGAAAGTTTATGTATTTACACATGGCTCAAGGATCGGACCCTCCCAGAATCGAGCGTGCTGTGTGCGGGAACCCTAGGGTTCGCTGCGACGATACAGTACCGGAATCCTCCATGGGTTCAACAAAGATGAATATTGTACCAGAATCCTCTATGGGTTTGAGATCGATGACTACTGTACCGAGATCCTCCGTGGGTCCGACATTCTTGACTTCTCTTCCTGGATCCTATGTGGGTCCGACATAATAGATAGTCCTGTATCTTGTGTGGGTCCGACAGCTTAGCTGATCCTGTATCATGTGTGGGTCTGACATCATAGATGAATCAGTGACTAAATCTGATCATCTCTATTACTCATGAATAATTGGTCCTGTATCCTGTGTGGGTCTGATAGCTTAGCTGGTCCTATGTCCTGTGTGGGTCCGACAGCTTAGATGAATCAGTGTCTACATCCGATCATTTATATCACTCTACAAAAGTTGTATACATGGGTGAGTTGTGTCTTGACTTTCATCTGATATCATCAACATGATTGACTTTACTTCCTTTGTGGAATGGGTTGTGCTTGGGCTCAGGAGTTAGAGCCGGACTCTGATTGGTAACATGGTTATATGTATGGGTGTATACCTAAGTAAGTTTGGTTGATATTTCGTGATGTATCTTTCATATGTGGTTTATCCTTAGTGGATAATGGGAGACCATCAGGGGTCTCAGGGTCCCCTTCTGAGTATTGTTATACTCACCCCTCCAAGGGCTTCGCCTGCACCTTTTTGTGTTCTGTACAGACGACAGACATCAGTGATCGATGCTGAGGGTGACGGACGAGAGGCTTCTCGGAGATAGACTAGACGGGATGTACCAAATGGACGGTTTGTTCGAGTTCTGTACCTACCCTTCATGTAGGAATCCCCAGTGGATGATCCATGAGATGTTTTTACCTTTTTACTTGTACTTGTACTTGTTGTTCAGTTGGGTTTGTATATTGGCCCACATACTTTCAGCACACTTTTATTTTCTATTTTAGTACTTTTTTCCTCTACTGATTGTGTTCAGATTATGTTTCTTATAGGTTTAAAGGAAATGCCTTCCATTTTTATCAGAGATTATTCTTTGGTGATAGTCTTTATCCCCTGGCCTATGGAAGGTGGGTTGGGGTAGTCACGACACAGTCCCCAAGGACGGGTCGTGAAAAATTGGTATCAGAGGATTCAGTTCTACCGTAGAACATGGAATATGATTCTTTTAACGGAAATAGTGTCATGTGTCTTGGGTGTGGTTGTCGGTTTAGGGAAACCGGTGTTGGTACGGCGGCTGAAGTATCCATACACTAGGACTCTGACTTCTGATCTTTGACTATGTGCACGAAATCACTGATTTCATGTGTGTTTCCTTTGAAAAAGTTTTCTTAATGATTACATTGTGTCAGCAAACCTGGTAAACTATTTTAACCTTGGAACAGTTTTTTCTTTTTAGGATAGCCCCACTAAGGAATCCAGCTATGGTTCTGAGTTACGTATGAGATGGTAGCCCCCTGATTGACGAGGCCTCGGTGCAGGGCCCCATCACAGTGGAGGTACCAGCAGTACCACTACCCGCTGGGCCACCAATACCACCAGCTCCAGTAGAAGAGAGTGTACGCCATCTGAGTGCATTTCATGAGTTCTAGTACCAGAGGCCGGCTAGGTTATGGGGAGAGACGTACCCATAGGCAGTTGAGGATTGGCTAGAGGCTGTTGTGAGAATTTTCAGATTGGTAGGGATACCAGCCGACCTCATGTTGATCCTTGCCGCGAGTCTCCCGCATGAAGCAGAAGGAACATGGTGGAGCTTGATTCTCTAGGTGAATGATGAGGAATAATTACTTTGGACAGAATTCGAGAGTCTCTTACACTCAGAGTTTTTTCTAGCCACCCTTCGTGCAGTGCAGATTTAGGAGTTACTTCATCTGTAGCAGGGCAGCATGATAGTAGCTCAGTACTCAGCGAGGTTCATCGACCTCTCAAACTACACCATAGATATGGTATGAGACCCATTTTTCAGGGCCCAGACCTTCGAGGAGGGAATCAAGCATGAGATCAGGGCTTCGATGATTCCCCTCAGCATCCCAACGCATGCGGGGGTGCTGGAGCGAGCCCTTCTAGTGGATATTTTTCTTGCTAAGTAGAGACCAGCAGCAAGACCCAGTATACGGTGACACATAGCGAAGTATTCTACCGCCGGTAGTAGAAAGATGTCATAGAGGTCCTAGCGGACGTTTCTGTTAGGTGGGTGACCCCAAGATACAGGTTTGGTTGTGCAAGGAACACGAGACAGAGCCAGTTTTATGAGGAACATGCAGTGCTATGCATGCGGCGGGTAGGGTCACATGGATCAAGACTACCTGACCCACCATGCAGATGAGATGAATAAAGTAGAGGGACCTCCCAGGTAGTGGAAGAGGTTCGATCATGGTGGTCCACCGGGAGCAGGCGGACGTAGCAGAGGAGCTGGCCGAGCAGCAGGTGGTGGACGACGTTTCGAGGCTCTACCACCACCACCACTAGGTGGTCCATCCTGACCACATGGAGCTGGCAGACAAAGGCGGGCTCATCTCCAAGAAGTTGAGGCCTACGACCACATCGCACCTGATATGATTAGAGGTACTATATGTGTCTACTCCACCCTTGCTATAGTACTTATAGACACAGGTGGAAGTCATTCTTTTATTTCCACTGCCCTCATTCAGAGCTCGGAGATTCTGACGGAGCCATTGGCTCGATCCTTATGAATAGAGACTCCTATGGGAGCAGACTCGATGATTACGCACTGGTGCCAGAAGTGTGATATTACTCTAGGAGGTGAGATCTTCGGTTGGTATCTCCTTGTAGCGGCGTCGAGGCCTTACGATGTCATCTTGGGTATGGACCGGTTATCCGCAGTTTATGCTCAGATTGACTGTATTAGGCACAAATTGCGGTGTATTCACATGGATGGGACCAGGTTCTCCTTTACCGGTGAGAAGGGAGCCTTTGAAGTGCATGATGGACTTACACATAGGAGATGGAAGTCGATCACACATTTGTTGGCTAGTCTCATCCTCAGAGCAGTTGATATGCGGTGTCTAATTTTTCATGTTGTGGTTGATCAGTACGCGGATGATTTACCAAAGACGTTACAAGACTACCTCCTCGCAAAGATGTGTACTTCTACATTGACATGTACCCCAGGACATCACCGATATCTACTCCAGCATATCAGATGGCTCCCACCGAGCTTCGTGATCTGCGGGTACAGCTGGAGGACTTGTCGGGGAAGAGATTTAACCGACCCAGTGTTTCACCCTGGGCATCTCCGATTTTGTTTGCCAAGAAGGAGGATGGGAGCTTGTGACTGTGTTTTGACTACCATCACCTAAATCAGGTGACCATGAAGAAAAAGTACCCACTCTCGAGGAATGACAAACTCTTTGTTCAGCTCAAGGGAGCACGATGGTTCTCAAAGATAGACCTTACGTCAGGCTATCACCAGCTCAGAGTTCGAGATGAGGATGTGCAGAATATAGACTTCAGGTGTCGATATAGCTACTACGAGTTCTTGGTTATGCCTTTCGTTATAACCAATGCTCTAGTAGTGTTCATGATTCTCGTGAACATGATATTCTAGACATACCTCGCTCGATTTTTCGTAGTCTTTATCAATGAAATACTGATCTACTTGACCACTGAGGAGGAGCATGCCTACCATTTGTGGGTAGTACTGGACACACGCCAGGAGCACCAGATTTATGGTAAGCTCTCGAAGTGCCAGTTCGGGATTTTATAGGTTATCTTCTTGGGACACATCATCTCGGAGACTGGATTTGCAGTGGATCCATCAATGATCGAGGCAGTACTTTCTTGGGAGCCACCCATGAGTGTGACGGAGGAATAGAGTCTTCCGGGACTGGCTGTTTACTATTGGAGATTTGTGCCAGAATTATCCAGAGTTGCAACACCGCATTCAGCATTGACGAAGAAAGGGAAACCCATCCTGTGGTCAGAGAGATGCTAGTAGAGCTTTCAGGAGCTGAGGCAGAGGTTGACTAGTGCTCCCATGCTGAGGAATCCAGAGGTGGGAGTAGGGTACGTTGTATGCTGTGATGCATCATGGACCAAACTCGGGTGTGTCCTGACGTAGGAGCGAGTAGTGATCACGTATGAATCTCAGAACTTGAGACAACACGAGAAGAACTATGGTACCCAGGACCTGGAGTTTGCAGTAGTGGTCTTCTCTTTGAAGATGTGGTGGCACTATCTGATGGGAGAGCATTTAAGAGTCTATTCTGACCACCAGATTCTCAGGTACATCTTCTCGCAGAAGGACCTGAACCTGAGACAAAGGCGATGGCTCAAGTTCTTCCAAGACTATGACTTTGAGATATTCTATACTCCAAGGAAGGGGAATGTTGCTGCAGATGCTCTCATGAGAAGATTAGGAATTCAGCTACTATGAGAGGCGAAAAAGCAATTGGCCGCGTTGTATATATCCTTTGTGGATAGAGATGGAGCAGCCTTTCTGCAGTCTCTCATAGTCACTCCTCTACTTCTTCAGCGAGTTAGGGAGGCACACCATTAGGAATTTGACCGTGAGATGCGACGTTCTCAGATATCCTCAGGGTAAGCACCTGATGGATTTTCTTAAGGTGGGTAGCACGTCATTCTCTTCAGAGGACATACCATGGTACCAGTTGCACTTCAGGAGGAAAGGTTGAGGGAGTTCCACACTTCCCCTCTGGCGGTACATCCAGGAGTAGCGAATATGTTTTAAGACCTCTGACGATAGCACTGGTGGCCAGGTATGAATAAGCATGTAGTGGAGTTTGTCTCACGATGACTCACTTGTCTGCTAGTGAAGGCAGAGCACCAGGTTTCAGTAGGATTATTTCCACCCTTAGAGGTCCCAGAGCGGAGGTGGGACAAGATATCCAATGATTTTGTGATGAGACTTCCACGTACATCCAGAGGACACGACTCTATCTGGTTTATTGTCGACTGACTCACCATGTCGGCCCACTTCATACCAATTAGAGAGAAGGGCTCAGAAGAGATCTTGGGATGCCTCTACGTACATAGGAACATATAACTTCATGGTGTTCCATCGACGATCATCTCTGATCGAGATGCTCGTTTCAGTTCTATGCTATGGAAGGGGTTGCAGTAGGCTTTTGGGACATTGCATCGATTGAGCACCGCCTTCCATCCTTAGACGGATGGCCAGACAGAGAGGACCATTAAAAATCTCAAGGACATGAACCGTGCATGCATTATTGACTTCGGTCACAGGTGGGAGGATCACTTACCCTTGGTAGAGTTTGTGTATAAAAAAATCTACCACTCCACCATCGGGATGGAACCTTACGAGGAACATTATAGCCGACCATGAAGATCACCAATGTGCTGGACTGATCCATGGGAGTTAGCACTTATAAGACCAGAGATGGTGTAGGCTACGATGGAGAAGGTGAAGATCATCCAGGAGATAATGAAGACTACACATGGCTGGTAGAAGTTCTATGAAGATAGGAGATGGAGACCACTAGAGTTCGAGGATGGAGACCACGTCTTCCTACGGGTCTCACCTCGACGAGGTCAACAGAGATTTTCCAGAGGCAAAAAGTTATCTCTACGATTCAAATGACCTTTTCAGGTCCTCAGCAGGGTAGGCGGGGTGGATTACCGCCCAACCCTTCCACCTCAGTTGCACTGGGTGCACGACATCTGACACGTATCTCAGCTGAGAAGATACGTGCACAACCCATCCCACATCATCGACCACGGGGAGCTGGACATCGATGAAGGGGTGACATTCACAGAGGTTCCAGTGGAGATTGAGGATCGACAGTAGAGAGTCCTGTGTGGATGGTCAATTTCTCTAGAGCGTCTTTGTTGGCAGTATGAGAACCTCCAAAATAGCACATGGGATTGGGAGGCTTAGATGCGTGCTCAGTACCCCCATTTGTTCCCTTAGTGTGTGTTGTATCTTTTGAGTACATAAATACCTGAGGTGGGGAGAATTTAAAGACCCATAAATTCCGTGGATATTTTTTTTTCCAAATACATGGTAATTTTATGAGTCCGCTGTTTCTGACGGTGCTTGATTTCGTGGCCCGGTGTGCCCAGAATCAATTTCTGAAGTTTTGTTTGGGTACGTTTAGTAATGGTACGTGCAGGATTTTATATCATTTGAACCGATGCTCGGAATTGAAATTTGAGGGCACTGTTGAACTCACAGTGCCGATATTTGATTAAGGATACCATTACCGAAGTTGTGTTTCAACATTAATGGATGTTAATTATTGGGGTTTCTAAATAAAAATTAAATAAAAATGTGTGTGAAATATTTTTATTTGAAATGTAGTTAAAACCTACAAAGGGAGGTTGGAGGTGGGACCAACCAAACCCTAACCACCATTGGGAGGATGTTTTATGGTGGGGCCCACCTGAACCCTTTAACTCTTCTAAACCCCCCCTGAGCTCCCCATTAATAGGGGAAACTCTTGGACTTCCTCTTAATGGTGCCAACACAAATTAATTAATGACTTAATTAATTAATTTGAGTGATTTGAAATCTTTTGAAATTATTTTGACAAAATAAAAATAAGATATCTTATTATTTTATTTTGGGTTGCATAATCCTTGGAGAGCTTTGTAGAACTTTTGGATGAGCATCATCCTCTCGACAGAGAATGATCCTCATCTCCGAAGAATGATGATGCCATATTCGATCTTCATCCAAGCCAAAAAAGAAGGATCTGCCCGCGGGGAACGTCGATGATGCTTCATCATTAAACATTTCCCGAAATCAACGAATTGACGTCCAATCTCTTTCCGCGACTTCGACAACGTACTTCTAATTGAGGTAGCGGAAATTGGATTATTTTTATGTATGAGTTATAATCTCCTTTCCTCATTGTGTGGTGTGATCTTGATATCGAATGTTAACAATGTAACGCGGAGGGTCCAGACAACACGAACACGGTCTGAAACTCCCCATCCCATGTTGTTGTACTCATTGTGTTGATGATGGAGGTGAATCACGGAAGAGGCCGACGGCGCAAGGGCTGTCGTCACACCATGAAAAGTAAAACTTGTGATGTTGTTGCACCGTTCCGGAAAAGGGCCACAGCCAGGGCGGGCCTGGGCGGAGGAAGCACGGCACTGTCGTGCCTGCCGGTAATGCGAATCCATGGCCATGCCGGGCCGGAGCAGAGGGCACGCCGCCGTCAGGCCGCTCCAGTGATAGGGAGCGGCTGGCCCGAGTGGCCATCCGGGCGGTGCGGGACCCCGTGAGGTCCCGCGTGGGCTGGACCGGCGCCACCGGGTTCCGGTTCGGTTCTACCCAAATGGATAACCAGTTCGGGTGCCATGGGGGCGCGCGCCTCCCCACTGGAATGGCCATTCCAGTCCAGCTTTGGCTGGGCCTCCCTCGGCCAGGCCGCTATAAACTGGACCGCCCTCGGCCAGGCCGCTACACGTCGGACCGCCCACGGCCTGCCCGCCCTCGGGCCGGGCTGTCCCCTCGGCTCGGGATGCTTCCTCAGATCGGGTCAGACTTGCGGTCCGGGTCATACCCCGGTTCAGGCCGGGTCGGGCTGGGTCAACACGACTGGGTCGGACCGGACCCGGACCCGCTATGGCCGTTTACACCTTTTAGCCCACATCTAGGGATACATGTGTCCGGTTAATGTACCGCATGCAATGATGTAATTCTTGGAGAGAGACGATAATTTTGGGATACCCTGCTTGAGGATTGGTTGCAGTTGGGGTGTGGTTGGGTTGGTTTGAGTCTAAAAACCAACCGGGCCCCTGGAACAGAAATGCCAATAACTCTCAGAACGGGCTTCCGATTGATGTGCAGTCTATCACGTTGGGTTCCTTATGATGAGATGGAACTACGAGATACATAAACTCAAGACTTCCTTATAGTTGATGTATTGACACTTGGGTTGAAGAGAATACCCTCCCAGAATCGAGCGCGTTGTGTGCGGGAACCCTAGGGCTGGCTGCGACGATACTATACTGGAATCCTCCATTGGTTCGACAGTGATTATTACCATACTGGAATCCTCCGTGGGTTCGATAGTGAATACTACTGTACCGGGATCCACCATGGCTCTGACAGTTCTAACTTCTGTTCCTGGATCCTGTGTAGGTCCGACAGAATAGCTGGTCACGTATCTTGTGTGGTTCCGACATCTTAGCTGGTCCTGTATCCTGTGTGGGTCTGACAGCTTAGATGAATCAATGACTGCATCTGATCATATCTATTACTCTAGAATAGCTGGTCCGGTATCCTACGTGGGTCCGACAGCTTAGCTGGTCCTGTATCTTATGTGGGACCAACAACTTAGATGAATCAGTGTCTACATCTGATCATCTCTCTCACTCTACAAAAGTTGTATATCTCTGTGATCTGATTCATGACTTTCAGTCAATATTATTGAGATGATTGTCTTTACATCCTTTATGGAATGGGTTTTTCTTGGGCTTGAGAGTTGGAGTCGGACTGTGATTGCTAACTTTGGTATATATATGGCTATATACCTAAGTAAGTTTAGTTGATACTTCATAATGTATCTTTCTTCTGTGGTTTATCCTTAGTGGATACTAGGAGACATTCAGGGGTATCAGGGTCCAGTACTGAGTATTGTTATACTCACCTTTCCATGGACTTCTCCCGCACCTTGTTGTGTTCTGTGCAGCCGACGGACATCAGTGATCGATTCTAAGTTTGACAGACAAGAGGCTGCTCAGAGTTGGACTAGACGGGATGTACCACAGGGACAAGTTGTTCAAGTTCTGTACCTACCCTTCAGGTAGGAATCCCTAGTGGACAATACAAGAGATGTTTTCCCTTTTTACTTTGTTTCCTCTTGAATTGGGGATGACCTTGTTTTTTAAGGTTCAAACATTCCAATCGGTTTCCAACAGGTTTGTTCGTAGAACCAGAAACATCCAATGATTCTATATCCATTTGGACCTACATTCCACAGTTAGGTGACCATTAGTTATGCACCGATGAGGCTTAAGAATTTTCATTGGTCGAGAGGATGGGAGGCCAGACTCATCACATGTTTTTTAGGGTAATTATTGTCTACTCCGTCACTCTCTTTATAGATTTAAGTTATGTTCGTGAGTCCTTATTACACTACCAAGTACGAAAATGAGCTTTCCATTAGATTTGATAATCAATGATTAATATGTATGAGATTTAGATAATCTTTTATATGTATTTATGGATCTTTATCAATAGAGAATAATCTGTATTTGTTAGAGATTCTTAGTTAATGGTATCCTTTAACACATTATATAAATATCTCTTGGTCATTATGATAACCATACATGTTTTAAAGCCACTCACCAGGGCACATGAAGTTTATTGTCGTTCAGAAGGACAAGGAGTATTTCAGAGTTAGGATCCTACCCATAGATGGGCTACCGATGTATCCTATTTAGAAAAGGAATCAGAACACACATTGTTCGGGAATTAAAATATAGTTTAACGTCATATGGGATAGATAATAATTAATGGGTGATGGGCTTGAACCTTAGGAAGGCTTCATATGTACTCTAATTTTAAGTTAGAGATCAAAGTCTACATATTTCGAGATAAAATTGTGAGGTTTATGCATGATTAATGTCACAAAGAGAGATGTCATAATTACTTTTACACTCTAATCTCACGTGAGTCATGCTCGGTGTGAGAAACAATAGGTATTGGTAAAACCTGACAATTGTGCCAGGAAAGATGCAATCATATGAAGTAATATGGGGATTTTGTATATATGACTGCCCAAATAGATAGAGATCTAGACATATTTCATAAAAGAAGTCCGGGAACAGGGTCCATAAAAGTATATGTGATTTTATGGAGATTTGGATACTCTAACTTGGGGCTTACTCCTTAGGAGGATTCCAAAATTAAAAGGTTACATGGGGATTTACTCCTAAAGAGGATGCCCAAATCAAAATAAATTACGACTGGTAAAGGGAAATTAGTACTGGGGCTTATTATTGAGGAGGAGGCCCAGGTTAAAGGGATTTGGGAACTTGGGCTTACTCTTGAGAAGGAGGCCCAGGTTAAGGAAATTTGGAAACATGGGGCTTACTCCTAAGGAGAATACCCAAATTTAGGGAACTTGATGACTAGGGATTAATCCTGAAAAGAAGGCCCAGGTTAGGGGAATTATGACTGGGGCTAACTCATAAAAAGGAGGCCCATCTTAGGGAACTTCTCATCATAAAGGATGAGGTTGAATGAATGAAATATCTCACCTTTGTGACATGAAGATATTAAAATCACTAGGTTTTGAGAGATGTTCCACAAAATTTATTTCAGATAAAGAAACCATCAAAGGAACCATGCTATAAATGGTTTTGAAGATGCTTTTGAAGGCTAAATTTGATGTGGAGAGGAGGATTTGATGAAAGAAAGTGAATAGGTTGGAGGGGCACCCAGAAAGAGAGAGGCGTGCAAGTCCTGCATGGTCACACAAGTATACTTGTGCGACACATGGGTACTTTCACGATGGTCAACCCTTAGGGTAATACGTGGGAGACACATAGCTCAATCCCTTAGTATTATCCCTAAAGGCTTCCAAAAGAGTTGCGTGCAAGTTTTGTTGAAGGGATAAGGCGGCGTACAAGTGTGGCCATTTCCCTTAAGGACTGGCCACTTAGGCGCGCAAGTGTTGATGAGTTTCAACATTTAGGCCTTGTATCCCATATTTAGATCTTTTATTCTAGGCAAATATCACCTTATAAGTGACCTGAAGACTTCAAGAATAGAGTAGGGAGACCAGATCTTAAATCTTACTTTTGTAATTTTTTTAATTCCCCGAAATAGAGGGCCCACAAGGAGTACTTATAGGCCTTTGAAGACCTAGGGAA
The DNA here is from genome assembly GCA_963277665.1 of Viscum album. Classification (NCBI taxonomy): domain Eukaryota; kingdom Viridiplantae; phylum Streptophyta; class Magnoliopsida; order Santalales; family Viscaceae; genus Viscum; species Viscum album. Next base: position 1,967,916,654 of record OY728150.1, read on the forward strand.
AAAATAACATAGGGCCCACAAGTCACCTGCGCGACCAATATTAGGCACACAAGTATACTTGTGCGGCCATGATGAAACTTGCACGACCCAAGTGTAAAAAAATCCTTTGTTCATGCCTTTCTCAATTTTTTTTGATATTTCTTCAAAGGATTAATCACTTTGTGTTAAGGTATTTCCCTTTTAATTTTTTATAATCTGTGATGGAAAGGAGCGTCAACAAAAGTCCCCCCTCAGAGTTGGATCTGAAAGAAGGATTATGTGACTCTGAGGAAAGAGGAGAAAACCAAGAAACTGCGGCGCACAAGTGTGGAGTGCACAGATAGCGTCGTGCATGTTACTTTTTTTACGCTGGTTATTTGTGTCGTCCTTCTCATAGAGGTATTTGGACTTGCGCAGTGATACCTACGCGACACAACTATAATTGCGTGCCAAAATTATACATGTGGGACTTAATGCCTTAGCCAATTTTTTACCATTTTCTTCAAATATTTTATGAGAAATCAACTCACTTAAGAGTTAATTATTCAACCATTGTGCAGATTCAATGGCTCCTGGAATAATCAGAACTGCTAATGAACTAGCTAGAATGCAAATTGATGATATGATGAAAATCATAGGCCATTATTACTATAATATATGTGACAACACTCTTCTAGATTTGGCCAAGTGCTTGAAGAAGTATCATCGTAACTTTCCATAGAGAATATACTTGCCTCTATATGGGAATGGTCATCTGCAAGATGTCCACATTCCAGAGGCAAAGAACTATCTCATACATTCTTGGTTTCAAAATTACACCAATTTTGCTTCAGCAAATATCTCAAGTGTATGAGAATTTATAAATATTGGAATAGTGGAGAAGGCATATATGATGCATCATAACCCTTGTGCACCAGATCTGAAACCTCACAAGCCCGAGCAGCAACCACATTGTTATCCTTCAATCTTCCAAAATTATCAGATGGATCAATCCAAAAGATGGAAGAAAAGTTGGGACTTCCGTCCTGGAGGAGGTGTGAAGCAAACATGGATGTGGGCATATTGGGTGCAACAAACCTGTGTAGAGTTTGTCGAGGATTTGAAAGGTGCTTCGATATATGAAGTCATCTGGGATGGGAAGACATATGTCTATAGGAGTGATGAGTTTATGCCAGAGCTAATCAGCTGCTGGATCCCAGAAACCAATTTTTTCCATCTGAATCATGGATAAGTAGGAATCAGTCTATAGGATGTCCACAAGATCTCGGGGACTCCCATTCTGGTGACATGTATGATGAATTCATTCATCCCAATGCGACTTGGAATGATTCGGAGATGACTCTGTTTTTGGATCAGGAATTATTTAAAATTTTCCACATTCTTAATAGTTCGAAGACCTCCCTAACTCATTGTAGAAAGGACATTCATCTATAGGAGTGGATGAATATGCTTCTTTCTAAGAAGGAAGAGAGGGATTCAAAGGAGAAGGGTCACACCTGTACTCATCCTACTACCTGCCTCTGAACAGAGAAGAGGGTGCTCTTGGAACATTTTGGCCAACCCTGGAAGCAGGAGAATTTGAGAAGTTGGGAGATGAAGTAAATCAGAGAATCCAAAAAAAGACCCATCTGGTGGGCTTCATAGCCTTGTGGCTCAGTGTTTATCTTCTGCCAGTTAGGGATTCGAAGGGATGTGTCAGATCAAGGACATTCGTTGTGGCATCCAAGTTGGCTGAGAAGAAAATGGTTAGGTTGTATACCCCAATTATAGGAAAGATTCATGGGATCTTACTCCATGTCTTCACAGGTAAGTCTCCTTTGAGAATAGTGGGACCATTAGATGTTTTGTGGTGATGGATCGCCACTCACTTCAGGACATATAATGTACAGAACGGAGTACATGTTCCTGGAAGTTCCTTCGGGACATCAATGGAGGCATTTTCTGGAATTTCTCCATTAGATCTTAACCCATATGATATAAAGGTGAGGCTGAGCATGTACAAGGAATTCAATTTCGTTCCTTATGGAAACCCACGAACTGGGCGGTTTGTTGATGATGGAACTGCCGGTCTGGAATTGACGGCGTACATGCTGGATTTCATAGATGGTGTACTGGCCACCAGGATTGACGGAGAGATTATATGCGATGCCTGTTCTCCAAACAGATTTGCACGCCAATTCAAGTGTCTGCAGCAGACGGTTGTATCCCCTCTTGTGCATGTCAGGTCAGAGAAGTAATGGATGGTTTCCCGAAAACTATGGTTGGTGACATATATGGAGAAGACCGGGGGAGTGTTTGATATACCAATTGACAAAGTAGAAAGTAACTTGACTACATGGTATGCCTAGAACTGGATAGCATCACACCCTGAAGGGCTGCTGAATCATCCGGTTTATCAGGTGGGGAAAAAGAAAAGAACTGTAGGGAAAGAAACCCTTCATCAAGAAGGTGACACTTTCCCACCTGGAACTGATTCATCAGGTTCCTCACCTAAGGCTAACTCGCCAGATTCCCAAGATGGGGATGATGAAGAACAACATGCGGCAAAGCGGCCTCGTGCCAGATATAATCCCCATATCATAATCAAGAGACCAACTTCATAGAATCCTAGTGAGTTACTTCATTAGGGAAATTTGATCACCATTACTTTATAAAGAAATAAGTCTTATTTTCTAATTCTTTATGTGTAGTTGTAGGAGTTGGGATGAAGTTGAATTCTACAATTGTAGGATCCTCCTCACAACCTTCAAGTACACATGTAGAATATCTACGACCAGAGGTTGTCCAGACATGGAAAAGTTTATATTGCAATGCTAAAACTGCATGGATGGATCTTTGCGAGGGGCTACAAATCCCTAGAATAGGGAATCTTCGGGCTTCTACGGATATCTATTACAAGGATATCCCCAATGAAGTGCAGTATTACATCAGAGATTTGGAGATGCTCATATATTCCATTGATGATTACACTCCTGTCACCAAGAGGGTGAAGGAAATGATATATTGTTGCACCACTGGGGGGACTGGTGGTTACGAATATGAGGAGTGACATGATTGTGTGGATCTTGAAGATGTAAGTATCTTTACTTATTTTCTTTGCAACCTGATTTCAGTCAATGTTTTTTTAGTGAAGGAATTTTTTTCATCCTGCAGTTTGCAAAGAAAGGAACTGATGATGTTCCATCACCATTGTATATCCCTGGTGGTACTGCTATCGGGGTTAATGAATCTCTTCATGAGCCGGGCGAGATATCTTCAAGCCAGCAGGCCATGGAGGAGGAGTTAGACATGGCTTTTCATTCTCCAATTCTTGTATTTGGAGATGATGAGGTCAACACTCCTAAGAAAACAAAGAAGAAAAGGCATCGAAGGAATAAGTACATAGCTCAATGCTTCATCAGTAGTGGTAATTCCGTCAGATATTCGGGAGTTTTAATCCTCGAAAAGATTGCTCATAATTCGTGGGATTTCATGGGAATCTTCAATTTTGCCTCTTGGGGGAGAGGACTGACCCTCCTTTGAGGACGACAGAGGGTACTGGTGAATGATCACAAGTTCAGGCTGACTTGACTGCTCCTGGAGAAGAGGCAGCGTCTATTCCCAGTATCCCCCTGCTATTGTTACAAGGAGAGAAGAACATGCTTCTGGTAAGATAACAATGCTTCCTAAAATGTTGAATGAAAGATAAACTAACTTCCATTCTGTGATACTTTAGGTTCAACCCCTACACTGGAGCTTTTGGTGGCCATTGCAACTGATGCAGTGATTTTAACTGAAGAAGTAGTCCAGGGTCAGAGGCAGCAGGATGTGGGTCTGCAAGTAGATACATCGAATGCTCTCACTGGTGAGACTAACCACGAATCTGAGATAACATGGGATGAAATGATGGAACTTGGATCATTTTTTAATATTTTTTAGATCAAGTTAAATTACCATGTAGTTTAGAATATTTTGGACTTGACTGTTATATGTCATCCTGTTAAAATAACTTCTTATTACATCTTTATCCATGATTGGTTCAATTGTGCAGTTCCATCTGAGAAAGTTGTTGAACTGCCAATTCCTGAAGGGGGTACAGAAAACCCTACTATTGTAGAGACACCAGCTCAAGTGGAGCTGAACCTTGAAATGCTTCCTAAAATTCATCTTGAAAATCATGTTCAAGCTAGGAAAGAAAATGAGGAGTCTTCTCATGTCGTTTCTCTATCGTTGGGTAAGGGAGAACAATATTTTCGACTGTACTTAATTTTCAAGACAACCAATAATTTTTTTTATACTTTGAAACTAACTAAAGCTTTCAATTGATTATGCAGGGCCATAAATTTCAGTGGCTAGATCTGGAGGTGAAGCCTCACCCTCCACCCCAACGGGAATAGAAAGTGAAGTAATACGAGTCAGGGGGGAAGGAGCAGAACATGGCACTTCCATAAGTGCATTAATCCCGGATTATATCCCCCCTTGTGACATTGATGATGAGTCCGAACCAGAGGTACAAAAGATTCTCCAATTATCACGACGTAAGGCATGACATAACATATGAAAGATCATATCTGAAATTGCTCTTAAAGATCTGTCATCGAATATCCCTCGATGATCATCCATGTTCATCAAGTTGGGACTTGGCGGTTTTTGATATCTTGAGATCCATGCCGCGGTGAAACAAGACATTTTAAGAAGGAAGATGGAGAAGAAGTATCATCAAGAATTGACCAGGGTCAAGCAGTAAGCCAATATCAGTGAATTTGAGGATGCGGTATCCTGAGATGAGGGTGATCATGCTACCAGGTTGAAGGATCTGAAGCACATTATCAAGGAAAATGTTGTCCAGCAGATGCACCTTTAGCAACAGTTAGATGTTGTTACTGGAGAACTTGACCAGCTTAACAATTCATTGGAAGGATTTAAAATGAATGGTATGAAAGCCATTGCAGATGCCAAGAAAGCACTCCGTCAAGCTGAAAAGAGTGAATCTGGTTGAGTGCATGAGCTTCAAGTGGCTGCTGATGAAGCTTGGGATGCTATAAATCAAATGAAGATTTATCTTGACATCCTTTTGTAATTCTTGGAAAATAGAAGAGACTCAAATCTGTGGATTTCCTTTTAACTCTTGTTCTTTAGTGAATGACACCTTCATCTTCAATCATTTGTGCATGCTTTCTTTTGCAACTTGCTTAAAATTTATACCTAAGCCAATGGGCCTAGTAAACATAGTTTTATTTTTTACTAGGATTAAAAAATAACCCTACAAACATTGAATCTTTTTATTTCTCAATATTACCTAAATCATACAAAATGTACTTTTAGCGAGATGGGACTTGACTTTTATTCAAAGTTCCCATATATTTTTATGGGCAGTTTAAAGTCATGCACGTCGGACATAAAAAAGGCTAATTTTTTAGGTCGAAATAGCTTTGACCGAATGTATTAAAATTAACTCAATTTCTTGATAATTTATTTGAAAACATATTACCACACTCAAGAATGGGTTAAAACATGTAAACTATGACATACGAAATTTTGAATCAGAGGGATGATACAAAAAAGGGCTAAAAGGCATTTGAAGAAATATTTCACAAGAATGAAGTTACCACTATTTAACAAACCCATTAGGGGGTTGAATTATGGAGGGACACTTAAGGGCATTTGTTGCATAGTCAAATAATAACACCTTTTGGCTGACAGGTCTCTTATGTAGACTACTTATGCAAGGCCTCCTAAGGGCACGTGCTGCATAGTCATGAAAAAGAACTCTCAGATATTTTACATTTCTACTGCTAAAAAGCCCGTGAAAGTTAATAGAGATTCAAAATTTCCAAAGTATAGAGTCTACTGTATGGAGGGAGGTACATGGATATGGAAGGGATATTTCCAATCAAGATTGTCTATGAATTGGATGAATGTCACTCCTACGAAGGTCTGACCCAAACACAGGGAAGGGAAATATAAACCATAGACTTGAATACTTTCAGATCATGAAAAAGAGTATGGGACAAATATGTTAAGGATGACCATTTTTTGCGGATCCCTACATATTGTCGTTAAGACAAATATAGAAAAAAGAGGTTTTCCCCCCAAGAATGAAGTTACCATTATTTGACAAACCCATTAGGGGGTTGAATTATGCAGGTCCACTTGAAGACATTGGATTCATAGTCAAATAATAGCATCTTTTGGTTGACCAGTCTGTTATGTAGACTATTAATGAAAGGCCGCCTAAGGGCATGTGATGCGTAGTCAGGAAAAAGAACACTCAAGTATCCAAAATTGTGTGACTGGAAGTCAAGAAAAGGGTTATTGAGATCTAAAAGTATTTATGGTTAGGAATATGACACATGAAAAATGAGTATTTTCCTATTCATGTAGAGATACTCAGACCAATGCTAACTATAATCATGTTGTGGCAGGGTCCTGAATTGAGATGTTGGACTTCACTACATATCTCATTAGATTGAGATTCATGCCAAATGTAGTTCTAGAAATTCTGTTTAACGTCATGTGGGATGACAGTATAGGAAATCTTTATTTAGGGTCATAGAGCTCGGACCATAATAATGAATACACAATGTGTGTTTTCATAGGGACTATTCAGCCATGAGACTGAAAATGGAATTTGGGGTTAGGCCCAAAGGCATGGGGCTAGATTCGAGGGATGCTCAAATGTTCCCACGTATCCCATAAGTACATATAAAGGGTAAAAGGGGGACATTAGTGCAATGATGGTTTGACCTAAGATAAAACGTTCAGGCGTTGCCATGCATGCATGTAGTCTTTGGAATATTACATGATTATAGATCAATGTAAATAATGATTCCCTCTCAGCTGAGGGTGTCAAAGAATGTTGTAGTTTATTGTCGTACATGACAAAAGTCTTTTACAGTTTAACTTCATATAGCAAGGACAATAGCGATTTAATGTGAAGATATTGATTTTGGGGGTGGCTTCACGAATCAACATCGTATGAGATATAGGTGAACTGATGTGAAGAGATTGGTTTTGGGCTTGATCCTTGGGAGGTTTTATAAGTACCCATCCTAGAAGTCAAGGATCCAAGTCCACGTAGTTCAATTGAAGAATAAATTGGTGATCAAGTTGTATTTTGAGGAAAATGATCTAAAAAGAAAGTGTTAAGATTTACGAATGGTTATAGACCCAGAGAAGGTGTTATGGTTGATGTTTACTCTAATCTCACGGGAGTCATACTCATTGTGAGAAACAAGAGGTATCAACAACCCTAACGATGCACAGTTTAATGTCAAGTAGAATATATAAGGGACTATGCAGTTTAAAGTCTTACAGTGAGGACTATTGGCGCTGCACAATTTAGTGTCATGTAGCATGGACAAAATATAGTTTAACGTAATGTTGGACATGAACACAGTTTTGGGTCATGTTGGACAATAAGGGTGGTGTACAGTTTGGCGTCCTATATCTAAGATAATGGGGAAAATACAGTTTAACGTATTGTTGGATGAAAGGGGGGCTGTGCAGTTTAATGTCATGCAGTCAGGACAAAATAGGACACAGTTTTACATCATGTTGGATGAAAGGGACTTTTTCATAGTTTAACGTCGTGTTGGACGTTTTATGCAGTTTAATGTCTTGTTGGGCGTAAAGGGACAATACAGTTTAACATCATGTAGGATGATGACACAATTTAACATCATGTTGGATGATGATGCGAATATTTTAAGTTCATATTCATAGACCGTTGATTATGATGTTTTACATCTTGTAGGATGTAAGAGTATTTGTGTTACACAAAATACTTCTTCAGAAATATGGCATTGGTTGGAGTAGTGACGAGTTCTCCATCCATTGAGATTAAAGAATAAGCTCTATTGGAGTAATCCTCATGTATTGACTAAGGTCCTTCCCATTTTGGCTCCAGCTTGGGAGGTTTCTTTCCTGGTATCATTGGAGTTCTGAGAACCAATACCAATTCTCCCTGAAGGAATGAACGAAGACAAATTTTTTTTGAAAGCACGTGCTATTCAATTTTGATAGACTTCCATGTGGTGAAAGGTGTACAATCATTTCATGTCTAATCGTTCTAATTCATCCAATCACTTTTGAGATTGTTCATCTGTAGATGAATGATCACAAATGGTTACCCTGAGTGAGTGTCGTTGAACCTCAACGGGAAAGAGTGCTTCTATTCCATATACCAATGAATATGGAGTTGACCGCGTTGTAGTGCGGGTGGTGGTCTGATAAGCCGATAAAGCATAAAAGAGTTTGTCAGGACATGATTTCTTATCTTTATCCATCATCTTTTGCAATATGTTTGAAAGATTCTTGTTGAAGGATTCTATTTGGCCATTGACTACTGCATGATACCAAGAGGAATGGTGGGATTTGATGTTGTATTCTTGATACAACTTCCTTACCTTGGATAAACAGATGTTGGTGCTGTTGTCTGTCAATATGGTATGAGGGAAACCAAATCTAGTAATGATGTTAGACTTGATGAAGCTAACAATGCATTTAGAACTAACTTCTTTGAGAGGTATTGCCTTTGACCATTTGGAAAATAAGTCAATAGAAGTAATAATGTAGTTAAACTTCTTGGATGTAGCTGAAGGATAAGGTCCCACTACATCCATTCCCCATTTGGAAAATGGCCATGAGTATTTAGCTATATGAAGAAACTCTGGTGGTTGATGAATGAAGTTGGAATGTACTTGGAAAGAATGACACCTCTTTGTGAAATAAACACAATCTTTTATCATTGAAGGCCAAAAGTATCCAAGCCTTCCAATTTGATCAGATAGTCTGTGTCCAGACTGATGGTCACCACAAACTCCTGCATGTACTTGTTTCATGACAACCATTGTCTCTTCACCATCAATGCATCTGAAGAGAACTCCATCAAAACCTCTTTTCTAGAAAATTTTATCTAGGTGATCTGGGTTATCATAAAGAGTAAAAATGACTACACGTTGCCAAATTTTGTCTTTCCCATCTCTATCAGGTGGAAGTGTTCCATTTTTAAGGTCTTCCCTAATAAGTGTCATCCATCCTATAGTATGACCATATGGTTCAGGAATGGGAATAATTTCATTGATTTCCTATGTTCTGATTTGAACATAAGATGAAATTGTACGACGGTGGGAAATACTGATGCTTGTCTTGTCCCGGTATGGATCTTCCAGAGATGTGGCTATATTAGCCAGTGTAGTATCTTGGGCATTTTGTGATCTCGGGGCATACGAAAATGTTGGATCCGAAGGAAATTTCTCCATTAACTCTATGATGTAATCATACAAAGGGATTAGTTTATCTTTTCTAATTGCATATTCCCCATTGACTTGTTTGATTACCAGGTATGAATCACCTTTCACCTTTAAGTGATTCACTTGTGCATGAAGCGAAAACTCCAATCTTGTGATGAGAGCTTGGTATTATACATAATTATTTGTACCGCCTTCCCAAAATAAGAAGGAAATGGTAGAAATACCTTTTCTGTGGAAATGAGCACAATTCCTAACCCAACATTGTTGAATTTAGGATCTTCCATTTTCCTCCCTGTTGGACTTCTGGAAGCACCATCAAAATAAATTTCCCATGTTTGAAGACTATCTTGAATAGAGAAGACTTCCTCATCATGAAGATCAATATCTGAAGATGTATCTTCTACAGAAGGATGTTCAGCAAGAAAATCAGCCAGATCATAGATCCTTATTGCCTTTTGAGACACATACTGAATATCAAATTGCAGCAAAATAACTGCCCACCTTACCAGACGTCCTTTAAGTATTGGATGACTAAGGATGAATTTGAGCAAGTAATTGCGAGATACCAATTGGACCTCATGATGTTGCAAGTAGTGTCTCCACTTCTTAACTGCAAAGATTAATGCTAGGCAGTACTTCTCAATATTTGAATATCGGGTTTCTGCTTCAAGCATATTCTGTCTGAGATAGTAGAGGTTGTTTTCATTCCCAACATCATTTTTCTGAGCAAGGAAGGCACCCAATGATTGTTCTAAAGCATTCACATAAAGAATCAGTTGTCTTTTTTCAACTGGTGGCATTAATACTGGTGGAATCAAGAGATATTTCTTGAGAATATTGAATGCCTCTTGACATTCTTCAGTCCACTGGTAAGTGACTCACTTCTTCATCAATTTGGTGAAAGGTAAACTTTTTCCTGCCAAATTGGTGATGAAACGCCAAATATAGTCTAATTGTCCTTGAATTCCTATCAATTCATTCAAATTTCGAGGAGGTGACATATCCATGATTTACTTTTTCTTCTCAGGATCGACTTTGATACCATGATGGCATACAAAAATGCCGAGAAATTCTCTTGAGGTTACCCCGAAAGCACATTTTATGATTTTCATCTTCATATTATGTTGTCAAAGTTTGTGGAATATGATTTCCAAATCATCCAACTGATTAGAACATTTCCTGGATTTAACCAAAATATCTTCCACATAACATTCAACAAACTTCCCTAAAAAGGGTTTCAAGATACAATGCATGGCATGTTGATATGTTGCGCCAGCATTCTTCAGGCCAAAGGGCATTACCCGATAGAAACACACACCCTGAGGGGCTCTGAAGGCTGTAGATTCCTCATCTTCTGGAGCCATTCAGATTTGATAATATCATGAATATCCATCCAAGATGGAAAGTGCTTCATAGCTAGATGTTTCATCAATTAAGAGTTCTGTTATCGGAACTGGAAAATCATCCTTAACACAATGCCGATTAAGATCTCTGAAATAAATGTAAACTCTGATTTGTCTGTTCTTCTTTTTCACATGGAAAATATTATTCAACCTTTTGGGATATTGAAATTCCCTAATGATGTTAGATTTGATACGATTATCCACTTCAACATCAATTTTGGAAGCATAAGTTGGGTGTGTTCTTCTTGCGGATTGATTAAATCCTTGATGTTCTTCTGGAAAACCCAAACGATGAGTAGAAACATCAGGATCAAGCCCTGGCATTTCTATATAGTTCCAAGAAAATATAACTCGATTTTTCTTTAAAAATGAAATATACATCTCTTTCTCTTCAAGAGTCTTGGCCGCAATAATTAAAGTGGGGTGTGGATCTTCTTTTGTAACCCGATTTATTTCTCTGAGTTCATCCACATTAGTAGAGATACCCTCTTCAAATGATGTAGGAGCATCCCTGAGATCTTTATCTTCTTATTCAACATGTGTTATTTCTTCTGTTTCTACTTGCATAGTAGATGAAGAAGCAAAATTTCCATAATTAGAAGAGATGTTAAAATTTGGAAATCTTGTAGAAAGATCATCAATTTATAACCCTACTGATGATGAAGGGTCTTTCTTGGGTAATAAAGAGGAGATGATGGATTGAGAATTGACATCATCGTTCACCTCTGACATTGCTATAACTTCTTCTAACTTGCTTAGCAACCTATAGACTTGCTGGATTTCAGCGGAGGAAATGATGACATCTCCATTTGAGATTTCATCATTGTTTGGTGAATCATCAATTTCTCCAATGTTGTCTGGTTTGATTGATGTAGTTGACATTATGGAAGTTTCCATAAGTGTATTTGGATTCGGGTCTATCCTGTCAATTTGACTGATAGGCAACACATAATCTGTACTCACATGTATGAATGGGTTTACTGGAATTTTTTCCAAACCATATAGAGAATTAACATTGGTAACCTCTTTTGTTTTAGATTTCTCCTTAACCTTCATGTGATATAATTCTGCCTCAATGTATTGAGATTAACATGTTTTGAATGGGGCCTTATCACCATTCAATGTCCCAATTTGACTGTCGAAACAATATTTGAGGCATTGATGGTATGATGACGGGATAACCACATGTTGATGTAGCCAAGGTCTTCCAAGAAAGATATCGAAGGTTGTATCATCATCAACAACCATGAAATAGGAATTGTATACAAAGTCCCCAAACTAATTTCTGAGTGTAATCTCTCCCAGTGGTTCTTGTTCATTTTTATAATATCCTTGTAACATCAAAGTAGAAGGAGATAAATCAGATTATGTGAGGCCCAATCAACAAAGTGTATGAATGGAGATGAGATTGACTCCTGAACCATTATCAATGAAAGATCTTAGGATGTATACACCATTGACCTTTATAGATAAGTACAAAGGTCTGATATGTCCATGCACAACATCATCTTAATCTTCATCTGTAAAAGTTATCACTACATGACATTCTGCAGGACCATTCTCAACAAGAGAGACTTCAGTAGCAGCGATTTCAGTTTCGAATTCCTCTGGACTTGACAAAGCCTCAATGAGCACCACCCAAAGATCCTTTGACAAATTCAAGGCATCCAGAATTGATAACATGGTCGGAAATTGGGAAAAATGTTTCAAGACATCATACTTTTGGTCCAACGGTCTGCATTTCCAAACAAGGACATGTGGTTTCACAGGTGCCTTAGAATTTAATTCTTTGGATATAGATGCTTCCTTTATTGGGGTAGGAGTTGGAAATACTCCTAGATTTGGAATATTAGACTGATTAGGTCTTTTTACTTGCTGAGAGGAAGAAGGTGAACTTCTAACTGATCCTCCAGAATAACTGTGCCAGGACTGAATCAGCTGTTGGTGGATGAATTTTCATGATCTTGTTGAGCCCGCTGAAGGGCTATGCCATGAGTTTCTGCTGCATATACAGTTCTTGAAGTGGTAGAATTAGAATAGTGGCTTATGGGATATCCACGTCTTCCTCTGAATCCTAGACCATTGGAACTCCCTCTAATCCCTCTGTTTGATACATGGAATTTAGGCTCATCGAGGTCGAAACTGTGATTAGCATAAAGATCTATTAAGTGAATCATATTAACAGAACCAAAGATCAACTCTTCGTCTGATGAAGAATCTACTGAATTAGCCAGTTTAGGTTGTGTCATTTGGTGGGATGGATCCCGTTTCTTTGAAGTATATGGCATAAAATCTGCTAGAGTCAAAGACAACTTGGGCTTTGACATGATCTCATCTTCTTCTGACTGTTCCTCTTTCTTTGAATTATTCCGTTTATTTGAAGACTTTCCCTCTAATGAAGAGGTTTTTGCTATGGAATTCATAGCAGAAGACACAATTGGTTTCTTCAATTGTGTTTGAAAAATGGCATGAGATCGGTTGATCATTTTTCTGACCATCCAATCATCATATTTCTATGCATTTTTTTGACTTCCTGCCACTCGCATTCTTCCTCTGGATTTGTATTAGTAACACATGCTACCTGAGCTGAAGAACCTTTAATTTGACTTGTCCTGAGTCCACAATTTTTTGCATTAGGTCATTGATGAAAAAACACTCCTGAATTGGATGCCCCAACATCTGATGAAATGGTCAATAGTGGGGATGGTCTTCATCCCCTTCTTTTTTTGGCCTTTTGGGCCTTGGAAATTGAACCAAATTATTTTCCAGATTCGAAATGAAGAAACCAGGAACTTTTTCATTTCGAAAAGAATAAAATTCTCTTTTCAGATCCTCAAATTTTTTCTGGCTTTGATCTCATTGATCATCTTGACAAAATAGACTCTGTTGATGATGCTCAAGAGTTGGAGCCCTTTGATAAGATGAAGGATTTGACGTAGAAGCAGGTACATGTGCTTGTTTAAGCGTAACTGTATCTATCTCTTCTTTACCAATTCTCCTTTCTGGAGCTGATGGAATTACACGAGTTTTATCCATAGTCATCATAAGATATTCTTCAATCTACTGAGCAATCGAAGAAATGTCTTGAAACACTCCTGTGTATTTCACAGGGATCAACAGTGTGCGCAATTGATCACGCAAATTTTCCACACAGATTGGCAAAAATTATTCTAGAGGGAATGATAATCTTAGGGAATATGTTAATCCCTTCCGGCGAGAAATGAAATATGATTCCCTTTTATTATCCCATTTCATACAATTTTTAATATAAAAAATTGTTTCATTTGGCAACGTTGAGCTGAATTAAAGAAGAAATCTTTGGCGGAGATCCTCCCACCAGGTAATTTACCGAGATTATAAGATTGTATACTAGACAAAGGAAGGCCATTGTAATGACTATAAAAAACACCTAAGCTTAACTGCTTCCTATTTCTGAGGGGTTCCCATCATAGGATCACAACGAGAATCAAAATTTTTTAAGTGTTGCTCTGGTTCTCCCGAACCATTAATGATTTGGAATGTGGTACTTCAAAATTTTGATGGGGGAGGAATTGCATCAACCCATTCAGGATAAGCTCTCTTTTATGGATTAATTTGAGCACGTTTTCCCTCCATAGCTTTCAATCGAGCTGTTAATGGATTGATATTAGTTATTAACTTTTGAGAAACATCCGGTTGAGCTTGGACCTGAGCATGTGCAATAACTGAAGCTTGGACAGATGTGGTGGCTAGTACTACAACTGATGGTAGTACCGCCAATTGTTGTTGCATATGACCCATAAGATTAGATCTTTGAAGGTGTACTGATAATGGAGGATATTGTTGATCCATCTTAGTATCAGCAACAAATTCCCTTGGCTGACTGATGCCAGCACGCTTAGGAGGAAGATTTCCTTGAAGTAGTTTTGCATTCATCCACCATAACTCCCTCATTTATTCCTCTTGTTGTGCAAATCTTTTCTCTAGTGAGAGTGATTGGCATTCTCCATAGGAAGGGTATATAACCAGATTCTTTCCTTTACCCTTATTAGATGTTTTTCAGAGAGGGGGAAGTGGGTTACTTGAAGGATTACCTAGATTCTGGGTAAGGGTTTGATTTCGTGTACGCACACCTTCTTCATTTGTTTCTGTGAGCACAACTTCTTGAGTAGGAACCTCTTCATCTAATCCCTCTGAGTGAGCCTAATCTGAGGGATCAGCAACAACGAAATTGATGACATTAATTGATGCCTAATTTATTGCATCCCTTCTATCATCATTTATGCGATATTTCCTTTTTCCATGTCCCTGATGAGACATTTCCTTTTTTTTTATTCGATTCCTAAGGAAATTCTTGATGAACCATAATTTGGAGAGAATCTCCTAATAATTCAGCTCTCCGTTCCTCTTGTGG
The DNA here is from genome assembly GCA_963277665.1 of Viscum album. NCBI lineage: Eukaryota > Viridiplantae > Streptophyta > Magnoliopsida > Santalales > Viscaceae > Viscum > Viscum album. Next base: position 1,967,931,662 of record OY728150.1, read on the forward strand.
ATTCTTCCCTAATCGAGAGAAGACTGAATTTCTCTGAGGAAGAGATTGAAGATTTGAAAAAGTCCCCAGTCCTGTGGACTGGGGTTGTTCCTGTTCAACTCCTCGAATACTATTTGTTGATTATTTGGGTTGGGTTAAAAGAGTCCCCAGTCTGGCAAGATGGGGTGGTTCTTGAGCTGCTACATCGGAGAATTTCTTGAATTCTCTCCTGATATTTTGGACTTTAGTCTGGAAATTGGATGGATGCATAAACCTGCATCCACTCAAATCACCAGGCTCAATAGACCATTGGATGATTTCTGAAACTTTTGTCACTTGATGATGCACTCGATCTAAACGAGAAGCATGTTTGATATTTTCATTTTCCTGATGCAAGAGAAATTAGACAACTTGTTCTCTATATGAATGATTTTGAGAATAACTAGTTGAGGCATGTTCCTCAGAAAGCCTTTTATTACAAACAAAGACACTTGGCTGTGGCCGTCCATGGGCAATAACATTTCATGAGACCATTTTCGGAGGGCTATGTTGGCTGGAGAGTACAAGGAACTGTCGTGCTCCATGACCACCCCATCCCTTGATATGAATACCAGATGAGGAATTGGAAATTAAATGGTGCAATCTTCTTAGTGCACTGAGGCATGAATGATGAAGGGCTCTCTGCCGCATTTCTGCCTTCGGATATTGAGAAACTGAGAGATTTTTCAAATCAATATGGTGTTGTAACCCTTCTATTATCATGACATTATTTTCATATTCATCATAAGATAATAGTTTCATTTTCAACTGACAAAGATTTTTCCATATGTTGAGACGAATATCATGAATTCCATCTTCCATCAACATCTCTAGAATGTCATAGTGAGAGTTATCCAAAGTCCAAAACATGACTGGCACTTCACCTTTCGCCAGTTGTTTTCTCATATTCAGAATTTCCTCTTTATAAATAATGAAGATTCTTCTACCTGATTATACCAGAGCTAGTGATTCCATTTTGCTTCATCGGATTCAACAAGATTGGTAGAGAATTCACTAATCAAACTAGAAGATGAAAGACCCAAGGGTGGTTCAGAGAATGACCTGCACCCTGGGTTATCTTCTAATTGATAAAGTATTTCACCTGCTAGCGGTAAAGAATCAGACATGATTGGCTTCACATTTTCTAGTGCCTCAAGATAAGAGGGATTTCTCTTCACTACATTTTCCATTGGAGAATTTTACATGCGATGTGAATTACTACTGCGAAGAAGACTTTTGCAGCTAAATTCATCATCATGGGGAGGACCACCATGGTGGGTTGTAGCAAAAGATGAAACATTTTCATCCTTTGTCTTCTGGACACACAGAGGGTTATTGTGGCTCTCATCTGAAGATGAAACTTTGAGATCTACCGAATTTTCATGAAGAAAGCCTTCATGAGGAGGTTTTTGATGAAGTCCTTCGGAATTAATGTTCCCACTATTCAGAAATGAGAGAGTAGGATCTTGAATTCCATTAGATAATTGTCTGAGGGATTCAAGGACTCCAGCATTGAGTAAGGCCTTATTATAGACTCGCCCTTGATTTCTTGACTGTGATGGACGAGTATTCTTCTTATATTCCTTCTTACTCACTTAGGGAACCACTTTTTGATGAAGGTGGTTATTATGTGAAGGTGTATGTGCCTGCTAAAGAGAAATGACCAGGTTAGGCTGATTATCTCCACTCAAACTAGGTGTATGTTCCTGACTTGGTTGTCCATATGATATATGGGAGTATTCCCCACAACCCTCTTGGACTAGAACAGAGGTATGTCTCTGTTCTGGAGTGAACTGTTGATGTGTCACTCCACTGGTAGGGATAGATTTTTATTTCTTTCCCTCTGATTCTACTGAAGTTGTGATAATATCCTGACAGGCATCCAGAATATGAGCAGGGATTTTCTTCTGCTCTTTCACCATTGACAGAATATACTTGGTGACTTCAGTTTTCGGAATGGGGATATATGTCCATTCCATGCATGGAGTAGGTGTATGTTCCTACTCCAGTACTCCTTTTCCTCTTAGTGAATTCTGACAGTACTCATTTGTGGGGGTAGAGAGTTGAGTTTGCCTCCTATTTTTCATTGGGGCATTCAAATTGACTTCTCCGGGTGCTACCAAACGAGGCTGTTGGTAGACTTGATCAATACTAGCAGGTGTATGTGCCTTCTGATTGCACTCCACCTAATGTGGTTGATAAAATTTCCTTCAATACTGACATATGAGGCTGCTGGGAGGATTGATGAGTGTAAGCAGGTGTATGTACATGTTTACCAGTTATCAACACATTGGGGTGGCGGGATTCATCGTATGTAGTCAGATGAGCCTGTAAACTAGCTGATGATTTATACATAGGTGTATGTTCCTGTCTATAGTACTCTGCCAGAATTGCCTGGCGGGAATGGTGTGCTGCTGCCAGACGAGTCTGTTGGATAGCGGAATTAAAATGGACGGGTGTGTGTGCCCGCTCATTGCTTTCCACCATGTTAGGTTGGTGGACTTCTCCAGAAATGGAAGAGATAAGAACCTGCTCACGGTTGACCGGATTTTGCCTCTGGTGGTTCATCTTTCTTGATCGTGTTTGAGGAACCATAGTCGAACACCTAGAGACGATACCCTCATCATGTTGAGGGTGCACTGCTACACGAGTCTGGCAGCGATTGTTGGTGGGAGCCCTCGGTAAGGACTCATGTCTCCTTGAATTATGGCCTTCAGTGACCTTCTCATTCATCTCCACAGAATATGGCAGGGACTAGTGATTGAATTCAGGGGATAACGACCCGAAATGGTTGGAGACGGTGGTTGTCACCACTTGCTTCTTGATCGCGGGTCATCATTGTCCGGACTACCAGGGTGAATTATTGACTTGGAGGTCTTGTCGTGTTGCCTCTAGAGTCGGAATAGTACCATTTTGAAGGTATTACATAACCAGTGCATTTGATACCCAGCATTGAAGATGCTGAGTAGGTGATATCATCCTCAGATCAGACGATGATCCAACATGAGTGGTAGTAGAGGCATTCACAGTAAAGGTATTCACAGGTGTGAACATAACAGAAGCCATTTCTGTAACGTAGAAGATCATGGAAAATAGTGCTTGTTTGATAAAAAAAAACATAATCAAGATAAGTTCGGCCACTACATCTTTTGGATGAGAACATACGTTATTGATTGTTTTGTTGGCCCTCTCATTGAGTTTTAAATAGGGGCCTAACAAATAAGTAAATCATCATTTTAACTTGGGTAAGGATTCACGTCGGGTTCACCATTTTTTGTTTCCTCTGGAATTGGGGATGACCATGTTTGTTTAAGGTTCAAACATTCCAATCGGTTTCTAACGGGCGTGTTTATAGAACCAGAAACATCCAATGATTTTATATCCATTTGGACTTACATTACAAAGGTAGGTTCTCATTAGTTGTGCACCGATGAGGCTTAGGAATTTGAATTGGTCGAGAGGATGGGAGGTTGGACTCATCACACCTTTTTGAGGGGAATTATTGTCTACTTCGGGACTCTCTTTATATATTTATGATATGTTCGTGAATCCTTATTACACTACCAAGTATGAAAATTAGCGTTCCTTTGGATCTGACAATCAATGATTAATATGTATGAGATTTAGAGAATCTTTTATATGTATTTGAGGTTCTTCGATAATATAGAATCATATGTATTTGTTAGAGATTCTTATTCAATGGTATCCTTCAACACATTATATAAAGATCTCTTGGTCATTATGATAACCATACTGGTTTTAAAGCAACTAAGCAGGGCACTTGAAGTTTATTGTCATTCAGAAGGACATGGAGTATGTTAGAGTTGGGATTGTACCCGCAGATGGGCTATCTATGTATCCTATTTAGAAAATGAATCATAAACCACGTAGTTCGAGAATTAAAATATAGTTTAACGTCATATGGGATGGATAATAATTAATGTGTGATGGGTTTGAACCTTAGAAAGGCTTCCTACGTAATCTACATTTAAGGTAGAGATCAAAGTTCACGTAGTTTGAGATAAAAGTGTGAGGTTTATGCATGATTAATGGATCAAAGAGAGATTTCATAATTACTTTTACACTCTAAGCTCACGTGAGTCATGCTCGGTGTGAGAAACAAGAGGTATTGGTAAAGACTGACAATTCTGCCACGGAAGATGCAATCATAAGAAATAATATGGGTCTTATGAATGCATGACTGCCCAAATAGATAGAGTTCGAGACTTATTCCAGAGAAGATGTCTGGGAACAGATTCCATAAAAGTATATGTTCTTTTATGGAGATTTGGATACTCTAACTTGGGGATTACTTGTAAGGAAGGTTCCCAAATTAGGAGGGGACTTTGTGCTTTACTTCTAAAGAGGATTTGCAAATCAAAAGAAATTAATATTGCTTATGTGAAATTAGAACTGGGGATTACTCCTGAGAAGGAGGACCAGGTTAAAGGGATTTGAGAACTGGGGCTTACTCCTGAGATGGGGGCCCAGGTTAGGGAAATTTGGAAACATGGGGCTTACTCCTAAGGAGGATGCTCAAATTAAGGGAACATGAATACTGGGGATTAATCCTGAGAAGGAGTCCCAGTTTAGGGGAATTATGACTGGGGATTACTCCTAAAAAGAAGGCTCAGATTAGGGAACTTCTCATCATAAAAGATGAGTTTGAATGAATGAAATATCTCACCTTTGTGACATGAAGATATGAAAATTAGTAGGTTTTGAGAGATGTTCCACATAATTCCTTTCAGATAAGGAATCCAACAATGTAACATTGCTATAAATGGTTCTGAAGGTGGTTATGAATGCTAAATCATGAAGAGGAGAGGTGGATTTAATGAAACCAAGTGAATAGGCAAGAGGGCCACCCAAAAATAGAGAGGCGCACAAGTCCTGCATTGGCGTGCAAGTCCTGCGTGGGCGTGCAAGTCCTGTTCGTGCATGTATACTTGCACGACACATGGGTACTTGCACGATGGTCAACCCTTAGGGTAATACTTGGGTGAGACTTGCCTCAATCCCTTCGTATTATCCCTAAAGGCTTCCAAAAGAGTGGCGCACAAGTTTTGTTGAAGGGACAAGGCGGCGCGCAAGTGTGGCCATTTCCCTTAAGGTTTGGCCACTTAGGTGCGCAAGTGTCGATGAGTTTCAACATTTAGGCCCCGTTTCCCCAATTTAGATCTTCTATTCTAGGAAAGAAAATACCTTATAAATGACCATATGACTTCAAGCAGAGACTAGGGTGACCGGAGCTTAAATCTGACTTTTGGAATTTTTTTCGTCCCTGAAATGGGGGACCCACAAGGGGTATTTATAGGCCTTTGAAGACCTTGGGTGAAAATAACGTAGGGTGCGCAAGTCACCTGCGTGTCCAATATTAGGCGTGCAAGTATACTTGTGCTGCCATGATGAAACTTGTGTGACCTAAGTGTAAACAAATCCTTTGTTCATGCCATCGTCAAAAAATTTTTTTGATGTTTCTTCAAAGGATTAATCACTTTGTGTAAGGTATTTCCCTTTTCATTTGTTAGACTCTGTGATGTAAAGGATTTTCAACATACTTTTACTTGTACATGTTGTTCAATTCTGTTTGTATACTTTCCCACTCACTTTCAGAAAACTTTTCTTTTCTATTTTAGTACTGGTTGCCTCTACTGCTTGTGTTCAGATTGTGTGTGTTATAGGTTTCAAGGCAATCCCTTCACTCTTTATAATGGGTTTTCCTTTGGTTCATGTTTCCAGCCCCTGGCCTATAGAAGGCGGGCTTGGGGTAGTCACGACATGGTCCCTGAGGACGGGTCGTGACAACCTCCTCACCGAGAGGTGGAATTTTACATTGACTTGTACACTGGGATGGAATCGATATCTACAGCATTGTATTGGATGGCTCATGTGGAGCTTCATGAGTTGCAGGTATTGCGGGGGGACTTTCACAAGAAGGGATTCATCCAGCCCAGTGCATCACCTTGGGCGGCCCCGATTTTGTTCGCCAAGAATGAGGATGGGATCTTGAGACTTTGTGTTGACTATTGGTGCCTGAACCAGGTGACTGTGAAAAAGAAGTACCCACTCCTGAAGATTTATGACCTCTTTGATCAGCTTAAGGGAGCACAATGATTCTCGAAGATACACCTCTGATCATGCTATCACCAGCTCAGAGTACAAGACAAGGATTTGCATATGACGGCATTCAGATGTCGGTATGGCCATTATGAGATCTTAGTTATGCCATTTGGCGTGACCAAATTTCCAGAAGTGTTCATGGGACTCATGAATATGATATTTCAGCCATACCTTGATCGCTTTGTAGTGGTCTTCATCAACAACATTCTGATATACTTGAAAACTAAGGAAGATCTTTCCTATCATTTGCGAGTAGTACTGTACACACTCTGAGAGAACCAGCATTACGGTAAGCTCTCAAAGTTCTAGTCTTTGATCCAAGAGGTTCAATTTATGGGACATGTCATATAAGTGGTTAGAATTATAGTGGATCCTTCGAATATTGAGTCGGTACTTTCTTGGGAGCCACCTAGGAGTGTGACAGAGGTATGTAGTTTCTTGGGTTTGGTTACATATTACCGAAGGTTTGTGCCAAACTTCTCCAGATTTGCAACAGAACTATCAGCCTTGACGAAGAAGGGGAAACATTTCGTGTGGTCTGGGAGATGCCAGTAGAGTTTTCTGGAGCTGAGGCAGAGACAGCCTAGTGCCCCCATCTTGAAGCTTTCAGAGGAGGGCGTAGGGTAAGTAGTCCACTGTGACGCATCAGGGACCAGACTCAGATGTGTTCTGATACAGGAGCGGGTAGTGATCAAATATGGTTCTCGACAACTATGAAATCCTGAGAATAACTACGCTACCCATGACTTAGAGTTATCATCTTTTGTCTTCACCTTGAAGATGTGGTGGCACTATCTGATGGGCGAACGTTTTACTATGTACTCTGATCTCAACAGTCTCAGGTATATCTTCTCTCATATGGATCTGAATCAGAGACATCGATGTTTCCTTGAGTTCCTCCCGGACTATGACTTAGAGATATTCTATACTCATGGGAAGGGGAACATTGTTGTAGATACACTTAGTAGGAGATCTGGTAAACAGCTACTAGGTGAGGCGAAGGAGTAGATGGCCACTTTGCAGATATCCTTTGTCGATAGAGATGCATTATCTTTTCTTTAGTCTCTTGCAGTCACTCCCCTAATTCTTTAGTGTGTAAGGGAGACACGTCTTGGGGATGCTGATTGTGAGACACTACGTGCTCAAATATCCATAGGACAGGCACCTGATGGATTTTCTGAAGGTGGAGTTCGCGTCATCCTCTACAGAGGATGTACCATGGTACCAGTGTCACTTCCAGAGGATGTGTTGAGGGAGTTCCACACATCCCCTCTAGTGGTACATCAAGGAGCGATGATGTACCAACATTTCCGACGATAGAACTGGTGGCCAGGAATAAGGAAAGCGGTTGCAGAGTTTATTTCTCAGTGCCTCACTTGTCAGCAAATGAAGGTGAAGCATCAGGTACCCACATGCTTCGTTTAGTCCTTAAATGTCCTAGAGTGGAAGTGGGATAGGATATCGATGGACTTAGTGACATGAATTCCAGATACATCCAGGGCACATGACTCGATTTGGGTGATCGTCGACCGAATCACCAAGTCGGCCCACTTCCTACCAATTAGAGAGAAGGGTTCAATAGAGAGTTTGGGATGCCTCTATGTGAGGGAGATTTTGTGGATACATGGAGTACCTTCGACGATTGACTCCGAATGTGATGCACATTTTACTTCCCGGATATGGAAGGGGTTGCAAGAGGCTTTTGGGACACAACTTCATTTTAGCATAGACTTCCATCCTCAGACGGATGGTCAGACCGAGCGAACCATTCAGACCCTAGATGACATGATACATGCTTGTATCCTCAACTTCAGTCGTAGTTGGGAGGATCACTTGCCTTTGGTGGAGTTTTCATACAACTATAGCTATCACTCCACCATTGGGATGGATCCTTTTGAGGTGTTGTACATGCGACCTTGCAGATCACCTTTGTGTTGGAATGACCCAGGGGAGTCAGCACTAGTGGGACTAGAGATGGTACGGGCTACCACCGAGAAGGTGAAAATCATCAAGGAGTGGACGAAGACTGCACAGAGCAGGAATATGTCATTTGATAACAGGAGACAGAGACCTCTTGAGTTTAAGGATGGAGACCACATCATTCTATGGGTCTCAGCCCGATGTGGTCTATAGAGATTTGGCCAAGGCGGAAAGTTATCTCCGAGATTCATCAGACCTTTTCAGGTCCTCAGAAGATTTTCTGAGGTGGAATACCACTTAGATCTTCCACCTCAGTTGCACCGGGTGCACAACTTCTTCCATGTATCACAACTGAGGAGATATGTGCATGACCTTTCTCACATCATCGACCATGGAGATCTGGACGTTGACGATGGGGTGACTTTTATGGAGGTTCCAATAGAGATTGAGGATCAACAGGAGTGGGTCCTACATGGATGGTCGATACCTCTGGTGCGTATTCACTGGTAGCACTGGATCCTCCAGGAGAGCACATTCGAGCGGGAGGATTAGATGTGTGCTCAGTACCCCCACTTGTTTACCTAGTTTGAATTGTGGACTACGAGGACCTAGAGCCCCAAGGTGGGGAGAATTTAATACCCATAATATCCATGTAAATGTTTTTAAAATAAATGGGAACTTTAAGAGTCCGTGAAAATTAATGGCCTATGATTCTGAGGCCCAGAGTGATCAGAATGAATTTATGAACTTTGGTTCGGGTACGTTCAGTAAAAGTGCACGCGAGTTTTTCTATCTTTTGAACTAGTGGTCGGAATTGAAGTCGGAGGGCACCGAAGAACTCGCAACGCTGATGTTCTCTTAATTATACTTTCACCTCAATGTCAGTTGGTCGAGGGTGAAAGTTAGTTTTTGGGTTTTACGTGAAGGAATAAAATAAAAATAAAAGTGTGTGTCATTTTATTTTTATTTTCAACACCCATGTGGGTGTTGGGAGGTGGGGTCCACTAGAACTAAAACTCCACTTCATGTTTAATTATGGTGGGGGCCTCCCAACCCCTATTAATGGGGGGAGAGGAAACCAGTCAACCCCCCTCTTTAATGTGGAGTCTCTTTAGCATCCTCCAGATTAATTATTCGAACCCACCTTAGTTAATTCTTCCATCCTAGGTGTTTAATTAGGATTTTTTTGAATTTGTGCCAATGATTAAAGTTGGGGGAAACACATCAGTTGGCCATTTTCATTTTGGTGGATCCTTGGGAGAAAAGATATCTAACAAAGAATGCATTCTTCTAATGAAGAACACCAATGAAGAACGTCAACCCTGACTTCGACCTTCTTCCTCGAGACTTCCTTCGATGTAGGACGTCTTCGACTTCAATGAACCGACGAACGAACCAATGATCGAGGAAAACACCGACGACACCGACATCCATCTTTTCCCAGCAATTCATCTTCTTCCTCGCGACTTTGTCGACATATCAACCTGAGGTGGGGGGTTTATTTGCGTGATAATACTTTCCTTGTTTTCTTTTATGGTTTGGGGAAGAATTGTTGTAGAGGTCGTAATTTTTGAAGTTCATCATTCTACTTTCTTGTTGAGCCACATGCTACCACACTAACACGGAGGGTGCGACCCAAACCAAAATCTCCCGACCCCTCCGCCGTTCTTCATTGTGGTGTTCTTTGGAATGAAGGAAGGCAATGAAGGAAAAAAAGGAAGCGGTGCCACCCCCCACGTCCACCGTGACCAGCACCTCCCCCGTGACGCTCCAACCTCCCAACCGAACCGACCACACGCCCTCCAAGCATCGTGCCGCCCCGGGCCGAACCGGCCCCGCTCCCAAGATAGGGCCACCCACCACCTGAGCCTCCTCGGACGCGCCGCCCCCACTGGTCGTGACCCCCACTGGCCAAGCCCCGCTGGCTGCACCGCCTGCTGGCTGAGCCGCCCCGACAACGCCGCCCGACCGCGCTGCCTGTCGGCTGCGCCGCCCCCGCTAGTCGCCCTGCCCATCGGCCGCACCTCCCGCCGGCCACCCCACCTACAACACTTCATGATGCCCTGGATTGCGCCACCCGCGACCCTCCGAGCCACCCCTCGGCCTCGTACCCTCGCGGCCCCCTCCGCGGTCGCGCCGCCCTAGCGGCTCTCTGCTGTCCATCGCAGCACTCGCTGCCTGCCGGGCCTCCCAGTGGATCAAGCCGCATCACGGACGTGGTCGGGCCTGACCCAGTAGGTCAGTCCGGGTCGACCCGAACCGGGTCATACCCTGCTGGGTCTGGCCGGGTTGGTCTGATCAGGTCTGACTGGACCAGGTCCCACTACAACCCATTTACACTCCTTCGGTCATATCTTCGGCACCAGACGTCCGTTTGACGAACCGTCAGCGGTGTTGGAAATCATGGAGTGAGACTGTTCTAGTGAGTATTATACACAAGATTTTTGGGTATAGTGGATGTATGGTCTGGTTCGATCAAGCACAAATTCAACAGGGCCCCTAGAACTAAAAGGCAAATAACTCAAAGACTGGACATCTGATTGATGCGCAGTCTATTGCGTTGAGACCCCCTTGATGTGGCGGACCTTTGAGATACTTATTTGTGGGACTTCATGAATGTTGGAGTATCTAAATGTAGCTTGTGGAGTGGAACATTATGGAGATGTGCAAGCATAGTACAAAGACCTAGTAGCTGGCTGAGACATGACGATTGCTGACCATTTCGACTCTGAGTGACTCGACTAGCCCAGTGGGGGTGACATGGTGTCGCGGTAGACCCACAATGGGGAGCACCTTGATGTCACGGAAGACCCATGGTACTCGACATGAGAAGTACCTCAGTAGGCTACGAGGGGGAGAAATCTTCGTGACGCAGCAGACCCATGGTGGGGAGAGCGCTTGGTGACGTGGCAGATCCACGGTATATGACAGGGGGAGTACCTCAGCAGTCCAAGGTTAGTTGGAAGCATGCTTGGTGTCACGGCATGCCCACTATACTTGATAGAGGAGGAGTTCTCTTGTAGACTAGGTTACGACAATGTAACTGGGGATGTTAATTGATATTACCCCTAAATAAAATCATGGTTGAGTTGAGTAAGTTTTTCTGTGTTTTCCTCATGATTGAGATAGATCACTTGATAACTTAGGTATATGTATGGGCATATACATAAGTAAGGTTATTTGTTTATTTCTTAATTTTTGGTTTATCCTTGGTATATTGTGTGAGACCATGGGGGTATCAGGGTCCCTAATGAGTATGGTTATTCTCACCCATGCACGGGATATGCCTACACCATGTTGTGTTATATGCAGACGACAGACAACGTTGACTGAGGCTGAGAGTACCAGGACTGGACGGTACCTAGAGGTGGACCATATGGCATGTTGATACGCAGAATAGATGGACGAATGCAGAGTGATGAGGAGGCGATCTTCACCTACCGTTCAGGTAGGATCCCCGGAGGGTGATCCAGTAGTTGTCTTCCCTTTTCTTTTAGTTGTATTGTATCACAGTTGTACTTGTACTTTCTAGTTGGGCTTGTATTTTGTCCTCTTTTACATTCAAAACTCTTTTGTTATACAGTTGACTTGGTTTTCATCCAATTGACTGCTTTCTTGTGTATGTGTTTACATGTTATAAAGGCAATGTATTCCCGTTTTTAGGATATTACGCCTTTGGTTCTAGTCGCTAGCCCCTGGACTATGGAAGGCGAGAAAGGGGTAGTCATGACATGGGCCCCAGGGGACAGGTTGTGACAATAAACTCATTGGTTATCCACAAATTTGATTTGTGACACATGTGTTGGTATGCTCATGACAATAAATTTAATGTGAAATGGTTATATGAGTGGGATGACTCATATTTCATGAAATTATAAATGGATTGAAATGATAAATATATGAATAGATTCATTGTATATTCTCCTAAGATATATAATGTTGTTGTGGAACCCATGGAATGATATGCACCTTAGGTATTGATTCCATACAACATCGTGGGCCTTTCTAACCCTTGGATCCAACATGCTTTGACATGTGTAGGACATGAATAGTATGAAATTCTCTTAGTAATCTTGTCAGTACCTGACCATGTTTCAATGGAGAATCTCCTAGGACTCGATGAGGATGCCTTGGTGTTCGAAATTTTGGAACTTTCCCTTCATGGTATGACTCTTTGAAAGACTACATGCAACATGTTGTATGTTAAATGTTCTTATATAACTCAGCCATCAATTTTATGACAACTCTCGTTATATAAAATGGAAGGGATTGACATGCCACATGGGATATATGGAAATCTCATAGGGCCATGACATGTTTGGATTAATAAGAAGCTCGTGTTGTTTATTTGTGCATTATTTGTACTATCCCTAATATTGGATCTTGACTATGTTTTGAAATGAGCCTTGATGGTCTATTTAAATGTAACTATTTTTTATTTTACGTACGCTGGTAATCATTACGTTCATTTAATTCTTAATATTTTACCTACACATAGACATAATTTATATTGCATGAAATGGATTGGAATAGACATTGTCAGTTCTGTCCCATATAGAATTCACCTCACACCATTATTGGGTACTACGGGTTCATGAGTACACCTTATTTTTTGAAGGGCTATGAATCTTTTATATTATTTGTTTTGATAACTAAGGAGTTAGTGGAACAAGATTGACTAGGAGATCCAGATGGTCATGGATATCACCTTGGGTTTTTTTCTTCTCTATAAATGTGTCATGAATAACACTGAATTGCAAACCATTTATATGTTTATTGTTATAGCATACATATCATAGAATGGATATTCCTTGTTGTACAAACATTATTTGGATATCTTTTATATTCTGTTGATATTTGATTTATCTTCTAATACCTTATAACATTTTTATACATGATCTATTATTTCTTTTTATTTATTCTTTTCTAAAATGATGTGTTACTATAAAATGAGGGAATAGTCTCCAAAAAGTCACCTATTTATACCCACACAACAAGTTAGAAGTAAATTACATTTGGGATATGAACTTGATGCCATGTGGAGAACGTTTTAGAAACAATTTTGGTGGTTAGTTGGGCTACAATGATACAAAGTGGTAACATAACATTTTTTGTAATGTCTCAGACCCATGTGAAACTCAACAGTTCCAAAATCTTGGTGGGTCCTATGGCCTGAAGCGCATCTCCATAAAACCAGAGGATTCCGACGAGTAGCGAGGGACTAAGTGTGTTTATGGGGATACTATTCTCTCATTATTAGAATATACATAGTGGTATATCATTAACATACTAATAGAGGAAGCAGAACAAAAAATAAGAACACTGACGACAAAAAATTGGTATATATATATTTAAAACTAGACGTGCCTTATATACAATGATGACGATGATGATACATTTGTCTAAAAATCCACCGAAATAGATATATGGAAATACATTAAAATACCTGAATCTATTAATACAAAAATACTGAAGAGTATACCGGTAGAATCACTGGCCTCCATTTTGTCCCATGCTCCCATACTCCCATACTCTCATACAACAGTCAATAACATATGTAAGGTTTCTTTCCCTTATCATTGCCTATAACCATATAATCTTTTTGGGTTCATAAGGTATGTCCAAATAATTTATGAGATTACATATCTATAGGTAATCACTCAAGATATATATAATTCAAATATGTTCAACATATTCTACATTGTGTGGAAGTATAATAGGTATGTATATACAAAATTAAGTATTAAGGTTCCCATGTAACATGTAAACTACTATTCTTGAACCCCGTAATATCCTCTCAAGTCTCCAATCAAACCCAGTGGAAAATCATATACAATGTAGCTACAAACAAGATGATGTAACCAACACAACCTCACCATATATCCCATCATATCATATCAAACATGACCTAATCGTACAAACCATTGAAACATACCAACCATAGCCATTTCATACATCTTATGTGTGAAAACATCAATTACCCAACTGTATAACCATGTGAACCATATTTCTCCTAGTCAAGTCATAATAAACAATGTGTCATACCATCAAGGGCCTGATATGAGGTGTTGATGACCAATGAATCCTCAGTGATTCCCAGTATCTTCTCAATGTAAACATGGTATAATCACTAGTTAGAGCCTAAGGAACTTTTCATACCAGGCAAATCCTATTTAAAAGTAAGAAATATAGATCCAAGGGGTATAAGGGTCAATGCAATCCCACTAAATCCAAGTCTAAGGAGTATACTCAATCCAAGGAATCAACTACCAAATTAAGGATAAAAGGAAAATTGACAAGGCATCTATTTTAACCTTTACCATTAATACCAATTATCATTGAAATCCATTTGAGTATACACAATATCATTACCTATTAACATTCAAGTCATCTTATGAGTATACCCACTCATAACACCAAATCCATATCATGAATGAAAAGTGTATACCAACTACGTGTTTACTATTAACATAATCCATTGAACAATTCAAAAATTAATGTTATAACCCATTGAATATACCCATTGAATTATACAAAATCTATTAATCAATTTAGAAAAACAAACCTGGAATATCAATATAGTAGAAGAAATATAGGAAATAAATCTCCTAAAAAAACTATTAGTGTTCCATATTAATCAAATATTCAATGCAAGGACATGATATGGAGGCAACCCACCTCATATTCGACTAATCCATTTTTGTTTTATTTGTTAATGAATTTCCTTGGGGAGAATAGAATCAAACAATGCCATGTTTTATTCAAAAAGGCATGCACATGGAAATTAAAAGGGGTATAGCCCATGGGTGAGCACAGTTTAGGTAATAGATGCCATCACATCACAACACATCCCAAGGGAATCCCTAATAGGTATGGTTTAACTAAATTCAATTGACAAATTCAAACTTAGACTCACGTAGAAACATCCCGTGGGAGGCATAATGTCTGATAGCTCTACAAATCACCAAAAACAAAAAAGAAAAGTATGTATCACCTACCTTAGCTCAGTAGTGGAGTGCTCATTGAGTATATACTCTAGATTTGACCCAAATTGGAATAATTATGAAGAACCTACAATGAATGAGAAATAGGGGAATTTAATCCTAAATCCAAATAGAAAATATGATATATATAAGAAATGTGTACAACAAAAAATCATTGTTGAAATTATTGATGTATATTTGATGATACAGACCACGCTTGAATCGTATATCGAACAGAGAACATGGATCAAATCCTAGTTTATCAATCGACATAGTGTTTTCAAACCCTAACTTTGATATTCATAGAAATTAAATGAATATAGGTTGTAAAAATATTATAATAAAATTAAAATCATTAAAATTCCTAAAATTTCAAGGATCACATTGTTTATGTTCCCAGTTTGGAAAACCATGTTTCGACAATGCAAGGCTTCTGGTAAGCAAAGAGGAAACCACATATTTTACTAACCATGCAAAAACTATGGGACAAGGCACTATCATGATATTCTAAAACTATAGACTAAGATGAAAAGTTGTGCACCTCTTCTTACATGTTTTCCTTAAACCATGTGATATGTAGGGCCCCACTATCTAGCCTCAAACTATCTGTACTAACTGTGCGACCTATGACACATGGTTTGTACAAACTGTGCATGAGTCCATTTTCAACCAAAAATTGGATTCTAGGTTCCAAACAATCCCCCAAACCCCCAAAAAACTCACGATAACGTTTATTACTCACATCATGGAGTAATTAATAATTTAAATGGAAATATAAAGGACTCATACCACATATAGAAACCCAATTTTGTATAATCTTACCCCTTAAATAAACTAGCCCCTGAAATTTCCTCTAAAGGGTGGTCAAGATTCATTTGAGTATAACTCTTGCTACTATGTATGTATGCTTGCCTCCCACTACCATGTACTTTCTAGTAAATGGTCTTGTAGACATAACACCCATAATAGAGGAACCAAATGACCACATAGAACCTTCATTCTCCTTTCAACGATATAAATCAGATGCTCCTCAAAGGACATATCAACCTATATCTCACCCTTCTCGGACTAAAATGAAGAATATGAGTCTAAATGATAACATCATTTCTATGATACATTCTAGAAATCATGTATGGCTTGGTACCTCTAAAGAGAATTTAAAAAATATACTACCATCCTATCTCTCCCCTAAATCTCGAATAACCAGACATATCACAGTGAATGATTACCTTATCTCATGATTACTCTGGGTCCTAGTATCTTTGAAAAATAAATGAAAACATGATCCCATACCATAAATTCTAATGGTCATCTCTAGAGATCAAATAACTATTTATATTGATACTGTTAAGTATCCATATAATTCTAAATCAACTAGACCTGGTCCTATGTCTCCTACATGATAAGAGGACGTTGTAAGGATTCATCACCTTCCACTAACCAGAATAGTGGGATCAATATTGACTATCATAAAATGCCTCATAAGGTTCCATATTTATAATCATCTGATAACTCGTATTATATGAGAACATGACTAGGGGTGCATGACAATACCATGTGCCCCTAGTGAAGATGACACATTCTCAAAACATGTCCTCTAGAGCTTGCATTGTATTCTATGACTAGACATCATTCTGAGGGTGGAATATTTTTCTTATAAGAACTTATGAAACAATAACCCTCTGAAAACACTTCCTAGAATGAAATGTAAATTGGGAAACCCAATACAAAACTATATTTTATAGGTCCCCATTATGTTCTACAATCTAACTAATATACAACCTCCTATGATCATCCCTAATGAAGATACCATTGATCTACAATAAATGAGAAACCTTCATGATCCTAATAAATCATATGGAATCATTATCTCAAGGTGACCTTGGAATCCAAGTCACAATATCCATCTCAATGGAAAACTATTTTCACCTAGGGAATGTAAACTATTATAAAATCCTAGAAGGTCGCTGGTGTTCATCATTCACCCGTGGATAGTTGGAGCACCCCATGAAAGACAAAACATTGCTTATTTTGATATTTTTCCACTAGTACTAGTGAGCATATTTATCAAGAGACATTATCAATTTATAATCTCTCTAAATATCTAACATTTGGTTATCTCCACCCTGTATTTTATACCAAAAAGGGGCCAATTCCAAATCGCGCTACCTCTAGTATCAAAATTTCCTTAAAATAACATGGATAATAAGTTTAGATAACGGCCCAACATGAATGATTTATCTAGTCAAACCTGTCTATATCTGAGTTCATAATAGGGACCTCACCCAAAAGAAAATGTTGAATACCGATTGACAAAAGTGAAACTGGTCTTGTAATATTTCCTAAAACACACTATCTACATTTTTACCACACTGGAGATAACCTAGAGATGTGATTAAAATATTTCTGTGTGATCATACACTAGAACTATAAGGGAAAACAATTCATTCCACTCCGAGTTTCTTCTCTCAAAAACACCAATATTTGGTGGCCGATGTATCACAAAAAAACATTAATTTATTCTTCCATGTCAATAGGTGTTCAAAATGATCACCTTTACTAATTTTAATACTTTACTTCCAGTACTGTTCCTTAGTGAAACCATCAATAACATTTTTTACAGTCTTTCCTCTACATAATGAAGGGGGTAAATCAGATACTACCCACTAGAATTATCACCCTCTTTATAAATAACCTCTGATCTCATCTACACGTTCAAAATAACTCAATTTCATTTAAACATAGTATAAGGAACTATCCCAAGGTAGTATTTACTACATTATTACAAGAAAGACATTGGTAAATAGAAATTTTAACATGTCAGATTATTGACTGATCCTAGAGTAGCATCCACCTGGAAGTTAAGTCTTAAAAGAATGACTGGTGTCTAAGAACCCTCCCAAGGTGATCGTACATGGGAACCCATGGATTACTCAAGACTAAATTTGACATGCTAAGAACCCTAATATAGGGTGAAACACAAATAACACAACCTATATCATCCCATATTCTTTTGAAACATTGGTGTGGAATATAAATATAGATTTATTACTATATTAGAGACAACATCAGGTTAAGGGACATGGTTATCCCCAATAAGAGTATTGTAAGTGGATTAAAAGGTTTCTAATAAGATCATTTGAACCATTATCGGTCAAATTATATTGAATGAAGCTTAGTTTCAACTGAAAATTCCCTACCATTAAGAGATCACACTCCTTCAATAGATGAGGCATCTCATGATATTTCAATCATTTCCAATAAAATCCATCAATGACCAATGATGATCTTAAAAGGGTGCACACACATCCATTTGTACCAGAACCATGCTACCAAGAAAGAATTGACATGATTCAAAATCATCACCAGCCTCACAGACATTTAAAAACTACCTTGACCATTTTCAAATCGTCCACTAAATGAGTTACTTCTATTTGGAAGGACACATACACAAGAACGGGCATGACGCTCGCAACATTAGTAGTTTCCTAGCCATTAAATGAATAAATAGTCTAGTCGGTCAAAAGTGAACAAGGTTTTATTAACCTTAAAAACCATGTGACACTCTACAAACCATGATCACCACATCATATTATCTTGAACAAAAATTGAAATCACAAAGAATAGTATTCCAAAATACAAGAGTCCTAGATAGTCCATGCAAGCATTGGGGAGAACTACCTTCTTAACTCTCAGGACACTCTACTCTAAAGTTGACTGGAGGATTCACTAAACGTTACATTGCTCAATGATTTCACTGCACCCAAAGGATTTTTTACAACACTTAATAACATTATGGGTACCTATTATACCAACATATACTACCCTGATGTCAAAAAAAGAAATGGAAAATTGTAAATACTATCAATAGATTGTCACCCATTTGAAATCAAGTATAATATGGATATTATAAAATATTTAACCCAATATGACATTTCCCCTAAATCCATTAACTCGGATGATGATGTACTGAGTCACCAATTACAAAGGAAAAATAGAGGTTTAGTTGACCTACTAAGTGGATGATCAAGCCAGAGGCTATTATAATCTAGAAAAACCAAGAATCACTCAATTATCCTGACCAAAACAAGGGGCACACAAGCAATGATCACCCATCCGAATAAGGGTTTAATTTAAGAGCTAAGTATCCCACAAGGGATAGTGGCACCAAGAGTTATAAAAACCATTGTATTAGAAAGGAATTTAAAGATATAATGGTTCTACCTACCATTGGAAATCCCTATATGAAGAATAAACATTGACCATATCACTAGGTCAGAAAACATAGATTTAACAGAGCTAATGATCCCATTTTATTTAATCCATTTCAAATAAATAAATCCATCAACAGATAAGAATTCATGTAATTGTTCTATGTAAAACCACACAAAAAATTTAAACAACCCTTTCCCAATGTTTTAAACTAAGGAAACCACTATGTGTCCTATTTTAACATCATTTTCTAAATCCACTTCAACCAAAAAACATTTTATGATTTTAAAACTAATCATGAAGTACCATGTAATAAATTAAGGAACACTGTATTTAATTTTTCTAATAGCTCATTAAATAATAGGAATGTCCTTTTAAACTCAAATATTAAATTTTTAGCATTCAATGAAATCCGTTAATTAATTTGGAAATATATCAATTAAATTCATTTTTATGTTATAACATATTATGAGACCAATGAGGTTATGTTAAGCCATCCTAGTTCCATAAAAAAGAAACCCAATATTAGTTGTTTAATTATCATCCTCTAAAAACACACAATGGTTATTCTCAATATAAATCGTCCCTAACTGACCTACTTTGGATAGTTGCGCATTTCAAAGCCAATCACACAACTTAGAAAACATCAACATCAATGATCACAACTCAAAAGTGTAGGATAGTTAAAAACCCTCCTAAAACCAAGTAAAACCTATAGTCTTATTCTAAATTCAGGAATTCATAAAGAATATTCCAGAAAATATCCCTAGTGAAACTACCTCTTTCCAACTCCAAAGTTGCTTCTATGTCAAATATATTTTATAATCATTTCAATTTCCATTTATATATCACATGAATTTCTCAATTTAGTTTCATTTTAGATTCATATTCCACCATTCTTGTATTCCATAAGATAAACCACCGGTTCACCTTTTCCCAATCCATAAGGTCCCATAAAACCTCATGAACCAAAATTTCGTGGCCATATCATCAATATTATATCCAAAAAAGTTTTCATTTAAAATATTAATAAAAACGTTTGTCACATTCCTATCTATAAGGGAACATATTCCTTTTAAACTAAAATATTTTGTCACTTTTTCCATCCACTACACACAATCTGTTTGTCACGAACTGGTCTGATTCAACTATGAAACGGTCTCCTGATTTGGCCCGTAACAAGTCCCAATGGGTGTTCCCGATCCACAGGAGCTAGAAAATAGTTACAGGCATCAAATGAGACACTTGGGAATAGTTTGGACGATAAATAGAATACTTATGAATAAATATTAACTAACAACATAAATAAACATAATCATTGTAAAAATATATAAAAATGGGAGGCCAAATATACATCAAAGTGACCCCATGGGTTATGACCATGTATGGAATCACACTCGCTACCAGAGAAATACAAAACTAGAACCTGAAATTGAAAGGTAAAAGTTGGTATAAGCATTGAGATGCTCAATAAAAACGCTAAAGAACAACAACACCCTATGCCGTTGACTTTAAAAAGAAACCCAATAATGTTAGTTTGAGAAAATAACGTAATAAAATAATTTTTTTCATTTTATTAAAATTCAATTAAGAAGTTTACATTTTAAAGGAAATAATTCCAATTCAATTATGTTTTCAAAATAGCATTCAATAATGCATTAACATTCCACAATGATAGGAAAATTGTATAACATAAAAAAATGTATTTTAAAATGACAACACAAGATTGAGTTACTATAATGGAAATAATTTCACAAAAAATATGTCATAAGTGAGAACCATGGTCAATCCCTATAGATAACTAGCTCAAATGGGGCCCTATGAACCTCATTCCATAGTGAAATGTTATATAGAAACCACGACCAAACATGTTCTCATGCACAGTCTACAAGATATGGACAACACAATGGAATAATGGTCTCCAATCATAACCAATGCTTAGTTAGTGTTGTAGTGTCAATTTTGCTAGATGAAATAGGGATGAACCACTTCTGAATCATCTAGCATACTTGTCATAATATTCCCACCTAGATACTAGATTTTATCCATTTTACGTATTTCAAATAGTGGTGTGGTTTATTAATAGAACACAAATGAACATAACACATTCTTTATCCAAAAATCATTCAACTGCTCACTACTGTTCTCCCTCCTTAAGCACACCCCCGACTTCTATCACACAAAAATGCATAAAATATTTTTCTATGAACATTTTACAATCCACATATTCAGCATACACATCACTTACTAAAATAAGTGGGAATGCCTCAAGAGGGGTTTTCCCATTTCAAAAATCATTATTAAAGTTCCAAACATGCTTAATTATTTACAAAGAATGCATTTCATTTTAGATCAAAAAATCACTCAACACTTTTATGTTTACTAAATCATTAAAATGATCAATTAAACAACTAATGTAGTACACATTTCAAAATAAGATTGTGCACATGCATACAAAGATGAAATTATTTCAGGAATGCCCAACCACCATTTTCCAACAAGTTCACACCAACACCCATCCATGGTAATTAGATTGGTGAGTATTGGAAAACTAAACATTTCATTACTATTTTATAAGTAATTTGAAAAAAATTCCAAACACCATTGGAAATATTCATTACCAATTCAAAACCACTTAGGAAATCAATTTTTAAGAAAATTTGTGTAAGACCAATTTAGCGTCAGAAATAAATTTCATCTTCCAAAATAAAGTCATAATCATTTTTAACAACTGCCACCAGATTTCATAACATGTGTATATTGAATAAATATAAAAAATGTTTTTAAAACAAGAAGAACATGATGGGATTCAAATTAGTGGAATAGGAATATAGGACCTACCTCAAACATGCCGGTATTTTCTGGTGACCACTCGAACCAACCCCTGGTGCATACTTGTACATGCATTTAAAGAAACACACACACACACACACATATATATATATACCCATATCTTCATTTCACATATTTCTTATGGCATGAGGTAATATGTAAAAAGAGTGAATATAAGTATATATGTCCTACCATGTGCATGTACATATATGCATTATTGACACCCTCAGCCCAAAAAAAACCATAGTTAAGTCCAACACACAGTATAAGGAAAACTAATAATAATTCAAAACACTGCAAAAAAGACCAACACACCCAACAATAATTACCGACAACACAAAATTCACAACACGCCCAATTAAAATTAAGCCATAATAAAGAAATCGATGAACCCTTACCCAAAAACCATGGTGAAATTACAAATAAATCATCAACCATGGAAAACGAAATCATTAACGGGGTCTAAGAAACCAATTTATCAATAATTAACAAAAATAAAACCCCCAAAATTAATTAGGGTACAAAAAAACTCTATTGGGTGATGGTGAAGGGGAAAACACTGAATTATGGGAGGGAGGGGATTGATTTGAAATGTCGACCAAGAATCCTAAAAGAATCGGGAGGCAACATTAGCAGAGAGGGTGATCATTAGAGTGGGGTGTTGTGTGGCATGGAGGAGCAGTGGAGGGAGCTGGGTCACACAAGCTAGAGGGTTCATCCACATGAGAGAGTAGGGAGGTGGAGCCTCCACCTGAGGGGGTGGAACATCGTAGTGTTCTGGTCGAAGGGAGTAATGCATGAAAATGTTTGGGGGGGGGGTGCCACCGTGGAAGATAGGGAAGGGGTGGGAGGCACACTGCACATGAAGGTGGGGGAAATGAAAAAGGGGTCTCAACCATAACAAAAAAATAAAAAAATAAAAAATAAATAAAAATAAATTTTTTTGTAATAAACAAAAGAAACTTAATAATAATAATATTATCATTAGTATTATTGTTTATTAAATGATTTTTTTTAATTTATTCCAATTTGCATCTTCTTTAATAATATTTATACATAAAAAAGACTCAAACATAAATATTATAACTGCAATTGTAAGGTTCAGGGTCGGGGTGTGATGATTCTCCCTACCTTTAATATTTTTCTCTATAAGAAATCCATTCAAAGGTTTTTTTGGAATAAAAAAACTTATAGTCCTTCATAGATTAAGGAGATTACCATTGAATATTACATGAGATGAAGACTATAACATTATCAATAGAAAATGTGACATGCAAATCAAACAAAGGAATCCAAAATGGACTCTCCGCTATGTACCACCCACCCCTAAAAGTAAAAACACGGCTAGTTGATCGATTAATGGAAGAGAACTCCCACAATGCATAATCCAACCCCTAGAATTAAAAAACCTCACACATTACCAAACCAAACCCAAACCTCTTTCCAGAGATAAGAAACCAAGATTTAACCACATCCTGGAGGATACTTACATAACATTAATTCAGTGAAACTATTGAGAATGCTTCGATCCAAATGTTTACTCAAGAAAGGAGTATGGGGATAGATATATCTGAATGAGAATACCTACTACCAAGAAAACATTAGGAACAAGACTGAATTTCTAACGTGATGATTTTTGAATGGACTCCTCACAATTAAGAAAAACCCACATCTAAGACAAAAATATAATTCCAAACACAGGGAGGCCCGAAAGGACTCCCCGATATAAGGAACTAGTCAATGGAAATTCAGATAGAAGAAAGATAGAGGAGACCCACAATGGGTCTCCCCACCATAAGGACCGACCATCTTAATCAACAAGCATGTGCCAACAAAATAATCCTAACATGGGATAACTTGGGTGCTTCCCACAAAACCTATTCTCCAACAATAAGGGTCATGATTAAAGAAACTACAAACATGAAAGACCATACTATGTAGTTTACTACTCCTATTGGAATTACCATCCTCGGATGATCCCAAATCGACACTAGGGTTATCTCATGAGGAATGTCATACATGGACCACCACATAAATATCCATACATATAATGGAATGATCACTAAAGTTCAAGACAATGAGACAAACCCGCCTCCTTATAACCAAGGAGGAAAAATTTTAACCATGTGGTTCATATAAAAGAACTTTTTTCATCATGAACAATACATCATATGTGATTGTTTTGGTTGGAACTACTATACAAAAAGCTTAAACTGTCTCCATTTCCCAATCTGTAGAAGGACTCTAGACCATGGCCCATTATACCCCCTGGGTGTTTCAAACCCCATGTTAGATTCAATTTGGCACCTATAGATGGAGCCCTAGTGATTGATTCATCTCCTACCTCTACATCAGGTATTGAAATCCCCCAAATAAGACTTCTTCTAATAGTTCCACAAGCGACCACACCGCATCCAAGATAGCAATAATAATTCACAATATACCCTGATACCTTCTTACTCCCAAATCGAACATTCACTAAAACATGGAATAAAAATTTGCACACACATCATCATCCCTTTTACATCCAACAAGAAGCAATAGAAGAAGGAATAAACGAGAGTAACCTTCAGTCAAAACAACGAAATTAGAAATTCCTCGAAAGGAAGATATGCTTTCTTTAAATTGGAGTCTCTAAAAAGGTCATGTACATCCACCATCACATTTAAAAGGCGACATAACACATAGAGATGTCACTGAACATGACCTTGTATAACGTTGGAAACGTTATAAGGTGAGGGACCTTAAACCAAGTCCACACCAACACATTATCCCTAAATAAATGATAATGACCTCTTACGATCGTACATGCCACACTAGTAGCTTATTATTCTCATTTTTGTTGAAGAAACTAATGAATTGTACGGACTCGACCTTAAACATTGCATAAAAATGAAGTAAATGAATAATTCACAATGGGGATATTTTTAGGTTTGGAGTTTCAGAGAATTAGGCCATAAATATTACATAACAACATGAATATTACATGTAGAGACTACTACGAAGTATCCATTTTTCATAAAATAAAATCTCTTAAAAAAAGAGCCATGTCTAGTCCAATGTTTAAGACAACATGACTTTTATGTGATCTCATCCTTGACCTTATTCATCTTTAAGTCATGTGGAAAACATTTCAAAAACATAGGATGAGCATAAAAAGCACAGTAAGGGTTATAAAATAAGGATGGAAAACATTATACCATCAATAAATACAAATCAATGAAAATATACTTTTCATTCATAACATACCTCATGAAATCATAAGATTTATGAATAATACACACAAATCATAAATCATAAAGGTAAATTATAGCATTCATAACATACTTACATTGTAGCTATCACTGCTATATAGGGAGTCCCATTTGGAATACGCATCACAGTATATTCCCTAAATCTCTTAGGAGAAACATTAATGTTTACCTCTGTCACATTACCCAATGCATTGGAGAGTTATCTTAGGCTCACCTGACCTAGGTTTATCACGGAACCACCCATATACGTAAAATATACCCAATAACCATAACATAATCATAACACATAATAGAATCATTAAGTATGGATAAAAGTTACACTCTCCAATCACAATATATCAAATCATGTTATTGAAATTATCAATTCATAATCAAATCATTTTCAAAACCATTTAAAATATTTTATTGAGAGATTTTTGAATCAATGTGTTCTATACAACTATAAAGCTTTTAAAATAATTAAAATTTTAAAAAATTAATGTAATAATACATAAATCAATAAAACCATTATTAAAACATGGATATTAATGAGAATTATTTAGAAGAATAAATCTTTAAAACCTTTAAAACTATATTTTAGTTAAAGAGTTTTTAATAAAATGAGAGACTCTTGAATAAAAATATTCTAAGAATAACGTTGAATCATAAATTTATATTATCATGAGAATAAAGGGATTGATGATATAATATGCCAAAGGACAGTATATACATCACATAAGAGTGAATTGGTGCATAACAACATTTAAGTCTCAATGGAATGTAAATTGAGATGAAATTCCTTATAAAAACTGTATCCTTAGATTAAGGTGTAGTAAATTACATAATAAAGTGTGACAAATATAAATAAACTAAATATGATTGGATATTCAGTGTAAATAAATCATAGGACATTCACACATGTTCTTTTTAAGACAAAACCAATGACTTTTATGTTTAACTCAATAAATGGAAGTTGAGTTAAAATTACTCTTATCAAGTTCATATCGATGAATTAAGAATTTATCAGTGGAGTGATTATGTGTATCAAAAGTATATCCAAAAAATAGGAGTATAATTTACAACGTAAATAAATAAACAATTATTCCACATATAATCATATCATGACATAATTATGAATTAGAAGATTAACCCAAGGAATGGAAATTGGGTTAAAAGGTTTCCTTACCGATTTGGTAACTTACGAAACATACAACACATGAAATAAGAATCATAAAATGAAGATGTAAATACCGATAAATTAAATCATATAACACAAATAATACAATCATTGGGCAGTACATACACCACACAAATGGAAATAGTAGCAATATAGCATGAATCTCTTGTGAATAGGAAGTGAGATGAAAACTCCATACCATTCTGTAATCAATCGAGTCATATGGCCCAAATTAAATATCCACCAAATGAATTTCATAAAACCATGAATATAAGGAGAATCATGATATATATATCAAATGGAAGTACAAAATACACCCCATGCAATAAATAAGTGGCGAACAATGGAAATCTCATTGAATTAAAAGTGAGATAGAAACCCCTTATCTCGTGTCCGACTTGACTTGTTTGTTGCTTTTTATTCCTGAATAATAAACTTAAGATAATTTATACTTGATTAATAACCCTTTCCAAAGATTATTATTTCTTTTATATCACTTATTACCATGTTATAAACCATATGTAATCATTTAAATTAATAATGGTTGTTTTGTCGATATTTGGTACTTGAGTAAAAAATGAACAACTTATAATTACAAGTTGTCCATGTCGTCAAGAGTCCATTACCTACAGAAAGATATTAATTATTTAGATATCATATATATCATATTTATCCAATATATATGTATTTATAATAGTACATAACATTTGGATATAAGAAATGAAATGCACCGTTCATGGAGATGGCAAGCCGTACGTACGCATGAGCACTACTGTCATTTCTATTTCGTATTTTAATGGAATGAAAACATAATTACACATAGTTATATTATAATTTCAGTATAATATAATATATAATTTCAATAACTCTTTCTTTTATCTGTCTCACGTATGGTATGAACAAGTCATATCCCTTTGAGGGGGTTGTAGTCTGCACTTCCTCGAATGAGATCATCGCATTTACTCATAATAGAAACCATACAGGTATTCTATAAATTAAAAATATAGAACCATAAATAAAACATAATATATATCATATATAAATATAGTATCATCTTAATGTCCACCGTGGTAGGAGGTTTGGGATAATTGAACAATCATTGTTTTGTGAGGCGTTAGTTTGTCATCCACAGAAACAGTACGTTCTTCACCTATTATATAGAGGTGTGTGTAACTGTAGTTCTAATACATCTCATAACAAAATCCAGTTATATATAGGATACTGGTTTTTTTAAAATATAAAGGAACAAAAAGTGATTATGGGGTTGGAGAAGTAAAATAAAACAAAAAATTTAAGAGAAACAATTACCTTTAATTTGGGTAACTCTCTTTGGTATGAACTAAAACGATTTCTTGAAGTGCCTTCATCCTAAGGTAAGGATTTACGGAGGAGGATATGGACGTAAGGAGCTTAATTGGGTAGTTTTTGGACGATTTAAAAGGCTTTAGAGGTGCGAGAAATTGGTTATAAGTGAGGGGTTTTTATAAGGGGGAGGAGGGGATTTTTAGGAATGTGTGATAATATTATTTTATTATATAATGATATTCGGTTTCTAAAGGTCAGAAACTCTTTAAGGTAGAATATAAGATCACTAATGGTCGAAATAAATTTATCCAATAATAGTTGGTTAGGTTTTGGATGTTATTTTAGTATTTAAAATCTTATTTATTTAAATCATTTATTAATGAGGTAAACACTACATCATTATTGTGTCATAAATAATTTAATTTTTTCAATGTCTAAAATTTAAAAAAAATATACCATGATGTAGGAAATCTTTTTAACTTTCCAATTAATATTTATAGTCTAGATGATAACTTATATAACACCATGTTAAGATTAATTTACAAAGAGATATTTGTTTACAACATTTTTTCCTTTACTTTATGTTAATTAAATTAAAGTGTCATAATCATTGATAAGTGGATCCATGGGGTCCCAAAATCGTCCCAAAGATTTCAATTGTCGGACATTACTCATCCAATAAGGTTTGGACAAGTTTTATGAAAATTTGAATCATTATAGTATTCTTTTTACATTGAATTTCCCTATTCACGTTTAACCGCGGTAAATAAAAGTCAAAAATTATCATTCACCAAAATTTATTTTCATCTTATTAAACCACATTTTAAATAATAATAACAACCGTATTTTTTGGATTTTCATAATTAAATCCACAGAAGAGGTAAAATTTCATTTAAATGAAAATGTCAGTTTTTAACTTCTACTTAGTGGTTTCACTATTCATCAAAAATTGAATTTTTTCAGAAAAACACCAAATATTCTGCCTAATCTATATTTGATATTCCTAATTAAAAAATTATTTCTATTTAACCAAATTCAAAACATAGATGGTTTATTAATTAATTTCAAATTAACTCCTGTTATCAAAACAAATACTGTGTTTTTGAGAAACAATAACATCAAAATATTGATACTTTTTTCTGTCCAGTTTCAAAGTGAAATTAATTCCATTGACCAACATTGGATTAAATGGTAAAAATATATTATTAATAACCTATAAAACAAATTAAAAATATAATCTAACCCTATAAATAAATTATATGACAAGGAAATTTTGAATTAAAATATAGTATTTTAAAATAATCATAAAAAATGATTTTTATTAGAAAAATACAAAAAAAAATTCCCAAAGTAAAATTTGATGTCCTAATTCTAAAGAAGAATTTTATTTTGTCAAATGGACCATATAAAAGTTACCAAAATAATATTTAAGGAGGGTTCTCCATTAAAGGCGGTAAATCAACCTTTTAGAGTATTTATAGTTAAAATTACATTCAGTCACATTTTAATCTACTAACATTTATTGGATAAAAGTAAAAACATTTAAAAAACATGTATAGCCATATTTTAGATAGTTACATTCATTATCGCCAATACAATGACTAGGTTTTAACTACCATTTAAAATAATAATATTTTATTATTAGTGTGCAACGTATGATTTCAAAGAAACCTGTTGTTGCATATCGGGTAAGCCATCAAACATAGCAACATCTTTAAAGTAAAATTTATAGTTAATTTTCAAATATTAATATATATGAAAATGTCATATTATTTAGTTACATGGGATGTTAAGTCCTTCCCCCTTTTGGTAATTTCTTCCTCACAATTTTAAAATTGTCCTTAGAAACATCATTGAAAGTCCCACATCAGAAAAACAGTCAATAAAAATATAACTTTAAAATAAATGAAGATAAGTACAAAGGTCACTAGTGATAACCCATACTAGGATTCCATGTCGGAAAATGTGAATATGGTAGAGATAACAAACGGTCATGTTCTGATGGAGAGTGAAAGAAAACATGATTAGAAAAAAGTTAACCACCGGAAAATCACAAACATGTGATGGGTTCAGCTGTCCATGATTCCCCATTATGAAAATTTAAGAGACAATGTTTTTTTTAAGTTACTTTTCATAAAGTTGAGTAATATATTAATGATCTTAAATTAAAACATAATTAATCATACATACTTGTCTTGTAGACATTCATCCTTTACTTAATTCCTACAACATTCTCATCTTTTCTCCAAATGGTGAGTATTCAAACTGACTTGGTCACATTAAAAGTGAAAGAATAAGATTATAGAGTATCACATAATCCAAAAAATATGAACTATATATTTCCCCTGTCTTTAGACATCAACCAAAACCCAAACGTTTAGTACAAGATCAGATAATCCCCAAAAAGGATAAAATTTTACAAAAAGAAAAACTACTCTTAATATCAAAATTTTTCCTAACAATACCCAAAGATCTATAAATACCATTCAATAAAAAACAATCCATGAATTCATCAAAGTATCACAAACTATGATTGAAACCGCAAATTTCAAAAGGATTTGATCACATAGTCTTTTTCAAAAATAATAACATTTATCTCCAAAAACATCAAATACTCTTAAAGTCTCATAATGAAGTGTAATTAACCAAATCCCGTATTCTTTATGATAGGTCAATCATTTACATAGATAAAACAAAATCAACTTATTCATGATTCAGAAAATCATATAACTAAAAATAATCAGTCATACTAACTAGGGACTTCATGTGGTCTAGTGGTAGGTGATAAATCATAGACTCAGTTTGGTTGTGGGTTCGATTCCTGCAGCTTTGTCCGACGCGAAGGGTTATCATGCGGTCTGTGCATTGTCCTTTTTAAAAATATATATAATTTTATAAAATTACCAAAAAGAGATAAACTCATCAAAAATAACCATAACATATTTTAACAACAATGGTTTTCTAATAACTTTTATTTGGCATCCCTAAATGTATTAACCTGCAATTACATCAAATTCAAGGATCATATAAACCCAAATGGTTCTTTACAACTATATCCACAAAAGAAAAGATAATTATTACTTGAATAAAATTTTTATATATAAAACCTCAGGGTTACACATACTATAAAAAGCCATCTAATGTAATCCCATCCTCAAAAAATCCTTAACAATTTTAAGAATTTCACCGTCTTAAAATCTACCATAACTCTTGAATCCCTTATATGTTGACTTCTTAATCATTAAACGTTCATCATGATCCAATAACCATTCCTTAACAACTTATTCTAAAATAATTCATTCCTACAAACAAAATCATGAATCATATCCATAGATTTGAAAATTTTCTAAACAAGAGTTAATAAATAATCCATACCCATGATTTTCCATTGTCAGTTTCTTCATCCTCAATCAAAAAGGCATTAGGTATTAGTAAACATATATTTGTACAATACAAGTGATCCCATTACTAAAACTTCTTATTAGGACATCTATTTGTATAATGACCATGCACACCACATATTAAACATTCAATTTATCCCTAAAAAAGAACTTCTTTAACATTCCAAGAGTCAACTGGATGCTTCCTTTTTCCATGGTAGGTACTTTCTTTATGACCATCACATCGACATCTATAGAATATTCCAATCATTTTGAAACATTTTCCAAAGTGTTCCTTTCCACATCCTTGAAAAATAGGTTCTTGATCATTCTTACCTTTATGATTATTACTATAACTTTTGTAGGGATTTGTTTCTTGCATATATGATGCCTTATAAAAATAACCAAGGTTCAGGTGGTCAATCATGTATCTAGATAGTTTGTTGAGAATAACCAGAAGAGTTTTCATTTCAACTCCCATTTCATTCAGTTTCTCATTCAGAAAACCATCCCAGTTTTCTTCACATCCACTTTTACTTTGGTGCATGCTAGATCCATCCATTTACTAAAACCAAAAAGGTTAGTGTGAGTATATTAGTAAAATCATCATATAATATCTTATGAGGAGGGTAAATACTAATATATATGTATTCATGTTATCATAAACTCGTTCACATTATCTAAAATAACTATGACTCTTTCTAAAATCCTAACCATTGTGGGAATTTCACTTATGCTTAGAGAACACCCTAGCCTCTAAAGTTATCTAAACTGACATCTAATACCAACAGTAAGAACATGGCCTTAATCATTGAATATCCTTGAGTTAAATGAATAATTTATATTTAGGATCTTTTTAGGTTTAGAGTTTTAGAGAATTAGGACATAACTATTACATAACAACTTGAATATTACATGTAGACACTATTACCCAGTAACCATTTTTCATAAAATAAAAACTCTTTAAAAAAGATACATGTATAGTCCCATGTTTTAGACATCATGACTTTTCCTTGATCTCATCCTTGACCCTATTCATCTTTAATTCATGTGGAAAACATTTCAAAAGTTTGGGATGTGCATAAAAATCTGAGTAAGGGATATAAAATATTGAAGGAAAACATTATCCCTTCAATAAATACAAATCAATTAAACCATACTTTTTAATCATAACATTCCTCATGAAATCGTAAGATTTATGAGTAATACACACAAATCATACATCATAAAGGTAACTTATGTCATTCATAACATAGTTACATTGTAGCTATAACATCTACATAGGGAGTTAAATTTGGAATACCCATCACAGTATATTCCCTAAATCTCTTAGGATAAAAATTAACATTTACTTCTGTCAGGTTACCCAATGCATTGAAGAGCTATCTCAGGCTCAACAACTCTAGGTTTATCACGGAACCACATGTATACATAAACCGTGCCAAATAACCATGACAAAATGATAACACATAACAGAATCATTATGTAAAGATTAAATTTCCACATTCCAATCACAATATATCAAATCAAGATATTTAAATAAACCTTGCCTTATCAAATCATTTTCAAAAGCATTTAAAACATTTAATAATGGTATTTTTGAATCAAAGGGACCCATACTACTTAGAAGCTTTTAAAAGAATTAAAATTTTAAAACAATAATTTACATATAAATAAATCCTTAAAACCATTTTTATAACATGGATATTAATAATAAAGATTTAGAAGAGTATATCTTTAAAACATTTAAAACAATATTTTAGATAAAGAGTTCTTAACAAAATAAGTGAATCTTGAATACAAATAATTGAGGAATAACATTGAATCAGAACTTTATAATATCATGAGAATAAAGTTATTCCTGATATAATAAGAAAAAGGACAGTATATACATAACATAAGTGTGAATTGGTGCATAACAACAATGAAGTCTCAATGGAATGTAAATTGAGACTAAATTACATATAAAAATGGTATCATTATATTAAGGAAAAATAAATTACAGAATAATGTGTAAAAAATATAAATACACTCCATATTATTGGATATTAAGTATAAATAAATCATAGGACATTCACACATGTTCTTTTTAAGACAAAACTAATGACTTGGATGTTTAACTCAATGAATGGAAATTGAGTTAAAATTACTCTTATCAAGTTCATATCGATGACTTGAAAATTTATCAATGAAGTGATTATGTGTATCAAAAGTACATCCACACAAAGGGGATTGTAATGTAAAACATAAATAAATAATCAATTATTCCACACAAAATAATATCATGACATAATTATGAATTATAAGATTAACCAAAGGAATGAAAATTGGGTTAAAAGGTTCCCTTATCGATTTGGTAACATACGAAACATACAACCCATGAATAAAAGATAATAAAATTAAGATGTAAATACCCATAAATTGAACTATATTACACAAATAATACAATAATTTTTCAGTACATACACCACACAAAATAAAATAGTGGCAATATAGCATGAATCTCACGGGAATAGTAAGTGAGATGAAAATTCCTTACAATTTTGTAATCAATCAAGTCATATGGCCAAAAGTTAATAACCACCAAATGAATCACAAAATACCATTAATATAAGTATAATCATGATAATATATATCAAATGGAAATACAAAATACACCACATGCAATAAATAAGTGGCGAACAATGGATATCTCACAGAATTAAAAGTGAGATAAGAAACCCCTTACCTTCTGTCCGACTTGACTTGTTTGTTCCTTGTTATTCCTGAGTAATAAACTTATGTTAATTTATAATTGATTAATCTCCCTTTTTCAAGTTAAATATTCCTTTTATATAACTTATTACCGTGTTATAAAAATATGTAATCATTTAAGTTAATAACGGTTGTTTTGTTGATATTTGGTACTTGAGTAAAAAATGAACACCTTATTATTACAAGTTGTCTATGTGGTCAAGAATAAATTATTTACAGATTGATATTCAGGAGTTAGATATCATATATATCATATATATCCAGTATATATATGTATTTATAACTATACATAACATTTGGAGATAAGAAATGAAATGCACCGTTCATGGAGACTGTACGCCGTAGGTACGCATGAACAGTGCTTTCATTTCTATTTCGTATTTTAAATGAATGAAAACATAATGATAAATAATTATATTATAATTCCAGTATAATATCATGTATTATTTCAATAACTACATCCTTTATATGTCCCATGTATGCTATGAATGATTCATATCACTTTGAGGGGGCGGTAGTCCGCACTTCCTGAAATGAGATTATTGCGTTTACTCATAATGGAAACCATAAAGGAATGATATAAATTAAAAATAAAGAAGCCTAAGGTAAACATAATATATATCATATATAATTATATTACCATATTAATGGCCACCATGATAGGTGTTAGGAGATAATCGAACATTCATCGTTTCATGAGGCGTTAGTTTTCCATCCACAAAAACAGTATATTCTTCACCCATTAGATGGAGGTGTGTGTAAGTGTAGATAGAATACATATCATAACAACATATTAGTATATTTAGTATATTTCTGTTGTTATAAAATAAAGGAACAAAATGAGTTTAGGGGGTTGTATAAGTAAAATAAAACAAAAAACAAATAAATTTAAGAGAAATCGTTACCTTCAATTTGGGTAACCCTCTTTTGTATGAACCAAAAGGGCTTCTTGAAGTGCCTTCTGACTAAATTAAGGATTATATGAGGAGTATAGGGATTTAGGAAGCTTAATTGAGAATATTTTGGATGAGAAAAAAGCCTTCATAATTGTGCGTAATTGGTTAGAAGAGAGTGCTTTTTATATGTGGGAGGAGTGGCTCTTTTGGAAAATGTGAAAATATTATTTTATTATATAATTATATTCGGTTTCTAAAGGTCCAAAACTCATTAAGTTATAAGTTATGATGAATAGTGGTCGAAATAAATTCATACAATAATTATTGTACTTGTTTTTTATGTTATTTTCATATTTACAATCTTATTTCTTTAAATAATTTATTAATGAGGTAAACATTGCATCATTACGGTGTCATAAATAATTTAACTTTTATCAATGTCTAAAAAATAAAAAAAATACCATGAGGTAGGAAATAATTTTATCTCTCTAATGAATATTTATATTCCATAGGATAATGTATTTAAAACCATCTAATAATTAATTTACAAAGAGATATTTGTTTATGTCATTTTTGACTTCACTTTAAGTTAATTAAAATAAAGTGGATTTATCATTAATAAGGTGATCCATGGGGACCCAAAATTGATCCAAGTATTTCCATGTTCGTCCATTACTCATACAATAAGGTTAGTACAAGTTTTAAGGTAATTTTGAATTATTATAATATTATTTTTTACCTTGAATTACCATATTTACCTTTAACCACGGTAAAAAAAGTAAAAGGCTACTATTCACCAAATATTATATTCATCTTATTAAACTAAATTTTATGTTATAATAACAGACATGTATGTCAGAGTTTCTAAATTCAATCCACATAAGTGGTAAATTTTCATTTAAATGAAAATGTCAGTTTTTAAACTACTTAGTGGTTTCACAATTCATCAAAAGTTGATGTTTTTCAGAAAAAAGCACCCAAAATTCAACCGAATCTATATTTGGTATTCCGAATTAAAAAATGAAGTTATATTTTACCATATTAAAAACATATATGTTTCATTAATTAATTTAAAATTAATTCTCGTTATCAAAACAAATAGCGTGTTTTTAAGAAACAATAAATGTCAAAAGATTGATACTTGTTTATGACCAATTTCATAGTGAAATTAATTCAAATGAACAAAATTGGATTAAATGGTAAAATTATATTCTTATTAGACATTAAAACAAATTTAAAAGATAATCTAACCATATAAATATCTTATATTAAAAGGCACTTTTGAATTAAAATATATTATTTTTCACTATTAAAAAAAATGAATTTTATTAGAAAAATACCAAAATTTTACCCAAAGTGAATTTTGATGTCCCGATTCTAAAGAAAAATTTTATTTTGTCAAATTGAACATATAAATGTGAAGAAAACAATATTTAATGACGATTCTCTATTAAAAGGTGGTAAATCGACCTTTTAGAGTATTTATGCTTAAAATTATATTCATTCACATTTTAAGAAACTATCTTTTATTGGATAAAAGTAAAAACATTTAACAAACTAGTATAAACATATTGTAGTTAGTTCTATTCATTCCCGCCAATACAATGGCTAGGCGTTAACTACCATTAAAAATAATATTAAATTATTAGTGTGCAATGTAAGATTTCAATGAAACTTGTTGTTGTGTATCGGGTCAGCCATCCAACATAGCATCCCCTTTAAAGAAAAATTAATAATTAATTTAAAAATATTAAAAAAAATATGAAAATTTCATATTCTTTATTTACCTAGGATGTTACATGAATGACCCAAAGGACCATTGAAATTGTAGGAATCATATACAACTATAAACAACTTCATCCTTTCCTCACTAGAATTCCCTTAACCACTTACAGTATGGATCATTGTGCCTCAAAATACCCAAAAATACCATTGTAGATTCAAGAAAATAATGAAATTTTGATTTCATTCAACTCTATCCCCATCCATTATTTTGCTGTGAGAGTATATTTATAATATGAAAAATAGGGGAGATATACTCAACCCTAAAACCGAAAATGATATTCCATTCTTTGATCAACTAGATTACCTCCCAACAAGAAATCACCTGTGAATAAACATTGAATGTTCATCAGTTACTTCTAGGGGAATGCATTTTACAACAAAGAAAAGACAATAAACTAATAAAACTAGTCTTTTATCCAAATCATATGACAAAAAAACACCAAATTCCCAAAATAGAACCTAATCAAAGGTATTACAATCATTTTTATAGAAAAAACCCATTAACAATTATCTCTAACCGAATCACCTTCGAAACATAACTTCAAACATCTCCCAAGAAAATTGAGTATCCAAACTTGAAATACCTTTCATGTAACAATCCCATATTATAATGAAACACCCCACACAACTACAGACTACCTAGAAGTCCATAATTTCCTTGAAAACCCGCTTTGAATATAAAACAGGATTGGTAAGTTTCACATTCTCCAATGCCACCTCATAAAGTCTCCCACATACCCTTCTTCATACCAAACCAGGAACCAATCCACATTCCACATATATTCCATTTATGAAATCATTCAAGAAAATACCAAGGATTAATTCAAAACATTTTTATTTCCAAAGTAAATCATTCAACATAAAACAAAAATTCCCAACCAATTTGAAAATGTCATTTACTATTAAAGAAACAAATTTCAAAATTCCCTAAAGAATTTTATTTAATATTCCAAAAAGTCTTTCAAGATCCAAATAAACATCCAATATACCCCCCCCCCTTTTCCGTTGATTCCACAGATTCCTTTAAAAAATAAAATTTCTATTTCAAAACCCACTTTTCTTCACCAAAAAAACATTCCCTTTTGAAAACCACTTTCACTGAAATCCATTTTCATTTTCTTGAGGTCCACTAACACCAACCAAAGTTATGGAAAATCATAACTCACATACAAATTTCCCAAAATAAGGACTAGTGGCTATGGCAACCCATGAACATTATTTAGGATAAAATGTTTCGAGAAAGAATCAACAATATTAAGTATCATGAATCGTGAACTTGGGTTACACATGGGTCTCTACTCAATGAAATTTCATTCAGTAACACCGACTCACTCCTTTTAACATCCCTTATTCATAGGAACCAAAAATATTCAAATCCAATACTAATCATGGAAACTTGAGGCTCGGGATGGGAAAGGGTTCATGTCATCGTTCTTGAACCAACCTACTGAGTCCCAAAAATCCTAATATCTAAGATACTTAACACCCTAAATACCAAAGGGCCTCCTCTGATACCATTTTTTCATTATCCAAACTAAGTCAACCTTGAACTAGTCACTTGAGTCAGCCAACGACAATGCCGGAAGGGAGTTTCCTATCCCCACAGGCTAACAACTAGTGTTGGGAATCAAAATGAGATAGTTTGGAACGGTTTGGACCTTTAATAAAAAACTGATGAATAAATATAAACTAAAAAAATAAACACTATAATAAGAAAAATAAATAGAATTGGGTGCCTAAATATATGTATATGTGACATCGTGGGTCACCACCAAATATGGAAACATTGTCACTATAAGGGAGATCCAAAACAAGAATCTGAAACTAAAAAAGATAATGTAGGATTTAGCATCAAGATGCTAAGTAGAAATGACAAAGAACAAAAACACCCCATGTAATTTCCTTTAAAAATAAACACATTAATTTTAGTTTTAAAATAAGACATAATATAATTATGTTGTTCTTTCAATTCAAATTAATGTCCCATGAATACATTTTTTATGGAAAGCATTCCAATTACACTACATTTTCAAAATAGTTTCGCTGGATTCATTAACATTCCACAATTAAAGGAAAAAAATTTAAATTAATAAAATGGATTTTACATTGAGGAAACACACACTAGTTAACTATAATGGAAATTGTTTCACAAACACCATTTCATTAGAGAACACCATTGTCAATCCCAATAGGTATCTAACACAAATAAGGCCCTAGGAACCTCATACCTTAGTGAAAGGTGGAATAAAACCACGAACAATATAATTCTCATGCATGAGACACTAGGAGGGGACAACCCAATAGCCTAGCGGTTACTAATTATAAAAAATTATTCGGTAGTGTTTTAGCATCAATCCATCAAGACAAAACTGGGACAAACCACTTCTGAATCATCTAGCGTACTAGTCCATTTATTCCCACCTAGATACCCACGTATGTAGAGACCCGAAGCTTGACGAACATGGACATTACATAACTTTTTCGGAATACTTAGTACATTACAAAAACACACACACAAGGACCGTAATAGTTTAGTGTCTTTGGAAACTCGGACCGTAATCTTCTAATCGTGGTGAAAGATCTTCAATATCTCCCATAAAGATCTTCCCTTTTATTTACCTAAAACCTTTGTTTATATCCTAGGGAAAAGAAAACATAAAAGGGTGAGCTCAAATGCTCAGTAAGGGTAAAAAAAAGAAAAATCAATCACATCATATTCATAAGAACATAACTTTTGGAAATCTTAACCTGCAAA
The DNA here is from genome assembly GCA_963277665.1 of Viscum album. Classification (NCBI taxonomy): domain Eukaryota; kingdom Viridiplantae; phylum Streptophyta; class Magnoliopsida; order Santalales; family Viscaceae; genus Viscum; species Viscum album. Next base: position 1,967,971,035 of record OY728150.1, read on the forward strand.
AGAGATCATAATTTCATAACCTGGGATAACTCATGACAGTGAAATGTATTCACAATAATCATAACTTAAAACATTAAACATTTTGGCATACACACATAATCATAGAGAATCATTTCTTGTTTGTCAAGACTCATTTCCAAGACTATCTTAGTGGACAAAGTCCATTTCTGAATCGAGTGACCCTCGTTTCAGTCCTGTTTCACTGAACCGGTATAACCTACCATTCCAGCCATGTCTATCTCATGAGATATAAAATCTTTCCCCAATGCATTGGAGGGAGATATAGGTCCCACACATCTCATAATGATACCATTCTTATGTGTTCCACAAAATCATAAATCATACATCATTGCACAACCCATGTAATAAAAAGGGGATTCTTAAACAACATGACATCATAAAACCATTCATATAAGATAAAGGAATTCATAAACATAATTCCATCACAACATAGTCAAATAAATGTAAAAATATGGATAGAAACAGAACCCTTTATTATCTTAGATGGAAAATAATTTTGATAAAACACTTGAAATAAATTCATGAGGAAAATATCCTTTCTTCTTCAAAATCAATTTCTTTTCACAAAACATCATGCAATTTTAAAAGAAAGATATTTTATTGAAAATAGTCATGAAATCTTTTGGAGGAAGCTTCATGAAAATAAGGATTTATAAAACCGTAAAAATCCATTCATGCCGTTTAATTTAAAAAAACATTCTTCTCGTACTTTTGTCGGAAAAGACAAAAAGTACCTCGTACGAAAAACGACAAAAGATTCCTTTCATATCCTTTACTAAAAACTCACCGAAGGGTAAAATTGGAATTAAAAAATTTTAGGTGGATGGAAATAATATTACATATTGAGTAAACATGGATGTGGATGTTAAAATACACCCCAGTAAATACCAAAGTATAAACAATCTCGGATAAAAATGAGATTGTGATATTTCCCTTACCTTAGGTCCGATTTGCTTTGTACGTGTCCGAAGCTCCTGTATAATGGTTTAAATAATGTCATTGACTTATTAAAGAATCATATTAATTTTTATGATATCATATATGGTTCACTTATGACATTATATTACCCGTTCTTTTGTAAATTCCATGTTAAAGAAGCGTTTTGGGTAAAATCGTTTCTTTTATCGTAGGTGTTTTGACTTGTTATTCTTGACATTATTATTACTTATATCATGATTTACTTACTTCCAGAATATAATATATGATTTATATATCATATATATTTAGTATATATATATATAATAGATAGATAAATGAAATGAAAAACACCGTTCATGGAGACGGTAGTCCGTACGTACGCATGAACGCTGTTTTCCTTTCCCTATTGTCTTGAATGGAAGTAAGTAGATGACATACATATATATATATACATAAATCCAGTAGCTTTATAATGTCATATATTTCATTATTATTTCTTATATATACTTTATAATCATTCTTAAATGGTTAACATGGAGAATGAATCTCATCGCGTCGTGGAGACGGTAGTCCGTACGTACGCACGAGCGATGATATCATTTCCATAAATATTGAATTGAATTGGAGTGGATTATACAATATATCAGAATCAATATGATGTTTTAATAACTATGTATAGTTATTCTTTACACCATTATACCCATCCATGTAAGGTTGTGGTGGAAAATAGATTACACCACGGTGTGGAGACGGTATTCCGTACCTACGCACGCGCGGTGATTTCTTTTTCCGTAGGATAGATAGATGGTGAAATAGGGTTGTTTCATACTTATAATAACATATCATTATATGATTGATACTGATGTAATTACTTCATAATGAAACAACCTAAGAAGAAGAAGTGGAAGAAGAAATAAAGATGAAAGAATTGGTAACGGTAATTACCTCTTCCTTGATGCGCCTTTTGGAGACCTCTTCTTAGGGAACTAAAATTGGTATTTGAGGAAGCTCAGAACCTCTAGGATGTTTCTAGGGAAGTGGAGAAGAGATTTTGGCAGGGGTTGGCCGAGCATGGGTGCTCAAATTGGTGTGAGGAGGAGGGGGAGGAGGTTCCCTTTTATAAGGGTGGAGAGGGGCACCTTAGGAATATCTCAAAATATTATTTTATATTAAAGTAAAAATCGGTTTATAATGGTTCCAAAGGGTCTTATTTCTAAGCTAAAGTGGGGATGGGTCTAAATACTATCAACCAATGGATTTAGACAAGTATAGGTTCTTATTATAACCTTATCAATTAGATTTAACTCTAAGTTAAATAATTTAACTTTTACCGTGTCTTTTTGTTTTCTTTCACTATATGGTTAATACACTTACTATAACATGCCAAACGAACCCCAAATTGTTTATTATTAATATATATATATCCTTATCTAAGTCATTTGGCCTAACCATAGATTTTTAGGAATAAAATAACAATTAATAATATAATATTTAATTGAAAAACTATTTTGTGTCAATTTTGACACTATTTGATATATGATTTTTGTGAAAGTCATAACAGAATTATATGTTCTAACCAAGTTGATTAAATCAACAATAATATATCATAGTAACCTAGAAAATTATTTTAAGTCATAAAAAGTCTCAAATTACATTCATTTGAGCATTTATAACATCAATTATGTTAATATTTCCTTAAAAGGGTAATTACTGCATCATCGTTGTGTCATAAATAAATTAATTTATTTAAAGTCTAAAAATTATAAATAAAATATCATTATGTAGGAAATCTTTTTAGCTTTCTAATGAATATTTATAGTCGAATTTATCTTATGTATAACCCCATATTAAAAATGTTTTAGTTATTAAACTTTGATTTTAACTATTTTAACTATTCATTAAATAATATAATATTAAATGTCATAATCTAATCCAAGTGGACCTAAATGGTCATATTATATTCATAAGGTTGTTTTTGGTCGAATTACACTTATCCAATAGAATTAGGACATGTGTTAGGGTAATAGTAATATCATATTTACCCTTAGTTACCCTATTTACTATTAACCGTGGTAAAAAAAAAAGTAAAAAGTTACTATTCACCAAAAATTATTTTCATCTCATTGAACCACATTTTACTTACTGACATCAACCGTGTCTCTCGGATTTTTGAAATTCCATTCACAGAAGCGGTAAAATTAAGATTTATGAAGAAATTCAGTTTTTTTAACTACCACTTAGAAGTTTCACTATTCATCAAAAATTGATGTTTTTCAGAACAATGCCAAAATTTCATCCCAAGCTATATTTCATATTACGAATTAAAAAATGAAGTCTATTTTACCAAATTCATAACATAAAAGTTGCATTAATTAATTTTGTAGTTAAATCCCGCTGTTAAAACAAATAGCGTGTTTTTAAGAAACAATATCTATCAAAAGATTGACACTTGTTTATGTCTAGTTTAAATGTGAAATTACATCCAATGACCAACATTGTATTAAATTGTAAAAATATATTCTAAATATACTTTAAAACCACTCAAATTAATGATTTATCACTATTAATTATTTCGATTAAAAAAGTTGTTTTTAATTATAATTTAGTAATTTTCACTATTCATCAGAATATGAAAGTTATCCGAAAAGTACCAAAATTTCACCTTAGGCTAAATTCGATACTCCGAATCCAAAAATGAAGTTCATTTTGAAAAATAAGATTTACAGAATTTCAAAAAGTGGTTATTACTATTCATACCGGTTAGTTTTAATAATATTTTAATAGCATATCGTTGTTTAGCGAAACTCGGTATTGTGTATTACACACGCTATCGAGGAAGGTCGCGATTGCGTGTAATGCAAGGCAAGTCAAGGATGCGTGTTGTGCAAGCTCCTTTTGGTGTAGCGTACAACACAAGACATTAGTGAAATTAAAAAGAATATTTTTCATAAAATCGTGGGCTGTTACATTCTACCCCCCTTAAAATGAATTTCGCCCTCGAAATTCGTCGGGGTTATAAATGGTTTACTATTCAAAAGTTTCTTTAATAGAAACCCACATCGTAAAAAGGAATACCAAAACCAATCTTTAAAAACTAATGTATGAAACGTAACGGTTACCCAAATAAACTAATCATTGGGTTTCCACATAGGTGAAAATATGGATATGGAAGAAAAATCTAACCATCATGTTCTGATAGAGAGTGGTAGAGAACATGGCTATGGAAAAGCCAACAATCACAAATCCATAAATTTGTGACGATCTAAGGTACCATCTGATTAATCAGATATAAGAGCAATAGGACAACATTTTTGGTTTTCAAGATCATTTCCCTAAAGTTGAAAATTTGAATTAGAATAAATACTTACTTTATTTTGGTACAATCTCACTGTTGTTCGTGCCTTGAACAATTTCCACTTCATCTCTTAAATAAATGATGTTGAATTTGTTATTCGTGAAGTGTTAACAGATCATGTGATAGAATGACGGGTCATTCCATCTATCTCAAACAAAAGGTTAGCAAAAATTATATACATAAGTCGATCTATAGTGAGATTAATCATATATGGTCCCTAAAATGGACGTATACTTCATATATCATACTTCTTAATATAATAAAACTAGTTTCTACTAAATAGGGACTTCCTGTAGGTCATTGGTAGGCGATAAAGGCCAGTCGCACTTCGGTTGTGGGTTCGATTCCCACAGCCTTGTCCGAAGCGATGGGCTGTCGCCCGTCCTGCAGGTTGTCCTTTTTCTAAAACTACATTACTATAACATCACATAAATAATATCAAAAAAAAAGTTATATACATAAACAATACTAACTTATGGTTAACATAATCCATTACTATCTTTAGGCTTATCTAAAATACTTCGGTCCAAGCTCATAGTATAAAGAAAATGATTACTTGAAATGTCGCCAACCAAGCATGTGAATACCATCATTTATCCCCCATATATCTTGTTGGTCACATTCCAATCATGTGAATACCTTAATGATGTATTCTCTTGAAAAAAAAGAATACCCATTAAACCTTAGTGAAAACATGAATGCTATCAAAAGTTAACTCTTTCCACATACCAAAATCCAAAAATTCTATATACTCAAACAATGATATAACCTTCTCCTTATATCAGTCATGAGCTCATGAATACTATCAAACATTTAATTTTCTCCTTATCCCTTCATTATGCGCATATCATCTACATTCCAAAAATATCTGAATAACCTTTCATGGATACTGGTAACATTAATCAGATAACAGTGTAACAATCCTTACATGTCTCTTTATTCCATAGTACCATGAAATTACTTATACAACATTACACATGATAAACATGTAATCATTCCACTACATTCTTAAACCATTGACCGAGCTTCAACAATTCTTTCATCTCACATATCATTTGTAGTCTCTTCATCATCATCCACATAAATACTTCCCATACGACCATACTGATTATCTTCATGAGACTTTCCCTTAGGGCATTGGTTTGCATAATGCCCGTACATTCCACATTTAAAACATTTAATTATTGTTGATGTCGTAGCAATACCATTATCCTCATCCATGTTGTTAACTGAACCTTTTCCTTTGCATTTACTTGCTTTGTGTCCTTCTTTTCCACACCCAAAGAATCTTCCGGTTCCTTTGAAACATTCTCCTTGATTCCTCTTCCCACATGATTTACATAGGGGAAATTGAACTTTCTTTCCTCTATGATCATCATGAAACTCCATCTTTCTCTTATTAGCCGAGTCAGGAAACTTACCAAATTTTACTTTATTGATCATATTATGAGATTGCTGATTCGGCATAATAATGATGTTTGGACTTCCAAATCCCATTTCATTATGAAGAATATCATTCCATTGTCCATCATATCCTACATTATCATGAATCATCTCGTTTCCATCCATTTTCTAAAACCCAAAAAAGAATAGTGTGAGAGGCAAAAATCATGCTAGGGAAAACAACATAATAAAGGGGAGTACCCTCAATATCTAACATCTTATGTTAAATTCTATGATCATTACCATAGTTCTAGGACTGTATCCTATACGTATACTTATCCTTAGGGACATCCCTAGACTTACCTTATAAATATCTCTAGGGATCTCACTAAAGTTCTCGCATCCTAGTTTCCAAAGGTTGACTAAACCTTTCCTGTGATACCAACTGTAGAGACCCGAAGCTTGACGAACATGGACATTACATTACTTTTGTGGAATACTTAGTACATTACAAAAACACACACACAAGGACCGTAATAGTTTAGTGTCTTTGGAAACTCGGACCGTAATCTTCTAATCGTGGTGAAAGATCTTCAATATCTCCCATAAAGATCTTCCCTTTTTTTTTCCTAAAACCTTTCTTTATATCCTAGGGAAAATAAAACATAAAAGGGTGAGCTCAAATGCTCAGTAAGGGTAAAAAAAGAAAAATCAATCACATCATATTCATAAGAACATAACTTTTGGAAATCTTAACCTGCAAAAGAGATCATAATTTCATAACCTGGGATAACTCATGAAAGTGAAATGTATTCACAATAATCATAACTTAAAACTTTAAACATTTTGGCATACACACATAACCATAGAGAATCATTTCTTGTTAGTCAAGACTCATTTCCAAGACTATCTTAGTGGACAAAGTCCATTTCTGAATCGAGTGACCCTCGTTTCAGTCCTGTTTCACTGAACCGGTATAACCTACCATTCCAGCCATGTCTATCTCATGAGATATAAAATCTTTACCCAATGCATTGGAGGGAGATCTAGGTCCCACCCATCTCATAATGATACCATTCTTATGTGTGCCACAAAATCATAAATCATACATCATTGCATAACCCATGTAATAAAAAGGGGATTCTTAAACAACATGACATCATAAAACCATTCATATAAGATAAAGGAATTCATAAACATAATTCCATCACAACATAGTCAAATAAATGTAAAAATATGGATAGATACAGAACCCTTTATTATCTTAGATGGAAAATAATTTTGATAAAACACTTGAAATAAATTCATGAGGAAAATATCCTTTCTTCTTCAAAATCAATTTCTTTTCACAAAACATCATGCAATTTTAAAAGAAAGATATTTTATTGAAAATAGTCATGAAATCTTTTGGAGGAAGCTTCATGAAAATAAGGCTTTATAAAACCGTAAAAATCCGTTCATGCCGTTTAAGTTAAAAAAACATTCTTCTCGTACTTTTGTCGGAAAAGCCAAAAAGTACCTCGTACGAAAAACGACAAAAGATTCCTTTCATATCCTTTACTAAAAACTCACCGAAGGGTAAAATTGGAATTAAAAAATTTTAGGTGGATGGAAATAATATTACATATTTAGTAAACATGGATGTGGATGTTAAAATACACCCCAGTAAATACCAAAGTATAAACAATCTCGGATAAAAATGAGATTGTGATATTTCCCTTACCTTAGGTCCGATTTTCTTTGTACGTGTCCGAAGCTCCTTTATAATGGTTTAAATAATGTCATTGACTTATTACAGAATCATATTCATTGTTATGATATCATATATGGTTCACTTATGACATTATATTACCCGTTCTTTTGTAAATTCCATGTTAAAGAAGCGTTTTGGGTAAAATCGTTTCTTTTGTCGTAGGTGTTTTAAATTGTTGTTCTTGACATTATTATTACTTATATCATGATTTACTTACTTCCAGAATATAAAATATGATTTATATATCATATATATTTAGTATATATATATATATAATAGATAGATAAATGAAATGAAAAACACCGTTCATGGAGACGGTAGTCCGTACGTACGCATGAACGCTATTTTCCTTTCCCTATTGTCTTGAATGGAAGTAAGTAGATGACATACATATATATATATACATAAATCCAGTAGCTTTATAATGTCATATATTTCATTATTATTTCTTATATATACTTTATAATCATTCTTAAATGGTTAACATGGAGAATGAATCTCATCGCGTCGTGGAGACGGTAGTCCGTACGTACGCACGAGCGATGATATCATTTCCATAAATATTGAATTGAATTGGAGTGGATTATACAATATATCAGAATCAATATGATGTTTTAATATCTATGTATAGTTATTCTTTACACCATTATACCCATCCATGTAAGGTGGTGGTGGAAAATAGATTACACCACGGCGTGGAGACAGTATTCCGTACGTACGCACGCGCGGTGATTTCTTTTTCTGTAGGATAGATAGATGGTGAAATAGGGTTGTTTCATACTTATAATAACATATCAGTATATGAGTGATACTGATGTTCTTACTTCATAATGAAACAACCTAAGAAGAAGAAGTGGAAGAAGAAATAAAGATGAAAGAATTGGTAACGGTAATTACCTCTTCTTTGAAGCGCCTTTTGGAGACCTCCTCTTAGGGAACTAAAATTGGTCTTTGAGGAAGACCAGAACCTCTAGGATGTTTCTATGGAAGTGGAGAAGAGATTTTGGCAGGGGTTGTCCGAGCTTGGGTGCTCAAATTGGTGTGAGGAGGAGGGGGAGGAGGTGCCCTTTTATAAGGGAGGAGAGGGGCACCTTAGGAATATCTCAAAATATTATTTTATATTAAAGTAAAAATCGGTTTATAATGGTTCCAAAGGGTCTTATTTTGAAGATAAAGTGGGTATGGGTCGAAATCCTATCAACCAATAGGATTTAGACAAGTTTAGGTTCTTATTTTAACCTTATCAATTAGATTTAACTCTAAGTTAAATAATTTAACTTTTACCGTGTCTTTTTGTTTTCTTTCACTATATGGTTAATACACTTACTATAACATGCCAAACGAACCCAAAATTGTTTATTATTAATATATAGATCCTTATCTAGGTAATTTGGCCGAACATTAGATTTTTAGGAATAAAATAACAATTAATAATATAATATTTGATTTAAAAACTATTTTGTGTCAATTTTGACACTATTTGATATATGATTTTTGTGAAAGTCATAACAGAATTATATGTTCGAACCATGTTGATTAAATCAACACTAATATATCATAGTAACCTAGAAAATTAGTTTAAGTCATAAAAAGTCTCAAATTACATTCATTTGAGCATTTATAACATCAATTATGTTAATATTTCCTTAAAAGGGTAATTACTGCATCATCGTTGTGTCATAAATAAATTAATTTATTTAAAGTATAAAAATTATAAATAAAATATCATTATGTAGGAAATCTTTTTGGCTTTCTAATGAATATTTATAGTCGAATTTATCTTATGTATAACCCCATATTAAAAATGTTTTATTTATTAAACTTTGATTTTAACTATTTTATCTATTCATTAAATAATATAATATTAAATGTCATAATCTAATCCAAGTGGACCTAAATGGTCATATTATATTCATAAGGTTGTTTTTGGTCGAATTACACTTATCCAATAGAATTAGGACATGTGTTAGGGTAATAGTAATATCATATTTACCCTTAGTTACCCTATTTACTATTAACCGTGGTAAAAAAAAGTAAAAAGTTACTATTCACCAAAAATTATTTTCATCTCATTGAACCACATTTTACTTACTGACATCAACCGTGTCTCTCGGATTTTTGAAATTCCATTCACAAAAGCGGTAACATTAAGATTTATGAAGAAATTCAGTTTTTTTAACTACCACATAGTAGTTTCACTATTCATCAAAAATTGATGTTTTTCAGAACAATGCCAAAATTTCAACCCAAGATATATTTCATATTACGAATTCAAAAATGAAGTCTATTTTACCAAATTCATAACATAAAAGTTGCATTAATTAATTTTGTAATTAAATCCCGCTGTTAAAACAAATAGCGTGTTTTTAAGAAACAATATCTATCAAAAGATTGACACTTGTTTATGTCTAGTTTAAATGTGAAATTACATCCAATGACCAACATTGTATTAAATTGTAAAAATATATTCTAAATATACTTTAAAACCACTCAAATTAATGATTTATCACTATTAATTATTTCGATTAAAAAAGTTGTTTTTAATTATAATTTAGTAATTTTCACTATTCATCGGAATATGAAAGTTATCCGAAAAGTACCAAAATTTCACCTTAGGCTAAATTCTATACTCCGAATCCAAAAATGAAGTTAATTTTGAAAAATAAGCTTTACAGAATTTCAAAAAGTGGTTATTACTATTCATACCGGCTAGTTTTAATAATATTTTAATAGCATATCGTTGTTTAGTGAAACTCGGCATTGCGTATTACACACGCTATCGAGGAAGGTCGCGATTGCGTGTAATGCAAGGCAAGTCAAGGATGCGTGTTGTGCAAGCTCCTTTTGGTGTAGCGTACAACACAAGACATTAGTGAAATTAAAAAAAATATTTTTCATAAAATCTTGGGCTGTTACATTCTACCCCCCTTAAAATGAATTTCGCCCTCGAAATTCGTCGGGGTTATAAATGGTTTACTATTCAAAAGTTTCTTTAATAGAAACCCACATCGTAAAAAGGAATACCAAAACCAATCTTTAAAAACTAATGTATGAAACGTAACGGTTACCCAAATAAACTAATCACTGGGTTTCCACATAGGTGAAAATATGAATATGGAAGAAAAATCTAACCATCATGTTCTGATAGAGACTGGTAGAGAACATGGCTATGGAAAAGCCAACAATCACAAATCCATAAATTTGTGACGATCTAAGGTACCATCTGATTAATCAGATATAAGAGCACTAGGACAACATTTTTGGTTTTCAAGATCATTTCCCTAAAGTTGAAAATTTGAATTAGAATAAATACTTACTTTATTTTGGTACAATCTCACTGTTGTTCGTGCCTTGAACAATTTCCACTTCATCTCTTAAATAAATGAAGTTGAATTTGTTATTCGTGAAGTGTTAACAGATCATGTGATAGAATGACGGGTCATTCCATCTATCTCAAACAAAAGGTTAGCAAAAATTATATACATAAGTCGATCTATAGTGAGATTAATCATATATGGTCCCTAAAATGGACATATACTTCATATATCATACTTCTTAATATAATAAAACTAGTTTCTACTAAATAGGGACTTCCTGTAGGTCATTGGTAGGCGATAAAGGCCAGTCGCACTTCAGTTGTGGGTTCGATTCCCACAGCCTTGTCCGAAGCGATGGGTTGTCGCCCGTCCTGCAGGTTGTCCTTTTTCTAAAACTACATTACTATAACATCACATAAATAATATCAAAAAAAAAGTTCTATACTTAAACAATACTAACTTATGGTTAACATAATCCATTACTATCTTTAGGCTTATCTAAAATACTTCGGTCCAAGCTCATAGTATAAAGAAAATGATTACTTGAAATGTCGCCAACCAAGCATGTGAATACCATCATTTATCCCCCATATATCTTGTTGGTCACATTCCAATCATGTGAATACCTTAATGATGTATTCTCTTGAAAAAAAAGAATACCCATTAAACCTTAGTGAAAACATGAATGCTATCAAAAGTTAACTCTTTCCACATACCAAAATCCAAAAATTCGATATACTAAAACCATGATATAACCTTCTCCTTATATCAGTCATGAGCTCATGAATACTATAAAACATTTAATTTTCTCCTTATCCCTTCATTATGCGCATATCATCTACATTCCAAAAATATCTGAATAACCTTTCATGGATACTGGTAACATTAATCAGATAACAGTGTAACAATCCTTACATGTCTCTTTATTCCATAGTACCATGAAATTACTTATACAACATTACACATGATAAACATGTAATCATTCCACTACATTCTTAAACCATTGACCGAGCTTCAACAATTCTTTCATCTCACATATCATTTGTAGTCTCTTCATCATCATCCACATAAATACTTCCCATACGACCATACTGATTATCTTCATGAGACTTTCCCTTAGGGCATTGGTTTGCATAATGCCCGTACATTCCACATTTAAAACATTTAATTATTGTTGATGTCGTAGCAATACCATTATCCTCATCCATGTTGTTAACTGAACCTTTTCCTTTGCATTTACTTGCTTTGTGTCCTTCTTTTCCACACCCAAAGAATCTTCCAGTTCCTTTGAAACATTCTCCTTGATTCCTCTTCCCACATGATTTACATAGGGGAAATTGAACTTTCTTTCCTCTATGATCATCATGAAACTCCATCTTTCTCTTATTAGCCGAGTCAGGAAACTTACCAAATTTTACTTTATTGATCATATTATGAGATTGTTGATTTGGCATAATAATGATGTTTGGACTTCCAAATCCCATTTCATTATGAGGAATATCATTCCATTGTCCATCATATCCTCCATTATCATGAATCATCTCGTTTCCATCCATTTTCTAAAACCCAAAAAAGAATAGTGTGAGAGGCAAAAATCATGCTAGGGAAAACAACATAATAAAGGGGAGTACCCTCAATATCTAACATCTTATGTTAAATTCTATGATCTTTACCATAGTTCTAGGACTGTATCCTATACGTATACTTATCCTTAGAGACATCCCTAGACATACCTTATAAATATCTCTAGGGATCTCACTAAAGTTCTCGCATCCTAGTTTCCAAAGGTTGACTAAACCTTTCCTCTGATACCAACTGTAGAGACCCGAAGCTTGACGAACATGGACATTACATTACTTTTGCGGAATACTTAGTACATTACAAAAACACACACACAAGGACCGTAATAGTTTAGTGTCTTTGGAAACTCGGACCGTAATCTTCTAATCGTGGTGAAAGATCTTCAATATCTCCCATAAAGATCTTCCCTTTTTTTACCTAAAACCTTTATTTATATCCTTGGGAAAAGAAAACATAAAAGGGTGAGCTCAAATGCTCAGTAAGGGTAAAAAAAAGAAAAATCAATCACATCATATTCATAAGAACATAACTTTTGGAAATCTTAACCTGCAAAAGAGATCATAATTTCATAACCTGGGATAACTCATGGCAGTGAAATGTATTCACAATAATCATAACTTAAAACATTAAACATTTTGGCATACACACATAATCATAGAGAATCATTTCTTGTTAGTCAAGACTCATTTCCAAGACTATCTTAGTGGACAAAGTCCATTTCTGAATCGAGTGACCCTCGTTTCAGTCCTGTTTCACTGAACCGGTATAACCTACCATTCCAGCCATGTCTATCTCATGAGATATAAAATCATTACCCAATGCATTGGAGGGAGATATAGGTCCCACCCATCTCATAATGATACCATTGTTATGTGTGCCACAAAATCATAAATCATACATCATTGCATAACCCATGTAATAAAAAGGGGATTCTTAAACAACATGACATCATAAAACCATTCATATAAGATAAAGGAATTCATAAACATAATTCCATCACAACATAGTCAAATAAATGTAAAAATATGGATAGAAACAGAACCCTTTATTATCTTAGATGGAAAATAATTTTGATAAAACACTTGAAATAAATTCATGAGGAAAATATCCTTTCTTCTTCAAAATCAATTTCTTTTCACAAAACATCATGCAATTTTAAAAGAAAGATATTTTATTGAAAATAGTCATGAAATCTTTTGGAGGAAGCTTCATGAAAATAAGGCTTTATAAAACCGTAAAAATCCATTCATGCCGTTTAAGTTAAAAAAACATTCTTCTCGTACTTTTGTCGGAAAAGCCAAAAAGTACCTCGTACGAAAAACGACAAAAGATTCCTTTCATATCCTTTACTAAAAACTCACCGAAGGGTAAAATTGAATTAAAAAATTTTAGGTGGATGGAAATAATATTACATATTGAGTAAACATGGATGTGGGTGTTAAAATACACCCCAGTAAATACCAAAGTATAAACAATCTCGGATAAAAATGAGATTGTGATATTTCCCTTACCTTAGGTCCGATTTGCTTTGTACGTGTCCGAAGCTCCTTTATAATGGTTTAAATAATGTCATTGACTTATTACAGAATCATATTCATTGTTATGATATCATATATGGTTCACTTATGACATTATATTACCCGTTCTTTTGTAAATTCCATGTTAAAGAAGCGTTTTGGGTAAAATCGTTTCTTTTATCGTAGGTGTTTTGACTTGTTGTTCTTGACATTATTATTACTTATATCATGATTTACTTACTTCCAGAATATAAAATATGATTTATATATCATATATATTTAGTATATATATATATATAATAGATAGATAAATGAAATGAAAAACACCGTTCATGGAGACGGTAGTCCGTACGTACGCATGAACGCTATTTTCCTTTCCCTATTGTCTTGAATGGAAGTAAGTAGATGACATACATATATATATATACATAAATCCACTAGCTTTATAATGTCATATATTTCATTATTATTTCTTATATATACTTTATAATCATTCTTAAATGGTTAACATGGAGAATGAATCTCATCGCGTCGTGGAGACGGTAGTCCGTACGTACGCACGAGCGATGATATCATTTCCATAAATATTGAATTGAATTGGAGTGGATTATACAATATATCAGAATTAATATGATGTTTTAATAACTATGTATAGTTATTCTTTACACCATTATACCCATCCATGTAAGGTGGTGGTGGAAAATAGATTACACCACGGCATGGAGACGGTATTCCGTACGTACGCACGCGCGGTGATTTCTTTTTCTGTAGGATAGATAGATGGTGAAATAGGGTTGTTTCATACTTATAATAACATATCAGTATATGAGTGATACTTATGTTATTACTTCATAATGAAAAAACCTAAGAAGAAGAAGTGGAAGAAGAAATAAAGATGAAAGAATTGGTAACAGCAATTACCTCTTCTTTGAAGCGCCTTTTGGAGACCTCCTCTTAGGGAACTAAAATTGGTCTTTGAGGAAGACCAGAACCTCTAGGATGTTTCTATGGAAGTGGAGAAGAGATTTTGGCAGGGGTTGGCCGAGCTTGGGTGCTCAAATTGGTGTGAGGAGGAGGGGGAGGAGGTGCCCTTTTATAAGGGAGGAGAGGGGCACCTTAGGAATATCTCAAAATATTATTTTATATTAAAGTAAAAATCGGTTTATAATGGTTCCAAAGGGTCTTAGTTTGAAGCTAAAGTGGGGATGGGTCTAAATCCTATCAACCAATAGGATTTAGACAAGTTCAGGTTCTTATTTTAACCTTATCAATTAGATTTAACTCTAAGTTAAATAATTTAACTTTTACCGTGTCTTTTTGTTTTCTTTCACTATATGGTTAATACACTTACTATAACATGCCAAACGAACCCCAAATTGTTTATTATTAATATATATATCCTTATATAAGTCATTTGGCCGAACCTTAGATTTTTAGGAATAAAATAACAATTAATAATATAATATTTTATTTAAAAACTATTTTGTGTCAATTTTGACACTATTTGATATATGATTTTTGTGAAAGTCATAAAAGAATTATATGTTCGAACCATGTTGATTAAATCAACACTAATATATCATAGCAACCTAGAAAATTAGTTTAAGTCATAAAAAGTCTCAAATTACATTCATTTGAGCATTTATAACATCAATTATGTTAATATTTCCTTAAAAGGGTAATTACTGCATCATCGTTGTGTCATAAATAAATTAATTTATTTAAAGTCTAAAAATTATAAATAAAATATCATTATGTAGTAAATATTTTTAGCTTTCTAATGAATATTTATAGTCGAATTTATCTTATGTATAACCCCATATTAAAAATGTTTTAGTTATTAAACTTTGATTTTAACTATTTTATCTATTCATTAAATAATATAATATTAAATGTCATAATCTAATCCAAGTGGACCTAAATGGTCATATTATATTCATAAGGTTGTTTTTGGTCGAATTACACTTATCCAATAGAATTAGGACATGTGTTAGGGTAATAGTAATATCATATTTACCCTTAGTTACCCTATTTACTATTAACCGTGGTAAAAAAAAGTAAAAAGTTACTATTCACCAAAAATTATTTTCATCTCATTGAACCACATTTTACTTACTAACATCAACCGTGTCTCTCGGATTTTTGAAATTCCATTCACAGAAGCAGTAAAATTAAGATTTATGAAGAAATTCAGTTTTTTTAACTACCACATAGTAGTTTCACTATTCATCAAAAATTGATGTTTTTCAGAACAATGCCAAAATTTCATCCCAAGCTATATTTCATATTCAGAATTCAAAAATGAAGTCTATTTTACCAAATTCATAACATAAAAGTTGCATTAATTAATTTTGTAATTAAATCCCGCTGTTAAAACAAATAGCGTGTTTTTAAGAAACAATATCTATCAAAAGATTGACACTTGTTTATGTCTAGTTTAAATGTAAAATTACATCCAATGACCAACATTGTATTAAATTGTAAAAATATATTCTAAATATACTTTAAAACCACTCAAATTAATGATTTATCACTATTAATTATTTCGATTAAAAAAGTTGTTTTTAATTATAATTTAGTAATTTTCACTATTCATCAGAATATGAAAGTTATCCGAAAAGTACCAAAATTTCACCTTAGGCTAAATTCGATACTCCGAATCCAAAAATGAAGTTCATTTTGAAAAATAAGATTTACAGAATTTCAAAAAGTGGTTATTACTATTCATACCGGCTAGTTTTAATAATATTTTAATAGCATATCGTTGTTTAGTGAAACTCGGTATTGCGTATTACACACGCTATCGAGGAAGGTCGCGATTGCGTGTAATGCAAGGCAAGTCAAGGATGTGTGTTGTGCAAGCTCCTTTTGGTGTAGCGTACAACACAAGACATTAGTGAAATTAAAAAGAATATTTTTCATAAAATCTTGGGCTGTTACAACGTATACCCATGATCTATATTTCAATGTGTAGCTATGTTTTATCAAGATAAAATAAATGAAAATATCACTATATTTATCAAAAACCCATTAAATCTCTCATGACTCTTCTCCCTCCTTAAGTGAAAACCCCCCTTTTCCATTACACAAAAATACATAATCGTTTTTACTAGGCACATATCAAAATCCAAATATTCGACATACACATATTTTTTTAAACAAGGGAGAATGCCTTAAGTGGTTTTTCCCTTTTTCACAAACCATTCTTAAAGTGCCAAATTGGATTAATTATTTACATGGAATACATTTCATTCTAGTACTCACAATCACTAAGAACATTTAATTTTCCTAAATAATTTAAATGCTCAATTGAACAACCAATATACAACACATTTAAAAACAAGATTGAACCCATGCTTGCAATGATAAAATTTGTTCATGTATGTTAAACACCTATTTGACCATGAGTTCACACCAAAACCCATATTTGGAAATCACATTGGGGATTTTTGGAAAACCAAAAATTTCATTACACTTTTATAACGAAACCATCAAAAAGGCCAAATTCATTTGTGAATATTCTTTTAAAATTCAGAACCACTTAGGGAATCACTTTTGAAGAAATGTATATTAAGACTAAATGAGCATTATAAATACATTACATTTTCTAAAATAGAGGAATAATCATTTATAGAAACTGTGAACAGATTTCATAGAGAGTATTAATTTCATAAATATAAAACATCTTTTTAAAATAAGAAATAAGTCATGGGATACAAATTAATGTCATAGGAATAGTGGACCTACCGAAACAAGACGTTATTTTTTGATAGCCTCTTGATCTGACCCTTGGTTCTTACACACACATGAATTTATACTTATATTTATACACCTTGATGCATTACAAATATTCCCCATTCCATATAGTAATATGTAAATAGTAGGGAATATATTTTTATATGCCTTACCCTATAAACGTACATATGGGCTCTCTCAACACATGTTGCCCAAAACAACCAAAACAAGGTCCAACACACATAAGAAAAAATTACCAACAACTCAAAACACTATGGAAAAGACACATGAACTAAGAAAAAATACAAAAAACTCAAAAATTAGAAGACACCTAATTAAAAATAACATGGAATTATGAAATTGAATAAATCTTAAACAAAAACCCTAGGGAAACCCACTGACTTCTTCAAATATGTCTCTAATGATCATCAAAGGGGACAAGGAACCCTATTCATCAAGAGTTGACCAAAATAAAATCTCCAAAATAAATTTCAGTTTTGAAAAACTCAGTAGGGAGATGGGTAAGTGAAAAAGCACCGAATAAAGGGAGAGAGTGGATTCCCATTACAAGCATACCAAGAATCCCAAAGGGATAGTGAGAAAAACCGACAGCGATAGATCTCATCGGAGGGGGTTGAGCGTGACATGGAAGAGCGGCGGAGGGAGATTGGTCTTGTGGGAAGCAGTGGACGACCACATGAGAGAGCAGGGAGGGGGAGCCTCTGCCGGACATGGGGGCATGCCGTGGGGTTCAAGAAGAAGGGGGTTGTGGAAGAAAAAGGTGGGGAGGGGGCCACCATCATGCATGATATTGGAGAATAGAGAATCACTTTGAGCATGGAAAAGAGGGAAAGGGAGAGGGGATACAACCCTAACAACACAAAAAAAGGAAAAATAAAATAACATCAATAATAAAATTGACATTTATAATAAAAAAAATAAAAAAAATAATAATAATATGATCGTTAACATTATTTTTTAAAAATAATTTTCTTATTATTATTTTCTCATTCATTGTGATTATAATTTAATAATTTTAATCAAAAAAAGGACTCAAATATAAATAAGATAGTTGTTATTGTAATGTGTCGGGTCGGGGTGAGACTGATGAGAGTGGTTTTTTTTCCAACCACAATTCAATTAAATTCTTATCTACCTAAAAATGTACCATAGTGGCATATCCAAGGGTCGATCAAAAGGAGGCCGCTAACACGCACTGTCTTTCTATTGTCACTATTTAAAATCTAACTTATATAAAAAGATAATACTTATGTAAATAGGGAGATAATCTCAAATGAATAAAATATAAATATAATAAATAATAATACAATGAAATACAGAATGAAGTTAAAAGAGAGAAAGTATGCAGTTGTTCTTAGGAAGTCTTGGTTGTTGATAAATTTTTTCAAAAATAATCTCAATATTCAACTCAATTAGGTGATCAAGACCTGTCACACCTCACATTCTCATTTGAAATGTCATCACCCCATACTGAGACCTTTTCATATGGGGTGATGCTCTTCCTAATTTCATCTATGATACCTCTTCACTGACAATCACTACTCTTTCCATACTCCACCGTATACACGACACAAATAGCGAAGGGAAGGAAAATTGAAAAACGAGAAAAAGAAATTGTTGGTAAAGAAAATGGGGCGATCACTCACCATAATCAATTTAACCACCACCAAAATTATTATAATTGAATAAATGGATTAGAAATTAATGTACAATGAAATTGATTAATCCAACATTCCCTCCCTTGAACATGCACTGAGGTTAGTTCTCCATTTTTAGTGGAGTTGACAAGGGAATAACGGTGGGAGAAGACATAAAATAAAATAAATGGAAGAAAGGAGGTATGAAGAGGAAAGATAACTAATATATATTAAAAATAAAAAAAACTATTACAACAAAAATACTAAACCTTGCCACCAAAAAATGGCTATCCTTGTAAAAAGGGAGAAGAGATGCATATTTATAGGTGAAATTGGTTAAGAAATATCGATTCAATCCTGCCCGCGTGAAGTTCATGACTGGTAGACCCAATTAATGCCCTAATTGGTATATTTTACATTCTTGAAATTTGTTCCACTACGCCTTCTGTGTGCCTCTAGAAAATATTAGCCTCATTGGTCCACGCATGAAGGCGTTATGGCTGTTTTAGTACGGCACATTTAGTCTACCAATGTGACTCTTCGTCTTACACAAGTCCGAATTCCCATGAAATTATGGCATTTTAATCAGTAGATTAAGACATGGACTCCTCAATGAATGATGTTAATTAATACCTTTTCCATCTCCGTGTAGCATTTCAGCTCCAATGGACCGGTCTTATTTGATATAGAATCTCATCTTTTAAACATTTAAGATCTTCACATAGTTTTCGAGGCAGGATTAGGAGCTGATTTTGGGCCTTCCAATTATTGATTGAACTATAGATCCAAAAGGATAAAATGCGGCCCATGATGAAAGGAAACCTACAAAATAATAATTTCACATTTTGGTTGAGTGTGGAAAATAATATATCCAAAATACAGAAGACAAATAAAACAGTTAAACACCAAAATTAATCCATTTATGCATTTGAGCTCAAAATTCCACTAAAACAAAAAAATGTGACAATTTCCCAGAAAGTAACACTGTGGTGGGTATTATAACTATTAAATACAATATAAAATATGTGAAAATTATTGTTTAATCAGTGAAACTATCACAAATGTAGGTATTTCGATCACATGACCTATCACAATATCACGAAACATGTAATGAATCCTCAATTGAATTTCATAATTCATGACATATGATTTCTAATAGTGTTCTAATATGATGATGGAAATGGCATTCGCTCATCTCATCAGGTTGAAAAAAATAAAACTCATATTCATATCAATTGTAATATCACAATCCAAGTTCATCACCCAATGGTGGAATCAAATCAACTGTAATGGCTAAAATATAGAAACTCACAATTTCATTCATGGAAATTGGGATTTTCCATACACACAGGGTAACTGATTCAAGGAACAACTTGTTACCAAACAATATTACCTTCAAATCTATATCTATTTCTTCTGTGTACTAAAGACAACCATAAATGGAGGACTCTAATACATATTTGTAACATCCCAAACCCAGATACCACTCAATAGTGCTCAGATCCCAATGGATTAGAATGCCTTAAGTGCATCTCCCAAAATTCTATAGACTGCTGACTAAGAGTGAGGGACTAAGTGTGATAGTGTGGAGACTATAACATCATTACCATATAATACAAAATTTAATATCAATAAAATATCAATAAGAAAAGAAGACGAAATTAGTAGACAACTGATAACTTAATGATCTATAGTATATATAAAAAGACAAAAGTGTCTTGTAAATAATGAAGATGATGATACATGTATTTAAAAATAACAAAAAAATAGTGAGATGGAAATATAGTACAATACATTTATCATAAAATACCAGAGTAGAAAATAGTATCCTAATAGCATCACAATCTATAGAATGGCCACATGCTCATCTAATTCAATGAAAAAAAATCAATAACCTCTATTAGGGAACAAACACTTATCATTAACTGCCACCATTTAATCTATTTGGGTTCCCTAAGGAGGCTCAAAAAGGGTGTGAGATAACATCTCAGTAGGTGACCACCCAAGATCTAAAAAATTCATATATGTTCCATATATGAAATGAAATTTTCAATTACAATAGGTAATAAGATTCTGATGTATGTTTCATGGTGCTCATGGCACATGTCAACTACTAAAACAAAACCCTAAATATTCTCTCATGGATCCCGGCCAAACCAGTGGAAGCTACTATACCAGGTAGCTACAAATAGGAATATATAACCAACATATCAAATCCGTACATCTCAACTTATCATATCAAACATCGCATTTCAAATCAAACCACAAAGGCAAACCCACCATGACCTTTCCTTATATCTAAAGTTGCAAATCATCTGCGTACAAGCTGTATAATCATGTGAATCACATTTCTCATGGAGAATTCATATTAACAAAAGTTTTCGACAATGGAGGACTGGATCCTAGGTGTTTATGTCCAAGGTATCCTCATAAATTCCCAGTAGCATCTCGATGGAAACTAGGTATAGGCACTGGTTTGTGTCCTAGGATAATTTCATACCAGGATCAACGTACACGAGTACAAGAATTCAACATCCAATGGGTAGAAAGGCCCAATGCATCAAAAAAAATAAATATACAAGAAGTATACTCAATCCATAGAATCCAATAACATGTTTAATATCCAAGGATAATGTCCAAGTAATCTAATTAAACATTTCCCACTCATGCCTATTATCTTCTAAACCCATGTGAGTATACCCACTAACATCACTGGTAAACATTATTGTCATCTTGTGAGTATAACCACTCATAAAACCCAATAAAAATAAATCATAAAATAATTATACTTAGTCATTTTTTAATATTAACAGAAACCATTCAAGAATTAAAACATTTATTTTATAACCAATTGAGTATACCCACTCAATTATCGAAAATTGAATAATCCTTTTAGCTTACCAAACATGGAATATCAATATAGAATTAGGAATGGAGGAAAAAAATATCTTATACACGGTATTAAAGTTCCATTTTGACAAACTAGTCAAATAATGGGCATGATATAGAGGAAACCCATCATTTATTAACCTAATCAAATTCATTTTATTTATCCTTGATGAGGGAATACTAAACTCAACTCATGGGTGGTTTAGAAAGGCATAAATTTGGAAATTCCCATAGGTACACCCCATGGGAGACCACGACCTGTATAACAGATACCCATACCCCATAATAGAACCTAATGAAATCCCTAACAAGTTTGGTGCAACTAAATTCGATTAACTAGTTTAATATGGGGGACATGCCAAAATGTAAGATAGATGTAATAATGGATGGTATCTCAATAAAGCAGTTAAAACCAAAAGAAAATTATTGAATGCCTACTTTATCATGATAGTGGAGTTATTGTCTAGTATTAGATCCTGATTTGACCCTGATTGGGGGAAATATAAAGAATAGAGATTGATGTATTAGGGCATATGAGCCTAAATACAAACAGTACAACTGATATCCAGATGAAATGATAATGATTAGAATAAGATATATATCTTACTGATGTTGTTCTTATGAGACAACCTAAACATGAATCAGAGATCTGATAGATAACTGAGATCATATCATATTTTATCCACTGAAGGAGATATCATAAACCCTTCTTTGATGTACATAGAATGGAAATGAATTCAGGTTATAGATAACATTTTAATTAAATTAAAATAATTTAATTTCCCGAATTTCATGGTTTTTATTGGTTTATGTGCATTGTTTGGAAAACCATGCCCCAACCAATGCATGGATTCTTCCAATCCAAGGGCCACCCTTAATATTTACTGACACAATTTACTAACAATGTGAAAACCCACTTTAGTGATCTTCTAAAACAACATGCCAATGTACATGGCCATGTGCCTCCTCTCACAAAGTTTTGGGAAGGTTGTGTGCTCTATAGAACTATATTTTCCACCTTCAAATGGTTTTGAAAATTTTTGTGTCATGCCCTGTATGGTTAGTAAAAACCATTCACAATTCCATTTTTAACCCAAAAATGGTTTTCAGGCTCAGAACTATGCCCAAACACCCTCAAAAAAATGTTGATCAACTTTATTACTCACAAGAGGCCGAATTTATGTATTTTACATTAATTAAAATGGATTATTACCCCATAAGAAATCATAGCTTCTTATAATTTTACATTGTTTTAATATTTTGGATGGTATAAATGAGACTAGGAATGTGTCATTTCTTGTTAAATAGTATTTTCTAGGATTAATAAACCCACCCATGGGGAAATGACCACAGTTTTAGGGTTGGGATTAATGTTCATGTTATTCGATATTACTATTGATTGTGATTGCACCCAGATTGGATGCTACACATTCTATTACATGTTGATTTATGGGATTTTATTGAACTTTTCCCTTATCCAGGTAAGGTATTGAATTATAATTTCATGCATTATATATTGGAACTTCTAAATTTACATTCCATGCGTATTCAATTCCTATATAGTTCCATTAGTATGTTACCTCATATTTTGTTGTGTTCTTGCGTGCTATATCAAGCTTAGTTGTACCTATTTTAGTAACTTTTAACATTCCTGTTTATTTATATTGTCTTTCCTTTAGTTTAACATACTTATGTGATTATATTCCTGGATTTTGTGCTTTTTAGTCTTATTCTATATGTTTATTTCTTTTGATAGTATTCCATTTTTTATTGGGATATTTATGAATGGTTGTGATTCAGATTGGAGCGAGTTTTCCATTGTATGGTGTATGGGTGAATTATATATTGTTAATGGTAACCTATATACTAGAACCAACACTTGTACATTATATATTTTATATACCCTTGTTAAAAATGTGATGAGATGCTAAAATTAAAATGTTAATGTCGATTGGTTGCGATCAATGGGATCCAATTTTGAATTTATTTAGTGTATAGATGCTTCCAGAATTGTGAAATAGTAACCCATATTTTATGAAAATTAATGATGTGTTTTTGAAATATCGTGACGTGAAATAAATTTAATTTTTATTTCAAATTATTTGGTTATCTTTCAAAATTCTTAACTGGCCCCATGTAAGTCAGTCGAGGCATGTTTTTATGGGATGAACTGTTGTGGGTGTTTATCCTTTCTATAGATAACTAAATACTAATGGGTTTCTTGGTGAGGAACCCACATTGGTTTAATGGAATACTAATTGGTTTCTAATTAGATAAAATAAATTTATATGGTAAATTTCATAATTATGAGAAAATTTCATTAAATGCTTAACATTATAAAAGGAGGTTTGAAAAGGCTTCCTGGTTTTTTTTGAGCTTCTATCTAAATCAAGATTCCAAGTCCTATATTCATAAAATGGGTATTTTTTGTTCATTTTAAATATATTACTTTTTAAAGGCTGATATGAATTAGTGAAATAAAATAATAATGGAACCTGAAGTAGTTTCCTTTATTTTAACCCACACGTAAGGGGAATTATTGCTTCCCTATTAGATTATTAGGAACAGTAGCATGGGAATTTTCCATTGACTTATTATATGTAAAAATGGACTAAATAGTTGTCTCCTGAGCCTAGTGAAATCTAGTTTCTGTGATCTAGTGATAGGGACCACACTAATTCTTCGTAATGGGAGGGCTTGTGGTATTCCGCACCCTTAGAGTTTAAATTCC
This sequence comes from Viscum album, assembly GCA_963277665.1. Taxonomy (NCBI): domain Eukaryota; kingdom Viridiplantae; phylum Streptophyta; class Magnoliopsida; order Santalales; family Viscaceae; genus Viscum; species Viscum album. The sequence goes on from OY728150.1 coordinate 1,967,995,893, forward strand.
TCACAAATATCTTGATATTTTTTGATGTTTGGTTTCATTCTAGTGATGTTTCCCCAAGAAGGAATTTTAGTTTTTAATAATACACCATTGTTTATATTGGTGTTCATTTTATCATGTACATTTTTATGGAAATGAACAATGAGGAATTCCTAGTTCATCATCTTAGACATGCCCTGACCATGATCAGTGGCTATATAGGTTGTGTGAATCTTTCTTTTTCCTCAATGATGGATGAATCAACCCATCATCATCTAGATTAATGGTTGTATTGAAAATGTGACTATGGGGTAATTATATTACGTGGTCGATATAATACCTATTTTCATTCGGAAATATTGTATAGATATAATTAAGGATGTTCATTTACTTTTGTGATCTCTGGGTGGTATGCATTGGTATATTCTATACTTGTCATGTTGTTAACTGTTTTAACGAACCATTTGAGTTTAATGAAATCATTGTTCCTTGAAATGTTGAGTTATTCCTTGAGAAAACATTGTATTAGAGTAACTTTTGTGTTAATGAAACACATTCATCCCACTAATTATTAGGATAGTTTTGGAGAAATGTGTTTTCACACGCCGATCGGTGTCATTTTTCCTTTCATGCCTAATTATTTCACATTTTGAACATGGTTTGTGGAGTAGCACACATTTTTTTAAGGTAAATATGGATTTGGAATACTCATGAGTGGCTAGTATGATGAATATTTCTTTGTAGGTATAAGGAACACATCCAAGCACTTCCTTTTGAAAATGGCCATTTTGCTTTAATGCGCTTGAGGATTGCAAGTTCTAAATTATGTCTCTATTTGCTCGGGAGTATGATGATGATGGGATTGGTTGTGTGAGATAACCTTTACAAATACCATTAGTATTGGACGGGTTTCAATGGAAATGATTGAAAGATCATGAATTCCAATGGTGTAATGGTCATCATGGTTCGGTAAATGATGCACTGATAGGGGAAGTTGAGTTTTTTCTAAAGAAGTTGGCCAATAGTTATTTGAATGATCATCTTGGAAACCTTTTATTTCCTCTTGGTGAACTCTTTTGAATGAGATGACTATGCCCACTATCTTGATGTTATCCTGGATACATAGAGAGAGCATCGGGCTTACCCCACATTAATGTTTGAAAATCTATTTGTATATTTTGAGATCTCTATCTTTTTTTTGCTGGATGCATGGTTATTTTTATGTTTGGTTGGTTTGGAGTGATACATTGGTTTCCATGGTCGAACATCTTCTGTGGAACCTTGGATTCCAACAATTTGATTGACATGAACAACAACAATGTGATACTATGGGCTTTGTTGATGACCAGATATGGACATTATGGATTTGTACCAATGTATCAATTATAATCATAAATTATGGACTACCATTTTGTTAGTTTCATGGACCCCATTTCAATAATCCAAGGTTATTCATAAATTTTTTTCGAGCTAAAAAATTCTTTTTAAAGGTGTATTGTTTCTAGTGGGATGTAAATGGGATAAACTCATTCTTTTATTGAGTCGTGGCTATTTAAATGACCATGTGATGGTCTGACCGAGGAACAACACTAAAATTTATGTGTGGGATTCAGTGGGCATGCTAGTTGCAATGCAAAAAGACTTGGAAGAAGGTGTTCCAAAAGATATGTATGGGATTTTATGAGTGATCATGAATTTCAATATAGAACACCATATATAAATGTTATATATAGTTTAATAAATAATCATATCTATGATAAATAATATGGATACTTTTAGTGAAATATAATGTTTAATGATCACAAGAAAGTGAACATTTAAATGGTATTTCATTAATTACAAAAAAAAAGATTTAAGTAATTTGAATTGAAATATTTAACATAGTTCATATTATCAATATTATTATAGAGGAATTATAATTATGGAATCAATAAAAATATCCCCGATGGAGTATATGTAAATTAAACAGTTTTTTTCAATGAAATACCTTAGAGGATAATAATAACATTCCTGAAGAAATTATAATTTTATTTTATGAAAATCACATTTAAAATCACTATCTTTAAAAATCACTTTTAATAACATATTCATTAAGTTTAAATTCATAAACATGAAAATGGAGAATCAAATAAATGATGAAAATTATAAAAGGTAATTCCATACATGTCATAAGAGAACAATCCCTATACATGGAAATTTTTTTGAGCAATTCGTTTTTTAGAACGAAATTTTTTTATTTTTTTAATAAATTTTCTAAAAAGATAACATGGAACAAATTATTTTAATAAATAAATTTTAATAGGTCATGAAAATAATTTTTGAAACAGATTTTAGAAAACATGCTATTGAAAGAAAACATGTTTTCAACTGAAAAGGGAAAGGAAGTCTTATATAATTAATAAATTCCTAAATAATGTTTTTGTAGAAATGAGTATAAAATCATACTATCATTGGATAAATATCATTAATGGCCATAAGAGAAACTACTTTAATTTTATAATAATAATTGGTCAAATATTTTTATTTAATAGAAATTCAATAATAAAAAATCTTGATTAGAATGAGATTGTGAAATAATAACTTACAATTATCATAACTATGTAGTGATAATTAGTAAAAGAATCGATTAAATTTATAAAATGTAAAATAAAAAAATATTGTAAAATTAATACAATAGATATTAAAATTTAATAATACACATAATCAATGAATATTAATGAATGTGAATAAGTAATAAAACCTTATGAAAAGAAATTGTGTTTTGAAATTGATTTACAAATTTGATACTCTATGTAAAAATGTTAATTGATGAAATAATTGAAATTTAGACCTAATATATTGTGAATAATTTGGTTTTAATGATATTAAAATTCAAATGGGATTTTTATACACCATATAAAGGTAATGTGGTATAAAACATTACAATATTTCTCAATGAAATGAAATTGAGACATACTCATTTATATTGTCCTTCCATTTGGTTAAAAGTTATTTATCCACCAATATAGTATTTTAAAGCATGTTATTAAATTATAAATGAACCGTATAAATATTTATTGTTTAATATATGGTCCTTATATAACATTTTATTCCCCTTTAATTAATAATATTTCATTATTTTCAATTTTTCAAGTGTTAATTTCATAGTTTTCTCTTGTGTGATGTAACATGACAATTCTAGTTATTGCACATATTACATAGTTATATCACCTATAAAATATTATTCAAGAAATATTTATAATATTAATTATTTAATTATACTTATATATCATCCATTTTTTGGGGTGATGGAAATATATTCACAATATTTCATGAAGGCAGTAGTCTAGACAAACATGAATGATTTTATCATTGTTAAATGAGTGAGAAGGGATGAAAGAAAATTATATAAATATATATATATATATAGAATTAAAATTATGGATTTAAAATCATAATTATTTCATTTATATTTCAAATAATCATTAACATTATCTTTATCACCATCATATGAAGAATTAGTAAAATAATAATTACATCTCTTCATAAGGTACTAGTATGCTATATACATTAGCAACATTCTCTTATCTTCTAAAAAATGGAATGTAAAAATATATATTTGATTTAGTATATTAAAATGAATAATATTTGGATAAATATAATATATTTAATATTTATCCACAATCATATCCATCCTTGAGAGGTTGTTATTGAAAAACGAAAGACATAGTTTTGCGAGGAGGTAATCTGTTCTACACACAAATGATGATTTTGTAATCCATTTAATAGAAGTGTGTGCGGTTTAATTGTTTACGCCAAACAAAATAAAATATAACTATATTTAAAACCAAGGATTTTATATAATCAATGTATAATATATATTGATGGAGGTTTAGACGGAAATAAAAATAAGATGCTAACTTTACCTCTTCTTTGGGTATCCCCCTTAGGATTTTAAAAATGCCTTAAATTGTTGCATTTTCCCCCAAAACATGGATCATATTATGAAAAAATTTTTATTTATATGTAATTTGGGATGTTATTTTTTTGAACCGGAGTGGTCTGATGGTGTGAATTAAAGAGGGGAGTGGGCAACCATTTATTATTGGGGTTAGTGGCAAACTTGTATTTTTTGAATGAGTGTATTGAACCCGTATTATATCTGTATGAATAGGAACCAATAGTGATCAATTAGATATAATTGAGGGTATGAGGTAACAATATGTCCATAAAATAGGTTTTTTGGAATGTGTTTTGTCATTTCCCCACTTTATATTCAATTTTTAACAACAAGGTTACCTTTTTTACAGTAATAAATATAATTAATTTTATTCATTTTCACTAATAATTAACATAAAAAATTAATTTGACCATATGAGATATTATTAATTATTCTTATTACACATATGAACTCCATTGTTTTACCTTTTAATCCACAGAACTGGAAATAATTAATTTAAAATTAATCTCATAGAGATGACGAGATAGTGGGTTATAGAAGTGAAAATATTGAAAAGATTAAGATGTATTTATATATAAATTCAATATGAAAATGATTATTATAACCTTAATTGGATTAATATATTTACAAATGGAATAAATTTACTTGAAAAACTATTCAAAATATAAATTTTCAATTCTAATTATTTAACAAATGTAGTTTTCATTTAAAAGTTAATATTTTCACTATTCTAAATAAATTAAAACCACACAAAAATTATAAAATCAACCTTAAGATAATCATTTTATTCCTATTTCAAAATTGATTTTTATTTTTTCATATAAATTATCTAAATTTTTTAAAATTTATTTTTAAATTATGTATTTCAAGATTGACTAAATAATCATTTATGAATATAGATTTTTCAGAAATAATTTCTTCTTAATTTAAAATATTTGTTTAATTATAAATACATATCCAATAAATGTATCTAAACTATATATTTACATAATATTTTTAATAAAAATACTACCATCCATTCCAATGATTAGGTGATAAATATCATATTAAATAATGATAGTAATAATATATTTTTGTTCAATAATACCATGAAATTCCTATAAAGAAAAATATCAATGAATTTCTTGTCTCATTTATCTTAATATATCAATAAAAATAAATTTTTTTCTAAAATAAATATATATTAATATATTTGGGTGTTATATCAGGATTTTAGTCTCCAATATGCTATTGAATATACTGTTATCCATTTTTAATTTAATAGTATTACACGACCCTATCTTTATGATCTTTTAGATTAATAATTTCCATAATGTCCATAACGTTTCACTCTTATACTGATTCACTCATTGTTTGGGATTTTTTTCCCTACTAATAGATCCATAAAAATTAATCCAATTTTTATTGTTGTAGGAAGTTTTTAAATTGAATGAATTTAGATAATCAAGGAATATCCTCTAAAATTAAATGAATATAGGTAATGAAATAAAAAGTGAACCATATATATCAAAAAATAAAATATATTTTTTACCATAATATAGAAGATAAAATGAAGGTATAAATATCATATGGTATTTACCACCTCAAAATAAATTTATTGTTTTCATTACCATTAGATAAATTCTCCATTTCCAATGATAATTGTCTTTATATAATTGAATTTAAAAAATCATTGACGAACTAGTGAAAATATCCTATTATTTCTATGATCCAGTGAACCAATATATCAATTTTTGGATGTTACCATGTTATAATAACCTTTAAATATTTAGGATTTATTGATATTCCCTGATTTAATTCTACCTTTCCAAATAACATCACATCCTGATTCAATAAGTGATATTTAATTATCATGGTGTGATATATTTTATATATTACAATTTCCAAAATTGTGCTCTGATGACACACATGTGTTACTTGTATTTCAAGTAAATCAAGATGTTATCCTCTAAAGTAACCAGGAACAAATTAAGAAACTCATGGAAACACCTATCCATACATTATATAAAAACATATATGTCATTGGTTATGTGGAAATGAATATTAAGGTACTCATATTGTCAGTACCTTCTCTAAAATTTTTTCTTTGTATTGTCTTATTAATTAACTTTATGATGGTGACAACTAGATTGATGTTTATCCTTTAACATCCAGTTAAAAAATTTCAACTCGTCATTAAATAAACAATTAATGTAAATGAATTTTTTTATTTATTATTTCTTAATTGAGTTTATAGTATTCAGTTTAGTAGAGAAGTGTTCTATATTTTTTCTATTGGAAAATAAAAGCCACACCTAAGGAGACATAGTCAGGTTAATGAATACATTATAAAAAAATCAAACAATTTCATAGAAATCCTAATTTATTATAGTTCAATATGGTAAAAGGAAATATAGATTGTATGTTTACTATACAAAAACTCAATAGAGAACATTGTCTCTATTATTAGTGAAAACCTTGAGAAGTTGGAGAGAAACACATCGGGGAAAACAATGATCCTTTCAGTAATTTCCTTAGTCGATGATTCTATAACTATTAAATTTTCTTTCAAATATATCACAATATATAACTCTACATTAGATTGTATGACTATAATTTGTTATAATGTAACATTATCTATTAAAAATAAGTTACGCCCCCATCAGGGGCTTCTAATGAGATCCAATGATGATAGGAATGAATATAGGATTCATGGATATAATCCAAAAAATCCCATGTATTACACCCAAAGACATAGTTTCACATAAAATAAAATCCAAGTTGAACTTGATCTCTAAAAAATATAAAGGACAAGAAAGGAATCAGATATCCCTCCCTTTATTCATTCACATAGGCATATCTGTACCCATCACATATAACACAACATATTTAGATAGATTGAATATATTTATATTATGAGTTGATATGAATGAATGAGATACAATAGTATTAAATAAATCACTCAATAATGATAAATCTATAATGATGCTACCTCCGAGTATCATTGGACCCAAACCGACTTCCTCAAGAGTCTCATTCACCGAATGAGGAAGTTTTATTAGAATGTTTTGAGGATGATGCCAAATAGTTTATCAAAAATCTAGTTAACAAGTATTACATTTCCAAGCTAATATAGATGATACACTATGTTTAGTAGGGAAGGAATGGATGAACATATACAGTTGTCCCAAATTACAAGAAGAACTATGAACCTTGGGATAATTTTTAAAAGTTATCATTGAATACCTGACCATGACACATTGAATAATAACTTAAAGGGTATCTTACAAACACTGCATATGGTCTATATGATGTCATATATAGGCATACACCTAGAGAATCCAGGCACATCATATTTCATTTAATCGAAAAAAGTGTTTGGGGTTAGAGGAAATCCTATCAATCTAAACATACCAGCCATGTCATGTTTATCAATCAGTTATATAGATAATAAATCCACATAATGAATCGTGATCATCATGAAAACAAGATATTGAATATCCAATTTAATACTGATATCAAAATTTTAGTCCATCAGGATCACAATTCTCAATATATCCATATAAATAAGGACATGTTTAGTAAAGTGGTTCACATACATAGTCATTATATTTTCACATTCTAAATGGTTATAAAATTCTATGTAATTTTCCAAAAGCATCATCTACGTATGTAAATATTTTACAAAAAATATATTTAACATCATTAAAATAAAATAAATCATCTATATTCATTATTACCATCAATTACTACCATCTTTTAATAGGCCTTATGAGTATAATGGTAGCATAATTCACATTAATTGACTCAGACATTTCAAAAAACTATAAATTCAAATCATAACATTTCCACTAATCCCTCATCTCATGGAGACCATTCTAGAATTAGAAAATCAGTGGGTTCCAACAAGAAAAAATTTGAGAATGATTTATATATTTAATATTTCATGGTTCCACTATTGGAGTCTAGATGGGGAACAAGTGAAACTATCATTCCCAAATCACGATAAAACATGCAATATTATCTCAACATGGTTCTATTCAACTAGTGGGTTTATATTTTATATTTAATATGATGTTGCATCTTATGTATCATTAAAATTTATTAATGGGGAAATATTAATAAAAATAATAAGTAAAAAAAACAAAAAATATCAATATAGATACTCAGATCATCATCTCAATGAAGTGGTATATGACTATCTAATATATCAAGTAGAATATAATATTTTTTGATTTGAAAATACTCAGATCGTGTCTATTGAAAAATAATGATTTAGATGAATTTTTATTTATAGTATCTATTCCTAATTAATCATTTTTTAAATTCAGTTTCTATAATGACATATTTCTAGGAACTATCTCATAAACTACCCCTTATGACTAGAAAATAATACTTATTGTCTCACCATAAATCAAAAAATGAAAACTAAAATCATGTAAATACACTTATCCCCTTCATATTATAACATTATTTTAATGAACCTACAATAATGACATAGCATATTATTACCCAAGATGGCAGTAATAGGATATAATGGTCATACCCAATCCAGACAGGTTGGTGACCAGGTTATAGGAATCATGAAAATGTAAGATAGATAGATTAATTACCATAAATAAATAATCAATATAAGACATCATATTATATGACATAGAATAATTTGTATGAAAAAATATACAAAATGGAAATGTAGAAGTAATAGTTAATGAATGAATTATGGAAAGATACCTCATCTAAATAATTCTCATAATAAACAGAATGATAATAAATAGAATATTTGTGTAATTAGTGGATCACATCTCTGATGATCACTACCATGCCATTAGTTCCCATGAATCAACCATAACCACCTACACCCAATTTACCAATCCATTTTCAATGACCTGGAATAAAATAATGATTATATTCTTTAATGAAAAGTTAGTGTTTGATTTCAATAACATATAAGGATTTGATAGAATGATCCATAATAAGTTCTTTAAAGAATAAACCATTTATTCGTTATTTTAAATAAAAAAACATGGAATGGAAAACAATTTTTTTTCTTAAATTATATCAATATAGGTATATGGAAATTATATAAAAAAGTGTCTTAAATGATCATTTAAATATAACATGAGGTATGAGTAACATAATTCTCCATAAAATATTATATAATAATCAAATAAATAAAAAGAACCATAGTAATATTGAACATCAATAATTACTTCTGAGATAAATGATCATCGCACTACATTATTAATCAATCATGAATCATTGTGTGAACAACTCCCAACATCTGAAGACATTAAAATATAAACTATCGAAACAAATTCATGTAAAATCTTATAGAAGGTGAATTTTTTTTTTCAATGACCATCATCAATCAATTGATAAAGACTTAGAGTGAGACTTTTTTTGAACAAAACACCCATTTACAACCTAGATTGATATGCTCTTTCAAAAAATTAGTCAGTTTTGATCATGGAAAATGTAGACACTTCAATTCATTTCATCATTCATGGTTAAAATTACAACTTCCATGTTTCAACATTCTATTTTAGTTTCAAACCTAAATTAAGGGTTTTCATTAAATTCATTCCTATGAAAATAATCATTCATTTAAATATATTTCCTAAAAAATAATCATCAAATCATTTTAGTAGACCAATTTTCAATTTAATCATTTTTTTAAAGTCTAGTGAATTTATCAATGCATTTGAAAAAGGGTTTTATTTTAAAAATGCAATCCCATATAAAATAAAACAAAATATAAAAATAATTAAAAGAATAAATTTGATAAACAAGTTAAATCATCATTTAAAATATATATTTCAAGGGTTGAGAAAATCATTATGGAACCAACTACCTTTAATCACTTGATAAATCAAACACCCAAATTAGGAACCCCAAATAGAAATTCTAGGTGTCATGTAATATCACTGAAGAATTTGAAAAATCGTAATCCATAAAAATTAGGTTTAGATCTAGTAAAATAAATGAACATTCATCACTCAAAAATAGAATGAGAGAGAGAGAGAGAGGATAAATGTAGAGGATTAGGAATTAAAGGGATTAAACATATAAGGTACAGATCAACTTCATCCCCCAGCACATTGATCTAAGAGGAAAGGCCTTGGAGGATCCAATATCCACACGTGAGATCTATTAAATTCCAATTAACGAGAATATGTATTTGAGGGAGTATATTTTAATTTAAAGTGGGGATTTTAGAGAAATAACTTAAAATATTTAGTGCATTAAAAGAAATGAACCGACTTTTTGGGGATAGAATTCACTATTAGTTATAATTATCTTCTTATCTATACACCTTCATTGGGATAAAATAAGAGTTTCATATTTTTTCAACACTGTTACAAAATTTGTATAATAACCATGAAATCTACTCTTGGATATGGAGATGGGTACCTAGTTTGGTCACACCGTTTCACAAAATATACAAAAACTATGAAAATCCCAAATATTCCATTGTCCTTTAATTGAAGGGGGATTCATTTTTTGAACTAATTGTGTGACACCCAACATTTCATTAAGTAAAAAATAGATTTTTTTTCTATAACCACATCTTTTTAACTAACCATGTTCCAACTATGAACTCCTACATAAAATTTTATAACATTTAAAAATACACCATAAAAACCCAAAAAAATTATTTGTAAAAGAACAAAAAAATATGTTCAGGAAGTATATGAAATATTGAAATGGGATGTGAAAAAAATACGACAATAGATATGGTAGAGAATCAACTATTTACATTTCCACAATAATTCAAAATTTTAATGGAATGAAACATGATACATTATTTTAAATAACTAATAATAAATAAATTATCATCATTTCTATTAAATTGATAGGAAGAGTGTAGAGTATAAGTATTGGATAAACTAGATAAGTGGATATCTAGTGTTGATACACTAGAACTGTTAGTCTAATACCAAACCAGTAGTGGGTATTATTTATATGAAGAATCCAAATTTTTGATCTTATTATAGTTCATTTTGATATCTATTTTAATAAATATTTAATATTTTTTCATTAATTAAGATAGTTTTTTTATTTCATGAATTCACATTATTGTAAAGTTTTGTTAATTTGCTATGAATTATGAATTTAATATGCTCTCTCTTACTATTTAAATTTCATCAGTGAGGACTATCCTTTTAGAATAGTGAATTTAATCATTTTTACATGATCAATGGTATTTAGGTAATATAATAAAATTTATATATGGATCAACAATAAGACTTGTTTTTTTATATAATTTCAAGGAAATTTTGGGTTATAATTTTAGTTTATGTTGTATAAATTGAGTAATTCAATTGTATAACATGTTCACACCAGGATAAATGGAGATTCTATGTGTGTAAGATTTAATATAGCTATTAAATTTAATATAGGTATGTATATAATCAAGTCCAATGAGTTTATATTTTCTATCATAAATTTAAAATGATTTTCTAATTTTTTTACATTATATAAAACCTTTAAATCCTCGCCTTAATCATAAATATTTAAAAACAATATATAAAATGTGATATTATTACAACATATTCTACATCCTCCTTGTGAGATAACCTATTGGTGTCTACTAGATTTCATTTCTTGTTGATAATTAATTAATAATGGTTTTGTGAAATTATCTCATGAATCAATTTGATCAAATTACAAGGAGGATAACTATGGCTTTTTAATTTGTTTTAATAATAATAATTAAAGTAAAAAAATTAGTACAATAAAAAAAATTATTTTAAAAATTTATGATCTTATGATTATATTTATTGACAAGAGTTATATGATATTTAGAAGGTGGAGTTTTTTGAATAAAAATATGCATTATAATAATTATAGATTTATTAGACGTATTTAAAGAGTCAAAAATTGATATTCATTCCACTACAATGAATTAATTAACCCAATGAGTATAATAATAGGAAGCCATACAAAAGGAAAATATTATCCTAAAACATTTTTCTAATGATGATACTTATGAGTATATGATAAAACCATTTTTTGTAATTTTAATTTATTAACTCTAATTAAAATTATATTTACAATTTAACCAATGATATATCAAAAGAAAACCAAGATTCTATAGAATAATGTTTTGTTTATTTTATTAAAAATTAATTTATATGTGAATACATAATTTTTTATATTGAAATCTTATAACTCTATTATAATTATTTATAAAAAAAGGGTAAACGGTATAATTATTCATCAGGAATGTATAATTTGATGACATTGAACTTTGTCCTTATTGCGATGAATCTTTTTTTTGTAAATTTTTCACATAAAAATTATGCAATAACACAATAAAACAAATGGATAATTTTTTTTCCTTTTTTCAAATTATATTGACATCAAATTATTATCTACTTATTTGTTATTATATTTCATGCCTAATAATTACGATTAGACTGATTATTATAAGGGAAGTGTTAGATGAAATAATAAAGACAATTTAGTGTACGATTGATCTAGGAAAAAGTTTACATGAGGATCCTATTATTGGGATGATATAGAAATAAGAAATCATTATTCAATTATAAATTAACGATTCCACATCTGGAAATAAATTTCTAATAAAAATTGATGATTATTCCTTCTAGTATTGTATAATAGATTCCCCCTTTATTTTTACTGCTTCCACTATATCATGGTAAGTGAAAAGCCCCTGATGAGAACATATAGAAATATATTTGGGGATATTTTTCATGAAATAAAAGAATAATGTTGCAGAAGATATTAATATATTATTATATATGACATGATGGACTAGCCTCCATTAGACTTGGGATAAACCACTACCGCAATCCAGCAAATGATTACCTAAAATGAAACCCCACCATGGAGGCCCAAACCTTAATTTTTACTATTTTATCAAAAAATTTACATAAATAATATTAATTAAAATATAATTTCCGAATTCATATTATTCTAATGGATTTTAATTTTTTGAAATTTCAAAAAGTCACTCAATATTGCCCCATCATAAATAATTTTGGATGTGAGTTTTCACCCCACTTGTATTTTTTAGATGATATATTTATTATTTTCAATTTAAATATAATCTATTGAACAATGAGAATAATTTATCCAATATGATCTGGGGAAAACATTGTTAAGAAATTATATTTTTTTATCCTTTAATTTAACTGTTTTTGTTTTATTTTTATTTTTTCTGATCAATTTTTAAATTTTAAGACATTATGAATTAGTGGAGCTAAAATTAGTCTCTGTTGTAAATTTTCAAACTAATTCCTTGATGGTTAAAAATATTTCTATGAAACAGAATTCCAATCAGAGATGAAAATGGATTCATATCATGTTCAAAACATAGATAATTTTAGAGGATGGCCATTTATTTTTGAATCCTATGGAAAAACTCACAGTTTAAATTGAATATTAGCATTCATTGAGGGTTTTAAACATCATGGTCCTATTATTTACATTATTATAATATCTTAAAGGATCAAAAAATTCCTTCATTAACAATAATATTTTACTATTCTAACAACTATGATCAATAGGTAATTGTATATACAGGATTTTTATGTTCCATTGATTTTAAAATACCTCATTTTTAAGATAATCCAATTTTGATCAATCCAACCCAATAAATTTATTCTTTATATATCTTTAAAATACATCATTGTTCCTATCATGTAGTCAAATTATATATCTATTTTACTTATCAAACATGAAATAAAATTCTAAATTCTTGATTTATTTGATCATATGTGATGGGGGAGGAAAAATTGCCACATGGTACTTATTTAACCTTGAAATACTGTGTTTAAAATAAAAGGAATAGTAGATTTTTTTATTTGATGAAACCTGGATCGACATTATCTATTTTGAAGAGATTTTGATTAAAAAATTAATAAAAATATATTTTTCTGTAACCAATGAAAATAGTTGAATAATAAATAATTCCCAGATATGTGAAATATATTGTTTTCAAGAAATATATAACCTAAAATTCCCAGCAGTATTTCAATCTCCATTTATCTCTCATAATTTTTATCTCGAATTTAGTAAAGATATTAAATAACAAAATAAAATCAAATATATGAAGAATGTTAAATGGATTCATCGATACCACTAAAATGATTAATGGTAATCAAATTGATTGAACATTTTCATGATGTTAGATGGTTATTTAATACTATAAAGAGAAAGGTGGATGCATATTCCTCTATTTAAGTTTGATAAATTCATATTTTCCAATAAAATAGAAAATCATCATTATTTTTGTAATTGATTTTTTTATATTTTATCATAAATTCCACATTCCACTAGACAACAATATAAATTACTCATGATAATAAAAATTTATTTGTCCCATATAGTGTTGATATATTAGAATTTACCAAATTCATTGTGATTAGATTATATGTTTGGATGTCTGTTTTTTTAAAATCTGTATAATGACCTGGATTTCCCCAGGCCTTTCCTTTATGAAAATCCAGTGTTAGGGTGTTTTGGGAGGTAATGCTAGCACATTTTAAGAGTTTTCTGAATTTCCAGTTTGTGTGTCGACATGTCAGTGTGTTATCATGTCAGTGCATCAGCATGTCAGTGCATTGGAATTTCAGTGCGTCGACATCGATGAGTTATGGGTTTAGAAATCCATGAGTTAGGGGCATCGACATCTGTGAGTTGTGGGTGTTGGCATAATTGAGTTGAAGTCATCATCATAGGTGATTCTAGGGCATTAGTGTATGTAGGTCATGGCATCAGTAGGTCAGGGAATCTATAGTTCAAGGCGTCATTAGGTCGAGGAATTTGTAGGTTGTTGCTTCGGTTGGTTATGGCATTGGTATTTCATTATTGGTGGCTCAGCATAGGTAGGAAGCATCTGTAGCTCACTGTAACTCCCCAACCCCAGTTACCTAGAGTCGGTGCAATATTACATAACATTGGCATGATCACAAGAGATCATGTATCAAAATACTGATTAGTTTAGTATCCATGGAAGTACTAGATACATACATAAGTTTTACATTACATCATGAAATAAAAAAACAACAACATTGTGTACCATTTGATCACACTCATATACCTTAGCCTATCTTTGTAGGTCAATAATAATATACTTCTTCATATCCTAGTAAAATTAAAATAAATGATAGTGGTGATCTCTGATGCTCAGTAAGGATAACAATACAACAGAAAATATCATAAATAAGAATAAACATTTAAGGCAATGTATATGACTAAAACACAAACTTTTTAAAATTAAAATTAATCATAAAATGGAAAATATAAATCAAATAATTCTATTTACTTATTCACATGGATATTATTCTCGTCGAATAATCACATGTATTATCAATAGCTAATTTCATAATGATGGAATGCATAATGTCGGACATCATAACAACATTGTCAAGGCCCTGTGCCAAAAATACAAATAAGATTTTGTTAAGGTCTTGTTCCAATACACTTGTTTGTCTCATGAGACCGACTGATGCATCAAGGATCTATAGTGAGCTCCACCCATTACTTACTATGTCTAATTTATTCCTTGTATGAAAAGGATAAAATATAACACAAAAATTCGTATTAAATCTAGCATATGAAATGTTAATATTTTAACTATAAACCATGAATTGTATAAAAATAACACACCCATAGTAAATCATATCACTAAACCTTCAATACAATATGGAAGATTATATAATAATAAATCAACTTCAAACTAGTGTAAAATCAATCCAAGGATGTTGACATAGATGAAATCAAAACATTCTGAGAGAAATATCCCTTTATATTTTGAAATAATTAAAAAGACACATAATTATAAAAGAAAAAATTTATTTTGAAAACATTCTAATAATATTTTAAGGTAAGCATCAAAGGTGTTATAACAATGGAAAATAGCATCACCCGCCGTATAAGTTAAAAAAATTCTTAACTTAATTTGTTGAAATGTTCATAAAGTACCTTGTTAGGAAAATGACAAACATATTTCCTTTAAAAAAATTTATAAAAATTAAAATAGGGTATAAATAACATAAACCCATATTATAGGAAATACTAAAAATGTTTTGAAATACATTTTTATGAAACACGGATGTATATGATAAATAATTCTTAGTTGATGCTTATATATAAACAACATCTGATAATAAAGAGACTGTAAAATTCAACGTTAACATGAAATTTTCCATTGTAGAGGGTATGTTATAATATTTTATAACAAATAAATCACTTTTATTAAATTTTACAAGAACTAGATACATAAATATGATATCATATATGATCTTATAATATTTCGTTGTTAATAATATTTCAGTAGTATCATTGTTACGGGTGTTAACTTATTCGTTTTACTTTATATGTTTTGTAACTGAAGTCATGTTTAATTTGGATAGGATGTATTTTATTCATATCCAAAATGATATTATTTTCCTAAACATTATTTTAAAACATAAAATGAAAATTAATCTTTAATGGATACGATAGGGAATGAATCTCATTGCATTTGTGGAGACGGAAATCTGTACGTATGCACGAGTGATAATATCATTCTATTGATGGTAAATAATATGTAACTGGATGGTATATCATATATTTAGAATCATTAAAATGTTATATTTATTATTTAAATCAGTTATACTCATTATTATACCAATCCAAATAACGAGGTGTGGAATAACAAACTATGCCATGACGTGGAGACGGTATGGCATACGTACACAAGTGTGGTGACTTTGTCATTCATCAGATGGATTGAATAAAGAATATATTTGTAAAATATTAATAATAACATCACAGTATGTAGAAGTTACTAGAGTTATTATTTTTTAATGGAAACATAAAAGAAATAGGATGTGGAAGAAGAAAAGTACTTTGAAAGAAATAATGAAATTATTACCTCTTCTTCGGGTCTTTTCTTTTGATTTGATCAAAAGGGATCCATTGGTTGGATTTTATGATCAAATTAAGGCATATATGATTATTTTAGTGTTTTTGGGATGATATTTTAGCAGGTTTTTTCCGATCCAAATGGTTTTGGAGTTGTGATTGTGAGAGAAATGGAAGTACCCTTTTATAAGAGATGCGAGGGTTACTTTGGGAGAAGCTTGAAATATTATTTTATTATAAAATTATTTTCAGTTTATAATGGATCCAAATGGATTTACATAGCGTATAAGGATGGTATGGGTCTAAATAATCTCTACTAATAGGTTTTAGACATATTTAGTTCACCATATTAACCTTATCTTTTAGATTTAACTCTTAGTTAAATAGTTTAACTTTTACAATGTCTTCTCCTATGTTTATATTAAATGGTTAATAAACAAACTATAAAATGACAAGAGAACCTAAAGTGGTTCATAAATGACAAATATATCATTATATAATTCCTTTGGGGGAACCATAGATTTTTAGGGATATTATATCATTTAATAATATAGTATTTGTTTTAAAAACTCATTTATGTCATTTTTTACCCTATTTAGTATTTGGTTTTTTTAAGTCATCAAAACATTATTATGTTAAATAAAATACATTAAATTAATCCTAACATGTAATATTAACCTATTACATTATTATAATTCCTCAAAAGTCTCAATTTACATTTATTTGGATATTTATAATATCATTTATTTTAATGTTTCATTAATAAGGTAATTACTGCATAATAATTGTTTCATAAACAAATTTAATTATTTAATGTATAAAAGTTATAAATAAAATACAATGATGTAGGAAATAATTTAATATTTCTAGTTAATATTTATAGTTTAATTTATATTATGTATTACCCTATATTAAAAATCATTTAGTTATTAAAATTGGAATTTAACACTTTTAACTCTTCTTTAAATAAAATAATAATAAATGTCTTAATCTAATCTATCTGAATGAAAGTGGATCCTATTTTATTATTAAGTATTATTTTGGTCAAAATAAGTAATCCAGTATAATTAGGACATGTGTTAGGGTAGTTATAATATCATTTTTACCTTTAATTACACTGTTTAATTTCAACTATTGAAAATAAAATTCAAAAGTTCCTATTCACAAAATAAATTCATACTACTAAACAAATTTTACTTATGAATTTCAACCGTGTCTCTAGTATTTTTTAAATCCAATTCAAAGATGCACTAAAATTATGTTTTATGTAAATTTTCAAATCTTCCAAGAAGGTGGGTAAAAGATATTAAAAAGTTCAAAAAAATTTTATACATCTTATCTTATTAAAAAAGACTATAATGATTTAAATTGATTTTATATTGATTTTTTGTATATATATTAACATAAAAATAAATTTATTTAAAAATAATTATTATTTTAATACAAATTCCGGTTTATGTACTATGTAGTATTTTTCACTGTTCATCAAAAATTGATATTTTCTAGAAAAATACCAAAAATTAATCTTTTTCTAATTTTGATATTCCAAATCAAAAAATGAAGTCTATTTTATAGGTTTCTTTTGTTAGGAGTGTCTAATAATGATTTTAATATTTTTCACAAAAGGACCTAAAAAGTATTTCTTAAAAAAAACAATTTTTCTAAATATATAACTATTTTATAAAAATATATACATTTCATTATAAATATGTTTCATTTATGTGAAAACATTATAAATAACAATAAAAATATATTTTTACTATTCATATCACAAAATTTAATTGATAAATAAATATATCATTTAAATAATTAAAATACTAATATGTTGTTTCATAGAAACTCAATCTTGCATATAACGCAATCCAAGTCAGTGTTTTGTGAAGTATAAGATATTGAATTACATTAATGATATAACTTACTATGAAATATTGGTGTGTTACATTTTACCCATCTTCAATAAATTGGATCCTCGCAATTTTAAATTGTTTTTCAAAAATATAAGGTTAAAAATAAAAAACACCTTAGTGGAAAACCCACATTAAAAATAGGGTTAATAAAATTTAGTCTTAAATGGAGGGAAAGGTAATTGATAATGTCACCACCAAATTATGATTTTAAATAGGAGAACATTGGTTAAAATTGTAGACACATAATTGGGGGAAATGTAAATATTTATAGGGATTTATTGAGTTCATCAATCCTAAACAAGTGAAAAATAAATAGAAAATTGAGGGCCTCAAAGCCATAAATCTATGATGACCAAAAATATCATCGGTTCATAAAAACATAACGTATTAGGATAACACATTTTTGGTTTTTTTATCCATTAACTATTGTTTAAGAATTAATTTTTTCATATAATAAGAAAATAAAATTGAAAAATAGAGTCCCATCATTTAACTAATTACTAAAACCAACTCATATTTCAATCCAAAAGATAATAGAACTTGAAAATATTCTATTTATCCTAATCATGTAGGGTTTCAAAAAAAATGAATTATTAATTCATTTATCAAATCATTTGAAAAAATTAATTATAAAAACAAGGACATCACATAGGTCAGTGGTAGGTGATGCACCATTGTTTCCCTTCAGTTGCGGGTTAAAGTCTTGTGGCCTTGCTGGACGCGACAACATGTCTCCCGACCTTCGGGTTGTCCTTTTTATAAAAAATCCAATAAAAATATTAATAAATGTTTTAACCATAAACCATAGTATCCAATGTCCAACTTAATATATTCCAACCATTAGACGTATCCAAAATAATTGTGTCCCATCTCATTGTCCAAATGTTTATAAGGAAGTTCAACATAACATAATCAATATCTTCTATTTCCACATAATAATATGTGAGTACCTTCATTATGTATTCTAAAAAAAAATTTAACACCCTAAATTACCATAAAATCATATTGATTAAATTCATTCTCCCTTATTCCTTATTGAATTATTGATATATTACTTATATCCAAAAAATTTGAATACTCCAACTACTGGAATTATACTCTTTACGAACGGTTAAGAACCATTGGTAAGGGCCTAGAAACCATTGGTATATTATATACCAACGGTTTTCCAAACCATGGCCAAGTAAGCCGTTTGTATAGCCTTATACCAACGATTCTGTGTAAATCGTTGGTATATGTGTTAAAGGAAGAGATATACCAATGGTTTTACAGACCGTTGGTATATGTTACCCTTATACCAATGGTTTAGAACCGTTGGTATGTAGTGTAAAATAAAAAGGAAATGGGTATAACAACGGTTTAGAAAACCATTGGTAGAATTTCATACCAATGGTTATAAAAAACCGTTGGTATAATATATATCAAAAGGATATACCAACGGTTTTGAAAACCGTTGGTATACATATGTTGTAGCTCCACAGTAGAAGAAGATAGTAGTTACATCTATCCTGCTCTCCATACCTACAAGAACACATACAACTTGAACCCAAAATTCTACATGGGATGTTTAAAATTCACCCAGAATTTTGAAATTTATAAATTTAAATTCCATTCCTCACTCAAACTACAACACGAGAATAATTCAGAATTCAATACATTCACATTTCAATACATCCATAATTTAAATGAAATAACACCCATAACACCAATACAAAATTAAAATCCAATACATCCAGAATCCAATACACATAATAGTATTCAAAATTTAGAATTCATTACCAATATTTCCATAATCCAGTACATCTAGAATTCATAAATTTAGAATTGAAAAGAAATAACACCTATAATAGTATTAAAAATTTAGAATTCACTCCTCACTCAAACCAGAACACTAATATACACAAGAGAAAATGCCTACATGTTATTGGAAGCATATCAGATGTTTACACAAGGTCTTGGGTTGAATATCTTAAAAAAATAGAAAAACATGGGTAGAGTGGACCAGGATCATGATTCCCATAAGATAGACAATGGTAGTGGTCATGTTATTAGACCTAGGATGAGTTATTTGAAGCTCATGGGATGTTTATATTCTTCTAATGAAAATGTATCCATATAAAAATGGTTAATGATGTGTTAGTGGAAAACATTGTCCAATCTTGACATATGAGGTGGGTTACCAAAATATCCTAAATGTTTTTCATAGAATTTTCAATAGGAATAAGAGGGTATGTGGCTAATTGTAATTTGGTATCCTCGATGTGATTTGAGATGAATCCCCATTTTGGGAAGTGTGTATGAATATTCAATTATGTCTTTAATATTGGGTTCTCAAAGGGACTTTGGTTTGGTCCTAGAACCCACTATCTGATGGTGACATTGGCGTATTAAATATCATGTGTTTTAGAATAGGGATATGAGTACCTCACATGAAAAGTGGATTTTGTGAGGCTGGACTAGGGATCATTGTGCTAATGTATCAACCCAATCCGAATATGTTTGGTCGGCTTTCCGTATGCAAGTTGTTGTTTTTACTTAAAATCATGTCCATTTCAAACAAAAGTGAGACAGCTTTAGTGGTACCAACCACACCGTGTCTCATATTGAGGCGGGGTTGACTCATACACATCACAAATGACCCATGGATCGTTTTCTTAAAGTATCAATGAAATCCCAATGCGTTTGGATGGTTTTTTGTATGTCAGTTTTTGTTTTCACTTAAAATGTAGTCCATTTCAAACAAAAGTGAGACACTTTGAGTTGTACCGGCCACACCGTCCCTCATATTGAGATGGAGTTTACTAGTACATGTCACAAATGACCCATGGATCCTTGTGCTAAAGTATCAACATAATCAGAATATGTTTGGTTAGTTTTTCGAATGTCTATGGTTTTTACAAAAAGCATTGTCCATTTTAAACAAAATAGAGTCACTTTGAGTGATACCAGCCACACCGTACCTCAGATTGAGGCGGGGTTGACTCATACACGTCACAAATGACCCGTGGATCATTTTCCTACAGTATAAATAAAATCTGAATGTGTTTGGTCAGTTTTCCATACGTAAGTTGTTGGCTTCACTTGAAATCTTGTCCATTTCAAATAAATGTGTGATAGTTTGAGTGGAAATGTCCACACCATCCCTCATATTAAGATGTAGTTGACTCATACATGACACAAATGACCCATGGATCGTTCTCCTGAAATATCAATAAAATCAGAATAAGTTTGGTCAGTTTTTTGAATGTATGTTGTTTTTACATAAAATAGTGTCCATTTTAAACCAAAGAGGGACACTTTGAGTGATCCCGGCCACACCATTCCTCAAATTGAGGCAGGCATGACTTTTACAAGTCACAAATGACTGATGGATCATTTTCCTGATGTATCAATATATTCAAAAAGCATTTGGTCAGTTTTTCGGACGCAAGTTGTTGTTTTAACTTAAAATCCTGTCCATTTCAAATAAACGTGAGACAGTTTGAGTATTTCTGGTCACAATGTACCTCAAATTGAGGAGAGGTTGATGCTTACATGTCACATATGACCCATGGACCGTTTTCCAAAAGTATCAACCAAATACGAATGCGTTTTGTTGGTTTTCAGTATGCAATTTGTTGTTTTCACTTAAATTTTTGTCCATTTCAAATAAATGTGACACACTTTGAGTGGTATCGGCCACTCTGTTCCTCAGATTGAGGTAGGGTTGACTTGTACATGTCACAAATGACCCATGGATCATTGTCCTGGTGTATCAATACAATCATAAAGCATTTGTTCAGTTTTCCATATGCAAGTTGTTTTTTCTATTAAAATCCTGTCAATTTCATATAAAAGTGAGACAGTTTGAGTGGTGCCGGTCGCACCGTGCCTCAGATAGAGGTATGTTTGAGTCGTACACATCACAAATGACCCATGTATCATTTTCCTAAAGTATCAATAGAATATGAATGTGTTTAGTTGGTTTTCCATATGCAAGTTGTTGTTTTCACATAAAATCTAGTCTATTTCAAATAAATGTGAGATATTTTGAGTGGTAACAGCCACACCATCTCTCTGATTAAGACAAGGTTGACTCATACTAATAAAAAATGACCCATGGATCCTTTTTCTAATGTATCAAAACAATTAGAATATTTTTGGTCAGTTTTTCGAATGTCTGTTGTTTTTTACTGAAAATAATGTCCATTTTAAACCAAAGAGAGACAATATGAGTGATACCGGCCACACCGTGCCTTGGATTGAGGCGGGGTTGACTCATAGACATCAAAAATGACCTATGTATCGGTGTCCTGATGTATCAACACAATTAGAAAGCATTTGGTCAGTTTTCTGTATGCAAGTTTTTGATTTCACTTAAAATCCTATCCATTTTAAATAAAAGTGAGACAATTTGAGTGGTACTAGCCACACCATGCCTCATATTGAGGCGGGGTTTACTCGTACAGGTCAAAAATGACCCATGAATCGTTTTTCTAAAGTATCAATATAATCCAAATGCATTTCTTCAGTTTTCCGTTTGCAAGTTATTGTTTTCACATAAAATCTTATCCTTTTCTATTTCCTCTAGAAATGGGGAAGACCTCGTCGATTTAATGTTCAAACATTCCAAGCGGTTTCTAATGGATTTTTTCATAGAACCGGAAACATCCAATGATTCTATATCCATTTGGACCTAATTTCCAAAGGTAGGTGCTCATTAGTTGTGAACTGATAAGGGTTATGAATTTTCATTGGTCGAGAGGATGGGAGGTCAGACACATCACACCTTTTTGAAGAGAATTATTGTCTAAATCGGGACTCTCATTATAGATTTAACTTATGTTCATAAATCCTTATTAAATTACCATATATGAAAATGAGATTTCCTTTAGATCTGACAATCAATGATTAATATGTAGGAGATTAATAAAATCTTTTATATGTATTCGAGGTTCTTCATCGATAGAGAATCATCTGTGTTTGTTTAGAGATTATTAGTCAATGGTATCCTTCAACACTTTATATAGAAATCTCTTGGTCATTATGATAACCATACTGGTTTTAAAGACACTCACCGGGGTACTTGAACTTTATTGTCATTAAAAAGGATATAGATTATTAGAGAGTTGGGATCATACCCGTAGATGGGCTACCTACGTATCCTTTGTTTAAGAAACGGAATCAGAACCCATGTAGTTCGAGTAAAGAAGTATGATGTCTATGCATGATTTATTGGTCAAAGAAAGATGTCATAATTAATTTTACACTCTAAGCTCATGTGAGTCATGCTTGGTGTGAGAAACAAGAGGTATTGGTAAAAACCAGACAATTGTGCGATGAATGATGCAGTAATAAGAAATGATATCGGGATTATGTATGTCTGACTATCCAAATAGATAGATATTAGGGCTCATTTCAGAGAAGAATTCAAGGAATAGGCTTCATAAAGGTATATTTGATTTTATGAAGATTTGGATACACTAACATGGGGATTACTCTTAAGGAGGATGCCCATATAAGGAGGGGACTTGGGGCTTACTCCTAAGGAGGATGTCCAAATAAAAAGAAATTAAGACTGGTTAAGAGATACTAGAACTTGGGCTTACTCCTGAGAAGGAGGCCCAGGTTAAGGAAATTTGGAAAATTGGGGCATACTCTTAATGAGGAGGCCCAAATTAAGGGAACATGAAGACTGGGGCTTAATCCTGAAAAGGAGGCCCATGATAAGGGAATTATGATTGGGGCTTACCCCTAAAAAGGTGGCCCAGGCTAAGGGAATTATGACTGGGGCTTACTCATGAAAATGAGGCCCACATTTAGATAAATTAAGACTTGGGGTTACTAATGAGAAGGAGGCCCGATGTATAGGGAACTTGATAACTGGGGTTTCTTCCTGAGAAGGAGGCCCAAGAATAGGGGACTGGGACTTACTCCTGAAAAGGAGGCCCAGGTTAGGGATCCTCTCATCTTAAAGGATGAGGTTGAATGAATGAAAACTCTAATCTTAGTGATATATAAATATGTAAATCGCTATGTTTTGAGAGATGTTCCACAGAATTCCTTTCAGGTAAAGAATCTAACAAAGTAACGATGTCATAAATGACATTGAAGAGGGTTTTGAAGGATAAACCATAAATAGGAGAGGTGGATTTGACGAAAGAAAGTGAATAGGCAGGAGGGGCACCCAGAAATAGAGAGGTGCGTAAATCCTGTGTGGGCGCGCAAGTCCTGGTCGCGCAATTATACTTACATGACACATGGGTACTTGCGCGATGGTCAACCCATAAGGTAATAATTGGGAGAGACTTGGCATAAGCCCTTATTTTTATCCCTAGGGGCTTCCAAAAGAGTGGCGCGCAAGTTTTGTTGAAGGGATCGGGCGGTGCGCATGTGTGGCCATTTCCCTTAAGGGCTGGCCACTTAGGCGTGCAAGTGTTGATTAGTTTTAACACAAAGGCCTTGTTTTCCCTGTTTAGATCTTCCATTATAGGTAAGAAATAACCGTATAAGTGACCAGAAGACTTCAAGCAGAGACTAGGGCGGCCAGAGCAAAAATATAACTTTTGGAATTTTTTCCGTCCTCAAATGGGGGGCTCACCAGGGGTAATTATATGCTGCTGAAGACCCCGAGAAAAAAATCATGTAGGGTGCGCAAGTCACATGCACGCCCAATATGTCGCGTGCATGTATACCTGCGTGACTGGGATGAAACCTGTGTGACCCATTCTGAAGAAAATCCTTCTTCATGCCTTTGTCAAGTTTTGATGTTTCTTCAAAGGATGGATCACTTTGGACTCAGGTATTTCCCTTTTTTAGTCATTTAGACTCTATTACAGAAAGGAGTGGCAACAAAAGTCCCCCTCATAGTTGGATTCGAAAGAAGGAGGATCTGACTCTGAGGAATAAGGAGAAAACCAAAAAAATGTGGTGCACAAGGGTTGAGTGTGCAGATGGGGTCGCCCAGGTGCGAGTCGCGCGGGCTTCGGCATGAAGGGGTGCTACCAGGAATATATATGCAGCCATTCCCCACGCAAATCAACCATTTCTCAAGGATTTCTACTCTCATCACGCAAGTTGCCTTCGTCGCGCAAGTTACATTTTTTCCGCTGGTTGTTTGTGTCGCACTTCTGTAGAGGTATTTGGACTTGCGAGGTGATACCTGCGTGCAAAAAAATTGCGCGACACAACAATACTTGCGTGCCAAAATTGGACTTGTGTGCTTTAATGACTTATCCATTTTTTCACTTTTCTTCAGAAAATTTTATGAAAAATCAACTCACTTAAGAGTTAATTATTTGACTTTTGTGTAGATTCAATGGCTCCTAGATGATTCTGAACGGATAATGAATTGGCTAGCAAGAGAATTGATGACCTGATGAATGTTGTTTTCCATGATTAATATACTGTCTTCAATAGAACTTTTCCAAATGTGTAAATGTTCTTAACGAAGTATCATTGCAATTTTCCATAGTGCTTCTTCTTGCCTCTATTTGGGAATTGTCATTTTATAGATGTCAACATTCCAGAGGCAAAGAGCTATCTCCCAATTTCTGGGTTTCAGAATTATACCAATTTTGATTCAGAAAATATCTCAAGTGGAGGAGTATTTGTAAATACTAGAACAAAGGAGAAAGCTTATATGATGCCTCATAGCCCTTGTGCGCCAGATCTAAAACCTCACAAGCCTGAGCTACATCCACATTGATATCCTTCAATCTTCTGAAATTATCAGATGGATCAATCTAAAGGCTGGAAGAAGAGATGGTATTTTCTTCCTGGAGGAGGTGTGAATCCATCTTGGATGTGGGTATACTGGGTGTGACAAACCTATGCAGAGTTTGTCAAGGATTTAAAAGGAGCTGCGATATATGAGGCCGTCTGGGCTGGGCAGACATATTTCTATAGGAATGATGAGTTTGTGTAGGAGATAATCAGCCACTGGAGCCCAGATACCAATTCTTTCCATCTAAATCATGGAGAAGTAGTAATTAGTCTGTGGGATGTCTACAAGATCTCAGGGGATCCAATTCTGGGTGACATGTATGATGATTTCATCCATCCCAAGGCGAATTGGAATGATTCAGAGAAGACTCCAGTCGTGGCTCGGGATTTATTGAAAATTTTCCACAAGATCAAGAGTTGAAATACCTCTTTAAATCATTATAGAAAGGATATTCATCTAGATGAGTGGATGGATTTGTTTCTTACCAAGAAGGAGGAGAAGGATTCAAAGGAGAAGGGGCCCACCTATACTCGTCCTACTACCCGCCCCAGAACTGAGAAGAGGGGTCCTCTTTGCTCATTTAGGCCAACTCTGGAAGTAGGGGAATTTGAGAAGTGGGGGTACGAAGTGAATCATAGAATCCCAAAAAAGACCCGTTTGGAGGGCTTTTTAGCCTTGTGGATCAGTTTTTATCTTCTACCAGTTAGGGATTCGAAGGGAGGCGTCAGGACATGTACCTTCATTGTGGCAGCCAAGTTGGATGAGAAGAAAATGGTTGGGTTGGCCACCCCCATTTTGGCAAAAACTCACAGGAGCATACTCCATGTATTTATGGGTAAGTATCCTTTGAGAATAGTTGGACCATTCCATGTTTGTTGTGGATGGATTGCCACTCATTTTAGGACATATAATGTATGGAACGGAGTACAGGTTCCTGGAGGTATCTTCAGGTCATCAATGCATGCATTTTCTGGAGTTGCTCTATTAGCTCTCAACCTCTATGATATGAAGGTGAGGCTGAGAATGTACAAGGAATTCAATTTCTTTCCTTATGGAAACCCTCCAACCGGGCGGTTTGATGATGATGGAACCGCTGGCCTAGAATTGATGTCGTACATACTGGCTTGTAGATATGGTGTGATGGTCACCAGGATTGATGGAGAGATTATATGTGAGGCCATTTCTCCAGACATATTTTCACGCCAATTCAAGTGGATGAAGCAGACTACTGTATCCCCTCTTGTGCATCTCAGGTTAGAGCAGCATCCGATGGTTTCCTGAAAACTGTAGTTGCTGACAACTATGGAGAAGATCAGGGCGGTATTTGATCTACCAGTGGACAAGACGGCAAGTAAATTGACTACATGGTATGCTGATAAGTGGATAACATCATACCCTAGAAGGGTACTGAATCATCCGGTTTATTAGGTGGGGAAAAAGAAAAGAACCGTAGAGAAAGAAACCCTTCATGAAGGTGAATCTTCCCAACCTGGAGCTGAGTCACCAGGTTCCTCACCTAGGGCTGACTCATCGGATTCCCAAGATGGGGATGATGAGGCACAACATACGGAAAAGCGGCCCCATGCCAGATATAATCCTCCTGTCAAAATTAAAAGACCAACTCCATCAACTCCCAGTGAGTTACTTCATTGGGGAAATTTAATCATCATTACTTTATAGAGTAACATGTCATATTTTTGTATTCTCTATCCGTAGTTGCAGGAGATGGGAAGAAGCTAATGTCTAAGGTTATAGGACCCTCCTCACATCCTTCTAGTACACATGCCGAATATTTACGACCAGAGGCTATCCAGACATGGAGAAGTTTATATTATGATACTGAAACTACATGGCTGGATTATGCGAAGGGATACACATCCCTGGAATAGGGAATCTTCGGGCTTCTAATGATATCTATTTCGAGGATGATCCTGATGAAGTGAGGGCTTCCATTAGAGAGTTGGAAATTCTCATATATTCCAACGACAATTCCATTCCTGTCACTAAGCGAGTGAAGAAAATGATAGATCGTGGTGCCACTGAGGGAACTGATGAGGTGTGGCATAATTACGTGGCTCCTAAAGATGTAAGTCTCTTTCCTTATTTTCTTTGTAACATGATTAGATTCAATTCGTTGTTACTCAAGGAAATTATTTTCTTCATCTTGTAGATTGCAAAGAAAGGAACTGTTGAAGTTCTTTCACCACAATATAGCCTTGGTGGTACTGCCATCGGGGCTAATGAATCTCCTCATCAGCAGGGTGAAATATCTCCAGGAAAGAAAGGCATAGACGAGGAATTAGACATGGATTTTGATTCACCAATTCCTGTACTTGTATATGATGTTTCCATTACTCCAAAAAATCCAAAGAAGAAAAAGCATCGAAGGAGGAATTCCAAAGCTAAACGCTTCATCAGTAGTGGTAAGTCCTTCGAATAATCATGAGTCTTAACCCTTGAAAAGATTACTCATACATTTTTGGATTGTAGGGGCTTCTTCAAATTCACCTATGAGGGAGATAACTAACCCTCCTTTGAGGACCATAGAGGGTACTGGTGAACAATCACAAGTTCAGGCTGACATGGCTATTCCTGTAGAAGTGCCAACGATTGTTCCCAGTATCCCTCCTGCTTCTGTTGCAAGAAGAGAAGAGCCTTCTTCTGGTAAGTTAATAATGCTTCATAAAATGATGAAAGAAACATCAAATGACTTCAATTAGGCGATACTTTAGTTTCAACCCCTGCACTATAGCTTTTGGATTCCATTGCAACTAACACCGTTATTTTTTCTGAAGATGCTCTCTCGGGTCAGAGGCCACAGAATGAGGGTCACCAAGAAGATGTATCGAATGCTCCCACTGGTGAGACTAACCAGGAATCTGAGATAACATTGGATGAAATGATGGAACATGGCACATTTTTTGAAGATTTTTTAGATCATCTTAAATTACCATGTAATTTAGAAGATTATGGACGTGAGTGTTATCCTTCGTCTTGTTAAAAATAACTTCTGATTAAATGTCTAATCATGATCGGTTGAAATGTGCAGTTCTATCTGAGCTTGCTTCTGAACCGCCAATGCCGAAAGTGGGTACAGAAAACCCTATTATTGCAAAGACATTAGCTCAAGTGGATCTTAACATGGCAGAGCTTCCTAAAACTCATCCTAAAATTTCTGTTGAAGTTAGGAAAGACAGGGAGGATCCTTCTCAAGTAGTTGATCTACAGTTGGGTAAGAGATAATAATTTTTTGCGACTGTACTTAATTTTCAAGACGTACAATAAATTTTTGTTATTCTTTGAAACTAACCAAATCTTTCAATTGATTATGCAAGGCCATCAATTTCAGTGGCCAGATCTAGAGGATAAGCTTCATCCTCCACCCTAACTAGAATTGAAAGTGAAGAAACATGGGTCAGAGGGGAAGGAGTAGAACTGTGCACCTCCCTAAGTGCATTAATCACATATTATATATCCCCCTGTGAAAGTGATGCTAAGTCAGACCTGGAAGTACAAAAGGCGCTCCAATTTTCACAATGCAAGGTATGGAAGAACATATGGAAGATCATATCTGAAGTTCCTTTAGAAGAGATGTCATCGAAGATTCCCCGACTATCATCCATGTTCTTCATGTTGGGAGTTGGCGGTTTTGGATATCAAAAGATCCATGCTGCGGTAAAACAAGTCTTCGTAAGAAGGGGGAAGGAGCAGAAGTACCATCAAGATTCGACCAGAGTAAGGCTGTCAGCCAATATTGGCGAATTTGAGGCTGCAGTATCCCGAGATGAGGCTGATCATGCTGTCAAGTTGAAGGAGCTGAAGCATAAGATCAAGGAGAAAGTTGTCCAGTAGATTCACCTTCAGCAACAATTAGATGTTGTTACTGGGGAACTTCACCAACTAAACAATTCACTGGAAGGAGTTCAAATAAATGGTATGAAATCCATTGCTGAATCCAAGAAAGCACTCCATCAAGCTAAAAATAGTGAAGTTGGTTGAGTGCATGAGCTTCAAGTATCTGCTGATGAAGTTCAGGATGCTGTAAATCAAATTAAGATTTATGTTGATAGCGTTTTTTTAATTGTTGTAAAAGAGAAGAGACTCCAGTCTGTGGATGTACTTCTAACTTTTGTGCATCAAATGAAAAACACTTTCATCCTCGATCATTTGTGCATACATTTTTTTGCTATATGCTTTAAATTTTTACCTTAGCCAATGGGCCTAGTAAGAATAGTTTTATTTTTTATAAGATTATTATAAATAACCCTACAAAATTTAAATCTTATAATTACTCAATATTACCAAAATCATACGAAATGTATGTTTAGTGAGCTGGAACTTGACTTTTGTTCGGATTTTCCTTGTCTTTTGTGGGCAGTTTAAAGTCATGCATGTCAGACATAAAAAGGATAATGTTTATGGTCAAATTAGCTTTGACTGAATGAATAAAAATTGACTTAATTCCTTAACAATTTGTCTGAAAACATATTACCACACTCAAGTTTGAGGGAAAAAATGTAAACTATGACATAAGAAATTTGGAATCTGAGGAATGACATGAAAAAGGGATAAAATTAATTAGAAGTAGTAGTTCCCAAGAATGAAGTTACCATTATTTAACAAACCCATTAGGGGTGGAATTATGTAGGGCCGCTTAAGGAAATTGGCTGCATAGTCAAATAATAAGATCTTTTGGATGACAGGTCTGTTATATAGACTACTTATGAAAGGCCGCCTAAGGGAACATGCTGCATAGTGAGGCAAAAGAACTCTCAGAAATTCATTTTTATACTACTAAAAAGACAGTGGATGTTTATGGAGATTCAATTTTTCCAAAGCATAGAGTTTGTTGTATGGAGAGAGGTATTTGAATATGGAGACGATATTTCAAAACAAGATTGTCTAAAAACTGGATGAATGTCACTCCTATGAAGGTCCGACCCAATCATAGGGAAGAGAAATATAAACCATAGACTTGAATACTTTCAGATCATGAAAAAGAATGTGGGACAAATATGTTAAGGATGACTATATTTGCAGAGCCCAACATATTGTCCTTAAGAAAACTAAGGAAAAAAGAGGTTTCCATCCCATGAATGAAGTTACCATTATTTAAAAAACCTGTTAGGGGGTTGAATTATGCATGGACACCTTAGGGAATTGGCTGTATAGTCAAATAATATCATATTTTGGCTGACAAGTCTGTTATGTAGACAATTTATTCAAGGCCACCGAAGGGCACGTGCTTCATAGTCAGCAAAGGAACTTTCAGAAATTTGAAATTTTGTGACCAGAAGTCAAGAAATGGGTTATGGATATTTGGAAGTATTTAAGGTTAGGAGTATGATACATAAAAATGGGCATTGTTTCATGCATGTAGAGATACACAGACCAATGTTAACCATATTAATGTTGTGGCTGGGTCCTGAATTGAAATGTTGGACTTCACTTCGTATCCCATAAGTATGGGAATCAAGCCATACGTAGTTCTTAAAATATAGTTTAACATCATGTGGGACGAAAGCGTGGAATATCTTAGTATAGGGTCATAGAACTCAGACCATAATAATGAATACACAATGTGTGTTTTATAAACCTGATGTGAATGAAGACCAGGGTTTTCATACATCATTCATGTTTTCACAAGGGGACTTTTCAGACAAGGGGCTGAAAGTGGAATTTGGGGTTAGGACCAAAGACTTGGGGCTAGATTCGAGGGGTGTTCGAACGTTCCTACATATCCCATAAGGATGGGAATCAAGCTATACGTAGTTTCTGAAATACCCTCTATACATATTTGGTTCGAACAAGTGAATGGTGAAAAGGGGAATTTAGTGCAATGATGGTTTGACCCAAGATAAAAGGTTTAGGCATTGCCATGTATACATGTAGTCTTTGGAATAAACATGATTGGAAATCAATGTAAATAATGATTCCTTCTCAGGTGATGGTATCAAAGAATGTTGTAGTTTATTTTTGAATAGGACAAAAGTGTTGTACAGTTTAACGTCATATAGGAAGGAGAAAGGTGAAGCAATGCGAAGAGATTGGATTTGGGCTTGAACCTCAAGAGGTTGCCTAAGTACCTAGCCACAAAGGCAAGGATCAATGTCTGTGTTGTTCAATTAAAAAATTAATTGGCGGTCAAGTTGTTTTTGAGGACAACGACCTAAAAAATGATGCTAGGATTTACCCATGATTTGTTGCCCAGAGAGGGTGTTATGGTTGATGTTTAATCTAATCTCATGTGATTTATACTCGGTGTGAGTAACAAGAGGTAGCATCAACCTAAACGATGCACAGTTTAATGTCATGTAGGACATATGAAGGGACTATATGGTTTAAAGTCTTTTAGTGAGAACTATTTGTGCCGCACAGTTCAATGTCATGTAGCAGGGAAAAAATAAAGTGTAATGTCATGTTGGAATTATTAAGGGACTTTGTTCAGCTTTACATCATGTATGATGAATTATCAGTATAGTTTAACGTCATGAATGAAAAATATAGGGACATTGTTTAACATCATGTTGGACGTGAACATAGTTTTGCGTCATGTTGGACAATAAGGGTGTTGTACAGTTTAGCGTCCTATAGCTAAGATGATGGGGACAATACAGTTTAACATCATGGTGGATGAAAGGGGGACTGTGCAGTTTAGAGTCATGTAGTAAAGACAATAGAGGACAAATTTTAATGTCATGTTGGATGTAAGGGACTTCTGTACTGTTTAGCGGCATGTAGCTAGGACGTCACAGTTTAAAGTCATGTTGGATGAAAGAATTCCAAATAGTTTAATGTCATATTCATGGACCATTGATTATACAATTTAACATCTTGCAGGACGTAAGAGTATTTTTTTCACAAAATACTTCTTCAGAAACTTGGCATTGGTTGGAGTAGTGATGAGTTCTCCATCCATTTAGATTAAAGAATAAGTCCCATTGTAGTAGACCTTATGTATTGAGTAAGGTCCGTCCCATTTTGGTTCAGGCATGGGAGGTTTCTTTCCTGGTATCATTGGAGTTCTGAGAACCAATACCAATTCTCCCTAAATGAATGAACAAAGATGAACTTTTTTGTTGAATGCTCATTCTATTTGATTCTGAAAAACTTCCAAGTGATGCAGGGTGCACAATCATTTCTCATATAATCGTTCCAATTCATCCAATCACTTTTGAGTTTTTTCATTTGTAGATGACCGATCACAAATGGCTACTCTGAGCGAACGTAATTGAAATTCAATGGGAAAAACTGCTTCCATTCCATATACCAATGAATATGGATTTGACCGCGTTGCAGTGTGGGTGGTGGTCCGATAAGCCCATAAAGCATGAAAGAGTTTATTAGGACATTATTTCTTGTCTTTATCCGCCATATTTTGCAGTATGTTGGAAAGAGTCATGTTGAAGGATTCTATATGGCCATTGTCCGCTACATGATATCAACATGAATAAATGGATTTGATGTTGTATTCTTGATACAACATCCTCACCTCGGATGAACAGAAGTTGGTTTCATTGTCTGTCAATATGGAATAAGAGACACCAAATATGGAAATGATGTTAGACTTGTGAAGCTAACAATTATTTTAGAACTAACTTCCTTTAGAGGTTTTGCCGCTGCCCATTTGGAAGAGAAATAATTAGCATTAAGAATATACTTAAACTTCTTGGTTGTAGCTAAAGGGT
Organism: Viscum album; assembly: GCA_963277665.1. Classification (NCBI taxonomy): domain Eukaryota; kingdom Viridiplantae; phylum Streptophyta; class Magnoliopsida; order Santalales; family Viscaceae; genus Viscum; species Viscum album. The sequence goes on from OY728150.1 coordinate 1,968,029,964, forward strand.
AAGGTCCCACCACATCCATTTCCCATGTGGAAATTGGACACGAGTATTTAGATGTATAAAGCAACTCCAGAGGTTGATTAATGAATTTGGCACATACTTAGAAAGAATGACACTTCTTCATGAAATCAACATAATCTTGTATAATTGAAGGCCAAAAGTATCCAAGCCTTAGAATTTGATCAGATAGTCAATGTTCAGACTGATGGGCACCAAATACTCCTACATGTACTTCTTTCATGACAGTCATTGTCTCTTCACCATCAATTAATCTGAAGATAACACCATCAAAACCTATTTTGTAGAGAATATTCTTTGGGTGATCTAGGCTATCAGAAAAAGTAAAATTGACCACACGTCTCTGGACTTGTTCTTTCCCAGCTCTATCAGGTGGAACTGTTCCATTTTGAAGGTATTCCCTGATAGGTGTCATCCATCCTATAGTATGACCATATGGTTCCGATATGGGACTAATTTCATTTACTTCCTCTGTTATGGTTTGAACATAAGGTGAAATTTTATGACGGTGGGAAATAGTAATGGTTGTCTCATCTTGAATTGGATCTGCCAGAGTTGTGGCTATATTAGCCAGTGCATCATCTTGGGCATTTTGTGATCTCAGGGCATAAGAAAATGTCTTTTCCATAGGAAATTCCACCATTAACTCTCTGATGTAATCATACAAAGGTATTAACTCTTTTTTTGGATGGCATAATACCCATTGACTTGTTTGATTACCAGTTCTGAATCACCTTTCACCATTAAGTGATTCACTTGTGCTTGAATCGCCAACCCCAATCCTATGACGAGAGCTTGGTATTCTGCTTCATTATTTTTCCTACCTCCCAACAATGAGAAGAAATATGGTAGCACTGCATTTTCTAGAGAAAAGAGTACAATTCATAACCCAACTTTGTTGAATTTAGGATCTTCAATTTTCCTCCCTATTGGAATTCTGGAAGTACCATCAAAGTACATTTCCCATGTTTAAAGATTATCTTGAATAGAAAAGTATTCTTCATCAGGATGTTCTATATCTAAAGATGTATCTTCTACTGAAGGATGTTCTGCAAGGAAATCAGAAAGAGCATGGCACTTTATTACCATTTGATACACATACTGAAAATAAAATTGATGCAAAATAACTACCCACCATGACAGATATCCTGTAAGCATTTGACGACTAAGGATAAATTTGAGCGGGTTATTGCAAGATACCAATTGGACCTCGTGATGTTGCAGGTAGTGACTCAACTTCTGAACTGCAAAGATCAATGCTATGCAGCACTTCTCAATATTTGAATATCGGTTTTCTGTTTCAATCATAGTCCGACTGAGATAGTAGATGCTATTTTCATTCCCATCATCATTCTTCTGGGCAAGGAAGGCACCCAATGATCGCTCGAATGATTTCACATATTGAATCAATGGTCTTCCTTTAACAGGTGGAATTAATACTGATGGACTCGAGAGATATTTCTTGATAATATTGAATTTATCTTGACATTCTTCAGTCCACTGGTATGTGACTCACTTCATCATCAATTTGAGGAAGGGTAAACTTTTTCCTGCCAAATTGGCGATGAAACGCCGAATATTGGCTAAGTGTCCTTGAATTCCACTAAATTATTTGAAATTTCGAGGAGGTGACATACCAGGGATTGACTTTTTCTTCTCAGGATCGACTTTGATACCACGATGGAATACAAAAAAGCTGAGAAATTTTCTTGAGGTTACCCCAAAAGCACATTTTAAGGGGTTCATATTCAAATTGGGTTATCGAAGTCTGTGGAATATAACATTCGAATCCGCCAAGTGATTAGAATGTTTCCTGGATTTAACCACCAAATCGTCCACATAACATTCAAAAAACATCCCTAAATAGTGTTTGAAGATACGATGCATGGCACACTGATATGTTTCACCTGCATTATTTAAGTAAAAGGGCATTACCCGATATCAAAACACATCCTTAGTGGATATGAAGGCTGTAGAATCCTCATCTTCTATAGCCATTTGGATTTTATTATACCCAGAATATCCATCCATAAAGGAAAGTGCATCACAGCCAGCTGTTTCATCAATTAAGAGTTCTGTGATCGGAACTAAAAAATCATCCTTAGGACAATGCTGATTAAGATCTCTGAAATCAATGCAAACTCTAATTTTTCAATTCTACGTTTTCACAGGGACAATATTAGCCAACGATTTTGGATATTGAACTTCTCTGATGAAGTCAGATTTGATAAGCTTATCCACTTTACCTTCAATTTTGGAAGCATAAGTTGGATGTGTTCTTCTTGCGGCTTCCTTGAATCCTCGATGTTCATCTGGAAAACCCAAACATTGAGTAGAAATATCAGGATCAATTCCTATCATTTCTGTATATTTCCAAGAATATATATCTCGATTTTTCTCAAAATGAAATATACATTTCCTGCTCTTCAAGAGTCATGGTCGCACTAATTAAAGTGGGGTGTGGATCTTCTTTTGTACCCAGATTTATTTCTATGAGTTCATCCACAGTGGTAGAGATACCCTCTTCAAATGCTGGAGGAGAATCCATGAGATCTTCCTCTTCTTCTTCAACATGTGTTATTTCTTCTATTTCTACTTGCATAGTAGATGATGAAGCAAAATTTCCATGATTAAGAGAGATATTAAAATTTGAACATCTTTAAGAAGAGGCTTCCATTTCGGACCCTATTTTTAATGAAGGGTCTTCCATGGGTAATAAAGAGGAGATGATGGATTGAGAATCGACATCATCATTCACCTTTGACATTTCTACAACTTCTTCTATCCTAGTTGGCGAAGTACAGACTTGAAAAATTTTAGTGGATGAAATGAAGACATCTCCATTTGAGCTTTCATCATTGCATGGTGAGTCACAAATTTCTCCCATGCTGTCTAGCTTGATTGCTGTAATTGACATTATGGAAGTTTCCAAAAGAGTATTTTGATTTCGGTATATCCTGTCAATTTGACTGATATGAAACACATAATCTGTACTCACATGTGTAAATGGATTTACTGGAATCTTTTCCAAACCCAATGGAGCATTAACTTTGGTAACCTCCCTTGTTGTGGGTTTCTCCTTACCCTTCTTGTGATAGAATTCCACCTCAATGTATTGAGATTTAAATGTCTTGAATTGGGCTTTATCACCATAAAATGTCCCAATTTGACCATTGAAACAATATTTGAGGCATTGATGGTATGATGAAGGGATAACTGGATGTTGATGTAGCCATGGTCTTCTAAGAAAATTTTTGAAATTTGTATCGTGATCAACAACCATGAAATCGGAATTAGATACAAGGTTTCAAAACTGAGTTCTGAGTGTAATATCGCCCAGTGGTTCTTGTTCATTTTTATCATATCCGTGTAACATCAAAGTAGAAGGAGATAAATCAGATTCTGTGAGGCCCAATCGATGAAGTGTATGAATGGGGATGAGGTTGAATCCTGAACCATTATCAATGAAACCTCTCTAGATGTCGACACCATTGAACTTTCCAGATAAGTACAAAGGTTTAATATTTCGATGCACGACATCATCTTCATCTTCATCTATAAAAGATATCAATGCATGGAATTCTGCAGGATTATTCTCTACATGGTTGACTTCAGCCACAATAATTTCAGTATCAAACACCTAAGGACTTGAAAAAGCCTCAATGAGTTCCTCATGAAGATGCTTCGATAAATTCAAGGCATCCGAAATTGATAACGTGGAAGGTACATGGGCTAGGTGTTTCAATATATCATATTTTTGATTCAAAATTCTGTGTTTCCCAACCAGAACATGAGGTTTCGCAGGTGCATTAGATGTTGATTATTTGGATGTTTATGCTTCTTGTATCAGGGTAGGAGTTGGAAATACTCCTGGATTTAGAATATTAGACTGATTAGGTATATTTACATGCTGAAAGGAAGAAAGTGGAACCTCTAACCGATCCTCCAGAATAATTGTGCCACGACTGAATCTGCTATTAGTTCAAGAATTTTTTATTTGTTCTTGTTGAGCCTGCTGAAGGGCTCTACCATGAGTTTCTACTGCATATACAGTTCTGGCAGGGGTAGAATTGGAATAGTGTCTTCTGGGATATCCATGTCTTCCTTTGTATCCTAGACCTCAGAAACTCCTTCTAATTCCTCTGTTTGATATAGGGAATTCAGGCTCATCAAAATCCAAACTGTGACTAGAAAAAGGATCTGTTAAGTGAATCATGTTAATAGAACCAAAGATTAATTCTTCATCTGATGAAGACTCTTCCATATTAGCCAATTTAGGTTGTTCCGTTTGGTGGGGCAGTGCTTGTTTCTTCGAAATAGATGGCATAAAATCTGTCAGAGTCAAAGACCGCTTGTGATTTGACACTATTTCATCTTCTTCTAATTTCTCTTCTTTCTTTGAATTATGACACCCCTTTGAGGGTTTTTCTTTTGAGGAAGACGGTTTTCCTATGGAATTCATAGTAGAAGACACAATTGGTTTCTTTAATTGCGTTCGCAAATTGGAATGTGTTCGGTTGATCAATTTTTTTACCATCCAATTATCATATTTCTGCGCATTTTTGTTTTTTTCATCCAACCACTCGCCTTATTCCTCTGGATTTGTAGCAGTAACACATGCTACCTGAGCTGAAGAACCTTTCAATTTGAATTTTCCCAAGTCCACCATTTTTTGCAGGAGGTCCTTGAAGACAAAAAACTCCTAAATGGGATTACCCAACAACTAATGAAATGGTAAATAATTGGGACAGTCTTCATCTCCTTCCATGCTCAGCCTCTTGGGCCTTGGAAAAAGAACCAAATTATTTTCCAGAGCTGAAATGAAATAACCAGGAACTTGTTCATTTTGGAAAGAATAAATTTTTCTCTTCAGATCCTCAAATTGTTTTTATCATTGATCTCTTTGATCATCTTGACGAAATAACCTCTCTTATTGAGGCTCAGGAGGTAGAGCCATTCGAGAAGATGAAGGTTTTGAAATAGAAGCAGGTACATGTGCTTGTTTAAGAATAATTATAGCAGTCTCTGCTCTACCCATTCTCCTTCCTGGAGAAGATGGAATTACACATGTTTTATCCTTAGTCATCATAAGATAATATTAAATCTATTCAGTGATTGAAGTAATGTCTCAAAACCCTCCTGTGTATTTCACAGGGATCAACGGTGTGCGCAACTCATCAACAAAAGTTTCCACATAGATTGGCAAAAAATATTCTTGATGGAGTGCTAAGTTTAGGGAATATGTTAATCCCTTCTAGCGAGCAATGAAATCTGAAAACCATTCATCATCCCTTTACATACAGTTTGTAAGATAAAAAATTGTTGTCTTTGGAAAAGATGAGTTTAATTGATGAAGGAATCATTAACAAAGATCCTCCCACCGAGTAATTGACCGGGATTGCAAGCTTGTGTACCAGAAAAAAGCAGGCCCTTGTAATGATTGTACAAAGCACCTAATCTTAACTGCTTCCTGTTGCTGAGGGGTTCCCATCATAGGATCGCAATGAGAAAAAAAATATGTTAAGTGTTGCTCTGGGTCTCTAGAACCATTAATGATTGGGAATGTGGTACTTGAAAAATTTGATGGGGGAGGAATTACATTAACCCATTCAGGATAATCTCTCTTTTCTGGTTGAATTTGAGCATACTTTCCCTCCATAACTTTCAACTGAGCTATTAATGACTCAAAAGTAGTTATTAACTTTTGAGAAACATCCTTTTGATCTTGGACCTGAGTAGCTGTAATAACTGGAGCTTGGACAGTTGTGGTGGCTGGTACTGCAACTGATGATAACACCACTAGTTGTTGTTGCACCTGACCCATATGATTAGACCTATGAGGGTGTACTGAAAAATGAGGATATTTTTCATTCATCCCAGTAGCCGTAGCATATTCCTTTGGCTGACTGACTCCAACACGCTTATGAGGAAGACTAACTTGAAGTAGTTCTGCATTCAACCTCCTCAATTCCTTCATTTATCTCTCTTGATGTGAAAACCATTGCTCTAATGAATGTGATTGGACTTCTCCAGAGTAAGGGAATGTAACCTGATTGTTTCCTTTCCCCTTTTTGGAATCCTTTCAGAGAGAGGGAAGTTAATTATTTGAAGGAATACCTAGATTCTAGGCAATCCTTTTATTTCATGTACACACACCTTCTTCATTTGTGTCTTTGCATGCAACTTCTTGAGCATGAACTTCTTCATCTGATCCCTCTGAATGAGCCTCATGTTCTGGAGGATCAGCAACAACGACATTGATGACATTAATTGATGCATAACGCATTGCATCCATTCTATAAACATTTTTTCGATATTTTCTTATTCCATGTCCCTGATGAGACATTGCCTTTTTTCTATTTGATCCCTCAGGATCTTCGTGACAAATAGAAATTTCGAGGGAATCTCTAGATAATTCAGCTCTTCATTCCTCTTGTGGCTTCTTCCCTAATCGACAGAAGACTGACTTTCTCAGAGTAAGAGATTGATGATTTGAAAAACACCCCAGTCTTGTGGACTGGGGCTGTTACTACAGTTCCTGCTGAACTACTCGAATCCTATTTGTTGACTTTGAGGTTTGGTCTAAAATAGACCGTAGTCATTCAAGCTAGGGTGGTTCTTGACATGCAATATATAAGACTTTCATAAAATCTCTCTTGATATTTCGGACATTAGTATGGAAATTACCTGTATGCATCAACCTTTATCCACTTTTATCACCCGGCTCAAATGAACACCATATGATTTCGGACACTTATGTCACTTGATGATGTGCTTTCTCTAAATGAGAAGCCTGTAAAATATTCTCGTTTGCTTGATGCAGGAGTAATTCAATAACTTTTTCTCTGTATTCTTGACTTTGAGAATAACTAGTTGAGGCGTGTTCTTGAGCAGTACTTTGATTACAAACAAATTCAATTGTTTGTGGCTGACCACGGGCAATAACATTGCATGAGACCATTTTCGGCGGGCTTTGCTAACTAGAGAGTACAGTGTAATGTAGTGCTCCATGAACACCCCATCCCCTGACATGAATACCAGATGAGGCATTGGAAATTAACTGGCGAAATATTCTTAGTGTTCCAAGGCATGAACGCCGAAGGGGTCTCTGCTGCTTTTCACCCTTCAGATATCGAGAAACTGAGAGAGAGGCCAAATCAATTTGGTGTTGTAACCCTTCTATTATCCTGAAATGATTTTCATATTCATCATAAGATAATATTTTATTTTTCAACTAACAAAGATTTTTCCATATGTTGAGACGAATATCATAAATTCCATCTTCTGTCAGCATCTCTAGAATTTCATATTGAGAGTCAGCCAGAGGCCAAAACATGACTGGTAATTCACCTTTTTCAAGCTGTTTTCTCATATTCAGCACTTCCTCTTTATCATTTGATGAAGATTATTCTACCAGATTATACAAGAGTTGGTGCTTACTTGTTGCTTCATCGTATTTAACAAGATTAGTAGAGAATTCACTGATCAAACTAGAAGATGAACAACCCTGTGGTGGTTCAGATAATGACCTACACCTGAGGCTATCTTCTGATTAAGAAATTATTTCACCTGCTTGTGGTAAAGCATCAGAGATGACTAGCTTCACATTTTCAAGTGCCTCAAGATAAGAAGGATTTCTCGTCCCTATATTGTCCATTAAAGCATTTTCTTGGAAATGTGAATTACTACTACGAAGAGGACTTTCATAGCTAAATTCATCATCATGGGGAGGACCACCATGGTGGGTTACAGCAAAAGATGAAACATTTTTCTCCTTGGTCTTCTGGCCACACAGAAGGTTCATGTGGATCTCATATGAAGATGATACTTAGAGATCAACAAGATTGTCATGAAGAAAGACTTCCCGAGGAAGTGTCTGATGAAGACCTTCAGAATTAATGTTCTAACTATTGGGAAATGAGGGAGTAGAATCTTGAATTCCAATAGATAATTGTCTGAGGGCTTCAAGAACTCTAGCATCGAGAACGGCCTTATTAAAAATTGGCTCATGATTTCATGACTGTGCTGGGCGGGTCTTCTTCTTAGACTCCTTCTTAGTCACTTTAGGAACCACTTGTTGAAGAAAGTGGTTATTATGGGCAGGTGTTTTTTCATGCTTAACATAAATGATCAGGTTAGTCTGATTATATCCACTCAAATTAGGAGAATGTGCTTGACTTGGTTGTCCATATGATATGGAGGAGTGTGCCCCACAACCCTCTTGGACTGGAACATAGGTGTGTGTCTGTTCCAGAGTGAACTATTGATGTGTCACTCCACTGGTAGGGATTCATTTTCATTTCATTCCTTGTGATGTTGCTGAAGCTGTTATAATATCCTGAAAGGCATCCAGAATAGGGGTAGGGATTTTCATCAGCTCTTTTACCATTGATAGAATATAATTGGTGACTTCAGCTACTGTAACATGGATATAGGTCCATTCCATGCTTGGAGTAGGTGTGTATCCCTACTCCAGTCCTCCTTTTCCTATTAGTGAATTCTGACAGTACTCATGTGTGGGGGCAGAGAGTTGAGTATGTATCTTGTTTGTTATTGAGGCCCTTCAATTGACTTATCCAAGTGCTTCCAAATGAGACTATTGGTAGGCTTGATCAATAATAGTTGGTTTATGTGCCTGCTGATTGCACTCTGCCGAACGTGGTTGATGAAGTTCAATACTGACAGACTAGGCTACTGGTAGGATTGATGAGATTAAGTAGGTGTATGTGCCTATTTACTAGTTTTCAACACATTGGGTTGTCGAGCTTCATCGTATGTAGTCAGACGAGCCTGCTGACTAGCTGATGATTTATAAACAACTGTATGTTCCTATATATAGTACTCCGCCGGAATTATTTTGCGGGATTTGCGTGCTGTTTTCAGATGAGTCAGATGGACAACGGAATTAAAACGAACGAGTGTGTGTGCCCGATCATTGCATTCCACCAAGTTAGGTTGGTGGACTTCTCTAGAGATGGCATAGATAAGAACATGCTCACTGTTAACCGGATTTTGCCTCTGGTGGTTCGTCTTGCTTGCTCGTGTTCGAGGAACCCGAGCCGAACGCCTAGAGACAACACCCTCATCATATTGAGGGTGCACTTCCGCACGAGTGTGGCGGCGATTGTTGGTGGGATCCCTCTAGAAGGACTCCTGTCTCTTTGAATTAAGGCCCTGAGGGACCTGCTCTTTCACTTCCCCAAAATATCGGAGGGAATGGTGATTGCTTTCCGGGGATAACGACCCGAAACGGTTGGAGATGGTGGTTGGCACCACCTGCTTCCTTATCGCTGGTCATCGCTGTCTGGACAACCAAGGTGAATTATTGACTTAGAGGGCTTTTTGAGCAGCCTCCAGAGTTGGAGTAATACCGTTTTGATGGTATTCCTTAACCAGTTCATTTGATACCCAACATTGAAGATGGTGAGTAGGTGATGTCGTCCTCAGAGCAGATGATGATCCAGTAGGAGTAGCATCAGAGGCCTTCACATCATAGGTATTCATTGGTGTGAACTTAAGAGAATCCATTTCTGTAATGCAGAAGATCTTGGAAAAGAGTGACTGTTTGATATAACAGACATAATCAAGATAAGTTCATCCACTACATCTTTTATATGAGAAAATATGTTATTGATTGTTTTGTTGGCCCTCTCATTGATTTTAAATATGGGTCTAACAAATAAGTAAAACATCACTTTAACTTGGTTATGTATTCATGTCGGGTTCACGATTTTCTGTTTCCTCTGGAAATGGGGATGACCTCGTTGATTTAAGGTTCAAACATTCCAAACGGTTTATAACGGGTTTGTTCATAGAACTGGAAACATCCAATGATTCTATATCCATTTGGACCTACTTTCCAAAGGTAGGTTCTCGTTAGTTATGAACTGATAAGGCTTAATAATTTTCATTGGTTGAGAGGATGGGAGGTCGGACTCATCACACCTTTTTGAAGGGGAATTTTTGTCTACTTCGGGACTCTCTTTATAAATTTATGTTATGCTCGTTAATCCTTATTAAATTACCAACTATGAAAATGAAGATTCATTTAGATCTGTCAATAAATGATTAATATGTAGGAGATTTAGAGAATCTTTAATATGTATTCAGGGTTCTTCATTGATAGAGAATCATCGGTATTTGATTAGAGATTCTTAGTCAATGGTATCCTTCAACACATTATATAGAAATATCTTGGTCATTAGGATAACTATACTGGTTTTAAAGCCACTCAGCGTGTCACTTGATGTTTATTGTCATTCAAAAGATCATAGATTATTTCAAAGTTGGGATCATACCCATAGATGGGCTACCTATGTATCCTTTGTTTTAGAAAATGAATCAGAACCCATGTAGTTTGAGTAAAGAAGTATGATGTCTATGCATGAATGATGGCTCAAAGAAAGATGTCATAATTAATTTTAAAGTTTATGCTCACGTGAGTCATGCTCAGTGTGAGAAACAAGTGGTATTGATAAAAACCAGACAATTGTGCCACGTAAGATGCAATCATAAGAAATGATATGGGTTTTATGTATGTATGACTGCCCAAATAGATAGAGATCAGGACTCATTTCAGAAAAGTAGTCCCAGAACAGGGTCCATAATGGTTTATGTGCTTTTATGGATATTTGGATACTCTAACTTGGGGCTTACTCCTAAGGAGGATGCCCAAATTAGGAGTGGACTTGGGGCATACTACTAAGTAGGATTCCCAAATCAAAATAAATTAAGGCTGGTTAAGAGAAATTAGAACTGGGGATTACTCCTGAGATGGAGGCCCAAGTTTAAAAAATTTCGAAACTTGGGGATTACTCCTAAGGAGGATGCCCAAATTAAGGAAACATGATGAATGTGGATTAATCCTAAAAAGGAGGCCCAAGTTATGTGAATTATTACTAGGGATTAATCTTGAAAAGGAGGCCCATGTTAAGGGAATTATGACTGGGGCTTACTCCTGAAAAGGAGGCCCATATTTAGAGAAAATAAGACTAGGGCATACTCTTGAAAAGAAGGCCCAGTGAATAGAGAACTTGATAACTCGGGCTTTTTCCTGAGAAGGAGACCCATGAATAGGGGACTGGGACTTACTCCTGAAAAGGAGGCCTAGGTTTGGGATCCTCTCATCTTAAAGAATTAGTTTGAATGAATGAAATTTAAAATCATAATGAGTTATAGATATGTAAATCACAATGTTTTGAGAGATGTTCCATAGAATTCCTTTCATGTAAGGAATCCAACAAAGGAACCATGTCATAAATGACTTTTAAGAGGGCTTTGAAGGCTAAAACATGAAGAGGAGTGGCAGGTTTGAAGAATGTAAGGGAATAGGCAGGAGGGACACCCAAAATGAGAGAGGCGTGCAAATCATGTGTGGGCATGCAAGTCATGGTCGCGCAAGTATACTTGTGTGACACATGGGTACTTGTGCGACGATCAAACCTTAGGGGAATACATGGGCGAGACTTGGCTCAAGCACTTATTTTTATCCCTAGGGGCTTCCAAAAGAGTGGCGCGCAAGTTTTGTTGATGGGATAAGGCGGCGCGCAAGGGTGTCCATTTCTCTTAAGGGCTGGCCACATAGGAGAGCAAGTTCTGATGAGTTTAAACACTTATGCCTTTTTCCCCTTTTTAGATATTCCATTCTAGGTACGAAATTACCATAGAAGTGACCGGAAGACTTCAAGCAGAGACTAGGGCGACCAGAGCTTAAATCTGACTTGTGGAATTTTTTCTGTCCTCAAATGGGGGGCCCACCAGGGCTATTTATAGGCTGCTGAAGTCCCCAAGTGAAAATAAAGAAGGGAGTTCACGTCACCTGTGCTCCCAGTATATGGCGCGCAGGTATACCTGCGCGACTGTGATGAAACCTGCGCGGACCATTTTGAAGAAAATCCTTGTTCATGCCTTTGTCAATTTTTTATGTTTCTTCAAAAGATGGATCACTTTGGACTTAGGAATTTCCCTTTGTTAGTCATTTAGACTCTATGATGGAAATGAGTGTCAAAAATTTCAAATATATGTGAGAGAATTTGAGTGGTACCGGCTACACTGTGCCTTAGATTGAGGCGGGGTTGAATCGTACACATCACAAATGACCCATGGATCGTTGTCCTAAATTATCAACAGAATATGAAAGCTTTATGTCAGTTTTCTATATGCCAGTTGTTGTTTTCACTTAAAATGTTGTCCAATTAAAATTAAAAGGAGACACTTTGAGTGGTACCGGCTACACTGTGCCGTAGATTGAGACGGGTTTGACTCGTACACGTAAAAAAATGACCAATTGATCCTTGTGAAAATGTATCAATACAATCAGAAAGCGTCGGGTCAGTTTTCCGAATGTATGTTTTATTTACATAAAATCATCTCCTTGGTTTCTCTTTTCGATTAGGATTTCCACTCTTCTCTAAAATTTTTCTGAATCTCTAAAACCCTTTTTTCCATTGTAATTTATGGTGAATCTTGAAGAGAACTTAGATTGGGATCTAAGATTCCGAATTAAGAGTGTGATTGTCTTCGTAAGCAAGGTAGGTGGTCGGTGCTTGGTACTGAAGTAATAGTAATGGATTGTTAATTAGATTGGGATTTAGGGTGAATCTTGAAGAGAGCTCAGATTAGGCTCAGTTACTTTATTATGTAGTGATTGGACTGATGATGTCGGTGATACATAGTTGTGTGAGGTATCCAATGGAGGATGAGGATATATGTGGAAGGGGTTATGCATGGTAGCTGGAGGGTGGGGGGTTGTCCAGCGTCCAGGAAGGAGGGGGGTTATCCAGGGTCATGGAAGGAGGGTGGGGGCTGTCTGGCGGGCTATTTGGGGGGATGTCTGGGGTATAGGGAGGAGGGGGGGGGGGGGCTATCCGGGGTCCAGGGAGGAGGGTGGGGGGCTATCCGTGGTCCAGGGAGGAGGGTGGGGGTTGTCCGGGGGGCTATTTGTGGTCCAGGGAGGAAGATGGGGGCTGTCTAGGGGGATGTCGTGGGGCTGTCCAGTGTGCAGGGAGGAGGGTGGGGGGTTGTCTAGGGTCTAGGGAGGAGGGTGGGGGGGGGGGCTATCCCGGGAGCAGAGTGGAGGGTGGGGGGATATCTGGAGAGCTGTACGGGGGGATGTCCGGGGTCCAGGGAGGCGGGTGTGGGGGGGGGGGGGGCTCTCTTGGGTCCAAGGAGTAGGGTGGGGGGGCTATCCGGGGGGCTGTCCACTAAAAAATTACAATTTCATTAATATAGGTGGATTTCTCTGAAAATCGTCAAATCATTTTTTATTATTTATATATATAAAAATAAAGATAATGTGACATACCTTATTAGACATATATTCAAGCACAACAACTCAATAAACATAAAAGGTCAGTAATATCATTCAAAAATGTAATAGATCAATCTATCCATCATCACCATCACTATCATCACCATCATCTTCACCCTCACCCTCTTCCTCATCGTCATCCCAAAATCTTCTCCTCCCTCCTCCTCACCCTCGTACTTAGACTCAGCATCCTCATTTCCCTCCTCCTCCGCCTCGGCCTCCACCTCTGCCTCCTCCTCGCCATCGTCTTGGCCACCACTAGAACTTACACCTAGTGCCCCATATATATAATGCATCGATGACATATATTCTTCACATGAAGTGTTGGCCTATGGTGGAAGTGTTGGACGAAAATCTTCCATTAGTTTCATAAATGTAGTTTATGCCATAACAGACTATGCTACCGTCTTTGTGGCCCTTCTTCATCATGTTCTATCTGGGCCTTAACCTACTGCAACTCGGTGGAACTACAACTTGTACCTGAGGAGGGCCAATACCTCATATGAAGTATACTCTTCCCAGGCCGACAGCGTACTCTACTAGTGAGCTCATCTCCCAACACCCGATGTACGAGATCCTTTGGCCCAAAATTGTCAGGTTCCTGGGAATCAAGTGCCTCTAAAGCATCATGTTACAAATATAAATAGATTATTAAGTTAAAAAATAGAGATTAAAATTTTAAATCTATAATGTAAAACTTATTATCTGCTACTGAGTCGATTCATTAATCGCACTTCCTACTTTCTTCTTTCTACTCGAGCAAATCAGTTTTCCTTGAGGCACATGTCCTTCTATATTAAATTTATGCCTCTAAAATGATAATGAATGTAGGAAACCATAATTAAAAATAGGATACATAAAAATAGTAATTGCATATGTAAAATTATATAACAACTTTAGCAATTGAATCATTTACGGAGGGAGAAATAGAAGGTGCATGTCATAAAGAATGATTATAAACGGTCATACCAGCTATCTCTCATGATCTCAAATTGTAGTACATCCCAATGTGTGGACGTATTTCTTAGCATCAATGCTTTTTTTCTTCCATATTCATCCTAAATATACTTCAATAATTAGTATTATCAAAAAACATGAAAATTTTAATTTAAATACGTATAATTTGAATAATACTGTAAATTGGCTAGTTGACCAATGTGTAATCATCTTTCGGTATTGTTATAATAGACAATCATCCACCCCAGGGACTACCTCTATCTTTGTGCCGACTCTATCATGTCAAAAAACGTACAACTCATGCTTATAAGCTCTCCAAAGATCGCCTAAATCCTTTAGATGTGTTGTCCGTGCACCCTCACCATCGGGGAAATTAAACTGCAGTGGAAACCAAAATATTAATTCATATAAATATGAAAATTAATATATTGCATTAAATACAATAGATTGTTTTACCAATATCTCTTCCCATACATTATCCTTTACTTCATTTGGTATATGTATCCATTAAAGCGAGCGAACATGAATGATGTTGGAGTATTTGGAAATTGTCTCCAAAAAAATCCGACATTGCTGCCCGGATTTTTCAATCATCTGACTATCTTCTTTGTACTCCACCATCAACTATGTGCGACAGTTCCACAGCAAAGGCATGCATGTATGCCCCTGCCCCCACCTCCTATCAGTAGATGTATATGTTATGAATGAATTTTTTTATCAATTAATGATATAATGAAAATAAATAATGGAGTAACAATTTGTTAGGGTTGTATAAGTATACATGCGGCAGTCTGGTCAATGGGCGCCACTGGATTCGCATAAACTGATGGAACACCCAGTACAGATGAAGTGGGTACCAATGTATGCTCCATAGGGATAGACTCTGGTGGATTAGTAGTCGGAGAAGATGTAATATAAAATCCTAGAGAGAAGAAGAAGAAGTAAAATTAGATGACAAGGATGGATGGCCAAATGCTGGATGGGGAGTGAGAATCATCATCGGATATGGTACAGATGGGTAAGGAGGCTCAGATGTAAAGGGTGGTGAAAACATGGGAGGTATAAACATCTTGTGTGTCCCTAATAGCATTTCAGGACCAGAATGTGGGATGGATGGTATGTCAGTGGGGGGGGGGGGGCAGGGTCTAATCGGGTACGCCGACTAGATCGTCTAGCTCACATACCACCCCCCCTCATAAGAACACCCTGTGTATTGGGACCACTACTAGGATGCTCATCGAATAATTTCCACCTAATAGATGGATCCTAAAAAATGTTTAAAAAAATTAATCACATGATATTATATATTATTTAAATAAATATATTTGAAATAAAGTACCCAGTACATGCACTGGTGGTGGAATGCCAAGCTCAACCATGCGACGACTATTGTCCATAATCTGTTTTCGTCACCTCTCGTCAATTGGTTTCATTTTCTATCATTTGAAAACACATATGGAAGTAAATATAAATTGATAAAAAATATGTAACCCAATAAAGTAAATAAATGAGAATAAAAAAATAATAATTTTTAGTAGGATGATTATTTACTATGTGGCATCATCGTATTAAAATAATGGAACATTGATTTTACCAGATTCATAACTGGTGAAACAGTTGTCAAAATTAAGGAAAATTTTAATTTCATTAGCTCAAGTAGATGATGCAGGTTTCAATACATGTTTTGCAGAACAATACAATCCATCATGTTCATTACCTGCTAAAATTTTAAAGAGAGGTCTTAGAGTCATACAAATTTTATACAAATCATAGTTTAAGCATTGAAATGTTCAACAAGTTAGAAATGTTTGTTTCATAAGTTTAAATAAAATTCAATTCCAAAATAAAAAATGCAATTCAAATAATAATTCCAACCAATAAACATTGAAAATTCACATAACGGTCAAATTAGATACAACATATTTGTAATCAATATTAAATCAATTTGAATAATACCAACCTTAATAACCGAACTCGAGGTAAACCAAAATAATTGAGAACATGGATGGATGATTCTATATATTTTCCACCACAACGTCAGGTTCACAATCAACTCTGACAATTGAGCTATTAGAGTTATCAAAATAAATAAATGGATAGATTCCAATGGCAGTAGGGACAAAATCAATTCCATCAAAACCATCATCAAAAATATGTCTTGGAATTACTTCAACTATGACACCAAATTCTGGCCCATGTTCGTCTTTGACATAAAAGACTTGTTTAGCAATTGATGCCAATACATATGGTTCTTTGGTAGCAAGAGTGCAAGTCATATTAATTACATGAAATCCAAAATCATCAAAAAAAATTCCATGTCTTTTCATCGAATCAAACCAGTGGCATTTCACCATCGTGACTCATCCATGAGAGTAATAATCCAATAATAATATTTTTTCAATGACTCCCTAATAACCCACATTTTCAAATCGCGGTCTACTATCTAATGCACAAACATAGCAATCTATTGTGGTAGTAACCTTAACACCATCATGTTGTGTTCTCATGTTATTTTTTCAATTGGTGACAATAAATTTGTACCTATTGATAACAATTGATTTATAGTCACGAACCACGATATTAGGGCCAAAGACAAAGATCTTATTTCCTCAGAGATAGAGTTAGTAGGAAAACTCAATACCTTCAATATAAATGAATATTAAACTTAATTAAATATTGATTTAATTATTTTAAACTGTAATATACTTACCTTTATTTTTAATCAAGCAGAAAACTATTTGTTATGAAAAGTCTCCCTCCTTATCAAAGATAGCGAACTATGCTTTCTATTTATCGTTGTTTTATGTTCCCTATAGATAAAAAATGAATAGGTTAATAGATATATATGTAAGATATACATTTTCGATTTAGTTTCCTATAGTAGTCATCGAACAAATCACAGTTGAACAAAACTTTGCAATGTGCTATCCCTTTCTCTTCAAAGATTAATATATTCAATGTATATGATCCCGGAATTCCTCATGTTTTAGGAAGTGATGGAAAACTAGGTTCAAATTTCTCATACTGTTCTTCTTCATTTCTCAATGGTCTGTTCACTATTGTTGTAAGATCAGATAAATCCATTGAGATGAAATCCATACATTCTTGGGAAAAGTAATCGGTCACGATTGAACCTTCAGAATGGTTCATGTTTCGGACATAAGACTTTAATGTGTACATATTTCTTTCAGTTGGATACATCCAAAAAAAGAAATAGGTCTTTCGAGAAGTATTTTAGTTGGAATATGGATAGTCAGATTCAGCATGCATGTGAAAAATGATGGAGGAAATATTTTCTCCAACTCACAAAAATTTAATAGGGAATCTGTCTACATTTTTTACAAGAAAGACTTGGAAAACTTCTTAGCACAAAGATCTCTAAACAAATGGAACAATTGAATAACAGTCACCCTACATTATTGGAATAAAGATAATGGATTTCTATTGGAATAAAATCATGTAGAAGAATGTGATAATCATGAGTCTTCAATGATTTTAGCTTCAACTCTCTCCTGTTGAACTGTTTAGATATGTTGCTTGAATAGCCATCAGTAACTCTAATAGTCTCTAATACTTCCAGAAATTGTTTTTTTTTCATAGTTGTCATCACATAATAAACACATTGAACATGCCTTTTATTTTCACTGATACACACATGATGCAATTCGGGTCTGATACCCCAATCCACCAAGTCAGGCCGAGACCGTAAATCATCTTTTTTCATTTACCTTAACATTTAGATGTATCAAAAGCAACATTTCACAAATATTCTTTTCAATGTGGATTACATCTAAGAAATGATGTTACAAATTGGTTGAGAAATATAGAAAATCAAAATAGATAATCCTCTTCCTCCAATTGTAACAGGTTTCTGTGGAAACATTCTTTCTCTTTCCAGATTTTATTTGACCCTTCTCGAATAAAAAACTGAAATCTTTCAATTCAATAAGCAAATCAGTTCCAGGCATACACTGAGTTGAATCATCGGTCTCTATGGTATTATCAAATCATCAAAGATTATTTCTATATGGATGGTCCATTGGAATGAATTATTTATGTACCATAAAACTGAAACTACAGTGATGTTGCAGTCTTCTGGATCGTGTATTCATCATACAAACAAGACATGATCGTTTTTGCTTTGTTCTCCATCCAGACATCATTGCAAATGCCATGAAATCATTGATCATCCACATAAGCGCATCAAACATCTGAAATATGTCTTTCAAATATGCATCGTATGTGCACACACCCACATCCCAAAGAAGTTTCAACTCTGTTATTAAAGGTTGCATGTATACGTCAATATCAATGCCAAGATCAGAAGGGCTATATATGTGTATACTCATGAAAGTGAAAGGGTTTTTTCATACACGACCATGGGGGAAGACTATAAATGTGTAAAAAAACTGGCTATGTGCTGTTGAATGTAAGCATCTGCCCAAATTGATTAAAATCGCCCAATGAAAGACCCAGCCTCACATTACACATGTCAGCTACAAATGCAGGATATAAAGGATCAAATCTCTGCCATGAAAATCCATATTCAGGGTGAACCAACTCGTCATTAGTCTTCTTTCTCTCAGTGTCAGTCCATCTCATTTTTATTGATATTTCAAAAGAAATAAAAATATTCTAGAGTCTGTGGATCAATGGAAAGTGCCAAATTACATTCTGTGGCATGCGGGATGGTGTTCCATCATATTTTGAATTCTAGCGGGATGTGCCACATTTTATTCAATCATTTCATTGAACAGTTTCCTCCCAGAATAAACTACAATCTTTTGTGCAAGCATGAATTTTGTTTCTTGAAAATTCATGTTCCTCCACTAACTTCCATTAAATACAGTGGTTTGAGGGAATATCTACATAATCTGGAAGTAAATACTTCAAGAAGGTAAGATAGTAATCTGTTTTTGTATTAGAAATCCCATACATAGTTTTCCAATGAAACAATCGGATTAAAAATTCCAGCTTCTTCATTTTATCGCATTGTCGATATACTGGAGTCGTGGCTGCATCATTCAATCTTTTCACCCTAACAGCATCTTCATTTTCATTAGATGCATCATGTGTGCTCATATCAAATTCTTCTTGGATCAGAATCCTTTCTTTTTAATGATGATGAATAAACTGAAATCGGACATATAAAAAATTCTCCACTGGAGTCCTCTCATTCAGATCTTTAAAAATTTGAGCTTTCATTTTTCCCCATTGTGATACCACACATAGTAGTTTTCTTGAAAAACATATTCGGTTATGTGGTAGCTGACTGTTTCATGGCTCAACCTAGGTCTGCCAACACAAATGGAACAAGGGATGTGTATGCAACTACTATCTAAATCATTGTGAAATGAAAAATCTAAAAATCTCTCCAAATTATTTTGAAATTCGCTTGAGATCCGATCGGTTTCACACATACAAATTATATCCATTCTGTAAAAAAAATATCTAATATAATTCATTTCGTCAAAAGAAATTTAATATGATAGAAGTTCCATCGAAAATATATTTAAGTAAAGGAGAATTGTTCACGTTATATGAAACCATAACTAACACACTACTCTATATTAGAATCGTAATATAAAAGAAAACAAAATACTATATTTACAACTAAATATAACTGATGAACTATATATAAGTATAAAAGATCATGTACACTTGTGGAGTAGAATTATTCAGGAGTTGACTAAATTTTAGATCGAAGAAATTTTATTTTTTAGTTGATAATTTGAGTGATCACATACATTGCCCAAGGGGGAGGGAGTTTCCAGGGGGTTCGGGGTGTCCAGGGGGTGGCGGAGCCATCCAAGGGTGTCGGAGGTGTCCAGGGGTGGGGGTTGTCTAGGGGGTTGTGGTGTTCATGTGGGCAGGCTGTCCACGGGGGTGGTCGCGCTGTCCAGGGGAGTAGGGGGAGTTTAGGGTGATGGGCGGGCTGTCCAAGGGGGTGAGTGGGGTGTCCAGGGGGTGGGTGGGGCTGTCCTATGGGGGGGGGGGGTATGAGGTGTCCTGGGGGGTGGGTTGGCTACCCATGGGGGTGGTGAGGCTGTCCATGGCGGTACGAGGTGTCTAGGGGTGGGTGGGCTATCCAGGGGGTGGGCGGGCCGTCCACGGGGGGTGCTCGGGCTATCCACAGGTGTGGCGGGGATATCCATTGGGGTCAGGGGTGTTGGCGGGGGGGGGGGGGATTTCCAGGGGTGGGGGCGTCCGAGGGGGGATGAGGGGTGTCTGGGGGGTGGTGGGAGGGTTCCTGGGGGTGTCAACAAGGTTGGAGGGGGGCTTTCCATGGGGGTACGAGCTGTCCAGGGGGGTGGGCTATCCACGGGGGTGGAGGGGCTATCCAGGGGGTTCGGGGATGTCCAATGTGGGGGGGGGGGGGGGCTTTCCACGGGGTTGCCCAGGGGGTACGAGGTGTCGAGGGGGTGGGCAGGCTGTCCAGGGGGTTGCGGGGGTGGGGAGGCTATCCTGGGGGTACGGGGTGTCCACGGGGGTGGGCGGGCTGTACACAGGGGTGGGATAAATCCACGGGGGGAGGGTGTGTCCAGGGGGTGGGCGGGGCTGTCCAGGGGTTACGAGGTGGGTGGGTTGGCTGTCCACAGGGGTGGCGGGGCTGTCCAGGGGGGTACGAGGTGTCCAGGGTGGGTGGGCGGGCTGTCCATTGGGGGGGGGTGTTTAGTGGGTACGGGGTGTCCAGGGGGTGGACGGGCAGTCCACAGGGGTGGAAGGGCTGACCAGGGGGGTCGAGGGGGCTTTCCAGAAAAGGGGGGTTGTCCAGGGGTATGAGGTGTCCAGGACAGCCCACCCCCACCCCCTTGGACACCCCACACCCCCACCTAGACATCCCACCCCCCCAAAAAACAAAAAAAAATCAAACCCTTTACCCCTGCATTAAACAAACCCCACTAAATAGACTATTTACGATGTATGAAGTGTAGACCAAAAAAACATAAAACAAAAAAAGGGTTTTGTACTCCAAAAAAAAACTCCAATTTAACCGAAATAAAAACATCAAACAGAATATAAAAAAAAGGAAGAACACAAAAACTAAAATAACACATACTAATTTGAAGTTTTACAATAAAAATCTGTTTGATTGAATAAGGATCATTGGATGGAAGGTATTTTGGGTTCGAGAATATGTCGGGATGTGGTCCGGATTAGTTCTGCAATCAGAACTACTGGGAGATGCGGCGCTGGGTTTTTGGGGGAAAAAAATTCCCAAGTCAAGCACACCCCATGGGTGGAAAATGTTTAGGCTTCTACGCTAATAGGTTTTTCATGGATCGTAAAGAGGTTTAATTTGAAAACGTATAGTTAGAAACATTTATTTTTAAATTTGAGATTAATAATAAAGTTTGTCAATGATACCATACACATCATAAAGAACACAAAACTGTGATACTTTTAAGGGATAGTTTATAAAACATATTCTATATACTCACAGACATCTACCAATCCAGTATTAGTCATTGATTTAGTATCAAATAGTGTGAATAATAAATTTTCCAAAATCCCAAGAAATATGGAATAATGACGTGATCTCTCTAGATAGTGAAATAAATGGAGAAATCGGGGGAAGAGGGATTCAATGTCTTAATTTGGTAAGAGGTTTAAGGATTCTAACATGTATGGGGGGAGTTTTATCAAATTGGATGGAAGACCTTAGGTTAGGGTTCAACTATGTGCGGGGGCTTCTGGAAATTGGTGGAAATGAGTTTTATGATTTTGTGTAATCGGGGGCTGTATTTCGGTAGACCTTTCCCAATGGTTTTTAAAACCTGTTGGGAAAATCACGTCCATTACAAATGGTTTGTACAAACCGTTGATAAAGGGTGAAAATGTAGTGGATTTCCCAACAATTTCTTCAAACCATTGGTAAATCCTTCACTAAACCAACCTTTACCAATGATTTTAATAAACCATTGGTAAAGGATCCCTATACCAATGGTTCGGCAGAACCGTTGGTATACAAGTTTTGGAAAAAACCGACTTCCTAGTAGTATCAAACAATAATGGAATAAAAAACTCATTAATTAGTTCCAAGGTAGTCAAGAATATCAAATCTAATTTATCCAAATCAACCATCTCTTATTCAAAAATCACTACCTAAGTATCAGGAGAATATTAAGGTTTATCTTTCCTTCAACCATGTAATTTTTAGAAAGATTAACTTGTTGTTGTGTCACTTTTCTTAGTACCATATAATCTAAAATCCTCAATGAAATAGTATTACAGTACAATACTCATTAATTTCCATTATTCATATAACCAGTAGATTGTTGATGTAAGAAACTGAATCTTCATTTCAGGTATGCTTTTCCTTTTATGGTCATTTTTGAGAAAAAGAGGAAAATCTAGAAATTTTCGAAGTACATACCATGTACTTTATAAGTACACGCTGTGTACTTTGATGTAGCACAAGGTCGTGTGCAGCCCATGTCTGGGCCACACACACGGTGTGTAGGGGCAATGTGGAGGCCGCTTAAAGAGGAGTACAGAAATGCCAAGTACACATCGTGTACCCCAGAAGTACATGATGTGTAGTTTATTTTATTTCATTAAACGGACCGGGGTCATGCCTAATCGACAAAAACTCCGTCTTCTCTAGGTTCCTCAACCGAGAGCGACCCATACGCCTGCAAACATCCCCTATTCCCTCGAGCCCCCGTCTATTTTCTGAATCGATCATCGTCGATTGCGTTTGAACCATAGAGGTAAGATTTTCATTCTTCGTGAGACACATTCCATGATTTTCCCTCATTCTCAAGATATCTTGGCTTGAATGTTTTGTGTTTTTTGGTAGATCTATGATGTTCTAAGGAGATTCAAGCCTTGTGGTTCAAGTATATTGATCTCCTAGCATCAAGGTAGGTGTTTTGTTCCTTACCCTTCGATGTCTTTGAGTTTTATGTGAAAATCCACCAATACTTGTGAACGTGGTATTGCGTGTTAACCTTTTTTCCCCTATTGCATTCCTACCTTACCTATATGCTTGTGTAGAAGTAATTTGATTATGAATGAGGATATTTTGTTGTGCTTGGTTGTTTTTTCCATTCCTTGTTCTTGTTATGACCTTTGGGTTTGTTTAGCCATTGGCCGTTGTGCCTGTTTCCATGCCTTGTGACCATAGGATGGAGTGATCATCTTGACATGATTGTTATGCTATAGACTAGTTAGACAAGTAGCTATGTAGGTGTACTTTGGACTTACATCATTATTATGCACTGACTAGCATGTGACTGTGAGAACCTAGTGTTGTAGTCTATAAGGGATAGACCGAGTGAGTTTCCCAGAGTGTCTTATATATTATAGGCTATACGGGGATAGACCGAGTGAGTTTCCTAAGAGAGTCTATGATGTTATTGACTATGGGGGATGGACTGAGTGAGTTTCCTAGAGAGTCTTGGATATTATAGACTACATGAGGGTAGACCGAGTGAGCTTCCTCAGAGAGTCTTTACTTTTTTGAATTTCCTTAGAAACATTCAAGGCTAGAGAAGGAATTGACTGAGTGAGCTTCCTTAGAGAGTCTGTGATTGACCTGAGATATAGGAGGATTGACCGAGTGAGATCCTCAGAGAGTTTCTAGACATTGGGGTTATAAGAGGGTTAGAAAATGTGATCTTCCTCAGAGAGTCCCTGACTACCCTAGACTATAAGGGGAATTGACCGAGCGCTCTTCCCCAGAGAGTCTTATAATTTCGAATGACCAAACCAGAGGGTTTAGGTTGAGTGCACTACCCATAGGGTTGTTGGTACTTCTTGGATAGGACCAGAGGGGTTAGATGCGAGTAATTCCAAGAGGGGTTCTTGTTGTGGTTTTCTATCTCCTTCTCTGCTGCTTTTTGTTATGTGGATTGATTACTTTTGTATATCATCCTGTTACTACTTACTGTTTACTGCCTGATGTTTACTATTACTGTTTGCTGCTTACTATACTATTACCTGCCATATACTCACTGACTGTTAGGGACAGATCATTTGGTGGTTGCCTTCTAGGATTTAGTCTCAGACCCTGTTTGGGCCATGATTTTGGGCCCAAACAGACTATGTTGTTTTCAGTATAGACAAGGGAAAGAGCCCTTTGACTTCTAGTACTTGATTGCTTTGGAGCAGGAGACCATGGGACCAAGCCAAGGCTTGCGATGATATGGAGTTGCTTATTTATTTTTCTTTTGTACTTTGGATTAGTATTGTATTCAGCATTGTGACTGGTTTGGTTACTTTCCTAGACATATGTATCGTGCATCATTTCATATATACATGTGTGCCCTAGTTGTTTATTGTTTTAGTCTTTCATTGTTTATTGTTGTTGGATATTTACTGATTCCGCTATTGTATGATTTGATTACATCCATTGTGTACTCTTCCAATGAGGGAATAGTTTCCCCACTATCACACCCAAGGCCCTCACTGTTAGTCATATGCCTATGGTTTTTGGGGAAATGCGGTTGAGGCCATTTGACCAACCGGTTACGGGGAACCTCTGGGTGGCTTCAAGAATTGGGACGTTACAAAGTGGTATCAGATGATGTTCCATTCTCTTGATTTACTGTTTGGAGTCTTTACCCATGGATAGGACGGATTTAGTACTTGGTAATAAGATGTGTCTGGGAGTAGCTAACCTGTGTACAAGGAAAAGACAATCTATCTCTTCTAGTGATGTTTTCTGGTTTAGAAATTTTACGATTGATATGATTTCACCTAGAGTGATGCACATGCCATGTGTTGATATTGTTGTTCTATTGCGGTTCTATTTCTGTCGAAACCCGATGAGATGAGGGTATTTAATCTCATGCATCATATAGGAACTTGTTAGATATCACATGCCATGAATTCTTTCCATGCCATATAGGGTGCATTAGCTATTGCATGTTGTTGTGATAGATGTTGTATATATTAGGGATGTTGTTGTGAATGATGCTTTGATAAAATCCCTGCAGTTGATAGAGAAATTGTTTTTGTTGTACCTTTATGTAAATGAATGCCAAATTTTGATTCACGAGGTGTTATGGGCCCTCATGAATCGGTGTTTGGTGGATCATTGACTCGTTTCCCTTTTATTTTTTATGTAGGAGGTTTCAAGATTTGATTCGTGGGTAATATGGGCCCTCATGGATTGGAATTTAGCACCGCCATGTTTGTTTTTCAGAGTTTTCTGGGCTTTGGTGCAGTTTCTGAGGTACTGCTCAGAAAAACCCAGAATACACGGAGTGTACTTGATTACACGCCCTGTAGTTTTAAACAGTGTCACTAACTGTATGAGCAGAAACATGGGGTGGTGAAAAGGTTTTGAAAAAAAACGCCGTGTACAATTGTTACATGCCATGTAGTAGTGAGCCGTGTGTAGGATCGAAATAACAATGTAGATGCTCAATATACAAGAGGGGGGTGAATTGTATACTTTAAAAATTCTTTGGAACCTTTAAAGTTGATTATGGATAACTATGTTTTCCTTAGACAAGGAAAATCTAGGTTTAAAAAAGTTAAACTAAGCAAATTCACAACACCTCTGATCACCAACTAGAGAATTGGAAACAAGGTTTACGATATAAGATTCTACCATAAAGCGTATAGAATCTTAAACTAATCAGAGTACAAGTGTAATGAAATACAAGATGGTTATACTTTCCTTACAATACAATATGCAGTGGAAACAAACTAATAGAAAAACTATAGGTAACAAACAATTACTCTTTTAACCCAAAGAGAGGGGTATCCAACAACCTTGGATAAAGGTATCTTGATTTATACTTTCAAGCAAGTATGTCTTACCCACTCCAGGATAAGCCCTCGATACGAAGATCAGAATCTCTGTCTTTCTATCCCCGCAAGCCCTCAACTTCATGGTAGTTGGAACCTCTATCTTCTTCAGCAAGAAAGTCATCGAACTTCAAGGTAGTCGGCACCTCTTTCATCTTGTCCCCAGAAGTCCTCGAATGTAATCACCAACATCCGGAGTCGCACGAAGCAATCTGAACAAGAAGGTCAGTACGCACAAGGAATGAAAATCTTCTCTCTCTAGAAATCACCTAAACAACGTGTGTTCTCTAGATCGATCAACTTGTTTCATTGATTGATTATTGAGATCTTTAGAATGAGCTCCTATTTATAGGAAAATTTCCAATGGTCGACTCCCTCTTCCAACGGTCATATTTTCCATGAAATTCGGAGGGACCGGTACATGTGTAACTCAACCAACGGTTAATTAGAAATAGAATAGACGACATCATTTTATAACAAACTATGTATAACTGAATGTACAACAATGTTTTGAAATGAAGCATATGTAAGTAAAAGCTAATCAATATTTCAGAATGTAAGAAAGTTAAAAGTTCGGAGTCTAACCAAAATGTGGTCTGGAGTCTATGTTAAGAAATATTCGGATTTTGTTTTATGGGAATTCGTAGTCTAGTTTCACCAGAGATCTGATTATGACCATTAAATGTTTGGAGTCGAACTACATAAGAGTTCAGAGTCGAACTACTTAAGAGTTCGGAGTTGAACTTCTTCAAAGTTCGGAGTCGAACTTCTTCAGAGTTCAGAGTCGAACTACATAACATTTCAGAGTCGAACTTCTTCAGTGTTCAGAGTCAAACTTATTTAGAGTACAGAGTCAAACGTCTTCAGAGTTCGGAGTCGAAATACATAAGTGTTCGGAGTCCAACTTCTTAAGAGTTCGGAGTCGAACTTCTTAAGAGTTCGGAGTCGAAATTCATCAGAGTTTGGAGTCAAACTTCTTCAGAGTTCAGAGTCAAACTACTTAAGAGTTCAGAGTCAAACTTCTTAAGAGTTCGGAGTCGAACTTCTTAAGAGTTAGGAGTCGAACTTCTTAAGAGTTCGAAGTCCGGAATTCAGATTAGAATTACATTACAGTTCTCATCCAGAATTCGGATCCTAAAAAAAGAATGCTCCAAATCTTTTCATTATATGGCTCCAGAATTTTGGGTATGAATCCGGTTTTTGAAATTAAGAACAATATTGTTAGGTATAAGAAAATCTAGGTTAAGGTAAATTTCCTTAAATAATTAGATTTTCCTTATGGGGGTAAAAATAATATTTTATTAAAAATAAGGTGTTTGTGATTTTCAAAACAAGAAGGAATGGAAAAGTCGTAAGGAAAACCTTATTGAATCAATAATCTCCTCCTTTTAGGAAAGAACAAACATCCTTTCGAAAAAGCATATAAGGATTTTGAAAAAATTTCATTTAGACTTTGAAATTTAAAGCTTTTCTCCCTTTGTTCATGGATAAAAGTGAATACAACTAACTCCCCCTTAAGCATTGAAACTCTAAGGATTGTATTCTGAGTTTCTAGAGTAGATTTTTCATTATTGTAAGAATGAAAAACATTGTAGTGGGAAACTCCCCCATTTTTAAGGATATTTCTCTTAGAAAATTTTCCTTTATCCTCCTCAGGAATAGTTCTTTTTCCTTCTCCCCATTGTGATTTTCAAAAATAATTGAAGGTAATGGAAAACGAAGTATGGTACCTGCAACATTAGTATATAACAAGATACAACCAACCAGATAACCATTCAATTAGAGTTGGGAAAAAATTTACAAGGAAAGACAATTATAAAAAAAGATCGGAGTGGGTTCATTTGTCTTCCTTTTCCTTCGGAATGAGCTGATTTAACAAGGCATTGAGTTTCTTCAAGCCTCTTTGATCTTATTCTCATTGCCTCTCCAAGGCTTTTACCTTTTCTTCTTGAGCATTTAAATCCTCTTCCTGAGCCTCCAAGGCTTCTTTCTGCAACGTTATTATCTCATCTTGCTTTTCCATCTTCTACTGAAACTCAATCCGGAAATCACTTTTAGTTTTCAAATTTTGAGATACAGAGTTAAGCTTCCCATTCAGATCCCTGACCTGTTGATTCCAGAAATTTTGATCTGGGGTCAACTTCTCACAAATCTCATTAACCATTTTATCCTCAATTTCAAAATCATTTTGAACTTCAGCCTGAAAATTATCAAAGTGAACTAAATCTTCATCAACACTCTTAGACCACTTGGTTACCTTACTGCAAGACTTCTTATGCACATCATAATCGATCAAAAAAAATTTCTGTTCAGCGTAAAACTTCACAAACTTATACATGACCATGGATAAAGAATCTGATTTCTGATTCATTGATTGTTGCAGCAACTGGCATCTAGAATCTATTGTTGGAAGAATTAGAATTGTGTCCACCAACTTTCTCAGAGACTGAACCACAAAATCATGCTCGTGAGATGATGATCCCGAATCAGAAACTTCTCTTTGAGATTGGTCTTCTTCAACTGACACTAGCTTCCTTCTGGAGGTACCACCAACCTCTTTTCTCCTCATGCGATCTTTTATAGGTGTTTCCATTAGAGTTTTATTCCCCTTATCACCTCTCCGAACAGGTTCCTTATTAAGGTATACTTCCTCGGATTCCGATACTTGAACGATCTGATCTTCATCTGGTTTTTGTTTTTCTTGACCTTCCTCAAGAGAATTCCTTTCATAGGATTCTCCTTCAGTATACAACACATTTTCTTCTTCTTCTTCTTCTTTATGTTGCTTGCTAGCTTCCTCATCTCCCTTACTTGAGGTAACTATCTTTGAGGATTCATCCTTATCATTGTAGTTTCGTACATTCTTGATCAAGGTATCCAGATCTTTACTCTCCTCTTCTTCTTCTTCTTCTTCAACTTCTTACTCTACTACCTCAACAACTTACTTCTCAACTTCTACAACTATTTCGTTACCCTTTTCCCTTTCCAGAGTGACATAGTTCTTAGCTGGAGTTTCTGGTAAAGAATTTTCAACACCAAAAGATTATGGAACTGGAAGCAATTCAGAATCCAACTCCATATCTTTCATCAAAGATCGGACCAGTTTAGCTTCAGACATCTTCTTTCTCAATTTCTTTTCCTTCACTTGTCTCTCTAGCTCCTCAGCAGCTTTTTCCTTTAAGTCTTTAGCCTCGGCAGGGTCCAGTCCAAATTGAGGATCCCCTTCCTTACTCATTTCTTTATCTTCCCTCCACTTTTCTGCTAATTCATCCATATATGTTTTCTGCTTATTCGGATTGGGGGGAGGCGATTGAATTTCCTTAGCCTGAGGAATATCTTCATCAGCAACCACTTCCGTAGCCTTTATCTTCTTCCTTTGCTTTTTGGATGGTTCCAGAGATTGTGTTTCTATTTGAGCTGCTTCAAACTCCTCTACAGATAGGGGTAAAATTTTCCGGATTCACTGGAAAATCCCATCTTCAACCTCTTAAGAGTATCATCACCGACCAGCATGAGCTTGCAATTCCGGATCTTTGATTCGTAGGAAACCATGATGGATTATAAGCATAAAACTATCAACTTAGATAATAAGGCAGGAAACATGAAAATCTGAGCTCTTAGATTTCCTTCTTTGATATTCTTGATCATAACCAAGACATGCCTCATTAGATTTATCTTTCATAGATTTACCAAAAAATCTAATACATAGATATCACTCTTCTTCAGATTGTCTTTATCCTTTCTTCTTGGAACCAGAAAACCCTGCCCCCATAGTTGAAGGATTCTATTGTTCGGAGTGAGAAGAGCAATCTTAATTGTTGAATCATCCTTAAGCTTAAGACACTGCAGTTCCTTCTCTTATTGAAACTCCCTTACACATCGGGAAGTTTGTGAGAGCAGAATTCAGCTTCTCCTTCATATGATAAACCAACCAGGCTCACGGCCTTAGTGTAAGAAAGTTTATAAGTCTTCCCATAAGACTTGAAAGAAAACCTCTCTTTTCCATCTTCCACAAGGAAGGAAACAGACTCGTAAAATTCTATCAACCAATCAGTATACACCGGATCCTATTTATCTGACTTTGCTATGCAGATATCTTCCCATCCATTCAGTCTAATATTATTTGAAATAAGAGAATCCGGCTTATAAAAATCTGGGTGAACTAATCATTCCCTGAAAACTAACCACTTTGATATTGGTTTCGCATTTGACATATCTTGAGAAGTTGCTTTAACAGACATTCGGAGTGAAGTAATCTGAAGGATTTGGATCGGCTTCACATGGTTCGGAACCATCCTTAAGTGGAGCATTGGAGCTTCAAGACGCAAAAGCTTGGAAAAAATGATGCGGGATGAGCCTTGGGGTCCCCTTTATATAGGCAAAGAATTTGACCATTGGTCTTCCAAATCCATCTAACCGTTGTAAAAAATATGGTCTGATCTGACTGTTGAGAACAATCCCGCAAGTAAAATTTGACTCCGATCTTTTGAGGCTTTTTTAAAGAAAACATTCGGATTTGAGGAAAAACTAGAATCCAAACTTTTAAAAAACAAGAAAAATACTAGTAGGAAAATTTTGATTACAAAACTATAAGTATGAAAATCATAACTTAAGGATTAATAAGAAATATTGTCAGTAATTGGTAATATTCTTCCAAAAAACTTCATTACGAATGTTCAAGTACGAAAACCTCGTTATGAAAACTCTAGTCCAAAAATCTCCATTCCGAAACATATCAGTACAAAAATTCCATTCTAGACGTTTTCAGTTCGAAGACTTCCACTCCAGAAGTTCTCATTCTGAGAATTTCAGTCCTGAAAATTTCAGTTCCGGTAATTCCCATTCCAGAAATTTTCGTTTCAGAAACTTCCATTCTGGAAGTTCAGTTCTGAAAAGTTTAAAAAAATAGTTACACTATCAATCAAATGTAGACCCCCTATAAAGAAGAGTTTATTACTATTAGGAGAATTGTTCAACAAGAAGTTAATGAAGAATGATTACCTTACAGTTATCATTCCTAACATTTGTTTAATGTATTCAAATCTATCAGAGGGTAATGATTTTGTGAAAATATAATCAAGTTGATATTTCATTATGATAAACAAAAGAATGATATCTCCTTTGAGTGTGTGATCCCTATGAATGTTTTGCCTAATATCTATGTGCTTTGCATGAGAGTGATGTGCAGGGTTCTAACATAGGGAAATGGCACTTGTGTTATCGCACAATATTTGAGTCTTAGTGAAACTCCGGCCATAGTCTGTGAGTGTGTGTTGGATCCACAATACTTGAGCACAACAACTTCCAGCTGCTATATATTCATCTTCAGTAGTGGAAAGTGCTACAGAATGTTGCTTTTTACAGGACCATGAAACTAATGAATCTCCTAAGAAATGACAAGTTCCGGATGTACTTTTTCTATCCATTCTACATCCAACAAAGTCAGCACCAAAAAATATTTTTAGAACAAAATCATTTCAAGAAGTATAAAGTAATCCTAGAACCATGGTTCCCTTGAGGTAGAGAAAAATTCTTGTCACTGCCTTTAAGTGATATTCCTTAGGATTAGATTGATATCTTGCGCATAAGCATACTGAAAACATTAAGTCTGGTCGACAAGCTGTTAAGTAAAGTAGAATTCCTATCATACCTCTAAAAGATGTTTGATCTACTGGTTTCCCAGCTTCATCAAGATCTAAAGAGTTTGAGGTACCAATGGGAGTACTTATACTCTTAGTGTTGTCATAACCATAATTTTTGACAATATCTTTAATATACTTATGTTGAGATATATAGGTTCCTTCTGGTATTGGAGAAATTTGAAAACCAAGGAAAAAAGTTAACTCACCCATCATAGTCATTCCAAACTCAGACTTCATTAGACTTGCAAAAGAATCAGTTAAAGATTGCTGAGTTGAACCAAATATGTTTTCATCAACATAAATTTGAACAATCAAAACATTTTTCTTATCTTTCTTTTAAAAAAAGGGTTGGATCTGCATTTCCCTTAACATAGTTATTTTGAAGCAAAAATCTTGTGAGTCTATCATAGCATGCTCGTGGGGCTTGTTTAGCACCATACAAATCTTTGGTAAGTCTAAAAACATGATCATGATGTTTTTTATCTTCAAAACCAGTAGGTTGTTCAACAAAAACTTCCTCTTGAACATAACCGTTAAGAAAAGCACATTTCACATCCATTTGAAAAAGTTTAAAATTGAAAATGCTAGAAATGGAAGTATAATACGAATAGATTCAAGTCTAGCTACTGGAGAATAGGTTTCTTCATTGTATATTCCCTCTTGCTAGTTATAGCCTTTAGAAATGAGTCTAGCATTATTTCTTACTATGACTCCATTTTCATCACTTTTGTTTCTGAAAACCCATTTTACTCTAATAACAGATGTTTCCTTTGGACTTTCAACCAAGGTCCAGACTTTATTCCTCTCAAATTTATTTAGTTCATCTTGCATGGATTTGATACAATCATCATCACCTAAAGCTTCATCTGTGCTTTTTGGTTCTAATTGGGAAAGAAATGCTATATTTTCTACTTCATTTCTTAAGGAATTTATAGTCTTTATAGGTTGATTTGCATCACCAATGATACTATCACTGTGATGATTCTTAAGAAACACCTGATTTGGGTTTTGTAAAACCTGTTCATCAACATAGGGTAGAAAGACTTTTGGGGTATATATTTCAGAAGTATCTTCTTGAACATTTTCCTTATCAGAAGGATCTTCTATTAAGGGTTGACAATCAGTTTTTGAAAACACATCTGAGGATGTAGGTTGGGATAGTTTAAAAACCAAAGGATCAGACTCATCAAATTTTACATGCACTGTTTCTTCAACAGTACAAGTATTTTTATTAAAAACTCTAAAAGCCTTAGAAGTTGTGGAATAACCTAAGAAAATTCCGTCATCAGATTTTGCTGCAAATTTATATAAGTTTTCATTAGTATTCAGAATAAATACATTGCAACCAAAAACCTTGAATTAGGATAGTCTTGATATTCTACCATTCCATAACTCATAATGAGATTTATTAAGAAAATGTCTAATCAAAACTCAATTTACAGTATAACAAGCAGTACTTATAGCTTCATCCCAGAAATGTCTAGCTATAGAATATTCACTCAACATGGTTCTAGTTACCTCTTGAAGAATTCTATTTCTTATCTCAACTACACCATTTTGTTGAGGAGTTCTAGGTGCTGAAAAATTGTGGGTAATACCTTTCCTACTACAAAAAGTTTCAAAATCAAAATATTGAAATTCTCCTCCGTGATCACTATGAATAGTTTTTAGTGGAAGATTTTTTTCATTTTTAACATGTGCTCTAAAAATTTTGAAATAAGAAAAAGATTCAGAATTATTTTCTAGAAAATAGACCCAAGTAAATCTAGTGTAATCATCAACTATAACAAACACATAGTATTTGCCTCCAATACGTCCAGTTTGTGTTGGACCGAAAAGATCTATGTGCACTAACTGTAATGCATTTGTCGTTGAGACTTCGCCAATTGATTTAAAACAAGATTTATGTTTCATTCTATATTGAAAAGGAT
Source organism: Viscum album (assembly GCA_963277665.1). NCBI lineage: Eukaryota > Viridiplantae > Streptophyta > Magnoliopsida > Santalales > Viscaceae > Viscum > Viscum album. The sequence continues at coordinate 1,968,063,581 of OY728150.1, forward strand.
CACAAACTTTAGAAGAATCAAATCTAAGCTCTGGTAGATCCTTTACTAGTTTCTTCATAGAGAGTTTACATAAGTTTCTATGGTTACAATGTCCTAGTCTTCTATGCCACAGCCAGGAATGATCATCCATTCCAATTTGGAAAGGTAAATCTTGTCTCCTTAGGTCTTCTAGGTTCAATGTGTAAACATTCTCCTACCTATTGGATAAGAGAATAAATTCTTCCTTGGAATTGTGTACTAAGCACTTATCATTCCTAAAATTCACAAGGTACCCTTCATCACATAACTGACTTATGCTAATGAGGTTGTGCTCAAGACCCTTAAAAATAAAACATTTGAAATCAAAGATTTACCTAGAATAACAATATTACCAATACCAACAATTTCTCCTTGTGTATTATCTCCGAAAGATACATTTCCTCCATTCGTTTTGATAATCCTTTCAAAATAGATTTTGTTACCAGTCATGTGTCGGGAACATCCAATATCCATGTACCACGTATTGTTGTTGGTACATCCCCTAAATTTCTGAAAACAAGAAAATAATTAGACTTTCAGAATCCAAATATTCTTGGATCTGGAATTTCCAAACAACAATATTTTAGGAACCCACACTTTCTTAGAAAAATAGGCTTTATGAAACGCTAAAGACTGGGTTTTATTTAAAGAACAATTATTTGCCTAGTTACCACCACATTGACTCTTGGTATAAAATGGGGATCTTTTTGGAACAAAGTAGTTATTACTAAAAATTGGATTTGCATGGGTATAACAAAATCCGGATCTATTTCTTAAAGGTTGTATTTGAGAATACATTTTATCAAAATTTTATTTACCATGGGTAAAGTTTGATAAACACTTCTTTAAGGAAAAAAGTTCGGACTTGACTTTTATAACCAAGTTTTTACCTTCAAAATCAATAGATTTAGAAGAAGATCTAGGCTCGAAAAGACTTTTCGTAGAAATTACTTTTTCTAACTCTTTAGAAGGTTTGTTCCTCTTAGAACCTGCTTTCTCATGATTTTTCAAAATACTTATCAAATCAGTATTTTTCCTATCAAGATCTTTAGAAAGATCCGATATCTCTTTTGTAAGAATAGAAATCCTAGCATTTTCCTTATCAAGTTTCTTATTGAGTTTAGAGTTCTCAATCTCAAGAAGTTCACCAAACCTAGAAACTTCTTCAAAGGTAGGTGAGGTATTTTCTTCATCAAAAGAGGATTCGTCATCTGGGGAGTTATAATACTTAATATCATTAGAATTTAAAGATACATTGGTCAATGATTCATCATTTCGTACCTTATCCATAAATCAGTGGTTGTCAATAGGTAATCTGTCTATAAGACCAAGATTCTTCTTTCCTAACGATTCATAATCAAAAGATTCATATGAAGAGTCACCACCACTGGCACTCCAGGTGTCATTTGATTTCATAACTTTCTTTGATTTGGTTTTGTAATACTTCTTCCTTTTTCTTTCAGAATGCCTTACTTTCCCTTAATTCTTTTTGAGTAGAGGAAAATCTGGTCTAATATGTCCAGCTCTCTTGCATTCATAACAAGTAACTTCTCCATCTTTCATTTCTTTCCTTTCCTTTTTCTTATACTTGGATTGGAAATTTCTCTGGCCGGCTATCTTGTTCATCCTTTGAGCAAGATTTGCTAACTCATTTTCTGAGATTTCACTTTCACTAGAATCTGATTGAACAACCACCGTCTTAGACTTGGATCTGGTTACTCTCTCGGGAGTCTTATCTTTCATATGATTTGATATAGCTGTAAAAGCAACAGTACCATTCCCATTCTTCTTTTTGATGTTGTCAGAATCTCTCTTCATTCTCGTTTCATGTTGGAGAAGAGTTCCGAATAGATCATCAAGATAGATTTGAGTGACCTTCCTGTTCTCATCTATGGTTTTTCTCTTTGATTCCCACTCATTGGGCATAATATCAATTATCTTTTCTATAAGGTCTTCATCATCTAACCCTTTTCTCCCATAGACTTTAATCTATTGACTATAGTCATAAACCTCTGTTGAACGTTGCAGATTGGTTCACAATACAGGAAATTGAATCCATGGTATTCAGCTCTAAGCATAGCTCTCCTAGTTTCAATCACCTTAGAAGTGCCAAAGTGTGTAACATTTAACTTCTTCCAGATACAATTAGCTTCTATAAAAGAAGAAATTTGGCTATATATATTTCTAGTCATTGAACATAGTAATGTATTGCATACCTTATAATTGAGTTGATGCTCTTTCTTTTCCTGGTTAGTGAAAGTTCTAACTTCCTTATTTGGAATTTTATAATCACCAGTAAGTATAACGAAATTGTCCACTATAGTTTTGATAACAAAAGTCTTCATTCAATCTCTCCAGTATTCATAGTCATCACCATCAAAGATTTGTGGTCTTGTAGGATTTAGATTATCAATAAAACCAACATTGATTCCTTCCATACTAAAAAAACTTGGGCAACCAAACTAGTTAGTAGAAAAAGTTTGTAACCACAATGTTTGGAATGAAAATGTTCGGGATGACAATGTTCAAAATGAAAAAGTTCAGAATGACAAAGTTGGGAATGACAAAGTTCAGAATGAAAATGTTCGGAATGACAATGTTCGGAATGACAATGTTCGGAATGACAACGTTCGGAATGACAAAGTTCGAAATGATAAATGAGCAAGAAAAAATTATACGTGAGTATGAGTATTTCAGCAACCTCCTCTGATACCAGTTGTAGGAACTAAATAACAATGTATATGCTCAATATACAAGAGTGGGTGAATTGTATACTTTAAAATTTCCTTTGGAACCTTTAATGTTGAATATGGATAACTATGTTTTCCTTAGACAAGGAAAATCTAGGTTTAACAAAGTTAATCTAATCAAATTCACAACACCTCTGATCACCAACTAGAGAATTGGAAACAAGGTTAACAATATAAGATTCTACCTTAATGCATATATAATCTTAAACTACTCAGAGTACATGTGTATGGAAATACAAGAAGGTTATACTTTCCTTACAATACAATATGCAACTGAAACAAACTAATAGAAAAAATACAATTAACAAACAATAAATCTTTTAACCCAAAGAAAAGGGTATCCAACAACCTTGGATAAAGGTCTCTTGATTTATACTTTCAAGAAATTCTATCTTACACACACCAGGATTAGCCCTCAATACGATGATCAGAATCTCTGTCTTGCTTTCCCCACAAGCCCTCAACTTCAAGGTAGTTGGAACCTCTGTCTTCCTCAGCAAGGAAGCCCATGAACATCAAGTTAGTCGGCACCTCTGTCTTCCTATCCCCGGAAGTCCTCGAATGTAATCACCAACATCCAGAGTCGCACAAAGCAATCTGAACGAGCAGTTCAGTACGCACAAGGCATGAAAAACTTATCTCTCTAGAAATCACCTAAACAGTGTGTGTTCTCTATATCGATCAACATGTTTCATTGATTTATTTTTGAGCTCTTTCAAATGAGATCCTATTTATAGGAAAATTTCCAGAGGTCGGCTCCCTCTTCCAACGGTCATATTTTCCATCAAATTCGGAGGGACCTGTAGATGTGTAACTCAACCAACGGTTAATTAGAAACAGAATAGATGATATCGTTTTATTACAATCTATGCATAACTGAATGTACGGAAATGTTTTGAAATGAAGCATATGAAAGAAAAAGATAATCAATATTTTGGAATTTAAGAATGTTAAATGTTCGGAGTCTATCGAAAATGAAGTTCAGAGTCTATGTTAAGAAATTTTAGGATTCTGTTTTGTGGGAATTCGGAGTCTGGTTTCACCGGAGATCAGATTCAAAACTTGCAAAGTTCGGAGTCGAACTACTTAAGATTTCGGAGTATAACTACTTTAGAGTTCGGAGTTGAACTTTTTAAGAGTTCGTAGTCGAAATTCTTTAGAGTTCGGAGTCAAACTACTTAAGAGTTCGGAGTGGAACTTCTTAAGAGTTTGGAGTCGAACGTCTTCAAAGTTCGGAGTTGAACTTCTTCAGAGTTCGGAGTCGAAGTACTTAAGAGTTCAGAGTCGAACTTCTTAATAGTTCAGAGTCGAACTTCTTAAGAGTTCAGAGTCGAACTTCTTCAGAGTTCAGAGTTGAACGTCATCAGAGTTTGGAGTTGAACTACTTAAGAGTTCGGAGTCGAACTTTATAAGAGTTCGGAGTCGAACTTCTTAAGAGTTCGGAGTCCAGAATTCATATTAGAATTACATTACAGATCTCATCCAGAATTCGGTTCCTAAAAATAGAATGCTCCAAATATTTTCATTATATGGCTCTGGAATTTTGGGTATGAATCCGGTTTTTGAAATTAAGAACAATATTGTTAGGTATAAGAAAATCAAGGTTAAGGTAAATTTCTTTAAAGAAGTAGATTTTCCTTATGGGGGTAAAAATAATATTTGATTAAGAATAAGGTGTTTATGATTTTCAAAACAAGAAGGAATGGAAAAGTTATAATGAAAACCTTATTGAATCAACACCGTGTACCTAGCCATGTCACTAACAACGCGGGTTGGGGAAGCTCGTGTCGTACATGCCATGTTTGGTATGAACATGCCATGTACCATTGTTCTAGAAACCTTACCATGTCACGAACAACATGGGTCCGTGTTATATTCTCATATACACGTTGTGTTTGTTCGGAAGACGCCGTGTAAGGGTTATCTGTGTAGCCGGCCATGTAACTGACAACACGGGTTGCCGAGGCTTGTCTAGTACACGCCGTGTCTTTAGTGAACATGTCGTGTAGTCTAGGGTTAAGAAGACTGTGTGAGTTAGCCGTGTAAAGAGACTCAGGCAGGGGAATGGAGTTCAAGTACATGTTGTGTGTGGGGACAACACGTCGTGTAGTCTGGGGAGTTACACGACCAGAGGTGGCAGAGTACACACCCATGTAATTGGCTTTAGAGGACACACCATGTAGTTTTATACAAGCCGTGTAGCCGTGTTGTGTAAAACATAAATGTTTCTTTTCCGGTTCCCGTCTTGTAATCTTGTGTTCTCTGTCTTTGATATTCCTGATCTAAGGTGTGCTTTTGTTCTTTCAGAGCTATGCCACTGAGACGTCCTCCGGTTGTATGTCACCTGCCAGACGGTGATCGGACACCGGATATGGCCGATTAGGGACCCCCTGCAGATCCTCTCACTGTGGCAGCCTTTGCACCGTCAGTTATAACCATTGAAGGTGTCGATGCACAGATCAGGGAGGACTTCCTAAGGATGATTTAGACCTTTCAGGGTGCGCTGCCTCCTGCTCTGTCGATGGAAGAGTTGACGCGGGTTTTCCAGCAGCTGCATCCTCCTACCTTCTCAGGGGATGGAGGACCCCAGGCTGCAAAGTCATGGATAGAGGCCACACTGACGATATTTGAGCACCTGGTGATACATCCAGAGAAAAGGGTAAAGCATGCTACTTATATTCTATGAGGCATCGCCAAGAGGTGGTGGGAGGTGATCTCACAGTCCGGGTGCCAGCAGGGTATGACTTGGGATGAGTTCTAGAACATCTTATATGATTAATTCTACCCGGAGACCTTGAGGGCCGACCAAGCCTGGGATTTTATGAGTCTAAGGAAGGGTACTCATTCTGTTATGGAGTACTCGTTTCAGTTTACTGAGCTGCAGAGCTTCACGCCAATCTCAGCAGGTGATGATTTGTTCTTTTCTAGGATGTTTTAGGACAGTCTCAGACAGGAGATCCATTCCCAGGTGAATATCTTCTGGTTAACATAGATATCATCTATCGTGAACTAGGCGCTGATCACTGAGCATAATCTGAGGAATTTTAGAGCAGTGAGCCAGGGCGGTTCGACATCCAGAGTCAGTGTTCCTCCTACTGATAGCAGGATTCACCATAGGGATTCTTCTCAAGGAGATCAAGGTTGGTAGAATGTATCTCCGGGGAGCCAGGATGTATTCTACTAGTGTGGTAGGATTGGGAATACTAGACCTCAGTGCCAGAGAGACCCGATGGAGTACTGATATTGCGGTAATATGGGCCATCTTCAGAATTTTTGTTAGATCTTCTCACCTACAGCTGGTGGTAGGGGTTCTTCTATTACCCCACGTTCAGCTAATGCATTTCCAGTTTCTCACTAGTCCGGGAATTGGAGTTCTCCTTGCCGTTTGGGCAGAGGTGGAGGTCGTGGATGTGGTGGTCAGTCACCAGGTTACCAGCGACAATAGAGTGGATTAGCTCAGAGTGGTCAGCCAGGGGCACGGGGCCATGGTACATGCCTGACTTTTGCTGTGGAGCAGACCTATCAAGAGCAGGATCCCGACCCTTCTACATTTTGAGGTACAATCTTAGTAGCCTCAGTTTTATCTTCAACTCTTTTTGATACGGGTGCTTCTCATAGTTTTATCTCTGTTGCAGTTGTGGAGAGCCTTGGGCTATATATCTTTTCGTCTGCTGACATGTTGACTCTTGATACACCATTGGGAATGAGGACATCTAGCGTACATCATTGTAGAGAGTGCACTCTTGAGGTTGCAGGGTGTCACTTCTTATGGGACCTCTATGTCCTAGAGATGACGGGCTATGATGTCATTCTCGATATGGACTAGTTAGTTCCCTTCCACGAAGTCATCGATTTCTATCACCATAGGGTGAGTTTCATATAACCAGAGGGTAGATCTTTTCTTCATAGAGGCGAGTGGGATGTCCAGGCAGGTAGATTTGGACGAGAGCATCATGGGCTAGGTGGAGTTACAGCCCAGATTTGAAGTCTTTATCTGGATGACCAGGGGACTTCGCAGTTAGACTTTCCTATAGTGGTGGATCGTTTCAAGGACTTCTTTCTAGGGGACTTTTTAGGTTTTTCTCCGGAGCGGGAGGTATACTACTCGATTGATCTTGTGCGAGGAGCGGCACCAGTTTCCATTCCAACTTATATGATGGCTACACCTTAGTTGCAGGAGCTCAAGAAGTAGTTGGAGGAGTTGTAGGGAAAGGGTTTCATCCTACCCTGTACATGTTCTTGTGGTTCACCTGTCCTATTTGCGAAGAAGGAAAATGGAACCCTTAGGCTTTCTGTGGATTATCGGAAGCTGAACCAGTTGACGGTCAAGAACAGATATCCCTTGCCGAGGATCTATGACCTCTTTGATCAGCATTGAGGAGCCCGAGTGTTCTTGAAGATCTATTTGAGGTCTTCTTATCATCAGTTGTGCGTTAGACCATCAGATATACCTCTTACATATTTCCGGAGCAGGTATGGTCTACACAAGTATATGGTTATGCCGTTCGGTCTGACGAATGTGCCTATAGTTTTCATGGACTGATGAACCGATTGTTCCATCCATACTTAGACACATTCATGGTGGTTTTCATGGACTATATCTTGGTATACTCTAACACTTGAAACGACCATGCTACCCATATTGAGATCATTCTGTGTACACAGAGAGAGCATCAGTTATATGCTAAGCTCTAGAAATGCCACTTTTGGATAGATCATATTCACTTATTGGGTCACTTTATCTCAGAGATAGGAGTATCAGTAGACCCAGAGAAAGTGAGAGATGTAGTTTCCTGGGAGCACCCGAAGAATGTATTTGAGGTGAGGAGATTTCTAGGGATGGCTGGATAATACAAGCGTTTTATACAAGAAGTTTTATGCCTTGCAGCACTGCTGACAGGTCTGACTAGGAAAGGTGCGAAGTTCTTGTGGTCAGATTCTTGTGAGAAATCCATTAAGGTGTTGAAAGGGAGGTTGACGTCAGCACCAATACTAGTCTTGCTAGATCTGGTCAAGATCTATACAGTCTATTGTGATACTTCAGGGGTCGGATTGGGAACTGTTCTTATAAAGTGATATGGAGTCGTTGTGTACGGGTCTCAGCAGTTGAGGCCACACAATAGGAACTACCCGACGCATGATCTGGAGTTGGTAGCCGTTGTTCATGCCATACACTATTGGATACATTACCTTATGAGAGATCACTTCGTGGATTTCACCGATGAAAAGAGATTCATGTACATCTTCACTCAGTGAGATTTGAATCTGAGTTAGCGTAGGAGGGTCGAGTATCTTCAATCCTTCGACTTTGTGCTTTCCTATATGCCGGGAAAGGGAAACACAGTGGATGATGCGTTGAGCATGAGAACATTGATTCAAGCAGTTCAGGAGGCTAGCAGTGAGTGGCATCTTATGGCTATGTTCTCTGAGATGCACTTGGAGGTGCACAATAGACAGGGAAAGACGTTTCTTTCTTATGTAGCTGTTACATCTACCCTTCATGATCTGGTATGGATGAGGCAGCTATCAGAATCAGAAGGCCTAGTCTTGCAGGAGAGTGTGTTAGGAGAGAACCCTATTCCTGTATGGACAGTCGGCGAGGATGAGATCTTTCATTTCCAGGGATGAGTATGGGTGTCAGTAGACATACGCAAGGAGATGATGCGGTTTTTTCGTTCTTCAGTTTGGGCAGTTCATCCTGGCATCACCAAGATGTATCATGATCTACACCGGCAGTACTGGTGTCTAGGTATGAAGAGAGATGTTGCTGGGTTTGTCATGAGATGGTCTACTTGTCCATAGGTGAAAGCGGAGAATCAGCAACCAACATGGATTTTACAGCAGTTTCCCATCCCTGAGTGGAAGTGGAACTATGTCGCAATGGACTTCGTGACCGGGTTACCGAGGTCACCTCGAGGGAATGATGTTGTTTGGGTTGATTTTGACAGGCTTACAAAGGTCTCTCACTTCTTGCAGATCAAGGAGACCATAAGTGTTGATGAGATGGGATGGTTGTACATCTGAGAGATTGTACATCTTCATGGAGTTCCACACTCCATTGTTTCCGACAAGGATGCATACATTACTTCTTGGTTCTGGTTGGGGCTTTAGAAGGCTTTGGGTACACAGGTACTTTTGAGTACAACATACCATCCCCAGACAGATGGACAGTCCGAGCATACGATTCAAGTGCTTGAGGATATGCTCCGAGCATTCCTTCTAGACATTGTTGGTTCTTGGGAGAAGCATATCCCTCTTGTGGAGTTTTCCTATAACATTAGTTTTCAGGCGACTATCTAGATGGAACTTTATGAGGCTTTGTACAGTAGGCCTTGCCAATCACTTTTGTGATAGCTCGAGGTAGGAGAGGCAGCTCTGCTGGGACCTCATCTTATTCAGGAGACCTCAGAGTAGATAGAGTTGATTCCGAAGAGTATGAGTACAACATAGTCTCGACATGAAGTCTTATGCTGATCAGTGGAGACGACCTCTGGAGTTGAAGGTCAGGGATCAGGTTTTCCTATGTGTTGCACCGAGGTTGGGACACAAGAGGATTCAGAGACGTGGTAAGCTTTCACCATGGTATGTCGGGCCGTTTGAGGTGTTGGAGAGAGTTGGTATGGTTGCCTATCGGTTGATGTTACCTCAGAGGTACTGGGCTATGCTTGACATCTTCCACGTTTCTCAGCTCCGACATTACTTTTCAGACCAGTCTCATGTCTTTCAACCTGAGGAGGCTGACCTCAAAGCGGATGCGTCGTTTGAGGATCATCATATCTGGATTTTCGATCGCAGTTCAAAGGTTCTACGTGGCTGATCTGTTCCTCTGGTATGGGTGCTATGACATCACAGGCGAGTACAGGACGAGACCTGGGAGAGGGAGGCCGATGTACGATCACAGTGGCCAGAGCTGTTCGAGGGTTCTTCTTATATGCCTCGCTAGGGAATTTCGAGGACAAATTTCTTTAAGGGGGGAAGTTTGTAAGAACTCAGATCTTCGTTTTAGGTATGCTTTTCCTTTTCTAGTCGTTTTTTAGAAAAATTGGAAAATCTGGAAATTTTCGAAGTACACAGCGTGTACTTTGATGTAGCGCAAGTCCATGTGCAGGCCATGTCTGGGCGACAAACACAGTGTGTAGGGGCGATGTGGAGGCCGCTTAAAGTAGAGTACGGAAAGTCCAAGTACGCGTCGTGTACCCCAGAAGCACACACCATGCAATTTTTTTTCATTAAACAGACCGAGGTTGTGCCTAATCGATGAAAACAACTTCTTCTCTAGGTTCCTTGACCGAGAGCAATCTGTACTGTCGAAAACATCCTCCGTGCCCTGAGCCTCCATCTATTTTCCAAATCGACCACCATCGATTGCGTTGGAACCGCATCGGTGAGCTCTTCTTTCTTATTGAGACTCATTTCATGAATTTCCCACTTTCTCAAGATATTGTGGGTTGAGAGTTTTGTGCATTTTCATAGATTTATGATGTTCTATGGATATTCAAGCCTCGTGGTTCATGTATATCGACCTCCTAGAATCAAGATATGTGGTTTGTGCCTTACCATTTGTATCCTTTGAGTTTTATGTTCAAATTCCACCAATACCTGTGAAGGGGGTATTGTGTGTTTATCTTTCTTCCCCTATTATTTTCCTGTCTTTCATGTATGCTTTTATAGAGGTAATTTGGTCACGAATGAGGATAGTTTGTTGTGATTGGATGTTTTTCCCATTCCATGTTCTTGTTATGACTGTTAGGTTTGTTTAGTCTTTGTCCATTATGCCTATTTCCATGCCTTATGACCGTAGGATGGACTTCTCTTCTTGAAATGATTGTTATGCTATAGACTAGTTAGCCAAGTAGCTTTGTAGGTATACTTTGAAATTATAGATTTATTATGCACTGCCTGGCAGAGGACCGTGAGAACCTAGTTCTGTAGACTATAAGGGATAGACTGAGTGAGCCTCCCAGAGAGTCTTGGATATTATAGGCTATACGGGGATAGAATGAGTGAGCTTCCTCAGAGAGTCTTGGACATTATAGACTATGGGGGATAGACCGAGTGAGCTTCCCAGAGAGTCTTGGATATTATAGACTACTGGAGGGTAGACCGAGTGAGCTTCCTCAGAGAGTCTTTACATGTTTGAATTTCCTTAAAACCTTTCCAGGATAGAGAAGGAATTGATTGAGTTAGATTACTTAGAGATTCTATGAAAGACCTAAGACTATAGTAGGATTGACCTAGTGAGCTCCTCAGAGAGTTTCTAGTCCTTTGGGCTATAAGAGGGTTAGACCACGTAATCTTCCTCATAGAGTCCCTGACTACCCTAGACTATAAGGTGAATTGACCGAGAGAGCTTCCCCAGAGAGTATTATAATTTCGTATGACCAAACCAGAGGGGTTAGGCTGAGTGCACTGCCCAGAGGGTTGTTGGTACTTCTTGGATAGGACCAGAGTGCTTGGCTTCGAGTACTTCCCAGAGGGGTTCCTGTTGTGGTTTGTTGTTTGATTCTTTGTTGGTTGTTGATCTGTGGATTGATTACTATGGTGTATCATCCTGTTACTACTTACTATTTACTTCCAGCTGTTTACTGTTACTATTTAGTGCTTACTGTACTATTACCTCCCATATACTCACTGACTGTTAGGCACAGATCTTCTGGTGGTTGCCTACTGGGATTTAGTCTCACACCCTATTTGGGCCTTGCTTTTGGGCCCAAACAGACTATGCTGTTGCAGGTATAGACAAAGGAAAGCACCCATCGACTTCTGATACTTGATTTCATTGAGCATGAGAGTATGGGACCATGCTGAGGCTTGGGATGCTGAGGAGTTTCTTTATTAATTTTCTTTTGTACTTTGGATTGGTATTGTATTCATCATTGTTACTTGTTTGGATGCTTTCTGAGACATATGTATCATGCATCATTTTATATATACATGTGTGCTCCATTTGTTTAATTTTTTAGTCTTCAACTGTTTATTGTTGTTGGATATTTACTACTTCCATTAGTGTTTTCTTTGTTTACATTCGCTGTGTACTCTGCCAATGAGGACATAGTTTCCCCACTATCACACCCAAGGCCCTCGCTACTAGTTGGCAGCCTCTGGCATTTGGGTAAATGTGCATGAGGCCATGTGACCAACTGGTTACGAGGTGCATTTGGGTGGATTCTAGAATCAGGGAGTTATAGTTGATACCACACTCAAATGACATATTCATTAATTAAAATATAAGAACACTAATTATTCCTCTTCATTTGTGGTATTATCATAACTTGATTATTATCCAGAAGCATCATTTGGGGTATTCTTTGATGATAGGTACATTGATTCACGTAGGGTCCCAACTCTTTTTAGATTAAGCACTATAAATATTAAATCTTTTTCTTACCCTTTCAATCATGTACATGGGGTCCTTTTTATCCACACTTATAAAAAACTCCAATTCCCTTCAGGCTTTTACCAAGGGAATTCTTTCCACAGTTATCACATATGGGAAAATAATCCATTCCCTTCTTTCCATTTATCCATATTTCTCTCTTCCAACCTTTTCTTCTTTGGCTTCCCTTCAAATCCGTAAGACTCAAAATTTTTTTTACTTATATTATTTACACATGATACAATTTATTCATATGATAAGAATACGTGGGATACTATTTTCATTAGAAATGTTGGCTTACGACCATGAAATATAAGATCTTTCTTACTCTTTGGATCATGTGTATTGTTGGAGTTCTCATTCCTTCTACAAGGCACTATTTCAAAACAATGGCATACACAAGGTTAATTTATGAATTTCAATTCATAATACCAAAGTTGGAAAATATCTAATATAAATTGAATAGTTTATTCCTATAATACATAATGATAAAAAAATGTTTTATTTGTGGATGTATGTACTCATAAATCCTTCATAATGGTTTGTAAGGAAATTGTGAATTATCTTAAGAATATCACCCAAGAGTATCATAACCATGATGCAACAAGTCCTGTTGTTGTGCTATAGTTCCCATTCAAGTGTATCTCAAAGAGGTGTTTTCGAGTTTTACACATAGATACATATGTGCCAGAGATGCCTCTACCTACGCGTATCCAGACAAGGATGTATTTCTTGGAAAATTCACAAAATCTCTACATAACCAAAATTCTATGAGTTTATTATATACTAATCCTTAATGTCTATCATAGGGTAAATTTCTCAAATTAGAGTTTTTCTAAATCTAATTTCCATGGTTTGTAATAAACTTCCCCTAACACAAACTGTAATTCCCAGACCCTCGTTACCTAGAGTTGGATCACTATTAAATAACATTGGCATGATCACAAGATATCAAGTCTCAAATGATTTATTAGTTTGGTAGCCTTTGGTGTACTAGATATATACATAAATTTTATATTATATCATGAAATAAAAAAAATAAAAATAAAGTGTCCCTTTTGAAAACCCTCATATCCCATATCCTATCCCTACAGTTCAATCATAATATACTTCTTCAAATCATGGGAAAAATGAAAAGAAATAAGAAAAGGGTGAGGTCAGATGCTCAGTAAGGATAACAATATAGAAGAAACTAACATAAATAAGCATAAACATTGAAGGAAATGTATATGTCTAAAACAAAAGACTTTTAAAATTATACTTCACCATATAATGTCAAAGATAAATCATATAATTCCATTTACTTATTCACATGGATATACTACTTGTCGAATAATCACTTGTAAAATCAATAGATTATTTCATAATGATGGAATTTGTAATGTCGGACATCATAACCACATAGTCAAGGCCTCATGCCAAGACTAAAAATAATATGTTTTCAAGGCCTTATTCCAAGACACTAGTTTTCCTCATGAGACCTACCGATAAATCGAGAAGCTATAGCGGGCTCCACCCATCACTTAATCACTCCAATACATTCCTAATATGTAAAGGTTCAAACATAACATAAAAATTTGTATTAAAACTAGCATAATAAATTTTAATAATTTTACTATAAACCATGAATGGTATAAAAAATAACACATCCACAATCAATATTATCACAATACCTTCAATAAAATATGGAATATTATATCATAACAAATCAACTTCAAACAAGGTTAAAATCTATCAATGTATGATGACATAGATAAAATAAAAACTATTTGAGAGAAATATTTATTTATATTTTTAAATAATTTAAAAGTCACATAATTATAAAAGAAAAATTTTATTTTGAAAATATTCTTATAATGTTTTAATTCATGCTTTGATAGTGTTATAACGGCAGAAAATATCTGCACCCACTGTATAAGTTAAAAAACATTCTTACCTTAATGTGACGAAAAGGTCATAAATAACTTGTTTGGAAAACGACATAAAGATTCAATTCAAAAAAATTTAAAAAAATTAAAACAATGATATAAATGACATAAACCCTTATTATAGGAAATAGTAAAAATTCTTTGAAATACATTTTTAAGAAACACAGATGTGGATGGTAAGAAAATTCTTAGTAGATGCTTACGTATAAACAACATATGATAATAATGAAATTGTAAAATTAACAATTACCTTGTACTTTTACTTATTATAGGTTATGTTAACCCCATTTATAATTGTTAAATAATTTTCATTAAATTATAAAAGAACCAAAAAAATATGATATCATATATGATCTTCTAATATTTATTTGTTAAAAATATTTCAGTAGTATCACTATTTCGGGTGTTAACTGATTCGTTTTCCTTTATATGATTTGTAACAAAAGTATTGTTTTTTATGGATAGGATATATCATATTCATATCTGAAAAAATATTATGTTCATAAACATTATTTTAAATAATAAAATGAAAAATATTCTTGAATGGTTACGATGGGAAATGAATATCATCACGTTCGTGGAGACGATAATCTGTATGTATGTTCAATCGAAAATTTAATTCTATTGATGGTGAAATCATATGTAAGTGGATGGTATATCATATGTATATATAATCTTTAACATTTTATATTTATTATTTAAATCCATTATACTCATTATTATACCCATCCAAATAATGACGTGTTGAACAACAAACTGCAACACGACATAGAGACGGTACGTCGTACGTACACACGTATGATGTCTTTATCATTCATAGGATAGATAGAATAATGAATATGGTTGTCCCATATTTATAATAACATCACAATATGTATAAGGTAGTAGAGTTGTTATTTTGGTATGGAAACAAAAAAGAAAGAGGAAGTGCAAGAATAAAAAAACTTTGAAAGAGTTGGTGAAATTATTATCTCTTCTTCGAGCACTCCCTTATGATTTGATCAAAAGGTATCATTAGGTCGTATTTATGATCAAATAAAGGACTCTAGGATGAATTTAGGGTAGTTGGAAAAATATTTGAGCAGGGTTTGGCCGAGACAAATGTCTTTGGAGGTGTGATTGTGACAGAAAAGGAAGTAACCTTTTATAAGAGAGGTGATGGTCACTTTAGGGGAAGCTTGAAATATTATTTTATTATAAAATAATTATATATTTATAATGGCTCAAAATGGATTTATTTCTAGGATAAGGTGGGTATATGTATAAATAATCTCAACCAATAGGTTTTAAACAAGTTTAGTTAACCATATTAACATTATCATTTAGATATAACTCTTAGTTAAATAGTTTATCTTTTACAATGTCTTCTTGTATGCTTATATTACATAGTTAATAAACTTACAATAAAATTACAAAAGAACATCAAGTGGTTAATTAATGACATTTCTATCATTATATAAGTTTTTTGTCCAAACCTTAGATTTTTAGGAATATTATATCATTTAATAATATAGTATTTATTTTCATAACTCATTTATGTCAGTTTTGAACCTATTTAGTATTTGATTTTTGTAAAAGTCAGAAAAACATTATTACATTGAAAAAATACATTAAATCAATCCTAAATGTCATATTAACCTATAAAATTAGTATAATTCATCAAAATTATCAATTTACATTTATTTATATATTTATAATATCAATTATTTTAATATTTAATTAATAGGGTAATTACTACATAATCATTGTGTCATAAATAAATTTAATTATTTAATCTCTAAAATATATAAATAAAATACCATGATGTGTGAAATTTATTTATATTTATAATGAATATATATAGTCCAATTTATCTTATATATAACCCTATATTAAAAATTGTTTAGTTATTAAAATTTGAATTTAACACTTTTAACTTTTCTTAAAATAAAATAATAACATATGTCCTAATCTAATACAAGTGGATCAAAAAGGATCATTTTTTATTCCTATGGTTGATTTTGGTAAAAAACACTAATCCAATATAATTAGGACATGTGGTATGGTAATTATAATATCATTTTAACCATTAATAACCCTATTTACTTTTAACCATGGTAAATAAAATTCGAAAGTAACTATTTTTGAAAAATTATTTTTCAAACTATTGAACCATATTTTACTTCAGGATGTCAACCGTGTCTGTCAGATTTTTGAAATTCAATTAATAGAAGCAAAAAAATTATGTTTTATGAAAATTTTCAAATTTGTCTAGAAGGTGTGTAAAAGGCGTTAAAAAGTTCAATAATATCTTATACATATAATCTTATTATAAAATGACTCCAATGAATTAAATTCAAATATTATTGGTATTATGTATTTATTTTGACTTTAAAATAAATTTCAACCAAAATAAAAATTATTTAAATAAAAATTCAGTTTTTATGTACTATGCAGTATTTATCACTATTCTTCAAAAATTAAATGTTTTCATAAATGTTCAATAAAAATCACTCTTATATAATTTTTATATTCTAAATCCCAAAATTTAGCCTATTTTACAAATTAAATTTTTTGGTGTGTCTAATAATAATTTTATTATTGTTCACAAAAGGACATAAAAAGTAGTTCTTTTAAGAAAATAGTTTTTCTAAATATATAACTATTTTAAAAAAACATATGCATTTCATAATAAAAATGTTTATTTAAGTGAAAACATTATAAGTAAAAATAAATATTTATTTTTTACTATTCATATCACAATATTTAATTGATAAAAAACTATATCGTTTAAATAATTATAATACTAAAGTATTTTTTCACAGAAACTGAATCATGAAAATAATTCAAGCCATGTCAGTTCATCATGATGTATAAGATATTGACATACTTTAAAGATATAACTTAATATGAAATTTTGGGGTGTTACACTCACTCATCAATGGCTCAACATCAGTTACTCAACCATCGATGACTCATTTCCAATTTTCCCAGTTTTCCCAGGGTTTCCAATTTCACCCATGTTATGTATTTATCCCCATGAAATGATAACATATCAACTTGCATCATTATGCTGGGTTATGTCAACCATTTATGAGGGATATTATTAAGTTCCCCGAACCACATAAAGTTCCAGCATCCTTGTAACCTCCAAGCCACCTGGTCAAACCATTATCCGATTTTGAAGTACATTGAAATCATCTCCCTAATTTTTGGGATCTCACCCTATCATAAACCAAGATATCTTCTATCATTATTACATTTTGTTTCCTATGGTTTGTTTAGATCCTTCCACCTAAGATGATTCATGCACCTATGTCAGATCTCTCCAACTCATTTTTTTTGTAGTTCTCCCCTAGTACTAGTGCTACCCCTATTCTAGGCAGAAGGAGGAACAAAGATCCTTTGATCATATAAGTAGGGATTTCAATTTCTTACCATTAATTATGCATCATGAAATGTGGTTATACCAATGAATCCTTATGAGAAACGGATGTGAACATTCTTAAAAACAATAAATAGTAAAGAACAACATTTCATCAAAAGATAACATTAGTAAATAATATAACGGGAAGATATTGGTTTGATGTTGATCGCCTATTTTATTTTTTGTTCATGATTCTTTTATGGTCTCTATAGCTACATGACATATGAAAATCATGGCAATTGGTGGTCTTTTCTTTTGCAATATTAATTTTCTATTCTATTGAAGTTGCTAGAATAAATGATTGTAACATGAAACTTTCTTAATCACATATACATGGTCAAATAAATGATATCCCCCGGGTCATGAAAATTATGTGATCAACCAATTTATAATTAAATGGAATTAATGAACCCCTACTGGTTAAATCTTAATGTAAAGACATAATGTTGATATGAGTGACTAAGTGTTGTGTTATGTGGAATCTTGCAACCATGTGTGAGTTGTGAGGTGCAACCATTGGGAGCTAGAATCTGGGTATAATGTTGGTAAGAGGAGTGGGCTCTGTTTGAAGGGTGTGGTAAGTGTGTACAGTAGGGTTTTGTGTAATTATATGTTGTTGTCATATTTGTGTGTGGGTAAGTACATGGGGAGTGTTGGTATCCTAGTTTGAGATACTGAATGATTTTAGAATGGATGAATTTGTAGGTAGATGAACTTCCTTTGTTGTGTTGTGGTTATGGAGCGACGTTGAGGTAGTGGGAGTACTGTGTGGTTTGGACTTGTAGTGCAGTGGGACTACAGTTGGGTTTTCCTAGGTAGTTCATGGTGGCCCTTAAACTTCTTTGAAAGGTTGAAGATGTTGTGCTTGTTAGTTTCTCTAGGTATTGCTGGAACAAATTAAGGTGAACCGCTTAATTAATAAATGACACGTGATTAAATTAAAAAGGGGTTGGACTAGTGCTTTTTTGTGGCTGTTCGTATGGTTGTGCATATATGGGTAGCAGCAAAAGAGGTTGTGTGGGTTTGTTTCTTGTTAGGAAACCCATAGGTTTTGAGCAGTGGTTGTTTACACACACACACACACACATATATATATATATATATATTAGTTTCTTGTGATTTTTATATTCACCCACCCCTTGTTGAGCAATATGTTCCGAACACCTCCATTTCATGGCGGATAGTGTCTTTCCCAACATCCCAGTTGGAGGATGTATGGATGGTTACTGAATTTCTTCCTCTCACCCTCTTCTCAGTTCTTACAACTAGAGCATATATGGGGAGGTTGTAATGGATTGAGGTTTAACATAGTCCAAGATTCTTTGGGTAAGGGTTTGTTATAGATGAAAGGCCTATGTGTTTTTGGGATTGGATATTTTTCCAAATATTCTCGAGGATGATGTACATATCACTTCGGGAAAGTGGTGTAGTTGTATTGGGATAGGTTTCTATGGGCGGGATTGTGTGTGGTTGAGGCCTAGGTGTTTGAAGGCGGGTTGTATTAATGGGATTTTTTATGGGAAGAGTGGTAGCAACAATACATTAGTCTTTAGGGATGAGCAGACAACCAATAGGAAAGTGGTGTGAGTTACACAAATATTGATGTGATTATACTTTTACTTTACTCAACATGCATTATTTGGTGAGTGTGCCTTGCTTAGGCTATGATGGATAGTATTCTATAGTAGGTTCATTTAGGTTTTACTGTTTTCTCACAGGGACATTACTATTTTCTTCACTTGAACACGGGTTGATTTAGTTTTCTAATTGAGTATACTTGTATTCTCACCCTACATATATAAAACTATTTTATGGTCTTTAGGAGGACATAGTGAATCGTGCTAGAATTTATTAGCTCAAACATCTAGATTTTTGGGGGTTTCTTCTTAGAATCATTTCTATTGGTACTTTACGTTGGAGTTCCCATTGAACATTGTATCAGATTCACTTTTGTACATGCATATAGAGATATATTTTGGATTCTCATTTACTTTTATCACATGGAGTCTTTTGGTATTTACCATCTTATCTAGTGATCTTTTTCTATAAAAAGGGAAATTCTTTCATTTTCTGTGTGAGATTCTATACCCTTGGTGATTGTCTCCACTCTGAGGCCAATTGAAGGCGGGACATGAGGGTCATTATCTCTCTTTTATAATGAATAAGGATGGGTATTTCATGCTTTTGTTCCTTCATTCTACTAGAATAAGTTAGTGTATCAAAATGGTAACATAGGTAGGTTGGGGTGTGAGCGTTTTAGAGATAAGAAGGAGTTCAGAGTTAGGCACAATGAGGATTCCATGGGATGAAAAGGCCAATGTGATGGGAAATCTTAGTGCATGAGATATGCTAGGGAAGACCATCTAAGATACATGATTTTTAGGCCCCCCTCCTCCGATGCTAAGACAGTGGTCCAACTGAATGACCATGTTGGGATACACCAATTTCATGGTAGAGACCCTAGGAAAGGTACATGCCTCATAATGACTTTTGTTCTTGTGTGTCTGGGGTGTTTTTGAAAATTTTCAAAAAAATAATTTAAGAGTTAAAAATATTTAAATGATATTTTCTATACTACTCGGGAATATGAGTTTTTTGTTTCTTTTTTTCAGTTATGGAACCCATATGTCGTCCCTATCTGGTAAGAGCAATTGAAGCCCAGCAGGTTGACCTAGTTGATAAGTTTAAGGCTAACGGAGAGGAGGATGACTAGTGGAAGAAGATTCTTCATGCCTTCCAGCAATATACTATAGGGATTTATGAGGGAATCACCTTAGATATTGAAATGGGAGGTTGGATCAAGGAGCTGGTGATCACTTTCAGCTTAATATGGGCTCTAATAGAGTTTTGGTTTCCTTTGGTGGAGAGCCAGATGAGGGCAGAAGTGCATCGGTGGTGGACGATTTACCAATCAGAGAGAAAGGAAACTATGGATTCATGGGTTGTCGTTGAGAGGTATTTCCAAGCGGAATTCCTTTTCTCCATGATGAAGTTTGAGAATAGTTAAGAGATACTCTCCCTCTAGCGTATTAGTATGTCTGTAATGGAACTAGGGATCAAGTTCAAGGATCTCCTACGCTTCACATGAGTTCTCTTCCCAGACTAGGAATCTCGAGTGAGATTCTTAGAGGAGGCAATCCAACCTTCTCTTAATTATATTTTTTCTCTATTCACTCCACCAACATACCTAGAGGTTCTGAATAAGGAATAATTAATTGAAAATGATGCACTCATTGGGAGGTGTCTCTCAATAGGGGAGCCTTCCATGTTCGTCAAATGGGAAATCCATCAGCAGAAGATCTCTGGAATTATGGCCTTCCATGTTTTATCCAATGGTAAGTAGGCCTCGATAGTTCTAATTACGATATCCTAGTCTTTATCCTTTCCAAATGGGCCTGGTATTGAGGTTATTTATATGTAGAGGTCGTGGACATCTTCATAACCAGTGCCTAGTTCGAGCACTATACAATGGGGGTGGGAAGGCTCAATGCCCCCCTCAATAGAAGAGGTTACCAGTCAAGCCCCTCCGGTTGTAGGGGTGATGAGCTACTGCTTCACTGAGGGTAGATGGTTCTAAGAGAGACTGACCCCAAGGTTTTCCCCTAGGACCTTGACAAGGGAGTGTTCAGGGAAGCGGTCGATAATAGATAGGTAGAGGAGCTTGTTGTGGGTAGTTATATTCCACATTAGTAGCAGTTCCAGTAAGAATATAGGTTTTTTATGGTAAGATCACTATGTTTAATACTATTGAGCGTGCTTCGTCTAATTCAATATCCTCACACACCTTTGTTTCACCCGGTCTAGCCCATTCTTTGGGACAATACATACAGAGACATCCCATGCCCCTAGTGTTGAGAATTCCAGTTGGGGGTTAGATCAGTCTGTTTGATGTTTGTTGAGGAGGAAGACTGATGTTGGTGTGACATTAGTCCAATGGGGATACTCTTCTACTATTGATGAATCCATACGATGTTATCCTTTTCATCGAATAATTGTTTTCTATGCACTCTATTATCAACTACTTCTGGAGATGTGTCATGTTCTCAAATATGGGAGGCCAGCACATATATTTCATTGGAGAGCGAAGTTGTTAGGAGGGAACCAGTGTGTGGAGACTCTTCTTACCTTGTTATCTGATCTCTCAGTAGGATCATAAGATAAATAGATGATGGATGTTCTGGGGTTTGTCAGTGAATCCTGGATGTCTTCCCAAAATAGGTTGTGACTCTACCCCCTCGACGTGATGTTGAGTTTGGGGTAGACTTGCAACCATGTGCCTGTCCGATTTCGATGGATCCCTATCATATAGAACCTTATGATTTGTAGGAGTTGTTGATTCAAGTTGATGAACTCATAAATAAGGGTTTTATTCGTCCATGTGTGTCATCATGTGGTTCTCTAGTCTTGTTCAAAATAAATGCGGATATTGGCCTAAGACTGTGCATAGAATACTGAAGACTCAATGAGGTGACTGTCAAAAACTGTTACCCCTGGTAAGGATCGATGATATTTTTGACCAGTTAAAGGGGGTAGGTTGGTTTTCTATGATCAACCTATAGTCTAGATATCAGTAGTTGAGGGTAAAGGAGGGTGACATCCCAAATACATCTTTCAGGTGTAGGTATGGGAACATTGAGTTCATAGTCTTGTCATTCGATGCCATGAATGCACCATTTATGTACTTGGGGCTCATGAAATATATTTTCTGTAAGTACCTAGACTTGTTTTTCATCATGTTTATCAATTAAATCCTGATCTCCTCGAGGTTAGAGGAGGAGCACATTAGGCATCTGAGGAATATCTTTGAGGTCCTTTAACACGACCAACATTATGGACATTTTTCCAAGTCCATTTTCTAGATCTGAGGGGTTCACTTCCTTCGACATGTAGTGTCTCAACAAGTGATAGAGGTTGAATCATCAAAGGTTGAATAGGTTGTTTCTTGGGAATCACCAAACAATGTAGTGGAGGTTCATAGTTTTCTTGGTAAAGAAGGAAATTACCAGAGGTTCTTACCCAACTTCTCTCAATTTGCAGCTCTTTTGACAGATTTGGCCAGAACGGACCAGGGATTCATGTGGAGTGAGAAGTGTTAGGATGATTTTAGCTATCTGAAGGGGTATCTAGTCAGTGCCCTAGTTCTTAGGTTGCGGGAGGCTGGAGTGACGTTCAATGTGTTTTGTGGCACTTCTATTTTAGGCATGGAGTGTGTGTTGATGCAACAGTGATGAGTAATCTATTATTGGTATAGGAAATTACATCCTCACAAATGTAATTATTCCACCCATGATCTAGAGCATGCATCGGTCATGTTTACACTAAATAAGTAGAGGCATTACCTTATTGGGAATCACTTTGTGGTCTTCAGGGATCATAAGAGCATGAGGTATAACGTTCCCCAACAAGACTTGAACATGTGACAGCGATGATGGATAGAGTTCCTCCTTGATTATGACATCAAAATCTCTTACAACCCAGGAAAGGTGATCTTGGTGGCCGATTCCTTGGTTAGGAAGTCACAAAAGGAGGCAGTATAGAAATCCATGAATGCATGGAAGGAAATGGAGGAGTTAGCCACTTTTTTCGTGGATGCTGGGTAGGGAAGTGGTAGAGGAAATCTATTTCAACTGACAGTGCAGTCTAACATGGTGTGACATGTAGTGGAGTCTCATTTGGGAGACATAGAGGATATGGGGATTTGTGATGTTGTTATCAAGGGTGATGCTTTGGAAGGATGGTCAAAGGATAGCTATAATCGAATGTTGTTCCAAGGGAAGCTATTTGTCTCAGTAGAAATATGTGTGGGAGTTCTCTATGAGTTCCATTTCTCACCACTATAAGTGAATCATAACATTTCTATGATGTTCCAAAGCTTGAGGGAATAGTTTTCTAGTCCCTGGGTGAAGTGGTAAGAGGTAGAGTTTGTGGTATGATTTCAAGTGTGTCAACAGGTGAAGGACGAACATTGTGTTCCAAGTGGTCTGTTTCAACCCTTTGATGTTCCCAAGTGGAAGTGGGATGGCATCTCAATGGATTTTTTCACATGTTTATGATGAGATTAAGGAGTATAAAATTCTCTTTGGGTAGTGGTAATTCAATTGATGGAATGATCTCTTTTCCTAGAAATCAAAGAGTTGTGCGATGTTGATTCCTTAGCATAAAGGTGTGTAGGAGATGTGGTGCGGCTCCATGGGGTTCCAAGAACCATCATTTTGGATAGAGATTCATGGTTTACCTCATGATTTTGTGAGGATTGGAACATGATTTTGGATCATAGTTGTGCCTTAGCACCTCTTTCCACCCACAAATGTATGGGAATATAGAGAGGACCATCCAGATGTTGGAGGACATGTTGCAGGTAGGTGTCTTGGAATTCATAGGATCGTGGGCACATCACATTCCCATAGTAGAGTTTTCTTACAACAATAGCTATGACTATACCATTTGCATCGATCCATTCGAAGCCTTGTACAAGGGACCATATCTCTTACTTTTGTGATGGATAAAGGTAGGGGAAACAACACTTCTTAGACCAGAGATAGAGCAGAGCAAAACATAGAAGGTTTAGTTTGTTCATAAGAGGATGAAGGTCGATCAGGACTAGTAGAAGTCCTTACTGATCATCGGAGGTGTCCTTTGAAGTTTGTGGTTGGGGAGTATTTTTTCTTATTGGTCTCCCCTCGACATGGACATTAGTGTTTCGGTAGATGGGTTATGATTTCCCCATGATCATCAGAACATTAGAAGTGTTGGGACGAGTTGGTGAGGTGGAATATCAAGTGGTGTTACCACCATAGTTGCTAAAGATCCACACTGTATTCCATGTATATCAGCTCTATCAATATCTACATGATAACTCACATGTCCTTCACTTAAGAGAGTTTAATATCGAGGATGCCGAAATGTTTGTAGAGGAACTAGTAAGAATCGAGGGTCATGAGGGGAAGGTGCTTTATAGAAAAACCATTCCTTTGGTTCATGTGTTATGGATTCATGGTGTCCTTGATGACTGTACCAAGGGATGAGAAGCACACATTCATTCCTAGTACCCCGAGTTATTCTTAGTTTTAATCTTGTGTTTGATTTGTGTCGTGTATATGATGTAATGTTTTACCATGAATTTTGTATAATACATTGTTTCCATTTTCTCTAATTTTGTGTGAAAAGTCTTGAATATGGGAAGGGGATAACCTTATCCTTAATCAAGATGCATTAATGTGGATGTGATTAATCACATGTGGGTTAGTGAGTGCTGCCCATATAGGATTGTATCTAGACATGGAGGATGTATCTCACTAATCCATATATATGGACACCATGACCTTGGCGTATGTGTGATTGTTTGGGGTATTGTGTGGACTCAGTGTTAAAGAGTTTTTCAAGAGATATATGTCAAGGAGGTGTCCTTGGATTTTCAGGCTTCAGGTCCAGCTTTAGAACAACCCATTATGGTTTACTCCTGAGATGTATCTTAAGGGATGGTGGTTTAGAGGTATTTTATTTTGGGTTAGTTTTAAATTTTCAAGGAAGAGAATTATATGAAAGGTATCTGATGCAATAAACTTGATTTATCAAGAACCATACTTTGTGAAAATCTAGTGTTAGGGTGTTATGGGAGGAAATAGTGGTTCATTTCAAGAGTTTTTCAAATTTCATGTTTTTGAGTCGACATATCTACGCGTCTTCATGTTAGTGTGTTGGCATGTTAGTGCGTCAGCATATCTGTGGTCAGCATCAGTGAGTTAGGGGAATAAGCATTGTTTAGTTCATGTAATCTACATCGGTGAGTCGAGGGTGTTATCATTGGTGAGTCGAGGGTGTTGACATTAGTGAGTCAAGGGTGTCAGAGTCGGTAGGTCACGACGTCGGTAGGATAGGGTGTTGGTAGGTTAAGGCAATAGTAGGTAATTTTGACGATAGGTTGTGGAATCAATAGATTAGCATCAGTGTCTCAACATCAGTAGTTCATATCATTAGTTCACCTGTCACTGGCTCATCGTCAGTGACTAGCTCATCGATAACTCATTTCCAGTTTTTATTGTTTTCCAGTTTTTACCAGTTTTTCCAGCTCTTCCATTATTACACATTTCTCTCCATGAAATGGTAACTTATTAACCCACAGTGGTGTGCTGGGATATCTCCACCATTTATGAGAAACATTATTATGTTGCTTGTATCTATTAACATCCCACATTCCTTGTAACCACTAAGCCACATTGTTAAACCACAATCCAATTTTTAAGTACTTCGAAATTGTCACCCCGATTTTAAGGATATCTCCCTTTCATTATCTGATATCTCTTTCTTAATTATTCTTTTTTAATTTACTTTGGTATGTCTAGATCTCAGCTCCTCAGAATAGTCGTGCAACTATGCCAGAGCTCCCCTTCTCTGTATTCTTAGATTTCTTCCCTACTGCTTACGCTACCCCTGTTCCTGGAGAAAGAAAGAACATCGATCCTTTGATCATCCATAGGGATTTTATTTTCTTCCCATTTATTATGAATCATGGGGGTGGGTATAAAAATAATGCATTGTGAGGAAAAAATGAGAACGTTCTTAAAAACAATAAATAGTTAAGAGAAGGATTTGAACAGAAGATAACATGGGTAAATAATGTAATGGGAAGATAGTGGTTTGATGTTTATCACCTATTTTATTTGTTTTTGTGGATTCTGTTATGGTTGATGTTGATATACTCCTTCTGAAAATCATGTCCATTTGTGGTCTTTTCATGCGTACTAATAATGTTCTGTTCTATTGAGATTCTTGAATAAATGACTATAACACAAAATATTCTTAATCACCTATAATTGGTCAAATAAATGAATGCCCCAAGATCAAAACTATTGTATGATCACCCTGATTATAATTAATTGGAGTTAAAGAACCTATTCTTTTTAAATATGAATGCATACACAAACGATTGATAGGTGTGGCTAATTGCTATGTTTTGTGGAGTTTTTCTACCTCATTTGAGTTTTCTGGTGCTGCTTTTGGGAGAACGGTTGTGGTTACAAGGTTGGGAAAAAGATTGGGCTATTTTAGAAGGGTGTGTTAGGTGTGTAATGTACGGTTGTGGGTAAATATAAGTTGTTGTTGGCTTTGTGTTTGGGGAAGTACATGGGGTGAGTTGGTATCCTAGTTTGAGAGACTGATTGATTGTTGAGTCAATGAACATGTAGGGAGTTGAACTTCCTAGGTTGTGTTTTGTTCATGGAGTAAGATTGGGGCAGTAAGACTGCTCTGTTGTATGAACTTACTATGTAGTGGGACTACAATTGGCTTTTTCCATGGTAGTTTTTGGTGTCCCTTATCCTTATGAGAACTATTTCAGATGTTGTGCTTATTATTTTTCCCATGATAGTGCTGGAAAAAATTAAATTGAACCCCTTAATTAATAAATGACTAGTTATTAAATGAAAAAGGGGTTAGGATTGTGGTTTATTGTACATGTTCGTATAGTTGGGCATATAGGGGTAGAAACAAAGGTGGTTTTGTGGGTTTGTTTCTTTTTTGGAATACCATAGGATGGGAAAAGTGGTTTCTTACCTATATATATATATATATTAGTTTCTTATAATTTTCATACGCACCCCACCATTGTTGATCAATATGTTCCGAACACAACTTCATTTTATGGGGGAGGGTGTCTTTCCCAACATCCTGGTGGGATTATGAATGTTTGGTTATTTTCATTCTTCCCCGCACCCTCTTTCGGGTTCTTACCGATCAAGCATATCTAGGCAAGCTGTAATGGCTTGAGGATTACAATAGTACAATATTTTTTAGGCAACGGTTTTTTGTATATGAGAGGACTAGGTTCTTGTGGTCCATGATTTTCTTCCCATGATTCCTTGGTATGAGGACCATGTTTCTTCAAGAGGGTGGTGTGGTTATAGTGGCCCAAGTGTTTGCGAGTGGGATTGTGTGTGGTTGAGGCGAAGGAGTTTGTGTGAGGGTTGTGGCAATGGCACTACGTATGGGATGAGTGGTAGTTTCAAGGTGTTAGACATTAGGGATGACAAGTCAACTAGTGGGAAAGTGGTGTGGGGTACCCAAATATCAATGTGCTTATACAATTACTTTACTTGACATGCATTATTTTGTGAGTGTTCCTTGGTGAGGCTGGGATACATAGTATTCCTTGGTATGGTATTTGAGCTTCTAATGATTTCTCACATAGATGTTTGTATGTTCTATAACTTTTTCACAAGTGGATTTAGTTTTCCTATTGAGTATAATCATATGGGAACCCTTTATATATATAACTATTTTCATGTCTCCAGGAGGACATAGAAGACTATGCTGGACTTTACTAGCTCGTGCATCAGTATTCGATATTGTTTCTACTTAGACACCTTTATTTTGGTATTTTAATCTATATTTTTCATTTTACTTTGTATCAGATTCACATTTGAACATTCATTTGGGGATGGTTTTTTGAAATAATTTTTCTTTTAGTACTGGGAGTTGTTTAGGATTTACCATCTTATTTCCTAATAATGTTTTTAAAAAATGGTAATGCCATCCATTTCTGTGTGAGATTCTATACCCTTGGTTCTATTCTCCACTCCAGGGCGTATTGAAGGCATGACTCAATGTTCATTTTATTTCCTTAATCTTGAAGAACGAAGGGTCTAGAAGGTTTTTATTCCTTCCCTCACCTTAAAGAAGGTGTGTCGTGACAATCCTTCTTTTGTTATTAGAGAATATTCATAATATGTAATTACTTTGGGTGGATACGAGGATAAAAAAATATTGGAACGTATTAACTGAACATAATAGAATATTTTGAATAATTTATTTTTTGAGATATGATATATTTTATTCATTGTTTTATATTTTTTGAAATCACATTAATATGGGATTATATTTCTACCATCATATAATTTTTCATCATCACTTAAACAAAATTCCAAATATTATGGATGAGATAATTTTATATGATGATATTTTTATTACCATTTCTTGTCTTTTTCAATGAATAATTACCCACAATTTTTCCAATATGATAGGAATTTATTATTTTTGTTATTTTTATTGATTATTGATCAACGATTTTAAAATTGAGGAATTGATGATTTTGAAATAAATTTTATTTTTATTATATTCATACCATAAATTTTTCAATATTAATATATACTATAAAATTTATTTTATATGGTTCTATAGTTTAACGGATTTATTTATTTCTATCATGAAAAGATAGGATTTGAAGAAAGAATTCCCAAAATAAATAATTAATTTGGGATAATATTTTTGGACAACATTATTACCAAATGTAAATTATGATTTATAACTCTATTTATATGACGAAAACCTAGAAAATTTTAGTTATAAAAATATTATGATAATAATTTTCATATATATATTAAATTTCATGAAATTATATTTTTTTAATGGTACCATATCCAATACGCTTATTACTAGATAATATATATTCTCATTAGTAAGAAAAGGTATTTAATATTATATCAAACACAAAATTTTCAAATAGTAAAAAATAGAGTAAAAAATATGTGAGGTTAAATAAAATCCAAAGGTGGAATAAATTCTATGGTAAACACTATCGAGATTCGAGCATTTTCATTGAACAAAATGTTTCAACACCTGAATTATTGATCCAATAATGAAAATCATAGAAACATATTCTACCTAATCAGAATATATTATTTATTCATTATGTAGAGCCACAAATGTATTAATATGTTATAATATTGTGGATTATAAAAGGATATCTGAGGAAAACATAATGACAAAAAGGGATGGTAACCCATGTACACTTATTTATAAATTTGAATCTCCACTTCCATTCATGGGATAAATAGATTTCAATTAATAATAATGGGTTTATATGGAGAATAAGAGTTCAAATTTGGATAATTTAACCTTGTCATTATATACACAATTTGTCTATGGGATGAAATTATTGTAGTAAATTTTTATATTAGGTTTTGTACTTTAAGTGTAATATTTTTTTGAATTATCCTTTAATTGGTTTTCATGAATGGAATTTTATTATTTAGTTCATAAATTCACTACCTTCTAAACCATTCATGATTTTTGTCAATAGTATAAATTATTTTGTATTCATTTACTATTTTAATTTATATTATTATGTATCACCTATGATCATATCGAGTTTAATCAGTTTTTTTCTTATTTGAGATTAGATAATATAATCACATTCATAATTAGATCAAAAAAAATAATAAGGGTCTTTTTATGATTTATAATGAATTAAATTAATCCTTTATGGTCATCATGTATACATTTATTAATTTAATTTGGTAATGTTTATATAAAATGATAGAGGATATATCAAAATGTAGCACCTCTAGTTTGAGGTGCATACAACATTATTTTTTTATTTTATGTATATATAATGATCAGTTTATGTTTTATGAGGTACAAAAAGTTTTTGGAATTCTTTGGAGCCTGTTCTTTAGGTTCAGAATTTGGTAATGGTTAACAAAAAAACATCACCCCATCAAGGAAACTCTTCAACTTGGGGGAGGAGGGACAGTTGCACCATTTTGATGGATTTTTTTTGGGAAAACACATATAGATTCCCATGATAAACAATGCCTCTTGAGTAGAAATAAATAAATAGTTTCTTGAATTGTTTGACTTACTATGTGATCCAATCACATGAGGTATGTCATGAAGATAGTAGCATTGCGCTGTTGGTGCATAATTTTCCAAACAATTCAGATTAACCATGAATTGTACCTATGTCCCTACATAAAAATATATCTAATAAAAGTCATATCCTTAAACAACCTTTTTTCTCTAATCCACCCATAAATTAAATTATTTTTTCTCCCATGGCATGAGTTATGGTCCCCTTAAATATTGGAGCAATCTCTAGGAGAATAAATGTTCATTGCATTCCCACATATTTCAATAAGTTGACAATCATCCTCATTCCTCACAGATCCAATATTATTACATCTATATCATAAATATCGATTCATGCCATTTTGTAAATATATTTGTGTTAGAAGTATTTTATAATGTAATATTGTTGGATTTAGTGAAGGGAACATGAGTTTTGATTGTATCATGATGTTATGTTCTACTGTTCCACATATTTGCCAACATTTGGGATGTTGGTGGATTGTATCCCAAATCCACATGATTAAAAAAATGAGGTATTGGGTTTAAATTGATTTATTTATGTTTTGATATTATTGTGGACATCATAGTGTCATTTTATTGAGAGTCACATTTTACATTTGGTTTCACATATCATAGATATCCGAATATTGTTTTGGAATAAATATTTTTTGACAAATTTAAAATAGTGATTTTAAAATTATAATTTGGTTTTGGTTCATCTATATTGTTTGATGGAATATTTTTTTGAATGAAATTTTTTAATGTAATGGGTTGTAATTTATATTTTCATAAATGTTTTTTTGAGTCCAAATTCATTAAAAGATCTATAGTGGAGTAGGTATGTTAAATTTGGGCACATAGAATTGGTTACCTTGTTATGAATTTTTCGATCAGTTAGAGCCTTCTCATGAGTATGGAATTGTTACCAAGGCATTCATAGTGTGTGTGTGGATACATAGTTATGATTATTATAAATATCATTTAATGGAATCATATCTTGTTTTTTTCGATGGATATTTTTTTTTGGATTTGATAAATTTAAATTTTATTAAAAAATTTCATACAGATGTTCTAACATATTTATCCATAATTGCATGAGTTGGGATTTCATTGGGAAAATTGTACTGATTTTAAACTCACATGCTCCTTGGGTAATATTTTGTGTTTTTATTGTTTTTTATCGAGACACATGTAAAAAAAGTTATCTCAATTAAACAATGAAGCTACGTGGTATTCTTGGAATAAAATGGCAAGTTTAATCATGAAGTATTTTCAAGTGTCTTGGGTAGATGTCACATGGGTGTAATTGTGTGTTAATGGACCTTATGGTTTCCATCTTATTTTTTATTTTTTCTTCGTTAATTATAAAATTGTAATTTTTTTATGTTGATTTTAATTATATATTTATTCATCATATTGGGGCATGGTTGTTATTCTGTTTTATTTTGGAGGTTTTATCATTAAGGGTAAATTTTCCCCCAAATATTCTTGAGGATATTCGAGATTACATTTTGTGTTTCAGATCATGTGGATTATATGTATGCCCCATTATAACCACAACCTTTACTATGGACTGTGGGTGAGATGTTATGAATTCTATTATATATTTTTAGTCCATATATCTAATTTTGACAAATAGAATCACCAATATTCTTTCCCTACCATAGGATATAGTGTTTTTTTTAATCATGTTGTTGTAAATTTTATCAGCCTCTCTATTGGGATGTTAGAAATGTGTATGATTTATTGAATATGAAATTTAGAATATAAAATGGAATAGATAACCAAATTTTCATGAACTTCATTTTACCAGAAATTATGGGCACATTTTTTTTAAACACTTCTATGAATGTTTTCCCCACATCACAATGGGATTTTCCAATGGTTGTTTCATAATAATCATTGATTATAAGCCCTCCCAATTGAAATTCATTATTCATTTTTCGTAATATATCTTATGGTATTTAAAAATTGTAATTTTTTAAAATACTAGAAATGGATGATTTTGAATAAAATGGATGCATTGTTTTAAGAAAATGGATGAAATTTGATAATATCTGAATTCTGAATGGTTGTGTGGTGATATCTATAAATGTGGTAAATTTAAATTAATGTGACTTCAATTTCAAATGAGTGAGACTGAATGGTGTTTTGTTCTTTTTATAATTAATTCCACTAGGTAGGCATCTTATAAACCAACCAAAATAGGCAATTGAAAATTTAGATTCACTTGAGCCATAGGTCATCCAATATCTTGTCCAATAAAATGTCAAGGATTTCTAGGAAATAGATTTGGGTAATATGTATAATAAATCTCATAAAATGATCCATTCAATTCAACTCCAAAAGCTGTATCCCCCCAATATTCAAGGGATTCGAATCTAGAAAAAATAGAAATCTAGTTGAATATAATGAATCAAATATTTGATTTCCTTCAGATACAAGCTGAGCATAAGGTGAAGTTAGGAATATATATATTGGAAGAAATTACACATTAGTGGTGGTAACTAAAAATATATTTTAATTTGGACTAGTTCATGGAATCTGAAATTTTGAGTAATTTTAAAATATATAATTCTATCATTAACTGCCTCGATGGTGTCATAATGGTCAAAGGAGGTCGTCACACCATTGAATAACTTTGGAGGTCTAGGTATTAATTCATGGAATCCCTCCCATGGGATAATTTATCCCTCCCTAGTTCCACTCCTCTTATCAGGTCACCTAGGTTTTGAATAGGTGGGTTAATGGGTTCATTACACCTAGCTGACAGATTGTTGTGTTGCACCATCACTGATTAGAATGTTACCTTACTAGAAAATATACCATCTTGGGTGGAATTGACTTGATCCTAATTGGGTATTCTTCATTTTACCTCCTTATGGGGAGGCCAGTTCCTAGGTTTGGAGGGTTCGAAAATTTAACTCTAATGGATTCCCTAATTAGAAATAATTCTATCATCAAACCTTTTATATTTAAAAAACAATAAACCAATTATTCTTAAAAAAATATATATCTTTTTAATAGAGATTGTGGCTAAATTTATGAATTTAGTCTAGTTTTACATAAATTTTTCTAGTTGTACATCCATGAAGGTATACATTTTTGAGGTGGGAATATGAATAATAATTAACACATTGATTTTAATTCTTTGTATAATGGACGATACGGTGATGGACAATGGAGATACTATAGCATAAACTGATATATGAAGAAATATATTAGGAGGAAAAATGATTATTTATATTTGAAATTGTGGGATCTTCAATGGTGCGAATAAGATATGGAAGGATGGATTCTGGGGACACCTGGCATGCTTCTTTGGCCTTATATTATTTGATTATATGAGTTTATTTAAAAAAACTCTCAACTTGTGAATAGAGTGAGAAAAATATTATATATAGAACATCATGACTCATCTACTAGTTATACCTCAACAATGTAATAAATATAATATTTCACCAAATAATTCTATGGAGTCATGAAAATGATTGTAGAGGAATAATATGGTCCTTCGACAGTGAGGGTCACAATTATTTTGAAATCTACACTTTTGTATTATTTTTCACATAATGGAATGACCCAATAATTTATTTCTTATCAGGTTCATGGTTATATGTGTATGTCTATTGATATGATACATTATAATTTAAAACAAAGAATATGTATTAGAAAAAAATAGTGTCAAAAATTAATGTGTATTCATTTTTTTAGAACACTCGATGGAATAAAAATATTTTTGAATTCATTTTTCTTGAAATAAATGTATGTGACTTGATTTTGGGTATGAATATTTTGAAATCATTCAAGTCCCACATCTTATATTAAACCCAATTGGATAGTTACACATATCTGAATGGCATTGAGCATATCCTTAGAGGAGATTGGGGTGTATTGGCTAGTAATGTCGGACTTTTGACACCAGTGGTTGAAACCATCTCTTATCAGTTGGAAATGTTATCATAGTACATTATAGAAGGTATTGGGAATAAAAACTTTTCAATTCTTGACAATAAGTCATTGGACATTTTATCTACCAATTTCTCAATGTTTCCACTCAATATTAAAGTAGATTTTATGATTTATCTCTTATTATAGATAAGCCCATTATCAATTCCATCATATCAGATGGAAGTAATATAATTAAGGGAATTAAATGATTATTTTGATAAATTTGTTTGTACATGGTCCACTCCACAATTTACATCTCAATAAGAAGCACCAGTTATATTTTTGAAGATGTTGGATATATATATTATAATTTTTGTATATTACTATAATAGTGAACATGTTTTCATAATGACTGAGTACCCACATCCATAAATTGATGATATATTTTATCAATTATGGGGGGGTGTAGTGGTCCTCTAAAAATGGAATAATTTTGGGATATCCCTAATTGTGAGTTCATCAGGAGTATATTATACATATATACATCATAATCATATATGGTAAGTAATAAAGTTTCATTATTCCTTTTGGAATTCTAAATTCACTATAAACTACTATAGAATTGATGAATAAAATATTTTATTAATTTCTAGATTTCATTATGGTGGTTTTTTTACAATATACTAGTGTATTTTATTGAAAAAATTAGATAGGGACCAACCATTGGTGAATGTGCTAGATATCATGATGGAACCCCATATCTATTCAATGTAATAAATGTGTTTGTCTTGGATATAAGAGGTACATTTACATGCCTATATAATTTTTGAAAAATTCATTTCAGTGCATCTGAAGTAGAATGATGCAGTTGTCTCTTTGAAACCACTAAAAATGGCATTGAGATATATAGTATTCGTATCTAAGAGGTATATTACAAACATATCATATGTGATTTTTAACATTTGGCACCACCAATCAATTATTTTATTAGGAGAATAATTCGATTCCAATGGAGTGATGAATGTCAAAAGTCCATTTTGAAATGTACGGCTAGATTTACATTAGAACATATCCTCATATTTCCAATTTGTGGATGAGGCTTTGCAGCCTATTGTGATGTATTTGAATCTAGTGTGGGATGTGTTCACATGTTGGACAATATTTTTTTCTTATGATTTTTGGTAGTTGTGGAAATTGGAAAATAACTACCTAACACATGATTTTTTATTTGTTGATGTGGTTCATGTGTTGAGGACGTGGCAGAATTACCTCTTTGGTAGAAAATTCATATTATTTACAGAAAAAAATACTTTAAAAATCATTTTCACACAATCATATTTGAATTTAAGAAATCATATATTCATGTGGAATATAATTATGTTTTACATAAGTATTATGTATACATCTGTTAAATAGAAATCCAGGGATGTTTCATGTCATATAGAGACAAATATTTAGTTGGAATAAGTGGATTCAGACCTATGGAAAATAATATCATTAAATAAATGTATACATCTATATTTAAAAAATAATGGCATTGTTTTGTATTTATTTAAAATTCTATTTTTACATGATTTGGTATAGTAGGGTAGGATTTACTAGAAATCATATTATGATTGTATTACTGTGATATCAAAACTCAATGGTAAGGATTCCATTGAGGGTTGGAATCTTGAAGGAAGTTCAATGTATTGTATTAAGGATCATGTGGTCATATGACTGCATTTTATATACCAAATTATTAGTTTACACCACCATTGTTTATGGTTTGTTCACCCTTGGATTCATAAAAATGTATAATGCGTTGAAGCATAGTTATATGGGGTTTTCATTGAAAAATATATATCAAAATATGATTTGAGATGCCTCACCTCTATGCATGTAATGGAATAACACCAATGACCAATTTGAATGTTACAGTCTTTAATAATCAATGTTTGGAAATTTGAAATGATCACCATGGATTATGTAACATGGATACAATGGATGGTTAGGATACATGATTCTATATGGGTGAAAGTTGATTGACTCACAATGTTGGATATCTCTATCCATATTTTTGAAATGAATTCTATTATAGACTAGTGAAATATAAATATTTAGAAAATTGTGAAGATATAAATCATTCAAGTGCCATTTGTATTTTACAGAGACTATAGTTTTAGATATCGATTTTTTTAATCGCCAAAATATTCCCTGAGGACATAGTTTAATAAGAGTCTGGATTTTTCATACACATAGAGATGAAAAGATTGAATATAAATCTAAAGGTTGTAGAACATTATTTGGGACTGTGTAATATATTTTATTGGATCATGGGCAGAGTATTAACCATTAGTGGAGTTTAGGTATAATAACAGAAATCAATCCATGAAAAATATGGCTCCTTTGGGATTAATTTATGGACACCGTTGTTGTTCTATAGATTTTTTTCATTGAAATATGTGACTAAATTGACATTCCCTTTTGTATGAAACAATATTGAGGAATCAATTGATCATAACAATTATGGATAATGAACAGTGTCATTAGATGTAAGGAACCAACCTTAAACATTATATATTATAGTTATTTTAAAACTAAAAGCCACATTCCTTTCAAAAATATATTTTAGGTTTAGATTAATAGAGAATTTGGAAAAATGTTTCATAATAAACCCATACCATACGAGTAGATACTTGTACTCAATGTCCATTTTTTCCCTAAAACAAAAGTCTTTAAAAACAGTACATGACTTCTTATGTTGATATATCATCCAAATTTTCCAATAATCTCATCCTTGTCCCAAATATTCCCTAAACTCTATGAATAACATTATAAATCATGGTAGGGGATCCAAATCGCACTAAGGGATACACAATGAAGAAAAATAGTTTTCACATGAAAATATGAATACCCATTAAATATTATCATAATGTAATAATTTTCACCATGAAAAAGTAATAAATAATATCTGAATAAAATAATCTCATTTCATGCCTTTTTCGTAGTAATGTCATTACCATAATATCCATATAATTAATAGATAAAACAGATAAGTATCATGGGACATAATTAAAGATAAAAACAATAAACATGCAGTCAACTTCCATACATGTCCATCTTAAAAATGGGATAACAATATGGTTGACATTCATACCCAATTAAATGGAGTTTATAAAGTAATAAACCATCCTTGGTTTATTATAGAACAAAATATCAAATGTTGATATACAATTGAGTAATCATTACACATAAGAGTTTTCAATTATCTACATGTCACCATTAAAATTACTTTTACAATCATAAAAAAACATTTCTTGTCATTGAAATAATCAATTAATTTTCAACAACAATATACCAAAAAATGGAAAAGATGTGTTTTTATAAAAAATGAAGGCTTGTAAAGGAATAAAAAAATAAAAATAAACATAAAATTTCTTTTATAACAATTTTATATTTATATATGTAAATATGTAGCATAATATTAGTTATATTGGCATGGAGGACATGAAGTATATTTTTAAATTAATGATCCCCATTCCACTTGGAAATATTTTAACCATAATCCCCATGAAGGGATAATATTTAAGAAAAAAGTATATAATGTGGGGATAATTTAATTCAGGATACGTTATTTCAAATGGGATTTATATACACCATATAAAATAAGGTGCGTGTATACTATAAATATATGAATTTATGAAAGGAGATTGAGATGAAGTCCCTTACCTAGAGTCAAAATCGTCACATACAATATTAATATTCATGAAGAATGAAATTATTTGAATTATTTACTATCTTTATATAATTTTAAAATATTTTTCTTCAATTTATAATACTTTAATCATGTTATAAAAAATACTTAATTATTTACGTTCATGTTATATGTTTTGATGATATTCTGTACATGATTCCAAAATGACATTGGCATGATGTCAATATTCAATTTTTTCATTAGTCCATTTCTCCAAAATAGTATTCATGAAAAAATATTCAATTATAAACATTAGTTATTCTTTTAAATCCATTCATTATTATTGGATAAAAAAAGAACTATGTTACAACCATGTTGACAGAAAAATTTACTTATGGATTAATAATGTATTTATTTTGAAAAGATAATTATGGAAAAGGGTTATGTGTAATTGTATATTTCTATAATGATAATAAAATAATTAGTGTCATATTAATATTTTATATATATTTATATATATAATTCATGTGATGTGGTGATGAAAAAAGAAACACATCAGTTCATGGAGGTGGTAGTTCACACATACACATGATCGCCATTATCATTTTTATGTGATTGGAAATGTATGAATTTAAATTAAAAATTATTTTTTAATAATGATAATGTTGTTATAAATTTAATATATAAACATTTATTCCATAATTATAACCAATCATGAGAAATGGTGATAGAAAATGAATTATATCTATTCGTGAGGTGGTAGTCCTTAGTATGGACGAAAGATTATTTATTTTCCCATTTGACTGAATTGGGGCTGGATAATAGTGATGATATTATCATCGAAACATCTTATTCTAATGAGGACTTTGTAGTTATTATTTCCTAATGTTGGAGATTATTTGAAGTATGTGGAATAATAAATATTTTTGAAATACATGATTAGAATTATAACTATTCTTCGAATGCTCTCCATTTCATGACACCTAATCACAACTGTGGGAGGTGTTATGGAAAAAATAAGTGATCTAGAATATTTGTAGGGATTATATGAAGGGATTTTTGTAGATATAGGACTAACAAAATAGAGTTTGACGTGTAAGGATTAAATAATAAGAGGATCCTTTTTATTAGAGAGGGGGGTCACTCATGGAATTCTTCAAAATATTAAATTAATATAAATTAATTTTCTACTCTAAATTGATAAAAACTATTTTATTTGAAATATGGTGTTAAGTTGGGTCACAAAAAAATCATGAAATAAAATCTAGAAACTTTTTTCTATTTTTTAATCCTTATAAATTTGGTGTGACCATTACATAACATTTTCACTTTAAACAATGATATCATGTAATTTATACTATGGCGTTTAATATAACTAATATAAAATAAAAAAAGACCAATAAATATCTCATTTATGAAATTTTTGGTCGTATTAATAATTTTTCCTAATTTTATATTTTTAATTATTTAATATAATTTAATAAAATAATATTTATTTTAATATATCATTTATATCATATTTAGACATTATTCATTACCTTTATTTTTAAAAATATCATAAAAATATGATATATTCCAATGAACTCTTTTTTACACCGCACTAACATTTCAAATTGCTATATTAAATTCATATAGAAGATTAAAATTCTTGAAATTAAATTATTTCAATATCGTTAATATCTTTTATTTGATATTTCCATTTATTAAACAATAAATGCTTCATCATTGTGCATGCCTTTAATTTTACTATTTATTTCCTTGAAATTAAAAAAATTACCGTGATGAATTGAAATCTTTTTTATTTCAAATAACAACTTATAGTTGAAGATATCTTCTAAATATCATTATATTAAAAATATTATAGTTACTAAAACATAAATATGACATCTTTAACTTTTCGTGGAAAACAAAATACAATAAATGTATTAAAGTCATTCATGTGTTTTTAAGAGGACATAAAATAGTCCCATGGATTATTTTGGTCAAAAATCACTCATCCATTATAAAGAGGATTGGTTTAATGAAAATTTTAAAATATATATAATATTGGTTTTACCCTTAATTATCCAATTTATACTTAAATTTTCTAATAAAAAATTACAAAAGATACTATTCATATTTTCCTAAAATAAAAGGAAATATTTAATAACATTATTCCTTCTTATTCCAAATATTGAATCCAGTTTTTAATATTTAAAACATATAAGATGAAGAAACTAATTAAAAAATAATGCCATAGATGGGACAAAACACTGAGTTTTTTAAAGTTAAAATAACCAAATTCTTGAATTAATTTTATATCCAAATTCAAAGTAAACATGATTAAAATGAGATAAATAAGAATAATTGATATAAAGTCATCCATAAAAACTTCGTCAGCTCCATACAATTTCATACTCGCAACACATTTTTCTTTATTACCCTATTGAGAATACAATGGTTGAGGAGTCATGGTATTCCTAGAATCACCATGGCTCCCTTAGTTCATCTGATGAGATTTATTCTATGACCCTTTACTTATTTAATAATATGATGCTTGAGAAGAATGAGATGGGTCCCCAGTACTGAACTAGGGATCGTTGTGAAAATGTTTTTGAATTTTTCAAATTGAGTCATAATTGTGACATGCTCTAGATGGTTTCAGACAATGTCTCAACATGTGGTTGAGAGATCCACAATAAAAACGACTGGGTTTACCGTTTTGTTTAGGAGGAAGATTCACTAATCTCGTAGTCTAATTAAGTGTCCTAACAAAACATTCAAAATTTGTATCCCTCTTACACTTATTCCAATCATTATAGATTACACCGTTTCCCATAGGTAAAAACTTGAATCCTCGAACAGTATATCCTAAGATATCCCTTTTGTACACAATTTATTTATTGAGAATATTTGTATACTGTGAGATAAAAAAAAATTTAATCATTGATAAAATCCACGGGCCCAACCCCAATTCAAAAATTCATTCCATCAACGACACCGTCATGATAACTTCAAATTGAATGTGGACTAAATTAATAAATGTAGCCACATACTCTATCACTATGAGGTCTTTTTTCTTCAAATAGATGAATTCTATTTTTCTTTCTATCAAAATAGTTTGAAGATAAATTATTTGTTAAATAATTACTCAAAATCATCACTTGTCAATCCTTTGTTTGATTTATCTAGAATTCCTAAATATCAAAATTTGTGTGAAAGAGCCTCCAGCATGTATGTTTCCAAAGTCACATTTAGCTCACCTAGGTGCTTAAGGAAATAGATGATTTGATTTATCCTATTTCCCCACACCTAATATTTTTCTGGTTCAAAATCACCCCAAACGATTATGGGATTCTAATTTTGGAAATGAACAAATTGATACAATTTTCCTGGATAATTCTTTAGGTTCCATCTATCCATGTCCTGAAATTCTTAGACAATACTATAAACCATCTATTGGTTCCATGTGGATTAGGTGTTACCACATTCTTAGTAGCTTCTTATAGTTTGCTCTTATAGGGCTTACCTAATGCCATTCACTATGGTCAAAATAAATACCCATTTAGTATCACTCTCAAAAAACTAAAGGCTTAAAACTTTTATATTTACCTAAAAAAATGTATAACAAAAATTCTTTTTAAAATTCAATAATTATTTCTTTGATACCATTTTTTTATTCCATCCTACTTTTTTAAAATCAAATGATTTTAAACTATTTTAAAAAATACACACTTTTTAACATAATCATTGATCATTACTCCATATAAAATATTCACTCCTACTAGGATGATACTTCTATCAATGTATATAATT
This sequence comes from Viscum album, assembly GCA_963277665.1. Classification (NCBI taxonomy): domain Eukaryota; kingdom Viridiplantae; phylum Streptophyta; class Magnoliopsida; order Santalales; family Viscaceae; genus Viscum; species Viscum album. Next base: position 1,968,105,045 of record OY728150.1, read on the forward strand.
TCTTTCTCATTGGATAACCCCATAAAGATGAGGTGAATACTCTTAAAATTTTTATGTAAATAACTCATGTATCCAAACATTGTGTTGGCTTGAAGTTCACAAAATATAAGTTAGTTATACATATTTATTCTCTAAATTTCGTGTTTTGGTGGTGCTACTACTTTTTACCATCCTAAGAAACAACATGACCACAATCCCATATCAATGATCAAGCACACTGATACCATTTGTAACATTCTATCCCTCACTAATTGGCTTGGAAATAGGTAGCGGGTATTACTAGACTTTGGTGACATCTCTGAGACGCCAAATTCTGGAAATAAATTCTAACATCTTCATAATCAAATAGTGGATGATTTACCCTATAAATATAAAACATATAAACCAAGATTACTATAAATAATCAAACCTCTATGTGATGAATGAGTGTGGAATAGAATCCACTGCAAAACCAACACAAATAAATGAATCTGAGTACTATAAGAATCTAAGTGAGATAACCAATGACACAAAAAGACAACAAAACTAAAATAATCCAATAATACTAACCAGCCACCCCCAATATTTTCCAAGCACCACATATACAGGCCCATCCCACGGTATTAAGAGGAATCACTAGCGAATTAGGATATCATTCCTTTCAAAGTGTATTTATATATGACATCTACAAATACATCATAGTACCCAAGTGGGGGATGAGTATAAAACTCATTTTTCTTTCAGAAATGACTTCCCAACTCATTCCACATGTATAAAACTTATTATCAGATATAAATAAAATATTTTTAAATAAATTTAAGTCATTATACATCCGACCAAAATTGTTTTCCACGGAAATAATTCAAAAATTCCTTTAAACAAAATTTTCAAGGATTAAATCATTATATAATTTAATCCCTTTTTCTATTTATGATTTATTATTGACTATTCCATGACCACACACATCAAAAACACACACAGACACACACACACATTCTTGGAGTTAACCTTGATAAAGGAACATTACATCAATACACTTTCCCTTTGATGGTGGTACTACATAACATTTATACATCCCACTCAACTCATGCTGAAGCATTATGACCAAATAATTTCAACACATTTTGTAAAAATAATTTCTATAAATAATTTAAATTCATTATCCAAGAATATTTTTATAATCACCATTTCAAAATTATAAAAAATGGTATTCCAATAAGTCATCAAATTCTCATGATTTCCAAAACCATAATTTATAAAAGAATCTCCTTTAAATAAATTGATGGTTTACACAATAATTTCATGTAATTATATCAATTTATTAAAAATCAATATTTTTTTTATAAAGATAAGTTTATATAGAATACATCAACATCTCAATAAAATGATAATACAAAGAATATAATAATATCTTCTGAACCCATATTGAAACACAATAAATCGCACTTAGATCTTGTTCCCATCAATAAAAATAATAATTTATCATCATGATTGACCTCACAAAACATAGATCTCTGAACAAAATATTATAACTATGATTACAATAGAGGTAAGAAGATAATATCTAAGGAAAATGATGAACAGGGACCACTTAAGGATGATTCTGGGGCTCTAATGCACGTAGATTATCATAGGAATCCCTCCAGGATTGACAAAATTTTCTATCCATCACTAAAAATAAATGGTATTCATGTTTAGGGATTAATATGGGGAATGATTGGTTTATTAAATAAATTTCATTATATATATGATTTTGATATCTAATTTTTCAGGGTTCATGGTTAAGGCACATGGTGTAGAGACCCAAGCTTGACATACATGGACATTATATTATTTTTTCGGAATACTTAATACATAACAAAAACAGACACCCAAGGACCATAATAGTATAGTGTCTTTTGAAACTCGGAACATAATCTTCAAATCATGGTGAACGATCTTCAACATCTCCCATAATGATATTACCCTTTTGATTCCTTACCTAAAAAATTTCTTTATATACTGGTAATATAAAACATAAAAAGGGTGAGATAAAATGATCAGTAAGGGTAAACATGGATAACATAAAAAAATCAATAAAAATTTGAACGTAAAAACATGAACATAAAATCTAAACATCAAAATCTTTGGCAATGACATAAAACATTGCATTACACAAGGCATACATCATAAAAGAAAATTTTTCATGATAAATTAGCATGGGGAAAAAACATGTAATTGTAGAAAACCATTAAGCACAATTTATGATTTCCATTGTAGCCAATGAATTGCTTCCAAGACCATCATAGTGGAAAATGTCCATTACAGAACCGGGTTTACTTGCCGGTCCAGCCCTGTATTGCTAAACCAGATTCACTTTCCATTCCAGCCATGTCTATCTCATGAGAGATAAATCATTACCCAATTTATTGGAGGGAGATATATTCCCCACACATCTAACAATGAAATCATTATTTTTTGTTCCACAAAATAAACATAAATCATTCATCATAACACAACGAATAAAATGGGTTTCATATACGTCATCCCATCACGACATAATCCATATAAAAAATGGATATAATTTCTTCACAATCAAAATAAAACCATTTAAATAATAGGGACATTATACATGACTAAAATCCATATTATATAAAGTCATCTTAGATGGAAAATAGTTTGGATAAAACACTTGAAATGAATTCTTGAGGAAAATATCCTTTCTTCTTCAAAATCCTTTTCTTTTCTAAAAAATGACGTGTAATTTTAACAGAAAAGGATTTTGTTGAAAATAATCATGAAATAGTGTATATGACCATTCATGGAAATAAGGTGTTCTGAAATCATACAAATCCATTCTTGCCGTATACATTAAAAAAACATGCTTCTCGTACTTTTGCCGAAGTAGTCAAAAAGTCTCTCGTATGGTTATGAAAAGAAAGATTCCTTATATAATACATAGTAAAATTCAAAAATGGGTAAACACAACTTTAAACATACATGGAAAAATATTAAAAACTTTAGTAAAACGTTTTTTTTAAAACATGGAGATGGATGATAAATATAACCCCATAAATACATACGAATAAACAATCTTTGATAACAACGAGATTGGAATAATTACCCCTTACTTTATGTCAAATTTATTCCGTATATGTCCAAGAATCGGGTATAGTGGGTTTAAACATTTTATTAACTTGTAACAGAACCATAATAATATTTATGATATCATATATGATTCACTTATGACTTTATATTACCCTTTCATTTGTCAATTACATGTAAAAGCAGTGTTTTGGGTAAAAGTGTTTCATTCATCGTACATGATTTGGCTTGTAATTATTCATATGATCACTTAGATCATGATTAATTACTTTCAGAATGTAAAACATGATTTATATATACTATATATTTGGAATATATATAATAGATCGATAAATGGAATGAAATACACCATTCATAGAGACGGTAGGCCGTACGTACGCATGAATGCTGTTTTTGTTTCCTTAATAAATTGAAAGGAAGTAAATGACACACACACATATATATATATCTAGTAGAATTATAATGTAATATATTTCATGATTAATTATTATATATACTTTATAATCATTCTTTAATGGTTAACATGGAGAATGAATCCCATCGCATCGTGGAGACGGTAATCCGTATGTACGCAGGAGCAATGATGTCGTTCTCATAATTATTGAATGGAATTGGAGTGGATGGTATAATATCTAATAATACATATGATGTTATAATAATAATATATAGTTAATATTTCCACCATTATACCCATTCAAGTATGGTGGTGGTGGAAAAACAGATTACACCACGGCGTGGAGACGATAAGCCGAACGCACGCACGCACGGGGATTTTGTTTTTTCGTATGATTTATAGAAGGTGAAATAGGGTTATATCATATTAATAATAACATATAATTATATTAGAGATACTTATGTTATTACTTTATTATGGGACAACTCATATAGAGGAAGTAGAAGAAGAAATAATTTTGAATGAATCGGTAAAGGATATTACCTCTTCTTTGACCCGCCTCTTCTAAACCACCTCTTAGGGCACTAAATATGGTCTTTGAAGAAGACAAAGGCATCCAGTATTTTTATAGGAAAGTGTAGAAGATAAATTTATAGGGTTTGGACGAGATGGAAGGCTCAAAATGGTGTTAAGATGAGAGGGATGAGTAGCTCTTTTAAAAGAGAAGAGAGGGGCGGTTTTGGAAACCTCAAAAATATTAGTTAATAATAAAATCAAAACCCACTTAAAAATATCCAAAAATGACTCAATTATAATATGAGATAATATAGTGTTGTAATATGATCAAATAATAAAATTTAGACATGTTGTATGTTTATTTTAAACCTTATCATTTCGATTTATCTTTATTTAATCTATTTAATTGTATTTTTTGTAATAAGATTATAAATTCTAAATTGTTCTAAATACATACTTATGTGTTTTTAATTGTCCATAATTGGATACCATATGATATTTTTTATCATATAAATTTAAATTTATAATTTGTAATTATTTTTCGGATTTTTAAAAAATTTAATAATATGTTATTTTTATAAAATATCAATTGTGTCAATTTTGACACTATTAAATTATACGAATTTAAATAAAATCCACACAGAAGATATATTCGAAACAAAAATGTATAATAGATTCCTAACATGTCATATTCATCTAAAAAAATAATTTATCACATTAATTAGTTCATATAATATTTAATTTTATACTTTTAATACCATTTATTTGATATTTCTCTTAATAAAATAATTACAATAACATTTTGTATAATTACTTAATATACTTATTTTTTTGCATAAAAATTATAATTCAAATACTATGATGAATATAAATCTAATAACTTTCATAATAAAACTTTTTGTTGAATTTAATATCTTAAAATCACAACATTTAAATTGTTATATTCATTAAATTATGAAGGTGAAAACATTGACATCTTCTAAAATAAAATATTATAAATGTCATAATATATTTTATAAGGCTCAAAATGGACCAAAGACTGCACTTGGATGCTTAGGGTATAAAGATACTTGGAAAATAAGTTTTTATCAGGTTTAGGGTCCTTTTTATGGGTAATAATATTTTAATAAAAACTATATTATTGATTTTTCACTAAATAAATAATTTATGCATTATTAATTTATATTCTATCAAGATAATTTAATTTCTCTTAAAATTTACAAACAAATTAACATAATAAATAAAAACATTTTATATTTCAAATGAGTATTTATAATCGAATTTATATTCTGTATAACGCAATTTTAAAAATAAATTAATTATTAAAGTTTGTGTGAGACATATTTCACTTTCTTTAATAAAAATAAATTAAAGGAATTATTAAAACACAAGTGGATTCAAATAGATTCCATTTCGACCCAAGTATTATCTAGGGAAAATTATAATCATCCAATTATATTAAGACAAGTGTTAGGTAATTTTATAATATTATATTTACCCTTAATTACCCGATTTACCTTTAACTGTGGTAAATAAAATTTACCGTAGTTACTATTAATAATTCCTAAAAATAAAGAGCATCTTATTAACATAATTTGGTCCTAAAGATTTCAAATATGGAATCCAATTTTACAAATTCAATACAAAGTATATGAAGTATTTAATTTAAAATTAATCCCACTATTGTTAAAACGAGTTTTAAAAGTTAAATCATTGCAAAAGATTGAAATGTTTTTACCTAACAATGCAATGTAAAATTAATGATAATGACTAAAATTATATTAGATGATAAAAATATATTCTATTTATATTTTAAAATAATCCAATATTATAATTTATCCATATAAATTATCTAAATGAAAAAAGTTGTTTTTAATTAAAATTTAGCATATTTTTACTATTCATCAAAATATGAAAGTTAACAGAAAAATTATAAAGAATTATCCAAAGTTAATTTTTATATCCTTATTGAAATTAATAATTTTATTTCATCAAATTGAACTTATAAACATTTCAAAAACTAGATTTAATGTGGGTACCCCATCAAAAGGCGACAAACAACATTTTTTGAGAAATGATTATTTTACCCGAAAAAAATTATTTTGTTCTCATACCATGTTATATAATATGTGTAAGATGAATTATATCATTATAAAATTCTAAATGAGGTTAATAATATTCATAAAGGCTAGTTCATAATAATTTTATAATAATGTAACGTTCTTTAGTGAAACTTGGTATTGCGTACAACACAATCTTTTGAGGAAGGTCCCTCTTGCTTATAACACAAGCCAAGAAAAGTATTTTTGTATAATATGAGCTAATAAAGTGTTGCGTATTGTGAAAGGTAATCTTGGTGTAGTGTAAAACAGAAGACATAAAATAAATTAAAAATATTATTTCTCATAAAATCTCAGGGTGTTACATTCTACCCCCCTTAAAATGAATTTCTCCCTCAAAATGTTAGGGCTTATAAATGGTTTAATACATGAATGTGTCTTCCATATAAACCCAAATTATATAAAGCAATACTAAAACTAAATTTTAAAAAGGAAATTTATAAACATAATAGTCACCCAAAGTAACTCAACCCTGGGTTTCCACATAAGATAATATTGGTGAAAATACGGATATGGAAGAGTAATCTAACCATCATGTTCTGATGAAGAGTGATAGAGAACATGGCTATGAAAAAACCAACAATCACAAAGCCATAAACATATGATGATCTAAGGTACCATCTAATTCATCGGATATGAGGGTACTTGGACAACATTTTTGGTTTTCATGATAATTTCCCCAAAGATGATGATTTTTTTTCATAAGGATAAATACTTACCTGATTTCAGTGTAAAATAATCGTTGGTCATTCCATGAACAATTTATAATTAATCTCTTATTTAAATAAATGAAGTTTAATTTGTAATTCTTGAAATATTAGCAGATCATGTGATAGAATGATAGGTCATTCCGTCTCTCTTTATTACAAAAATGTTAGTACAAATTTTTAAATATACATAAGTCCATCTATGGTGTATATGATTCCAAAAAATGGACTTATACTTTATCAATAATACCTCCTAATAAAATAAAACTATTTTATACTAACTAGGTACTTCTTTTAGGCCAGTGGTAAGTGATAAAGGCATGACGTACTCTGGTTGTGGGTTCAATTCCCATATCCTTGTCTGACGCGATGGGTTTTTTCCCGTCCTGCAGGATATCCCTTTTTCTAAAACTATTCTATTATTACATTCTAGAAACAAATTTTAACCTTAAAAAATATATTCTGGTGTCCAACTTAATCCATTACAACCTTTAGGATTATCAAAAACACTACATTCCAATCTCATAGTATAAATAAAATGACTACTAGAAAGGTCATCTACCAAGCATTTGAATACCATCATTTATCCCATGTATATCATAAGACATATCTTGTTGGTTTCATTCCAAACATGTGAATTCTTTAATCATGTATTCTCTTGAAACATGAATTAAGGTATAATATTTGTGAAAACATGAATGTTGTCCAAAATTAACTCTTTCCAGATACCAAAATCCCAAAATATCTATATACCCAAACCATGATATCACTTTGTCCTTACATCGGTCATGAGTTCATTAATACTATCAAACATTTCATTATCTCCTTATCCCGTTATTATGTTCATATTAAGTGCTTTCTAAAAATACTTCAATCACATTTCATGGTTACTGGTACCATACAATTGTTGAAAACCAATAAATAGATATTCAAATATTCTATAATACTATAAATGTGATTCCACAAGACTATTTTGGAATATCATTACATAAACACTTAATCATTCCACCACTTTGATGTGCTATTCAACATCACCAATAGTGATCGCATGTGACTTCACTTTTTCCTTTTCCTTATTAGGTTTTTTATGTTGATCATCATTAACCCTTGTATTACGACATTGGTTAGCATAATTCCCCATTTCACTACAATTGTATCATTGATGTGTTGTTGGTCCGTTCTCTATAGTCTTTTCACTATTTACATCATTGGCTACCCTTTCCCATTACGTTGGCACTCAACTACTCGATAACCTTCTTTCACACACTTAAAACATTTTCTAGTCCCTTTAATACAATCTCCACCATGCTTCTTTCCACACTTTGAGCATAACGAAACATTCGTCTTCTTTTCACCATTGTTTTGAGATTTTTCCTTGAACTCCATCTTTCGTTTCTTGTCAAAACCATGAGATCGATATGTATCAACAACTTCCAGTTCTTCCTTGATAACAGAACACACAATTTCATCATAGCTACTAAAGTCTCTTATAGCTAATTCCCTTCAAAGACTTTGTTTTATGCCACTAAAGAATTGATCAAATTTAATTTCAGGCTGGATGATAAAGATAGATGCATACCTTGAAAGCCTTGTAAAATTCGCCTCATATATACCAACAGATTCATCATCCTTTTTCTTAAGCTCATGGAACTCCTTTTCCATCATTGTTTGAATAATATGAGGGAAGTACTTACTGGAATACTAGTTCTTGAACTCTTCCCATTCCATGGATTTAATATCATCTTGCGGCCTCGTATTCATAATTAGACTCCACCATTGGTTTTCTTCACCTTCTAAATGGTAAACATCCAAAATGAATTTTTTAGGATCTAACAGCGAATTATGGAAATTAACTTTTCAATGGTACTAATCAATGGTTCAGCAAAAAGTGGATCAGAAGACCCACTGAAAGAAGGGGGAAGTTTCCTCATGAAGGACTCAGTAGAATATTGTTCCCTTCTCTGCTCATTTGGAAGTACGGAATGATTCATAGCTTGTGTAAGTAGAGAAAAAATATTGTTCACCCCATCTACCATAACATTGGTTTTTTCAGGAGTAAAATCATTGTATTTTCTATTACATTGATCAACACGGTTCCTTCGGGTTCTGTCCATCGTCTAATACCCAAATTTAATAGTGTGAGTGGAAAAATCCTGCTTCGGAAACAACATAATCAAGGGGGATTACTTTCATACTCTAACATCTTAGGTTTAATCCTAGTTTATTAATGATCATTATCATAATTCTAGGATAGTAACATATACTTATAATTAAATTTAGGGACATCCAAAGACATGCCTTAGAAATATTTCTAGGGATCTAACTAAAGTTTTCACATCCTAGTTTCCAAAGGTTAACTAAACCTTTCCTCTGATACCAACTCTAGAGACCCAATCTTGGCCACACATGGACATTACATTAATTTTGCATAGTAATTAATACAAAATAAAAATAGACACCCAATGATCGTAATAGTTTAGTGTATTTGGAAAATCGAAAAAAAATATTCTAATCATGGTGAAATATCATTAACATCTCCTATAAAGATCTTCCCCTTTTTTCCTTACCAAAAATCATTCTATATATTCTGGGGAAAATAAAACATTAAAAGGGTGAGCTTAAATGATCAGTAAGGGTAAACATGGAGAACATAAAATAATCCTAAAAAATTTGAACGTAATAACATGAACATAAAATCTAAACATCAAAATTTTTGGCAATGACATAAAACATGGTAGTACACAAGGGATAGATCATAAAGGAAAATTTATCATGATAAATTATCATGGGGATAAAACATGTAATTGTGGAAAACCATTAGTCACATGTTATGATTTCCATAGTAGCCTAGGCATTATTTCCCAAACCATCATTGTGGAAAAAGTCCATTACTGAACTCGATTTATTGTCATTCCATCCCTGTATTATTGAAACTGATTCACTTGCCATTCCATACATGTCTATCTCATGACATATAAATCTTTAACCAATAAATTGGAGGGAGATATAGTTCCCACCCATCTTATAATGAAATCATTCATTCGTGTGGCACAAAATAAACATAAACCATTCATCATAACCCAATGAATTAAATGGGTTTCATATATGTCATCTCATTATAACATAATCCATGTAAAAAATGGATATAATTTTACCATAAACTAAATAAAACCATGTAAATTATATGGACATTATACATGAAGCATATCCATATTAAATGATTTTATCAAAGATAGAAAATAGTTTGGATAAGTCACTTGAAATGAATTCTTGAGGAAAATATTCTTTCCTCTTCAAAATCATTTTCGTTTCACCACATGCCATGAAATATAAAAATAAAGGGATTTTTTAGAAAATAATCCTGAAATAGTGTATTGGGATATTCTTGAAAATAAGGCGTTATGAAACCATTAAAATACATTCATGCCATATAAGTTAAAAACATGCTACTCGTACTTTTTCCAAAATAGTCAAAAATTACTTCAAATGGTTAACAAAAGAAGGATTCCATACTACATAGTAAAACTAAAAATGGGATAAACACAACTTTAAACATACATGGATGAATAGTAAATGCTTTATGAATTTGTTTTATAAAACATGGACATGGATGATAAATATAACTTCAGTAAATACGTACGAATAAACAATCTTGGATAAGAATGAGATTGGAATAATTATCCCTTACCCTTTGTCCAATTTATTCCATATGTGTCTGTGACTCCTATATAGTGGGTTTAAACATATTATTAACTTATAACATAAACATAATAATATTTATGATATCATATATGATTCACTTATGACTTTATATGACCCTTTCATTTGTCAATTCCATGTTAAAGCAATGTTTTGGGGAAAATTGTTTCATTCATCATACGTGTTTTGACTTGTAATTATTCATATGATTAAATTGATCATTATTACTTACTTACAGAATGTAAATCATGATTTAAATACAATATATATTCAGAATATATATAATATATTGATAAATGGATTGAACTACACCGTTCATGGAGACGGTAGGTTGTACGTACGCATGAACGATGTATTCGTTTCCTTAATAAATTGAATGGAAGTAAATGAAATATATATACATAAATACAGTATCATTATTATGTAATATATTTCATGATTACTTATTATATATACTTTATAATCATTCTTGAATGGCTAACATGGAGAATGAATCTCATCGCATCGTGGAGACGGTAATCTGTACGTACAGACGAGCGATGATATCGTCCTCATAATTATTGAATAGAATCAGAGTGGATGATATAATATATCAGAATGAGTATGATGTTATAATAATAGTATGTAGTTATTATTTCAACCATTATACCCATCCATGTATAGTGGTGGTGGAAAAGTAGATTACACCACGATGTGGGGAGGGTAAGTCGTACGTACGCGCGCGCGGTGATTTCATTTTTTCGTAGGATGTATAGAAGGTGAAATAGGGTTGTTTCAAATTTATAATAACATATAATTGTATTAGAGATAATTATATTATTACTTTAAAATGAAACAACTCATATAGAGTAAGTAGAAGAATAAATAATTTTGAAGGAATCGGTAAAGCATATCACCTCTTCCTCGACGCGCCTTTTTTAAACATCCACTTAGGGCACTAAACATGGTCTTTAAAGAAGACCAAGACCTCCAGTATTTTTCTAGGTAAGTTTAGAAGATAAATTTATAGGTTTTTTCCTATCTTGAAGGATCAAAATTTTGTGAAGAAGAGAGGGACGAGGTGCTCTTTCATAAGAGAAGAGAGGGGCTCTTTTGGAAACCTCAAAAATATTAGTTAATAATAAAATACAAACTCTCATAAAATCTCCAAAAATGACTCAATTAGAATATTAGATAACATATCATTGTAATCTAATCAACCAATAAAATTTAAACATGTTTTATGTTTATTTTAATCCTTACCATTTTGATTTATCCTTATTTAATCTATTTAATTGTAGTTGTGGTAACTAGATTCTAAATTCTAAATTCTTCTAAATACATACTTATGTGTTGTGAATTGTCCATAATTGGATACATTATGACATTTTAGACCATATAAATTACAATTTATAATTTTAAATTATTTTTTTTTGTTTTTAAGAAATTTAATAATATGTTAGTTTTATAAAATATCAATAGTGTCAATTTTGACACTATTCAATTATTTTAATTTAAATTAAATCCACACATATGATATATTCGAAAAATAATATTTAATAGATTCTTAAAATTTAATATTCATCTAAAAAATTCTGGTAGAAGATTAATATTTTCATATAACATTTAATATAATATTTTTAAAAACCATTTATTTGATATTTCTCTTAATAAAATAATTACCACATAATTTATGTATAATTATTTAATATAGTTATTTGTTTATTAGAAATTAAAAATAAAATAATATGATGAAGATAAATCTATTAAGTTTCATAATAATACTTTTAGTAGAATTTACATCTTAAAATAACAACATTAAAATTTTTATATTCATTAAATTATGAAGGTGACACCTTTGACATCATTTAAAATAAAATATTATAAATTTCATAATCTGTTTTATAAGGCTCCAAATGATCCACAAGCCTACTATTGGATGATTAAGGTATATATATACCCTTAAAATGAGTTTTGGTCAGGTGTTTAGTCCTCTTTATGGGTAATATTATTTTAATAAAAACAATATTATTGATTTTTTACTAAATAAATAATTTCTATATCATTAATGTATAAGCTATTAAGGTAATTATATATTTCTTAAAAATTACAAATAAATTACCATAACAAAAAAAAATATTTTAGATTTCAAATGAGTATTTATAATAGAATTTATATTCTGAATAACTCCATTTTAAAAATACTTTAATTATTAATGTTTCAGTGAGACATATTTTACTTTCTTTAAATAAAATAAATTAACGGTCTTAATCACATCCATGTGGGTTCCAATAAATTAAATTTCGACCCAAGTACACTTTAGGGCAAAATATAATCATCAAGTTATATTAATAAAAGTTTTAGGGTAATTTTATAATATTATATTCACCATTAATTACCTGATTTATATTTAAATATGGTAAATAAAATTTACCGTAGTTACTGTTAATATTTCCTAAAAATAAAAAGTAGCTTATTAACATAATTTTTACCTACTGATTCCAAATATGGAATCCATTTTTCCAAATTCAATACCCATAAGTTGCAGTATTTAATTTAAAATTTATCCCGCTATTGAGAAAACGAGTTTTAAAAGTTAAAACATTGCAAAAGATTTAAATGTTTTTACCTATGAATTCAATGTAAAATTAATGATAATGAATTAAATTATATTAAATGGGAAAAATATATTCTATTTATACTTTAAAATCATTAAATATTATAATTTATCCATATAAATTATCTCAATGAAAAAAGTTGTTTTTAATTAAAATTTACCAGATTTTTACTATTCATTAAAATATGAAAGTTAAGAGAAAAATAATAAATAATTATCCGAAGTTATTTTTATATGATTATTGAAATGAATAAGTTTATTTCATCAAATTTAACTTATAAACATTTCAAAAATTAGATTTAAAGTCGGTTCGTCATCAAAAGGCGGCAAACTGCATTTTTTTGAAAAATACTTATTTTACCCGGATTTTTTTTTGTTCTGAAACCATGTTTTGGAATATGTTTAAGATGAAATATATTGTTATGAAATTCAAGATGTGGTTAATAATATTCATAACGTCTATTTCATAATATTTTTATAACAATATAACGTTGTTTAGTGAAACTAGGTATTGCGTACAACACACGCTATTAAGGAAGGTCGCTTTTGCATTTAACACAAACCAAGAATAGTATTTGCATATAATACAATATAATACCATGTTTCATATAGATCAAGCTAATCATGGTGTATCTTACAACACTAGACATCAAATAAATTAAAAATATTTTTTCTCATAAAATATCGGGGTGTTACACAATGCTATGAGAAATGTTCACAAATAGTGGACGATCCACTAACTAAAAAAATACATTACATGGTATCCTCACATAGTTAAAAAAACTATGATCCTCTTATTCTATTCTCCTATATTTAGCATTGCATAGTTTCTCCTTGGAAGCCACATGATTTTACCAAACCATGCGTCTAACTATCCACTTACCCAGTGCCCACTATTTTAGTTGCATGGTTTCTTAGTGGTGTTACATGGTTCCTACTAATAGTTCTAAAACCTTTCACCTCTATAAAATCCTAATAAACACAATCAAGATCCATAAAGCCTCCCAAAACCAAACCCAATAACCTCATATACTTAAAAAACATAAATATAGGTGAGTGTAACTAATATTGGGTGTTTCTACATTTTCTATCTTGAATAAATGTAGATTTTTCTACTAGGTATACATAATCTAGCTTCTGGATTCTCCCCTAGGATGTAAAACAACTATAAATTTTTAGGTTTTCCTTAAAACGTCATTCTTTTAAGTGGAGAGTATTTGGGTCAAACTTTATAGGAACTACAGGTTTATATCAATTATTCTTTGACTGCCAAATATTTATATCTTATTTTTATTCTAATTTTTAATGAATGTATCCAAAAAATATAAACTCGCTTATTATTTTAAAATTCCCATTATTTTATCAATTTTTATTTTAAACTATTTTTCTCAAAATTGTCATGTACTCTAGTAACATATAACAATTATTAATTATATATTTTTTGATTTGAATAGTATTAACTAAACTATTAGTACATATTTAAACATATTCTGTTGTCTAGTTATCGGTTTTTTCGTAAAAAATAGAGAATATAAAACTATTTTCATTCAATACTATTATTGTTTATGTGTTTTAATATATTATGATTTCAATTCTATTTTATAATTTTATTTTTTATTTATTATTTTTAAAACAAAATTCTTCATATTATCTCACTTGATCTACCATTGGGAAAACAAGATAAAATCTAGGACCAATAACAAAATCCCAAAACATAAAAATAATAATATACATATAATATTATTAATTTCACCCAATTTTTAAATTAAATTATATAATAAATATAATAATAAAAATCCAGGGTAGTTTTTTTTGAAGTTAAAATTAAAATATTATACCAAATCCATGTTATGATTTGAAATAAAAGTAATTATCAATCTAATATCAATTAGTTAAAATAAATTCTTGAAAAAATAACTAATTTACATTTTTTAGATTCAACAAACTCTAAATGAAATTGGAGGCAAAACAAAAATTTATAAAATATTAATATTCATTGTATTATAAGATTGATTTTTTCTACTAAAACTAAAACTGCACATATATATAAATATATTTATTTTCATCTATAGTAACAATCATAAAGCAAAAAAAATTAACATTTTTAGAAAAAGTTCTATAAAGAATCAATCAATGATAAAATTAATTGAAATCATGTCTTCATGTTTCAAAGGGGATAAATTAGCTTTTGAAATGAATGATATTATAATTTATCACTAATTCAAGGTGCTTCATAGAATTTAACATTATGTATCTTTCAATATCACATATATACTCATTATATGAATCATATATAATATTTTTTTCTTTTGTCAACATCAATCTATGTAATAATATTTGATATGTAACATTATTAATTTTTTTTAAAATAAAATGTAAAACCTACGTGATGAACCTTGGGATTTTCTCTAATATCTTAAAAAATAATTCCACTAATATAATCATGAGACACATGATATGTTTTGAAAATGTTTCATCCACACATGTTTCAATGAATTTTATTAAGATATTAGATAAATAAATTTCAATTATGTTGAACCAAAACACCATTTATTTTGACATCAACTTTATATTTTCTTTTAAATAATATCCAATATAACACTACTCCTATTATTCCAAATTCATCAACAATAAAGTAATATCTATATGCATATTCGTACAAAAATTCCTAAATCATATTAACTGTTCCATAATTTTTTTTACCAACATCAATAATGACATGTGTCTATTAAAGTGAATGACATTCATGATTATCAATAAATATTTTTTACATTTAATTATGTTAAAAAATTTACCATTTGTATGGATTAAATAAATGTTTTATTAATAGATGTAAAAAAATCATGCCTAAAATGTCAATGAAAAACATATTATCAAACAATATCATATTGTAAAAATATATTTAACTCATTTGCCATATTAAAAAAATGTCTATCTATTGAATAAATTAAACCTAAATACATTTTTGAAAGATAATCTAATATATCATATATAAACATTAATTACTTCATGTACAAAAGAAGGATTTTCAACTTTGGAAATATACTTTATTCCTAATACATGAAAATGATTTTGAGTATTATATTATTCATCCTTACTATATATAAAAAATCATATATTAAAGAAAAATCTTAATATGTATACATAATCAATGAAAATTAATATAAATATAAAAGAAGATTACTATAATATATGAAACATATATTTCACACAAAAATGGTCCAATTCAAATAAACTAAAAATAATAATAATTATCCCCTAAAAAATGCATGTTTTTTATTTTAAAACAAATATAATCATAAAAAATATGAAAATGGATAATAAAATTTAAATAAATTAATATATATATATATGAAAAAATTAAATCAACACAAAATACCTTCTTGATAACTAAGAAAAAAAAACATCATTATTTTGTAGCATAACAAATGTATTATATTTGAAGAAATACTACAAAGATATTCATGGCATGATTTATTTCTATATTACTAGGTAAAAAACATACATAAAATTATGCGTGATTATTGTCCTATTTTTGTAATGAAAATATGGAAGGTAAGGATATTAAATGGAAATAAAGGTTTTATTTTAGGACTATGTTGAATAGATTTGTGGAATGTGATAACGTTTCCCATATGTCTTTGATATATTGTGTTGTTTTCTTTGTTGGGGATAATATTTGGAAGTCCATCTTTCTTCTAACATATATATTAATGGAATATAGGAATCACTTTACACTAATTATAAAATGTAACAACTCCAGTTTTTTATATTGGATCCTTTGATTAATATTTAGATAAAAATATTATTACTTTTTCATGGTGTTGGTGTAGATATTTGGGTGTCATGGAACCCCGATATTTATATATTAAATATATTAAATATTTTATATCACAACATACATTATTTCATAAATAATAGATTTTCTCTGAAATGAAGTCTCAAATGAGGAAACTAATGTCATAACTAAATTTTTAACATGGGTTTTACCCAAGGCAATGAATAAAGGTTGTTTTCATTGGGTGTAGTGATGGAGTGAAGTCATAGTTGATTTAATTTTTAGATTAATAAAAAATAGATTAATTATTTGAAAACACTATTTAATACTCTTAATAATTGATGTTTTAAAAAAATTCAAGGGTTATTGATATAACCAAAGTATATTTAGAGGAGAGTTGCATGCTGAGAATGTTGATGGGTGATCTTTGATGCCTTGGATCCACGATGAATATTACAAGATCTCATGTGGTATCTCTTATGAGAACATCTTTCACCTATAAACAATCATGTTCATTTGAAGGTATTTTTTATTATTTTTACCCTCTTATTATTAGTATTTCAATCAAGGGTTATATTCACAAGATTGAATCAATGAATTGGAATATTCATTATTATTATCAATGACAATGTTTCATATTGTAACATCAATTTCATTATATATAATATTGTATTTTATGATATATTCTTATCTATTTGAATGTAATAATAGTATATGATTACCTATCATGTTTGATCATCATTTTCCTTTAAATTTTTTGTGGATTTCTCCCTCTATTCACTGACTTTTCATTATCTTCCTTTGATTTTTTACAATGATTCGGCCGTTTCAAGGGTCTCATTTATTACATGTTTGAATATCAATAATTTTGGTCATTGATTTGGATTCAACATTGTGGGTTACAATGGTATTGTTGGATTAATGATGATGGTGGAATCAAAGAAATATTAATATTGGTTGTTTTATGAGTTTGTATGTTTGGGAAACTAGTAATGATTATAGGAACATGATTCTCTAGTATAGAATGGTAAAACTAAATTTTAATGAAATGATTCAACTTATTTCAACTCACTTGGTCAATTTTTCAGAGAGATATCGAATGAATATAGTGACCATTGAACATTATTATAATGAAGGCATATTTTTGGAAAAATTATTAACAAAAAAATACGTTGTAAAAATGAACATGCACCATATATCCTAAGTGTTATGGGAGTTTATGTTCTAGGTAGTGGAAAATAACAATCGACCATGTGGCATAAGTAAAACATCAAGTGTCTTTATATTTTCATATCAATTTTTATAGAAGATATATGCCCAAGGACCCAAGAGGTCTTTACACCTAGTTTACCAAGGCCACATGCCATGTTCCCTTGTTATATTGTGAATTAGGAATCTATGAGACATCATAGGTAACCCCATGAATCATATATATCATGTTTACTTTACTACATGATGTGTATTAAGACTTATACAAGGTATATATGGCACGCATGCATGGTTTGGAAAATTGTTAGGGGCTATACACCTTGTACTCAGAATATAGGTCCTGTACCTCTGACATTCTAAGTGAATTTACACATTAAACGCAATTTTTCTAACATTTGAAGATATATATTTTAAACATGGTGAATTACCCCAACCACTACAGAAGTATTATATATTCTATTGTCATATTTATAGACTATTTGTTAAACATTAACCATACCTAATGGTTTAGTTTCATTGGGTTTGTTCTCCTCTTATGATACTTATACATGGTTATTTATTTCTTATATAGGATATAGATATAATATCCTCTACCTAGGAATAAGATGGGTTGGTTATTCCATTTCCTCCTCAGGTTATGCGATCATCTATCTATGGAGTTAGTATTCTCCCATCTATAAAACCTAGGTTAAATATACTATACACCATTGGTGTGGGAATTACCCCAACACCATTAGGGAATAAGATGTGTAATGATAATTGTTGAGAGACTATAAGGGTTGAAATTTTTATTCACTTGAGATACATGAAGTTGACAAGAACACTTTTGTGTATATAAAAATACAGAGACCTTTCCCTTGTACATGGTTACTTCTATTGAGAATATCTACATTATCTATATTTTATCTAATTAATTTCTATTAAGAGCTAACTTATCTTGATTAATTACTTAATTGTAGATATTTATGGTCTAATATTGTTTTATTTTGAACCTACATCCATACAAGTTTGGAAAATAAGTCGTATTTATATTTTTTGTAGCTTGATGGGACTCCTTTTCAATAAGGTTATTTAAAAGAATTACTAGAGTTTGAAAATCAAAAACATGTGTTTTTAGACCGGGAATGGATATTGGAAGGTGTTCATGAGTAGTATGTTAGAATTGAAGGGAGGAAAAGTGGTTGGTCCTAGAACCTACAACCCACTATCAGACACTCACATGTTATTCACTCACTAATGGCTAGGCTTACAAACCTGCTTTCTTATATGGTTCACCAACAACTTGGTAGACTAGTACCAGCATGTTGGTGGGGTATAAAATGACTAGGAATTATAGTAGGAGACAACATATTTGTACATACTTTTAAATGGATAAAAATTTAACTCCCCACACCCATGGAGTTTTTATTTGGAAACCCCACTTCCCTTCCCTTTTTTGGCTAGTCAAACTGAACAATCTTCCCTTCTCCACCACTTGTTTCTTCTATAGTATGATATTTTTTTGAAGGTAATTTAATTTAATATTGATGTTGTGACCTTTTTCACTAAATTATGATATGTTTATGCTACCAACCACACTAATTTGGAATCCATTTGGTTAGGATGATCAATTTATATTTCACTAGAGAGTAGTGAAATTGATTGATTTTGAAAAATATTTTTCTGTACCATAATGAGGGTCCAACATAATTCAATATTCACTCAATTTATTAGATTTTATATAATTATATTTCAAATTTTTTTTTTGTATTATGTTTCAATTAAAAATTTAATTGAAATACTTATGGAGTTAGTATTGTTTTCCAAGTATTCTTCCCATGGGGATTTTTGTGGTCCTCTATTGGCATTTTGTGGTGTGTTGGTTATGATATTAGTGTGTTGATGATTATTGATGAGTAATTATGAAATTATGATTAATTTAATTAAATTTTAAATTTAATTGATTATTTTATAAATTTATTTTAATTTTATTAAAATTAATTTTGTGGTGATTCTTGGTGAGAGTTAAGTCCATGGATGAACATGTGACTATCAGATGTTGTGGGATGTGTATGATATCCCTAGGAAATGTTTTCAAATAGTGTTTTAGTAAGGGGAAATATTTAAATGATGTTGAAAATCCTACATAACTTCTCTATGGTATTCTGATAGTTTTTATTGTAATATTAGTATGTGTTCTTAACACTATATTGTCTGACAGGTTTAACAGAATATCATGATTAAATTATATGAAATGAAAAATTTAAATTATTTTTTCTCTTAATAATAAATCCCTATACAAGGATTCACAATGATCCAAGGAACTAATTGTAACATCCCATCCCTGGTGTCACTCATTGGTTCCCCGAGCCAATTGGTCACATGACCTTAAGCATGCCTCCTCATATTCTAGAGGCTTTAAACTCGCTGTGATTGTCAAATATCAGTCATGTGGAGACTATACCATCCTTTATCAAAGTAGATCACCAGAATAAAATATCTAAACAATAACCAAATATATAACCATAACAATAAGTATGATAATATAACCTAAAATCTAAAACTGTAGATAAAATATCAAACTGAAAAATATATGTGTTAGGATAATGTGTGATCCATGTTGAAAAATGATAACCCACTAATAGGAACATTTAATACTCATTATTAGTCCCTGAAACATTTTTTATTCCCTCATCCATGCTATATCCCAACTCCGCCACCTAAAATAGGGCCATTTTCTTTAACATGTCATGCAACCAAAAAATCTATTTGGGTACCGATCAGGTATCCCATGATGGTTGTGAGTACAAATCAATAGGGTACCCCCAATGGTGTCTAAAAAATTAATTCAATAATAGTTGATTCAGTTTTATAAAAAATAAAATAAGAAAAATAATGTAAATTTTTTAAATTTTTTCAAAAACACTTTATTTAACCACAAAAAACCCCTTAGTTTCCCGAGAAAACCTGATCTTCAATACAGACCTCATCCCATGTCAGTGTCTGGACTATCCCCCGAGGGACATCATTTATTTGAATTTCATTATTACTATTTATTATTACAATTCATATTAGAATGACAATTCTACCATTCACTATAATAATTCATATATGATCAAATTCAAAAAACATGTCAATCAATCCAACATATGTAATTATCACCATGGGTTCTAACCACAAGGGCATAATGTGTGTGAGACTAATAGAACCATAAAAGCATTCTAGGTAAATGTGTAAAATATCGCGATGTTTCCATTAGACCAACTTGAATACTTCTCACGGTCCCTTGGAAATCAAAATTGATTCTCTCATGGTCTTCCTCTCCAAAGGCTCTCACGGAGCCTCAAAAATTAATATTGAAGATCTCATGGTCTTACTTAAGCAATCCCTCACTCACACCAAAATAAACCCACGAGCTAATCTATGCCAACATAATAACAACCAATAGAAAAACAACAAATATCTATTTCAAAAATCATTTCAATAATAATTTCAATAATTAATTGATCATACTCATTTCCATTTTTTAATACAAATATTAATTAATCACATCAATTTCATTAATTAATTCAACAATTAATTAATCATATCAATCAAATTAATTAAATTTACCTACTAAATAATCACATATCTTTAGTTAATAAATTTAAAAATTAATCAACCATATAGATTCCATAAATTAATTAAATAATTAATTTATCACTTCATAATCTCAACATCCTATAATTAATTCTCCAACGAATTATTACCAATTTATATTTCAAAATTCTGAAAATTATCCCTCTGATTAATTATCCCCAAAATGACAATCCAATACTTTGATAATTGATTCATCAATTAATTATTTCAATTTCACAATCCAACATTTTGATAATTATACCAAGAATTAGTTATCCCCAATTTCCCTATTCATTTATTCAATCAAATACCCAATTTATCAATTAATTAATTTCACATATTAATTAATTCAAGTTATTATTTCTAATTTCTAAATGAAAATAAGAAAGTATACAATCACATACACATAATTGAAATTAAGACTATGGGATTTAAATAATTTATCAACTACCTTGATTAGTCTTTGAACTATCACTGAACAAAAATCCGCTAAATTTAATGAAGTCACGACATAGAATGAGATCTAGATAAATTACCTAAATAAGGATTAAAAATATAAATATATATTAAATCTAGATCTTGATATAAAATATTAGGTATATATTCAAAAACCTTGGAATATATTTCCATAACTGTGATTATCTTTTTTCAAATAATGGGGATATAAAGGGAATGAGAAAGAAATAGGGAGAGATCAACATTCTAGGAGGGGTGAAGATATTCACTTAGGTCTTCGAATCATGAAGAATGGAGGTGAAGAGGGATTGGAATCATTATAAAAGGATTTGAAATAAGGATATAACATCTATGGTTGAATGACGGTTGATTTGTTATCAAAATGGGTGCTCAAGAAATTTTTTAAACAATTTTAGAACTATATTAATTCTCATTCACAATTTGTTGGGTAGGAGGGCACAATTTTCCCTAACAATGCACATAGATTATTAGGGTGCACGGTTACTCATAATAGGGTATAATGTTTGAAATCTATGTTCTAGCCATGCAATTCCCATATGTCCCTAGTTTCAGTGTTTTTTGGCCAAGGGCGCATGGTTTTCCCTAACCACACGTCAACAATAAACATTCCTTTTTCATCCATTTTTCGAAAAATTCCACCAAAACATTCCCCAAGATGAATCCTAAATAAAAAATAATCAACATGAGGGAAAAAGTGAACCTAAATATGAGTCTAATACAACTCTAAGAAATTTAATGATCTTAGAATCTCCCCACTTTATAGTAGTTATTCCTCGATATATGCTCCCAAATATCTCCAAGATTCCATGTCAAAAAGATTATGCGAGGTTTATCATTTATCTAGTTCCCTTTCTCATATTTCCTTCCACACATGACCATGTTTCCCAAATTCATGAACTATTAGAAAGGCCTTTCCCTATAAAACCTTCACACCGTTATCCAATACATGTATTAGATTCTCACTAAGTTTGCATATATCATAAGCTAAATATCATCCACATCAATCAAATGAGAAGGGTTAGGGTAATATCATGAGATTTTTGAAACCTAGAAAACATCATGCATAATACTATATTTATGTGCAAGAGGCAATCAGTAGTCTACCAGCCCATTTCTCTCTACAAACTCAAATGGTCCAACAGACATGGGCACCAACCAAACCTATCTATGTATCATGTGGTTTCTTAATATTAGATCAGTCAATGTAATACATAATAACCCTCTGTAAAACCATGGGGTCATTGAATTCTATCAGCATATGACTTTTTCTTACTCCGAGTTATAGCCATATGTTTCTGACAAAACTATACCTTATCTGACATCACCTGCATGAGACTTCGTCCCAAAAACTCTGACTCAACTGCCACCATCTAGCATAATGGTGATCTGCATGGGATACCATAAAGACCCTCATATGATTCCTTCTATGTAGATTCCTGATAACTTGTGTTATAAGAAAAATCCACTGAAGCTAGGTGCTTCTCCAAAGACCTATCAAGGACTAGAACATTTTCTCATTCTATGTCCTCAAGAACATGTATAGTACACCAAAGCTACCCATAAATATATGGGTGAAGATATTTACTCAATAAAACCAATATAAAATGTGGCTTCTGTAAGCCTTTCTTAATGCCCGGACAAAACTAAGAATTGCATTCTGAAACAGTAGACTTTGGCACCCTGTGTAGGCAATATCACTCCAGAAAATACAAATCTCCAAGATTATCGGCTGAGGAAGTCTCTTGTATAGGAAATAAATATGCTGCTTTTTTCATCCTGTCTAAAAAAATCCTAAAATCTACATTCATTCGAGGAGTTCTTTGGAGACCCACAGAATGTCCAGGGTCATTTCGTCCCACTTCCACTATGGTATAGGAAATGGCTATATTAAGCCTCCATGACATTGATATTCGACCTTCACCTACTAACAGGTGTAGAATTGTGTCACGAAACCTATTATTACCTTTTCCATTCCTATCCACCAAAACTATTGTCAACGGTCATTGTACATTTGGGACACACCAAGATGAACTTCCCACTTTGAGGTATAAAATTCCAAAATCAACTCCTCTCACAAACTCATTGGCACATCAACATGTTTATTGTAATAGATGATATAATCCTCATATATGATCCAATATGATGGTGACTCACCACCATTAAGGCTTCCCTTCAAGGTCAGACATTCTGAATCCTCATACTGCCTATCTCAGATCCATCTCAAAAGTTTATAATCAAACCAAACTGATTCGAGATTCATCTTCTTCTGACTCACCTAAACAACAACATGCATTTTATATAGCAAAGTCATCATCTTCCATTCATCACTAGACTCTTAAACCGCACAAGTCCGTGTCTTCCTTCTTATAGCATCATCTACATAATTTCACTTTATAGACATATATGCTCGCTAAAAATAAAATCACAGCATATAGTTGACCCATCTCGACTACTAGAGATTCAAATATCTTTGCGAAATGATATAGCTTAATTTATTGTGGTTAATATACATAGTAATCGTTTCTCCTAGTAGGTAATGGTTCCAAAATTTCAAAGCATATACCACTATCGCCAACTCAGGGTCATTATCATGGTAGTTTAGTTCATGTTTCCATATTCGACAACTCAATCTCCATGTGTTAACACAGGTTCGATTCTGATCCCAAAATCATTTCAATACACAGTAAACTCCTCAAATAGTACAGGTAGGAGTAGGATTATTGCTGATGTCCAATGATTAATCATATTTTAGACGGAATTCTCACATACTTCTGAGCATTCAAAATTTTTCCCTATCTGGTCCAACTTATGTGTGGTGTTTCCAATTGGGAAAATTCCTAGATGAATCTATGATAATACCTATCCAAAACTAGAAAGACTCATATTTTAAAAAAATGTTCTTTGGATGTTACTATGAAATCACTGCTAGAACTTTTCTAGGGTCCACAAACACGCCTTCCTCTAAGATGTATTCCAAAGAAGTGTACCTAGTCAATCCAAAATCGAAACTTAGATATCTCGACCTATAGAAGATTCACCATCGATGAAATTAGGATGATTTCAATGTGATGGAAATTATCATCCTTATTCTTGGAGTGCACTGAGATATCATCCACAAATAATACCACTAACTAACAAATGTTTAGATGAAATATTATATTCATTATGGACATAAACACAAGTGGTTCTTTCATCAAACCAAACATTATTACGTAGAACTCATATAGTCCATACCCACTTCTAAAAGAAGTCCTCGATGTATCATAATCATGCACTCTCAACTAATGATACCCTAATCACATGTATATCTTGAAAAATACGCAATCTCCCCACAACTGTTCAAATAGATCATCAATCCACAATAGTGGATTCTGGTTCTACACAATAATCTGGTTTAACTTCCGGTAATCGACACATAGTAGAAAATTCTTGTCCACCTTTCTTGAAAACATAAATGGTGAAGCACAATTCAATGTACCTGGATGGGTTAACCACTTATCCTCCAACACCTCCATTTGATTTTTGAGATCTTTAATCTCTATAAGTGACATTATGTATGGTGAAATGGAAACTTTCTCATCCCTCAGCTAGAGCTCAATAGTGAATTCCTCATATCTCCCATGTGGAAGCCTAGATAATTCTTCTAGGCATACTTACTGAAACCAATCCACTATTGGTGGAAAGAGATATTTCTTCACACCTCCAACATCCTGAAATAGGCTTGCAACCTGGGTTGTTACCTTTCCCAGTTTTTGAATAATTGGACCTTCTGACACTTCCTAGATATCCCACTCTCCATGATGAATGTAACCATAAAACGTTGAACACATAAAATTCCCTCTCCTCTAGTAAAAATAAATTTTCTCTCATTATTGGACTATACACCACATACCTATAAATATTTTAGGGCTAGAAATTTCATGAATATAGAGATTACATAGAAATTAACACTATGTAATATGAAGATAACATCCATTTAAAAACATATATCTATTGATTGTACTCCCGATGGTTTATCTATTATCATAAGTCCACACTAAAACTCTAATACATAGCTCAAACCATTAAAATGTTTTGCAAATATAATGAAACGAGAGAAAAAAAAATATCAAATAAGGCAAAAGATAATGTTGAAGCTATAAGTATAGTATATTTCACTATTTATAGTCTAACATAAATATCCATACATATATGATGAATTGAATGTAATTTTCCATCCCCCTTACCTGTGATGCAGTATGACTCCTTTGAGCTATGCTGCACTACTGATACATGCACATTTACCTAAAAGAACATCATTTTCTTCCTCTATTACCTTGGACTGTATAAATCTAGCTAATGGACTTATATGTTGTAGAAGACCCCCTTCCCACACTCAAGTTTTGTCAAGCTC
This sequence comes from Viscum album, assembly GCA_963277665.1. NCBI lineage: Eukaryota > Viridiplantae > Streptophyta > Magnoliopsida > Santalales > Viscaceae > Viscum > Viscum album. The sequence goes on from OY728150.1 coordinate 1,968,131,594, forward strand.
CTCAACCACTAACTATCTATAGTGGGTTCCTACAGAAGATCATTAGACTTCCAACCATTTTTTAGCTTTCTAAATTTACTAGTGGTCAAGGAAACTATTTCTGTAATTGTCTCGACCTACCACACTAGTGGAAAACTACATGGTTAAGGTCCTCTATATGTTAACCTTCCACATATCTAATATTCTTACCACTATTATGGGAGAAATTCTCATAATGATGTTTCCTTCTCTTGGATGTAGCATAACTTGATTGTCAATAACCAACCACATTTCTGACACTATAATCCCTTTTCAGGTTCTGCTCTCAAATAAGATATTGATTTTACACTTTTGTAAATGTCATCAGCCTGAAGATATTTACATGGGGCTTATTTTCACACTTAATTTTGTCATTAATTTTATTACTAAATTATCCTCATACTCTTCCAATGCTGGAGAAAATAAATGAAAATCTGTGAAGTGTCCAGTATTTTTCATCATAGACATATTCTCATGAGTCAATATAATGAAGTCATCGATGTTCTCCTATCTCAACATGTGTTAATAAAAGTTCTCTAGGATCATCTCTTGAATGACCTTCCATTCCATTGTTCATATCTATAAATCCCGAGTCTTGATGCCCCACCATCTCTTTGACTGAAAATGTTACATAATGGATAAAAAATTTACTCTCTTCTCAGCAGAGTTCTCCATGTGGTCTAGTATAGTATATATAGATTCAATCCACACAAAAATCCTTCAGGTCCACCCTCTATATTAAAAATTTGAGAGTGATGCAAATTAGTGTCCCTCTTAGGCCAGTCATGCTTTTTAAAACCCACCCCGGTCACATTCCTGGAATCACATGAAGTGAGAGAATTTCTTTCAGAACTACTCCCTTCTTACCAAACCACCACTATCGGTTCCTCGGGTTCTACTAATGGTGTATTATCTACATCCATATCCTCTTAACATCCACACAACAATAATCATCATGGTGTAATGTGTCTAAAATTAAAAACACATTTCATAGGAATTAGAAAAAACATTTTAACATTATGGTATGAAGAATATAGCAACAAGCCACAACATATCTTTTTCCGAAACATCACCACATGATCCAAGTTGATGTGTTATCACTACCCTTATCCATCCTACTCCTCAACATTTTTTAACAATGTTAATCACATTTTCATTATTCATATTTCCATTATACCCCCATTTATTCATATATTTCATCGTTTTACCACTAAAAATTTAATATTAGGCACCATTTTCGTTTCCAAAACACATGAAATGAAGAATAATGGAAGTTAAACAACTTACCCATAACCTATTTTCTAGTTCATGCCATAAATGATGGGTTTCACTATAACCCTAAGTTCCTATAATGATGAAGGAAACTCAAATATCATGCCTTACCAGACTACAAATCAAATATAAAGAAATATTAACTTTAATAATAACATCACACAACAAGTGTTTCACCCAAGGTGAAATAATAATCAACTATAATGAAAAACACCAATAACTTATTCACTAATTAATTATTCTCAATTCAAAATTTGACATTCTGATAATTAACCCATCAATTAGTTATCCTCAATTACACAAATCATTAATTTGATAATTAATTCATCAATTAGTTATCTCAGTTTCACAATTCGTCATTTTTATAACTAACCCAACAATTAATTATCCCTAATCCCACAATTCAATTATTCAACAAAATCACCAATAAATATATTAACTAATAAAAAATATTAATTAATTCAATTTAAGAATTAATATTGCTAAAATCTCTAGAAAATATTATATCACATCGACATAATTAATATTTATACTGTGGTATTTGAATAATATACCACCTACCTCAATTCATTGACAAAAAATCACCCAATGGAGATCCCCAAAATTTAGTAGGATAACGATGTAGAAAAATATCAAGATCTATTACCTGAATAAAGATTAAAAAAAATAAAGATATCTTAAATATAGATCTATATATACATTCCTCTATCAAGATCCAAAAAAATAGGCATATATCTAAGAAAAAAATAAATTAACATCCCTAAAAAATAGATAAGAAATGAGGAGGAATTGGCATGAAATCCAAATGATATCCTCTTTTTGGGAGGGCTGCTGTACTTTGGTATGATATTTAAACCATGAATTACAGAGGTCGTGAAGGCTTGGAATCCAGATGTGGGATATTAAATCATTAAATTACATCAATGGTTTAATGGGGGTTTTATTGGGATTAAAATGTGGTATTGGGAAATTTTAAAATCAATTTTAAAATTTAATTAACCCCCACACGTGGTTTGTTGGGTAGGGGCACACGATTTCCCCTAAGAATATGCCTAAACTATGTGCCTCCTTTATTGGGGATAATGGTTACTCCTAAGAGTCCAATGGTTTTGAAAAAACATTCACCAGCTAGGGAATTCCCCAATGTCTAGGGTTTCACAATTTTCTTGGGCGCGGTGCACGATTTTCTATAATCGTGCCCCAAAAGTGCACTACCACTTTTCTTCCATTTTCACAGATTTTTACCAAAACAAATTCCAATGTTAAAACCTGATTGAATAGTAATCAACAAATGGTAAAAGGGTTTTGTAAATAAATCCCTAGAGAACTTCATAAATGTCCAGGATCTTACACTGAAGGACCTTGGGAGCTAGGTGGTTCACCATTATCATGGATGGTCAAGGCCTTAATTAGTATGTCATGTCTTATGATGTATAGAACCTTAATAGAGTACCAAAAAGATATTTAATTAACATTATATAGATAAACAGGTAGTAGGATCCCTTATATACCTCTATATATAGGTTTTTTGAGGATCCAAGATGATGGTCCAAGGGGATATCCATGTGGGACTAATGATATTCCAATAAGTTGTCAGTAATGTGATATGAACATGTGGTAGGTTTCTGTCACTAACACATGGTGACCATGTTGGATTGATTCCATAACCATTAAAGTACTTTTCTAGTAGGTAGTGATTCCATAGGGATGTGTTGAGTTTGGCCAGGCTCCTAGAAACTCAACCATTGTTGAATTAAAAGCTAGAAGATGAAAGTGCATGTCAATGATATAGGTATGTAAATTTATGTTTGATATAGAAAATACCATCAAGATGGGTTTATAATGTATGAAATGAAAACACTTTTATGGGTGGTCCATAAATCTCCCTAAAAGTAGTCCTTGAATACTCTCTATAAGGATGTCATCATAAAAAATAAAATATGCATTGTAGGTTGGTTTTGATAATAATGGTGGAGATGAAATGGAATTGGGGTTGGGATTATTTTTTCTAGTATATGATAGATATCCTATGACATTCTAGATTCTACGGGAGTTATTGGATATTTATTTGGAGTGGTAGAGTCTCTCATATCGCAAGGGTTATACTATAGAGAGCCATTTTATTTTGGGAAGAATCATTCCCACGGTTATTATTCCCTGCTGAAGAATTAACCAAGGTTGTTATACTATATACTATGGGGGATTGGGCCCCTAGTTTATTATCAATATATTGGGGTCAAATTCTCCAAAATAATTATTGACATATTCACTAGTACATTCTCAGATAAACAATGGAACAAAGAAAATAATGTATTGTCAATGGGGGTAAGGGACCCAAGGACTTATGGTGGTTTGTTTATATTGTAATTTATTTATTTCTAGTAGTTATTTATGTATTTATATATTTCCAAACACACACACATATCACTGTATTACTGATATGTATGGGTCTACATTGGTGGTTCCCTTGTGAGTATTGTACTCCCACACTGTTTGGGTAACAATTCCACATGGGTAACTATGAGAAATAACATTTAGTTACATGTTATTTTAGTAGAGGTTTGGTTTTGAATTTTTTAACAGAATATATCATAGTATAAAGATTGGGAGGATATGAGGGTTAGGGTAGTGATCAAATCCTTTGAGGAATTAATTTGATTTCTCATTCTAGATATGTGATTATCCGAGTGGGTGATCAATCTTTCAATGATTTTATATCTAAATTTCCTTTTTATTTTATATTCTATTTATTTATTATTATTATTTACTCTAATGTGAATGATTCAGGGTTATTGTAATTTAATTATTTACTCTAATTTTGGGGGTATATTATCCTCATAACACCGTTATAGACACCCATGTCTAGTTTACAACCACTTCCAAATGAGGAGGAGCACATGAGGCTATGAAGTGCCACCGGTCTAGTTACTATACACTGTTAACTGGTTTGGGACATTAAATTTTATACATATACTCAGACCTACATGGGATCTACCTTCATGTGACATGTATAATACGAATTATTGTCTCTATTTTCTTAGTGTTGGTGTTACGTAGTGGTTCTTATTGGACGTTCTAGTGGAAGCATGTAAATACTATGGTGGTGACAGATCCCCCTGTTTCCATTACTTCATACATTTTCATATTAGTTTTTAATTTATAAACATGAAACTAGGAACTAATAAAACTACTAATAATTAGTATAGGACATGCTTGTCGGGAGGATAAACATGTGGGGAATTGGATCATCGAATTTTATAGGTTGATTTGTTTCAATATTTTAATCAAAAATAAACTAAACTAAATATGAATTAATGTATGAAATCAATATCAAGAAAATGGAAAATGGAATAGAATTATAATATTCTTATTATTTTAATTAATTTATATTAACTCAAAATCAATTATGAAATAAATAATATCATCAACCAAAAGAGTTCTTATGGAATCTAGTTCTTCCTCTTAGCATAAACTAAAACTATATAGAACCATTGGTCCCTTTCTCAAGTTAATATATAACAATCATATAAGTAATAATGATATATGTAAAAAATGTAAGGCTAATATAAGTAATCTCTCTTTACTCCACTGACCTACATTACATTTGGTTTTGTTCCCTACTCACCCTCACTCATGATATATAATCTTTGAATATGGTTTATATTGAGGTAAAATTCAATCCTGAATATTTATGACAATATCACAATTAAAATAGATTTTATAGATTCCCTATGTCCCCACTTTAACCAATCCCACCACCTCCTATGACTGTAGCTCAAATTGTTTATTTCTCATCAACCACTAATAGAAAAAAATATATTGAAAAAGAAATAAAAAGTTAGAATAAAATAAATATTTTTAGAAATAATAAAAAAATATATGAGTTTATATTGACAACAAAAATAGGAATTCTACTTTTACATATTTAAAAAATAGAGAAAACAGTTCATATCTTTGAAAATATATTTCTAAGGTTAATCCACATCTTCTACTATTGATTCAAATTTTTTATGTCAAACTTCTACATAGCCTAGTCTATTAGAATCCAATAGAATCATATGGTGAATTTAAAATTGTACATAGTGGCTAGATCCACTTACTTATAGATATAGAACAATTTATGATATGATCATGTATCTCTCTGTGTATCTAAAATATCTTCAATTCATATTATGTATCTTGGTATACCTTTTTTTATTTTATAATATATCCCCCACATTGAATAGGCCATCAACCACTTTGATATTATTTCATGTCCATTTGTATTACCCTTCTCTCTGTTGAAATATAGCTTGAATTATCATTGAAAAATATGTTTGGTTGAATTATTTATATCTGTATTCACAAATATGTCACTATAAGCATCTAATGTTTTTCATCCTCATTTAACCACAAATTAATGTGTCCTTATATTTAATATATAATCATTATTATCCATGTTGAATGGATCCATGAATATCACTGAAACATTTTTTAATGAAAATTACCATTAATAGGATTTTTAATCTTCATACCTTTAATATATCTATAGATAATAATTTACCTGGTAAGGGAAATTCATAATTATACACATCCTTCATTAATTAAATTCATTCAAACACATAAATGAATAACACATCCATAATATATCTATAACCCTATCCCCAAATATCGTTCTTTTGAAACTATATCACATTGTAATCCTGCATCTATGTTACAATTGTAAACCCCACTTCACAGCTTACTCCATGTATCATCGAACTCCTTCATCATCTTTGGATATATTGAGAATCCATCTGTATGGTGTAATGAAATTGAAATATCAAAATATTATATGACCATCCCTACATAAGTGGATAAAATTTCAGATTAATGAAATGGAAAAAATATCTATAAACTCATTCTCATTTTCATAGGGTTCAACCTGTAGTTTTCAATTTATAGAAGTTTGATATAGAAAGGAGGATATTGATATTTCCCTACCGGTCATGTTAGATCAATAGTGCATTGAAATTATTTTACACCATCTTCTTGGAAATCCCAATTATAGTAGGATTCTTGAAGAGTCGTAGCCGTTAAATTTCCAATGGAATCTGAGATTCCTATATGTGACCATGTAAATTCTCTAGCATGGAGAAAAAAACTACAATATATGCAGGTGTATTTGGGGATGATGAAACAAATAGAAACACAGAATAATATAGTATAATAATGTTTTTTTATTCACAAGTTATTATATATAAAATTTCATTTTCCTTTCAAAATATGTGGATTCTTTATTTTCATGATATTAATGTCTATAAGGGTTTCAACAGTCACCTTTGGCCTCCCACGATGCATTTCATGTCAGAGGCTATGTACCATCCGAATATGCATGCCTACTTAGGTCCTCTATAGAAGATTCGTTCCCCCATTTTTGAATCTCCATATAGGGAATTTTTATGATTATATCTTCATTTAGAACGTTGGTAACATGCTATATTTTAAACCATAAATGTTATTATTTTTTAGAAAAATAAATTTTACTAAAAAAATTATCTTCTATTTTTTTAGTCATCATTAAAATTATAAAAAATATTCTTTCTCTATTATTTTCATGAAAATACTTTTTACATTTTAATTATACAATAATATAATATATTCATTGAAAATATGGTAATGTTATATAATTTAATATTAAAATTAATGAAATTCAATTTTAAAATTTACACATAAAATATGGATATCCAATACATACACATGTAAACTTATTCTAGTCCTAAAGATTAAATCCCTTGAAAAATAAAAAAGAATGGTCATTCAACACATATTTCAAATTAAAATATGATAAAATCACTCAATTATTAATTAGGAACTAATATTTAGGAATTTTATGGAAATACAAATTCAACTCTATACTCTTCTATAAAACTAGTCTACAATGAAATTGTTTAGCCCTTTTATGTTGGTAGGCTTATCCTCGCTTCCATTAAAAATTCATAATATTTTATTACCATGTATAACACATTGTAATATACATATTCATTTATTTTTTCATTCATCACTTAGGTTCATTATATAAGAGAAATCAAAATGTTTGAACATAGACCCCATGATTAGTAACTCTGGTGTCACACATTGGATCTAGTTTTCTAGGGGACATGTACTGTTATATCTATGACATATGAGGTCATCACATTTATAACTTTTAAAACTACCATGTTGTATATGTTAGTGATTAATTTGATCTATATCTATCATATAGGAAATAACATTACTAGTTACTACCCAGAGGTGGTCGAGGTGGTCCATTGAGAGGCATATTTGGTAGAGGAGATGGTGATAAACATGGAGAACAAGATGAAAGAGGTGGATTTTATGATCCACTTCCACTACTGCCACCCCAAGGAAATCAAAGAGGACTGATTATTCAGGTAGTTAATTTCACAAATTAATGGTTATAATTATTATGTTTCTAACACGATCCATGGAATGATTGTTTTCTAATATACCTTCGCAGCTGTAATCATAAACACAAATGGGATCCATTCCTTTGGAAAGGAGGACCACAAGATCCATGAATTCACTAGGATTAGGTTAAATTAATGTTCTATATATTTTTTCATATTTTTAATAACCATCACCTCTATATAAATAGAAATTAACTCAATAATAAAACACACTCAAAACCACACCCAAAGTAACATGTCATATTTACAAGGTTCACCTCTCAAATCATATGGTTAATATTTTGTATAATTTGAATTATCCAAAGAACTTATCAACCAATATTATCTATATTTGACTTAAAGAAATTAATTTTACGATTAAAATTCATTAAACTTTAGTCTCCTAACAATTCATGTTAATCTTATTATATTACATTGAGAGAAAAATTTATGACAATAGGAGATTCATTCATCAAAATGATTCACCATCTTATCATGAGGTCCTTCAGCTCTTCCCACTTATAGTTTTATAGACCTCCTATTCTAATTCTTTGATTTATTACATTATAATTATAAATAACTACATCATCTTATTATTTATTCCTTTTCTCACACTCTTTTGTGAAAAAAAAAATGTTTATTCACTCCATTGTGTCTGGTTTTTTCACAATCTCTACATCCAAATATTATTCTATAATTTTTCCAATTAATATATAAATTATTTTTTTAATATTAATTACATAAATTATTTATATAAAATCTATGTAAATAAACATTTACTATATCTCATGTAAATTTTTTTTGTTCTTACATTTTTTTTCTCACATCAATGAATCTCAAATGTTTTTTTGGAAATACCTCCATTTTATGACATAATATAATCATAATAAAACTTCTTAAAAATCACACCCTCATCATCCCATGGGAATATATTCATCGAAAATCATAGGAATAAATTGACACATGTGGATGGATATATAAATAACATTTCATAATGTTAAACAATGCTATATATACCCTTTATACACCAGTTGGAAATATAACATGTTATTATCGTGTACATATAAATGGTTATTGGTTCACATTGAATTTACTAATTTATATTTCTCATTAAAATAACAATCTTAATTTTTTTTATTTATATAAAAAATTAAAATTAATCCCATTGTTGAGCCATTTGATGAACAACCAATATACATATAGAGAACCTTGGATAACCAAATAATGATATGTCTCAACCACATGATCACTTTTCTGAGCCTCTTGCACTCCTTCAAAAACCATTAAATAACTTATATGGACCTTATATGTTCTTTTTAAAGCAATAAGATTGATTTTATAATCATTATGTATTCATTTTTTAATATTAAAAGTACCTATATGATGGGAAAAATCCTCATCGTAACATTGAATCATTTTTGGATTCATTATTTTTTGTGACAAAGAGGGATTACATGATATATTGTAGAGTTCTAGAGATATTAATGACAATATATGCTGACAAATAACCATGAAAAAGGAATGTATGATCTAGAGGTTGTATAAAAAACATATATAATCTAGAACTATTTTCTATTTTAATGATAATTTATTGGTCCACAAAATCAAGAGAATAGAGAAAGGTTTTTCTTAAAGGAATTTCAATTCAAGATTGAAGAAGAATTGGAATGTTTCATACAGAAAATGATTCATGAAAAAACATCTAAATATGGAAAAGGAATGAAGTGTTCATAAGATTTTAAATTTTCATGAAAATGAGGTTACATGAAACAGGCTTGTGGACCCAATACGATATTAATTTGGTTTTTTCGTGATTGTTTGGGATCATTTTATACATATTGAATCTTTCACATAGGGGTCTGTGATGCCTATAAATATGAGGTGTCCCATCTCATTTAATATATCTACACTTTGATGAAATCAATGCTCTGAATCGAGTATGAATTGTGTGTAAATGTAGTTTCATGTATGAGTTGGAGTTTCATGTAAGAGTTGAAGTTGTGCGCAAGAAAATATGTTTCATGTAAGATTGGTTTTGGGGGTAAGAAGAAAGATTCACATAATAAGAGGTTTTTCATTAAAAGCATAAATCCTACGTGAAGGTGCAATAATGGTTGCATGAAATATTTTATGTTTCCCGTTAAATATGTGGTAAAGTTGTACTAATCATTGGTTGAATGTGAGACATCAATATATCATCTACATAGAATGGACGATGTAGTCATTATGAATAATGAAGGGACATATAAGTCTATAAACAATGATTGGATATTCCGAAGAAGTTGTTATTACACTTCAATTGAGAGAGAATTGAGATTTGAAATTGTAATTATTTTTAAACTAGGTGGGATAATGAGTCAACTCTAGACATTATAAATAGTATTTCACTTTTATGGTATTTGGTAAATCATCACATTTCCATTATATGCTCCTTGGAATTCACCTAATGAGGGTGACCCAGTAAAAAATGCTATATATCATGCATGCATTAATTTCTGGTCTAAATTTTCTAAGGGAAAGATATATAAGGGAGTTTTTCATAATAATGAAACCTCATCAAAATGGGTTGTTGTTTTAATCTATCATACCCCGATTCACCCCCTCTTAGGGTAATTGACTTAGTGTGGCGAACAATTTATACGAAAGGGAAAGGTTAATGTTAGGGTTTCTCTCTATGGAGGTCATAAATAAAAAATGGATTCTGATCTTCGAATGGAATAATTTTTAGTTATGGAATGATCAGATGAAACACTACCTACAGTCCTTAGGAATGGATTTCATTAAAGTAGTGATGCATAGTACATCAATTGACATTGATAGTGGTAATTTTTCAAAAAATGAATGAAGGGAATTGGATGTGGGTGCAAAAAAATAAACTCTTTATGAGGATCCCTATCTAATGAAATATATATGATGGTGATTTCATTTAAAAAATCAAATGCAATGCGGGAGAATCTATTGAATATATATGAAGGTGAGGGTTAGAGGGGAAAATAGGCAAGTTCTGGGGAACATGTATGAAAATCAAAAAATAAACCCAAATGAATCTGTCGATGTATTTTTTTGATAGGGTTAATGTTATTGTGTAATAGATGGGTTGTCTTAGAGAAACTATTGGAGATGTAAATATCTTCAACTACATCTTGAAAATACTTACAGATCTATTCAATCCGAAGGTGTCATTATTAGTGGATAATGATACAAAGGATCTGACATTGGATAGTTTACAGTGTACTCTTGTCGCATATGAAATGAGAAAAAAGCACATTGAGTATGTGGAAAATGGAATTCCATGGATGTGGAATTCAAGGCCATGAAAAAGATAACTATTTATGAGTGACCCAATCACTTGAAAGATCTACAAAACTCAGTTCAATTTTCATAAACCACCCTCTGTTTACATCAGTACTCTTCCCCAATCGTGATCCAAACAAATTCAAAAGGGATGAGAGATGCATCCATTTCACTATTTATGACTATTAGTAAGAAGAAGATATAGATTAGGTAATGTCATTCCTTTACTCGAACCATCAAATAGGGAAATGAATGTTCAAAGGAAACATCCACTAGGTTGCATTCTGTATGGAAAGATTGGCCATCCTACAGAACAGTGCCAAATGAAGTTCTAATAAGATGAGTAGGATAAATTAGAAATTCCTATGAAGAAGGATTCCACCTATGTGAAAGGGAAGAAAATTTTTAAATGAAATTTATTCAAGAATAATAATCTTTTATCACATGAATTTGACATCTTTAATGAATCTGTTGTTTAAGAGAAATAGAAATGCAATGATCGGGGATAAAATTCTATGGTGGATGTTATTAGTATTGATAAAAAAAATGATGAAATCGATATTGATGAATATGAAGTAGAAGGAATAGTTTATTTTCAATCTGAATTACAATCTTATCATGAAGATATATGTGTTTAGACAAATAAAATGAATAAATCCAATAAATTGGTACGTGATTCAGAACACTATATGTATTGGTAGGAAGAAGAGATGTGTGAGCTGATAGAAGAAATTAAAAAACATAAGTCATCAACAAACGATATCTCAGAAATGGTTGATGAGTATTACAAAAAAAATCAAGGAATAGAAGAGTGAAATAAATAGTTTTACTAACACTTGGAAGGGATAAAATCAAACGCATTGAAGAACATGAAGAGGATGTTAAAGGAATATGTTAAAAAGATAATGATCAAGAAATACACTTGAATCCTAATGTGATACCGATAAATTAGATCATTCAATAGACAGAAAAAATATAATTTGAGAATAGAGGTTCAGTAGAGAGAAAGAAACAGATAAATCTAAATGATAAGGCTGGTATGAGTCTTGTTAAAAAGTAGAAGGCAATTATTTTTGATGTCAGACCGTATGTACCCTCTATGAGATTGAATATTTATTTGTGAATGAAGAATAATTATAAGATTTTGGGAACCCAAGGTACATCTAGTGGGGTATATGTGACATGAATGAATACACACTACATCAGGTGATATTGCTAGGGAAATATGAGACACTCAAAAAAGGTGTTCTCTATAGCTAATGGATACTGAAGAGAACAAGACCAACAATGGTATCCAAAAAAATAACCATAATATATAATATCATTCAAGGGAAACTATTTATGGTGATGGGTATTTCATCACATGACTATATATAGTACATTAACAAGGAAGAGAAATGTGTCAAAGAAGAATCCAAGTGTCTATAAGGAGAAAATCTAAAAATCAACAGGTGACATGAAATGAAAAAGTTATTTAAAACTTTTCAAGATGAAGATAGTTCATTATATTATGAATATGATCATGGTTATCAATCGATACCATGTATCAATTTAAAATCATTGATCAAAACGAAAAGATATGAGCCTATGGTGGTTGTGGAAATTTCCCTTAAAGCATCAAATCATTTTAGGGTATTGATCGTTGATAGTTCTTGCATATCCCATATGATAGGCAGTAAGAATCATGTTACAGAAATAAATCAGGACAAATATGTTTTTCTAATCTTTGGAAATGATGAAGTCCTGAAGACAATTGGCTCGGGAATGTCCATGTTTGGGTGAAACAATATTGAGATGTGCTAATGTCTTGGTAGCATAAGGAATTAGTCATAACCTATTGAGTGTCAGTCAACTATGTGAATCCTGAAATGATATCATATTCACCAAGAATATGTATATAATTAATGGAATAGATGAGAAAGTTGTTCTATAGAGAAAAATTCATAGGGTAATATATACCTTGTTACTAGGGAAGAAGATATGTCATTTTTATCTAGAGAGTTATAAAATGAGTTGTGACATAAATGACTTAGTCTTCTATGACAACCCTCCCTAGAAGATCTGATAAAGTTTGATGTATCTACAAACCTTCCTAAACTATCATTTGGTTGTACTTAAACATGCGATGCATGTGAAAAAGTTAATATCATCAGAAAAAGTACACAGAAAAGTAACAGAAGTAAACAACAGTGCTTGAATTGGTGCATGTTGATGTACGTTGACCTATCTATCCAAGATCCATTTACTAAAAGAGATATTATGTAATTTTTATTGATGATTATAGAATAATTGAATGGGTATTTTTTATTTCCCAAATGTATGATGTGTTTAGTTTTATAAACAGTATCATAGGGAATTTCATAAATTTCTTGGATAGAAAATTTTGAGGTTTTGTCCTGATAATGTTATGGAATTCAAAAATATTCAAGTGGAAGTCTATCTTCTGAAACATTAGATAAGTTATCAATTATATTTAGTGGGAACTCCCTAACAGAATGGAGTGGTTGAGAGTAGAAATAGGATCATCTATAACATTACTATAATAATTCTTATTGAAAAAGGAATACAAGAGAAATTTTGGAAGGAAACAGTCTTGACATCTGTAAACATTTCTAACAGGGATCTGTTGTGTCTGAAGGAAGGAAAGACTCTGTATGAGATGTGGGATAGAAATAATCCAACGTTAAAATACATTCAATTCATTTGAATTAATTTATTTATTATAAACAAAAAATTCATAGGAAATTTGTGTCCTGTGGATATGAGTGGATATTCTTTAGATACATAGGAAAAAGCTGAGCATATAAATGGTTTAATAAAATTATGTGAACTGTTGTTGAGAGAAATTATGTCACTATAGTGTAAAATTAAAAGAATATTTAAAAACAATTTAAACAATATCCTCATGATATTGAGTGGGAGGTAAGAAACTAAGGGGGAACTGAAGTGGATAAGGCTGATTTAGAAGAAGATATTGATGATGAGTAAGAAGATTTCAAGTCTATATCTACACAGAACCCTAAGATTCAATCAGAAATTGATAGGAAGAACATCATAAGAGATTCAACATTTCCAGTTCAGACATAAAGAATATAGTCATTATAGTTGGTATTGTTCCTATCTCAGGTATAGACTATTTTTTTGATGTAGCTGGAGATGAAAACAGGGATCAGTCGATAAATGAAAAGCTTGAGCAAATTGATAAGAATAAAATATAGGAGATTATTTCATGGAAAATGGATAAGAATGTCATCGGTACTATATTGGTCATTCATAACAAGATGAATTAATTGATCATGTTGACTTGAAACAAAGAAAGATTTGTGTGGAAAGGGTACTCCTAAATATAGGGAATTGATGTAGATGAGGCATTTTCACCTGTTGAAATGCTAGAAACCATAAAATTATTCTTGTCCATAGTAGTGCAAATGATGTTAAATGTTTTCCATAAGAATATCCAGTCTTCATTTTTGAATGGGAATCTAGTATAAGAAGTGTATATTGAGAAGTTAGAAGGTTTTCTCACTCAAGAAGATGAGATCAAGGTTTATTAGCTAATGAAGGTGCTATATGGGTTGAAGTAAACACCAAGAGCATGGTATTCGAGACTAGATCATTATATGAAGAAGTTGGTATTTTATTATTTTGTATTTTATTACAATATTTATGTCAATAATGATAATAATCAGGGGATGGAGGTGTCAGTTTATGTCAATGATGGAAAATTTGGTGGATCAGATGAAGAAAAATGCAGACAACTTTCCAAATTCAGGAAAATTGAGTTTGAAATGTCAATGATTGGTGAGATGAATTTTTTCATCGGTTTGATGGTGACACAAGAAAGTATTAGAACTTTAATTTCTCAGTCAAAATATGTCTAGTAAGTTCTAAGATAAGATGTAATGGAAAATGCCCAGGAGATAAAAACACTGCTCTTAACAATGTAAAAATATAAAAAGATGACGATGGAAAAGAAGTTAATATTATAGAATCTAACAAAATAATTGGAAGTATACTTTACTGGAAAGTGACAATACCAGATATCATCAATACCACACATGCAGTGAGATATCAAAGTAGTCCCAACGAAATCCACACACTTATTGTGAAAAAAATACTTTGGTATATCAAGGGCACTGTAGATTTTGGTTTGATGTATAATGTCAAATATCAGCAGTAGTTATTAAAATATATATAGATGTAGATTGAGATGGTTTAGTATATGATTTAAAATAAGTGTTAGGAGGTTCTTTATATCTTGGTGTATTGAGTATTTCAAGGTTATGAAAGAAACATGATTTATTTTCATTTATCACTATAGAAGATGAATATATTGAGTCTACTCAATTGTGCATGCAGTTATTATAAATGAATAATCATCTTGATGATATTGGAGTTGAATTATCCAATCAATATACATTACTATAATTCATGTGTGGTAAATCATATAAAAAAGTAAGTCTACCATTAAATAAAAAAGAACATTGATATCAAATATCACATTATAATGGAGAATGTGGAGTAAGGTTTTGAAAAGTTTGAGTATGTTCCTAAAAACTACTATTTGTTAACATCCTGACAAAGGACATATCCAAAGAAGCATTTGAGAGTCATTCACTTTCTCTAGGAGTTCATTTGACTACCCTCACTTGAACAATATTGGATGTGGAACCCCTTATCCCCAAGGTATGGTGCTTTTTACCTTTTGTACTGATCTGTGTTCTATACAATATTTTAGACCATAAATAATTGTTCTTTGGGTTCTTAGGAAAAGGGTGAGAAATTGTGAAAAGGGGATAAAATTTATTAGTCAAGACACCGGGAGAGGCTGATAGGTGGAACAGTGAAATAGGGGGAGTTATACAAAATGGTACATTTTAAATATAATGATTCTACACATGATTGGTCAATGATTATATATCATAGTAATTGAGGTTGTTGATGACAGATGAAGAGTGTTTTATTTTTGTAATGTAATGAAGTGGATCATTGATGAAATTTTCATTACACTGATGTTTCGTACGCGGAGAAATGTTCATGTGGGCTTAGAGCATGTGTTGAGAATGTGTTGGATATTTAAATAAATTGCATGAAGTTAATGGTCGTAAAATATTTATGAATCTATAAAGAGGGTTCAATTTATGAAAGAATAATCAATCAACCCAAAGGGAGAGTTTTTTTTTGAAAAACCCCTCAAGGTAGCATTGAATCTTTTTTTGGGTTGATCATTTTTATTGACATGGTGGGATTGGATGGTCTATTGTGGAGTTATAGGGATATTTTTGACAATATAGGTTGATAAAGAATCATGAAAAAATAATGAATGATCTGGAGGTAGTACAAAAAGAACATATACAAGGTGCTTCCATTTTCTAGTGTTTTCCAAAAATGTGGGCCTCAAAATCTAGATAATGGAGAACGGTGTGTTGGGAAAAGGGATTTTTTCACAAGATTTAAGATGGTTTGAAATTTTTCATGCAAGAAATTTTCATGATTAGAAAAAAAATATATGGAAAAGGAAATAAGTTCATGTAATATTTGGAATTTTAACGAAACACAAGGTTGCGTGAAAGAGGCTTTCACTCCCAATTTGACATCAAATTGGTGTTTTCATTATTATAGGGGAATAAACATCACAAATCCAGTATTATATGTTGGGGTCATCAATTCTTCTAAATAAGAGGTGACCCCCTCCTCGTGTAATAGTTAAAAACATAGAGGAAATCATAAGTTTGAATCGCGTAAGAATTTCATGTCAATTGAGTTGAGCATAAGAATTGGAATTACATGTAATAATTTGAGTTTTTTACTCGAAAGGAAGTGGCACGTAAAATTGGTGATTCTCATAAGAAGTAAGTTGTGTGTATGAATTGGTTTTTTCTAGAAAACATGAATCTTTCCTACATGGCTCGGTAAGTGTTTACTAAAAGGTTTGAGGTTTTCCAGTACATCTATGGTAATTTATGATTCATCAGTGGATCCAAGCATGACATCAATAGATACATTACTTATAGTATAACATGATTTCATTAAAGATAATGAAGGGACCTACAATTTAATAAACTATGAGTGGATCTTTTGAAGAAATAGTGAGAAAACTTCAGTTGAGAGACCAATGATCTTTCAAATTATTATTGGATTCAAAAAAGGAAAGATAGCGAGTCTACACTGATCATTGTAAACAGTAGTGCACTTTTAGGGGATTCTGTACAATGAAACATTGTCACTGTAAGCTCATTGGATGTCTCCCAGTGAGAGTGAAGCAAGTAATAATTGGTCTGTCTCATGCATGCTTTCATTTCAAGTCATACTTTTCTACAGGAAAGAGAGAAAATATAGTTACATTTTACAGTGAAACAATATCTAAAGGGGTAGTTGTATAAATCCTTCACACAATAATTCACCCCCTCTCTCAGGGTATTTTACCTAGTGGACCAAGGAATATATTAATCTTCTAATTTCTTGTTTTAACATTAAAAATTCTCTTTTATACAATACCATCAATTTTATTAACCATAAAAGTGGTTATAATAAAATTATTATTTGAATCTTCAAGACTGTCCCACCCTTATGATGATCAAAGGACTTTTATTTTTATCATATAGTATCTTTAAAATTTTGTTATTCTTCTAATGAACTCAGAACTTCATTGAACACTGTCACATTTTTTTACCTCAAATATGGTATTTGAAAGTTTGTTAGTATGAAGGTGATTAATGTATTGAAAAGTAATGTCATAAATATAATAATATTAACTTAAACCTCCTCAAAAAACAACTTCTTTGGACCATTTTCATATTATATAGGTAAAATAATATCTTAATATCTCCTTAATAACTCAAAACCATCCATACATATATTGGGCTCAACAATATCCCCCTTTGATTTTTTTTAAATCAGAGGAACATAAATCACATTAAAAAACAAAATTTATCCATGCATTATAATTCAAACTTCAATGCATACATGAGTAAAATCATTGTTGGAATCAAAAAGATTAAATCATAACCTAATTAAATCCATATATTTGATATAAATTTAACTTATCTAATCCCCATCCTCATGATTCTTCTTAATTCAACACTTCATCATCATATCTAATATTCCTTAACCTTAATAAAACTGTCTATGGAATTTGTAACACATAGACTCCAACATGCTCATAACTAATAAGGTTATAATAGTTCACCTTTTTACAAAATACACCACATATGCTGATTTCGTATTTTACAACATTTAAATAGTCCAACTCAATTGATAATCTCCAAAAATGAGAGAAACATAAACCTTTTTATTCAACTCCAAATGTTTTTACCTATTTTTAAATACATTACAGGATTAAACATAAAAAATTTATATTTTCCTTTCCTCCCATTTTGAAATAAATATTTATAGAAACAAATGATTTATGGGTCCTTTAATCCTTTTGAGGAATATTAATAAAGTCACATATCTAACCATAGTCTTTAAAAATATTCTATTTAAAGTGACTTTTTGGACACATAAGTATTTTTTTCTAAAGTAAGAAGATATTTTTACTTATATTAATATCTCTCCATAAGATTTTTGATGAAGTTATATTACATATTTATGTTCTTATAGATTTAAGGATAAATATTAATAATTTAAAAATTAATATAATTTTCATTATATCAATCCTAGGTGAAGTGGAATATACATCTTCATAATAATAACTTATAACATGTGACCTCATCCAAAAAAAATTTGTAGTGAATTTAGTGGTAGATACATACAATACATGAGTGGTTCTAAAATAAATATAGCTATATTTCATTTCATTCAAATACATATTCCATTTACCTTCGAATATCACTCCACATTATGTAGGATTTTTTCATTCAGAAAGCATACTCAATCTACACATTTATATTGAAAAAAATGCACTCTGAAACTATCATACATCCTCTTATATTCACTATTTCTATTTATGTATCAAATAATACTTTATTCATCTATATAATGTGATATATTTAGTTCACACTAAATTCGGGAAGGAATTGTCATAATATTTATAAAATATATTCCTTAAGGTGTTATGTAAATAAAAATCAAATTATCATTCATGAAAAATTTGGACAATAATTATATCCTTCCCCATCCATTCATAAAGTCATTTCTTCTAGATAGATATAGACACTCTTATTGAATCCTCTATGGAAGAACATTTATATTGTTTAATAGATGAATTTTCTAGAGAATGACTGATATTCTCTCTCACTCGATAAAATTTTAAGTGAGTAAAGTATCTCATTTCACTAATTATGACCAATTTAAATAATATCCTCATACGATTTGAAAATTATTCATGGATACAATCATGACCTCTAACAAAAATGACATCATGAAAACATATTACTGAGAGATACACGTTGTCCATGTTTAATTTATTGAATGTTGACAACTATTTTTTAAAATGTTTATCTTCTTCAAGAAGGTGTTTAGCTAAGGATTCCAACCCCTAAAGTCTTAATTAATCAAATATTGTATCTTTTAAAACATGTAAACATATTTCTCATCTTCTCATATAATTAAATAATAAATTCTCTAAATATTAACCTCGTAATTAAAGAAACCATTATGAAAATAAAACATTACATCCATTTAAAATAAATTTTATTGACTTTGTGATACAATTGAAATTTTTTTATGGTTTCAAGCTCTATAACCAGTATATATGTCTCATCCAATCCATATCTGTAACATAATAATAACCCTTACAGACAAGACATCCATTATGTCTCACATCATTTCACTTCTCAATAAACTTATTTTTGAATAAACATTTTATTTTGATGATGTTGGTTCCAATAAGTTTGGGTACCATATACCATGTCTCATTTCTCAATATTTAGTCCATTTCATCACTAAAAGAATCATATAATTCTTGACTCTCAAAAACATAATCAACAATTCATCATTCAACATACAAAAAAGAGGTATGTGACGTTTTCTAAAAATTTATCCAAGTATAAACGTGATTCCCCTTATATCTGATGATGGTTTAGATATCGACCTATTTTCATTATCCTTGTATCAGAGTATAATTATTTCTACTCATAAATAGAATAATCATAATCATCATCTACAAGATGTTATTATTTAAAATCTTCACAATTTTATGGAAATTCATCCATCTATTTAACAAAACTGGCTTACTCCTCACCACTTCAAGAAAATATATCTAACTATGTGTGTTCTTTCCAGGAATATTCCATCCCTTTAACACTACCACTTTAAATAGTATTTCATCTCATCTTTTTATAAAATTGGTATCCTCTTCTATTCGGGTGAAATCCAAGAAAAATAACAAACAAACAACTTTTTAAAAACATTTTAAAATTTAAACCTTTGGAATTGATGCTACAAGGACAACCACATAGTACATAAAACATTATGAATTCCAACAATAATTATTGTAGAGTGAAATATCATAATTTATTAAATATATTTTGTGATTTTTTAAATGAACTACTTATTTCAAATAATATATTCATAAAGGGTTAGAGGTATCATTCACTCTCAACATTTTCTAATCCATCTCCACCAAACTATTAATATTATTTCATGGTACTTGATATTATTATTGTTTATATTGTGAACCAATCAATTGATGGATAATATACCTTCCATGATAATATGAAAAAAATCCCATTTACATACTTAGAATCATTTTCTTTGGAATTTTCATCAAAGAAAACCAAAATTATTTCTCTGAAATTATTATAAAACAATTATAAAATTTATGAACTCTAGAGATATATATTTCAAAAATATTTAATGAAATGCCAGTAAATTAATAAACACATAAAATAATACACTTATATTTAATATAGTTATTGTAATCACATGGAGATTTATATTTTTAAATGTATACTCATTTTGAGATGTGATTTTTGAGATTCAAACATAAGGTGTTATAAATTAAAGTCATTCATTTTTTCATATAGAGAACATCTCGTTCCTCCCCTATTAATATTAGGAACATCATAATTATTATCATCAGAAAATATTTTCTATGTTATTTTGGATTATATGACCAATTATTCTATGTCATAGTTCATTTTTTCCTTCATTCCCATGAATAATTAATCTTTTGACTCTTCTACATGAATATAGTTACATTTGGTAAATTTTAAACATACCACAATACTACTATATTGAATCCTTCTACCAAAGAAGTGATCTTTCATTATTTTTACCACATTCCCATCACCAATGTGGTTTTATGAAATCAAAGATTTATGTCTTGTCCAATAAATATATAATGTTTTCTTAGACAATAGATTTTCCTATCCAATAACTATCAAATTGTCACCTTGTTATAGTGATCCATAATTACAAAAGGAAACTAACCCTTATTTCTAGCCTCAAACATTAAATAATCTAATTAGGATTCATTCCTTTTGTGATTGAAATTCATTAACCATAACTCAAAGGCATTCCACATAACTGCATTATGGGAAACCAGTATAATAATTAATTTTTCTATTCCAATATATATTTTCTCATGAGGATTCAATGTATTGATGTATCTATAGAGTGGGGTTAGTGTAATGGTAATAAATCCTTTAGTAAGAGGAACTATATCATCACATATTAAATTGACTTATTGTAATTTTTGGAATCTATTCTCAATCGTCAAACTATATTTTGAATGTTGTTTCTGGATTTCACTTCATTGATAGGGTTGTCTAAAAATTTAAATATTCATAAAAAAAGATTTTAGATCCATAGGTGTATTGGTAATTTTCACACCCCAACCTATCTATTATTTTTATTTTATTATTTTAATTAGTTTTGAAAATTTTTGTGGAGGTTTAAGTTGAAACTCAAACAAAGTTTTTTATTTTGTCAAAAAAATGTTCATTTTTGAGTTGATGTCACTAGGCGCATGGGCAGAGCACATTTTAAAAACCCCACATGGCTCCACCCAGGCATCTACACAGTCCACCTGCATTAAAAAAAATTAAAATGGGTAAGGATTTTATTATTGTTATAAATTTTATATTTTCTAAAAAAAAATTAAATGATAAATTATTATAGTTATTATTATGACTATTTCGGACGATGTGCGAGAACCACATGGTTAGCGAAGGTCGTGTGGTATGCTCGGGCACTCATGCAATTGCTTCTAGATCGGACAGAAGCTACTGCACCGTCTGCACATGAGCGTGTGTGTTGTGTGTGGGTCGTGAGGTAGCTGTAATAAATTAATAATAGTAAGTAAAGAAAAATGAGGTAAACATAAAATGAGGTTGATAATAGTACTAATATTGAATTATTCTATCTCTATTATTATTATTATTATTATTAATTTTGTTCTTTGTTTTTTTAATTATAAAACAAAATATTTTTATTTTTATTATCATTATTAAAGATGTTTCTATTACTATTAAGTGTATTATTAATATTTTTGTTTTTAATGTTATTATTATTATTAAAAATTGGTCTTTGTATTTTTATTACTAATTTTGTTTGCTATTATAAATGTTATTATATATAATATAATTAAAATGAATATTAATTAGTGTAAAAATTAAGCATTATTATTGTTATTATTATTATTATTATTTATTTTTTATTTTTTGATGTTTCCCTAAACTATCTGACACGCCCATTTTCCCCTACTGACTGCTTGACCCCACCCACTCCACTTTTCCTATTCTAGGTTGCGCATAGCAACTGCAGAGCCTTCCGCTCCTCCCTTGCTGGCGAGCTGCTCCATGGCCTACCGCCCTCCCGTCACCAGATCCACCCTCCATCGCACATTTTACCGGCTCAACCGCACCTCTTGTTGCATGCCCCATGCTACTCTATTATTCATATCCCATCTAACTCCCACATGTTTTATTCCCCTCACATCTGACCCAGCCCTCGACCTCTACGCTTAAGCCTCATAGTAGTTCACCCCTCAGCCTCAATACCTCTGCCTCCTACCCGCGACCTCTAGCACGCCACACCCAACCTACTACTAGCCTCCCTTCTCCGAAAATTTTCACTTCCAATGACAGCCCCCCCCCCCCCGACCCCCCGTAATCAGGTAGTCTCCCTCCCTCCTATGTTGGAGTTTTTATCCAAATCATAGATTTTATTGTTTAATTCTAAAATTAATATTCTGAGGCTATTGTTTAGGGATGTTTTGGTTCCCTTCTTGTGTGGTTGAGGTGCAAACATTGTTTCAAAACATATTCGGGATGTTATTTATCGATTGAGGTGAGTATCCCCTTTGCACAAATTTTCTTGAGTTAATATTCACTCGTTTCATGTATTACGGATTGTTTGTGATAATTAATTGGTGGATTTCAATGTCTAGGATAATTTAGTTTTTGTGAAATTGGTTGAAAATATGTTTTCCATGTCAAATTTGGTATATTATGTGTGTGTAAAGTTTTTCATTTTATTTTCTACATTTATATTAAAATTTTGAATAAAATTATTAAATTATGAATTGCTGCAAATCAAAATTTGAAATTCTTGGTTTGAGGATGGGTTAGGGAGAGGGTTTTTTGGATATTTTTGATGTAAATTCCTTGCAATGTTATTTAAAATTGTTTTATAAACTTTAAACAGCTTTATTTAATATTATATGCGGTTCATATTATATTTTGGAAATATTTTTTAACTGCTCTTGGTTTGAAAATGGATTTTTACAAGTGAAGTATTTTTTTTAAGTTGGGTAATTTTTTTTAACTATGCAAGTGGTGTGCATTGTGATTTGGTGTGTTGAGAGTGCACATTTAATTATAAAAAGTATTTTTGAAAAGGTTTTGGGTGTGTTAAGATGTGGTTACTCTTTGAATTTTTTTATAAATATTTAAGTTTTTTATTAAATAGTATAGATGATGTGAATTACGTTTTGGAAGTATGTGTAGGTGGTTTTTACCATGTTTGTTTGTTTGGAATGTTCTAATTCAGTGGTTATGGGTTTTTAGTTGTTTTTCATTTGTCGTAGTGCATTGGCGTGGAAAAAATATGATACTGCAGTCATCGTCTTGTGCCTGTTTTTGCATTTGTGCGAAGCGTGACGCACCATTGTGTTTGGATAGGGAGTCGAGGTAGGTCCCTCACTGCAATCGACTTTAAATTTAAATTTTTTTTAATTTCTTGATATCTCATTAATTTTTTGTAATTGAGTAATAGTATTAGATAATTAATTTTTGGAATAATTATTTGATATAAAAAGATCTATTTATTTTATACACGACACTGAAAGTATTTTTGTGATGAATTGATGCACAATAGTGAAATAATGCACGTTTTTTCATTCAACCTAATTCGTGGAATTTCGTGTTTTGTTCTGGTTTAATGATAAATGATTTGCATTGATGTGTGACCAAGTGTTTTGGTTCTCTTAAGAATTGATATTTTTCATTAAATTTGGTTAAGGCCCGTTTGGAACTTTAATAAAATAAATTATTTTGTAATACCTCCTTTGTGTGACCTTGTTGTGCATGTCGATTTTGTGTGAGTTGTGTGTGACGTTTTTTCATCATGACTAGTTACTTGATTTAATTTGTTGAATCACCCCCCTTTTTATTACACATGTTGACATGAGAACCTGACATAGTAATTGAATCATCTTGAGAACGATTATTTCACTAGTTTAGATTACACATTAGCAAGAGGCCCATAACAGAGAGGTGTTCTATTATTATTGCTATGGGATTGGGCCCCTTGATCAGGATAGGTAGTGCGATGATCAGGCATTAGGGTATTAAGATGTCATTGAGTAGGGCATGCCTTCAGGATGAGTCACGTGTATAGTACGTTCTGGATTTTTCACGAGCTCCTAGATTCGACCCATGTTTCTTTTAGTGCTTATTTGTATGTGGAAGATGATTGAGAGGTCTAGTTCGGTTTTTGGACCCTCTGTTCTTCTTTGTCTATTTCCCTTAGTGTGTGTTTTGTGTTGTGTGTGTCATTCCTTTTGACTAACAACAAAAATATGTATTTCTAAATTGTTCGCAAAAATAATTTAGAATGCAATGCACCTGTTTCTTTCAAACATTAAACATATTTTTAAATTAAAAATTGAAATATACCATTACATGTTTTATGAATGAAATTGTGTTTGTGGAAACCCAAATTTTATATAATTTAGTTCAAACATGGAATTAGTAAATTCTTTATTTAAAGGTAGTGCTTTGGGGATAGATTATTGGGCATGCCTACTGAGTTATAATACTCATGCCTATAGTGTTTTCCTATTTTTAGTTTCCTTTACTGGTTTCACTCGAGCTTTCTTGTTGTGGGTGAGATTTGGTGGTGGTTTGGTTTGAGACTCTTGGGGTCATGATGAGTTTTGGCGGTGGCCTGTTTTTTCATTTGTTGTTGGTTGTTCTTCCTTTTCTTGTCCTTTATTTTTTTTCTGCTATTCTATTTTTTTCCTACTACATTATTAATTTTTATTGGGATAAATCATTCCCTTTTTGTTCATTATTGATTCTGTGGCACATATCGCCAGCCTGGGAGGATCGAGACGGCCTCTCGGACCTTGTCGCGGATCAGCTCGAGTCACAGGTTCAGGGTCGACCCGGGTTGGTTCGTTATAAAATGGTATCAGAGGTGGTTGGCTCTTGAGTGGATCATGTTTTTCAAAGTTCCCAACATTATTTGGGATATTCATGGTAGAAGGACTAGGATTGTCATTACTTGAGGTGTAGGAATGGGAAGGACGTCATGAACCCCAACTCGTTCTGATCCTCGGGTTACCATGGGATGTTCGGGCATATGGGTGTCCTTTGATTGTTCTGAACTGTTTTATGTTGGGAAATGCAAAGGGAGTTGGTAATGTAGACCTATGAACTCACAGGGACTGGAAAGACATGTGCATCTAGAGACATTACCCTAGAGCTCTCCTTGTAATGGGGGTGTGACTGGTGTATGGCTGCCAACCATATGTCTGAGTCACCCATCGACATTGGTTTCTTTTAGGGAATCATTTGGGTCATCTAGGATTCTAAGAACTATTTTGAAATGTTTTATTTTTGAAATTGTGAAAAATTGAATATGAAATGGAAATGACCACGTTTTGTTCACATTCCTTTTTTCCTTGATCCTTAGTGTTCGCCCCCATGACGGTTTGATGGATGCAAAAGGTGCAGCATCAGGTGGCGCATCCTCAGAAAATCCTCTAGTTGATCAACCTATATACTATGTTCTAGAATTATGGAGGTTGAACCCTCCCCTGTTTTATGGTCAAGCAGGTCCACTAGAGGTGGAGTAGTGGTTGCGGAATATTGATAGGACCAATAGTTTCAATGGGTTTCCTGAGGCATTGAAGGTGATGTCGGTTACCTTTATTCTTGAAGGTCCAACCCAGAAATGGTGGATGTCTTTTTCTCGAAGCAAGCCTCGAGAATATCTCACTTGAGAATTTTTCAATTCTTCGTTCGTCCAACAATACTTCTCTGAGTTGATGAAGCTGGGGAAGAGGATGGGGTTTTGTTGTCTTCAGGAGGGTTCTGAATTAGTACTAGAATTCAATCAACATTTCTCAGACCTAGTTCTGTACAACCAATGGTTTGTTGGAAAAAATCTCGGGAAGGCTCAAAAATTTGATTCAAGACTCCAAACTAAACTACGATCGAATGTGCAAGAGCACAACCTAACCACCTTCTCGAATGTTGTGGGAAAAAACATTCTTTCTGAAGTTGAGTAAGTAGGGGTAAAAGAGTGGGTGAATCCTCCCTCGGCCTTGGAATGCAATGTAGAGGACGAATTGGAAGCGACATGATGTTGGTGGATCTAATAGATGAATAAAGAGGCTTTCAAACCTCCAGTAGTCTTTTTCACAGTGCATTTTCATGATCTATCTCAAGTGTGGTAGGCAGGGTCAGAAGAGACCAACGTGTCTGAGTGCTCCGAGACCATGCCACACCCGTGGACTTTAGGGTTACTTGCAGCGAATCTACCATAGTGATTCCAAGAAGCATGCTGAAGCTAGACTAGGCTCGTCGAAGTTCACCTCAATCTGTTATTTGGAGTAAAGCGATGTGTTGGGAGCAGTTTGAGGTTTTCTCATTGTAGTGTTTCTTGGATATAATTATCATATCTTGTAGCATTTTTCATTGTTTCATTTCTTTCAGTTGTAAGAATGGTTTCGGTTGAACATCTTTGAATATTTTATTTTATTGGATGCATGTTAGGTAAAATTCTGCATTGTGTGTTATGTTTGGGAATTTATGAATCCGGACTGCGAGGCAGGAGATGCTTCAATCATCGGTGCTCTAGCCATAGGCACCAGAGTGAAGCTGGCATGTCGTCAGGAGAACCCCAACGGTGAATAATGGCCTTGGTTTAATATATGTCTTTAGTGCATCATGGATCATGTTATTATGAGGGTGTGAAGTTATTAGAATAGCAATTATGGTAGTTTTGATACTCTATCACTTGGGTCCTACCCTTCCTTTCTTCCCCCTCGTGGTTGGGGTTTTTGGTTCATGCATAATGTTTTCATGTTCAGTTAATCTCGTTAGTTTTTATGGTGGGGAGACCCATCGCGGGTCTCGTTTAATTCATTATGGCTCGTTTCTTATGGTGGGGAGTCCATACAGACCTCCCCATGTTGGTATCAGAGTTTTGTTTTAGGTTTTTTTTTGTCGTGTTTAAAGTGTTTATGTTTTTATGATAAGTTGTATGTCATGAGAGTTCAGTGTTCGTTCGGATCGATCAACTCGAGGCGCATAAACTATTAGGGGTGAGTAACACTTGAGGAGTTTCCTCCTCAGTCTGTGTCTTGTCGTGGCTTCCCTATTGTGGGAAGCGTCATGGTGGGGAGAATTGTCACACCCAGACCTGTATATTATTTTTATTTTATTATTTTCTTTTGTATTGAAATTTTCTGTCATGGTTCTGGTTGAAACCCGAAAAATATTTTTTAGTTTTGTCAAAAAAGCGTGTTTTTGAGTTGACGTCACTGGCCGCATGGGCGGAGCGCATTTTGAAAACTCTGCATGGCTCCACTCAGGCATCTACACGGTCCACCTACCATCAAAAAAATTAAAATGGGTAAAGATATTATTGTTTTTAATAATTTTATTATAATTATTAAAAATAAAATGATAAAATAATAATAATAATATTATTATTATTATTATTTCGGTCAGTGCGCAGGCACCACATAGTTACAAAGTCCATGCAGTCAGCCCGGGCACTCGGGTGATTACTTCTGGATCGAACAATTTCTATCATGCGGTCCGCATATGAGCGCTTCAGCGGTGTGTAGTCCATGAGGTTGCAGTAATCAATTAATATGTCTATGTACTGAGAATGAGGTAAAATTAAAATGAGGCAGATCATAGTACTAATAATGAATTTTTCTATTGCTATTATTATTATTATTATTGTTGTTGTTGTTGTTGTTTTTGTTATTATTATTATTAATTTGGTTATTGTTTCTTTTTTTAATTATAAAAAAAATATTTTTATTTTTATTCTCATTATTAAAGATGTTTTTATTACTATTAAGTGTATTATTAATATTTTTGTCATTAATGATATTATTATTATTAAAAATTGGTCTTGGTATTATTGTTATTACAATTTTATTAATATTATAAATTTTTTTATAGATAATATAGTTAAAATGAATAATAATTACTGTATCAATTTTAAACTATTATTATTATTATTTATTTATTTATTTATTTTATTTTTTTTATTTTTTTCCTAACCTAATTGGTGCCCCCTCCCCCTACCTACTACTCAAACCCCCTTTTCCCGATCTAGGTTGTGCGCTGCACCCGAATAGCCTTCCCTACCCCCTCACCAGTGAGATGCTCCACGGCCGACCGCCCTCCCGTCGCCCGATCCCCCTTCCACCACATGTTTTCCCGGATCAGCCACACCTCTCGTTGCATGCTCCCGATCGCTCTGTTGTTCACCTCCCATCCACCTCCCTCCCCATTTCATTCCACGCGCAGCTGACAGGGCCCCCTACCTCAGGCTCATCGGCCTCATAGAAGCGCACACCTCAGCCTCAACATCTCTTACTCCTACCTTCAACCTCTAGCACGCCACACCCAACCCACGACCAGCCTCCCATCTCCAGAAATCGCTACTACCAGCGACATCCCACCCTTCTCTCCGATAGTCTCCCTCCCTCCTTTGGTGGAGTTTTTTATCCAAATCTCAGATTCTAGGGTTTAATTCCAAAACTTTTGGTCTGAGGATGTTGTTTAGGGTTGTTTTGGTTACTTGTTGGTGCAGTTGAGGTGAGAACATTGGTTCCCCCCATTTTTGGGATGTTCTTCATCGATTGATTTGAGTTTTCCCTTTGCACAAATTTTCTTCAGTTAATATTCACTTCTTTTATATATTGTGATTTGTTTGTGATAATATATTGGTGAATTTCAATGTCTAGGATAATGTATTTTATGTTAAATTGGTTGAAAATGAATTTTCCATGTCAAATTTGGTATATTATATGTGTGGAAAGTTTTTTGTTGTATTTACAACATGTAGTTTATAATATTGAATATATTATTAAATTATGATATTGTAGAAAATCACAAATTGAAAGTCTTGGTTTAAGGTTGGGTTTAGGATAGGGTTTTTGGGTGAGTTTTGATGTAAATTCCTTGTAATGTTATTTAAAATTGTTTTAAAAACTTTTAACTCGTTTATTAAATATTATATGTGATGCGGATTTTGTTTTGGAAATATTTTTGTGGTTCGCTTGAATTGAAAATGGATTTTGACCTGAGGAGTATTATTATTAATTGGTGTAATTTTTTATTTCAACTATGTAGGTGTTGTGCATTAAGATTGGGTGTGTTTCTAGTGTGCCTTTAAATACAAAAAGTCGTTTGGAAAAGGTTTTGGGTGTGTAAAGCTGTGGTTACTCTTTGGAATTTGTTTTATGAATTTTAGCATAGTTTATTAAATAGTATAGACGATGCGAATTATGTTATGAAAAAAATGTAGAGGTGTTTTTTTTCATTTTTTGTTTATTTGGAAGTTGTTCTAAGCCAGTGGTTATGGGTTTTCAGTTGTTTTGTGTTTGTCACAATGCATTGGTTAGGAAAACCCATGATACTATGGTCATAGGATTGCGTATGTTTGTGCGTCTGTGTGAGGTTTGACACACCATTGTGTTTGGACAGTGAGCCAAGGTAGGTCCCCCACTGCACTCGCCTTTTAAATTTAGAGTTTATTAATTACATGGTATTTCCTTAATTTTCAGTAAATGAGAAATTGTATTCGATAATTATTTTTTGTAATAATTACTTGATGTAAAAATAGCAATTTATTTTATACACGAAACATGAAAAATTTTCGTAGTAAATTGACGCACAATTGTTAAAGAATTCATATTTGGATTTTTAACATAAGTCATGGAATTTCAAGTGTAGTTCTTGTTTAATGATAAATTATTTCTTCTGATGTGTGAGTAATTGTTTTGGTTCTCTTGAGAAATGAACTTTTTCTATAATGTTGGTTAAGGCTCATTTGGAACGTTAATAAAATAAATTAATTTGAAACCCCTCCATTGAGTGACCTTGTTTTGCATGTCGATTTTGTGTGAGTTGTGTGTCATGATTGTGCATCATGACTAGTTACTTGATTGAAATTGTTGACTCACCCCCCCTTTTTATTACATGTGTTGACATGAGAACCTGGTATTGTAATTGAATATTTTGAGAATGCGTGTTTCACTAGTTCAGATTACAAATTGGCTAGTGTCCCATAGCAGAGAGGTGTTTTGTTATTATTAATATGGGATTGGGCCCCTCGATCAGGATAGGTAGGGAGATGATCCAGAATTAGGGAATTATGACGTCATTGAGTAGAGAATGCCTTCAGGATGAGTCACATGTATAGTATCTTCTGGATTGTTCACGAGCTCCTACGTTCGACCAATGTTTATTTTAGTTCTTCTTTGTATGTGGCAGATGATGAAGAGGCCTAGTTCAGTTGCTGGCCCTTCTGTGCCACTTTTTTCATTTCCCATAGAGTGTGTTGTGTGTTGTGTGTTACTTTACATTTGACTACCAGCTAGAATTAGGATTTTAAATTGTTCGCTATAAATGTTTTAAAATTCAACGCTCCTTTTTCTTTCAAACATTAAACTATTTTTTAAATTAAAAAGGAAAGGTAATCGTTACTTGTTTTAGGAATGGAAGTGTGTGTGTGGAAACCCATATTATATATAATTTAGTTCAAACCCAGAATTAGTAGATTCCTTATTTAATGGCAGTTTCTTGGGTATAGTTTGTTGGCACGCCTACTATTTTGTAATACTCACACCTATAGTGTTTTCCTAAATTAACTTTTTGTTGCTGGTTTGAACTAAGCTTGCTTGCTGTGGGTGAGAGTTGGTTGTGGTTTTTTGAATGACTCTCGGGGTCGAGAAGAGTTTTGTTAGTGGCTCGGTTAGTTTGTTGTTGTTGGTTGTTCTTCCTTTTCGTGCCCTTTATTTGTTTTGTGTTGTTTTATTTTCTTCCAAGTACATTATTTATTTTTATTGGGAGAAATATTTCCCATGTTTTTTCTCTGTTGATGCCATGGCGCTTGTCACCATCCCAGGAGGATTGGGAATGACTCATGGGCCATACAACGGATCAACTCAGGTTACCGGTTCATGGTCGACCCAGGTTGGTTCTTGACAGTAATTATAAAATACAATAATTAGATCTTCAATATGGCTCCAATATTTCATAAATATCTATAAAAATAATTTTTACCACTATAAATATATTTTTTCAAGAAATTGATTTCTATTTCCTTAAAATATTTTTAACAATCATTGATCATTTTTTCTGAAAAGAAATTATTTTGAACTCTCAAAATCTTATTTTTCAACATAGGATTACTCTCAACCATCTCACAGTCATTTGTCATATTATTTTTTGGGCTTAATTTAGTATTGTTATAGATTCTAGTTTTCGACGAGTAACTTTTCTTTTCCATTAAAACAGTCTTATTATATTGTTTATTTAACTTCGGGTGTATACTAACATTTTCATGATTTTCACATTTACTAAATGTGATTGTTTATGATTTTCATGAGAATCATTCTTCCTGTGACTTTTTCCAACATCTTAAATTGAGTATTGGTATTGTATCTATGTACATGCATATCCTTTTATTCACTAACCTATTTCTATTACAAAAGTAATAGATCATCATCGTTTTCAGTCACATATTCATTTATATTTTTCATGACATTATCATTATCAACAAGCAACATAAAATAATTCACATATTTTAGAAAAAATTATTTTTATGCTATATGATTTTATTCCATATTATCGGTAGATTGATCATAATTCTTTACCCTTTTTATAGTCATTGTGTTTATAAAAATTTGAGAGGTATTCATTAAACACTCCCTTAAGCATAAACTGTATATATATTATTTTATTCTTATGCACTTATAGAATTTATACTTTCACCATTAGTGACAATTTGATCATTCACATTAGAAATGAGTATCTTCTAATATACTTCACAATTTGGTGTTTGGGTGTCCTATAAATATTCACAACCATCAATTATTCCAAACATAAATATGGATATTCTAATTTAATACTAAGAGTGTAACAACCCATTACCCACACTTAGGTAATTACCATCTCTTTGATTTTTTCCTCTACAATTGGGTGCATATTGGGACTCCAGATAATGCATATAAGTTATTGGCGAAAAATACATAATATATTGTGATGTATGTTTTTTATAATTAACAGAGTTAGACTATAAATGTACCGTGGATTAGTGGGGTTCTCTCCAAGTTCGATGAACACCCATGGTGGTTTGGATTTTCGAGTAAGAATCAGTTGTTTTCACTGATTCCTAGGAATTTACACCTCATTTAACGGGAGTACATGACATGTAATATTCACTAGGATAATTTAGTGATTTGAGTATATAGTGAGAAATAATACACACAATGAGATGATTAAAATAAGGTATTTTTCAAAATAGATGTGTTTTTCATTGTATAGGGATGCCATGGATTACACGGAATTTGAAGGGATTACACACAATATAAATGTCAAGAATATAGATTTAAGGGAATTTTATGAGTTATTGTTTTATTAATTTATGATTAATTATCTTTTCCCTCAACCTAGAGCTCACCACATGTGAATTTGGAATCCTTTTCTCCTTCTGGATTGATTTTGTTGGCATTTGATCATTTGGGTTATGTGAGGTGTCTCTCCAGGTGATTAATCATTTTTTCTTCTTCATTGAATTTGATCACAATATCTCTATTGGATTTTTTTAAATGATATTATGATATTTGGTGTAAATTATTTTGATTCTTTTCTAGATATGTTGTGTGTTCTTGATCTTGGGGGGGGTGACCCTTTGTTGGTTGTGGTGCGGGGGGTGTGTGTTCTTGAAGTATGTTGTGATCTTTCCTCATAAATGACCATTTTGTTAAATTGATTCAATTATATGAGGATTAGATTGATTCTAGGTCCACCGATTCTATTATTTGGTTCTTTCATATGTTTGATTCCATTGTGGGCATGTGCAACCCTAGTTTTAAATAAGGTGGTTCTGTCTTTGACATGTGTTTGTGAACTTCATTGCTCTGGTTTTTTATAAATTATTTTATAAATTATATGGATTGATTGAATGATTAAATTTAAGTTTCTATAAATGATTATTTGACAAATTTTACCTTCCCCTCATTTTAGTAAATAGAAAGGGTTTTAAAATCATTTTGAAAAGGTTTTATTAAATGGTTTTCAAAGAATTTTATTTATAAATTGGTATAAGGAAATGTTTTTGGAAAATTGATCACTTGGGTATCCATGGATAGTTGGTTGATGTTGTAGTGATAGGCCTCGTCTACTTTTAGAGGGATTTCTCATTGGTCGTTCTTCTTCCCCCTAGGCCTACTGTTCTAGGGACTTGATAGACCTATTGGTGGTTCAATTTATAGTGTTTTACAATACTCTCTAGACACGATAAAAAATTCATAGATGCTTCATTCACATGTGATTTTAGATGTTTAGGTTTGAGTGTCCTAGATATCCTAAACTAGTGTGATCCTTGGCATAATGTTATTTGTTATTTTTGTTTTGGATAGTACTATTTTTGTTGTACTACCATGGATTTGATATGACATATGACACCTACTAGTTTTTGATATATCTGATAAGATATATGGATACGAAATATTTTGTAACTGATTTACCTGCTTTGTTTTGCAAATTTAGAAAAAAGGGAAATTAAATTTTTTTTCAATGTTTTTGAAAAAAAAATCTAAAATGCATTTCATGCCTTGTTTTCTATAATGTTGAGAACGTTCAGATTATTGTACATATAATTATTATGTAAAACCTAGGTGAGACCTTATTGAGCCTTTTATTTGACACCATACGTCCCCACTTGGTGATGCATAGAAGGTGTTATGTATTTCTATTGATGGAAAGTAAATGAACCATATAGAGGTAGTGAAGTTTTCTTCCATCTGGGTTTGGGTATCTAGATAGTGAGATAGTGGGGGTTTTACCATGCTATCTTATAGAGACTATGGGTGTAATTGGATAGTTTTGTTTTCCATTGTAGTTTGGCCTATCTCTTGGATATTATTTTTCTACGTTTGTTATTGTATCACATCCATTATTCTATTTCTAGTATGATATATATATATATATTCATGTTTTCTTCTTCTGTTTATTTTTTCACAAGTGTATACATGTAATGTTATCTACTTTAGGATGGTTGAAACAATTATCACTATTTTATGTTGTCTCCCTAGTTCCAGATGTGAGCCCATGGGGATCAAGAATTCCCTTCTGGTATGTATGAATTCTAGTCAGTTACTAGTTTTATAGGGTATTTGGGCGAGGTTCATCAAATTTTATATTCAAAGAAGTTCTACCATTTGGATTTGTTGTCTTGGGATATTTTTAATACTATAGATTGGATTGTTGGGAATTTATTGGTTGGATGCGGTGACTATCTAGAAAACTCTTTGTCATGGGAAGATATATGTTTCCATTAAGTGTTGTGATGTGTGTCTCATGTTTTGGTTTTTTGATGTTAATAATTTTTTATACTGTTGGGTTTTCTAGATTGAACATAGAATATTTTATTGAATGATAATTTCCTTCATTTTGTTGGGAAATAGTTTTCCCCTAAGACCTATTCTATGTGTTCCATAAGAGGGTCAACTGATGATCATTAATGGATTCCTCCTATGGATCCAAATTTTATCAAAGCTATCTTACAGGTAGTTCATGTGGTTGAACAAAATATAACACAAGTCTAGACAGAAGTTATTCCAATTTAACCAATATTTCTAGGAGATATAGATCTATTATTGGATTTCATTCATGAGATGTCACCATCCATTAAAGTTACAAATTAACCTTAAGAGGCTTGGGACTAGATTAAAAATATTGATTAGATCTTTGACTTCCTGGATACATTTGCGAGTATCAACATGATGTGTTTCACATTTATACTTGAGGGTCCTTGCAGGTTATGGTTGGATACAATGGTACCAAAGGATAAGAACATAGTTAAGTACAAGAATGGTTTTAAAGCTCTCCTCATCTACTAGTTTTTTCCATTGTTGATAATGATGGAAAACTCTCTAGTGTTCTTCTCCTTATAGAAGAGAGATCATTCAGTCTCAATGTATCCAAATCTATTTGTGGAACTATTTTTCCACTAGAGGTTATAATGAATGGACTTCTTAAATCATAGAAGTACATATATCATTTAAGATCATATATCATATACCAGGTATTTATACTGAAGAATTCAACCTATGCATCGATAGTGGAGTTGGATATGATGGAAGAAATGAATATAGAAGGCATGTGTGCATCTAGAGATTCCCATGGGTGTAGTGATTTAATAGGGAAAAATGACTTAAATATTATATATTTATGTTTATTTAAATTAATGGAGTCCTATTATAAATTTGTAATGGATTATAGGGCTTCTCCCTACGTTTGGAGAATGACCATGGTGATTTGGGATTCCATGTATGAACATATTATTGTACCTATTTTATAGTAATTTACACACCAATTAATGGGATTATACAATTTGTAATATTCTGCATTCCCATGTCATGAGTTGAGTTCACATCTTGAACGAATACATGACAAAAAATTCGTTCAATATGGTTTTAATAATATGATTCTTTTTTTGGAATATATTGGACCCCATGGATTACAAGATGTTTAATGGGATTGCATGACTTGTAATGCTGAAAATTGTGTTCTTTATTATACAAAAATGGGTATTTAGGGGTATATGAACCCTGTGGGTCACATTAAAAATAAAGGGATTGCATGCCATGTAAATGTCAGGAACATGGATTCTATGGTGTTTTACAAGGGTCTTGTTTATTAATTTAACATTCACCCACCTAGATCTCAACCTACATCTCTACTGCAATGTTTTTTGGAACATCCACTCATTACATATCAATTTCTATGGATTTTTATCATCAGGGTTTTGAATTTTGTATCTCTGAGTGATTAATACATTCTACTTTTTTATTTCCTTCAATAGTGGTAGCACAATGGAATTGTGTTATCATATTTATTAATCCTTGGTGGTAATAAATTTGATTATATTCTAGATTTTGTGTGTGCTTTTTTCTATGGGTCAATCATTTTATGGTTGTGGTGTGGCAGGTGTGTGTTTTTAATGAATGCTATGGTATTTCCTCTTACCCAACCCTTATCTTAATTTAACAAATTATAAGATGTTTAGATTGATTATAGGGACTCATTTGTTTTTTATGGGTTCTTTTTTATGACAGATTCTATTTCAAGCATGTGAGACCCATGATTTGATGTTGTTTGTTCTAGCTCTAGCCTGTTTTGGTGAACTCTACTACTCAATTTTTTATCATAAATTGTATTATAAATAAAATTGGATGATTTGGTTTTATTAGTTTGTGTGTAATTGGTTTTTTTTATAAAATATTTTTTCCCACAGTTTCAGTATATGGAAAGGGTTTTCAAATAACTTTGAAATGGTTTGGAAATCATTTTTTTGATTAAATTGTATGACCTTCGACCATAAAATTATTCTTTTTATTATGAAAGAAAAGTTGAGGAGGAAAAAAATCAAGGAGGTCTAAAATTATATATACCAAGGAATCACCGCTAATGATTAAATGGTATGATGATATGTTTTAGAAAATGAATCACACGGGAATCCTTGGGTGATTAGGTGGAAGGTGTCGTGATCGGCTACATCTACTATCTGTGGGTTTTTTCATGTGGATATCCTCTTCTCTCTAGGACTGGTGTTATAGGAACATGTAAGGCCTATAATAGGGTTCACATTCAGGGGTGTTCCTCTACTCTCTATAATATATTCATATATATGGTGTCATGAGGTGTGTGATATTGTCTCGGTGTATCCATGAGTATCCATTCTATCATAACCTTGTGTGATCCTCAACATGATGTTACCTATGTTTTTTTAACTTGTAATGTTTTGGTTTTATTTTCGTGGATTTGATATGATATGTGATACCTGATTTATTTTCATATAACTAAAATTATATATAGATATGAAATTATTTGAAATGAATAAACGCATTTTATTTTTAACTGATGAAAAGGGGAAATTATTTTGTTTCCATGGTTTTGTTAAAAATTCATAACCTATATGTCATGCCATGTTTTCTTTTAATTTGAGAATAACTAGATTATTTTACATAGAATTGTAATGGAACTCAAGTGTGAGACCCTACTGAGCATGTTTAATCACACCATTCATACCCCTTCGTGATAGATAGGCCTGATTATATATTTTGATTCAGGGAAAGGTATGTTTTTATAGTGAGGTGATGATGTTTTATGTTAGCTGGGTTTTGGTATATGGATGTTAAGATAATGGGGATATGCTATCATATGGATACTACTAGAGTAGCTATTTGGGTTGTCATCTATTATACATGGACTTTCCTCTTAGTGATTTTTTCCCTTTTCAGATTAATCACTTCTATTGTACTAATTCTATTATGAAATAAATATATAGTAATGATTGATTCAACTATTTATTTATGTATATGTGTATATATTTAATGTTGTATACTTCAGGTGGGTTGAAATCATTCCCACTATTTGTTGATGTCACCTTAGTTCTAGACACAATCCCATGGGGACTGGGAATTCCCTTCATTTATGTGAAAATTTGGGTTTTGTACTAGTTTAAGAGGGTATTTATGTTGCGATTAGGAGGTAAATAACTTCTTACAATTCATATAACAAAAATAAATTAACATGTCATATGTCTACTTAAATAATGTTATTATTCATTCACCTTCTTCATCATAAGATTCAGTGTCTTTCAATATAGTGTAGTTTGAAAGAAAGATCCCAATGGAATCACAATTGATGCATTTTAGTAGAAGATTCACTTTATAATTTCTATCATCATAACCTATATTTCTATATATAAAAAGAAAAAATGTCTCAAAGATTATATCTACTTATTCTACTTCAAAATAACAAGTTTCATTATTTTCAACCACTGTCATTTTTTTCAATTTTTTAGAGGCTTTAAATTAAATTTATCATGAAACATTACCAATCATGTTGGATGAATTGAGAATACTATATAATTAATCAAGATAAATTTTTATGGATCTCTGTCTACAAGAGATGATACTTTAATAATAAATTTTTTATGAAATATGAAAGGTGTATTTTAAACCCAATTATAGTTCTCCGACCTCTCACAAAGTTCCCTAATATTACTCATAATTTCATTCACACTTGTAGTTAATAAATCTATATATTTATTGTCCTACATTTTTATCTATTCATATTTCAATTTCCAAATCAATAATATTTCTCTTTTAACTTTAGTGTCACATTACGAAATATCCTACAACTTATCTAAAATTTCATTAGCTATATTATTAAAATATAAATTTGAAATTTTATTCTTATAATCTACATATAGTATAGAATTTATATCATTTCAATCATTCCACAATTTATTTTTATTTGCTACTCTAATAACTACAGTATATGTGTAAGGGATAAAACCATCATCTATGAGTTCTAGGACATAAAAGATGATAGATATTACTACAAAAATATCTTATCCATTCATATATGATAATAATTTTCATCAATAATGGGCATCTGCATTATGTTACATAAATTCATATTAACCATCGGAAAAAATTTGAATTAGTAAATGAATATTTTAATCCCCTAATAACCCATGAGTTAATGATAGACCAAGATATGGTACATCATAAAAGGATACCAATAATATTTTTTAGGTTATTGAGACATGAAAAATTAATTATGTATAATTATTTATTAATTTAATCATTCAAAAAAATAACCTCCATTTATGGATAAAATAACTCATTATTACTTTACACTCACAAGCACAAAAAAAATAACACAGTCGATATAAAATGTTTATCCATAGAAATGAGAATGTTAATAATTTAAATGATCAATATTATACCAATACCATATGATACAATATTATAAAATTATATTTCATGAAAGTAAGGGTTTATCCATGATTATTCAATATAGTTTTGTCTCATAATAGTTCATGTGCATCTCGTATAGTATCAATAATTGTGAAAGTATTATGTGATAATAAGAGCATCTGTCACCACGAGGATTCAATAGGATTACAATATACTACATAGGTTCATCCAGTATTCACTGTTATAAGAATATTAATCTTTAAATTAAAAAATATTTCACCATAATGAGAAAGAAATGATTCTTTTTATAACATATTGTGCTCTCTCTCTCTCTCTCTTTAATATATTAGGTGGTTTTCACTTTAGTGTATTTTGTTTGTTCAAAATCTCTCCACCAATAACAACTGCTCATTTTTCACCATCAAATATTCACAATAAATTAGTGAACACTATTTAAATAAATTTATTATATAATACCCATGAACATAGTGATTCATTATTACTTGGGTGAACTCATTCAATATTCCTCCATCTATCTCACAACATTGAATTTAAAATATTCTAATTTTAAACTACTTCTAGTATAATACATAGTATTTATCCCTTAAATCATCCCCAAATCAATACTACTTTTTCCCAACATTATTAATACATATTAACACTTTATAAATATCATCAATATGTGATTGTTTATATACATAACTTTTCATTGCATTCCACATTGTATCATGGACCCCTTGAGCATCATGTTGAATCAAAGAGTGTTTTTTTAATTATTATTTCAATAAATATTAATTAAAAACAAATTATTTGATATATATTTTCTATAAAAATATATAAAATTGAAATTGAGGTTTCCAATCTCTAGAAATATCAAATTTTTTCCAAGTGTTGAACCTTACCAAGGAATAAGAACCAACCATTTAAATTTCCTTTACCAACCATAGCATAGTATGTTAGAAAATTATAATATATTTTCCAACTCATACAATAATTTTTCTAAACCATATGTGAAACATTTAAAAACTAACAAGATTTTTTTTGGAAACATATGAGTGTTTATCAGAATAATACAAGCACTTATCTAAACATTATGAGGTTTTTTAATGACCTCACAAGTTAGTTTTTGAACCTTATAAGAACTTGTATAAATATTAAGAGTTATCTTATGAACCTTATGAGTTCTTGTATAAACCATATGATTTTCTTTAGAAATCCTTATAGGAATACTATTATAGAATTTCATAACCTTATGAATATCAAAGGACTTAACAGGCTTTTGGATAACATCATAAAACATTAGATCGTTTTCTAATGTACTCAGAATTGATATCAATTCTCCCATAGGTTGTTACCTAAAATAGAATAAATAGAATTATGAAAGTTTGAACATGGTATATTTATTGATAAAAATAGAAAACATGACCATAATATCAACTTCAAACTCCTCGAAAAACATTTTCATGACCCTTTACATGTTCCGGAGGTAATTAAATGTCTCAAAAATCAGATCAATTTCTCAACTCCTTCCAAACAAATGTTGGGCTTAACACCTTTTCTGCAAAATATTCACTTGTATATCTACATATTTTAGTATATCATATACCATGAATAATTTAAATATATAATTTTTACTAGAGAAGATCATATGTTCACCAAAATCTTTTAATGAAGTGAGTATATTCTTAGTAGAGAGATAATTTCAAGAGACCTAATAGTAGTTGTGATGAATCCCAAAAATGCCATCCATTAAATATACTATCTTTTTAAATTACATGTATAGATTGATTATTTAATAGTATTGAGTAATTTTACTAAATTATAAAATAGTTTATATTTTATCCATATTTTTTTCCTTGAATCGATATTGACTATATCAAGAGGTACTATAAAAATTTATTTGTTTCACCCTTATGAATGGTAGTTAAAGAAATATTATTGATGAAGAAATTAAATACTAAATGGAGAACATTGAATGAAAATTTTAACTATATGGATGGATAATTTCATGGTGTGTTGTAACACCCCATGATTTTTATGAAATATTTCTCCTTGAATAATTTTGCATCTTTGATTTCATATGTAACCAGCAACAACGAGTTATGATGGTCCACATAACACTATTGAAACATTATGTATCAATTATCACCTACCTACTGTATTGGAATGTATGAATCATAAACAATAAATTTTAAAATATATGTTCTAAACATATATAAAATAAATCTTTTTTACATAAAACGATTATAACAAAAATCACAAATTGTTTTTAAAAAAATGTGATGTATTTTTTGGAACAATTTTCTATACGGGAAATGTATTTTTATATTTTGAAATCACATTTTATGACTATAAGAGAATAGTTTTAATTAAATCCATATATTATTTAGTTTTTCAAGAAATCTAAACATTCAAATAAATTCTAGGAATACGATACGAGTAAAACCGGTTTTATGCAAAAAATGAATTCTGTTTCTAAAAATTAGTTGTCATCACTTGTTGGGTGATTATTTTAAAATTAATTTATTCATATTCTATAAATATAACTTTGTAAAATTTATTCCATATTTGGAATAAGGATTTTAAAATTTTGTAAAAATTTCATTAATATTTTTGGTCAATATAAATAGTATCCGTGAAAAAATTTAACACATTAGAAAAATGTAAATCGTGTTAATATTGAATAAAAATAAGATACAAGGCCATAAGTTGTCAACATAATTCTTATTGGGTGATGTTAATTAGACCCCTATACCATTAGGAATTAATTTTATTAGATTAATGGACATTATTCTATGATAAGTATTTATATATTATTTAAACTAAAGAAAGTTAGAAAACATCACTCGGTTAGTGAAAAATATCATTTATGTGATCACATAGAGAATTTTTTTTAATAAATATTAATATTGAATTTTTGAATACAGAAATTATATTACGGATGATAAATTATTTTTCAATTTTCGGTATTTTATAATTACATTAAATGACTACACAATTCCAAAATAGCATTTATTCATTTAATGTAAAATAGAATAAATGATGTTGAAAATATTAAAAGAACTGTAATTTGAGACTTTTATAGTGTTTTTATGAATTTTGTTGAATAATTT
Source organism: Viscum album (assembly GCA_963277665.1). NCBI lineage: Eukaryota > Viridiplantae > Streptophyta > Magnoliopsida > Santalales > Viscaceae > Viscum > Viscum album. The sequence goes on from OY728150.1 coordinate 1,968,174,121, forward strand.
GATTTAATATTATTTTACAAAAAGAATATATTATAATTAATACGTTTTCAATATGCCTTTTAAGTGAAATTAAACTAATTATGTCAAAATTTACAATAATGATATTTGATATAAATAATATATTATTTAATTATAAAGAAATAATTTATTTAATTGAATAACATAATTTTGATATCATATGTTCAATTATATCATATATTTTATATTTATGGTCCCTGTTTCTCCTAATATGTAAAAATTTTGATCGTTTAAAATTGTAAAAGTTGTATTCATAGTTAAAATTTTATTTGGATAATTATGGTTTGATAAAAATGATAGTGCTTAAAATTAAACCAAAACAAGTAAAAATTATATTTTTTTATAAAATTAAAATCATATAATAGATTATATTTTACTCCCCATACATTTTTATTCATTATTTTTTAGAATGAATTTATTATAATTTACAATTTTTTAAATTCCAATAGTGACCTTCAACTCAATTATAAACGGGAAACTCATCCCTCACTTCCTTACCCCCCAATTTAGTTTTTAATCCTGACCAACCAATTATATTTTTTCTTCTACAAATTAATATATACATTCTATAGGTTTTTTTATTTATAATAGACCAACCCTAGATCCATTTACATTAGACCTAAAAGAGTTATTTTAAAGAAGTGGTAATCGACTTAATGGGACTCTTTATTTTCTATTTTTCTATATCTCATATACATATATTTTAATTAAGAAAAAATAACAAAATACATATTCTAAATATTTTAAAATATAATTATTAATATTAATACACTATTATACGCCATCATTCCCATCCAAAAAAATATGAAGGTATCACTCACACATATGTATGCCTTACCATCACTGTGTAGCGATACAATTCATATTTCATATCCATATTTCAGAAAAGGGTATTATGATTTATTTAATTTTTATATATGTTATTATTGATATAATTATAATTATGGAATGATATTATCATTTCAACCTTTTTATCTTCCAATTATTTAGTAAATGATAACGTCATTTGTGTGTAAGTGTGGACTACCTCCTCTAGAAAGAAATGTGATTCTTTCTTCATTTATATTTTACATGAATGGTAATGAGTAATAATTTTATGAATATTTATAATATATTAATCATCTGATAATGGTGAATTAATATTTATATTTACTTTTTAAAATCTATTAAAAAAATTTGGATAATGCATACATACGACTTTTCATCTCCAAGAACGGTGTGATTCATTTTTCTTTCTATAACTTTTATCGACTACTATAAATATTGAAAAAATGAATATATATATATATATAAGAATTTTATATCATGATTAATATTATAATGAATATTTAACCAAGACAAATTTATGAGAATTGAAAAAACTGAAATAAAACACATATGATAAATGAATTAGTTAATGCCTAAAAATAATAATTTTAAAAAGGAATTATCAATAAAGTGGGTGTTTAAATCTTATAATGAGGTAATATATTAAATTTTACGAATTTAAATGACTTTTTATAGATTTATAATAAATTTAAAATTATTTTATTGCACGTTAGATTGCCAATGATTCTAGGAAATCTCAATGTAAGGGGTTTTTTGTTACAATATAATTGTTTATTAGGATCATTAGTGATTAAGTTATAATGTGGTGATATTATGATCAACCCCCAATGACACTCATGAGTTTTATTATAATGTAGTTTTTTTCTTTAAAATTCATGTTTACATTTAATTTTTCTCACCTTATTTACTCAAGAAGATGAAAATATGTTTTTAATGAAAATAAACATTATTTATCTCTTCATTTGAAAATTTTCATTCATTTATAAACATGTTTTATAAAAATTATTTAAAGGAGTGTTTTAATTTTATAGAATTATTTTTTAAATTTATTTTTTCCAATTTTGGAATTCTTAAAAAAACTGAAAGGAATATTTTTTATTTTTCCAAACAATGTACTATTGGAATATTCTAAAAAAAAATTTAGTTATTTTTTAACTTATATGAAAATAATAGGTTTACCCATCATCATGAAAAAAATAGATTATGATTCATTTATAAGTTCACATGGTTATTTTCAAAAAAAATTTCCCTTTAAAATTTAGTACTTTTTAAAATTAGTTATATCTAAATAGAAAGTATATGATCATCAAGAATTTTTAATAATATTTTAATTATATTTATATTTATCCCTAAAAACCCATTCAAATCACTTATTCATTACTAGGGATAAGATCCATGTATTTCATTCTTATTATTTCTATAGAGGGTTTATCTTTATGATAGAATGGTGTTTATGAAGCCAGATATTTTTACTTGGGTTGTTCTATGATGCACTGTTTTTAAAACCCATTTCATTCCATGTGTTCTAATATGATCATTGTTATATGATCCTGTGGAACACCAATTTTTGATTTTTGTTATGTGATGGTTGGAAAATATATCCACCTCCATTGAACAATGAAATTATTGTCATATCATGAGATAAAAATGACTAGAATGGGGAGTGAAACTAGATTTTTAATGTAGTTTGTTTATAATTATAGGATTTTGAGTGATCATTTACTACTATAATGTTTTTGGGAGTGAACAAATTAACATTGTTAGTCTTCTCAATGTTTATTTACTACTAAGGAAATTATTTCCTTATGTTTATATATATGTGCATGCTACAATTCCATGTCTTATATTGATTTCATTCCCTCGAGGATCATTTTATTTTGGTACATTATTATTTGTGTTATATGAACTACCATGATTTATTCCATGGAATAATATTATCATATCTGATATACATGGTTTGTTTTTCAAATGTTATGATCATGTTCTTATACGATTTTTCCTATGGTAGACGTATATATCCCTAGGTATATCCCTTGTTTACCCTTACTAAGCATATGATGTCACCATTTTCTTATTTTTCCATTCCCATGGTTATGAAGTAAATTATTATGTATGATATGTATAAGAAATGTTCAGTTTAGGAAGAAATATGGGGGAGACAATGCTGATATTTTATAAACTAGTTGGTTATTCTTCCATGTTTCTAAACATATGAGAACTAAATGATTCTGGTGTGTATAAAAGTTTAATATAATGAATTTTAATCTTCTTAATATTTAATATCAATGTACAAAATATTTGGGTTTCAATAATTGGTATCAAAGAATAGTTTAGTTACATTTAAAAATTTAGAATAATAAAACATTAGTATAAACCTTTGGGATAAATCTAATTATAAGATTTAATCATACATTATTAGTAATGATCAATAATGACATAGGTTTTGTCACGACCCGCCTTCACCAAAAGGGGGGAAGGGACAAAAGATTTCCAGACCCTTCATTCTTTAAGTTAAAGGAGAGATAATGACCCCCGAGACCCGCATTCAATAGGTCCCGGAGTGGCGAATAGCACAAAGGTTATAGAATCACACAAAAAATGGAAAGAATAACCCTTTTTATTTTAATAGGATCGAGAGATAAGAGAGAAAACCCAATAACACCAAAGCTGAAAGTAATGGTAAAGACAAAAGTAACCCATTCCCATATGCATGTTCAACAGTAAATGATATAAGCCACAAAACTCTAAAGGTACGTACCATGAAAAGGAAAAATAAAATAGAAACTGTCCCAAGGTTCTAACTTGTATGGTCCCGCACGATCCTTGAAGTCCTCCTGGAAACCAGAAAATAGTTTTATATAGGAATGTTGAGCATACAAGTATACTCAGTACGTAAAACCAAAACCTCTCATGCACAATTGGAGAGGCATTCTAATGACCTGTGAGAAAAGAGATAACCAAAAAATCTAGCAAGGTATACTATCCACCCAAGCCTCACCATGGAACACTCTGAAAATAACACAAGTCAAGTAATGTATAGTAATAGCTCATCGATATTTGGGTACCCTGCGCCACTTTCCCACTGATTATTGAAGACATCCTACGCATCGAACCAATCCCTCCATGTTCACCACAGTCCCACTGCCAAACCCCGCCTGCACACAACTGGGTCATAACCTCTCCATAGTGCCACTTCCAAACCCCGCCCATGCACACCTGGTCTATAACCTCTATCCTGCCCGCAGACACTTGGGCCACAACCACCACGCGTAGCCACACCCGCCAACACCTGGGTTAGAACAACTACTGCCACGCACGAAGACACCTGGGCCTCATCTTGAAGACACTTGGGAAACAACCTGCTCACAAACACATTGGAAAACCACCACAACTACCCTTCCTAATGATTCTTGGGCTAATAATGGACATCATGCAATCACATCCTGTCCAAAGAGTCATGGGATATTCGGAAAAGGTAGTAGAAAGGAGCTAATAACCAGCCACTCATATGAGTGTTGGTAAAAACACCCTCCCCATGAAATGGGGTGTTCGGCAATAAGTGCTCAACTAGTGTTGGGACGAATAAGAAACATAAATACTACAGATATATCTATAAGTAACAAGCACTCATCCCAACCTAGGGTTCCAAAATCAAAGCACAAACACCCTTGTTACTATTTATTCATAAAGGAAAGCACAACACTTGCAGCCACGTCACAATTCATTCCCAAAACCAATTCCCCGTTTAACCCATTCATAGATTCATGTTCAAGTGATACCATTTAAGTAATGTCCTGTTCTACTAGGAAACTAAAATTCATAACCACAAAACAGGAAAATAGAAACACCAAAATAGCAACTTAATCATTCACACCTGGTTATCTTCTGAAGTCACAACAACAAATGGATAAGTGAGATCCCTAAAAGTACTGGAACCAAAGAAAACCTCGCCAAAGGGATTAGTGAGATCCCTTGAAATAATGGAAACAAAGAAAATCCCGAGACACATCTCTATGTTCCCAAAGCCATGAATTAATGATTTCTCAATAATAGAGGATCCCACCCGAGTTCGTGTCACAGCAGAGCAAACACACAGCTTCAGATTCACAACCAACAACCGTACCACAACGGATGATCCCATACTCTCCCACTTTCCCCCATAAGAATCGAAAATGACAACACCCACTACCAAAACAGAGTAAGAAACCATTCAGGTTCAATCACATCATTTATTGTTTTCTTCTTTCTGTTGATTTTCCAGGGTGACCGCACAAGGATTTATGTTCACTAGGCATCCATTTAATCCACCGAGTTTACATGATTAACCAATTTCCATATTACCTCCATTTAATCATCACACAATACAAGAGTTTATTAGTTCATAATGAAATACCACCAACTTCCATGATTTTCAGTAGGCATAAACCCACAAAATTTAAAAAATAAAGATCAAGGAAGAGGAGAAAACAGAACAACAACATATCATTCACACCCCTCTCCTTTATTCTTTAAAAGTCCATTTGTTATCTTTGTTATGGATTGGTTTCATCCATTCCCATAGAAATAGTAGAGTATCCACCCCACATGATACAGATAAAAGAGAGACGAAGGAAGAATCCCAACCCGGTTGATCAAGGATCAAAGTTTTTCTTCGTGCGCCAAGAACAGGGGATGTGCGTCTTGCAGGGGAGGAATTCCGTGGACTCCAAGAGGTGTAGAAATCTTCAGCAGAGGCACACACCAAGCCACGAGGAGAGAGGAACTTCAGGTGCACCAGGGTGAAGAAATAAATCCAGCCGAGAGGAGAAAAATAAACTCTAGCAGGAGGTATAAAGAGAAGATCCTACAGATACGAGATATGGAATTTTGAACGCCTGGAAAGTCAGATCACTGTTTCCTACATGGGTGGGTAGTTACACATGATGATATTAAGGTTTTATTTAATACCCCCCATTATAGAGGATTCTACGGATTTTTATGAATTAATTATGGGCTTTAAATGACTTTAAAAAGGTAAAAGAATTAATATACGTCATAAAATTACATTGCGGGAGCGGAACTGGAAAAAAAAGAAAATGGAGGGCTGGGTGAGGACATGGTGCCACCGTCTCGGTGCCACTATTTTTCTGGAGCATTATTTTGGAAAAGTAATGGGTCATAAGGGTCTGGGCCATTACATTAAATACCTCTCAAACTATTCCCCTGTAGAGACCCAAAGCTTATCGTACATAGACATTACATTACTTTTGCGGAATACTTAGTACATAACAAAAACACACACACAAGGATCGTAATAGTTTAGTGTCTTTGGAAACTCGGAACGTAATCTTCTAATCGTGGTGAAAGATCTTCAATATCTCCCATAAAGATCTTCCTTATTTTACCTAAAAACCATTCTTTATATCCTGGGGAAAAGAAAACATAAAAGGGTGAGCTCAAATGCTCAGTAAGGGTAAACAAAAGAAATATCAATCACATCATATACATAAGAACATAGCCTTTGGAAATCTTAACCTGCAAAAGAGCTCATAATATCATAACATGGGATAAATCATAGAAGTGAAAATGAGATCCCCATAATCCTAACATAAAACTTGAAACTTTGTGGCATGCACACATAATCATGGAAAATCATTTCTTGTTAGTCATGACTCATTTCCATGACTATCTTAGTGGACAGAGTCCCTTTCTGAACCGAGTTCACTCCTCGTTTCAGTCCTATATCACTGAACCGGTATAACCTACCATTCCAGCCCTGTCTATCTCATGAGATATAAAATCATTACCCAATGCATTGGAGGGAGATATAGGTCCCACCCATCTTATAATGAATCCTTTCTTATGTGTGCCACAGAATCATAAAACATACATCATCGCATAACACATGTAACAAAAATGGGATTCTTGAAACATCATGACATCATAAATCAATTCATATAAGATAAAGGAATTCATAAAAATAATTCCATCACAACATGATCAAATCAATGTAATAATAGGGATAAAAACAGAACCCTTTATTATCTTAGATGGAAAATAATTTTGATAAAACACTTGAACTCCATTCTTGAGGAAAATATACTCTCTTCTTCAAAAACATTTTTCCTTTCATAACATGTCATACAACTTTAAAATAAAAGAAGTTGATTAAAAATAAACTTGAAAACTTGTAAAGGAAGCTTCTTGGAAATAATGTTTTAAAAATCCATTCATGTCGTATAAGTTAAAAAAAATATTTTTCATACTTTTGTCGGAAAAGTCAAAAAGTACCTCGTACGAAAAAACAATAAAAGATTCCTTTCATATTCTTTACTAAAAACCCACCGAAGGGTAAAGTTGGATTTAAACTATTGTAAATGGATGGAAACAATATTACATATTGAGGGAACATGGATGTGGATGATAAAATACACCCCAATAAATACTTACGAATAAACAATCTCGGATAAAAATGAGATTGTGATATTTCCCTTACCTTAGGTCCGATTTGCTTCGTATGTGTCCGAACCTCCTGTATAATGATTTAAATAATGTCATTGACTTATTACAGAATCATATTCACTGTTATGATATCATATATGGTTCACTTATGACTTTATATTACACGTTCTTTTGTAAATTCCATGTTAAAGAAGCGTTTTGGGTAAAATCGTTTCATTTATCTTAGGTGTTTTGACTTGTTGTTCTTGACATCATTATTACTTATATCATGATTTACTCACTTCCAGAATATAAAATATGATTTATATATCATATATATTCAGTATATATATATATATAATAGGTAGATAAATAAAATGAAAAACACCGTTCATGGAGACGGTAGTCCGTACGTACGCATGAACGCTGTTTTCCTTTCCATATTGTCTTGAAATGGAAGTAAGTAGATGACATACATATGTATATATATACATAAATCCAGTAGCTTTATAATGTAATATATTTCATTATTATTTCTTATATATACATTATAATCATTTTTAAATGGTTAACATGGAGAATGAATCTCATCGCGTCGTGGAGACGGTAGTCCGTACGTACGCACGAGCGATGATATCATTTCTATAAATATTGAATTGAATTGGAGTGGATTATACAATATATCAGAATCAATATGATGTTTTAATAACTATGTATAGTTATTCTTTACACCATTATACCCATCCATGTAAGGTGGTGGTGGAAAATAGATTACACCACGGCGTGGAGACGATATTTCGTACGTACGCACGCGCGGTGATTTCTTTTTCCGTAGGATGGATAGATGGTGAAATAGGGTTGTTTCATACATATAATAACATATCAGTATATGAGTGATACTGATGTTATTACTTCATAATGAAACAACCTATGAAGAAGAAGTGGAAGAAGAAATAAAGATAAAAGAATTGGTAACGGTAATTACCTCTTCTTTGAAGTGCCTCTTTGAGACATCCTCTTAGGGCACTAAAATTGGTCTTTGAGGAAGACCAGAACCTCTAGGATGTTTTTAGGGAAGTGGAGAAGAGATTTTGGCAGGGGTTGGCCGAGCTTGAGTGCTCAAATTGGTGTGAGGAGGAGGGAGAGGAGGTGTCCTTTTATAAGGGAGGAGAGGGGCACCTTAGGAATACCTCAAAATATTATTTTATTTTAAAGTAAAAATCGGTTTATAATGGTTCCAAAGGGTCTTATTTAGAAGATAAAGTGGGTATGGGTAGAAATCCTATCAAACAATAGGATTTAGACAAGTTTAGGTTATTATTTTAACCTTATCAATTAGATTTAACTCTAAGTTAAATAATTTAACTTTTACCGTGTCTTTTTGTTTTCTTTCACTATATGGTTAATACACTTACTATAACATGCCAAACGAACCCAAAATTGTTTATTAGTAAAATATATATCCATATCTAAGTCATTTGGCCGAACCTTAGATTTTTAGGAATAAAATAACAATTAATAATATAATATTTGATTTAAAAACTATTTTGTGTCAATTTTGACACTATTTGATATATGATTTTTTTGAAAGTAATATCAGAATTATATGTTCGAACCAAGTTGATTAAATAAACACTAATATATCATAGTAACCTAGAAAATTAGTGGAATTCATAAAAAGTCTCAAATTATATTTATTTTGGTGTTTATAACATCAATTATGTCAATATTTCATTAATAAGACAATTACTGCATCATCATTGTGTCATAAATAAATTAAATTATTTGATGTCTAAAAATTACAAATAAAATACCATCATTTATTAAATCTTTTTATCTTTCTAATGAATATTTACAATCGAATTTATCTTATGTATAACCCCATATTAAAAATGATTTACTTATTAAACCTTGATTTTAACTATTTTAACCCTTCTTTAAATAAATTAATAATAAATGTCCTAATCTAATCCAAGTGGGCCTAAATGGTCATATTTTATTCCTAAGTTTGTTTTTGGTCGAATTACACTTGTCCAATAGAATTAGGACATGTGTTAGGGTAATATTAATATCATATTTACCCTTAGTTACCCTATTTACTATTAACCGCGGTAAAAAAAAGTAAAAAGTTACTATTCACCAAAAATTATTTTCATCTCATTGAACCACATTTTACTTACTGACATCAACCGTGTCTCTCGGATTTTTGAAATTCCATTCACAGAAGCGGTAAAATTAAGTTTTATGAAAAATTCAGTTTTTTAACTACCACTTAGTAGTTTCACTATTCATCAAAAATTGATGTTTTTCAGAACAATGCCAAAATTTCATCCCAAGCTATATTTCATATTCCGAATTCAAAAATGAAGTCTATTTTACCAAATTCATTACATAAAAGTTGCATTAATTAATTTTATAATTAAATCCCGCTGTTAAAACAAATAGCGTGTTTTTAAGAAATAATATCTATCAAAAGATTGACACTTGTTTATGTCTAGTTTAAATGTGAAATTACATCCAATAACCAACATTATATTAAATTGTAAAAATATATTCTAAATATACTTTAAAACCACTCAAATTAATGATTTATCACTATTAATTATTTCGATTAAAAAAGTTGTTTTTTAATTATAATTTAGTAATTTTCACTATTCATCAGAATATGAATGTTATCCGAAAAGTACCAAAATTTCACCTTAGGCTAAATTCGATACTCCGAATCCAAAAATGAAGTCCATTTTAAAATTTCTAAAATTTAAAAAGTGGTTATTACTATTCATAACAGCTAGTTTTAATAATATTTTAATAGCATATCATTGTTTCGTGAAACTCAGTATTACGTACCACACACGCTATCGAGGAAGGTTGTGATTGCGTGTAATGCAAGGCAAGTCAAGGATGCGTGTTGTGCAAGCTCCTTTTGGTGTAGCGTACAACACAAGACATTAGTGAAATAAAAAAGAATATTTTTCATAAAATCTCGGGCTGTTACATTCTACCCCCCTTAAAATGAATTTCGCCCTCGAAATTCGTCGGGGTTATAAATAGTTTACTATTCAAAAGTTTCTTTAATAGAAACCCACATCGTAAAAAGGAATACCAAAACTTGGCTTTAAAAACTAATGTATGAAATGTAACGATTACCCAAATAACCTAATCACTGGGTTTCCACATAGGTGAAAATATGGATATGGAAGAGAAATCTAACCATCATGTTCTGATGGAGAGTGGTAGAGAACATGGCTATGGAAAAGCCAGTAATCACAAATCCATAAATTTGTGACGATCTAAGGTACCATCTGATTCATCAGGTATAAGATCACTAGGACAACATTTTTGGTTTTCAAGATCATTTCCCTAAAGTTGAAAATTTGAATTAGAATAAATACTTTCTTTATTTTGGTACAATCTCACTGTTGTTCATGCCTTGAACAATTTCCACTTTATCTCTTAAATAAATCAAGTTGAATTTGTTATTCGTGAAGTGTTAGCAGATCATGTGATAGAATGACGGGTCATTCCATCTGTCTCAAACAAAAGGTTAGCAAAAAATTATATACATAAGTCGATCTATAGTGAGATTAATCACATATGGTTCCTAAAATGGACTTATACTTCATATATCATACTGCTTAATATAATAAAACTAGTTTCTACTAAACAGGGACTTCCTGTAGGCCAGTGGTAGGCGATAAAGGCCAGTCGCACTTCGGTTGTGGGTTCGATTCCCACAGCCTTGTCCGAAGCGATGGGTTGTCGCCCGTCCTGCAGGTTTTCCTTTTTCTAAAACTAAATTACTATAACATCCCATCAATAATATCGAAAAAAAACTTCTATCCTTAAACAATACTCCCTTATGTCCAACATAATCCATTTCAATCTTTAGGCTTATCCATAATACTGCAGTCCACTCTCATAACATAGTGAAAATGATTACCAGAGATTTAATACTATCGTTAATCCCCATATATATGTCTTGTTGGTCACATTCCAAACATTCAAAGGCCTTAATCATGTATTCTCTTGAATACCCATTGAACCATTGTGAAAACTAGAATGTAGTTAAAAGTTAACACCTTCCACATACCAAAATCCTCAAAATTGTATATACTCAAACCATGATATCACTTAGTCCTTATATTAATCATGAGCTCATGAATACTGTTAAACATTTAATTTTCTCCTTATCCCTTCATTATGCCCATATCATCTGCATTCTAAAAATATCTGAATAACCTTTCTTGGATACTGGTAACATTAATAAAACACTTTTAAAACTCAAGGAAAGACAATAATGTAACAATCCTTAGATGTCTCTTTATTCCATAGTACCATGAGATTTCTTATACAACATTACACATGATAAACATGTAATCATTTCACTACATTCTTAAACCATTAACCGAGCTTCAACAATTCTTTCACATCACATATCATTTGTAGTCTCTTCATCATCATCCACATAAATACTACCCATACGACCATACTGATTCTCTTCATGAGTCTTTCCCTTAGGGCATTGGTTTGCATAATGCCCATACATTCCACATTTAAAACACTTAACCATTTTTGATGTCGTAGCAATACCATCATCCTCATCCATGGTGTTAACTGAACCTTTTCCTTTGAACTTACTTGCTTTGTGTCCTTCTTTTCCACACCCAAAGCATCTTCCAGTTCCATTGAAACATTCTCCTTGATGCCTCTTCCCACATGATTTACATAGTGGAAATTGAACTTTCTTTCCTCTATGGTCATCATGAAACTCCATCTTTCTCTTATTAGCCTAGTCAAGAAACTTACCAAATTTTACTTTATTGATCATATTATGAGATTGCTGATTCAGCATAATAATGATGTTTGGACTTCCAAATCCCATTTCATTTGGTTTCTCATAAAGAATATCATTCCATTGTCCATCATATCCTCCATTATCGTGAATCATCTTGTTTCCAGCCATTTTCTAAAACCCAAAAAGAATAGTGTGAGAGGCAAAAATCATAATAAAGGGAGAGTAACTTCAATATCTAACATCTTAGGTTAAATTCTAAGATCGTTACCATAGTTCTAGTACTATATCGTATACGTATACTTATCCTTAGGGACATCCCTAGACATACATTAGAAATATCTCTAGGGATCTCACTAACATTTTCGCATCCTAGTTTCCAAAGGTTGACTAAACCTTTCCTCTGATACCAACTGTAGAGACCCGAAGCTTATCGTACATAGACATTACATTACTTTTACGGAATACTTAGTACATAACAAAAACACACACACAAGGATCGTAATAGTTTAGTGTCTTTGGAAACTCGGAACGTAATTTTCTAATCGTGGTGAAAGATCTTCAATATCTCCCATAAAGATCTTCCTTTTTTTACCTAAAAACCTTTCTTTATATCCTGGGGAAAAGAAAACATAAAAGGGTGAGCTCAAATGCTCAGTAAGGGTAAACAAAAGAAATATCAATCACATCATATACATAAGAACATAGCCTTTGGAAATCTTAACCTGCAAAAGAGCTCATAATATCATAACATGGGATAAATCATAGAAGTGAAAATGAGATCCCCATAATCATAACATAAAACTTGAAACTTTGTGGCATGCACACATAATCATGGAAAATCATTTCTTGTTAGTCATGACTCATTGCCAAGACTATCTTAGTGGACAGAGTCCCTTTCTGAACCGAGTTCACTCCTCATTTCAGTCCTGTATCACTGAACCAATATAACCTACCGTTCCAGCCCTGTCTATCTCATGAGATATAAAATCTTTAACCAATGAATTGGAGGGAGATATAGGTCCCACCCATCTTATAATGAATCCTTTCTTATGTGTGCCACAGAATCATAAAACATACATCATCGCATAACACATGTAACAAAAATGGGATTCTTGAAACATCATGACATCATAAATCAATTCATATAAGATAAAGGAATTCATAAAAATAATTCCATCACAACATGATAAAATCAATGTAATAATAGGGATAAAAACAGAACCCTTTATTATCTTAGATGGAAAATAATTTTGATAAAACACTTGAACTCCATTCTTGAGGAAAATATACTCTCTTCTTCAAAAACATTTTTCCTTTCATAACATGTAATAAAACATTAAAATAAAAGAAGTTGATTAAAAATAAACTTGAAAACTTGTAAAGGAAGCTTCTTGGAAATAATTTTTTAAAAATCCATTCATGTCGTATAAGTTAAAAAAACATTCTTCGTACTTTTGTCGAAAAAGTCAAAAAGTACCTCGTACGAAAAAACAACAAAAGATTCCTTTCATATTCTTTACTAAAAACTCACCGAAGGGTAAAATTGGATTTAAAATATTGTAAATGGGTGGAAACAATATTACATATTGAGGGAACATGGATGTGGATGATAAAATACACCCCAATAAATACATACGAATAAACAATCTCAGATAAAAATGAGATTGTGATATTTCCCTTACCTTAGGTCCGATTTGCTTCGTATGTGTCCGAACCTCCTGTATAATGATTTAAATAATGTAATTGACTTATTACAGAATCATATTCACTGTTATCATATCATATATGGTTCACTTATGACTTTATATTACCCGTTCTTTTGTAAATTCCATGTTAAAGAAGCGTTTTGGGTAAAATCGTTTCATTTATCGTAGGTGTTTTGACTTGTTGTTCTTGACATCATTATTACTTATATCATGATTTACTCACTTACAGAATATAAAATATGATTTATATATCATATATATTCAGTATATATATATATATATATAATAGGTAGATAAATAAAATGAAAAACACCGTTCATGGAGACGGTAGTCCGTACGTACGCATGAACGCTGTTTTCCTTTCCTTATTGTCTTGAAATGGAAGTATGTAGATGAAATACATATGTATATATATACATAAATCCAGTAGCTTTATAATGTCATATATTTCATTATTATTTATTATATATACATTATAATCATTCTTAAATGGTTAACATGGAGAATGAATCTCATCGCGTCGTGGAGACGGTAGTCCGTACGTACGCACGAGCGATGATATCATTTCTATAAATATTGAATTGAATTGGAGTGTATTATACAATATATCAGAATCAATATGATGTTTTAATAACTATGTATAGTTATTCTTTACACCATTATACCCATCCATGTAAGGTGGTGGTGGAAAATAGATTACACCACGGCGTGGAGACGGTATTCCGTACGTACGCACGCGCGGTGATTTCTTTTTCCGTAGAATGGATAGATGGTGAAATAGGGTTGTTTCATAATTATAATAACATATCCGTATATGAGTGATAGTGATGTTATTACTTCATAATGAAACAACCTAAGAAGAAGAAGTTGAAGTAGAAATAAAGATAAACGAATTGGTAACGGTAATTACATCTTCTTTGAAGTGCCTCTTTGATACCTCCTCATAGGGCACTAAAATTGGTCTTTGAGGAAGAACAGAACCTCTAGGATGTTTTTAGGGAAGTGGAGAAGATATTTTGGCAGGGGTTGGCCGAGCTTGAGTGCACAAATTGGTGTGAGGAGGAGGGAGAGGAGGTTCCCTTTAAAAGGGAGGAGAGGGGCACCTTAGGAATACCTCAAAATATTTTTTTATTTTAAAGTTAAAATCGGTTTATAATGGTTCCAAAGGGTCTTATTTCGAAGATAAAGTGGGGATGGGTCTAAAGCCTATCAACCAATAGGATTTAGACAAGTTTAGGTTATTATTTTAACCTTATCAATTAGATTTAACTCTATGTTAAATAATTTAACTTTTACCGTGTCTTTTTGTTTTCTTTCACTATATGGTTAATACACTTACTATAACATGCCAAAAGAACCCCAAATTGTTTATTATTAAAATATATATCCTTATCTAAGTCATTTGGCCGAACCTTAGATTTTTAGGAATAAAATAACAATTAATAATATAATATTTGATTTAAAAACTATTTTGTGTCAATTTTACACTATTTGATATATGATTTTTGTGAAAGTCATAACAGAATTATATGTTCGAACCAAGTTGATTACATCAACACTAATATATCATAGTAACCTAGAAAATTAGTGGAATTCATAAAAAGTCTCAAATTATATTTATTTTGGTGTTTATAACATCAATTATGTCAATATTTCATTAATAAGACAATTACTACATCATCATTGTGTCATAAATAAATTAAATTATTTGATGTCTAAAAATTACTAATAAAATACCATAATGTATTAAATCTTTTTATCTTTCTAATGAATATTTACAATCGAATTTATCTTATGTATAACCCCATATTAAAAATGATTTACTTATTAAACATTGATTTTAACTATTTTAACCCTTCTTTAAATAAATTAATAATAAATGTCCTAATCTAATCCATGTGGGCCTAAATGGTCATATTTTATTCCTAAGTTTGTTTTTGGTCGAATTACACTTGTCCAATAGAATTAGGACATGTGTTAGGGTAATATTAATATCATATTTACCCTTAGTTACCCTATTTACTATTAACCGCGGTAAAAAAAAGTAAAAAGTTACTATTCACCAAAAATTATTTTCATCTCATTGAACCACATTTTACTTACTGACATCAACCGTGTCTCTCGGATTTTTTGAAATTCCATTCACAGAAGCGGTAAAATTAAGTTTTATGAAAAATTCGGTTTTTTAACTACCACTTAGTAGTTTCACTATTCATCAAAAATTGAAGTTTTTCAGAACAGTGCCCAAATTTCATCCCAAGCTATATTTCATATTCCGAATTCAAAAATGAAGTCTATTTTAACAAATTCATTACATAAAAGTTGCATTAATTAATTTTATAATTAAATCCCGCTGTTAAAACAAATAGCGGGTTTTTAAGAAACAATATCTAAAAAAAGATTGACACTTGTTTATGTCTAGTTTAAATGTGAAATTACATCCAATGACCAACATTGTATTAAATTGTAAAAATATATTCTAAATATACTTTAAAACCACTCAAATTAATTATTTATCACTATTAATTATTTCGATTAAAAAAGTTGTTTTTTAATTATAATTTAGTAATTTTCACTATTCATCAGAATATGAAAGTTATCCGAAAAGTACCAAAATTTCACCTTAGGCTAAATTCGATACTCTGAATCCAAAAATGAAGTCCATTTTAAAATTTCTAAAATTTAAAAAGTGGTTATTACTTTTCATAACGGCTAGTTTTAATAATATTTTAATAGCATATCATTGTTTCGTGAAACTCAGTATTACGTACCACACACGCTATCGAGGAAGGTTGCGATTGCGTGTAATGCAAGGCAAGTCAAGGATGCATGTTGTGCAAGCTCCTTTTGGTGTAGCGTACAACACAAGACATTAGTGAAATAAAAAAGAATATTTTTCATAAAATCTCGGGCTGTTACATCCCCCCCTTGAGAATCAAAAAAAAAACCAAAAGAAAATATAGGGTTCAAACAACCACCTCGAAAGATACCTCTAAGGAGTGAACCTCACCGTCACCTAGAAACACCTCTCCCTCAAGAAACTAGGAAACATACAAGAGTCAAAATTCCCAGTCATATGGGTTGGGGATTCTCTTCTTCCATGTCAAGATACTATCCTCTTTGGGCGGCACTGACTCACCCACACGGGTTTAATCGCATCCACCTTAATGTGTCTTGATTAGGGATCAGATTCTCATCTCCCCATAGCCTGGACTTTTCACACACATTCAATGAATAAGGAAAACCACAAGTTTCATAGACAACAAGGTAAATTGTTCCATCATAAACAAGTACAAACAGAACATCACAAACTCAAAACAACTCTGGGTACTGGGCATGCATATGTGCTTCCCGTTCCCAAGTACTCTTATCAAGCCCAACGTGCCTCCACGTCACACGAACCAAAGGAATGGTTCATCCACGAAGCACCATCTCTTTACGACCTTCGATCATCACTGGTCGATCTACGAACATTGCATCATCCTTGATATCTTACTTTCCCCAGTCGAGGATGTGTGGATCGTCGTTTAGATGTCGTCGAAGCTAGGACACATGGAAGATGTCGTGCACCCTATGCAGCAGTGGCGGCAACGCCAGCTGATAAGCCACCCCTCCGACCCACTGCAGCACTTCGAACGGTCTGAAAAACCTGGGGGAAAGATTACTCCCTCTTCAGAACATCCACTGCCCATGCCGGGGGGGATACCATCACGAATACCTGGTCCCCAACCCCGAACACCAAGGTTCTCCTCTTGTTATCGACATATGACTTATTTCGGTCCTGAGCCACCTTCATCCTCTCTCATATAAGTTGAACCCTCTCCGTTGTACTCTGCACCACCTCCGGGCGAAGAACACATGCTTCCCCAACATCTTCCCAACACACAGGTGAGCGACATGGCCTCCGGTACAAGGCTTCAAATGGAGCTATACTAATGGTATAGTGATAGATATTACTGTAGGAAAAATCTACTAGTGGTACGTGTTGCACCCACGATCCCCCAACATCTAAGACACCTGACCGTAGCATTTCGACCAACGTCAGGATGGTGCGCTCTGTCTATCCATCTATCTGGGGGTGGAAGGGAGTGATAAGTTGTAGTTGGGTGCCAAAAGCATGCTGCAATCCCCTCCAGACTCATAAGGTAAACCGTGCATCCATATTCGCGACTATGGACCTCATAACTCCATGAAACCGCACCATCTCATCCACATATCTCTGTGATAAGGAATCCACTGTGCCTGAGTCCTTGATCACTATAAAGTGGGTCGATTTCGTCATCCGATCCACCACTACTTAGATAGCGTCACAGCCTCCTTGAAACTTGGGTAGCCCCATGATGAAATCCATCGAGATGTCGTCCCACATCTACCTAAGAACGTTTAAAGGTTGCAACAACCCACCTGGAACATGGTGTTCATCCTTTACCTACTGACACACTAGGAACTTTACTACGAACTCTGCTACTGCATGTTTCACCCCGGGCCAACAAAACTATCTCCTCAGACCCTGGTACATCTTGTAAACTCTTGGGTGCACCGCTAGGGGTGAGTTGTGGAACTCACTAAGAACTCTCTCATGCATCGCCTCTGGAACAAACAACTTTCCTCAAAAAATGCACCTGATTTTGACCATCCTCCGTCCACCCTTCTGTAACATCACCTTGGTTATCCTGGTCACACACCACTTCACTTTTTGAGTCTCCTCACTGAGACTCTTCCACCTGCTGTAGTAGAGAAGACTACACTGTCATCCGATACAGGCAACCTCTTCCACCTTCCCCCCTTGCATCCAGGTGCAGGGAAACCGTATCCTCCATTTCCTTCCAAGCATCTGTCGACTCTCGAACCGTTTCCTTCTACGACTTCCTACTCAAGTCATCAACCACCACATTCCCCTTTCATGAGGTGTATGAAATATCTAAGTCGTAGTTTTGATGAAATTACATCGACCTTCGCTGTCGTAAGATCATGTACCACTGGGAGAAGACATACATCAGGAATTTTTTATCGGTGAAGACCATGAAGCGCTCCTCAATGAGGTAGTGTCGCCAAACAATTAGTGAAAACATGACCACTGCAAGATCCAGATCATGGGTGGCATAGTTATGCTCATGGGGGCGTAACTGCCTAGACCCATCGGAGATCACCCATTGCCGCTGCTTCAACAAAAATCTGAGGCCTTGCCCTGAACCATCACTGGACACCTCATATGACGCCCCTTCTTCTGGAAGCCTCAACACTGGGGCACTAACCAACTTCTCGTTCAGATAACTGAAGGCCACCTCACACTTCTCATCCCACACGAATGTCTGGTCCTTCTTCATCAAATCTGTCAAAGGTGCTGCAACTCGGGAGAATTTGGGCACAAATCTCCAGTAGTAACCTGACAGCCTGAAGAAACTAAATACCTCCACCACATTCTTGGGTGCATTCGAAGAAACAACTGCCTCGACCTTCGAGGGGTCAACTAATATCCCAAGCTTGGACACCACGTGCCCAAGGGAGAGAACTTCTCGCGTTCATAACTAGAACTTAGACAACATCCCATAGAGTTGGTGCTGTCGGAGGACCTCTAAAACCGTTCTCAGGTGCTCAGCGTGATCCTCCTTTGATCTTGAGTAGACCAGGATGTCGTCAATAAATATGACTACGAACCAATCTAGATATTCCCAGAAGACGGAGTTCATGTGCTCCATGAACATAGCTGGAGCGTTCGTAACACCGAACGGCATGACTACAAACTCGAAGTTCCCATATCTACACTTGAAGGCAGTCTTCGAGATGTCACCCTACCTCACCCTCACCTAGTAGTATACTGACTGCAGGTTAATCTTAGAGAACCAACATGCTCCATTCAACTGGTCAAAGAGATCGTCTATCCTCGGGAGGGGGTAACAGTTCTTGATAGTTACCTGGTTCAGTCTCTGGTAGTCTATGCATAGCCTGAGACCATCATACGCCTTCTTGGAGAATAAGACTCGAGCACCCCATGGCGACGCACTTGGTCAAACAAAACCCATCTTCATTAGATCGTCAATCTGAATTTGTAACTCCCACAACTCAGAAGGTGCCATCCGGTAGGGAGCCATTAAAATCGGACGAGCCCCAGGTTGTAGGTCTATCCCAAACTCAATATCACGTCGATGGGGTAGAGTTGGTACTTCTTCAGGGAAGACGTCCAAAAACTCACTGAAAATCCCTGGGACATCCACCATCTCTGCATCCCCCAACTCTACTGATAGCTCGGCTAACAAGGAGAGGAGGGGTTCCCCTTGCCTGCTACTTTCTTGGAATCTCCGCTTGCCGATGAATGTCACGCATCGGCCGCCCATGTCTTAAAACACAACCCTTCCTCGGAAGCAGTCAATGATGGAACATATAGAGAACGACCAGTCAATTCCTAGGATGACGTCGTATGGATATATCTGCAACAGTAAGATATCCCTGACTGACTGATGTGGCCCTATCATCAGTCTGCATCCTCGACAAACACACAATAAGTCGGTCGGACCTCCGACTGGTGTGCTCAGCACCAGGGGCACATGAAGTCTCTCAGTGTCTAAACCTAGAGCACAGGCTATACTGGGTTCAACAAAAGAGTGTGAAGCTCCTGTATCAAACAAGGCATAATCAAGGGTACTGTAACGACCCGAAATTTTGAATAAATATTATTTCATAATTTTGTGTGTTATTCTATTTTTTTTTGTATACCCAACAAAAATGTTTCATTTGATAACATGAGTATAATTAAATTGAGACCGTTGGGTTTTGACTATTATATGACCATTGGTCAATATGAAAGCTGGAAACTAAACATTTTGATTTTTGACTATAAATACAAGTAATCGTGGTTAATTAATATAGAAAGAAGATTCGATGGCATCACCCAGTAGTCTTGGACCGATCGAAGCCCATCTAACAGAACTTGGGAAGGAGGTAGCACCACTGGCCTTTGCTCTGGACCAAACCCAAGCTGAACATCATCGTGTGAAGCTAGAATGGGAGCGCTTTCGCAAGAAGTTCAAACTGATAGAAATTACTACTCGTGCGATGTTGGCCGAGCCTCCCTCAGATTCTCTCACCTTAGCACACATTACACTTCAGTCCTATGTTGCTGTGATAATGAGCTATGTAAGGAGACCGTAGCTACCTTGTGTAATCCTTGGTTTTAAATAAAAATTGTAATTTCTTCTTATGATGAAGTTTATGAATTTTCAAATGACAGGATAAATATAGTAAGCATATTTTTGATGAATTTTAGAAAATTTATATTTTAAAAATGTTTATGTATACCTCAAATAATTAAAAATGTGTAATGATTTTCAAAAAATGGTCCCCTACAATTATGTTCAGTACGAAATTTAGAATCTAATAAGATCAACTTGATTTTTGATGAATAGTAAATTATGAATAGTGATTTTATGCAATGTATTAGTAATGTGACCAAATGGATTAGTAATCTCACTTAATGAAAGTATTAATATAATCTAGGCACCTTGATTAAGTAATGTGATTCAATAAAATGGTTAAATAACGGTTTCATAAATTATTATTCAAGTATTAGATTTTTCAGGTGAATAGTGTTTTTTAATTAAAAATTAAATTAAAATTATTTAGAAAATTATTTTTATAAAATGGATTTCATTTTTCAACTCAGAGAATTGATATTATGTTAAGGTAATTTTTGGGGATTTTTCTGAAAAAAATGAATTTTCGGTGAATAGTGTATTTATTTAAAAAATAAATTAAAAATATTTGGAAAATTATTTTAATAAAAAGGAGTTCATTTTTGAAATCAGAGCATTGATATTTGGTTAAGGGGAAATTTTTGGATTTTTCTGAGAAAGTTGAATTTTCAGTGAATAGTAAAAATACAGTTTCAGGGTTCCGGTATGTTTAATGACATCATAACTGTGTCATGATGATGTCATGAGATATTTTAAGGGTTGTCCTGCCAAAGGTGATGAATTATTGTATTGGGGGCCCCATGTGGCCTAACTCCATGGTAAATTCCATGGGAGAGCACATGGTTTTGAGAAAATCACTTTTGAGGTGTCCCTTGGCCATTAATGCCTTGTCCCCTAACTTTCCCTATAAATACCAAGCAATACTCTCATCCTTTCGACTCCCTACTCTCCCCCAACGATGTTATGGTCTCATTACCTCAAAAAGAGTCCTCACATGGTGCCTCCAAGCCCTCATGTTCCCAACCTTAGAGTTTTAAGAGTTACGTTTTAAGGTAAGGGATCCGACCTGTCTCTTTCTTTTCAAGAAATCTGTTTTATGTAATTTCTTTTATTCTCCATGTTCTTATGTTAAAGGATGTTATTTTATACTCCTATTACTTCAATTTTCACGTTCATATAATGATATATACCCTCTTACTCTCATTATTTAGTTTTATGATGTTTTAAGTGGCGTCGTTAGGCTGCCGAAATATTTGTAACAGATTCTTTCTCCCTTCTCATTTTTCAAGATTTATTTTCATGTAAAGTATTTCAAGTTACTTATTATTTTGGGGTATGATCTGTAAATTTATCATAATTATCTTTTATGATCATATTATGAGAAACCCTATTTGATCTCATCAATACATTTTCGTTGAAGTTTAAGTGGCGCCGTTAGGCTGCCAAATTTCTAAGGGGTTCTTTCACCCTTCTCGTTTTCAAGATCTACTTTCATGTCATGTATTTCAAGTTACTTTTTATTATTTTGGGGTATGATATCTATATCTATCATACTGATCTTTTATGATCATATGATGAGAGACCCCATTTGATCTCTTCAATTCAGTATTTTGAAGTTTTAAGTGGCGCTGTTAGGCTGCAGAATTTTTAAGTGGTTCTTTCACCCTTCTCGTTTTGAAGTTATACATTCATGTCAAGTCTTTCAAGTTCCTTTTTTATTATGTTGGGGTATGATCTCTATATCTATCATACTGATCCTTTATGTTCAAATTATTAGATACGCTATTTGATCTCCTTAATTCATTTTATGAAGATTAAGTGACGTCGTTAGGCTGCCGAATTTTCATAAGAAAAATCTTATTTTTGTCTTCCTTTCATGTTATTCATTTCATATGGTATATATTTCAAATTTCTTTACCATGTTCATATATCCTTCATATTCTGTCCCTCTACTGTTTTATGGATCATTTATGAGTGGGTGACCCACGTCCCCTCTCTTTTTAATGTCTTCTAAAACCTCGTAAAATAGCAGTTATGCTGCAGAATTTCCGTCTCAAAATGTCTCTCTCTTTTTCTAAAGTTATTTTGTATTATGAAGTTAATACTAAATTCTCTTTCTTATAAAGTGGTATTCACATATATATACCAAAATTTTCTATTTTAAATTCTGGGATTTACATACCAGAGTCCCACCTTCCTTTTCTGTGGTTTTTAAAGTGACATAAAGATCATGTCTTTAAAGCAGTTTTAAAATGTTATGATTATGAAATGAAACCCATTTATTTTATTCTATATGGGTTATTTAGGAAATTTTTGATGATTATATATGTGCCTCATAATATAATAAAGGAAAATTTAAGGGTGCTCCCTGATAGCGCTCTGATGCATTGGGTAATGATGTAACCACTAGAGATTACAATTTTCACGACACCTTGGTGAATAACCTTGGTAATTTTCAAATGACACCTTGGGGATGGACCTTGGTGATATGTTCATGATTGTCTATGTTAAATGATGTAGACACATTTTCATGTTATGAAAAATGTTATTTTTATTATGATATTCCACATGATTCCTTTCTCATGCCTTAATGTTCTTTTTCATGACATTGTTGATGGATCTCATGTTCACATGTTAAATGTTTCCCCTTATTTCCCTTACTGGGCCTTCTGCTCACCCTTTATTTTGATGTATGTACCCAGGTTATGAGATGCAGTAATGAACCTAGGATGAACATAAGGAGAAGACTTTAAAGTGTTTAAGAAGAATGTTCTTTTTGTTTCATGTATTAAGTTCCTGGTTTCCAAGACACTAAACCTTAAAGATCCTCGGTTTTGTAAAATGTAATGAAAGTTTATGTGATAAAAAGGCGGGATTCTATAGTTGGTATCAATGGATGGTTTAGTTATTTTTGGAAATTAGGATATGAAAACATTAGGAACAAACCTATAGAAAAGTTTATATATAGGATATCTTCCTGGTATTTTGGTGAGTATTGAGTAATGGGTTGCCAAGAAAATACATCCATGTCTGGATACGAGAAGGTAGAGGTGGATCTGGCACAGATGTACATAGGGGTAAAACCTGAAAACACCTCTTTGAGCTAGACTCGAACGAGAACTGGTACATGGTAACTGGCCCTGCTGCACTCTTGGTTACGACACTCCCGGGGGATATGCTTTAGTAAATTCATTAGCTTAGAATGAACCATTATTAAAGGAACAAAGATAAGATAAAATAAAGATTTACATAAGAATATATGATCATGGATAACCTAGTTTAAAACCTAGGGGATCACAAGTTAGGGTATACTTTTCTTCTACAAGTTATCCTTATATGCTTTAAGTTCCTTTTCATGATTATTTTTTATGTATTTAAGCCCCTAATTATACTTTCTCTTCTTAGTTAATGGTTGGAAATGGAAGAACATGTCCCAACAACCAATGTGATAGGAAATGCAACAATTTCCATATTAATATGACAGAGTTGATTAGGGGATTAAAAGATGGTTATTATTTTGGAAGACGTTCACTATTTTTGGGATCCTATATGATCGAGGTAAATAGATTACTACTGTATTTTCATTGAGGGGTAAAGTTGACTTATATTTTGAAGAATCGGTGAATTTAAGGTGGACATATAGTAATTTAGGTTACTTATGGAAATGATTAACCAATATTGGGTAAAATATGATTAGGTTAGCTACTTTTGGTATAAGATTTTAGGAGTGGTTGATGTTGTTTGGAGATGAACAATAGAGTTTATTTTGGAAGACTGTGTTATCAAATCCCTCTTGTATTTGGATTTCAATCTTTGTTTGGTTTATTTTGAGGAATTTTAAGGACCGTTATTTATGGAATGGTCTATGATGATCTTTGGGTAGTACCATGGAACTTTGAAGATTTAAAAGTAGTTTCTATTCCTACGGGATTCATTCTTTTTGAAGAGTTGTTTAACCTTACCCTTTCTATTTTTGAGATAATGTTTAAAGATAGAAGAAATAGATAATTAATTTTTTGTGGATAATTTGATTCTCTTGAAGACTATTCTTGTGTTTTGATGAGACCAAGTTTTTTTTGAATGCTCATCGTTTGGAGAAAAGATTAGTTTTGGGTAGAAACTTATTAAAGGATGAAACTCTATATAAAGGTAGGTATATTTTCTATGTAGTAAATGACTTCCTCAAAATTATGAAAAGGAACGTAAAACAAAAACGTTGTTGTTTTACGTTTCCTACTAGGTATTCAAAGACTGTTTACACACATAATAAGTTTGTGATTTTCTTATGGTTAACTTTCTCCTAATCATGTTCTCTATCACTCTCCCTCAGAACTTGACCCTTTGCTTTTCTTCCATGTCCATGTTTTCCTACATGGAATCCTAGTGTGGGTTGACTCAGGTGACCTTTGTACTTCGCTTTCTTTATTTTAAAGTAATAGTTTTACTAACTCATTTTCTGATGTGGGACGTTCAATGAAAGTTCAAAACCCATTTTTAAAAATTGCGAGGACACAAAGAATGTAACAACCCGAAATTTTGAATAAATATTGTTTCATAATTTTGTGTGTTATTCTATTTTTTTATATACTCACAAAAACTGTTTCATTTGATAACATGAGTATAATTAAAATGAGACCGTTGGGTTTTGACTGTTATATGACCATTGGTCAATATAACCGCTGGCAATATGACCGCTGGAAACTAAACGTTTCGATTTTTTACTCTAAATACAAGTAATCTTGGTTAATTAATATAGAAAGAAGATTTGATGGCCTCAACCAGTAGTCTTGGACCGATCAAAGTCCATCTAACAGAACTTGGGAAAGAGGTAGCACCACTGGGCTTTGCTCTGGACCAAACCCAAGCTTAACTTCATCGTGTGAAGCTAGAACGGAAGCGCCTTCGCGAGAAGTTCAAACTGATAGAAATTACTACTCGTGCGATGTTGGCTAAGCCTACCTAGGATTCTCTCACCTTAGCACACCTTACACTTCGGTCCTATGCTGGTGTGATAAGGGGATATGTAAGGAGACCATAGGTGCCTCATGTAATCCTTGGTTTTAAATAAAAATTGGCATTTCTAATTATGATGAAGTTTATGAATTTTCAAATGACCGGATAAATATAGTATGAATATTTTTGATGAATTTTAGAAAATGGATATTTTAAAAATGTTTATGTAAACCTTAAATAATTAAAAATGTGTAATTATTTTTGAAAAACGGTCTTCTACAATTATGTTCAGTACGAAATTTAGAGTCTAATAAGATCAACTTGATTTTTGATGAATATTAAATTATGAATAGTGATTTTATGCTTAGGATTAGTAATGTGACCAAATGGATTAGTAATATCACTTAATGAAAGTATTACTATAATCTAGGCACCTTGATTAATTAATGTGATTTAATACAATGGTTAAATAATGGTTTCAAGAATTATTATTCAAGTATTAGTTTTTTTCAGGTGAATAGTGTTTTTTAATTAAAAATTAAATTAAAAATATTTAGAAAATTATTTTTATAAAATGGATTTCATTTTTGAACTCAAAGCATCGATATTATGTTAATGTAATTTTTGGGGATTTTTCTAAAAAAATGAATTTTTGGTGAATAGTGTATTTATTTAAAAACTAAATTAAAATTATTTAGAAAATTATTTTTATAAAATGGAGTTCATTCTTGAAATCAGAGCATTGATATTTGGTTAAGATGAAATTTTGGGATTTTTCTGAGAAAGTTGAATTTCCAGTGAATAGTAAAAATACAGTTTTAGGGTTTCGGTATGTTTAATGACATCATAACTGTGTCATGATTATTTCATGAGTTATTTTAAGGGTTTGCCGGCCAAAAGTGATGAATTATTGTATTGGGGGCCCCATGTGTCCTAACTCCATGGTAAATTCCATGGGAGAGCACATGGTTTTGAGAAAAGCAATTTGGAGGTGTCCCTTGGCCATTAATGCCTTGTCCCCTAACTTTCCCTATAAATACGAAGCAATAATCTCATCTTTTCGACTCCCTACTCTCCCCCAAAGAAGTTCTGGTCTCATTACCTCCCAAAGAGTCCTCCCAAGGTGCCCCAAGACCTCAAGGTCCCAATCTTTGAGTTTTAAGAGTTACGTGTTAATGTAAGGGACCGACCTCTCTCTTTCTTTTCAAGAAATCTCTTTTATGTAATTTCTTTTATGCTCCATGTTCTTATGTTAAAGGATGTTATTTTTTACTCCTCTTACTGCCCTTTTCATGTTCATATAATGAGAGATCCCCTCTTACTCTCATTATTTCTTTTTATCAAGGTTTAAGTGGCGATGTTAGGCTGCCGAAATTTTTGTAACAGATTCTTTCTCCCTTCTAATTTTTCAACATCTATTTTCATGTAAAGTATTTCAAGTTCCTTATTATTTTGGGGTATGATCTCTAAATTTAACATAATGATCTTTTTTGATCATATGATGAGAGACCATATTTGATCTCATCAATTCATTTTCGTTGAAGTTTATGTGGCGTCGTTAGGCTGCAGAATTTCTACGGGGTTCTTTCACCCTTCTCGTTTTCAAGATCTACTTTCATGTCAGGTATTTCAAGTTACTTTTTATTATTTTGGGGTATGATCTCTATATCTATCATACTGATCTTTTATGATCATATGATTAGAGACCCCATTTGATCTCTTCAATTCAGTATTTTGATGTTTTAAGTGGCGCCGTTAGGCTGCCGAATTTCTGAGTGGTTCTTTCACCCTTCTCATTTTGAAGTTCTACTTTCATGTCAAGTCTTTAAAGTTCCTTTTTATTATGTTGGGGTATGATCTCTATATCTATCATACTGATCTTTTATGTTAACATGATGAGTGACCCTATTTTATCTCTTCAATTCATTTTTTGAAGTTTATGTGCCGTCGTTATGCTGCCGAATTTTCATAAGAGAAATCTTATTTTTGTCTTCCTTTCATGTTCTTCATTTCATATGGTACATCTTTCAAATTTCATTACCATGTTCATATATCCTTCATATTATGCCCCTCTACTATTTTATGGATCATTTATGAGTCGGTGACCCATGTCTCCTCTCTTTTTAATGTCTTCTAAAACCTCGTAACATAGCCGTTATGCTGCAGAATTTCCGTCTCAAAATGTCTCTCTCTTTTTCTAATGTTCTTTTGTTTTATGAAGTGAATACTCAAATCTCTTTATTCTAAAGGGGTATTCACATATATATATCAAAATGTTCTATTTTAAATTCTGGGCTTTACATACCAGAGACCCACCTTCCTTTTCTGTGGGTTTTTAAGTGACATAAAGATCATGTCTTTAAAGTAGTTTTAAAACGTTATGATTATGAAATGAAACCCATTTATTTTATGCTGTATGGGTTATTTATGAAATTTTTTATGATGATATATGTGGATCACATGATTATAAAGGCAATTTTATGGGTGTGCCCTGATAGCACTCCGATTCATTGGGTAATGATGTAACCACTAGATATTACAATTTTCACGATACCTTGGTGAATAACCTTGGTTATTTTCAAATGACACCTTGGGGATAAACCTTGGTGATATGTTCTTGATTGTCTATGTTAAATGATGTAGCCACGTCTTCTTGTTATGAAAAATTTAATTTTTATTATGATATGCCACATGATTCTTTTCTCTTGCCTTAAAGTTCTTTTTCACGACATTGTTGATGTATCTCATGTTCACATGTTAAATGTTTCCCCTTGTTTCCCTTACTTGGCCTTCTGCTCACCCATTCTTTTGATGTATGTCCCCAGGTTATGAGATGTAGTAATGAACCTAGGATGAACATATGTAGATGCCTTTCAAGTGTTTAAGAAGAATGTTATTTTTGTTTCATGTATTAAGTTCCTGATTACCAAGACAATAAACCTTAAAGATACTCAGTTTTGTAAAATGTAATGAAAGTTTATGTGATAAAAAGGTGGGATGCTATAGGTACTAAACAAGCTGACCGTACCTCGAACGACCTCTGGCCACGCTGGAATTGCTGCCTCCGTGGCGTGAAACTGCCCTCGCCCAGCTCCTCTGCCTCTCGGCTATCGGCCACCTCCCCGACCACGCCTGGGTTGAGGTCCCTAAGGAGCGCCCTGGGGTCGCCCTCCTCCTGCAACGTCTGCCCTCGGAGGAGCAGGAGCCCACTGCCCCTACTACTGCTGCTGAAAGGGCCTAGCTAGGAAGTGTTTCTGCTGAGGTGGGTGTTGGACCTATCCACCCCCACCATACTTTACTCTGTCTGGGCCCTGATTCTGAAGGTTCCCATGGCTTTCATAGATAAAGAATCTTGGCCCGGGGCCCGAAAGAAAAGGGTGAGGGCCGTAAGGATGGAACTGGAACAGCTGAGGCCTACTCCCTACTGGTCGAAACCTAGAGGGTCCTGATGCTGGATGCATGCTGCTGATAGCCTTCCCCTTTGACAAGCCCGACTGGATCCCCTCTCATGACACAAATCCCGGCTTTTGCATCCTCTCAAACACTTCATCCTTCTTCTGCAACTCTATATATGTCGGTAGGGTGAAGGGAGTAACAACGTAATGAAGAGAAGGTTGGAGTGCCTCCTCCAAACTTCTCACCCAAGACTCCTCATCCGGAAAGTGGTCCGGAGCGAAGCGAAGGAGACCCTTGAACATGATTCCCAACTCACTTACAGACATAATCCCCTTCCGGAGGGAGAGTATCTCTTGCCTCTTCTCAGCCTTCATCTTGGAAGAGATGAATTCCGCCCAGAACTCCTTCTCTAAGTCTTCCCCTGTCACCTCGGTTTCCCTCTTCTCCCTAAGATAAAGCGTCCACCACTGACGCACTGCTCCACACATCTGGATTACAGCCAGAGGAACCCAGTACTCCATCGGAGCCCGGATCAAGCTGAAGGCTTTCACCAGCCCCTCTAGCAAGCTCTCCATCTCCAGGTCTAAGATGCTTCCCTCGTACTTCCCGAGGGTCTGTCGTTGAAAGACTCCAAGCATATTCTGCCACTCATCATCCTCCTCCTCTCGGTCGGTCCTCTTCTGATCGGCCAAGTCAACCTTATGGGCCTTGATCACCCGCACTACTCATGGTCGCCTCCCAGGTTCCATAGCTGCAAGGTAAACAAGGAATGCCTAAGCCCGAGTAGTGTAGAATATTGTTCTTAAATTTTCATAGACTTTTTTATTTATTATGAATAATCAAGACACCCATGAAACATAAGAACACAAGTCATTATAATGCAAGTACCTCTCCTAGGGTTTCTACCCTACAATCAGTGTAGCCTCACTTGGTCGTTTGGTAGGTCCAGAGTCCTTGATTCAGATCACAGGGGGACCTAAAATCTCGTGTCATAGCCGGTCTTCCCTGGACTAATTCACGTACCATGGTCACCGAAAAATATTTCCCTACCACCCCAAGCAATCCTCACTGTGCCTAACTCCACACACCATCCTATCTCTCAACCTTTCCTCTAATACCATTCTGTCACGACCCGCCTTCACCAAAATGAGGGAAGGGATAATAGATTGCCAGACCCTTCTTTATTTAAGTTTAAGGAGAGATAATGACCCATGAGACCCTCCTTCAATAGGTCCTGGAGTGGCAACTAGGACGAAGGGTATAGAATCACACACAAGATTGAAGGCATTAACCTTTTTATTTTAAATCGATCGAGAGATAAGATAGAAACCCCAACAACACCAAAGCTGAAAGTAAAGGTAAAGCCAAAAGTAACCCATTCCCATATGCATGTTCAATAGTAAATGATACAAGCCACCAAAACTCCAAAGTTAAGTACGAAGAATAGGAAAAAGACAACAGCAACTGCCCCAAGGTCTGAGCTAGTACGGTCCCTCATGATCCTAGAAGTCCTCCTGGAAACCGGAAAAGAGTTTTATATACGTAGGGTGGGCATACAAGTACACTGAGTAGGGAAAACCAAAATCTCTCATGCACAAGTGGAGAGGCATTCTAATTCCCTGTGAGAAAAGAGATAACCAAAACATCTAGCAAGGTAAACTATCCACCCAAGCCTCACCAAGGCACACTCCCCAAATAACACAAGTCAAGTAATGTATAGTAATAGCACATCAATATTTGGGTACCCCACGCCACCTTCCAACTGGTTATTGAAGACATCCTACACATCGAACCAATCCCACCATTTTCACCGCAGTTCCACTGCCAAACCCCGCCCGCACACACCTGGGCCATAACCTCTCCACAGTCCCATAGCCAAACCCCGAATTCACACCTGGGCCATAACTGTTATCCTGCCCGCAGACACCTGGGTCAAAACCACCATGTGTGACCACACCTTCAAACACATGGTTCAAAACAACTATTTCCACGTCTGAGGACACCTTGGCCTCATCCCGAAGACACTTGTGAAACAACCAACCCGCAAACACCTGGGACAACCACCACAACTACCCTGCCCAAATATTCTTGGGCTAATAATGGACTTCAGTCCATCACAGCCTTCCTGAAGTGTCTTGGGATATTCGGGAAAGGGAGAAGAAAGGAGCTAATAACCAGCCACTCGTAGGAGTGTTGGAAAAAACACAATCCCCATGAAATGATGTGTTCGGCACTAAGTGCTTAACTGGGGTGGGGAGCGAATAAGAAACGTAAAAACTACAGATATATGTATCGGTAACAAGAGAAAATCCCATCATAGGGTTCCAAAATCTAAGCACAATAACCCTTGTTACCATTCATTCATAAAGGAAATAACAACACTTGCGGCCAAGTCACAACTCATTCCCAAAACCAATTCCTTGTTTAACCCATTCTTAGCTTCATGTTCAAGTGAACCCATTTAAATAAATTACTGTACTAATGGGAAAATAAGAGGCATAACCACAAAACAGGGAAAGAGAAACAGCAAAACAGAAACTTAAGCATTCACACCTGGTTCTCTTGTGAAGTCACAACAACAAAGGGATAAGTGAGATCCCTCAATGTACTGGAACCAAAGATGTGTGCCCATTACCAGGAGTTGTTTAGAGTATTGTGTTGTTCTGTTTGTACTTTTTTTGATGGAACGCTTTACCTTGTTTGCTATGAAATATGTGGTTTTCTATATTCTCTGAATGTGTGTGAAAGTTCCAGGAAATGGGGATTGGAGGACCCTATCCCTAATCAAGATGCATTAAGGTGGATGCGATTAAACCTCTGCGGGCGAGTCAGTTCTTCCCAAAGTGGATAGTATCTTGACATGGATGAAGAGACTCCCCAACCCATATAACTTGGAATTTTGACCCTTTTATGTTTCCTGGTTTCTTGAGGGAGAGGTGTTTCTAGGTGACGACGAGGTTCACTCCTGAGTGGTATCTTTCGAGGTGGTTGTTCAGACCCTCCCTTTTAATCTAGTTAGTTTTGGATTCTAGAGGGAGAGAATCGGTTGACAGGTATCTAATGTAATGGTCCAGACCCTTCCGGCCCATTACTTTTCCAAAATAAGGCTCCACCAAAATAGTGGCACCATGACAGTGGCACAGTTTCCTCACCCAGCCCTCCGTTTTCTTTTTTTTAGTCACGTTCCTGCAACGTAAATTTTTGATGTAAATTATTTCTTTTACATTTTTAAAGCCATTTCAAGACCATAATTAATTCTTAAAAATCTTTAGAAGCATCCCCATTGGGGGGGGGGTATTAAATAACACCATAATATCATTGTGTGTAACTTCCCACCCACATAGGAAACCACGATCTGACATTCCAGACATTCAAAATTACATATCCTGTAACTGTATGATCATCTCATTATACCTCCAGCTAGAGTTTCTTTTTTCCTCTCAGTTGGATTTCTTTTATCACCCCGGTGTGCTTGGAGTTCCTCTCTTCCCATGGCTTGTGGTGCGACTCTGCTGGTGCTTTCTCCACCTCTGGGAGTCCATGGAATTCTTCCCCTTCAAGCCGTGCATCCCCTATTCATGGTGTGCGAAGAAAAACATCGATCCTTGACCAACCAAGTTAGGATTCTTCCTTCGTCTCTCCTTTATGTGTATCATATCGGGTGGAAACTCTAATATTTCTGGGGGAATAGATGAAACCAAACCATAACAAAGATAACAAACAGACTTTTAAAGAATATAGGGGAGGGGTGTGAATGATATGTTGTTATTATATTATCTCCTCTTCCTTGATCATTATTTTGAAAATTGTGTGGGTTTATGCCTACTAAAAATCATGGTCGTTGGTGGTATTTCTCTATGCACTAATAAACTCTTGTATTCTGTGATGATTAAATGGGGATAACATGGAAACAGGTTAATCATGTAAACTTAGTGGATTAAATGGATTCCTAGTGAACATAAAACCTTGTGTGGTCACCCCAGCTAACCAACAAAAAGAAGAAAATAATAAATTATGTGCTTGAACCTGGAGGTTTTCCTACTCTGTTTTGGTATTGGGGTTGTCCTGTTCAATGTTTATGGGGGAAAGTGGGAGAGGATGGGATCCTCCGTTGGGGTATGGTTGTTGGTTGTGAATCTGAAGCTGTGTGTTTGCTCTACTGTGACACGAACTCGGGTGGGATCCTCTATTGTTGAGAAATCATTGGTTCCTGGATTTTGGGACACGAGGATGTGTCTAGGGGTTAGCTTTGTTTCTAGTCTTTTGAGGGATCTCACTTATCCCTTTTGTGAGGTTTTCTTTGGTTCCAGTACTTTGAGGGATCTCAATTATCCCTTTTTTGATGTGACTTCACAAGAGAACCTGGTGTGAATGCTTAAGTTTCTGTTTTGGTGTTTCTCTTTTCTTGTTTTTTGGTTATGCATGTTCGTTTCCCAGTAGTACAGGATATTACTTAAATGGGGTCACTTTAACATGAAGCTAATAATGGGTTAAACAGCGAATTGGTTTTGGGAATGAGTTGTGTCATGGCCGCATGTGTTGTGCTTTATTTTATGAATGAATAGTAACAAGGGTGATTGTGCTTAGATTTTGAAACCCTAGGTTGGGATGAGTGCTTGTCACCTGTACATATATCTGTAGTTTTTTACATTTATTATTCACGCCCCACCCCATTTGAGCACTTAGTGCCAAAAACCCCATTTTATGGGGAGGGTGTTTTCCCAACACTCCTACGAGTGGCTGGTTATTAGCTCATTTCTTCTCCTTTTCCCGAATAGCCCAAGACTCTTTGGGCAGGCTGCGATGGCCTAAAGTCCATTATTGGCCCAAGAATCATCAGGCATGGTAGTTGTTGTGGTTGGCCCATGTGTTTGCGGGTAGGTTGTTTCCCAAGTGTCTTCGAGATGTGGCCCATGTGTCTTCGAGTGTGGCAGTAGTTGTTCTGACCTAGGTGTTTGCGGGTGTGGTTACGCGTGGTGGTTGTGGCCAAGGTGTCTGCAGGCGGGATAGAGGTTACGGCACAGGTGCGTTCGGGCGGGGATTGTCAGTGGGACTGTGGTGAAAATGGCGGGATTGGTTCGATGCGTAAGATGTCTTCAATAACCTGTTGGAAACTGGCGTGGGGTACCCCAATATCGATGTACTATTACTATAAATTACTTGACTTGCGTTATTTTTGGGAGTGTGCCTTGGTGAGGCTTGGGTGGATATTTTTACCTTGCTAGATGTTTTGGTTATCTCTTTTCTCACAGGGCGTTATAATTCCTCTCCACTTGTGCATGAGAGATTTTGGTTTTCCCTACTCAGTATACTTGTATGCTCACCCTAGGTATGTCAAACTATTTTCAGGTTTCCAGGAAGTCTTCAGGGATCATGTGGGACTGTACTAGCTCGAACCTCGGGGCAGTTGCTGTTGTATTATTCCTTTTCTTGGTACTTACCTTTTGATTTTTGTGGCTTTTATCATTTATTGTTGAACATGCATATGGGAATGGGTTACTTTTAGATTTACCTTTACTTTCAGCTTTGGTGTTGTTGGGGTTGCTATCTTATCTATAAATCCTATTAGAATAATAAGGGTAATGCCTTCCATCATGTGTGTGATTATATATGCTTGGTTCTAGTCACCACTCTTGGACCTATTGAATGCGGGTCTCAGGGCTCATTATCTCTCCATCAACTTAAAGAAGGAAGGGTCTGTAAATCCGCTATCCCTTCCCACGTTTTGGTGAAGGAGGGTCGTGACAGGTTTAACCTAAGTTATCATAGGTAAATTTTCTATAATATTGACATCATATAAATTATTTTTCCTAATTATTTGGTTTAGCACCATGATTACTGTCTCTCACACTATGATTTTTGGTTTTAGTCAGTGGATGGAACTGAAATGAGTCTTGTTAATTTTTAATGTGATGGATAATGAAATGATTTCCATCCTAAGGAAATGAATGTTATGGGATATATAATAGTAAAAAAAATTCAATGATCACAGAATTTCATTAAGATAATAATATTTATGAGATTCAAAAAGGTCAAAGAAGGAACAATATTGTGATGAGTCCTTCATGAGTCAAAATCTAGCTTTTTAGTGGGTCCAATGAACCACTAGTAAATGAGTAATGGATCAGTACTATTGAAAATATATATTTTTTTCTTCAGTGTTACAAATATGATAAAATATTTCTAGATATTTATCATTAGTAAGGTTGATCAGATCAGTGGTGGGATCATATCATGAACACTAATTAATAAGATGAAACTAAATCTATGGGCTGGGATGAATTTAAAATCTTATTTGTTTAACAGGTACTTTCCATGTATTCATTGTATGAAAATTGAAAATTAATACATTTAGTTTAATTATAAGGATGATGAATATGTTAGTACTTATGATGCAAATTTCACATGACATGTGAGGTGTTGTTCTGGTTTTGTCATCCAAATAGAAAGTGTGGTTGATCGATTACTCATTGGCATAAAACTAAGTCTTCGAATTACATGATCTATAAACGGAATTAATTATGTATGAAGAAATAATTTTATGATTAATCAAGGTAGATATATATATATTTGATTTACCAATTAATCTCATTGTACAATAAGAAAAGAAAAATTGAATAAAATGGAAATATAAAAACACTAGAGGGAAGAAGATAATATTACATTGATGCTCAAAATGTAAAAGGAAACATTTGGGGAATATTCATAAGGTAATTGAAAATTGATTCAACTATAGAGATGAATGATATTGGGAAATTTAATATCTATGTCATGGGAAGAATCTAGTTGATTATGTGAATATATATAAATCTCCATTGAATGCACCACTCGTATTATGGTGGTTGAAATACAAGGGGTACGAGTGTTATTCTAACAAGTTCCCAAATCTAATTGTTAAGGATGATGATCAATGTCAACAACCTATTAAGCCTAGAGAAAAATTGAAATATCACATGATCTCTATTTCTGATGATGGGTAAAATAATGATGTTTTAAAAGGTACCCTTATTTTCCACTCTATACGTACTGACCCAGAATTTAACCATTGAAATTTCCCTTGTTATAATTACATCTTGTAGTATGTGGAACACACTTCACATAGAGAAACCTGAAAAAAATTACTCTCATTAATAAAGAATTATACATTAGTCATCAACTAAATGAATAATAATTCCACATATTATAAAAGTATAAGTTATAGAAAATAATAGAATAAAATAAGGAAAATTGGATATGATCGATACAACACAAGGACTACATTTGTGATAATAGTTGGAGAAAGAATAATATTAATAATAATAAAATATTAATTTTGAAGATGAAATTTTATATGAACATGAGGGAAAATAGAAGTGAATGGTGAATGAATGAAATAAGAGTTATTTTCAGGAAGTATGGAACCTATATGACAATTAAAAATTTTATTGTTGTATTAGTATTACAACCATTGGAATAGTTACCTAATTCCATGAATAGTTATTTGACCATTCTGAATATTAATATGACCAATAGTGTAGTCACCACAGCCGTGGAATTCTAAAAAAATATATTTAGGTATCATATAAAATTCATATTATAATATTTTTAATTCATTTTGCATGAAAATAAATTTTTAAAATTATGAAATTGAGTGTTTTCATTTTCATGAAACAAAAATATATTAATCACACATTTATAATATATAAATTTATTTAATTATATAATTAAAATGGATTGTAAAATAATTTATTGTTTTATTGTACTGATATCCTTATTTTAGTAGACCATAATCAATTCTTCATAGGGTTATAAAATTGATTATAATATCAATTATGGTATTTTTTAAATAAATTATAACATTATTTATAAATTAAACTACACATATTTTGAAAATTAAATTCATAAAAATTATTCCAATTTTGAAGTATAAATTTTGAATAATGGTTAGTATTATTTTTTTCCATTTTATAAAATAGTTGAATTGTTTGTTAAAAGTGTTATATGGTGATTTAATGTAATTAATATTATATGGAAAAAACAAATATTTTTGAGATATAGATGATTTAAGAACCCACTATTTCAAAATCACATGAACCATTTACTCTCTAGAGTCACCAAAATTAATACTATTAAATTTCTTGAGTTAAAATAATAATTTAATCTATTTAATAATAAAAAAACCCCTTTAACCCCCTTATAAATACCACCCTCATCACCCCATCTCCTAGAACAATACAAGACATAAATGATCAAAAAAATCTATCTACCTCTCTACTATACACTCACTCAATGTAAAAATTCTGTTGGACTACAGAAAATATCAATCCCAAGTTCTTTAAGGGGGTTTCCATAGAGGTGATATGCAAGAGGTGACACTCTCTAACTACAACTTTTAATTTATTTTGTTATTCTATCATCTCCACGCCTCCTTTATCCAATATGGAATAAGAATTTCATTATCATGTATATACTAGAATATTATAGATATAATACAATATCTTGTATCCACCCTCTTCTCATCTTTTCTTATTCAATGAAAAATTAAATCATTGTTCATATTATGTTAGTTAACCCCCTTCGTGGATGATGAGTTCTCATTTTCCACTAATACCTCCATGGATGGTTTAAATTAACTTATAGTTGTTTAAAATTAATAAATAATCTATATCATATATGGTTTTACATTTTCAAATGAGTATATGGAAATATAATTAAAAAATTGAAACTAGTTTGAGATGGTCAGAAAAATCTCCAAAATAAATGAAACCTTTATCATTAGTGTTTTATTAAATGAATCATCCAGATTTTCAGAAAACAAAATGATATACGGCTACATTTAAACTTTTGGATGTGAATGAATACCATTTAATTTAATTTCTTAAGTGGTATTCCAATTTTTCATGAAGCTCCATAATTGTACACAAGTGAACAGGCAATGAAACTATTAAAAAAGCACCCGGATCAACAATATTAAGAAATATAACTCATAAAAATGTCAAAAAATAATAATAACATATTACTAAATAATATATATGTTTTAGTTTTTATGAATTAAGTAATTAAGGAATCTATTTTTAATCCATGTCATTAAATCCAAGTGAAATACTCATTCAAACATAAGGTAGTTGATCCATCCAAACATGCATATTTCCATCGGGAAGAAAAATATTTCTATTTTCCTCAATTTAAATATTTATTAACATTATATAAATCTCTTATATTTTTTTATATTTAATAAATAAAATATTGATAGCTCAATTTATCGTTCTTTGATTGGGAAATAAATGTTTGAAAATGTTTCCTTCTCAATTCCTCTTGATAAGAAAATATTATTAAAGGGAACTACTCAATTTTATTCCCATTTGCATGTTGACTTCATAAAATGTTTCAAGAAATACATATTTTATATAATCACTCATTTTATCATGAAAACCCATTTTAAATCATTTCATTTTGTATGTATGGAATTATCCCATTATCCCTATTAAATGATCTTTATTCTTTCTCCTAAAAATATTTGTATGTTTTGAATTTATAAAGTTACTTTTAATAATCCTATTAATAATTTTATGTAAGTCTTAAACTCTCTTTTTAATCATACATTATTTGGGGTTTTCTGGGATGGTTTTATGAGTAAATTGATAATATATTAAAATTCTGGTATGTGCACGGTTATCATATGATTTTCGCAAACTATGTGCCTACCCAATTAAAACTATGAAAACCTAGATAGTGGAAGATTTCATTTTTTTAACATAGTTTTATAAACCATGCAACCCATATTAGGGTTTCATGGTTAGGCCACATGGTTTAAAAAAAATTTCGGCCTGGTGTAGCTTACAGTGCGCGTAATTTTTTCTATTTTTCAAAATTATTTTAAATATTTCCAACCCCCTGTATAACCTCCCTCTCAATACTAAATCTATATATTATAAAATATTTTTTATTTGGTCTTTAAATATTATATTTTGTGTCCTTAAAACCAGATCACATATGGATAAAATTATGGAAAACCTCGTTCGATTCTTCTTTTCTAAGTGATCTTCTCCCATTCCTTCTCTATCACTCTCATCTTCTTTCGTCAATAGGTTTTGTAATATAATCTTAGTTTCAAGGGATATAAACTCTATTTATTCATATCTTGAATATTATTTTGATTTCTATATCTATATTTTTTCTATCCATCATGGGGAAATACCATCACAGTTGTTCTGTTTCATGATCTTTGTGACAAAAGGTTGGTGGTTCCATTGAAATTTTCCATTTAATAAACCCTTGATTTTGTTTATTCATTTAAATTTACACGATACCAATTATTAAAACTCAATTAAGTATGAATTTAAATTTTATATTTTATTGAAACAAAATCTGGGTTAAAACTCCCAATTCCAATAGTATTGCAAATTTGGGAGTTATTTCGATTTGATAGAAGTTAAAAATTTGTTTTTTGAAATTAACTTTTGAAAAAAATGGATTAAATTGATTTGATATGATCCAATGATTTGTTTTACATTGAAAAAAGAATTAAATTATTAATAACCAGTGTATTGGTTTTTAACATGAAATTGGAATATTGAAACTAGAAATGACGTGTTTGTATTTTAAACTATTTTGAAATAATGTTTCCATTAAATAATCATTGATTGAGAATATGTAAGCCTAGGTAGTGAGTGGGTTATTTGGAAAAAACATTCTTTGATGGTAATTCTCTATAAATGGATTTTTACATTAAAACTCTATAAAACATAGTTCAGAAGATCTTATCACCAGTGGGGTGTTGATGGGTCCTATTTTTCAGGAGCATGAGGGATGTATGTGCACATTTTTGTGATCACAAATATGATATGTGTGATGACCCTATAACAAGATCTATCATATCGTGGGTCATATGACCATGTTTTTTATAGGGATTAAATTGATGTATATTCCATATATTTTAAGAATATTTTAGCAATGAATAATTGATTTATATAAAAAATTATTATTCCATTGTTTGAAATATTTCCATCTTTTAAAAATAAAATCATGTATATATTTAAATATAAAATTTTACTACCATGTGTGACTTGTTTATAATAGAAAGAATTATATGGGCTATTTACTATGAAATATTATTTTGGAACACATGGTAACACCCTAATATGATTTAATATCACACCCTACCTTTTCATTTGGCTGTTTTAGGTTTTCTTCTACCATGACCATGTAAATGGAAAGCCCCTCTTAGAGGAGTTGGATGTTCATGAGCTTTGGATTGGAGTGTTGATGCCTTTGGGTTGTCAGAGTTTTATCATCCCAGATTTTGGTACTTTCACGATGATATGTTTGTATTTTTATATACCTATTTTATTCTTGGTACAAACTCCTTTGGTACTTTTTATAATAAGGATTTATATATTCACCTTCACCCATTTTTGTGGAAAAGCCATTCCCTATTTTTGCTAGTATGATATCTGGTGCTAGTATCAAACCCATGGGGATTAGGAACATCATTTAGGATATGTTAGTGATGGATTGGCTATCTCATTATGAGGTTATCTAGGATGTTTCATGAAAAAGTGGTTTCAATGGTGATGGTTAATCATCTTTCCTTCATGTCAGTATGCAGTTTGAGAGATCTTTTTGGGACTTTGGAGGTAGTTGCGACTAAGTGCCTAGCCACGTCACATCGTAATGAGACTTATGTCACCGTGGGTTGTTCAGGAAATGAATATTAAGGATTATTTCTAGTATTTTTCATAATTTTTATTTGGATATGAATAAATCAAAATTTATTTTATCTATCTGATAAGACTAATTTCCCTATTTCTCTTGTTGGGGTATTTATATAGGTATTCTTAGAACATATTCAATGTTTTTTTACTTTTGGTGGCATCATTCCTTCAATAGGACATGTTAATAGGTTC
Source organism: Viscum album (assembly GCA_963277665.1). Lineage (NCBI taxonomy): Eukaryota > Viridiplantae > Streptophyta > Magnoliopsida > Santalales > Viscaceae > Viscum > Viscum album. The sequence goes on from OY728150.1 coordinate 1,968,215,312, forward strand.
ATGGAGAAATTTTATGGTGAACCACAATGATAAAATACACCCATGGACAAAATTGACATTGAGATCATTGTGTGAGTTTTCCAAGATCTGGGAAAAGAACCTGCACCCATTCATGTTCAAGCTCTTGCTACGGAACCTCAGAGAGATGATTCTCGATATCATGTTCATGAGTTATTTTTCTATAATCTACTAGAATTACAAGTAACAAATAATCAGCAATGGGATTAGGATTATTTAATCCATATTTTGTTTTGTTTTGCGTTCTTGGAGATACCAAATGCGATCATAGTGAAATGTTCCACCTTCATGTTGGATGGTCCTAATAGGAGACGGAGGAACATGATGGTGATATAGAAGAATCATGAGGTCTTATAGTGGAAAGAATTAAAATTTATTTTCACTAACCAATTAAAATCAGAGTATTTAATTCTGTCTAAGGCTACGGAGTTTTTCCAACTTGGGTAAGTTTACAAGACTATGACCGAATATTTGAACCGATTCATTATGATTGTGTAGTTTACATCTAAGATATTATCAAAATAGAATATACAGATCCAATTTTGGAGATTTTACATTGATCTGATATTCATTCTTAGGTTTTCTTGTTAAATCTCTTTTCTTGTGATGACTTGCAGGATATAATTTCAATAGTCAAGATTTACCTCGATGGTAATTCTTGGTTTATGGGAGCTCATTTATCTCCCAATGGAATTTCTATGTGTTCCCAAAATGGGAATAATATTCATTATTATTTTCAACATGGTTTTAAATAGAAGCTTTCTTCTAGAACTCTTATAGTATCTGGAAGATGCCCTATGATTTGATGCCAGTTTGGAATGCTTGGGAAGTTGAAATGGGATTTCACTGAGGCACCAAAAATAAGAGGTTCTTGCAGATGTTTATGTTACTTTCAGAATTTTTTCAAATATATAATGCTCCACATTGTGGAATGGGATCATCAGCACCAATTATTACTTCAGTGAAATCATATGATTCAAGATCTAAGGGGTTCTATCCACCGGAATCCAGAATGAATCTTCATCACATAGTACAAAAGTCTCCAAATGAAGAAGATATGGGTTCAGTTACTATGAGAGGTACCATAGCTTTAGGTTAATCTTGAGTTAATACTTTATTTGATATTGGTTCATCTCACTCATTTATATCAACTCGTACTGTGAATCTGATATATGTTCATAGAAAATGTTTAACTTATGTGATTGATATTTCTACACCCCTAAGAATGAAGATAGAGAAGCGTTTTATTTTTTCTTCTTGGGTCTTATCTATATCAGAGATTGATCTTACTTGGGATTGATTGGTGTTACATAGGATTTTATGGTTCTCTACATGAAACCACATGATGTCATTCTCAGGATGGATTGGATCATTTCTAATAAGGCATGAATTGACTACTATCTTTGGTGGGACTCGTTTATTGTACATGATGGGGAATGTCATATATTCCATGGAGAATTAGACCTATGTTTGAGTAGATATAGACCTTATTATATAAATTTTGGAAAAGTAATATCAGTGTTCTATTTGGATTTGGAGTAATAATCTCTTATAAATATTGTCTCTATGAGATTCCCAAAAAATCGTTTCTGGCATCTCTAATTTTCAACTGGTAGGATAGGTTGATCTCTCAATGCATTTTGTACATAGTTGTGAACCAGTATCTATTCATTATTACCATGTTGTGCTAGCTAAAACGATTTTTTTCAATACATAGTCCGATGATCATTCAGAGAAGGTCTTTATAAGACCGATTTTGTCACCATGGGAAGCGCATGTTCCATTTTATTAGTTAATGGGTCACTTCACCTAAGTGTTTATCAATAGAAACTCAATTGAGGTACGAAATAAAAAAATTATTTCATTCTTAGATTTATGATCTAATTAACTAGTTAAAAAGGGATTATTGGTTCTTGAATATGTCTCATTGATCTAGTTACCACCAGTACCCAATTAAAAAATCTGACATTCATAAAACTACCTTCCAAAGAAGGATTATCCATTATGGGTATCTTTTCATGCAATTTTTCATTGAAAATGCTTGGGAGCCATTATGGTTTTATGGAAAGTATATTCTGTATGTTTCATGATACTTTCATGGTGGTATTTTTGGATGGCATCCTTGTTTACTATATGTCTGAAAAGGATCATGTATATCATCTTAGATCAGTTTTGGAATGGTTTAGAAATCATCTACTTTATGCTAAGCTGCCAAAATAAGATTTATGGATTTGATATGTGATGTTCTTGGGTCACATGGTGATGGAACGTGGTATCTCAGTTGATACTGAGAAGTTGAAAGTTTTTATGACATGGGACCACCCACAAAATGTTTTTGAGATTTGGATCGTCTTGGTTTTAGTATGATATTATCATGGGTTTATAAATGACTTTTCAAAGATGGATTCTCCCATGACATATCACACTCATAGTGCAGATAAGTTTTTTGGGGATGATAAATGTTAGAGTTATTTTTTTTGAGATGAAATGTCATTTGATTACTACACTTGTGTCGAATTTTCAAGAGGACAAACAATGAAATGTTCTCTTTTGTGATGCATCAGGTTTGGGGATGGGATGTGGTATAATATTGTGTGATCACATGGTTTCCAATGGGTCTCAGAACCATAGGAAACAAGATAATAATTATCCAACCCATGAACTTGAACATGCAGCAATGATAAATGTGGTTGATGTTAGAGTTGGTGTCATGAGAACCAACTATTTATAAATTGATTATATGAATGTACAATTATTATATATTGTTCATTATTCTGCATGAATACAATATAATAATGTCCTAGAATATTTGTTGCATTAATAAGGTCATGACAGATCCTCGCTATGATGAGAACCTAGAAATTCTATAAAAAGTTTCTTAAATAAGGTTCTACGGTTGGATGACATACTATTATAGGACACATAGTCTATAAATCATCATGTGTGAGTACTCTTAAGGAGACAAGACTCTCTCTCATGGAGTTCGCACTTGGTAATCTCCCAGATGGGAGATTATGAGAACAGACCCGCCAGTAGTTATTCGGCATGTCTTGGTGTCATCGGACATTGATATCTTCGATCGTGTTTAATGGTACTTAGTATGGAATATTATCATTAACTAATGTTATTTATCACACACTTAGATATTCTAACGAAAACTGTCACGAAGACAATTGGTGGGAAGTAGGGTATGTTGGGTGCATCACGAATGACATATTGTTAATGGATAAGTCGGGGAAGTATTTTTACCTTCCATATTTATGGAAGTAGATATCTCGACCCCTTTGATTGAAATAGAAATGTGAGCCAAATTCCACGGCTATGGTGTCATGATGAGTTTATTTCTGCAAGGCACTGAATGATTGATCAAGCATATAGGTTTATGACACTTCCATGAAACTTGTTTGATGAGACATTGAGAAATGGATTAAATTACATGGTAACAGTTCGTATGAGGTGACACGTCAATGTGGTATCAACTTATTTCTCTAGGGTGCCATGACCAGTTTCTGGACAGTAATCCTGGATGTTTGGAATGACCACCTAATACCAATGAGAAAGAGTCCTAGAGGGTCACAAACTAAGTGTATCAAAGTATCTCAAATAGAATAATGATTATTCCCATATGTGGTTTATTAATTTTTCAAGGAAGCCTAAATCATTTTAATGATGGAGGAAGAATAAAATGAAAACAACATATACATGCCATGTACATTGAATGTACACGCTGTGAAGTTTTCATTTAGGAATGTATATGAAAAACAAGTACATGCTGTGTATTAATGATTACACACAGTGTAGTTTTTTCAGTCGGGATTTTTAGCAAATAATATCATTTTATTAAATGATATTTATTATAATCAGTGTGGGTGCATGTCAAGGAATTAATGATGCGACATGAAGGTTTTATTAGAGTTAATGAAATAAATAAAATGCGTAATGCGTTTATTTATTTCCATAACTCTATAACATCAAACCTGATATAAATATCCTCACAACCCCACCAATTTTCCCTAATCGTTGTGCACAACAATTATAGAATATTCTCTCATGGTCGAAAGAACTACTTCCTACAAGAATTATCTCAAGACCAAGAGGGATCCTCTGCCATCAGATCAAGGAGATCTAAGACGAATAATGCATGCAACGTTTTCTCCATGCTAGCACCCAGATATTTCTTTGGTGACATCCAGGGAGATATGGTGCATGTGTGGATCACCACTATACGAAGTCTACATTTGGCTTCTGCGAAGCAACGACAAATCACATTAGAACGTGATTTGAAATATCAATTACGAAAGAATGCAATAAAAGTTACTTTTTTTCAATTAATTAAATTAATTATAATCAACCTATGATGATCATCCTTTTTGGTTCCAGGACTATTATTATTTTTTGTAAATTTTTGTGATTCGATCAGTGGAGTCTATCATTTATCATCGCATTGATCCCAGATTGATCATTTTTAATGACAAAAAGTCAAGTGGGAACATCCACCCACGAGCTTCTGCAGCGCCTGGGACCTTAAAGTGGTATAAGAGGGGCCAAAACATTGATTATAGTTATTTAATATTCATTGATAATTTACACATTTATATTTCATTCAATTCAAGATAAATTTTCCTATAGAACTGAATGAATGATATCTGTTCTTCCTCCTTCATTTCTCAATTCACATCATGGAAATTACCTTTAAATTTTAATTTGGATTAAAATTAAAATGAGGAACTCATCCGGAGGAGCCGCTCATTTGGTCTGTACAACATAGGAATATAGGGCGTGTAGTGAAATATACACGTCTTGTACTTAGGTTCAATGAATGGGTACTGTTCCACCAAACCATGCCGTGTGAATTTAGCATACCTATTTTTTTAAAATACCATGTTGACCAGAACTAAAAGGCACATGGAAACTAGAATACATGACATCTATATTGAATCAACATGATATGTAGTTAGATCCGGCCCAGGTGTAACTACATACACGGGATTTCTAGGCCTGTAACCACGTAACAAGGAAGTACATGTCGTGTTAGATTAATCAATGCACCGTGTAATCCAAAATTTCTAATGTATAGAAAACACACCAATCCCCCAGCGTGTACTTTGGATAAAGGGTGAAAACAAATACAAGCCATGTAATATAGCCTACATGTCGTGCACTTTCTAGAAAAGGGATTTCACCAGTTTTCCTCCAATGTACAAAGACTCGTACAAGGAATATGGATGAGAAGAACCTCATGGAAATTCTAAATGAAATTCATGATAAAGAATTGATTAATCATACGATCATAATTAATTGAATTCAAGCCTGACTAATCATGAATAAAAGAATGATTAAAAGAATTTGTATACTAAATATTTGTAAATTTTGTTTCATGCTATGGATGATCATGAGATAGACCAAAGACCCTTTGTGAGTATGTGGTTTCATTTAAATTTTTATAATTTAAATTCATTGGCATGCGATCCTTCTTCCAAAAAAATAGGGCATGTATGCCCATGGTCTCTTTAATGTAAACCCTATGTAATGGAGGATCTCTCAAGCCAGAGGAGATGGTTCAAAATCTGAACCTGAGGCAAAACCAACCAAATAATCTACAAATATGGACAGGTGGGAGTAGAAAAACTTGAACCATTGGGTTCAAGGTGTTTTTCCCTAGGTCCGGGATAACTTATCAAAACCGCTAGATTATCTAACAAATAGAATCTCATGATCATTCCGTCTTATTTTATTTCTGTCTGATTTGATGGTTTATTTATTATGTATGTGTTGCCATGTTCACATAGTTAAGGAAATAAACAAGAATGAAAATATGGAATAAAATTAAAACCATACTATATGTAAACATTATCAGAACATGGATAATCAATTAAGCAAGCATCACTTAATATTAAAAAGCATGTGATAATGATAAACCACACATAAAGGATTGAAATCCCTCAAATACCATATTATGTTAGACCAAGCCTTCCACTACTTCATTAAGGGAAAGACTCAATAAAATTATATGTTTGGCCAACCCTTGTTGGGATAATTACTTTTTTTTAAAAGATCTTATGAATGTTTTGGGTTGAATTGACCATTTTACATGAAGAGGAGTAGCCATATCTGGACTTTTTGTATAATTGAGGCAAGTGTTGAGGAAATCCAAGAGAGTATTTTAGCATTGGAGAGTCCAGTCATCAGATCAAGGAATTGTAATCTCACAGTTGAGAAAGACCTGCCTACCTAAATACCCTTAAATAGCTTGACCAACCCTTGTTGGGGTTATGCGAAGAGGAATATGGTTCCTTTCCACTAGAATGTCATAGAAACTAGGAATTCAATGTTTAATGGTGGGGGTCATTGGGAAATGATAAAATAGTTGAAGAATTAATAAATTCATTTATTATTTTTCATAAAATGTAATCAAAAGGCACTAATAAATATGCTCTTTTAATTTATAGAATCAATATGAAAAACTCATCAACCACATTTTCTCTATGATCAATTCTGGATAAAGATAGTATCCTCACCAGTAGTAACATTCAGAAATAGTTTAGGTGCCTTTTGGTTGTCCTATGCCATGAACGAAAGTTTTACGTGCTGGAGTACTCACAACCTGATTAGCCTGCCCAAAGGGTGAGGGATGAAGATTTCCTGGTCTATGATCAACATATGTACGATTCACTTGACATTCAATGTTTGATGTTGTCATCAATGTCTATTGAGCTCATGACGTCTCATGAAGATATGGATGCCTATACCATGCTCAAGCACCTCTGTGGTCTATACTAGGAGAGAGAAATACAAGAAAGGTTTGAGATCTCTAGGGCTCTATTTCATAGCAAGCTTGGAGAGGGTTCCCCAGCTAGGCCTCATATAGTCAAGCTCATTGGCTACATTGAGTGCTTGGAGGTTCTAGGGTTTAAACTCTCCGAAGAATTGGGTACTGATCTCATTCTTGGATCACTCCCCTAGAGCATCTCTAACTTTGTTGTAAATTTCAACATGAACCAAATTGAGAAGTCTCTATCTGAACATCTTATCCTCATTCACCATGTGGACAACAATATGATGCGTGAGAAGCCTTAAATCCTTATGGTGAATAAATAGAAAATAAAAGGTGAATATCATTAAGACCAAGGCTTCTTCAAGGACATCCAAGAAAACGAAAATCAAAGGGAATGAAAGAGAAAAGGAGGTTGTTTGTTTTGAATGTGGCAAGAAGGGCCACTAGAAGAAAAACTACACCCAACCAAGGAAGCAAGAGGAAGCTTTAGTTGCATTTTCTATCAAATTCAATCTATCTATTTCTACCAATTGGGTATTGAATACTACTTGTCGTGCTCACATCTATATCCAAATATAGGAACCACGTAGATCCAGAATGATTGTCCAAGGTGAGGTGGATATGCGAGCATCCAATGGAGCCAGATTCGCTCTTGTATCTGTTATAGACTACCACCTCACATTTCCAACTATGATGGTATTTTTATTAAAAAGATGTTATTATTTACCCTCTGTTACCAAAAACATTATTTCAGTATCTAGATTAAATACTGATGGATTCATCTTCATGTTTGGAAATGAATGTTGCTACTTTTATAAAGATAGAATTTTTTTTGGAAGGGCACATTTATATAACGCCCTTTATGTGTTAGACTAAAAAATCCAAGTGATGGTAATCGATGAAAATGTTAATTCACATGAATCATACAACACCCAACTTTGGAATCACCGGCTAGGTCATGTCAATGATAAACATCTGACAAAATTACATCAAGATGGGTATTTAGATTCTATTGAACTGAAACCACTTGGTGTTTGTCATGCATGTCTACAAGGAAAAATAACCAATACCCCATTTAGTGGGGAAGGTGAAAGGGATAAAGAGATATTATAATGACTTCACACAGATGTGTGTGTGGACCATTTCTAGTTGAAGCAAGGGGTGGGTTCTTGTTCTTCATAACTTATACTAATAATTTTAGTAGATATGGATATATTTACATAATGAGGCATAAGTAAGATTATTTTGATCGGTTCAAACAATACACGAATGAAGCTGAGAACTAGATTGGTAAGGTGATTAAGAAACTCCACTCAGAAAGAGGAGGGGAATATCTTAATCAGAACATCATTGATTTCTTATGGGAGTTTGGGATTCTATCTCAACTCCATCCTCCTTACACGCCTCAATGGAATGGTGTATATAAAAGGAGGAACTGCACCCTGTTTGACATGGAGTGATCAATGATGAGTCATGTAAGCCTTCCATTATCCTTTTGGTGATACACATTATAAACAATTGCACACATACTAAACCATGTACCAACTAAATCGATAAATTGTATTCCATGTGAGTTATGATGTGGATGTAAATTCATGTTATCAAATTTACGTATGTGGGGTAGCGAGGCATTTGATAACGCCTCTTCAGGTAACAAACTTGAACCCCTAGGGACAAAGTATATCCTTATAGGATATCCTAATGAAACAAGGGGATATTACCTATACAACCCCTCTGAAAAAATGTTACAATGGAAATATACGACATATTTCATGAAGGGGAGAACATATCCAAATGATATAGTGTGTGTGAGATAGAATTTGATGATGTCGAGGCTCAAGATACACAAGAGTAGGTACAAGAACAGATTCCACAAAGCCTCGTGGAAGAACAATCTGTTCCAAATACACAAGAACTGCCTAGGGCACGAGAGATGTGAGAGAACCAGAATGCTATGGTTAGCTTATCACTGAAGATGGTGACTCATTCTTGGTTGAAAATGATGATCTTTTTACCTAGAAGGAAGCAGTTGAAGGAACAAATGTTTCCAAGTGGCAAGAAGACCTGAATTATGAAATGGATTCCAAGTACCTAAACTAAGACTGGATTTTGGTATATCCTCCAGTTGATGTAAATCCTGTTGGTAATAAATGGGTATTCAAGAAGAAACTAGACATGGAGGCACAATTCTACACCTATAAGGCAGAACTAGTTGCAAAAGATTTTTGACAACATCAGGGAATTGATGATGATGAAACCTTTTCCACAGTTGCGATGTTGAAATCCATCTGAATTCTATTGGCCATTACTGCTGACCATGAATATGAAATTTGGAAAATGGATGTCAAAACTGCATTACTAAAAGGTAACCTCCAGAAATATTTCTATATGACACAACCTAAAGGGTTTGTGACTCCAAAGGATTCCAAAAAGGTATGCATATTTCAGAATATCATTTATGGATTAAAGTAAGCATCAAGGTCAAGGATCATTCATTTTGATGAAGCCATAATGGAGTTTTTCTTTGTTAAGAACGAATGTGAGACTTGTGTCTGAAAAAGGATTAGAGGAAGTGTAGTCATTTCTATAATAGTATATGTTCATGACATATTACTAACTGGAAACAAATTACATGAGTTAGAGTCATTTAATGCATGGTTGGATAAATGCTTCTCTATGAAATATTTGGGAGAGGCAGCATATATTCTTGGGATCAACATCAATCATGATAGATCCAAGATAATGTTGGGCCTGAGTCAAAGTACATACATTGACAAGATACTAAAGAGATACAATATTAAACAGTACAAGAGGAGATTTGTAGAGACCCGAAGCCTGATGTACATGGACATTACATTACTTTTGCGGAATACTTAGTACATAACAAAAACACACACAGAAGGATCGTAATAGTTTAGTGTCTTTGGAAACTCAGAATATAATCTTCTAATCATGGTGAAAGATCATCAACATCTCCCATGAAGATCTTCATTTTTTTATACCTAAAACCTTTCTATATATCCTGAGGAAAGGAAAACATAAAAGGGTGAGCTAAAAAACTCAGTAAGGGTAAACAAAAGAAATATCAATCACATCATATTCATAAGAACATAACATTTTGGAAATCTTAACCTGCAAAAGAGAGCATAATTTCATAACATGGGATAAATCATAGTAGTGAAATGAAATCCCAATAATCATAACATAAAACATGAATCATTGTGGCATACACACATAATCATAGATAATCATTTATTATTAGTCAAGACTCATTTCCAAGACTATCTTAGTGGACAAATTCCATTTCTGAACCGAGTCACCCTCGTTTCAGTCTTGTTTCATTGAACGGGTATAATCTACCGTTCCGGCCATGTCTATCTCATGAGATATAAAATCTTTACCCAATGAATTAGAGGGAGATACAGGTCCCACCCATCTCATAATGATACCATTCTTATGTGTTCCACAAAATCATAAACCATACATCATAGCATAACCCATGTAAAAAAATGGGATTCTTAAACAACATGACATCATAAAACAATTCATATAAGATAATACATAAAAATATTTCCATCACAACATAATCAAATCCATGTAAGAATTGGGATATAAACAGAACCCAATATTATATTATATGGAAAATAATTTTGATAAAACACTTGAACTCCATTTTTGAGGAAAATATCCTTTCTGCTTCAAAATCACTTTCCTTTCATAACATTTCTTTCAATTTTAAACTAAAAGAAGTTTATTAAAAATAAACTTTAAAACTTGTAATGGATGATTCTTGTAAATAATTTTTTAAAAATCCATTCATGCCGTATAAGTTAAAAAAACATTCTTCGTACTTTTTTCGGAAAAGTCAAAAAGTACCTCGTACGACAAATGACAAAAGATTCCTTTCATATCCTTTACTAAAAACTCACCTAAGGGTAAAATTGGATTTAAAAAATTGTATTTGGATGTTAATAATATTACATATTGAGGAAACGTGGATTTGGATGATAAAATACACCCCAGTAAATGCCAAAGTATAAACAATATCGGATAAAAATGAGATTGTGATATTTCCCTTACCTTAGTTCTGATTTGCTTCGTATGTGTCCGAAACTCCTGTATAATGATATAAATAATGTTATTTACTTATTAAATGATAATAATTATTTTTATGATATCATATATGGTCATATTATTAGCTTATTATATGTAATATTTCATTACTACTTGTTATTCAGGTGTTTATTACTTTTTGTTCTTATGCGTGTTTTGTCAAATAAATTATTATTCTTCTCTTTAGGTTATAGATACCTCATTTCCAGAATGGTATTAGTGTAATATATATCATATTAATTCATTCAATTCATTTATATAATCATTATGAAATGAAGATCATGTAGAACGAGTCACATCACATCGTGGAGACGGTATTCCATACGTACGCACGAGTGATGATATCGTTCCTATGATCGTGGAATTATATTGGAGTGTATGTATACTATTTTAGAATAAATATCACTTTATAATATTCATATATAGTTATTATTTACACCATTCTACCCATCCAAGTAAGGTGGTGGTTTAAAATAGTTTACACCACGGCGTGGAGACGGTATTCCGTACGTACGCACGCGCGGTGATTTCGTTTTCCGTAGGATGGATAGATGGTGAAATAGGTTTGTTTCATACTTTTAATAACATATAATTATATGAGCGATTCTTATGTTATTACTTCATAATGAAACAACCTAATAAGAATAAGTGGAAGAAGAAATAAAGTTGAAAGAATCGGTAACGGAAATTACCTCTTCTTTGAAGCGCCTCTTTGAGATCTCCCTTTAGGGCACTAAAATTGGTCTTTGAGGAAGACCAGAACCTCTAGGATATTGCTAGGGAAGTGGAGAAGAGAATTTTTTTAGGGGTTGGCCGAGCTTGAAGGCTAAAAGTTGTGTGAGGAAGAGAGGGAGGAGGTTCCCTTTTATAAGGGAGGAGAGGGGCACCTTTGGAATAACTAAAAATATTATTTTATTATAAAGTACAGTTCGATTTTAAATAGCTCCAAATTGATTTATTTAGAGACTAAGGTGGGGATGGGTCGAAATCCTCTCATCCAATATAATTTAGACAAGTTTAGGTTCCAATTTTAACCTTATCATTTAGATTTAAGATTATGTTAAATAATTTAACTTTTACCGTGTCTTCTTGTGTTCTTATACTATAAGGTTAATAAACATACTATATCAAGCCAAACGAACCCCAAGTTGTTTATTATTAATATATATAACCTTATCTAAGTCATTTGGCCGAACCATCGATTTTTAGGAATAAAATAACAATTAATAATATAATATTTTTTTAAAAACTATTTTATGTCAATTTTGACACTATTTAGTAATTGATTTTTGTGAAAATCATAACAGAATGATAAGTTCTAAAAAAGTTCATTAAATCAATACTAACATGTCATATTAACCTAGAAAATTAGTTTAATTCATAAAAAGTCTAAAATTATATTTATTTGGATATTTATAACATCAATTATATCAATATTTCATTAATAATATAATTATTGCATCATCGTTGTGTCATAAATAAATTAAATTATTTAATGTCTAAAAATTACAAATAAAATACCATTATATAGGAAATTATTTTAGAAATATAATTAATATTTATAGTCAAATTTATCTTATGTATAACCCCATATTAAAAATGATTTACTTATTAAACTCTGATTTTAACTATTTTAACCCTTCTTTAAATAAATTAATAATAAATGTCCTAATCTATTCCAAGTGTGCCTAAATGGACATATTTTATTCCTAAGGTTGTTTGTGGTCGAATTACACTTGTCCAATAGAATTAATAAATGTGTTAGGGTAATAATAATATCATTTTTACCCTTAATTACCCTATTTACTTTTAACCGTGGTGAAAAAACATAAAAAGTTACTATTCACCAAAAAAATATCTTCATCTCATTGAACCAAATTTTACTTACTGACATCAACCGTGTTTCTCAAATTTTTGAAATTCCACTCACAGAAGCGTTAAAATTAATTTTTATGAAAAATTCAATTTTTTAACTACCACTTAGTGGTTTCACTATTCATCAAAAAAAATGAAAGTTTCCAGAAAAAATACCAAAAATTAGATCTAATCTACATTTGATATTATGAATTCAAAAATGATGACTATTTTATCAAATTCAAAACATATCAGTCGCATTAATTAATTTAAAAATAAATTCCCGTCGTCAAAACAAATAGCGTGTTCTTAAGAGATAATAATTGTCAAAAGATTGACACTTGTTTATGACTGGTTTAAATGTGAAATTACATCCAATGACCAACATTGTATTAAATTGTAAAAATATATTCTAAATATACATTAAAACCACTCATATTAATAATTTATCACTATTAATTAATTCGAAAAAAGTTGTTTTTATTTATAATTTAGTAATTTTCACTATTCATCAGAATATGAAAGTTATCTGAAAAGTACCAAAATTTCACCTTAGGCTAAATTCGATACACCGAATCCCAAAATGAAGTCCATTTTGAGAGCTAAAATTTCTAAAATTTTAAAATGTTGTTATTACTATTCATAACGGCTAGTTTTAATAATATTTTAATAGCATATCGTTGTTTAGTGAAACTCGGTATTGCGTACTACACACGCTATCGAGGAAGGTCGCAATTGCTTGTAATGCAAGGCAAGTCAAGGATGCGTGTTAAGGAAGCTCCTTTTGGTGTAGCGTACAAAACAAGACATTAATGAAATTAAAAAGAATATTCTTCATAAAATCTCAGGGTGTTACATTCTACCCCCCTTAAAATGAATTTCACCCTCGAAATTCATCGGGGTTATAAATAGTTTACTATTCGAAAGTTTCTTTAATAGAAACCCACATCGTAAAAAGGAATACAAAAACCAATCTTTAAAAACAAAAGTATGAAACGTAATGGTTACCCAAATAAACTAATCAATGGGTTTCCACATAGGTGAAAATATGGATATGGAAGAGAAATATAACCATCATGTTCTGATGGAGAGTGGTAGAGAACATGGCTATGGAAAAGCCAGTAATCACAAATCCATAAATTTGTGACGATCTAAGGTACCATCAGATTCATCAGATATAAGAGCACTAGGAAACATTTTTGGTTTTTAAGATCATTTCCCTAAAGTTGGTGAAATTAGAAGAAATAATTTCGTGATTTTGGTATAGTCTCATCGTTTTTCGTTCTTTGGAAAATTTTCACTTTATCTCTTAAAGAAATGAAGTTGAATTTTTCATTCGTGATGTGTTAGCAGATCATGTGATAGAATAATGGTTCATTCCATTTGTCTCAAACAAAAGGTTTGAAAAGTTATCAAAAAATACACAATTCCATCTATAGTGAGATTAATCATATATAGTTCCTAAAATGGACTTATACTTCATATATCATACTGCTTAATATAATAAAACTAGTTTCTACTAAACAGGGACTTCCTGTAGGCCAGTGGTAGGCGATAAAGGCCAGTCGCACTTCGGTTGTGGGTTCGATTCCCACAGCCTTGTCCGACGCGATGGGCTGTCGCCAGTCCTGTAGGTTTTCCTATTTCTAAAAATACATTACTATAACATCACATAAATAATATCAAAAAAAATTCTATCCTTAAAAAATACTGACTTATGGTTAACATAATCCATTCCAATCTTTAGGCTTATCTAAAATACTTCGGTCCAATCTCATAGTATAAAGAAAATTATAACTTGAAATGTTGTCAACCAAGCATGTGAATACCATCATTTATCCCCCATATATCTTGTTGGTCACATTCCAATCATGTGAATACCTTAATGATGTATTCTATTGAAAAATGAATACCCATTAAACTTTAGTGAAAACATGAATGCTGTCAAAAGTTAACTCTTTCCACATACCAAAATCCAAAAATTCTATATACTCAAACCATGATATAACCTTCTCCTTATATCAGTCATGAGATCATTATACTATCAAACATTTAATTTTCTCCTTAACCGTTCATTATGCGCATATCATCTACATTCCAAAAATATCTGAATAACCTTTCATGGATTAATCATACACTTTCAAAACTAAAGGAACGACAACAGTGTAACAATCCTTAGATGTCTCTTTATTCCATAGTACCATGAGATTACTTATAAAACATTACACATGATAAACATGTAATCATCCCACTACATTCTTAAACCATTGAACGAGCTTCAATAATTCTTTCATCTCACATAAAATTTGTAGTCTCTTCATCATCATCCACATAAATACTACCCATACGACCATAATGATTCTCTTCAGGAGACTTTCCCTCAGGGCATTGGATGGAATAATGCCTGTACATTCCACATTTAAAACATTTAACCACTGTTGATGACGTAGAAATACCATTATCCTCATCCCTGGTGTTAACTGAACCTTTTCCTTTTCACTTACTGGATTTGTGCCCTTCTTTTCCACACCCAATGCATCTTCCAGTTCCTTTGAAACATTCTCCTTGATTCCTCTTCCCACATGATTTACATAGGTGAAATTGATCTTTCTTTCCTCTATGATCATCATGAAACTCCATCTTTCTCTTATTAGCCGAGTCAGGAAACTTACCAAATTTTACTTTATTGATCATATTATGAGATTGCTGATTCGGCATAATAATAATTTTTGGACTTCCAAATCCCGTTTCATTTGGTTGCTCATGAAGAATATCATTTGATTGTCCATCATATCCTCCATTATCGCGAATCATCTTGTTTCCAACCATTCTCTAAAACCCAAAAAGAATAGTGTGAGAGGCAAAAATCCTAATAAATGAGGAGTAACATCAATATCTAACATCTTTGGTTTAATCTAATTTCGTTACCATCGTTCTAGGACTATATCCTATATGTATACTTATCATTAGGGACATCCCTAGACATACCTTAGAAATATCTCTAGAGATCTCACTAACGTTTTCGCATCCTTGTTTCCAAAGGTTGACTAAAATTTTCCTCTGATACCAACTGTAGAGACCCGAAGCCAGACTTACGTGGACATTACATTACTTTTTCGGAATACATAGTACATAACAAAAACACACACACAAGGATCGTAATAGTTTAGTGTCTTTGGAAACTCTGAATATAATCTTCTAATCGTGGTGAAAGTTCTTCAACATATCCCATAAAGATCTTCCTTTTTTTATACCTAAAACCTTTCTTTATATCTTGAGGAAATTAAAACATAATAGGGTGAGCTCAAATGCTCAGTAAGGGTAAACAAAATAAATATCAATCACATCATATTCATAAGAACATAATATTTTGGAAATCTTATCCTGCAAAAGAGAGCATAATTTCATAACATGGGATAAATCATAGTAGTGAAATGAAATCCCAATAATCATAAATTAAAACGTGAGACTTTTTGGAATACACACATAATCATAGATAATCATTTCTCATAAGTCCAGACTCATTTCCAAGACTATCTTAGTGGAAAAAGTCCATTTCTGAACCGAGTCACCCTCATTTCAGTCCTGTTTCACTGAACCAGTATAACCTACTGTTCCAGCCATATCTATCTCATGAGATATAATGTCTTTTACCAATGCATTGGAGGGAGATATAGGTCCCACCCATCTCATAATGATACCATTCTTATGTGTGCCAGAAAATCATAAACCATACATCATATCATAACCCATGTAACAAAAATGGGATTCTTAAACAACATGACATCATAAAACAATTCATATAAGATAAAGGAATTAATAAAAATATTTCCATCACAACATAATAAAATCCATTTAATAATAGGGATAGAAACAGAACCCATTATTATCTTATATGGAAAATAATTTTGATAAAACACTTGAACTCCATTTTTGAGGAAAATATCCTTTCTGCTTCAAAAACACTTTCCTTTCTTAACATGTCATACAAATTTAAAGTAAAAGAAGTTTATTAAAAATAAACTTGAAAACTTGTAATGTAATATTCTTGGAAATAATGTTTTAAAAATCCATTCATGCCATATAAGTTAAAAAAACATTTTTCTTACTTTTGTCGAAAAAGTCAAAAAGTACCTCGTACGAAAAATGACAAAAGATTCCTCTAATATCCTTTACTGAAAACTCACCAAATGGTAAAATTGGATTTAAAAAATTGTATTTGGATGGACAAAATATTACATATTGAGGAAACGTGGATGTGGATGATAAAATACACCCCAGTAAATGCCAAAGTATAAACAATCTCGTTTAAAAATGAGACTTTGATATTTCCCTTACCTTAGGTCCGATTTGCGTCGTATGTGTCCGAACCTCCTGTATAATGATTTAAATAATGTTATTGAATTATTACATAATCATATTTATTTTTAAGATATCATATATTGTCATATTATTAGCTTATTATTAGTAATATTTCATTACTACTTGTTATTCGGGTATTTATTACTTTTTGTTCTTATGCGTGTTTTGATGAATAAATTATTATTATTCACTTTAGGTTATAGATACCAAATTTACATAATGGTATTAGTGTAATATATATCATATTCATTCATTCAATTCATTTATATAATCATTATGAAATGAACATCATGTAGAACGAGTCGCATCACATCGTTGAGACGGTATTCCGTACGTACGCACGAGTGATGATATCGTTCCTATGATCGTGGAATTGTATTGGAGTGTATGTATACTATTTCAGAATCAATATCAATTTATAATAGTCATATATAGTCATTATTTACACCATTATACCCATCCAAGTAAGCTGGTGGTGGAAAATAGATTACACCACGGCGTGGAGATGATATTCCGTACGTACGCACGCGCGGTGATTACATCTTCCGTAGGATGTATAGATGGTGAAATAGGGTTGTTTCATACTTATAATAACATATCATTATATGAGTGATACTTATGTTATTACTTCATAATGAAACAACCTAATAAGAAGAAGTGGAAGAAGAAATAATGTTGAAAGAACCGGTAACGGAAATTACCTCTTTTTTAAAAAGCCTCTTTGAGATCTCCCTTTAGGGCATTAAAATTGGTCTTTGAGGAAGACCAGAACCTCTAGTATATTTCTAGGGAAGTGGATAAGGGAATTTGGCAGGGTTTGGCCGAGCTTGAAGGCTCAAAGTTGTGTGAGGAAGAGAGGGAGGAGGTGTCCTTTTATAAGGGAGGAGAGGGGCACCTTTGGAATAACTAAAAATATTATTTTATTATAAAGTCAAGTTCGGTTTTAAATAGCTCAAAATTGAATTATATCTAGGATAAGGTGGGGATGGGTAGAAATCCTCTCAACCAATATAATTTATACAAGTTTAGGTTCCTATTTTAACCTTATCATTTAGATTTAAAATTAAGTTAAATAATTTTACTATTACCGTGTCTTCTTGTGTTCTTATACTATAAGGTTAATAAACTTACTATATCAAGCCAAACGAACCCCAAGTTGTATATTATTAATATATATACCCTTATATAAGTCATTTGGCCGAACCTTATATTTTTAGGAATAAAATAACAATTAATAATATAATATTTGTTTTGAAAACTATTTTATGTCAATTTTGACACTATTTAGTAATTGATTTTTGTGAAAATAATAAAAGAATGATAAGTTCAAACAAAGTTAATTAAATCATTAATAACATGTAATATTAACCTATAAAATTAGTGGAATTCATAAAAAGTCTCAAATTATATTTATTTGGGTATTTATAACATGAATTATGTCAATATTTCATTAATAAGATAATTATTGCATCATCGTTTTGTCATAAATAAATTAAATTATATAATGTCTAAAAATTAAAAATAAAATACCATTATGTCGGAAATCTTTTTATCTTTATAATGAATATTTATAGTCGAATTTATCGTATGTATAACCCCATATTAAAAATGATTTACCTATTAAACATTGATTTTAACTATTTTAACCCTTCTTTAAATAAATTAATAATAAATGTCCTAATCAAATCCATGTGGTCCTAAATGGTCATAATTTATTCATAAGTTTGTTTTTGGTCTAATTACACTTGTACAATAGAATTAGGAAATGTTTTAGGGTAATAATAATATCATTTTTACCCTTAATTACCCTATTTACTTTTAACCGTGGGAAAAAAAGTAAAAAGTTACTATTCACCAAAAAATTATTTTATTCTCATTGAACCACATTTTACTTACTGACATCAAACGTGTCTCTCGGATTTTCGAAATTCACTCACAGAAGCGGTAAAATTAAGTTTTATGAAAAATTAAATTTTTTAACTACCACTTAGTGGTTTCACTATTCATCAAAAAATGAAAGTTTCCAGAAAAAATACCAAAAATTAGATCTAAGCTATATTTGATATTATGAATTCAAAAATTATGTCTATTTTATCAAATTAAAAACATATCAGTTGTATTAATTAATTTAAAAATTAATTCCCGTCGTCAAAACAAATAGCGTGTTCTTAAGAGATAATAACTGTCAAAAGATTGACACTTGTTTAACACTGGTTTAAATGTGAAATTACATCCAATAACCAACATTATATTAAATTGTAAAAATATATTCTAAATATACTTTAAAACCACTCAAATTAATAATTTATCACTATTAATTCATTCTAAAAAAAGTTGTTTTTATTTATAATTTAGTAATTTTCACTATTCATCAGAATATGAAAGTTATCTGAAAAGTACCAAAATTTCTCCTTAGGCTAAATTCAAAACTCCGAATCCCAAAATGAAGTCCATTTTGAGAGCTAAAATTTCTAAAATTTTAAAAGGTGGTTATTACTATTCATAACGACTAGTTTTAATAATATTTTAATAGCATATCGTTGTTTAGTGAAACTCGGTATTGCGTACTACACACGCTATCGAGGAAGGTCGCGATTGGTTGTAATGCAAGGAAAGTCAAGGATGCGTGTTAAGCAAGCTCCTTTTGGTGTAGTGTACAAAACAAGACATTAATGAAATTAAAAAGAATATATTTCATAAAATCTCGGGGTGTTACATTCTACCCCCCTTAAAATGAATTTCGCCCTCGAAATTCGTCAGGGTTATAAATGGTTTACTATTTGAAAGTATCATTAATAGAAACCCAAATCGTAAAAATGAATACCAAAACCAATCTTTAA
The DNA here is from genome assembly GCA_963277665.1 of Viscum album. NCBI lineage: Eukaryota > Viridiplantae > Streptophyta > Magnoliopsida > Santalales > Viscaceae > Viscum > Viscum album. The sequence continues at coordinate 1,968,235,274 of OY728150.1, forward strand.
AAACAAAAGTATTAAACGTAATGGTTTCCCAAATAAACTAATCACTGGGTTTCCACATAGGTGAAAATATGGATATGGAAGAGAAATATAACCATCATGTTCTGATGGAGAGTGGTAGAGAACATGGCTATGGAAAAGCCAGCAATCACAAATCCATAAATTTGTGACGATCTAAGGTACCATCTGATTCATCAGAGATAAGATCACTAGGACAACATATTTGGTTTTTAAGATCATTTCCCTAAAGTTGGTAAAATTAGAAGAAATACTTTCGTGATTTTGGTATAGTCTCACTGTTTGTCATTATTTGGAAAATTTCCACTTCATTTCTTAAAGAAATGAAGTTGAATTTGTCATTCGTGATGTGTTAGCATATCATGTGATAGAATGATGGTTCATTCCATCTATCTCAAACAAAAGGTTTGAAAAGTTATCAAAAAATACATAAGTCCATCTATAGTGAGATTAATCATATATAGTTCCTAAAATGGACTTATACTTCATATATCATACTGCTTAATATAATAAAACTAGTTTCTACTAAACAGGGACTTCCTGTAGGCTAGTGGTAGGCAATAAAGGCCAATCGCACTTCGGTTGTGGGTTCGATTCCCACAGCCTTGTCCGACGTGATGGGCTGTCTCCCGTCCAGCAGGTTTTCCTTTTTCTAAAACTACATTACTATAACATCACATAAATAATATCAAAAAAAATTCTATCCTTTAACAATACTAACTTATGGTTAACATAATCCATTCCAATCTTTAGGCTTATCTAAAATACTTCGGTCCAAGATCATAGTATAAAGAAAACGATAACTTGAAATTTTGTCAACCAAGCATGTAAATACCATTATTTATCCCCCATATATCTTGTTGGTCACATTCCAATCATGTGAATACCTTAATGATGTATTCTCTTGAAAAATGAATACCCATTAAACCTTAGTGAAAACATGAATGTTGTCAAAAGTTAACTCTTTCCACATACCAAAATCCAAAAATTCTATATACTCAAACCATGATATAACCTTCTCTTTATATCAGTCATGATCTCATGAATAGTATCAAACATTTAATTTTCTCCTTATCCGTTCATTATGCGCATATAATCTACATTCCAAAAATATCTGAATAACTTTTCATGGATTAATCATACACTTTCAAAACTCAAGGAAAGACAACAGTGTAACAATCCTTAGATGTCTCTTTATTCCATAGTACCATGATATTACTTATAAAACATTACACATGATAAACATGTAATCATCCCACTACATTCTTAAACCATTGACCGAGCTTCAATAATTCTTTCATCTCACATATAATTTGTAGTCTCTTCATCATCATCCACATAAATACTACCCATACGACCATACTGATTCTCTTCAGGAGACTTTCCCTTAGGGCATTGGATGGCATAATGCCTGTACATTCCACATTTAAAACATTTAACCACTGTTGATGACGTAGAAATACCATTATCCTCATCCCTGGTGTTAACTGAACCTTTTCCTTTTCACTTACTGGATTTGTGCCCTTCTTTTCCACACCCAATGCATCTTCCAGTTCCTTTGAAACATTCTCCTTGATTCCTCTTCCCACATGATTTACATAGGTGAAATTGATCTTTCTTTCCTCTATGATCATCATGAAACTCCATCTTTCTCTTATTAGCCGAGTCAGGAAACTTACCAAATTTTACTTTATTGATCATATTATGAGATTGCTGATTCGGCATAATAATGATTTTTGGACTTCTAAATCCCGTTTCATTTGGTTGCTCATGAAGAATATCATTTGATTGTCCATCATATCCTCCATTACCGCGAATCATCTTGTTTCCAACCATTCTCTAAAACCCAAAAAGAATAGTGTGAGAGGAAAAAATCTTAATAAAGGAGGAGTAACATCAATATCTAACATCTTTGGTTTAATCTAATTTCGTTACCATCGTTCTAGGACTATATCCTATATGTATACTTATCATTAGGGACATCCCTAGACATACCTTAGAAATATCTCTAGAGATCTCACTAACGTTTTCGCATCCTTGTTTCCAAAGGTTGACTAAAATTTTCCTCTGATACCAACTGTAGAGACCCGAAGCCAGACTTACGTGGACATTACATTACTTTTTCGGAATACATAGTACATAACAAAAACACACACACAAGGATCGTAATAGTTTAGTGTCTTTGGAAACTCTGAATATAATCTTCTAATCGTGGTGAAAGTTCTTCAACATATCCCATAAAGATCTTCCTTTTTTTATACCTAAAACCTTTCTTTATATCTTGAGGAAATTAAAACATAATAGGGTGAGCTCAAATGCTCAGTAAGGGTAAACAAAAGAAATATCAATCACATCATATTCATAAGAACATAATATTTTGGAAATCTTATCCTGCAAAAGAGAGCATAATTTCATAACATGGGATAAATCATAGTAGTGAAATGAAATCCCAATAATCATAAATTAAAACGTGAGACTTTTTGGAATACACACATAATCATAGATAATCATTTCTCATATGTACAGACTCATTTCCAAGACTATCTTAGTGGACAAAGTCCATTTCTGAACCGAGTCACCCTCGTTTCAGTCCTGTTTCACTGAACCAGTATAACCTACTGTTCCAGCCATATCTATCTCATGAGATATAATGTATTTTACCAATGCATTGGAGGGAGATATAGGTCCCACCCATCTCATAATGATACCATTCTTATGTGTGCCAGAAAATCATAAACCATACATCATATCATAACCCATGTAACAAAAATGGGATTCTTAAACAACATGACATCATAAAACAATTCATATAAGATAAAGGAATTCATAAAAATATTTCCATCACAACATAATAAAATCCATTTAATAATAGGGATAGAAACAGAACCCAATATTATCTTATATGGAAAATAATTTTGATAAAACACTTGAACTCCATTTTTGAGGAAAATATCCTTTCTGCTTCAAAAACACTTTCCTTTCTTAACATGTCATACAAATTTAAAGTAAAAGAAGTTTATTAAAAATAAACTTGAAAACTTGTAAAGTAATATTCTTGGAAATAATGTTTTAAAAATCCATTCATGCCATATAAGTTAAAAAAACATTTTTCTTACTTTTGTCGAAAAAGTCAAAAAGTACCTCGTACGAAAAATGACAAAAGATTCCTTTAATATCCTTTACTGAAAACTCACAAAATGGTAAAATTGGATTTAAAAAATTGTAGTTGGATGGACAAAATATTACATATTGAGGAAATGTGGATGTGGATGATAAAATACACCCCAGTAAATGCCAAAGTATAAACAATCTCGTTTAAAAATGAGACTTTGATATTTCCCTTACCTTAGGTCCGATTTGCTTCGTATGTGTCCGAACCTCCTGTATAATGATTTAAATAATGTTATTTAATTATTACATAATCATACTTATTTTTATGATATCATATATTGTCATATTATTAGCTTATTATTAGTAATATCCTATTACTACTTGTTATTCGGGTATTTATTACTTTTTGTTCTTATGCGTGTTTTGATGAATAAATTATTATTATTCACTTTAGGTTATAGATACCACATTTACAGAATGGTATTAGTGTAATATATATCATATTCATTCATTAAATTCATTTATATAATCATTATGAAATGAACATCATGTAGAACGAGTCGCATCACATCGTTGAGACGGTATTCCGTACGTACGCACGAGTGATGATATCGTTCCTATGATCGTGGAATTGTATTGGAGTGTATGTATACTATTTCAGAATCAATATCAATTTATAATAGTCATATATAGTCATTATTTACACCATTATACCCATCCAAGTAAGCTGGTGGTGGAAAATAGATTACACCACGGCATGGAGATGATATTCCGTACGTACGCACGCGCGGTGATTACATTTTCCGTAGGATGTATAGATGGTGAAATAGGGTTGTTTCATACTTATAATAACATATCATTATATGAGTGATACTTATGTTATTACTTCATAATGAAACAACCTAATAAGAAGAAGTGGAAGAAGAAATAAAGTTGAAAGAATCGGTAACGGAAATTACCTCTTCTTTAAAAAGCCTCTTTGAGATCTCCCTTTAGGGCACTAAAATTGGTCTTTGAGGAAGACCAGAACCTCTAGTATATTTCTAGGGAAGTGGATAAGGGAATTTTGCAGGGGTTGGCCGAGCTTGAAGGCTCAAAGTTGTGTGAGGAAGAGAGGGAGGAGGTGTCCTTTTATAAGGGAGGAGAGGGGCACCTTTGGAATAACTAAAAATATTATTTTATTATAAAGTCAAGTACGGTTTTAAATAGCTCAAAATTGAATTATATCTAGGATAAGGTGGGGATGGGTAGAAATCCTCTCAACCAATATAATTTATACAAGTTTAGGTTCCTATTTTAACCTTATCATTTAGATTTAAAATTAAGTTAAATAATTTTACTATTACCGTGTCTTCTTGTGTTCTTATACTATAAGGTTAATAAACTTACTATATCAAGCCAAAAGAACCCCAAGTTGTATATTATTAATATATATACCCTTATATAAGTCATTTGTCCGAACCTTATATTTTTAGGAATAAAATAACAATTAATAATATAATATTTGTTTTGAAAACTATTTTATGTCAATTTTGACACTATTTAGTAATTGATTTTTGTGAAACTAATAAAAGAATGATAAGTTCAAACAAAGTTAATTAAATCATTAATAAAATGTAATATTAACCTATAAAATTAGTGGAATTCATAAAAAGTCTCAAATTATATTTATTTGGGTATATATAACATGAATTATGTCAATATTTCATTAATAAGATAATTATTGCATCATCGTTTTGTCATAAATAAATTAAATTATATAATGTCTAAAAATTACAAATAAAATACCATTATGTAGGAAATCTTTTTATCTTTCTAATGAATATTTATAGTCGAATTTATCGTATGTATAACCCCATATTAAAAATGATTTACCTATTAAACATTGATTTTATCTATTTTAACCCTTCTTTAAATAAATTAATAATAAATGTCCTAATCAAATCCATGTGGTCCTAAATGGTCATAATTTATTAATAAGGTTGTTTTTGGTCTAATTACACTTGTCCAATAGAATTAGGACATGTTTTAGGGTAATAATAATATCATTTTTACCCTTAATTACCCTATTTACTTTTAACCGTGGGAAAAAAAGTAAAAAGTTACTATTCACCAAAAAATTATTTTATTCTCATTGAACCACATTTTACTTACTTACATCAACCGTGTCTCTCGGATTTTCGAAATTCACTCACAGAAGCGGTAAAATTATGTTTTATGAAAAATTAAATTTTTTAACTACCACTTAGTGGTTTCACTATTCATCAAAAAATGAAAGTTTCCAGAAAAAATACCGAAAATTAGATCTAAGATATATTTGATATTATGAATTCAAAAATTATGTCTATTTTATCAAATTAAAAACATATCAGTTGTATTAATTAATTTAAAAATTAATTCCCGTCGTCAAAACAAATAGCGTGTTCTTAAGAGATAATAACTGTCAAAAGATTGACACTTTTTTAACACTGGTTTAAATGTGAAATTACATCCAATAACCAACATTGTATTAAATTGTAAAAATAAATTCTAAATATACTTTAAAACCACTCAAATTAATAATTTATCACTATTAATTCATTCTAAAAAAAGTTGTTTTTATTTATAATTTAGTAATTTTCACTATTCATCAGAATATGAAAGTTATCTGAAAAGTACCAAAATTTCTCCTTAGGCTAAATTCGATACTCCGAATCCCAAAATGAAGTCCATTTTGAGAGCTAAAATTTATAAAATTTTAAAAGGTGATTATTACTATTCATAACGACTAGTTTTAATAATATTTTAATAGCATATCATTGTTTAGTGAAACTCGGTATTGCGTACTACACACGCTATCGAGGAATGTCGCGATTGGTTGTAATGCAAGGAAAGTCAAGGATGCGTGTTAAGCAAGCTCCTTTTGGTGTAGTGTACAAAACAAGACATTAATGAAATTAAAAAGAATATATTTCATAAAATCTCGGGGTGTTACATTCTACCCCCCTTAAAATGAATTTCGCCCTCGAAATTCGTCAGGGTTATAAATGGTTTACTATTTGAAAGTATCATTAATAGAAACCCAAATCGTAAAAAGGAATACCAAAACCAATCTTTAAAAACAAAAGTATTAAACGTAATGGTTTCCCAAATAAACTAATCACTGGGTTTCCACATAGGTGAAAATATGGATATGGAAGAGAAATATAACCATCATGTTCTGATGGAGAGTGGTAGAGAACATGGCTATGGAAAAGCCAGCAATCACAAATCCATAAATTTGTGACGATCTAAGGTACCATCTGATTCATCAGAGATAAGATCACTAGGACAACATATTTGGTTTTTAAGATCATTTCCCTAAAGTTGGTAAAATTAGAATAAATACTTTTGTGATTTTGGTATAGTCTCACTGTTTGTCATTATTTGGAAAATTTCCACTTCATTTCTTAAATAAATGAAGTTGAATTTGTAATTCGTGATGTGTTAGCATATCATTTGATAGAATGATGGTTCATTCCATCTATCTCAAACAAAAGGTTTGAAAAGTTATCAAAAAATACATAAGTCCATCTATAGTGAGATTAATCATATATAGTTCCTAAAATGGACTTATACTTCATATATCATACTGCTTAATATAATAAAACTAGTTTCTACTAAACAGGGACTTCCTGTAGGCCAGTGGTAGGCAATAAAGGCCAATCGCACTTCGGTTGTGGGTTCGATTCCCACAGCCTTGTCCGACGCGATGGGCTGTCGCCCGTCCAGCAGGTTTTCCTTTTTCTAAAACTAAATTACTATAACATCACATAAATAATATCAAAAAAATTCTATCCTTTAACAATACTAACTTATGGTTTACATAATCCATTCCAATCTTTAGGCTTATCTAAAATACTTCGGTCCAAGATCATAGTATAAAGAAAACGATAACTTGAAATTTTGCCAACCAAGCATGTGAATACCATTATTTATCCCCCATATATCTTGTTGGTCACATTCCAATCATGTGAATACCTTAATGATGTATTCTCTTGAAAAATGAATACCCATGAAACCTTAGTGAAAACATGAATGTTGTCAAAAGTTAACTCTTTCCACATACCAAAATCCAAAAATTCTATATACTCAAACCATGATATAACCTTCTCTTTATATCAGTCATGATCTCATGAATAGTATCAAACATTTAATTTTCTCCTTATCCGTTCATTATGCGCATATAATCTACATTCCAAAAATATCTGAATAACCTTTCATGGATTAATCATACACTTTCAAAACTCAAGGAAAGACAACAGTGTAACAATCCTTAGATGTCTCTTTATTCCATATTACCATGATATTACTTATAAAACATTACACATGATAAACATGTAATCATCCCACTACATTCTTAAACCATTGACCGAGCTTCAATAATTCTTTCATCTCACATATCATTTGTAGTCTCTTCATCATCATCCACATAAATACTACCCATACGACCATACTGATTCTCTTCAGGATACTTTCCCTTAGGGCATTGGATGGCATAATGCCCGTACATTCCACATTTAAAACATTTAACCACTGTTGATGTCGTAGAAACACCATTATCCTCATCCCTGGTGTTAACTGAACCTTTTCCTTTGCACTTACTGGCTTTCTGTCCTTCTTTTCCACACCCAAAGCATCTTCCAGTTCCTTTGAAACATTCTCCTTGATTCCTCTCCCCACATGATTTACATAGGTGAAATTGAAATTTTTTTCCTCTATGATCATCATGAAACTCCATCTTTCTCTTATTATCTGAGTCAGGAAACTTACCAAATTTTACATTATTGATCATATTATGAGATTGCTGATTCGGCATAATAATGATGTTTGGACTTCCAAATACCATTTCATTTGGTTTCCCATGAAGAATATCATTCCATTGTCCATCATATCCTCCATTATCGTTAATCATCTTGTTTCCAGCCATTTTATAAAACCCAAAAAGAATAGTGTGAGAGGAAAAAATCATAATAAAGGCGGAGTAAAATCAATATCTAACATCTTTGGTTTAATCTAATATCGTTACCATTGTTCTAGGACTATATCCTATACGTATACTTATCCTTAGGGACATCCCTATACATACCATAGAAATATCTCTAGGGATCTCACTAACGTTTTCGCATCCTAGTTTCCAAAGGTTGACTAAAATTTTCCTCTGATACCAACTGTAGAGACCCGAAGACTGATGTACATGGACATTACATTACTTTTTCAAAATACTTAGTACATAACAAAAACACACACACAAGGATCGTAATAGTTTAGTGTCTTTGGAAACTCGGAATATAATCTTCTAATCGTGGTGAAAGTTCTTCAACATCTCCCATAAAGATCTTCCTTTTTTTTATATCTAAAACCTTTGATTATATCAAAAGGAAAAGAAAACATTAGAGGGTGAGCTCAAATACTCAGTAAGGGTAAACAAAAGAATTATCAATCACATCATATTCATAAGAACATAACATTTTGGAAATCTTAACCTGCAAAAGAGAGCATAATTTCATAACATGGGATAAATCATAGTCGTGAAATGAAATCCCAATAATCATAACATAAAACATGAAACATTTTTTCATACACACATAATCATAGAGAATCATTTCTTATAAGTCAAGACTCATTGGCAAGACTATCTTAGTGGACAAAGTCCATTTCTGAACCGAGTCACCCTCGTTTCAGTCCTGTTTCACTGAACCGGTATAACCTACCGTTCCAGCCATGTCTATCTAATGAGATATAAAATCTTTGCCCAATGCATTGGAGGGAGATATAGGTCCCACCCATCTCATAATGATACCATTCTTATGTGTGCCACAAAATCATAAACCATACATCATAGCATAACCCATGTAACAAAAATGGGATTCTTAAACAACAGGACATCATAAAACAATTCATATAAGATAAAGGAATTTATAAAAATATTTCCATCACAACATAATCAAATCCATGTAATAATAGGGATAGAAACAGAACCCAATATTATCTTAGATAGAAAATAATTTTGATAAAACACTTGAACTCCATTCTTGAGGAAAATATCCTTTCTTCTTCAAAAACACTTTCCTTTCTTAACATGTCTTACAATTTTAAAGTAAAATAAGTTTATTAAAAATAAATTTGAAAACTTGTAAAGGAAGCTTCTTGGAAATAATGTTTTAAAAATCCATTAATGCCGTATAAGTTAAAAAAACATTCTTCTTACTTTTGTCGAAAAAGTCAAAAAGTACCTCATACGAAAAATGACAAAAGATTCCTTTCATATCCTTTACTAAAAACACACCGAAGGGTAAAATTGGATTTTAAAAATTGTATTTGGATGGAAAAAATATTACATATTGAGGAAACGTGGATGTGGATGATAAAATACACCCCAGTAAATGCCAAAGTATAAACAATCTTGGATAAAAATGAGATTGTGATATTTCCATTACCTTAGGTCCGATTTGCTTCGTATGTGTCCGAAACTCCTGTATAATGTTTTAAATAATGTTATTGACTTATTAAATAATCATACATATTTTTATGATATCATATATGGTCATATTATTAGCTTATTATTAGTAATATTTCGTTACTACTTGTTATTTGGGTGTTTATTACTTTTTGTTCTTATGCGTGTTTTGTCGAATAAATTATTATTTTTCACTTTAGGTTATAGATACCTCATTTCCAGAATGGTATTAGTGTAATATATATCATATTCATTCATTAAATTGATTTATATAATCATTATGAAATGAACATCATGTCGCATCACATCGTGGAGACTGTATTCCGTACGTACGCACGAGTGATGATATCGTGCCTATGATCGTGGAATTGTATTGGAGTGTATGTATACTATTTCAGAATCAATATCAATTTATAATAGTCATATATAGTCATTATTTACACCATTATAACCATCCAAGTAAGGTGGTGGTGGAAAATAGATTACACCAGGGCGTGGAGACGGTATTCCGTACGTACGCACGCGCGGTGATTTCATTTTCCGTAGGATGGATAGATGGTGAAATAGGGTTGTTTCATACTTATAATAAAATATCAGTATATGATTGATACTGATGTTATTACTTCATAATGAAACAACCTAATAAGAAGAAGTGGAAGAAGAAATAAAGTTGAAAGAATCGGTAATGGAAATTACCTCTTCTTTGAAACGCCTCTTTGAGATCTCCCTTTAGGGCACTAAAATTGGTCTATGAGGAAGACCCGAACCTCTAGGATATTTCTAGGGAAGTGAATAAGAGAATTTGGTAGGTTTTGGACGATCTTGAAGGCTCAATGTTGTGTGAGGAAGAGAGGGAGGAGGTGCCCTTTTATAAGGGAGGAGAGGGGCACCTTTGGAATAACTAAAAATATTATTTTATTATAAAGTCAATTTCGGTTTTAAATAGCTCAAAATTGATTTATATCTAGGATAAGGTGGGGATGGGTCTAAATCCCATCATCCAATATAATTTAGACAAGTTTAGGTTCTTATTTTAACCTTATCATTTAGATTTAACATTAAGTTAAATAATTTTACTATTACCGTGTCTTCTTGTGTTCTTATACTATAAGGTTAATAAACTTACTATATCAAGCCAAACGAACCCCAAGTTGTATATTATTAATATATATAACCTTATATAAGTCATTAGGCCGATCCTTATATTTTTAGGAATAAAATAACAATTAATAATAAAATATTTGTTTTAAAATATATTTTATGTCAATTTTGACACTATTTAGTAATTGATTTTTGTAAAAATCATAAAAGAATGATAAGTTCTAAAAAAGTTAATTAAATCTTTAATAACATGTCATATTAACCTATAAAAGTAGTGGAAATAATAAAAAGGCTCAAATTATATTTATTTGGGTATTTATAACATCAATTATGTCAATATTTCATTAATAAGATAATTACTTCATCATCGTTTTGTCATAAATAAATTAAATTATTTAATGTATAAAAATTACAAATAAAATACCATTATGTAAGAAATTTTTTTATCTTTCTAATGAATATTTTTAGTCGAATTTATCTTATGTATAACCTCATATTAAAAATGATTTACTTATTAAACATTGATTTTAACTATTTTAACCCTACTTTAAATAAATTAATAATAAATGTCCTAATCTAATCCAAGTGGGCCTAAATGGTCATATTTTATTCCTAAGGATGTTTTTGGTCGAATTACACTTATCCAATAGAATTAGGACATGTGTTAGGGTAATAATAATATCACTTTTACCCTTAATTACCCTATTTACTTTTAACCGTGGTAAAAAAAAGTAAAAAGTTTCTATTCACCAAAAAATTATTTTCATCTCGTTGAACCACATTTTACTTACTGACACCAACCGTGTCTCTCGGATATTCAAAATTCCACTCAAAGAAGCGGTAAAATTATGTTTTATGAAAAATTCAATTTTTTAACTTCCACTTAGTGGTTTCACTATTCATCAAAAAATGAAAGTTTCCAGAAAAAATACCAAAAATTAGATCTAAGCTATATTTGATATTATGAATTCAATAATGATCACTATTTTATCAAATTCAAAACATATCAGTTGCATTAATTAATTTAAAAATTAATTCCCGTCGTCAAAACAAATAGCGTGTTCTTAAGAAATAATAACTGTCAAAAGATTGACACTTGTTTATGACTGGTTTAAATGTGAAATTACATCCAATGACCAAAATTGTATTAAATTGTAAAAATATATTTTAAATATAAATTAGAACCACTCAAATTAATAATTTATCACTATTAATTATTTTGAAAAAAAGTTGTTTTTAATTATAATTTAGTAATTTTCACAATTCATTAGAATATGAAAGTTATCCGAAAAGTACCAAAATTTCACCTTAGACTAAATTTGATACTCCGAATCCAAAAATGAAGTCCATTTTGAGAGCTAAATTTTCTAAAATTTTAAAAGGTGGTTATTACTATTCATAACGGCTAGTTTTAATAATATTTTATTAACATATCGTTGTTTAGTGAAACTTGGTATTGCGTACTACACACGCTATCGAGGAAGGTCGTGATTGCGTGTAATGAAAGGCAAGTCAAGAATGTGTGTTAAGAAAGCTCCTTTTGGCGAGCATACAACATAAGACATTAATGAAATTAAAAAGAATATTTTTCATAAAATCTCGGGGTGTTACAAGATTATTGCTAGTGTGGCATGCCATTCATCTTACAATGAAAATTTGTCATTAGACACATGAGGAAAGAAAAAAATGTCAATGATCACTTACCCATCCGCGATTGGGTCAGTCTTGTATGTTGTGCAATGTACAAGGATAAATGTTTCATACACACGATATCAAGCTTAACTAAGAGACCGCCATTGGATGGCAGTCAAGACTATCCTTAATTATCTGAGGCATACTGGTGATATGTTCCATGATTATTGATGAGATGGGGAACTAGTCATCAGAGGACATGTAGATGCTAGTTTCCAGACTGATCAAGATAACATGATGTCAAAGACTAGATACATATTTAGTTTCAATGGAGGTTTCATGAGCTCGAAGAGCTCAAAGCAAGGTGTGGTCGCAGATTCTACAACAGAGTCCGAGTATATCGCAGCTTCTAAGGCACCTAAAGAAGAAATATGGATACAAAGCTTCGTCCAAGAGCTGGATGTAGTACCTAGAAATAAAGATCCTATCACACTCTATTGTGATAATACTGCAACGGTGGCACTTGAAAAAGATCCAAGGTCACATCAGTAAAAAAATCACATACATTGAAAGTATCATCTCATGAGGTATTTTTCTCAAAGAGGAGAAGTTTCAGTGAGCAATATTTCCATGGAAGACAACGTGGAAGACCCCTTGACTATAACATTGATTTAGCAGAAACATGATCATCATGTGAGGTCTAGAAGACTGAAAGTTATAGGTAGTTGGCTCTAGTTCATGTTGTAGTTTGTTAGAGTTAGTTTCCTGAGAACCAACTTTTTATACATTGATTACATGAATATACACTTATTATATGTTATTAATTGTTCTAAAAGACTATAATATAATAATGTCCTGGAATATTTGTTGCATTAATAAATTCATGGAAGATCCCCTCTATGATGAGAACCTTGAAATTCAATAAAAATATATATAAATAAAGTTCTATGGTTGAATGATATACTATGATAGGACACATAGTTTATAGATCATCACGTGTGAGTACTCGTAAGAAGACAAGACTCTCTCTAATGGAGTTCACACTTGTTAATCTCCCATATGGGAGATTATGAAAACAGAAATGCCAGTAGTAATTTTTTAAGTCTTGGTGTCATCTTACATTTCTATATATTAGCATGTTTAATGGTCCTTAGACTTGAAGATTATCATTATCTCATGTCATGATTTGTGCACTTAGATTTTTTTGACAAAAACTGTCACGAAGACTATTGGCGGGAAGTAGGGTGTGTTGGATGAATCACGAATGACACTTTGTTAGTGGATAAGTCGAGGAAGGATTTTTCCCTTCCATATTTATGGAAGTAGATATCTCAGGCCCTTGGATTAAAATATAACTGTCGCCCAAATTCCATCGCCATTGTGTCACGACGAGTTTATTTCTGGAATTCAATGAATGATGGATCAAGCATATAGGTTTATGACACTGTCATGATACCTTCTTGATGAGACATTGATACAAAGGGATTAAATTACATGGTAAGAATTTGTATGATGTGACACATCAATGAAGAGTCAAATTCTTTCTCGTAGTTTCCTTGACCCGTTGCTAGACAGTTATCTTGGACTTTAGGGAAGCCCACCTAATGCCAACGAGAAAGAGGCCTATAGGGTCACACTTTATGTATATCCAAGTATCTCAAGTATAATAATGATTATTCCTATTTTTGGTTTAATAATTATTCAAGGTAGACTAAATTTATTAAATGTTGGAGGAAGAATAAAATTAAAACAAGATATAACCGCCATGTACATTGAATATATACTTCGTGTAGTTTTCATTTTGGAAAGGAAATAAAAAATGAGTACACACTGTGTATTGATGATTACACTTCGTGTAGTTTTCAAGTCTGGATTTTGAGGAAATAATATCATATTAATAAATTATATTTATTATAATACATGTGGGCGCTTGTCAATGAATTAATGATTCGACATGGGGGTTTTAGAAAAGTTAATGAAATAAATATAATTTGTAACGCGTTTATTTAATGTCATAACTCTATAACTTCAAACTTGATTATAAATATCAACACAACCCCAACACTTTTTCCTAATCACTGTGCACAACAATTCTGGAGAATTATCTCATGGCCAAAAGAACTCCCTCCACCAATATTTCTCTCAAGACTAAGAGAGATCCTTCTCCATCAGATCAAGGTGATCTAAGGCAGAAAAACGCAAGAAAATGATTCTCCATGCTAGCACCTTGAGATTCTTTTGGTGACGTCTAGCGATATGTGTTTCACATGTGGATCAATACTAGAGGAATTATAAAAATGGATTTTTTGACAAAATGAAGAATCACATCAGAACGTGATCAGAAATATCGATGAAGAAAGAATGACATAAAAGGTACTTCTTGTAAATTAATTAAATTAATTATAATCAACATGTGATGATCCTCCTTTGTGGTTCTGGGAATATTCTTCTTCTTTGTCTATTTCTGTGATTCTATCTGTAGAGGAAGGCGTTTATCATTATATTGATCCCAGATTGATCATTTCTAATGACAAAATGTCAAGTTGGCACATCCACCCATGAGCTTCCACTATGATCGGGTCCTTCAGTTGAGAGTTTGCAATATTAATTTTTCAAAGAAAGGTTTACCAAGTATTCTGACCACAATATCATGGGTTATATCCTCTTTAAAATTTATTTTAATCTCCACAATAGTTATTAAGGGGTTACTTACAATCATTTTATTTTGATATATCCTATAACATAAAGAACATGAATTCCTCAATAGATTCTTTGAGCAGAAAACATTTCACCTATGCTATGATCGAACCATCATAAGAGTAGAACATTATAGCTATTTTTTCATAGTTCTATATTGGTTCTCAAGAAACATGGGTCAAGTTATTCTTGTCTAGTGTTCAATTTAACTCATCACATCTTGAGATGATAACTCCGTAATAGAAGTTTGATGAATAATTTCATGGAATTAGATACTCTCTTTATAGTGGATAGACTATTTCTTAGAAGTTGTTCTCAATGAAGTTTATTCTATGTTTCAAAACATAATATGTTGTACCTTTTCACCTATGAAAATATGTAATAGGATATTTTCATATTTCCTAGTGGTAAGTGCACCCAAGAACCCTAGATATGTTCTATGTCATATGGAAATGAATTTGGTGGCCATATATGAGATGGGTTGTGAATAATTTTGTCTCTCATTCCTATTATGTCCAAGAGTTCAAGGAAAAGAACCAAAGACCTTCAGGTTTGCTTCATCAACTTTTAGTGGAAAATTGAAAGTGGGATGATATTTCTATGTAATTTATGGTTGAATTGTTTCATACCCATAAAAATTAATGTGACATGGGTGGTGATTGATAGGCTGACCAAGTCATCTCACTTTATACCCATTCGTGATACAACCAATGTTAATGAGCTGGGAAATCTCTATGTGGGAGATGTTATTTGTTTCCATAGAGTTCCATCTTCTATATTATCTAATAGATATTTTCATTTTAATTCTCGTGTTTGGAGGGGTTCTTGGAAGAACTCAGATTTTATGTTTGTTTAAGAACATCATACCACCCACAGATAGATTTATTAATAGAGAGAGTTATAAAAACTATTGAGGATATGTTTCAAGGCTATGTCCTCGATTTTGGTACATATTTGAATGAACATTTTTTTATTAGTTGATTTTTCATATAAAAATTGTCACCAAAGCATGATTAGAATGGATTATTTTGATTCCTTCTATGATCATCAATGTATGACTACGTTGTGTTGGTCAGATATCAATGAACGATCCTTTGGTAGACAGATATTGGTTCAAGAAGAAAATGTAATGATTCATTAGGTTTTTTAGAAAATTGTAACAATATAGAGTTGATAAAATTTTTATGTTTATCATATTTGTAGATTGATGGAGTTCTCAGTTGGTGATCTGGTGTTATTGAATGTTTCAACTCATTAGGGCATCAACAACTTGGGTGGAAAGGGAGGATTGATCCTCATTTTTTTGAAAAATTATAAGTTTTTTGAGTTGGTGGGGAAGTCGAATACCATTTATCACTTTGGCCCCTTTTGACCTTGATTCATGAAAATTTCCATGTACCATAGTAGTGAATGTATATTTCTGATCCATCTCTTGTTTTGAGCTCGATTTCTCCACACTTTGAGCCAGATTTTTCGGTGACTGAGAATCCCATCAGGAACACTGATTATAAAACCAATATACATTTTTGGAATAAAGATTCCATTGGTTCTGGATATATGATATCTTGGTTCTAGTACTCATGAGACATAAAATAGAGAGGCACCAAATAGAGATCATTGTCCTCATTTTTTGACATGGAGACTTCTTGAAAGGCTTTCTGAGAATAGGGAGTTTCTTTGCTGTGGAAGTTGCAACATCCTATTACTAATTTCAATGTACTCCTCACCACTATTTTTTATTATTCATTGTTTAGGGGTTTTCAAATGTGGTATTTGGGGGAAATAGGATAATTTTGAAAAATTATGGGTTATGCAGGGTTCGTGCATGGTTTTCCAAAATCATGGACCCGCCTAGTGTAAACCATGAAAAACTAAACAATAATATTTTTTATGGTTAGTGCACAATGAAACAATATAATCAACCCTAAAATTGAAAATTTTCACCGCATTAGATGGGAGGGTGGGTATGGAGCGTGGTTTGAAATCCCAGTTGGGCCTTCCAAGATAATCGGGCCAACGTTGTTTTTTATTTCTAAAAATTATTTTGAAAGTTATTGAACAACCATATAAACACACTCTAGACACTTAATCAATATATTAAAAAATACTAGTTCTTGGGGGCTCTCAAGAACCCATTTTTTCTCCACTAAAAACCACAATATATAGGTCAAATCTTGTAGAACCTCATTCGATTACTCTATGGTAGGTTATCTTCTCTCTTTCCTTCTCTACCTCTCTCTTATTATTTCCTCCATATGGATTGTTTTATCATTTTGTTTTTTATGGATCTAAAATCTATTATTTTGGGTCATGAATCTAGGTTTGATTTCTCTACCTCTATTGTTGTCAATCATTATTGGAAAATCCCATAACATGTGTTGTATTTTATGATATTCATGATAGAAGTTTTGTGTTTATATTGAAATTTTTTATTTAATAAACCCTTTATTTTCTGAATTTATTTAGATTACAGTCATTTATTTATGAAAACAAAAATCATTGGGAATTTGAAATTGAATTTGGATTGGAATATATTTTGGAGAAAAGCCCCAATTCCAATGGAATTGGATATTGGTGTCATTTTTATTTCATAGAAATTGAATAATTTACTTGTAAAATGAAATTTTGAGAAAAATGTATTAAATATATTTGATAATAAAATATGATGGGGTTTATCATGAAAATGGAATGAAATGATTAACAACCCATGTTTTGGTTTTTTAAAGATAAATTGGAACATTCAAACTGTAAATGGGGTAGTAGTATTTTATACTATATTGAAATAACATTCCTATTATTTATTGACTAAATGATAACATGTGATCATATGAAGTTTGTGGTTTATTTGTAAAAATTTTCTAGTACGTTAATGCCCTAAATATTCCTTGATTCTTTATAGTTCTAACAGAAAATGTAGTTCAATAGATCTTCTCCCTAGTGGGATGTTAATGAGTCCTATTTGACATATGCCCATGGGAAATGTGTTCAAATTATCATGATAGTAGATATGAGATGTGTAAAAATATTATAACTAGAAAACTATCAAACCATTGGGTAGATGGCCGTGTTTTTTATTTTTCTTACATAGATATATATTACATTGATAGTGAAACTATTTACTCATACCTATTTGATTTATATAAACTTGTTTATAAAAATTATTTATTCATATAATTTTTTATAATATTACCATCTATTGACATGAAAATGATTTTTTGATTTAAACATGAACATTTACTATCATTATTGTTTTTTAAATTGAAATCATGATTTGGTATATTTATTATGCAATCATATTATGGAACACTTGGTGTAACCATAAAAGGATTTTAGCTCACAACCTAACTTTTCCTTCATGTATTTTTAGATTTTTGTCTGCCTGGTTTGAGTAAAGGGAACGAACCTCATAGAAGAGGTATATGTTCTTATACATTGGTCTCTGAGTGTAGATACCTTGGGGATGTCTATGGTTATTCTTTCAATATTTTGGTTCATAAATGATGTACTGTTTGTGTTTTGATATAGCTGTTTCATTCTTCCTATTGCTTCCATTGGTGGTTTTTGAGCACAATAATTTTTATCTTTACCTTTCATTGTTTTTGGGAAAAAATAGTTCCCTCTTTTTTCTTCTATGATACTAGGTGATAATTTCCAACTCATGGGGATCGATAAAACCCATCAGGTTATGTCAGTGTCCGTTCAGGTATCAGAGTACTTGGTTATCTGGGATGGTTCATGACTTACCTAAGCACTATTTTTCCAGATTCAACATATAATGGACATTAATATTCACAATATATTCTTATCTTTAATTTATTAAGTTCCATAAATTATTTAATCCTTTCTTTTACAGATACCATTATAATATGCCCTTTGGATATTCGTTATGACATGATAATGATACTCATTTTTTTCTTAGTGTAATTTTTTGGATTATGTCTTGTTCTTAATATCATTATGGGTTACACATAAAATGTAAATATTATGATGGGTTCACCTAGATATATCATAAATTTTTTAGGATTTATTTGTCTCGTGATATGTTATGTATGGGATTTGAGAGTAATCGTAATCCTTTATGGGACATTTCAAAGAATGTGATATCATCTATGATGTAATCCTTGACACATGTTTATGTAATTTTATATGTTTCTTCAAATTTCTTATGTTTCAATGATCATGTGGTTCCATGTTATATATGGTATGCCACCATTTGTTTATTCCTGATCCTTGGGTTTTATGTTATCATGTTATGCCTTCTGACTCACATTATACGAATCATTTACATGTTTTGTTCCCTACTGGTATTTTTAACTCACACCTATTGTCTATGTATTTCTCATGTTATCTTCTATAGTTATAGGAGCACAAGGTGAGTTAGGAGATCATTACAAGGATTAATAATAATTAGATTTAATATATTTTCATGTTGTATACACATGTACCTAGTCTTCTACAGACAATAGGTTTTTTTATCCATGGTTTGTAATTATTTTATATTTATACTTAAAATCACGTAACAATATGTGTAAAATGTATGTCTCTATATATTTTGTATCAGAGAATGATCAGGTAATATTTTGGGATTAGGAATATAAAAATTTATAGTAAACACAATGGATAATTAAATTCAAATTGATAACCTAGAAATTAACATAGGTAATCATAGGTTAGGATATAATATTACTTTATATGTTATTCATTCTATATTCAGAGTTTCCTTTTTATATTCCCTTCAGCTAAGTATTCAAGCCAATAAATTTTTTCAATTTTTTGTTGATGATCGAAAATAGAGGAATGTATTCCAATAACTAATGTGAAAAGAAATGTTATGATTACACTAATGAGATTCAAAACATGATGATAACGAATGCTCAGAACATCATGATAATAGAGGGTCAACTTGATCATGTTATTAACAATAACATAATTTTTTGGAACTCCCTCAATCACCTAATAATTATTATGTTGATAATAAATCTTTTATGTGAAAAATTCATCCAACCTTTAGTGGGTCTTCCAATCCCCTCATCATGGGACAATATATTAACTCCATAGAGATTATATTTTCTATCCTACAATTCTTATAAGAAGTCAATTTCATGTTTTCAGTTTATTATTTTGATAGGGAAGCTTATTTGTGGTGGAAATTAATCCAATACAAGACGTATAAAGTTGAAATATATTTAAATTAATGGGAATAATTATATAAAATAATTTTAAATAAATATTTTAACAAATATCTGTATCTAAATATAGAGAGGGATATACTTGGACTAATGAAAAAGAAAGATGGTTTTACCTATGAATATAATGTAAAAATTACAATACATATGTGATACGCCTATGGAATTTTCATGAACATTGAAATCAAGGTGGATCAATTATTTATTGGATTAAAGTTGTGTCTAAAAAATTCATCAGTGATCCATGAAATTGAAAACTATGAGGTGATTTTATATTATTATCTTATGGGTTAGATGGAGATTGGTTATTGTTAGTGGTTATATGGTGTTTGAGATAAAAATAAGACGTTATTTATTAGTATGGGAGGAATAATAGGTAATTACCTATAGGAAAGAAAACCTAACATCCAATGAGTCAAAATTAAGGGATGTATCTTGGGAATAGTCTAGAAACAACATGGTGATGCTTTTTATGTGGAAAATAGGGTCATCATACTAATCACTAATGATGGGATATGAAGAGTCCCACTGATACAAAAGAAGAAAATATAGTTCAGATCAAAACCTAGCCTAAAATATAGTGTTTCAACTGTAAGGAACAATGCAATTATGCATTCAAATTCCATAAACCAAGAGTTTTTGAAGAAAATTAATGGAAATAACCACCAAGGTATCATGTAAGTGCATATGTTATTAGTACTAGTAAAGTGGATATGGAAAATGATGTGGTGATAGATATGATGGTTATTCATTCACGAATAGTGCATGTACAATTTCATTCAAGTTATACGAATTCATTAATATCAATTATGTTTGGTATAACTATTCAAACACCCCTCAATATATGGATATTTATTAATCATAACGAAAAGAAAATGGTGAAATAATTTCATCTAAAGTACATAACTACTCCCTTATTAATGTTTGTGGATATAAACTTCCATAAAATAACTTCATACATTCCTTATTTGAGTTTTATTATATAATTCTATTGGATTGGATATATTTATATAATGAAGACATCAAATTGTTAGGAGATCTAAATCACACTTCACATATTGAGACATACTCTAATTCTATAAAAATGTAATGAGGAGGATGAATATCTATTGGAATATTCTTCTCCAGCATGGATACTATTTCCCTATGAGAAATATTATCCATATCAAATTATTGTGGCAATGTAGAGGATCGTGCTTCAATAAATTTCCATTTTGTGGTACTAAACATATGTGTTAAATGAAGAATTTTCTAGTCTTCCTCTTGATCGAGTGGTAGAGTTCTCTATGGAACTTATACATGATATTTTCCCATATAAAACACTCCTTAATGGATTGAAACCATTGGGATGAAATAACTAAAGAAGTAGTTACAAAAGAATATGTAAAAAGGTTTTATATGATTGATTTCTTCACTGTGGGGTGTTCTGGTCCACCTTTTGATGAATATGGATAGATCAATGCACATCTACATTAATTATCCAGACCTCAAACTACATGATAATTAAAAAGTATCCACTACGATGGAGAGATGACTTGTTTGATCAACTACTTAGGGATAATTATTTCTCTAAGGTGGACCATCGGCTAGGATAACACTAATTATAGTTTACGAAGGAAGATAATTCAATAACTACCATTTTATTCAATATTAGACACTATGAGTTCATAGTGATTCCCTTAAGACTCACTAATTCTCCATAATGTTTGATGGAAATAAATAATATAGTATTTAAATAGTACCATGATTTTTTTGGTAGTAAATATATATGATATTTTTATTTACACCAAGAGAAAGGAGAAGAATGAAATGAATTTTAATACCATTCTAAATACATTGAGAAGGGATAAACTATAAGCAGTGTAAAGTAAATGTGACTTCAAAATAGAGTATGTATAATTCATGGGAAAGTTATCACCAGCATTGGGGTATATTTGGAGCCTTATAATACAATTATAATTGAGTAGTTTCCCAATATAGTATCTATAATTAAGATCCAATGTTTCCTTGGTCTGGAGGGGTATTACATATGATTTGTGAGAAATTTCTCACAATTTTCTAGCCCAATTACCAAGATTCCCTTAAAGGGTGTAAGGATTTTTGGACTACTAAATGTTAATATTACTTTAAAATGGTTATAAATGACTTATCACTTCCCCAATACATACACTACACACATGTAGAGAACCCTTCATTATATTCAACAATGCATCAATGTAGTGACCAGGTTGTATACCGAGGTAAAATGATAATGTCATATGCAAATCCTCAAGGCATAAAAAATTTAATTAGAAAACTTATCACAGGAATTGTATGTAGTTGGAGGATATGATCTTTACATTAAATATTATGTGAAATTGTCAATATGGGAAAAAATGTGAGGTATATACGGATCATAAGAGCCTAAAATATATTTTCACATAAAAGGGTATTGATATAATTTAGTGAATATGGTAATACCTATTAAAGGATTATTACTTCTTCATCCACTACCATCCTAATAAATAAAATAAGGTGTCATATGATCTAATTAGGAAGGATCCTACAACAATATTAATTATTTGAATTAAGAAGGATCCATTCTTAGATGACATTTAATGGATGGACATTGGAATAATAAAGGAACTAACATCATAATTCCTTTCTCAAATGATTTCTCAATCAAACATTTTGATGATTATAATGAATGATTAAAAAGATTATGTGATAAGATAGAATAATGTGAAAGCTATCAAAAAACCAAAATCCTCAATGTTTGAAAATTATCGGAAAGGGGTTGTATAATTTGGCCCAAGACAATGTGTAGCATCAACTACCAAGTTAAAGAATGATATTTTAAAGGATTAACCTATCTCAACCTTCTCCATCCACCAAAGAAGTGTAAAGATATATCTAGATCTCTAAGAGTACTACTGTTGGTAAAATTCAATTAATAATATCATTGAATATACATAAAAATTAACGGTATGTTATAATGTTATGGCTAAAGGGGAAAGTAAATATTGGTTATGAAATAATTACCCATGCCTATATTTAAATGGATACACATCACCATGGAATATTTTCTATATGTCCAAAGATATCCCAAAGAAATATTCAATACTGGTTTTTGTGGAACCTCTTACAATGAATTGTCACTTAGTTGAAATTTGATAGGACTTCTCATATGGTAAAAAATCATATATATACATCAAAGATGTGGTGAGGCTATCTTGGTACCATTATCGATAGTATTTTATAGAGATCTATGATATACCCATATGTTTTAAAAAAGACTCCAAAATTCTCTCAAAACTAGGTTGAAATTCATTATGAAAAATCAACCTCAAAATGATTGCTAATCTAAGCAGACTATTCTTAAACTAGAAGACATGATTAGAGAATTCTCCATGGAATTTGAAGTAGGATTGGACAAATCTCTTCAACTTATTTAGTTCTCTTGCATTAATAGTTTCAACACAAGCTTCCAAATATATCCATATTAATCCCATTATAAGAGAATATTCACATCACCTTAATGCTGGGAAGAATATGGTTAATGAAATATGTTGGGACGTGAAATGGTAAATGAAATGGTTGAATATTTAAAGAGAGTTTTGTTGCATATCAGGGCTTCTCAGGGTTGACCAGATATCTATGCATAAAATCATCTATGGGACTTGATGTTTGAGGTCAGATATAAGGTATTCTAGCACATATATCTGTTGAAGAGATTCATTAAATTTCGGAAGAAGGGACAACTATGCCCCAGGTACATTGACCCCTTTTATATTCATGATTTCATTGGAGTTGATGCATATCTACTTGAAATTCCCCCAATTATGTCTCAAGTACATGATGTATTCCATGTATCCATATTAAGGAAGTCCATACCCTATATATCACATGCACTGAAGTAATATGTGGTGGAGGAATAAAATGATCTCTATTATGGGGAGTAAATGGTCATGATCTAGGAATGTTGAGATAATTTTCCCTATAAAGTCGCCACTAAAAAATTCAATGTACTGTAGAAGAACTATAAATACAGATATGAGATATGGGAAAAGGAGGAAGCAATGAATGATAAGTACACTCAAATTTTTCCACCATAGCAAGTAACATGAAAATTCAAGGGAGAAATATCTTAATGGTGGAAGATTTTAATGACCCATAATTTATGTCAATGGAATTTCTCTTCATATAATTATTTACTATAGTATGAGTAATGTACATCACATAGATAAAACAAAAAAAATTATTCTCATAATTGAAGAATGCTAAATTATACAGCTAATAAACAAATAATAATTCAATATATTATAACAGGACCCTAAATAGAATATATGAGAATAATAATAGGGAAATTTGGATCTGATCAATCCACCAAAATGAATGTAATCATGAACAAATTTGTTGAAATAAACATAATGTTAATAATACAATATTCACTTTAAATATGATATTATATATAAACATGATAGAATATAAAGCTGAATGAAGAATAAATTGAATAAGAGTTATTTATAGGGATTAGGGAACATATTTTAACATTATAAATCTTACTTTAGGAATAGTTGTCTTACCATTGGAATAATAAACTTTTGGATGAGTAATCTGACCATTAAGAATAGTAATTTTTCTGTTAGAATAGTAACCTCACCAATAGATGTGTTAAATAATATTTTTCTATCATAATAGATGAAAATATAATATATGTAATACAATGTACAATAAAATACAGTAATGAAAATAATATTGATATTGTTGGGCCAAAATAATAAACTAATGAATATAATAAAAAAACCTATCCTCTCCCCTTATAAATAACACCCCACACCACCCATTACCCTCACTTTTTATAAGACCTGAATCTTTACAAATCTATAAAAAACACTCTAATATCCACTCTCCCAAAATATATGTGGTTCTGATCCATCTAAAAGAAAAATTATATTTTAATTAAGGGGGATTTCAAGCAGGTGATATTCAAGAGGTGACATTCTCAGACTACCCCTTTAAATTATTTTAATCTTCTACCATTCCATTTCCTAATTAAATTGACATATAATAATATTAATTAAAGTATAATTTATAAAATTTAATTCTATATTTATAGTGGAATATATTTTATCCCACCCTTTTCTCATATCCACTTATTCAAAAAAAAGGAAATTGTTGTCCACATTATGTTGGCTATCCACCTTCATGGATGGTGAGATTTCATTTCTATTTAATTCCTTCATGGAAGTTTTAATATAACTAATTATTGTTTTAAATGAACTAATTATGTATGTCCTATGTTTTAAAAAGAATTATTTTTACATTTATATAACAATATATAAAATGAAACTTGTTTGAGATTGTCGGAAAAACCGTCAAATTAAACTAATCATGTATCATCACTGTTTTATTAAATTAATCATCAACATGTAATAAAAATTTTATATTGGACCATTTAAAAATATAGAAGTATATTAATACAAAATCATTTCACTTATAATGTAGTATTCTCATTTGACAATGACTTCTATAGTTATGCATAAGTGAACTGACAGTGATATCATGAAATGAGCGCTCCCATATCAATGAAATAAAAAATTATAACTCATCAAAATGACCATAAATGAACATAAAAAAATATAATAAATATAATTTATGTGTAATATGTTAGGAATTAATTATTTAATGAATATAATTTAATTATACAGGATAATAATTGAAATTTATGAATGCTTTCAATCATAAGGTATGGGATCTCTCCATACATCTTTATTTACTTTAGGTAACACATTAAAATTATTTTACTCAATTTATATATTAATTATTAATATATACAACTATAATAGTCTAAATATATTTTCCCAATATATATATATATATATCTATTTATCATTCATTGTTGGGGAAATACATTTTTTAAAAGGATACCTTCTAAATTCCTCTTGATAAGAAAACATGATTAAAAGGAAATTCTTAGTTTCTTACCCATTTTAAAGTAAAATACATAAAATTATTGAATCCACACATATTTTCTAAAATATTTCATTTTATCATGAAAACTAATTTTATATAAATTTGTATTTTATGGAAAAAATTACACCTTTATCCTCTTTAAAGCCAACATATTATTTTCCCAAAAACTGTACTTATGTGACACATTTCTAAAGTTACCTAACCACTCTTTTTCAATATTCTACATTAGTTGTACATATATATTAATGAGATGTCTTTTTTCATCCTTTATGAATATCCTATAATTATTTAATAACTTCTTTCATGGATATTATTATGATATTTCCATTCGTTATGTCTTATTTGATACTAGATCTACCCAATCATTTATATCTCAATGTTTATATAAGGGAATCACAACAAAAATTAAATATTTAGATGATTTTTTTGAATTAAAAACTCATAATGGTATGATTAATTCATCCTAAGTCTATTATTATTATGTAGATTAATTTTATGTGAATTTATTTCCTGTAAATACTTTCATTCTTCCTCATGTTGAATTTGATTATATTTGGGGAAGAGTATCCTTATTTACATAAACCCCACTTGAAGTTATAAGAAATGAAAGTTCGGTTTGATATTTAAAATAAACCCATGATTTCTTATCAGTGTGATGAAAAAAATGATCTTCTGGTAGAAATTTCATCCATCGTATGGGTTATGATTCAGACTTTAAAAGTAAATTTTTATCTGATGGTTGGGAAGAAACAGAACATAGAATATTTTTCTAATATGAAAGTGTTTAGTGATTTTATATGATTCAATTTTAATTTCTTCCACTGACTTGTAAAATTATGTTTTCATGTGAACTCAAACTATGTGGTACACCTATTTCGAAGACTCCATATACAATGGCCCTAATTGAGTTGTAAGAATTGAAGAATAAAATCATAGAGAATATTTACATGGGATTATATCATGTGTCTCCCCATAGGGTGAACTTATTCTATTTTTTTAGAAGAAATATGGATCAATGAGACTCTTTATTTATTTTCAAGAACATAAAAAAGATATCAATTAATAAGAGATACATTTTACATTGTATTAATGATTTTTTTGACCAAATACATGGAGATTAATACTTTATCAATATTTATCTTGATTATAAATATCATCAATTGAGGGTAAAGAAAGAGGATATACCAATGATAGAATTTCATACAATGTTATGACACTATGAATTTTAGTGATTCCATTTTGTCTTACTAATCCCCTAATCATCATCATGGATTTAATGAATAATGTCTTTATATATTACCTTATTTATTTTGTGGTGGTATTTATTAATGTTATTATTGTCTATTCAAAGAGAATGGTAGATTATGAAGATCATTTTAGAATTCTGGTGAAGACCCTAACGAAGGATATACTTTACGTAAAATTTACACAATGTGAATTTTGGATTTTTAATGTTTCCATCTAGGGTCAAATAATATCATGTGAGTGTATATTGGTAAACCCTTAAAAGAAATAGGTTATTATAGATCGTACCATACCAAAATCTATGAATGAGATCCATATATTTCAAAGTTTTTGGATATTATTGATTCTTTGTGGGGGATTTTTCAAGTCTATCGAATAAAATAAACAAACCATCTTGGAAGGGTCTAAGTTACTATAGATATATGAATGTGATGAATGTTTTAAATAACTATATATAATGATATATAGTGTACATATGCTTACATTAACCATTAGTGGAGAAGGGTTTGTAATATATTGTGATGCATTAATGAAGGTATTAGGATGAATCTAAATTCATAATGATATGGTTATAGATAATGGATCATGAAAATTTAAGACCAATGAGTATAATTTCATAAATCATGATTTTATGTTAGACAAATAATTTTTTTAATTAATGATAATGAGGCATTATATCAATTTTGAAAGGTGATACAAATATATACTGACCACAGCATATTAAGTTATATTTTAAATCAACAATATATGAACATTTTCCAATGAATATGGTTGGAGATTATTAAATATTATGACAACTTCATATATTAACACCCTAGGAAAGCGAACAAGGCTATAGATCAATTGAGTCTAAAGGATCATGGAAGATTATATATGATAAGGATCCCAAAGGATCTAGTATTTATAGACATGAAAAGTATGGATCATGAGTACATTGAGGAATGGTAGAAATATTATCTTACCAAAATGAGGTTTGCACCATATATCCATGTAAATATTAAAGAGGAATAGAAAGAAGATATAGAGCTAAAAAAGTATGTGAGAGATGTTCATGAGTTCAAACATGATTGTGATAGATTTATAATGTTCAATAATAATGTATGTTTTACATAAATACCAAATTTTAAGAAGGAACTGGTAGATAAATTTCATAGATCATCATTCTTTATTCATATTGAAAGTAAAAAATGATTAATATAGATTTGAAAAGGTATTTATGGTGGGATGGAATGGAGAGATATATTGCAATAAATTCTTCTAAATTACTAGTATGTTTGTAAGTTAAGGATAGAAGAAAAATCTATGCGCAAATCTTACAACCATTACCTATACAAGAATGAAAATTGGAAAGCATAAACACATATATTTTTATCGAACTTCTCAGAAAATCTAAATGGAATAATTTTATTTTTTTGTAGTAATTCACTCTACTAAGTTATCATAATTAATTCACATTGGATAATATTTTTTTAATAATCAATATACTCAGCTATATAGTAAATAGTAGGTAATATTGTATGGTGTACTATTATAAATTGTATCAGTCCAGTATATGCGGTTTACATCAATGTTATGGAGTATTATTCAGCATGATCTGGATACCATGTTAGGTATCAATGATATTAATGATATTTATATATATTTATATATATGGTCACTATAAAAGGACTATTCATAATTTATAAAACATGTTGATATATTAATCTATAAATTTCAAAGGAAGTTGAGATTAACACCTTTCTTTAGTGGAATTTTTTTAAAACAATATCTTTCACTCCATCACTTATATATCTCTTTATAAATCACTCCATGGTCGGTAGTCTTTAAAAACTAAATCATGCTAGAATTAATTTGGAGAACGAAATTTATTAGGACATTATTTTTTTTTTGAAATTTCCTAGAAGGTCATATTCATTATAAAGTATATATGAGTAACTCAGAGATATCAAAATGTTGATGTTGAAATTGTTTTGGAACTATATATAGATTGAGGTCGCTGGCATGGAACTCTAATGAATATCTACCTAGAATATGGTGATGAGCATTAGAAATAAGTTTAGGTTATTCCCTAAGTATATTTTCCCTTTTATAATCTATATCATATTAGTATGATTTCTTATCGATCGACACATCCATAAAATTCCCCTCAAGTTCATGATGTGTTTATTGTTTCTCTCCTAGGGAAGTGCATAACTGATACATCATGTTTATGGGAATAAGAGGTCATAAAACTAGAGAAATTTCATTATTATGAAGAATAACTATTATAGATTTTTTATTTAAGAGAAAATATTCAACAAAACTAGACCACTCACATGTTCAATGTTTTTTGGAAAACTTACCTATTTAAAGAATATAAGTGGAATCCTGAGGATGTCTTGACGAAAAATTATCCATATCTATTTGTATTAGAGTAAAAACTTATATGGTTGAAATTAATATTAATGGGTGTATAATAGAATACCCACATATTTTTTATGTATTTCTCCATAAAAAATTATTTCTTCAATAGCACGTGTTACATGCTACATTGAGTTTAGACGAACAATGTATCAATATTAAAATATTTTGCTACTTTTGTCACATCGCCATTGTAATAGTGTTTAAAAATAATAATAAATAAATTATTAAAATTTTAAATTCAAAAAAATTATAAAATATATTCATTATTTATAAAATCATTACAATTAAAAAAATACATGAAAATAAAAGTAATGTTTTTATAAAAAGAATATGCAACTGATATATTTTAATATTAATAATATAAATTAATCACTATTTCTAGATGATTTTATTAAATTTATATATTATTTATCTAATAAAATGTTGGAAATGTTCAATAAAATTGAAATAATAGTATAAGATTAAATCAAGATTTATCCATAAAATATATTTCTCTCTAAAAAGTGATTTTCATCACATGTTGTATGATTATTTTAAAATTAATTTCTTCCATTTTTAGAAAATTAATTTAAAAAAAATCATTCTATATTTCAATCTGGATGTTCAAATTTTTAAAATAGGAACATTTGATTCTTTTTCAATATGAATAGTAACCGTGGTAAAATTTATCACCTCTGTAAAATGTAGATCTGGTTAGTCTATAATAATAATAGGTGATAAAGCCATAATTTTTCACCCTAGTTATCATTTGATAAATAAAATTATACCATTATAGCATTAGGATGTAGTTATGTTAGTTTAATTGAAATTTTTCATGAAAATGAATTATATATTTTTTAAATCAGATAATGTTACAAAATTTCACTCTCTTAGTTTTAAATATCCATTATTGTTTCACATAGGTGAAAAAATATTTATTAATGAAAATTATTATTAATTTTGTTCCCAATAAAATTATATTCATGTTCTTATTTAGTTTATATTCTTTATGTATTATATAATTACCTTGAATTCTAACACAATGACAAAATAGTATATATACAATAAATAGAAAAATAAAATGAATGATATTGAGAAAATTAAAATTGATATAATATATGTAAGCTACAATGTTACAAGAATATTATAGGAGACTATAACATAATATTTTTTTCATACAATATATTATATTTCAAACATTATTTATAAGTATATGAAGTCAAATTAAATTAATAGTGTCATTACTGACAATAATGATACTTTATCAAAATAACATTTATTAAATTATGAAAAATATAGTAAAAATAATAAAATATGTCAAGGTGGATATGGAATGGTCTTAAATTTAATGAAATTGGAAATTAAGGTATAATAGTCACATTATAAGTAAAATTTACAACCAATTAATATTGAAAAACTTATTTTCACAATTAGAATTAAATTTTTTTAACGAAGGGTTAATCAAAAAGATAAAGTATAAAATGACAAAAAATTTGTATAAATTCTATTAGATTGTGGTATTAAAACCCTATAGAACATTATATTTTAATATCTATTAATTTATATGAATTTTTCAAGAGAATCAATTTATTATATTTAATCTTTAAAAAATTACAAATGTTCCCCTCACCTCAATTAAAAAACAGCACCTCCTCCTCACTTATTAACACCACAATGAGATTTGTAGATAGAACAATATCTATTATTTATATTCTAAATATCCTTATCCACATTAATTATGTTTTTTTATTCTTAAAATACTATCCCTATTGGCCATTATATAATATCTCAAAAAGAAATTTCATAGTAGTGGTAATATCCTTAATCGAACACATTCGTTTATACTCTTCCTTTCCACATATAATTCGTTGGTATTTAGAGAAAAATATTAACTTTATTATCATAATTATTATGAATTTATTATTATTATGAATCTAACATTATACACCGTATTTCTATCAAAGGAAAAGTGATTGTATCCCTTGTGCACTTGTAAAACTTACAATCTGCATATAGTGATGCAATTCAATTTTAATAAAAATATTTTATGGAACGGTATTATGGTGTATTTAATGTTTAAATAATATATTTATCAAAAAATTATACCTAATTAATGTTAATATCAGATATACCTTTTTTCTATCCAATCCTTTGGGAAATGTTAACATCATTCATGCTTATATGAGGACTACAACATCCACAAAGTGATGTGATAATTTCTTCATTTATATTTTAAATGGATTGTAATGAAGAATAATTTTATGAATATATATGATATATTAATGATATAATAATGTTGAATTAATATTTCCCATTTTTTTCTATCCATAAAAAAAATAGAAAAAATTATTCATGCGTACGTACGGCCTACCATCTCCCGGAATGGTGTAATTCAATTTTCTATATATAATTTTTTTAAATGAATTTAAATTTTCATATATTTAATGTGTATGATATTTTATAAATATTAATATTATGTAAATTAGGGATCCTAGATAAATGTAAAACAACCATAATAACTAAATTTATGTACTCAATATAAATAAAACAATGAACACCCAAAAATGATTATTTTAATAAGAAATTATTGATAAAAGGTGGTGTTGGAAGGTTATAAATGGATAATATATGATATTATAAGTATGATCATTACTCTATTACATATTTATAAAATAGTTAAATTAATTATTCAGGGTTTTAGAGTGATTTTAAAGCAAGTTGAATGAAATGTTAGGGGTTTTATGTTAAAACCACATTATTTATAGGGATTTATTATGATTGAGTTATGATGAAAAAATATTATTATAAACCATTATAGATACTCGTGATTTTTTGTAGAGACCCAAACTTGACATATGTAGACATTACATTACTTTTTCTGAATATTTAATAATTGAAAAAAACAGACGCCCAATGACTGTATTAGTTTAGTATCATTGGAAACTTGGAAAATAATCTTCTACTCATGGTGACAGATCTCCAACATCTCTCATAAATATATTCACCTTTTGTTTTCTTACATAAAACTTTATTTATCTCCTGGGGAAAAGAAAATATAAAAAGGGTGAGATCAAATGCTCAGTAAGGGTAAACATGGAGAACATAAAAACAATCCATAAACATTTGAACGTAAAAACATGAATATAAAACATCAAAATCCTGAGTAATGACATAAATCTTGGCAGTACATAAGGCATAGATCATAAATTAAAATTAATCATGATAAAATATATTGGGAATAAAACATATAATTGTGGAAAAACATTAATCACATGTCATTATTTCCATAGTATCCAAGCCATTGCTGCCAAGACCATCATAGTGGACAAAGTCCATTACTGAAGTAGGTTTACTTGCTGTTCCATCCCTGTATTACTGAACTGGATTTTACTTTCCATTCTAGCCATGTCTATATCATGAGATATAAATCATTACCCAATTCATTGGAGGGAGATATAAGTCGCACCCTTCTTATAATGAAATCATTCTTTCGTGTTCCACAAAGTAAACATAAATCGTTCATCATAACCCAAAGAATAATATGGGTTTCATAAACATCATCCCATCATAACATAACCCATATAAACCAAATGGATATCATTTCATCATAAAAAAAGTAAAACCACATAAATAATAGAGACATTATACTTGAAACCTAAACATACAAAATAATGTCATCTTAGATGGAAAATAGTTTTGATAAAACACTTAAAATGAATTCTTGAAGAAAATGTCCTTTCGTCTTCTAAATCATTTTATTTTTAAGAAATTCCATGAATTTTTTTAAAAAAAGGATTTTTTTGAAAATAATCATGATATCTTATAGAGTAAACTTCATGAAAAAAATGCATTATGAAACCGTAAAAATCAGTTTATTCCATATAAGTTAAAAAAATATTTTTTTCGTACTTTTGTAAGAAAAGTAAAAAAGTAAATTGTATGGTAAAAAAAATTCCTTCCATTCCTTGGGGTAAAAGTAAAAAAGGGTATAAATGAGTTTAAAAATAAATGAATTAATAGTAAACATTTTATGAAAACATTTTGAGAAATCTTGGACATGGATGATAAACATAACCCGAGTAAATACTTTAGAATAAACAATTACGGATAAGAACGAGATTGGAATAATTATCCCTTACCATTTATTATCGGTGAAATAATACGTTTCATAAAATAATGAAAATTACATAAAACATTTATTGGAAGCATAAACCCCATACAAAATAAATAGATGGGGATTAAGGCATATGTCTCAAAGAAATAAAAGTGAGATGAAATAATCCCTTCTCATATGTTCAATTTCTTTTGTATGTGTCTGAGACTCTTGTATAGTGGGTTTAAACCCATTATTAACTTGTTAAAGTACCATACTTTTATTTATGATATAATATATGATTCACTTACGACTTTATATTACCCATTCCTTTGTCAATTCCATGTTAAATCAACGTTTTGGGTAAAATCATTTCATTTATCGTCCGTGTTTTAACTTGTTATTGTTCATATGATTACATAGATCATGATTAAATATTTACATAATTTCAAACATTATTAATATATAATATATATACATCATATAAATATATATAATATATTGATAAATTGAATGAAATACACTGTTCATGGAGACGGTAGGCCGTACGTACGCATGAATGCAGTTTTCATTTCCTTATTAAATTGAGTGGACGTAAATGACACATATATAGATATTTATAATAGAATTATTATTTTATATATTTCATTAATACATATTATATATATGTTATAATCATTCTTTAATGGTTAACATGGATATTGAATCTCATTGCATTGTGGAGACGGTAATCCATACGTATACACGAGCGATGATATTGTTCCCATAATTATTGAATGGAATTGGAGAGGATGATATAATATATCAGTATTAGTATTATGTTATAATAATCATATATAGTGATTATTTCCACCATTATACCCATCAATGTAAGGTGGTGGTGGAAAAACAGATCACACCACGGCGTGGAGACGGTAAGCCGTACGTACGCACACCCGATGATTTCATTTTCCGTAGGATGGATAGAATGTGATATAGGGTTGTTTCATATATATAATATCATATCAGAATATTTGTGATACTGATTTTATTACTTTATAATCAAATAAATAAAAAATAATAAGTACAAGGGTAAATAAATTTGAAATAATCGGTAAAGGATATTACCTCTTCTTCGACGCGCCTCTTCTAAACCTCTACATAGGGCACTAAAGTTAGTCTTTGAAGAAGATCAGGGCCTATAGTATGTTTCTAGGGAAGTGAAGAAAATAAATGGATAGGGTTTGGCTGAGCTTGAAGGCTCAAAATATTTTGTAGATGAGAGGGAGGAGGTACCTTTTTAAAAGGGGGGAGAGGGGCCCCTTTGGAAACCTAAAAAATATTAATTAATAATAAAAATAAAAAACATATAAATACCTCAAACAAAGCAATAAATTCGAATATGAGATGATATTGGGTTGTAATATAATCATCCAATAAAGATTATACATGTTTCAAGTTTGTTTTAATCCTTATCATTTTGATTTATCATTATTTAATTTATTTAAATTTATTTGGAGTAATAATATTCAATTTTTTAAATTTTTATAAATACATACAAATGTTATGTTAATTTTACATAATTATATATATTAATATATTTTTTACCATATTATTTTTAGTTTTTAATTTTTAAAAATTTTTGTGATTTTGAACCAATTTAATAATATGTCATTTTTATAAAATATCAATAGTGTCAATTTTGACACTATTCAATTATTTGAATTTAAATTAAATCCCCACAGAAGATATATTCAAACCAAAATATTTAATAGATTTATAACATGACATATTCATCTAAAATATTCATGTATCACATTAATTTTTTCATATAACATTTATTTTAATATTTTTAAAACCATTTTTTTGATATTTCTCTTAATAAAATTATTACTACAATATTATTGTATATTTATTTAATATAATTTTTTGTTGCATAAAAATTAAAAATAAAATACTATGATGCATATAAATCTAATATCTACCATAATAATACTTTACCTCTAATTTATCATCTTAAAATCACAACATTTAAATTGTTATATCTATTAAATAATGAAGGTGACAATTACATCATTTAAAATAAAATAATATACGTGTCATAATGGATTTTATAAGGCTAAAAATGGTCAAATATTCAAACATTGGATGATTAGGGTTTATATATACATGAAAATTATGTTTCGATCAGGTTTTTGTGCATTTTATAGTCACTATTAATTTAATAAAATCTATATTATTTATTTCTCACTAAATAATCAATTTCTGCATCACTATTGTGTCACCATTAATAAAAATTATTTAATCCAAAAAAATTCAAAATAAATTCAGTAGATGTAGATAATTTTATTATATTTTTTGTTACTATTTTCTGTTCGATGTTTTATAATGTTTATCACTAAATTAAAATTATTAAACTTATAATATATAAGATAGTGACATGTTGTCACTTTCATTGATTCTAATAATAATTACATAATTGTCATGGTCAAAAGTCCATGAAATTAATCTATTCTGCCCCTTGGGTGATATGGGTCGACTTTTATTCATCTAATAGAATTTTGGCAGGTGTTAAGGTAATTTTATAATCTTATTTTTACCCTTAATTACCTGATTTACCTTTAACAGTAGTAAATAAAAACTACCGTAGTTACTATTCATAATGTCTAAAAAAAACATTTAACATAATTTGGACCTACCGATTCCAAATATGGAATCCAATTTTCCATGTTCAGAACCCAGAATTTTCTGTATT
The DNA here is from genome assembly GCA_963277665.1 of Viscum album. Taxonomy (NCBI): domain Eukaryota; kingdom Viridiplantae; phylum Streptophyta; class Magnoliopsida; order Santalales; family Viscaceae; genus Viscum; species Viscum album. The sequence goes on from OY728150.1 coordinate 1,968,271,903, forward strand.
TTATTTAATATTAATCCTACTGTTGAGAAAATGGGTTTTAAAAGTTAAAATATTGCAAAAGATTTAAATGTTTTTACCTATGAATTCAATGTAAATTTGATGATAATTAATTGAATTATATTAAATGAAAAAAAAATATTCTATCTATACTTTGAAACAATTTCCTATTTTAATTTAACCATATAAATTATCTCTATGATAAAAGTAGTTTTTAAGTAAAATTTAGCATGTTTTTACTATTCATCAAAATTAAAACGTTTTCAAAAAAATATCAAAACATTATAGAATGTATATTTTTATATCCTGATTCAAAAGGAGAAGTTTATTATGTAAAATTGAACTTATAAACTTATCAAAATTAGATTTAGAATGGGTGCTCTATCAAAAGGCTGCAAAACTGAATTTTTTGAAAAATACGTATTTTACCCGAAATATTTATTTTGTTCTCATACCATGTTCTAGAATATGTGTAAGATGAATGATAATGTTATAAAATTAAAAATGTGTTTACTACTATTCATAACATCTATTTCATAATAATATTATAACAATAAATCGTTGTTTAATGAAACTCAGTATTACGTACAATACAGGCTATTGAGGATGGTCACTCTTACGTGCAACACATGACAAGAGTAGTGTTGAGTATAATACAAGATAATACAGGGTTTTTTATAGAACAAGATAATTGTTGTATAGTGTAAAACACAAGACATCAAAGAAATTAAAAAGAATATTTCTGATAAAATCTCAGGGTGTTACATTCTACCACCCATAAAATGAATTTCTCCCTCTAAATTTATTGGGGTTTTAAATGGTTTTCTACTTTAAAGTTTCATTCATGGAGTCCCACATCATAAAAAGGATTACTAAAAAAATTTAAAATGTAATGTATGAAATGTAATGGTTACCCAGATTAACTCATCACTGGGTTTCCACATAGGAGAATATAGGTGAAAACATGGATATGGAATTGAAATCTAACCATCAACTTGTGATACAATGTAGTAGAGGACATGGAAATGAAAAATCCAACTATCACAAAGCCATAAATTTGTGATGACCTACGGTACCATCTATGTCATCAGATATGAGGGCACTAAGACAACATTTTTGGTTGTCAAGATCATTTCCCAAATGTTGAAGGATTTTTGAATTAAAATAAATACATACTTGATTTTTGTAAAATATCACCAGTAATCATGCCATGAAAATTTTCCACATCATCTCTTAAATAAATTAATGTGAATTTTTTATTCATAAAATATAAGTAGATCATGCGATAGAATGATAGGTCATTCCATCTGTCTCAAACATAAGGTCAGAAAAAGTTACTAAATATGTATATGTCCATATATGGTGAGATTAATCATATATAGTTCCAAAAATGTACTTATAATTCATCTATCATACCACTTAATATAATAAATCTAGTTCTTATTAACCAAGGACTTCCTATAGACCAGTGGTAGATGATAAAGGCATGCCACACTTTTGTTGTGGGTTCAATTCCCGCATCCTTGTCCGACGCGACGGGTTGTCACCCGTCCTGCAGGTTTTCCTTTTTCTAAAACTATACTATTATAACATTCTAGAAAAAAATTTCCTTAAACAATACTATCTGATGTCTATTCCATCCTTTAGTCTTATCGAAAATACTTTTGTACAATATCATTGTATAAAAAATTGATTAATATAAATGTCATCTACCGAGCATGTGAATACCATCATTTATCCCCCATATATCATAAGATATATCTTGTTTGTCACATTCCAAACATGTGAATATATTAATCATGTATTTTCTTGAAACATGATTTACCATTGAACCTTAGTGAAAACATGAATGCAGTAAAAAGATTCCTCTTTCCACATACATAAATCCCAAAATTTCTAAATACTCAAACCATGATGTCACTTTGTCCTTATATAAATCATGAGCTCATGAGTACTATCAAACATATTATTTTCTCCTTATCCCTTCATTATCTTCATATCATATTCTTTCCAAAATTAGTTCAATCACTTTTCATGGTTACGAGTACCATATTCTTATGGAATACCACAATGGACCAATACATAGATATTCCAATATACCATGAAATTTCCTCAACAAAATTATTCTTGAATACCATTACATAAACACTTCAATACATCCTCTTCAATGATTGACATGGAATAAGTCTTTCATAGAATTAGAATTAACCTCTTAGGTCAGGTCATTGAGTTGGGTAATTCCCATGTTCTCCACTCATAAGACATTGAACACCATAACAGTTTGTCACTCTATGACCCTTCTCCTCACACAGATAACATCTTCCCCACCATTTGATATATTCATCAATGTTCTTCTTCCCTTCTTTAGAAATATAAATCTCCCTTTATCTAAGCTCCTCACCATGGGAACATTTCTAAAAGTTCATCTTCCTCGTATTTGATGAATTTGGAATACCACTAAAGTTCACCTTGTTAAGCATATATCCTGAGGACTAATTCGGCATAATCACAATATATTTATTTCTAGGTATTACTCAATTTCATTGCTCATAGTCTCCAATTTTTCCATTGGATTCAATGTTGACCCATTTCCTTATGGTTCCCTCCATTGACTAAAACCAAAAACCATGGTGTAAGAAACAGTTAAAATAATGAGGAACCACATAATCATAAAAAGTTTAACTTATCACACATTATATAATCCATGAAACCTTATTTTCAACATAGGTTATTCATGATCATCAACATAATTCTAGTACTATAACCTATTGTTATACTAAACCTTAGGGACATCCCTAGCCTTACCTTAGAAATATCTCTAGGGATCTCACTAAAGTCTTCGCATCATAGTTTCAAAAGATAACTAAACCGTAGCTCTGATACCAACTGTAGATACCCAAACATGATGTATATAGACATTATATTTCTTTTTAGGAATACTTAATACATGAAAAAAAACCGATTCCCAAAGACCATATTAGTTTAGTGTCTTTGGAAACTCTAAACATACACTTCTACTCATGGTGAAAGATCTTCAACATCTCCCATAAATATCTTCCTTTTTTGTTTTCTTACCTAAAACCACTCTTTATAACCTAGGGAAGAGAAAACATAAAAAGGGTGAGCTCAAATTCTCAGTATGGGTAAACATGGAGAAATTAAAAACAATCCATAAACATTTGAACGTAAAAACATGAACATAAAACATCAAAAATCCTGAGTAATGACATAAATATTTGCAGTACATAACGAATATATCATAAAGGAGCGTTAATCAAGATAAAATAGCATGGGAATAAAACATTTTTTTGTGGAAAACCGTTAAGCACATGTTATTATTTCCTTAGTATCTAAGACATTTTTACCAAGACAGTCATAGTGGACAAAGTCCATTACTGAACCTGGTTTACTTGTCGTTCCAACCCTGTATTACTGAACCGGATTTTACTTGCGGTTCCATCCATGTCTATATTTTGAGATATAAATCTTTACCCAATGTATTTGAGGGAGATATAGGTCCCACACATATCATAATGAAATAATTCTTTCATATGTCACAAAATAAACATAAATCATTATCATAACCCAAAGAATAGTATGTGTTTCATAAACATCATCCCATTATAAAATAATCCATATAAAAATTGATATCATTTCATCATAAAATAATTATGTAAATAATAGAGGAATTATACTTGAAACCTAAACATACTAAATAATGTTATCTTAGATGGAAAATAGTTTTGATAAAACACATGAATTGAATTCTTGAGGAAAATATCCTTTCTTCTTCAAAATCATTTTATTTTTACAAAATTCCATGAAATTTTAAAAGAAAAGAATTTTTTCTTTAAATAATCATGAAATCTTGTTGGGGAAGCTTTATTAAAATAAGGCATTATGAAACCTTAAAAATATGTTCATCTAGTATAAGTTAAAAAAACATTCTTCTTGTACTTTTTCCAGAAAAGTCAAAAAGTACCTCGAATGGTAAACAAAAGAAAGATTCCTTCAATTCCTTGTCATAAAAGTAAAAAACGGTATAAATGACTTTAAACATACATGGAAGAATATTAAACATTTTATGAAAACATTTTGAGATAACATGGACATGGATGACAAACATAACCCTAGTAAATACTTACGAATAAACAATCTCAGATAAGAAAGTGATTGGAATAATTATCCCTTACCTTTTACGATCGGTGGAATAATACGTGTCATAAAATAAAGAAAATAAATTTCATAAAAATCATGAAACATTACTAGGAATCATAAACCCCATACAAAATAAATATATGGTAATTAAGGCATATGTCTCACAGAAATAAAAGTCAGATGAAATAATCCCTTACCTTATTCCAAATTCATTCCGAATGTGTCTGAGACTCCTGTATAGTGGGTTTAAACACATTATTAACTTTTAACAGAACCATAATAATATTTATAATATCATATATGTCTCACTTACGACTTTATAATACCCGTTCATTTTACAATTCCATGTTAAAGTATCATTTTGGGTAAAATCGTTTCATTTATCATTAGTGTTTTGACTTGTAATTAATAATATGATTATGTAGATCATGATTACATATTTCCAAAATGTAATAAATGATATATATATAATATATATTCTTCATATAAATATATAAAATTGATCGATAAATTGAATGAAATACATCGTTCATGGAGACCGTAGACCGTACGTTCGCATGAACGTTATTTTCATTTACTTATTAAATTGAATTGAAGTAAATGACATATAAATATATACATAAATCCAGTATAATTATTATGTCATATATTTTATTATTACGTATTATATATACTTTATAATCATTTTTGAATGGTTAACATGGAGAATGAATCTCATCGCATCGTGGAGATGGAAATCCGTACGTACGCACGAGTGATGATATCATTCCCATAATTATTGAATTCAATTGGAGTGGATTATATAATATCTCAGAATTAGTATTATGTTATAATAATCATATATAGTTATTATTTCCACAATTATACCCATCCACATGAAGAGGTGGTGGAATAATAGATTACACCACGGCCTGGAGATGGTAAGTCATAGGTACGCAAAATTGGTGATTTCATTTTTCGTAGGATGAATAGAAGATGAAGTAGGGATGTTTCATATTTATAATGACACATCAATATATGAGTTATACTTATGTTATTAATTTATAATGAAATAAATAAAATAGAGGATGTAGTAGGAGAAACAAGTTTGAAAGAATCGGTAAAGGATATTACATCTTCTTCGATGTGCCTCTTCTAAAACTCCTCTCAGGGCACTAAATATGGTCTTTGAAGAAGATCAGGACCTCTAGTATGTTTATAGGGAAGTGGAGAAAATAAATTTAATGGTCTTGGACGAGAATGAAGGCGAAAAATGTTGTGAAGTGGAGAGAGAGGATCTTCCCTTTTATAAGGGAGGAGAGGGGCACCTCTGGAAACCTAAAATATATTAATTTATAATAAATTACAACTCCACATAAAACCCACCAAAAATCACTAAATTCTAATATTAGATGATATAGGTTTGTAATATAATCATCCAATAAAATATAGACATTTTTTATATTTATTTTAAACCTTATCATTTTGATTTATACTTATTTAATCTATTTAATTTTATTTGTGTTAATAACATTCTAATTTTTAAATTGTTATAAATACTTACTTATATTATGTTAATTTTCCATAATTAGATACATTATTACATTTTAGACCATATAATTTTAAATTTGTAATTTTAAAATATTTTTTGGACTTTTAAACAATTTAATAATATGTTATTTTTATAAAATATCAAGTCTCAATTTTGACACTATTTAGTTATTTCAATTTAAATTAAATCCACATAGAATATATATTCAAAATAAATTTTATAATAGATTCCTAACTTTTCATATTCATATAAAAATTCATGGATCAGATTAATTTGTTCATATAACAATTATTTTAATATTTTTAAAACCATTTATTCGATATTTCCATTTAAAAAATCATTACTACAACATTTTTGTATAATTATTTAATATACATATTTTTTGCATAAAAATTAAAAAAAAATTACTATGATGGAGATAAATATAATATCTTCTATAAAAATACTATTACTCTAATTTATCATCTTAAAATCACAACATTTAAACTATTATATTTATTAAATTATGAAGGTGAAAACTTTGACATCATTTAAAAGAATATAATATAAGAGTCATAATCGATTTTATAAGGCTCTAAATGGTAAATTATTGGACCATTGGATGATTATGGTTTATATATACATGTCCACTAATTTCTGGTCATGTGTCTATTCTTTTTTGGGTCAGTATTAGTTTAATAAAAATAATATTGTTTATTTTTCACAAAATAAACAATTTCTGCATCACTATTGTGTCACCAATAATTATAATTATTTAATCCCTAAAAATTATAAATATATTCACATGATGTAGATAATTTTATTATATTTCTAGGTACTATTTATTTTTGAATTTTTATGAATTTTATCACTAAATTAAAATTATTAAAGTTATAAGATATAAGAGAGTGACATGTTGTCACTTTCTTTGGTTTTAACAATAATTACATCATTTTCCTGGTCAAAAGTCCATGAAATTAATCTATTCAATCCCTTATGTGATATGTGTCAACTTTTATACATACAATAGAATTTTGGCATGTGTTAGGATAATTTTATAATCTTTTTTCTACCCTTAATTACCAGATTTACATTTAACAGTAGTAAATAAAAATTACCGTAGTTACTTTTCATAATGTCTAAAAATAAAAAGTATCAATTTAACAAAATTTTTACCTAATGATTAAAAATATGGAATCCAATTTTCCAAATTAAAAACCCATAAGTTTCATTATTTAATTTAAAATTAATCCTGCTGTTGAGAAAACGGGTTTTAAAAGTTAAAACATTACAAATGATTGAAATGTTTTTACCTATGAATTAAATATAAAATTAATGATAATGACTTGCATTATATTAAATGGTAAAAATATATTATATTTATACTTTAAAACAATTTACTATTATAATTGAACCATATAAATTATTTCGATGAAATAAGTTGTTTTTAAGTAAAATTTACCATGTTTTTACTATTCATCAAAATAAAAACGTTGTCAGAACAATATCAAAATAGTATCCGATGTAAATATTTATATACTGATTCAAAATAAGAAGTTTATTTTGTAATATTTAACTTATAAACCTATCAAAAAATAAATTTTAAATGGGTGTTCCATTAAAAGGTGGCAAAACTACATTTTTTTACCAGAAAAATTTATTTTGTTCTCATACCATGTTCTAGAATATGTTTGAGATGAATGATAATGATATAAAATTAAAAATCTGTTTAATACCATTCATAACGGCTAGTTCAAAATAATATTATAATAATATATCATTGTTTAGTGCAACACGGTATTACGTATAACACAGGCTATTGAAGATGGTCACTCTTGCGTGCAACACAAGACAAGAATAGTGTGGCATATACTACAAGCTAATACAGTGTTGCATATAGCGCAAGATAATCTTGGTGTAGACTACCACGCAAGACATCAAAGAAATTAAAAAGAATATTTCTCATAAAATCTCAGGGTGTTACAATTTTATTCTACTATTTTTAATTATATAGAATAAATTTTTACAATTTATTTTCCCCAACTTTGGTACTCATGAAACCAAAAAAAAATTAAAGAAAATTATCCTCATTTCTCAATTTATACAAAAAGCCTTTTTCATCCATATACATGTTTTATAAATATTTTTGATGATTTTTTTAATATTCTCATATTATTATTTATGTTAAATTTTATTGTTGTTCTATATCTACCAAAATAGTTTCAACTTAATATTATTGTCATTTTTCATGCGAGGTAAGTTTCCACTTTTTGGACAAAAGTTTTAAAGGAGTGTGTTTTTTAACTTATAAAACATTAACATATTTTTCCATCATCAAGAGTAATTTTTTACTTTAGAGATTATAATATATGTCTACATGGTATTTTTAAAGAAAATTTATTCTAATATCTTTTTTATTTCTTTAATAAGTGATTTCAAAATTGAAAGGATATTTTCCTCAAGATTGATTTATCAAATTTTAATTTCATTTCTATTCAAAAAAAATTAGAAAAATCGGTATCAGTTATATTTTACTAGGTATATTTAAAAATGATTCCATCCTTATTCATTCAATGTGTGTATTATGTTTATGATGGTATGATGTTTAATAATATGTTACTTTTCTATGGGTTATGCTATGATGAAATGTTTATGAAAATCATTTTCTTTCATGGGTTTAGATATAATGAATTGTCTATGATATTATGTAACACTTATTTATGATTTTCATTATGTGATGGGTGAGACCTATATTTACCTCTAATGAAATTGGTGAATATTGATATCTCAGGAAATTATTTAAACTAGAAAAGGGATTTGACACAATTTAATAAATATCATTGTCCACTATGATAGTATTAGAAATGAACCTTGAAAACTATGAAGGATTTTTGAGTGAAGCCATTCCACTATGAGAGTATTGGAAATGTTCCTTGAGTACTAAGGAAATAATTTTTTAGTTTTATGTATATGCCATATTTTCATGTCTTATGTAAATGTTATACACTCATGGCTCATATATTTGATCCTCTTAGGATTCAAGTCTTATAAACTGCCAAATATTCTTCTATTACGTAGTATCAGGGTCTATCAAACACATTGTATGTTTTTTAAAAATTAAAATAATTTTCTTATAACCTTATGCACATGTTATGCTCATATGGTAATTGATATCTCCTTTTTACCATTATTGAGCTTCTAAGCTCACCCTTTTATTTTTTTTCTTTCTACAGGTTTTGTATAATGTTATTGAGTATTATATTTTTAACAAGGGTGATAGTTGTAAAGTAATAAGAGGGAGACAGTGAAGAAATTTTTTGAACTAGCTTTTTATGTTTCAATATATCCAATGATACTAGACCTAAATAATTATATCATTGATAAAAATATTATGAAATGATTATTCATATACAAGGATGATATAATTATGTATGAATAGTATGGGTCACTATATGTGTAGTAAGAGGAACTAGAGATATATATATTTCCATTGGGTTTGAATAAGATTCTATAGTGTGTGCCTTTCTGTCATGCCATGGTTATAGAGGCAAAGGAGATGAATTTATTTACAGAATTATAAGAGAATTCTTATCACATGAGTTCACGGGACCCAGAAATCTAGGGATGAGTTTGATGGTAACATGACCTCATTCATGCCTCCTCATATGCATGATGATTTCCACTAGTAGTGAGGGCATAAGTCCCCCATTCGTTTCACCATACCGTAACTCTCAAGAAAAAAAAATTATTATTAATATAATTATCATAGTATCAAGAGGAACTAAATAATAGAAAGGGAATATATGTTATAAATTTAATAAATATCTCCCAATGTATAAATAAAATATAGAGTATCAAATGGAAATAAATAGTTAAATTAAATACTACGGTCCTCTATAGTACTTCCTAGTATGCTACTAGCCCCATGATTATATTCTTAGCCATCTATTAAAAGTTCATAAACATTTATTATATCTCTAGTCATGAAATATACAATATAACCAAAAAATATGAGTTGGGTGTGGATACAAGAGTCACTAGGACACTTCCAATGCGTCATTAACAAATGTTCTCAAGTAATCATGTGTATTCCATAAATTAAAAATAAATATGAAAAAAAATAAAATTATCAAAGACTGAGAATTTTGTGCTCAGAATGACACCACGATCTAGGAAAGTACTTTATTTAACCCCATGTCAACTGGAATGTCAAGATATAAAGAGTAATAATGAATTATCTAGGGGAATAATAATTATTGTCACTATCATCATGTGAACATACAACATAGCATCCACTTGGAATAAAGTGACTCATGTTCTTAGCATTCTCTATGCATTGAGTAAACTTGATGATCGACATCAGCTATATAGAGAGAAACATGATCCATAGAATCCATTGGGCATTGAGTGTATCGCATAGAATCCATGAGGCATTATCATATCCATATACGGCTCTTTGTTAGATCATCACCATTTTTTACAGTCATGGACACTCCTCCACTATGGGTTGAACATGTCATAATTTTTCACCAACATTATGCTCCATGAACAATACATTCAATGTATAGACAATAGGGAAGACCACACAAGAATGAATACAATATCTCAATGTGTTATGTTGACACATACAATAAAAGTGATCAATTTTGAAGGTGAATAAACATTCTGAAAACATAATCATGGAATAAAGTATCAAATAAGTTTCTCAGGGGCTATACACACACACACATACATGTTTTCATAATAAATAAAAACTATCAAGTATTACAATAAGTGTTATATACTTGTATCAAGTTTAAACAAGATCCCCAAAATCTACGGAGCTTCTTATATCAATGTTTATGATGAAAAAATAAATGATAAACCACGAAAACCCCCTCTGAGGCCTTATTATCATTATTATTTCCCCACCAATATTCTAGGTTGGAAAATGATACCCTAAATCGAAAACAACTATTTTATTTCAAATATAAATAAAATATAACTTGTGATAATTGTTTCCCTATAATAGATAATTTCTGAATTATCAAAATATTCCAATTCATGTGTTATAAATTTTTTCTTAAAGTATTTATAAAAACCCACACATGATAATAAATTATATATCTAGAATAGTTTTTATTTGATAATGTTTTTATTATTATTCAATAAAATTATAAGATATTAATTCACTCATAATTCATTGATAAATTGTATATTATTTTCATTAAATAATTATTTATTCAATTTTCTTTGAATGTTTCATTCACAATAACACATTGATAAATATAAAATAGAAAAAACAGATTCCAACCTTGAATAATCTCACATTTGAACTACACCTAGGAAGACAAGATATGGTGGGTATAGTCCCACTAGAAAAAACATAATTGATGTCTGATTCAGTAAAGAGAACTCCATAGATCATGCATAAGTGGATTTCATTATTTCATGGTATTGAAGGAATAACCATAAAAACTTATCCTTCATGAATTATATATTTTAAAAAACAATTATACATACATTTTCACTATAATTAAATTCCAATAATAGATAACATTATTTAATTATATTGTAATCGATTCATAATGGAAGATTGATTAATTTCATCAAAAAATATGAGTCACAGATTTAAAAATGTCCAAGTATTTTATTCCCTATTTTTTATATTTTAAAATCATAAAAAATGGGTTACAAGAAAATCTATGAAGGTGAACCTTATAAAATAGTCATAAAACCCATGCTAAAAAAGGTTTATAAGGATGATATGGTTTTATAGTTACAAAATCAACCCTTAACCTAGCTAGCCATACATGATATTTAAAAAAGAACTAGTACTCATACACATCTCAATTACCCCTATGTAGTATACCCTTATGTGTCCATCTATCCTTATAACACCCTGGTTTACCATTATTCATATATATGAAATACGAGTTTACCCATATGTAAATTATAACTGACCATTATTCAATTCATACATACCCTTATATGGAGTCAGGTAACCTTACGTCGCGTCTGGATACACATATGAAACACCTATATAATGTCCTTCCTTTAAAAAGAATCATCTAACCTTTATGTTTCATATGAAAATCCAACATACCCATAGACAAGAATGTATTTACCTTTACAACACCTTCTTTAAAATTATGAAACTCATGGAAAAAAAGTGATTTATGTATACAAAAAGGCTTTGAAACATATTTTACCTTTTTATAACACTATAAAAATATGTGAAAGTGTTCTTTTTATTGAAAAATTAAATTTTCTCAAAAAAATAAATAATAATTAAATAAGGTCTCATGAATTATTATTATTTAGAATATTAATATTATATCTCTCAACTAACTTCACAACCCCAAAAAAGTATCTCTACAGTTATAGTTCAAACAACTCAGGACATTGAGTTTGAACATCATTATCCCACTTACACATCTCCTCAGGGATCATCCCATTCTACTACTAAAAATGGATATGTGGTGCCATATTTCTAAAAAGGATATTTTAACACTAATACATAATCGGTAATGGACTTTCCTCATAAGATGCGTCTTTCTCCAACTCAATGTCCAAGTAGTCAATGAATTTTGTAAGATAAACCATGGACCAATGGATCAGTGACACATAAAACACATCATTCATTCTTCAATAGTGAAAAGGAAGATATAGATGATATGCCACATTACTAGAATTATTAGTAATCTTGAAGGGTCTAAGAAACAAGGGGAGAGATTTCTATTCTTCAACAAATTTCAGTGTCCTAACTGAGGAGTCGCTTTCAAGAAAACTCAGTTTCCCAAAAAAAACACAAAATGTCTCCTCCTACTATTAGAATATAACCAATTTCAACTCTCAGTGGTTACTAAGATCTTATAAATTAGTTTCACTCTCTCATAGAATACTAATCCAAGTTGGAAACATAATCGTTTCCTCATTAGCCTCATGACAGGAATACAGTGGACGACATGATCTCCTATAAAGAGCATCATAATATGCCATCTGAATAAATTTTGGGTATAAAATTTAATATTTACTCAAAAAGGGTATATGATTATCCCATGAACCATTTAATTCTGTTATTCAAACTAAATGCATTCCTCTAGTATGTGTATCGTCTTCTTGAACTATTTTTTTGTTTGAGGATGGTACATTGTGCACAATGTCAACTATTTCCATAAGGATTTGTAAAATCCACACTAAAAAGGAGAAAGGAAATATGTGGCTATATTAGATAAAATAATCAAGGGAAATCGGTGAATCCATAAAATATAATAGATTTATATCCTTCTCATATCATCTACCGAGTGAGTCTCTTAGATTATTAAGAAGTAAGAAACCTTCATCTGCTAATTAAAAATCACACATATAATATAATGGATCCTTGGATTCCTATGTAACACCATAAAAAATTCCATCATAATGTTCTCCCAGTTACACATGGTAACTAGATGTGGTTGGGTCATACCTTCAGGATTCTAGTGCTCAAACATTACCCTCCTGTAGGTATGACACTGAGAAACAAAACTTGTGATTTCCATCTTCGGCCCAAACCATTAAAAATATCATATGAAGTTATGGAACATGTTTTTTCATCGCAATGTTCCACCCAAATAAATTTATTGAATTACATCATAATCCCCTCTTTGGTAAAATCCATGACTAATACTCTCCCATGTACATTGATAATACTTTCTTCTCCATATAATCAAAGAGGTATCGGGTCACATCCAGCTAGATGTTCCTTTATCACAACACACGATGGGTCGAACACCTTCATACCATTACCCATTATAATAGATAATATTTAACCACCAATTGAGCATAATTTATTTATATTTAATCCTTATAATAATCGATCCTCTTATTATCCAACATGATCATCAAGTGTCACTACTCCATTGAGGGCCGCTCATCATGCTACTACTAAACCTGCATCTTCGGGCTTAGAGAATTTTTTAGGACCATAAAATTCACAAGTGAATACATCATCACAAAATTGAATGTCAATAGATACTCAAACCATCACATATGCCTTTGATTTAGGTCCTTTGGTTTGAATATATATCCAAGTCATTTGTGGTTAGTGTAGATAACAAACATATCACTGAAGAGATACTTTCACCAACACTTCATATCACTGATGATGGATAGCATCTCTAGGTCATGAGTATGATAGTTCCACCCATGATATAATAGAATTAATAATCTATAATCTACCACCTCATTCCTCTACATCAATACCACTCTAAGACCATTTCCTGATGCATTTTTGTATTTAGTATATCTAATACCCAGCATGGGATGTATCAGTACATGAGTTATAATCAACATCCTCCTCAACTCAAGGAACACATAATCATGATAGTTTGACCACAAAAACTTCACTCCTTTCATTATCAACAATTTCATGGGTGCTAATAATTAGGATAATTCCTAGATAAGACATCGATAATATCCTACTGAGCCCAGAAGACTGCTGATCTCGAACATGTCTCAAGGATGGGTATGAGACATCAGTATATCCACATTCTCTAGGTCCACAGAAATACTTACCTCATACACAAAATTCCTAAATAATTTCACAATATGAATTCATTAGTAACAAATAAAAAATGTGGCATAAAGAGAATGTGCATGTTAAAAACTCAAGACTATTTCAAGATATATATCATGATTATTTGGTGTTAGTGAGTACATGATGATTTCATTAGCAAGTACCATGATGAACGAGTCCAAATGTGGATGGAATATTTTTTTATGAAGACTCTATACTCTACCAGTTTGTTGGACAAACCACAGAGCATCACATAATACTCAAACAGTCTATGCGTACTTTAAAACACCATCATTGGGATTTCCATCTCTTTAAACCATTGCTGGTGAAATATTGATCAAAGATCAATCTTGGAGAACTACTATGCTCTCTATAACTTATTTAAATGTATATTGATAATGGTAAAATGATATCAATTATTATCCATCACCTACTATAGCTTTCATTTATCAACACAGATTTGATGACTACCATCCACCTTCTTGGTGAACAACATTGGCAAAACCCATAGTGAATTACATGGCCTAGTGAATCCCTTTTTCATCATGTCATTAGTATGAATAAATTTATTCTCGAAACATGGTAAACTAGTAAATATAATGATTCAAATCAAAGGTCATTATCTATTAATCTAGGAAGTACAATAGATGTACATAAGCAATGAAGACAATATGACACTGTAAGAATCATTGGAGACAGCCCACATTAATGGAAAAATAGTGTATCAAGGGAGACTATCTCTGGAGATAACATGACAAGTAAGTCAATTACAAAAAATACTTGATTATATATAATGTAATTAGAAGCACCGGTATAGAAAAATGTAGTACATAAAGTGAAAATGATAAGGACCATAATTGAATAATAGATGGCCCCTAACCACTATATGTTAGGGTTTGATCCACTATATGTATGTGTCCTACCTCAGCTTCATGACCTTATCCATGAGACCCAAAAAAAGTTTGAGTTAGTTACATCTTATCAAGAAAAAATCCCTAGATCCCTAACTCCATCTGATTTAACCCCCATTGGAATCCAAACCTCATTGTTCTGGAGAAAAACTAATTGGGACAACCCCTATTTCTCACTGCTGGTACATTCCCTAAGTTGTCGAGTAGGCCCCAAAGTAGTGTTTGATATTTATATAGTTTATTAAAAGTGGGTCACCTATTAATGGAACTAAATAGACTGATCACTAAAATACATTCATGCAATTATGAATTCCCCTAGCCTTCCCCTTCCTACAATCAGAAGAGGTACTCATGGTTGTAGTATGAGATCCACCCATCTGAGCATTAAAAGGTAAAAAAAGCCAAACTTCTCAACCCTCATTCATGATCCTATTTATGGTCATGGACTTCAATGAAAACTCTAGGTGGGACTCATGTTTGATTCTTCAAAACTGCAATAAGATATTGGAATGAAGTGTAATCCAAAACTTTTCTCATTTTTGTCCTCATTCCCACCTTGAATTGGTGAAAAGATAAATATTAAAGAAAAATTATTGGTGTCTGTAGATTCCATCATGAAACCATTCTATTTCACCATGAACAGTTTTACTCATTCAGGTTTCATAATTTCTCATAAGAGCTTCTAGAAGTACATGTACTTGGTTGCCTCACAAGTGAGACCCTCACATCATCAATCCTTTCCCTGGACTCCTGCCAAACACCTAACCAGTTCTTGTAGCATGAATGATTCAATATTAACCATAATGTCAGTTGACATCTAAAGATGGTTAAATATAACATTGCTGATATCCACCCAGCCCTCAGTATCATGTGGTCCACTGGTTCCGTGAAATGATAGAGGATGAAAGAGATGAAAATCCCAGGCATAATCGACCATGGATCTCAAATAAAGGACTCCATGTTGTAGTGGTACTATTTTATATATAGATTTAATAGAGAATACACTATTATTATGCCCATAAAAAAGTTATACCCATCCTAACACTAACCATGGTCTCTTTTGATGAATTTTATACACAGTCACTTTACTTGTACTTAGACAATAACATGCTCAGTTCATCTAATTAATTCTAAATAGATATAAATCATGAATAAATATCAAATACAATTATATCACACAATAAAAAAAACACACTTTAATAAATAGAATAATTTAGTTAAATAAATAAATTAACTATTATACAACACAACAATAAGTATATATATTGATATTTAACCTATGTTCTTAAATAAGGAGATTGAACGCACACCAAATTCCATTAATATATACCCAAAAAACACATCCATGAAACTCAGAGGTCTATAACATATGTTATAGCCTCATACATGGAAACTCACCTACCTGAGTCCCTCATAACAATCTATTTTATATAATTTCCAAGGTAAATACCAAAATAATAGAAGAAATTATTCCCTATTACAATTTAGAAACACCGCGACTTTAACCATTGAGTCTGATCTTGAGGGTCACATGAACTCATTTTCATATTCACATATGCAGTTGCCTACCAAGTAGTATTGAAGGGATAATTCCACTAGTGGGGATATTGTACCCTCGGTAACATGTCACGTGGTAATCATGTAATAAAAATAGTAAATATTAAAATTATCAGAGTATTTTTCAGAACTAAATAATAAAAAGGGAATGCATCTCATAAATGTAATAATCAAATCCTATCATATAAATCCAAACTAGATTAATAATTAGATATATGAAAATAAATAAAATATAGGGGTCCTCTAGAGTATTTCCCAATCCGCTTCCAAATACATGCACCTCTAGTCGTCCATCCACTATAGGAACATTTCCCTTTATCAAATACCTATACATGAAATTTATAAGAAAACTAAAATTATTTGGTAGGGTGTGAGTAAAAGACTCAGTAGGTAATCTGAAATGAATCCATAACACATGTGTTCAACTAATCATGTGTTTGTCAAAAAAAAAAAAATTTTAAGGAAACATAATAACCAAAAAATGAACACTTGTGTGCTAACCAAGAAACCATGAACCATATCTTTCCTTTCTTCCACTCCTCCCTAGAATAAATATCAAGGTATAAATTGTAATGAAGAACTACCAATGAGGCTCATAATTATGTTTCTTAGTATCATGTAAACATACAACTAAGTATCAATAAGGCATCAAGTGAGTCTTGTTTTCGATATCCTCTAGGTATCGAGTGATTAAGCTACATGGTATTCAATATGAATCTAGTAGCATGTACATTGGAATACTCTTTGAATCAAATATATTGAATTGAGTCTACTATGAATCATTGTATCCATGCCTTTTTCTTAGTGCGATCATTTCAATCACTAGAATTCATGTGCACTTCCCCTATAAGGGATAAACATTTCATGATGATCTACCATCTTTGGGATCAAACTACAATACATCTATAGGAACAAATAAGAGTGTAGAACACACAAGCAGTCATATCATATCATCGTGATTAATTTATGAACATAAATAAAAATTTACCATGAATAAAAAATATGTGAATATACCCACAACATCAAGTATCACATACAGTTCTCACGGGATTCACTCATACCCCCATGTCAAAATCATGAATGACAATAATTTATTTAAAATATAACTATTATATCATAATATAATGTTTAAATAAGAGCCCAAAAATGTAAGAAACTTCCTATATTAAATTTCATTATGCCAAAATCAAGGGTAAACAACCCTGTGTGGTTTAGACGCTGCATTGGAAACCTTTTAGTCCAGAACAATTCCTCTAAGACATTTTCATTATAGTTGTTAATACTTTAATGTACAAGGTTCCTCAAGGAGGCAATTAATAAAATAAAATAATTTTATATTGAATGGAAATAAAATATCAAATATAGTAACATTTTCTCCTATATATATATATTAATTATAAAAACACATAAACACATATTTTTTTTTTAATTTTACCCAAAATAAAAAAAATAAAACAACATCGCATTATACTACAACTCTATAGAATAAATAAAATTTGATAATATCTTATTATTATTATTTGATAATCCAATATAATAAATATTTCATCAATTTTTGATATGTTAAATAATATTATCATTCGATAATTATTTATTTCATTTCGCTGATAGTTTCTTTCAGGTACACACATTAATATGGATAATAGAAAACAATAGTTTCCTAGGTTTAATTATCTATCTTAGCTGATGCACTGAGGAAGAAGAGATAAGAAGGATTCGATCCTACCTAGAAAAATAGAATAATTTCTTAATTATATTATGAGGAATCCATATATCATACAGAAGGTTGTTTTTGGACTACTCAAGATCAATCGAATAACCAAATATTGGTATCACAAATGGGATATGTTAGAAAAACCCATTTTCTAAAGGTTTTCTTTAATTAAAACCATGAATTAATTAAAATATTTGAATTATTTTTCTTAAGATCCATAGAAATAGGGTTTTTAGTTTCATAAATAAATATTAGTTAAGTATTTACCTGAATAAAATTATTTAATTACATGATTCTAATCATTTAAATTCTAAAAAAATATTAAAAGGTCATTTTCGAAGAAGAAATATGTAAAAATTTTAAAAACAATTTTTCCCTAAAAATAGAATTGTATAAGAGTAACATGGTTATACACTTACAATTCTTCACACTTACGTTATATTAGGAAAATCTCGTGTACCCCTATGTAGTTTATTTACCCATATATAGACTACCCTAATGTAGTGGGATACCCTTATGCACACCTTGTTCTATCCTTACATATGTATAGGAAATTATTGGTAACAATTACGTACAAACCAACATAACCTTAAATGTGTAAATAATACCATTTCATAGTGGTAGGTACACTTACATAGCTCCAAGTTACCCTTACGTTTCGCATATATATATAACTACCCTTATGAAGAACTACCTAACCTTTATACAGTATAAGAAAATAATAAATACTCTTATACTTGTAAGGGTTTACCCATATATAGGCCTTCTTTTATGCTTAAAACATCGGTAAAAATGTATTTACCTTTACATAACTTCTTGAAAACCCATTTATTCCTTATAAAATATAAATATATATATATATATATATGGGTTACTTTACTTAATAAATTTTACTTTCACATAAAAAAAGATATAAAATAAAAAATAGGGTTTAATGATTATTTAAAATTGATAATATTACATGGATTGTATTCATGGGATTACACTTTGACCATGATGATGTGGACGAAGTTTTCTTATAAAGTGTTAGTTCATTCTGTGACATATTCCTTATATGTCATGACAAGAAAAATTAATTATAATAATGTAATGAACACACTATTTTTTTAGATAAGATATATTTTTGAGCAAGGAGATATCATGTTGATTTGAATAATCATTAAAGGAGAAACTCATGATGTAGGTAATGTGTTGAGAAATTTATAATAAAAGGTCGGGTTATAGATGGGATAAAACTTCATAGATTTATTTTAATGAATTCTACTTTTAATTGAATTTTTATTGTGCCATTTTAGATATCATTCGTTGATATTTTATTCAAATTTAATACTTTTTTCAGGTTATTCTCAATAATTTTTATGTATTATCTGTTTGGTTAACTTTAAATATCTTGTGGTTATTTTTTACAAATATACATGGTATTCCACCCTTTTATTTCATAACATTTCATCACATTTAAAAAAGAGAGGATATTTTAAGGTTTTTTCGTATAAAAAAGAATACATAATACATGAATACATAAAACATCATACTAAAAAACATTAATAGATTATTCATTGGTACATCTTAAGTACTTTTACTATATATCATAAGCTAGGGACATAAATCAAAGGAAAGGGTCGGCATAAGGCCTAGTAATGGAAAAGTAAGGAAACTGTTTACTTATAATCTTGAGGAATATCAATAAGAACATGAGGAAATACATAACGGAATGTGTAAGAGGCATATCATAAAAATAAGAACAAGAATATTATATTTTAAATGTGTATAAAACAATTAGTTGAGTTTATAATAAGATTCCCACCATGGTTTTTCACCAAGGTGTCATAAGAATTACCAAGATTATTCGCCAAGGTATCGTAAAACATATAATTTCAAGAGATTATATTCACCACTCAATTAATTAGAGTTTTATAAAGGAACACCCTTAATATTAATTAATTAATTTGATCTACATAGATCACAATAAAACATTTAACAAATATCACATGAAGATTAAATTAAATGGGTTTTATATAAAAATCATGACATATTTAAGAAATAATTAAAGACATTATTTTTTTCTTTTTAAACACATGGAATGAGAATGCAGATTTCATGTATGTTAATCACCAAATTAAAAATAACATTTCGAAATCTAAGTTAATTTCCCTAAAATATAAATATATTTTTTAATTTATAAAAATAATAAAGTATAATTTTGTTAAGAAAAAGAGATAATTTTTTTGATGAAAATTCATCAGCATAAGGATACAAACCTCAGTTCTAAAAAATGAAAAAAAAGGGTGCATGGGTCCACCCTTGATAAAATACTTTTAACAAAATAAATAGGTAGAATACAATGTATAGAAGACTATATTTTGGAATCTTTAAATAAATACCACATAAACATGTAACTTGAATAGAAAAGAGATATTGAGATTTCCCTTACCCTGAAGAGTGATTCCTAAAACTCAAAGATCTAGATTTTGGAGGCCAGAATACACCTTGGTTGGATCCATTTGTCAGTAATACTAACAGAGAATCATGTAGAAATAATTGTTTATGAAATGAAATAATGAAATTGGATGATATTTATAGAAAAATCGGTATTTTTTCATTAATTTCCATTTAAACCTATGTAGTGGTATTTTCCCACTATATTGTAAAATTGGGACACCTATTTCTTTATTTTAATCCAAATTAGTTGACCATATTTTTACATTACTTGTTACATTGTTATATCATAGTTGTTATTTCATTAAAACTACTGAAAAACTCAAACTGTATTTTTACTATTCATGAAAAACTAAGGAATTTTATAAAATTCTCATAAATTCACCCTAAATTTATATCAAGACTCTTATTTCAAAATTAAATTTATATTATCATAATATTTCTATCAATAAGGAAAATTTAACTTTTAACTATAAAAATAGTTTTTTATTTAAAATAATAGGGGACAAAAAATGCATACTAAAATTTCACACACTTGAAAAAAATTAAATCATTTGGTCATTTGAAATTAAATAGAAGTGTTTTTATAATATTATTTAAATATTATAAAAATTATTAATAATTTTTTTTCTAATATAATAATTTATATCTCTCTAAAAAATTTAAAATTTTCCAGAATAATCAATTTATCAAATTCCATCTCAATTTTTAAGAAATACAGTACTGAAAACAGAAATGATGGAAAGAAAATTTTATTTAAACAGATAGAATAAAAATTAAATAACTATGGCCAAGACACATAACCCCTTATAACACCCACATGAAACAATTATAAAAGGTGATTGATGGTAATTGACTCTTGGGGTGGCACAGATAACTTCCCATGAGTGGTAATTTTCATTAACGTGAACATATCTTGTAAGAGATTTCATTCAAGCCACACTTATTGAAGCTCATCGTGGTCTCATTCAAAAGAAATGCCAAATATGTTACCTCCTTCCCAACCTCTAACAGATGGCCTTCATACGACATGAATCTACTAGATGAGTCCATCAACTCTTTTTTCTACATTATTATTCATTTTCCTTTCTACTTATAAAAGTAATTATAATGTAAAAATTAATATTAAGAGAATATTTTTCAATGGTAATATTTGATAATGGACATATAACGGTCGAAACATGATGGTCACATTTCAAAATATATATACTAAATTATTATATACATATAGTTTTGTTATGTATAATATAATATAGCACAGATTTTCAATAAAAAAATTATCATTCAGAAAAGTTGGGGTCCTTTAATTCTTCCCCCATTTAGAAATTTCATCCATGAAATTTCAATTTTTATCCTTGGTTTAGAAAATATGAGTGTATTTCAGCCTCATTGTCTCCTATAGTTCCCTCATCACTTCTTTATATATATTTTTTCTCACATAACACATTAATGAGGTGGGTAGACTTATTTCATAAAACCATTTCTCTATAGTCTGAGATCTCAACATGTTACTCCTCATAAGATATGACATGTCCTAGTTGTTACACCTATAGAATTAGTATATTTTATTTTTCTATTATGTAAATTCATTAGATATATATATGGTAAATATCATGAAAATGAGCTGGGTTTGGTGGAATTCCTAGCAGATAGGCCATTTCTCTTATACAATCATGGATTTCACAGGGGAACATGTACATGGAATTGAGCTTCCCTTTCATCAAAAACCTCATGAATCTCATACAAGGAGAAACTCCAAGAAATAATTTATATCCAACATCAAATATAAAGTTCCTTCAATGATATTTAGAATCACTCTTCAACCGAATCTAAAAATCCTTTATGTGTTGTTAGATTGCATGAACCTTTACTGTTATCTCTTGAAAAAGATCAGGCCCAAGAGGCTTTCTCTGACTAGGTTCATCCCATAATGTAGTATTTCTACATCGATTCACATATAAATCTTCATAGGGTTCTATTCTAATACACAAATAGATGTTATTATTGTATGATAACTCAAATAATTGAGATATTCATCCCATTCACCATTAAATTCCATTGAGCATGTCCATGAGTGTCTGAATAGTTCTTTTATATTGTTCTTCATTTTGAGGGTGATAGGAAGTATTGAAATTCAATTCAGTGCATAGATCATAATAAATAAATCACCAAGATTTTGATGTGAACCTTGGATAA
This sequence comes from Viscum album, assembly GCA_963277665.1. NCBI lineage: Eukaryota > Viridiplantae > Streptophyta > Magnoliopsida > Santalales > Viscaceae > Viscum > Viscum album. The sequence goes on from OY728150.1 coordinate 1,968,294,918, forward strand.
TGATCAAAATGGTAAAATTTGGTAACCCATGTATCCTCACCACATCCTTCACATAAATCGTGGCACATTGGTCAATAGATGAATATTCTCAACTAAAGATAAAATGGGATCTCCTTGTGAGATGGTCCACTATAACCCATATCAAATTGTTTCCTTTTTTTAGTAGACCGGTGACAAAGTTCGTAGTGATATTCAACCCCTTACATTATGGAATGGGTAGTGGTTGTAATACCCCTTTATGAAGTTATCAAACATCCTTGACTTGTTGGAACACAAATCACCATATAGTTTAGTCAGAAATCTCCCTTTTCAGTTTATCCTACCAATAATGATCATGATGGTCCCTATACATTTTTTTTCATCCATTACGTATAGTGAAATTATAGATGTAAGCTTCATCTATTATATCCTTATTTATTTCTGAAATAGATAGAACATATCGCCCTGTATGAAATTTTAGTACACCTTCTTGATCAATATTGAACTCGTGAAACTTCCGATTCTTTACAACCTTTCTCTTTTTCAACAATAATGGATATTCTCTTGGATATTTGTTGATATTAGCTAGTAATGACAGTTGAGAAATCATTTGGGATAGGGTTGATGATGTCCTTACCCTTACTATTCCCATGTCTATTTTCACTAGGTATTTGATCAAAGGATATCCTTGAATCCTAGTCATTTCTAGCAAAACAGAGTCTTTCCTACTTAATCCTTCAGCTTCATTGTGTTCTCTTCAAAGTTGATAATGAATTGAATAATTACAGTCATTAAGAAGTTCCAACCATCTTTTATGTCTCATGTTCAATTCTTTTTTCATGAAAATATACATCAATCATTGATGGTACCTATATATATAGTATTTCTCACTACATATATTTTTATTTCCTATCTTAAAATAAAAAAAACGTAGGTAGCTCCCTGTTGGTGTATGTTAGTTTTACTCATGAGGCTTATACTATTGGGATGCATAAGAAATCACAATGTTATTTTTCATGAAGACTCACCAAATACCATTTAGAGATGCATCACGAAAAATATAGAATACTTCTCCAATAGAGGGTAGGGTGTCATAACCAATATCTTATTTATATCATAGAAACATTCTTGGTACTCAATTATCTAGATCAAATTAAACTGTTTTTGAGTAAACTTGGATAATGTATTAGAAATTTGAGAAAAAAATTCAAAATCCACTTATAATATACTACTATACCTAGGAAACTACAAATATTAGTTACTATTTTAGGATGACACCACTCCTCCACAACCATTTTCTTTTTAGGGTCAATTGGGATTCATTATTAGTTATAATGTTCCCCTAGAAAGTTACTTATTGTAACAAGAAAAGAAATTTTTAAAACATTCCAAAAATTCTCTCCTTCCTCAGAGTTCACAATATAACCCTTAGATTATCCTCATGTTCCTTGTTAGTTTTAGAATATATCATAATATCATCTATAAAACCCACCACAAAGTTATCATGGTAGTTCTTAATGTTTTTATTCATTAAATCCATAAAAATAACAGGATAATTAGTCATATTGAAGGCCATAACAACAAAATCATAATGCCCATATCTTGATCAGAAGGAAGTCATTGGAATATCTTATTTATTCACCCTCAACTGATGATAACCAGATTGATTATCAATCTTAGAGAATAATTGATTCCCAAAAATCTTGTAAAATAAATAATCAATTCTTGGAAGCTGGTAATTGTTATTCACTATAATCCCATTAAGTTCTCTATAATCCATGCATAACCTCATTCATCCACCCTTCATCTTCACAATGAGAATATGTGATCCACATGGAGACACACTTGGATGGATTAACCCATTATCCAAATGATCTTGTAGTTTCTTCTCTAGTTCCACTAGCTCCACATTTTCCATTCAATACAAAGTATTTGAAATCATCCTGGAACCAATCATGAGTGCAATGGAGAAGTCTACCTCTCTTTCTAGGGGAGGTCCTGACAAATCCTTAAGAAATACATCAATGTATTATTGAAGAATGGGAAAATACTATATTAATATAAATTTATTTCCTTCTTTATTTTCAACAATAATTTATATAAAGGAAGCTATGAGAGGTGCTTCTAGGAAAAGATCAAGTAGAGATATCACTCATTAAAAAACAACAATATGTTTCTCCATCAAGACTTCTGAGATTTCCTTGCTTCTATAGTTGATCTTGGAATTGTACTTTGAGATCAAGTCTATCCCTAGTATAAAGTTTAATTTCAGCAGGATAATGACTACTAGATTTATGATGATATTATGCTCACCAAAGTAAATACTAGAGTTCATATACACTGCTGATTCTTGGATAATCCCTCCTTGAGTCTTCAATGATAGTTCTACTTTTTTCTATTTATGGGGAGATTCTATATTTTTTGTAAATTGGGGTAATATAATGGAATGTGTTGAACCAGAATCAAACAATGTACTTTATAGCATTGAGAGAATATTGAGATTTCCTGCCACAATATCATTTTCAACATCAAATTCAGCTGTTTTGAATGTAAAATCCTAACCTTGCCCCCTTGACCTATGTTGAGGTTGATTGTGATTTTCCTCCACTACCCTAAGATATAGAATGTGGTTAGAAAATTGGAAAAGATTTCCATAATTGAAGCAGTGGTATTTTAAAAAATTCTACACCATATTCCCTTTAGATTTTATGTTGAGAAGTTGAGGATTCACATCACTATAATAGTTCTGAGTTATATGGCCATCTCTTCCACATGTGTATCATTTTCCACTCCTGGAGTAGAAGTTACTCAAATGATATCTCTTAGATTATTTTCATGTAAAAAGTTTCACTTTATTTCTTCATCTTCCATGATCATAGATCCTCCCAATGGTTAAATCTAATGATCTATTCTTTTCATTCAGTCTATCAGACCACTTTATCTCTCCAAACTCCAGTTCAAATTTTATAGAACTTTTCGTGATTTCTTCATTTTTTTAATAGTCTTAGTTTTCTATATCCATCTATAGATGGTGTATTATTCCACCAAATAATCTATCTTACTTCCAATTTTGATCTATGAAAAACCTAGAGGTGTAACGAGAGAGTCTTGTGAAGTTCATCTCATAGTTTTATAATGATTTGATTTTCTTCTGATTTAAGTCTAGGAATTCCACCCCATTTTATTTCACATTGAATGAGGGAAATGTTTTTGAAAAAGGTTCCCCTAAACCCTTCCCACTCCATATCTTCAATCTTGCCTTTTGGCTTAATGTTTTTATCTAGTGTCCACAACTGATCATATTCTCCCTGTAAGCAGTAAATAGATTGAGTGACTTTCAATTATTTCAAACAATTTAGTTAGAAAAATATCATTTCTATGGACCTTATTCATTTTTCCACAATCAATGTTTTGGATGATCCATTGATGGAAGGAGGTCATTGATTCATATAATACTCAATGGAAATATTTTCCATCGAGGTGAACATGGTATCTTATCATGATTCATATTATCTCTCATAACTCAAGTTAGTTGATTCACCATTCTCATGATGTTTTCCATTCCAGAATTCATCAGATTGTACTCCTCCCTTGGTCTATTCGCTCATCATTTACACGATTCCTCCTATTTATCACAATTTTGTAATATATTAAAAACTTAGCAAGAAACATTCTTAATTTAATAATCCTATAATTTTGAGGAATTTTTTATGTCATTTAACATTATGCTTAAACATATTATTCATTAATTAAAATTTATATACATATTTCATAATGGTTTATAAAAATATTGTGATTAACCATACATATCCCATTGGACTATCAAACCGGGAGTATAACGAGGATCGTTGTCATATACCAGGTTATGTTGAGTCAGTCTAATACACTTTATCATAGATGAAAACCATAGGTACATCTATGCGAGAGCCACATCCACTTGTTCCTATCTTGGTGTGGATTTATTTGTTCCAAAACCACATACACAATATTACACCAAACCACCAGGAATTTTTCCGATATTTAAATATTTCTATAGGGTATTCAGGTGGTTTTCTCCAAAAATAGATAACGTCTCATTTGATAGAAACTACAGAATCCTCCATTTTATTACATAACATTTCATCACATTCTAAAAAATAAAGGATCATTGAAAGATTAGTTTCCTAAAAAATAAGGTACATAATACATGAAAACATAAAACAATATTTTAAACAACATTAAATGATTATCCACTGGTTCATCTTAATTACATTAACTACATATCCTTAACTAGGAGAATACATAAAAGGAAAGGGTGGTATTAATACCCAGTAAGGGAAAACATGGAAATATGTTTACTAGTGATCTTTTGGAATATCAATAAGAACTAGTAGAAATACAAAAGGAAAAGAGGAAGAGGTATATTATTACAATAAGAACATGAATAATAACATGAAAATTGGTATACAACATTTAAATAATTTATTTATAATAATATCACCATGTTTTATCACTGAGATGTTGTAAAAAACAATAATATTATTCACTAAGGTTTTGTAAAATATATTATCTCTAGAGATTAAGTTCATTACCCAATGCATTGGATTACTATAAGGGAACACCTTTAATATGTTTTATTTAATTTGAAACACATATATCACAATAAAAATTTCATAAATATTTTATGGAGAATAAAATAAAAGGGTTCTGTATCAAAATAATGATGTTTTTATGATTTTCGTGAAGATAATACCTCTATATCTTTTTAAACGCAGGGAAAGGGAATGTGGGTTTCATGTATGTTAATCCCAGAAGAAAATAAATAATTTTGAAATATAATTTATTACCCCTAGAAAAGTGTAACGCCCCGACCCCAGCTACCCAGAGTCGGTGCATTAATTACATAACATTGGCATGATCACAAGAAAGATCAAATCTCGAAAGACCGATTTGTTTAGTAGCCTTGGAAACACTAGATATATTCATAAGTTTTACATTACATCATAAAATGAAAAACTAATACAACAACATAATATTTCCACAATCCACACTATTAACCCCTCATAAAATCCCTGCAGGACATTCATAACTTACTTCTTCACATCCTGGGAAAAATAAAACATAAAAAAAAGGGGTGAGCTCAAATGCCCAGTAAGGATAACAATAAAGTGGAAACTTTCATAAATAAGAATAAACATTTAAGGAAATGTATAACTAAAACAAAAGCCTTTTAAATACGAACTTTCAACATGGTATGGCATAAATAAAATGAAATAATGCCATTTACTTATTCACATGGATATTCTACTAAATGAATAATCACATGCAAAAATCAATAACCACTTTCATAATGTTGGAATGTATAATGTAAAACGTTAATTTCATTGTCTAGGCCTCATCCCAAGACCTAGGGGTTACTTCTAACCGGAACCCAACCTGGAGTGCCTCTAATAACCGGACACCAACCCGGAGTGCCTCTAATAACCGGACACCAACCCGGAGTACCTCTAATAACCGGAGACCAAACCGGAGGGCTTACTTTTACCAGTCCCTAACTTGGAGGGCTTACTTTAACCAGTCCCCAACCTGGAAGGCTTACTTTTACCGGTCCCCAACCCGGAACATACTTGTTCAGCACATTCATCTGAAGAAAAGTTTGAAATATAACATAAACATTCGGATTAAAAATAACTTCTGAAATGTCAACACTTTAAACATAAACCATGAGTGATATAAAAATAGCACATCCACAATCAAACATAACTCATTCGATACAATATGGAAGATTGTATTGTATCACATTGACTTCAATCAAGAATAATGAAGGATGTTGACATAGATGAAATCAAAACACTTTTTAGAGAAATATCTCTTTCTACTTTTGAAATCATTTAAGAGTCATATAAAATAAAACATTTTCTTGAAAATATTCTTATAAGCTTGTAAGGAAAGCTTTGAATATTTTATAACGGCGAAAAATAACCGCACCCACCGTATAAGTTAAAAAAAACATTCTTACCTTAATTTTGTCGAAAAGGTTAAAAAGGACCTTGTTTTGAAAACGAAGGAAAGATTCCTTTATAAACCTCTTATAAAAAGTCAAATAAGGGTATAAATGACTTTAACCCATATTCTTGTAAATAATAAATATGTTTTGAAATACATTTTGAAGAAACATGAATGTGGATGATAAAGAGATCCCAGTAGATTATTACGTATAAACAACCTCGAATAATGAAGAGATTGTGAAATAACCCTTACCATGTACTTTTCCTTATTTGGGGTAGGTTAACCTCCTGTATAATGGTGAAATAATTGTTATTAAATTATACAAGAATCATATATATTAATATGATATCATATATGATCTTTTAACATTGATTTGTTAATAATATCTTAGAATTATCGTCGTTTCGGGTGTTAACTTACTCATTTTCTTTATATGTTTTGTTACATAAGCCATGGTTGTTGTATCTTATTCATATCCAGAATGATATCAAGTCCTTAAACATCATTTTTAAATCATAAAATGATAATTATACTTGAATGGATACGATGGAGAATGAATCTCATCGCGTTCGTGGAGACGGTAGTCCGTACGTACGCACGAACGCTACTTCCATTTAATTTTTATTTTTAAAAGAATCAAATCCAAATGATACATAGGTATATTACTATTCCAGTATAATATAATATTTTATATATGTTACTTATGTTCATTAACACCATCCTTTATATGTTCCATGTGTGGTATGAACGAGTCATATCATTTTAAGGGGGCGGTAGTCCGCACTTCCTCAAATGAAATTATCGTATGTATATACAACATGAAACGAATAATGGTATGAAATAAAATGGAATTACAGAAGCTTATATATAAAATATATATCATTAATATCATATTTAATTACAGTGCCATCATAATGGCCACCATGAGAGGCGGTAAGATGTTTTTGAACAATCATCGTTTAGTGAGGCGTTAGTTTGCCATCCACAGAAACATTATGTTCATCATCCATTAGATGGAGTTGTGTGTATGTGTAGTTTTAATCCTTCTTATAACAACATCTTAGTATATTGAGGATACTGGTGTTGTTACAAAAGAAAGGAAATAAAAAGATTTTGGGGGTTGAAGAGGCAAAATAAATGAAAATAATTTAAGAGAAATCGTTACCTTTAATTTAGGTAACTCACTTTGGTTGGAACCAAAGGACTTCTTGAAATGCTTTCTTCCTAAGGGGAAGCTTCAAGGAGGAGGAGAGGGATGTGGGGAGCTTATTTGGGCAGAGTTTTGACGAGCCAAGTGGCTTGAGAGGTGTGAGGAAATGAGAAGGAGGAGTGCCCTTTTATAAGAGGGGTGAGGGGCACCTTTGGAAAAGCTAGAAATATTAATTTATAATAAATTCATATTCGGTTTCCAATGGCTCCAAAATTGACTATTCAAAGTTTGAGGTGGGGATAGGTCGAAAACAACTCATCCAATAGAATTTAGACAGGTTTGGGTACTTATATTGACCTTATCTTTAAGTATTAACTCTAAGTTAATTAGTTTCACTTTTACAATGTCTCTTTGTATTTTTATATAATATGGTTAATAAACTTACTATATACATCCAAGCGACCCCCAATTGGTCCATTAATGATTAACCTATCATACTATAAGTCTCTTGGCCGATCCTTAGATTTTTAGGAATTTAATATCAATTAATAATATAATATTTGTTTTAAGAACTCTTTTATGTCAAATTTGACACTATTCAATAGTTGATTTTTGTGAAACTCATAACAGATTGATTACTTCAAACAAAGTCAATTAAATCAATCCTAATATATCATATTATCCTAGAAAATTAGTTTAATTCATTAAAAGTTTCATATTCTATTTATTTGGGTATTTATAATATCAATTATTTTAATTTTTCACTATTTTAGTAATTACTGCATCATCATTGTGTCATAAATAAAATAAATTATTTAATGTCTAAAAATTATAAATAAAATATCATTATGTAGGAAATCTTTTTATATTTCTAATGAATATTTATAATCTAAAATCCAACATATATAACCCTATGTAAAAATTGTTGTTCTAAAAGATATATGCTTGTGTCATTTTTGTATTCATTTTAACTAAATTAAAATAAAGTGTCATTGTCACTTACAAGTGGATCCATGGGGTCCCAAAATTGACACAAAGATGCCCATGGTCGACCATGTATCAACCAATAGGGTTAAGACACGTTTTAGGGTAATTAAGTATTATTATAATATTATTTTTTAACCCTTATTTACCGAATTTACCCTTAACCATGGTAAATAAAATATTTACCGCAGTAATTATTCAAAATGTCTAAAAATAAAAGTTACCTATTTAAACAATTTGAACATCCTGATTCCAAATATGGAATCCATTTTCCTAAATTCAAAACACAGAAGTGGCAGAAATTAATTTAAAATTAATTCCCGCTGTCAAAACAAAAAGCGTGTTTTTAAGAGATAATAACTATCAAAAGATTGACACTCGTTTATGTTCGGTTTAATTATAAAATTATGTCCAATGACCACCATTATATTAAATGGTAAAAATATATTCTATATATACTTTAAAACCACTCAAATTCATAATTTATCACTATTAATTATTTTGATTAAAAAAGTTGTTTTTAATTAAAATTTAGTAATTTTCACTATTCATCAAAATATGAAAGTTATCCGAAATGTACCAAAATTTCACCTTAGGCTAAATTCGATATTCCGAATCCAAAAATGAAGTCCATTTTCAAATATAAAATATATATGATTTCAAAAAGTAGGTATGACTATTCACAACGGCTAGTTTAATTAGTTGTGGTGTGTGTTAGAACTCGAGGTTGCGTACAACACACGCTATCGCATTATTCGAAGGGAAACGTACCGTGGAAGCTTGGGATGTTTCATTTTAAATTTTTTGATGTCTCCATTTAGTCAAAAAGTTTAAAATATCTTATTTAAAAAGGTTTCACTATCAAAAGTTGATAAAAGTGCAATACTGAAAATGAATCTGTTCTTGCATAATGACTAAGAAACTCATAATATGGATTATAAAATTATAAGGATTATATAAAGTTAAAAATGTAGTTAATTCTATTCATGACCTCTTTTAATGGATTTTTTTTGTTAAGTCATGGTGCAATTGAACTCGGTGTTGCATGTAGTGCAAGTTATTAAATTATTTTGAAGAAATAACACACTATGAAATCTTGGGGTGTTACATTCTCCCCTCCTTCAATAAATTGCGTCCTCGCAATTTGAAATTTTTCTTCGAAAATAAAAGGTTGAAAGTAGAAAATATATTTGTGGGAAAACCCACATCGGAAATTGGGTTACTAAAATTTAGTCTTAATATGAGGAAAAGAGAAATGAAAGGGTCACCACCAAATTATGATCTCGATTAGGAGAACATTGGTGGAAGTTAGAGATATATAATTGGAGGAAAAACGTAAATATTTATAGGTAGTGATTGAGGTCATCAATCACAAACAAGTGTATAATTTAGGTCCTTAAACTCATCAATCTATGATGATTTGAAGTACTATCGGTTCAACAAAATATAGGGTATTGGGATAACACATTTTTGACGTTTCAAAATATCTTAGTTGAAATCCCACATCGAAAAATGAATTAACGGGGCCTCTATTTAAAATAAATAGTCGAAAGTATGAAGATTACCGAAAATAACACATACTAGGGTTCCATGTAGGAAAATATGGATATGGAAGAAAAATCTAACCATCAATTATCTGATGGAGAGTGGTAGAGAACATGGCTATAAAAAGACCAACAATCCCAAAGCCATAAATTAGTGATGATTTAAGGTACCATCTAGGAAAACATTTTTGTTCAAAGTTACTTTTCTTAATATTGAGGAATTTATTTATGAGATTGGCTAAGATCATAAGGAGATATACTTACTTTATAATTAGAGTTTTATCCATTAATAAATTTCTACCAAAAACTCATCTTTCACTCTAAAAGATAATAGAATGTAAAAAATTCTATTTACACTATTCGTATAGGGTTCCAAAATAAACGAATTTATAATTCATCTACATGATCTTTTAATAAAAACTACATTATTTAATCCAGGACATCTCATGGTCCAGTGGTAGGTGATACACCCTTGTCGCCCTTCGGTTGCGGGTTTAAGTCTCGCAGCCTTGCCGGACGCGACGGGTTACCGCCCGACCTCCGGGTTGTCCTTTTATGGCAATCCAAAATAATCCAAACTAGAACTATCCAAAATACTTCTGTCCAAACTCACAGTCCAACATTCATAAGGATGGTAAACATGATATAGATCCTTTTTACCCCGTAATAGCATATGAATACCTTCATCATGTATTACCATATTCCTTATTGATTACATTCATGCTCCCTTATTCCATATAGAATGCTGGATATACTTCATTAATCCAAAAATGTTTTAAACCCCAACAATGATGGAATATACAAATCATTAATCAGTTTCAAGGTAGTCAAGAATATCCAATATAATTTATCCAAATCAATCATGTATTATTCTAAAATCACTAACTCGGTATCAGAACCATATTATGGTTTATCTTTCTCTCAACCATATATTTTCCAAAAATTTATCCTGCTATTGAGTCACTTTTCTTTGTTCCACACAATCTCAAGTCCTTAATGAAATAGTACTGCAGTACAATCCTTATATACTCTATAATTATTATAACAAGTACATTGTTGATACAACACTCAATTGACATAATCAACATAAGAACTCTAATAATTCCTCTTTATCTGTGGTAGTATCATAACTTGATTATTATCCAATAGCATCATTTGCGGCATAGTCTGATGACTGGGGCATAGGTTCGCGTAGTGTCCAAACTCCTTGCAAATGAAGCATTGTACATTTGAAACCATTTTCTCACCCTTGCAGTCACGTACTTTGTGCCCTTTTCCTCCACACTTATAACAAACTCCCATTCCTTTCAGGAAAGTTCCAGGGTGTTTCTTCCCACAATTACCACATATGGGAAAATTCTTCTTTTCCCTCTTCCCTTTATCCATCTTTCTCTCTTCTATCCTTTTCTTCTCTCGCTTCCCTTCAAAGCCATAGGACTCAGTAATCTCTTTACTTATCTTATCAACACATGATATTATTTCTTCATATGATGATAATACATGGGAGACTATTTCTCTTATAAATTCTAGCTTAAGACCATGAAAGATATGATCCTTCCTTCTCTTTGGATCATGTGCATTTCTGGAGTTCTCATTCCTTCTACTGGGCGCCATTTCTAAACAATGGCATACACTAGATATATTTATGAATCAAAACACATAATCCCATACTTATAAAACACTTAACATAAATTGAACTATTTATGGATATAATCCATAATCATAAGAATGTTTTCTTTGAGGAAGTATATACTCATAATCCCTTCAAAATGATTTGTAAAGAAAATGAGAGTTATCCTAAGCATATCCCCCGGGAGTGTCGTAACCAAGAGTGCAGCAAGGCCCGTTGTCGTGCACCAGTTCCCATTCGAGTCTAGCTCAAAGCGGTGTTTTCGGGTTTTACCCCTAGGTACATCTGTGCCAGAGCCGCCTCTACCTGCTCGTATCCAGACAGGGATGTATTGCTCGGAAAACTCACAAAATCTCTACAATACCAAAATTCTAGGAAGTTCTTCTATACTAATCCTCAAAGTTCATCTTAGGTCTACGTGCTCTACTCAGAGTTTATCTAAATCTAGTTTCCAAGGTTTGTACTAAACTTCCTCTGATACCAACTGTAACGCCCCGACCCCAGCTACCCAGAGTCGGTGAATTAATTACATAACATTGGCATGATCACAAGAAAGATCAAATCTCGAAAGACCGATTGGTTTAGTAGCCTTGGAAACACTAGATATATTCATAAGTTTTACATTACATCATAAAATGAAAAACTAATACAACAACATAATATTTCCACAATCCACACTATTAACCCCTCATAAAATCCCTGCAGGACATTCATAACTTACTTCTTCACATCCTGGGAAAAATAAAACATAAAAAAAAGGGGTGAGCTCAAATGCCCAGTAAGGATAACAATAAAGTGGAAACTTTCATAAATAAGAATAAACATTTAAGGAAATGTATAACTAAAAGAAAAGCCTTTTAAATACGAACTTTCAACATGGTATGGCATAAATAAAATGAAATAATGCCATTTACTTATTCACATGGATATTCTACTAAATGAATAATCACATGCAAAAATCAATAACCACTTTCATAATGTTGGAATGTATAATGTCAAACGTTAATTTCATTGTCTAGGCCTCATCCCAAGACCTAGGGGTTACTTCTAACCGGAACCCAACCCGGAGTGCCTCTAATAACCGGACACCAACCCGGAGTGCCTCTAATAACCGGACACCAACCCGGAGTACCTCTAATAACCGAAGACCAAACCGGAGGGCTTACTTTTACCAGTCCCTAACCTAGAGGGCTTACTTTAACCAGTCCCCAACCTGGAGGGCTTACTTTTACCGGTCCCCAACCCGGAACATACTTGTTCAGCACATTCATCTGAAGAAAAGTTTGAAATATAACATAAACATTCGGATTAAAAATAACTTCTGAAATGTCAACACTTTAAACATAAACCATGAGTGATATAAAAATAGCACATCCACAATCAAACATAACTCATTCGATACAATATGGAAGATTGTATTGTATCACATTGACTTCAATCAAGAATAATGAAGGATGTTGACATAGATGAAATCAAAACACTTTTTAGAGAAATATCTCTTTCTACTTTTGAAATCATTTAAGAGTCATATAAAATAAAACATTTTCTTGAAAATATTCTTATAAGCTTGTAAGGAAAGCTTTGAATATTTTATAACGGCAAAAAATAACCGCACCCACCGTATAAGTTAAAAAAAACATTCTTACCTTAATTTTGTCGAAAAGGTTAAAAAGGACCTTGTTTTGAAAACGAAGGAAAGATTCCTTTATAAACCTCTTATAAAAAGTCAAATAAGGGTATAAATGACTTTAACCCATATTCTTGTAAATAATAAATATGTTTTGAAATACATTTTGAAGAAACATGAATGTGGATGATAAAGAGATCCCAGTAGATTATTACGTATAAACAACCTCGAATAATGAAGAGATTGTGAAATAACCCTTACCATGTACTTTTCCTTATTTGGGGTAGGTTAACCTCCTGTATAATGGTGAAATAATTGTTATTAAATTATACAAGAATCATATATATTAATATGATATCATATATGATCTTTTAACATTGATTTGTTAATAATATCTTAGAATTATCGTCGTTTCGGGTGTTAACTTACTCATTTTCTTTATATGTTTTGTTACATAAGCCATGGTTGTTGTATCTTATTCATATCCAGAATGATATCAAGTCCTTAAACATCATTTTTAAATCATAAAATGATAATTATACTTGAATGGATACGATGGAGAATGAATCTCATCGCGTTCGTGGAGACGGTAGTCCGTACGTACGCACGAACGCTACTTCCATTTAATTTTTATTTTTAAAAGAATCAAATCCAAATGATACATAGGTATATTACTATTCCAGTATAATATAATATTTTATATATGTTACTTATGTTCATTAACACCATCCTTTATATGTTCCATGTGTGGTATGAACGAGTCATATCATTTTAAGGGGGCGGTAGTCCGCACTTCCTCAAATGAAATTATCGTATGTATATACAACATGAAACGAATAATGGTATGAAATAAAATGGAATTACAGAAGCTTATATATAAAATATATATCATTAATATCATATTTAATTACAGTGCCATCATAATGGCCACCATGAGAGGCGGTAAAATGTTTTTAAACAATCATCGTTTCGTGAGGCGTTAGTTTGCCATCCACAGAAACATTATGTTCATCATCCATTAGATGGAGTTGTGTGTATGTGTAGTTTGAATCCTTCTTATAACAACATCTTAGTATATTGAGGATACTGGTGTTGTTACAAAAGAAAGGAAATAAAAAGATTTTGGGGGTTGAAGAGGCAAAATAAATGAAAATAATTTAAGAGAAATCGTTACCTTTAATTTAGGTAACTCACTTTGGTTGGAACCAAAGGACTTCTTGAAATGCTTTCTGCCTAAGGGGAAGCTTCAAGGAGGAGGAGAGGGATGTGGGGAGCTTATTTGGGCAGAGTTTTGACGAGCCAAGTGGCTTGAGAGGTGTGAGGAAATGAGAAGGAGGAGTGCCCTTTTATAAGAGGGGTGAGGGGCACCTTTGGAAAAGCTAGAAATATTAATTTATAATAAATTCATATTCGGTTTCCAATGGCTCCAAAATTGACTATTCAAAGTTTGAGGTGGGGATAGGTCGAAAACAACTCATCCAATAGAATTTAGACAGGTTTGGGTACTTATATTAACCTTATCTTTAAGTATTAACTCTAAGTTAATTAGTTTCACTTTTACAATGTCTCTTTGTATTTTTATATAATATGGTTAATAAACTTACTATATACATCCAAGCGACCCCCAAGTGGTCCATTAATGATTAACCTATCATAATATAAGTCTCTTGGCCGAACCTTAGATTTTTAGGAATTTAATATCAATTAATAATATAATATTTGTTTTAAGAACTCTTTTATGTCAAATTTGACACTATTCAATAGTTGATTTTTGTGAAACTCATAACAGATTGATTACTTCGAAAAAAGTCAATTAAATCAATCCTAATATATCATATTATCCTAGAAAATTAGTTTAATTCATTAAAAGTTTCATATTATATTTATTTGGGTATTTATAATATCAATTATTTTAATTTTTCACTATTTTAGTAATTACTGCATCATCATTGTGTCATAAATAAAATAAATTATTTAATGTCTAAAAATTATAAATAAAATATCATTATGTAGGAAATCTTTTTATATTTCTAATGAATATTTATAATCTAAAATCCAACATATATAACCCTGTGTAAAAATTGTTGTTCTAAAAGATATATGCTTGTGTCATTTTTGTATTCATTTTAACTAAATTAAAATAAAGTGTCATTGTCACTTACAAGTGGATCCATGGGGTCCCAAAATTGACACAAAGATGCCCATGGTCGACCATGTATCAACCAATAGGGTTAAGACACGTTTTAGGGTAATTTAGTTTTATTATAATATTATTTTTTAACCCTTATTTACCGAATTTACCCTTAACCATGGTAAATAAAATATTTACCGCAGTAATTATTCAAAATGTCTAAAAATAAAAGTTACCTATTTAAACAATTTGAACATCCTGATTCCAAATATGGAATCCATTTTCCTAAATTCAAAACACAGAAGTGGCAGAAATTAATTTAAAATTAATTCCCGCTGTCAAAACAAAAAGCGTGTTTTTAAGAGATAATAACTATCAAAAGATTGACACTCGTTTATGTTCGGTTTAATTGTAAAATTATGTCCAATGACCAACATTATATTAAATGGTAAAAATATATTCTATATATACTTTAAAACCACTCAAATTCATAATTTATCACTATTAATTATTTTGATTAAAAGAGTTTTTTAATTAAAATTTAGTAATTTTCACTATTCATCAAAATATGAAAGTTATCCGAAATGTACCAAAATTTCACCTTAGGCTAAATTCGATATTCCGAATCCAAAAATGAAGTCCATTTTAAAATATAAAATATATATGATTTCAAAAAGTAGGTATTACTATTCACAACGGCTAGTTTAATTAGTTGTGGTGTGTGTTAGAACTCGAGGTTGCGTACAACACACGCTATCGCATTATTCGAAGGGAAACGTACCGTGGAAGCTTGGGATGTTTCATTTTAAATTTTTTGATGTCTCCATTTAGTCAAAAAGTTTAAAATATCTTATTTAAAAAGGTTTCACTATCAAAAGTTGATAAAAGTGCAATACTGAAAATGAATCTGTTCTTGCATTATGACTAAGAAACTCATAATATGGATTATAAAATTATAAGGATTATATAAAGTTAAAAATGTAGTTAATTCTATTCATGACCTCTTTTAATGGATTTTTTTTGTTAAGTCATGGTGCAATTGAACTCGGTGTTGCGTGTAGTGCAAGTTATTAAATTATTTTGAAGAAATAACACACTATGAAATCTTGGGGTGTTACATTCTCCCCTCCTTCAATAAATTGCGTCCTCGCAATTTGAAATTTTTCTTCGAAAATAAAAGGTTGAAAGTAGAAAATATATTTGTGGGAAAACCCACATCGGAAATTGGGTTACTAAAATTTAGTCTTAATATGAGGAAAAGAGAAATGAAAGGGTCACCACCAAATTATGATCTCGATTAGGAGAACATTGGTGGAAATTAGAGATATATAATTGGAGGAAAAACGTAAATATTTATAGGTAGTGATTGAGGTCATCAATCACAAACAAGTGTATAATTGAGGTCCTTAAACTCATCAATCTATGATGATTTGAAGTACCATCGGTTCAACAAAATATAGGGTATTGGGATAACACATTTTTGACGTTTCAAAATATCTTAGTTGAAATCCCACATCGAAAAATGAATTAACGGGGCCTCTATTTAAAATAAAGAGTCGAAAGTATGAAGATTACCGAAAATAACACATACTAGGGTTCCATGTAGGAAAATATGGATATGGAAGAAAAATCTAACCATCAATTATCTGATGGAGAGTGGTAGAGAACATGGCTATAAAAAGGCCAACAATCCCAAAGCCATAAATTAGTGATGATTTAAGGTACCATCTAGGAAAACATTTTTGTTCAAAGTTACTTTTCCTAATATTGAGGAATTTATTTATGAGATTGGCTAAGATCATAAGGAGATATACTTACTTTATAATTAGAGTTTTATCCATTAATAAATTTCTACCAAAAACTCATCTTTCACTCTAAAAGATAATAGAATGTAAAAAATTCTATTTACACTATTCGTATAGGGTTCCAAAATAAACGAATTTATAATTCATCTACATGATCTTTTAATAACAACTACATTATTTAATCCAGGACATCTCATGGTCCAGTGGTAGGTGATACACCCTTGTCGCCCTTCGGTTGCGGGTTCAAGTCTCGCAGCCTTGCCGGACGCGACGGGTTACCGCCCGACCTCCGGGTTGTCCTTTTATGGCAATCCAAAATAATCCAAACTAGAACTATCCAAAATATTTCTGTCCAAACTCACAGTCCAACATTCATAAGGATGGTAAACATGATATAGATCCTTTTTACCCCGTAATAGCATATGAATACCTTCATCATGTATTACCATATTCCTTATTGATTACATTCATGCTCCCTTATTCCATATAGAATGCTGGATATACTTCATTAATCCAAAAATGTTTTAAACCCCAACAATGATGGAATATACAAATCATTAATCAGTTTCAAGGTAGTCAAGAATATCCAATATAATTTATCCAAATCAATCATGTATTATTCTAAAATCACTAACTCGGTATCAGAACCATATTATGGTTTATCTTTCTCTCAACCATATATTTTCCAAAAATTTATCCTGCTATTGAGTCAATTTTCTTTGTTCCACACAATCTCAAGTCCTTAATGAAATAGTACTGCAGTACAATCCTTATATACTCCATAATTATTATAACAAGTACATTGTTGATACAACACTCAATTGACATAATCAACATAAGAACTCTAATAATTCCTCTTTATCTGTGGTAGTATCATAACTTGATTATTATCCAATAGCATCATTTGCGGCATAGTCTGATGACTGGGGCATAGGTTCGCGTAGTGTCCAAACTCCTTGCAAATGAAGCATTGTACATTTGAAACCATTTTCTCACCCTTGCAGTCACGTACTTTGTGCCCTTTTCCTCCACACTTATAACAAACTCCCATTCCTTTCAGGAAAGTTCCAGGGTGTTTCTTCCCACAATTACCACATATGGGAAAATTCTTCTTTTCCCTCTTCCCTTTATCCATCTTTCTCTCTTCTATCCTTTTCTTCTCTTGCTTCCCTTCAAAGCCATAGGACTCAGTAATCTCTTTACTTATCTTATCAACACATGATATTATTTCTTCATATGATGATAATACATGGGAGACTATTTCTCTTATAAATTCTAGCTTAAGACCATGAAAGATATGATCCTTCCTTCTCTTTGGATCATGTGCATTTCTGGAGTTCTCATTCCTTCTACTGGGCGCCATTTCTAAACAATGGCATACACTAGATCAATTTATGAATCAAAACACATAATCCCATACTTATAAAACACTTAACATAAATTGAACTATTTATGGATATAATCCATAATCATAAGAATGTTTTCTTTGAGAAGTATATACTCATAATCCCTTCAAAATGATTTGTAAAGAAAATGAGAGTTATCCTAAGCATATCCCCCGGGAGTGTCGTAACCAAGAGTGCAGCAAGGCCCGTTGTCGTGCACCAGTTCCCGTTCGAGTCTAGCTCAAAGCGGTGTTTTCGGGTTTTACCCCTAGGTACATTTGTGCCAGAGCCGCCTCTACCTGCTCGTATCCAGACAGGGATGTATTGCTCGGAAAACTCACAAAATCTCTACAATACCAAAATTCTAGGAAGTTCTTCTATACTAATCCTCAAAGTTCATCTTAGGTCTACGTGCTCTACTCAGAGTTTATCTAAATCTAGTTTCCAAGGTTTGTACTAAACTTCCTCTGATACCAACTGTAACGCCCCGACCCCAGCTACCCAGAGTCGGTGCATTAATTACATAACATTGGCATGATCACAAGAAAGATCAAATCTCGAAAGACCGATTGGTTTAGTAGCCTTGGAAACACTAGATATATTCATAAGTTTTACATTACATCATAAAATGAAAAACTAATACAACAACATAATATTTCCACAATCCACACTATTAACCCCTCATAAAATCCCTGCAGGACATTCATAACTTACTTCTTCACATCCTGGGAAAAATAAAACATAAAAAAAAGGGGTGAGCTCAAATGCCCAGTAAGGATAACAATAAAGTGGAAACTTTCATAAATACGAATAAACATTTAAGGAAATGTATAACTAAAACAAACGCCTTTTAAATACGAACTTTCAACATGGTATGGCATAAATAAAATGAAATAATGCCATTTACTTATTCACATGGATATTCTACTAAATGAATAATCACATGCAAAAATCAATAACCACTTTCATAATGTTGGAATGTATAATGTCAAACGTTAATTTCATTGTCTAGGCCTCATCCCAAGACCTAGGGGTTACTTCTAACCGGAACCCAACCCGGAGTGCCTCTAATAACCGGACACCAACCCGGAGTGCCTCTAATAACCGGACACCAACCCGGAGTACCTCTAATAACCGGAGACCAAACCGGAGGGCTTACTTTTACCAGTCCCTAACCTGGAAGGCTTACTTTAACCAGACCCCAACCTGGAGGGCTTACTTTTACCGGTCCCCAACCCGGAACATACTTGTTCAGCACATTCATCTGAAGAAAAGTTTGAAATATAACATAAACATTCGGATTAAAAATAACTTCTGAAATGTCAACACTTTAAACATAAACCATGAGTGATATAAAAATAGCACATCCACAATCAAACATAACTCATTCGATACAATATGGAAGATTGTATTGTATCACATTGACTTCAATCAAGAATAATGAAGGATGTTGACATAGATGAAATCAAAACACTTTTTAGAGAAATATCTCTTTCTACTTTTGAAATCATTTAAGAGTCATATAAAATAAAACATTTTCTTGAAAATATTCTTATAAGTTTGTAAGGAAAGCTTTGAATATTTTATAACGGCGAAAAATAACCGCACCCACCGTATAAGTTAAAAAAAACATTCTTACCTTAATTTTGTCGAAAAGGTTAAAAAGGACCTTGTTTTGAAAACGAAGGAAAGATTCCTTTATAAACCTCTTATAAAAAGTCAAATAAGGGTATAAATGACTTTAACCCATATTCTTGTAAATAATAAATATGTTTTGAAATACATTTTGAAGAATCATGAATGTGGATGATAAAGAGATCCCAGTAGATTATTACGTATAAACAACCTCGAATAATGAAGAGATTGTGAAATAACCCTTACCATGTACTTTTCCTTATTTGGGGTAGGTTAACCTCCTGTATAATGGTGAAATAATTGTTATTAAATTATACAAGAATCATATATATTAATATGATATCATATATGATCTTTTAACATTGATTTGTTAATAATATCTTAGAATTATCGTCGTTTCGGGTGTTAACTTACTCATTTTCTTTATATGTTTTGTTACATAAGCCATGGTTGTTGTATCTTATTCATATCCAGAATGATATCAAGTCCTTAAACATCATTTTTAAATCATAAAATGATAATTATACTTGAATGGATACGATGGAGAATGAATCTCATCGCGTTCGTGGAGACGGTAGTCCGTACGTACGCACGAACGCTACTTCCATTTAATTTTTATTTTTAAAAGAATCAAATCCAAATGATACATAGGTATATTACTATTCCAGTATAATATAATATTTTATATATGTTACTTATGTTCATTAACACCATCCTTTATATGTTCCATGTGTGGTATGAACGAGTCATATCATTTTAAGGGGGCGGTAGTCCGCACTTCCTCAAATGAAATTATCGTATGTATATACAACATGAAACGAATAATGGTATGAAATAAAATGGAATTACAGAAGCTTATATATAAAATATATATCATTAATTTCATATTTAATTACAGTGCCATCATAATGGCCACCATGAGAGGCGGTAAGATGTTTTTGAACAATCATCGTTTCGTGAGGCGTTAGTTTGCCATCCACAGAAACATTAAGTTCATCATCCATTAGATGGAGTTGTGTGTATGTGTAGTTTGAATCCTTCTTATAACAACATCTTAGTATATTGAGGATACTGGTGTTGTTACAAAAGAAAGGAAATAAAAAGATTTTGGGGGTTGAAGAGGCAAAATAAATGAAAATAATTTAAGAGAAATCGTTACCTTTAATTTAGGTAACTCACTTTGGTTGGAACCAAAGGACTTCTTGAAATGCTTTCTGCCTAAGGGGAAGCTTCAAGGAGGAGGAGAGGGATGTGGGGAGCTTATTTGGGCAGAGTTTTGACGAGCCAAGTGGCTTGAGAGGTGTGAGGAAATGAGAAGGAGGAGTTCCCTTTAATAAGAGGGGTGAGGGGCACCTTTGGAAAAGCTAGAAATATTAATTTATAATAAATTCATATTCGGTTTCCAATGGCTCCAAAATTGACTATTCAAAGTTTGAGGTGGGGATAGGTCGAAAACAACTAATCCAATAGAATTTAGACAGGGTTGGGTACTTATATTAACCTTATCTTTAAGTATTAACTCTAAGTTAATTAGTTTCACTTTTACAATGTCTCTTTGTATTTTTATATAATATGGTTAATAAACTTACTATATACATCCAAGCGACCCCCAAGTGGTCCATTAATGATTAACCTATCATAATATAAGTCTCTTGTACGAACCTTAGATTTTTAGGAATTTAATATCAATTAATAATATAATATTTGTTTTAAGAA
This sequence comes from Viscum album, assembly GCA_963277665.1. Taxonomy (NCBI): domain Eukaryota; kingdom Viridiplantae; phylum Streptophyta; class Magnoliopsida; order Santalales; family Viscaceae; genus Viscum; species Viscum album. Next base: position 1,968,316,492 of record OY728150.1, read on the forward strand.
CTCTTTTATGTCAAATTTGACACTATTCAATAGTTGATTTTTGTGAAACTCATAACAGATTGATTACTTCGAACAAAGTCAATTAAATCAATCCTAATATATCATATTATCCTATAAAATTAGTTTAATTCATTAAAAGTTTCATATTATATTTATTTGGGTATTTATAATATCAATTATTTTAATTTTTCACTATTTTAGTAATTACTGTATCATCATTGTGTCATAAATAAAATAAATTATTTAATGTCTAAAAATTATAAATAAAATATCATTATGTAGGAAATCTTTTTATATTTCTAATGAATATTTATAATCTAAAATCCAACATATATAACCCTATGTAAAAATTGTTGTTCTAAAAGATATATGCTTGTGTCATTTTTGTATTCATTTTAACTAAATTAAAATAAAGTGTCATTGTCACTTAAAAGTGGATCCATGGGGTCCCAAAATTGACACAAAGATGCCCATGGTCGACCATGTATCAACCAATAGGGTTAAGACACGTTTTAGGGTAATTTAGTATTATTATAATATTATTTTTTAACCCTTATTTACCGAATTTACCCTTAACCATGGTAAATAAAATATTTACCGCAGTAATTATTCAAAATGTCTAAAAATAAAAGTTACCTATTTAAACAATTTGAACATCCTGATTCCAAATATGGAATCCATTTTCCTAAATTCAAAGCACAGAAGTGGCAGAAATTAATTTAAAATTAATTCCCGCTGTCAAAACAAAAAGCGTGTTTTTAAGAGATAATAACTATCAAAAGATTGACACTCGTTTATGTTCGGTTTAATTGTAAAATTATGTCCAATGACCAACATTATATTAAATGGTAAAAATATATTCTAAATATACTTTAAAACCACTCAAATTCATAATTTATCACTATTAATTATTTTGATTAAAAAAGTTGTTTTTAATTAAAATTTAGTAATTTTCACTATTCATCAAAATATGAAAGTTATCCGAAATGTACCAAAATTTCACCTTAGGCTAAATTCGATATTCCGAATCCAAAAATGAAGTCCATTTTCAAATATAAAATATATATGATTTCAAAAAGTAGGTATTACTATTCACAACGGCTAGTTTAATTAGTTGTGGTGTGTGTTAGAACTCGAGGTTGCGTACAACACACGCTATCGCATTATTCGAAGGGAAACGTACCGTGGAAGCTTGGGATGTTTCATTTTAAATTTTTTGATGTCTCCATTTAGTCAAAAAGTTTAAAATATCTTATTTAAAAAGGTTTCACTATCAAAAGTTGATAAAAGTGCAATACTGAAAATGAATCTGTTCTTGCATTATGACTAAGAAACTCATAATATGGATTATAAAATTATAAGGATTATATAAAGTTAAAAATGTAGTTAATTCTATTCATGACCTCTTTTAATGGATTTTTTTTTGTTAAGTCATGGTGCAATTGAACTCGGTGTTGCGTGTAGTGCAAGTTATTAAATTATTTTGAAGAAATAACACACTATGAAATCTTGGGGTGTTACAAAAAGAAATAGGTTTTTATATTCACAAATAGAAAAACCAAAAAGATAATTTTCATAAGAAAAAGATAAAAATTTAAATAAGAGAATTTGGCAGCATAATGGTACAAATCATTGTTTCAGAAAATGTTAAAGAAAAGGGGAGACAACAGTCTCCCTTTCATAAAAAACTCTTAATAAATAAAATATATATAATAATATTTATTTAATAAGATTGTTTTGAAACATGAAAGACATACCACATAAAAACGGAACTTGAATGGAAAAGAGAAGTTGAGATTTTCCTAAACAAGAAGAGTGACTCCAAAAAATAAATGACCATGACATTAGGGATTGAAGAAATCATGGGAGGACTCCTTTGGAGGCAATAATATTAGTGCTTTGTGGTGAATTAATTGGTAGTGAATGTTAATGAATTAATGGGCATGTATTTATAGATAAAGTGTGGGAGTTTTTTTATTAATTTCCTTGGACACCTCGGTGGTGGTATTTATTAAACCATAGGATTACGCATAATATTTTCCAAGGTATTTTCCTTTTGGGAAACCTATTTAATTATTTTAGTAAAAAGGAGTCAACCAAAATATTTCATTACTTCATTATAATATAGTTATGGATTCATTATACATATTGAAAAACTCAAACTATATTTTTTCTATTCACAAAAAAACATAATGTATTTTATAAATTTATCATAAATTCACCCTAACCAAATATCAATGTTCTGATTTATCAAATGAGTTTTATTTTTCCATAATAACTCTCTACATATGATAAATTTAACTGTTAACTATAAAATAGTAATTTATTAAAAATAATAGTGAATCGAAAATTCATAAAAAAATACAAAGTAAATTCTCCGACACAAGAAAAACATATAATTATTTTATCATTTTTTATTAAATTAGTTCATTTTGATAAAAAATATTTCATTAAAATAAACATTATTAATAAAACTTTTGTTTAATATAATTATTTATATCTCTCTGAAAAGTAAAATTTGTACCCGAAAAATCAATTTATCAATTTTCATCACAATTTTTTAAGAAAAACTATTTTAATATAGAAATGATGAAAAAAAAGATTTACAAAATCCCTAATATTTTAAATAAATAGAGCTCTGTGAGATAACCCCTTATAAAACCAACATATGGACTAATTATAAGGTGTGTGATGGTGATATACTCTTGGGGTTGCTCGGATAACATCACAAGAGTGGTAATTTACACAATCTTGAACTTCTCAAATTAGTGATTTCATTAAAGCCCCAATTATTGAAGCTCATCTTGGGCTTGTTCAGGTTAAAATCCCAAAGGTGCAACGTCATTATTATGCTCTGATAAATGGGATTCATACGGTATGACTCAATTAGATATGGTCATCGACTCTTCTTTATGCATTTATTTTTATTTCTTGTTTCTACTTATAAACTATAATTATAATTATAAAATAAATTAAGAGTATAGTTTCCAATGTTCATATTGGATGACATTCTATATTTGACCAATTTATAAATAATTATTGAAACCTGATGGTCACATTTCCAAATATACTTACATAATATTTAGAGAGATATAGTTTTGTTTTGTATTATATAACATTACACATATTTTTGGGAATAAATTATCATTCACAAAGTTTGGGTCATTACACTGTCATTAAAGAAGAGTGGATAATATTATTGTAGAGAGTGATTCAAGTTGATGTGGGGGAGTGTGTCATGTTTTTCCTCTCTTCACTCTTGAAATAATCTTATTCAATGATTTTTAACTCCAACTTAATATTTTTCTATTCATAATTAGTTATGGAATAATGAAATAGATTATTATTCATTTCATGTGATATATTATTAATGTACATTAGATATTTTTATTTATCTGATAATGAGGAGTTGAGATGTTATAGTAATTTTGATAGTAGTTTACCAAATTAATATTTTTTATATTAATGGTAGTGAAACTATTTTTTGAGTTTTTTTCAAGTGGGGCTGAATCAAAACCTTATGTGAAGACCCTTTTCACTTGATTCCTCTCTAAGACTCGATTATATCATCTTGTTGTTGAGTTATGTTTGAAAATGAATCAACTAAATTCTATTTAAGAGGGAATAAAACAAATAAAACGATAAAAATATTTTAACATCAAAACTAGAACTTAAATTACATTAAAAATAAAAAACCTAAAATCTATATTAATTTAATAAAAATTATATGAATGTTGTAAAGAACAAAACCTATCTATAGTGATACCTCTATTTTATAATCCGAGCTCCTACCAAGGTTGATTGATCCTCTTCATAGTAGATCATGTTTCCCAATTAATTATCTATTAAATTTGTATGATATCTCCTTTTCCAATAGTCATTATCTATTCTAAAAATATAGGATGTTGTTTGCTTAATATAATTTACTATTCAAGACATCTTGTGAAGGATATTGGATGTGCAATAAACCAATTTTTACATGAACAATTATACATCATCAGCATGGTTATGGTGTGATCCCATATATAAAAACTATGAGTATTCTCTATGAATTCTAAAAATATTGGTTTCTCTTCTACCCATACGATCACTGCATGAGTTAAACCCCAATTCCATGGAAACATCCTCAAAATCATTTGATAAATTTTATTCTCCACAACCTCTTACTATACCCCAAGAGATTATACATCCCTATTATGAACAGTTATATTCTATGATTATTTTGGTAAAGACAACATTCATATCCTTTATTTTGGGGATCAAGATTTATTGGGACATGATTTACAAGTAAAAAAATTTATTTCTATTATTGATTTATAAACATTCATTTCTATGATTTCCCATTCTTTGTAATCATTTTTTGAGTGTTCTATGTATTATCTACTATGAGGATTTCTTATAAACAACTTAGTCATGCTTTTATAATTTATCTGTGACTAACCATTTATATTATAGAGATTCTAAGGATGAAAATTCATTTTCCTAATCCCTCATGATCGAGGTCTTCGATAGATAAGAATAAATACATTCAGATCTTACATTATTGGGTAATTCTTCATTTAGAATGGCAATTTAACCCATCAAGGTGATCTAGGTATTCCAGTGATTATAAGGCAGAGTATCAATAGATAGGGCACTAAAACGTTCCCAATTATTTTCATTGAGGATGTTCCAATCTTTATTCTTGTATTACTCGGTCCAAGTTATGAACCACCTTCCATATTGGTATAAAGGTAACAGTTATGTTTATTATAATTTTATTGTGATATCCACTAGGGGTATCTGAGTTGGTAACAAATACTTCATTCATTTTTTAACATTTAATTGTTAATTTTATTTCAATTGTGATTATTTCATTTAAAACACAGTACCTTCCTAGTCAGTTTTATTTTTTTCCCAATTTAATCTTGGTTTATTATAATATAATTTGAATATTATATCATATATTAAGTTTAAAACAATTTTTAATAAAAATTAGTAGTAGTGTTTTTACTAAAATTCAGTCACCCTTTTGTTGTAAAATACCAATAGCTCCGAGAACCAATAATTAGTTTTTGAAAAATTATCTTGATATATTAGCTTACTTACCTTGTTTTTTAATTTAACATATTGTATTATTCATTTATTATATACAAAATTAGAACACTTTTCAATCATTAACATATATTTAATGGAATGGAAATTTATTTAGATATGCTAGGTGTTATTGATATTGGATTTTTGTTGAATATAAAAAAAAGAACAAATTAGTATATATAAGTGTTTTTTAGGGTTGGAGAGATCATATGGAAAAATAATTTGTCAATACTACCTCTGAAAATTACTTAATAAGTTTAAAAAATATATAAAATACCTGAAAAAGAAGTTTATAGAATAAATTTAGATGAACGTGTTGAATTCTATCATAATTTTAATGTAAGAAATACATTATTTCATGCTATTCTGAGAAATATATATCACCATGTTTCATATTGTTATATGGATAATGGTATTCAGAAAAGGATATAAGAGGTAAATTTAATAAATACAATAGTTCTTGAAACAAGACATCATATGATATGGGATTATTATAATATTTATTTCTTTTTTACCTTGTGATGATTTTTTCGAGATTCTACAAAAATATATGTTAATTTTAAAAAAATATGAATTCTCTTGTAGATATTTTTTTAATAAGTAGAAAATTTAGAATAACATTGATATATTTATGTACGTTGAGAATGTGGGTTCTCAAGTGCATTTGGCTTCCGAGGATCCCTTAGATGGGGATGCAACAACTCATGAACAACCAGCAGATACCTTCCCCATGTTGTAACCATAGCACATGATGATGTTCTACAAGTCAAATTTCGATGTTAGTAAATGCTGAGTATGGAGGTAAATATGTTGACACTAATTGTGATAATGAGGAACAATCATACATAGATGATCAGGGTTGTGTGTGGAAAACTCCAAAACAATGGAGGAGAGGTAGGCACCTGATAGGCTATGGCGAGTCATGTGGGTGTGGGGTAGGAAAAAGAAGAAGAGTGTGCTGGATTTTTTCACATATCGATGTGATGGTAACATGTATGTATCTTTTATTTTGCTACTCTGAAAATTCATTATATATTTAGTTCCTTTTTTAATAAATTAATTTGGGCCATGGGTTTCAATCCATGGTCTATACCATTTTTTATATCGTAAATATACATCTTATGGATTTAATTAGTACATTAATGCAACAAGGGATTCTTTTAATGAGAGATATCAAGTAAAAAATAATAATAATTGAGATTTGTTTTTTCTAATGTCTGATGGTTTCAATTTTTATCTCCAAATTCTAAATCAATTATTTAAAATGGAAACATTTGAAAAAGAACTTATTAAATGATACATTTTTAATTTTCCTATGAATATCAATAGTTATATGGAACAAAATTATTCTTATATTGATAAATAAATAAATAATAAGGATAAAAATAAATAAAAATATCATGTGGACACAGTTTTATATGATTTAAAATGGTTTTCATATTTTAATAGACATTCCATGAATTTATAGGAAATATAATTTGAAAAAAAAATATTATTTCAAAAAGTATTGAAGGAGAATAAATCATAGAAATCTATGAAACGTGGAATGTAATTATTTATCCATCCCCTTTTTTAAGTTATTGATTCATATAATTGTTGAAACAAGAGAAATATTTGTTTTTCTACTAAAATATATCTAAATAAAAAATTTATTATTTATAAAAATTTACCTGATGCACACTTAATGTTGTCTTTTGATGTTAATTTTTTACTAACATCAGTAAATGAGAACATAAAATTATCTAATGATGATTTTTGTATTATGACTCTTGATGAAAAGGTTTCTCAGGTGACATGTTTCTAATAGATAGAAAAATTAATTGAGTGTGTATGTGATCCTAATATTAGAAACATGGATAATGTTTTGAAAATGTATTAAGGCATTCAAACTAAAGTTTTTGAGAATGAAATTAAACATGAAAAATAATTAATTCAGTTATCGATGTTAAAGAATATTAAGTAAATTGGAATTAAAAAATTTCAGATAACCTATGATCTTAAATGAAAATCATTCAATACTATAAAAAAAGGTGATAAAAAAGATGTAGTTATGTTGAAATCATAAATTGATGTGATAATGAATTTGTGGGATAACAATGCTAAATGAAAGATGTCATTTTAGAATACGTATAGACTATTTCGACCTAATAAAACAAATTTTAGACTCAAAAGAAAGTATGAAATAATATCAAGCTATTAGAATATTAGATTTCTTCCTAGAAGTTATGTATTTTATAAAATGTATAATAGAGGTGGACATTGTCTTATTCCATCCTCATTTCATAATGTTTATTCTTTCATACAACATTATGTGTTCATTTCTACGAAGCTCATGGTCTATAAACAACAATTTTCCATGAATATTTGGCTATCAAATGTACTTTTTTCAAATTATTCTATAAAAAAAATGTATATAAGACACAAAAATTTATTTTGAGTGATAAAATCATTTCAAACTAATAGGTAAATTTATATATTTAAAACATTATGAAATTATTTAAATATTATCTAAATTTCAATTCCTTATTTAAATTCATAAGTATGTAGTTAAATGGTATTATTTAAATTTTAACTACATTGATTTTGGTGTTTCGAAATGATTTTTACATAAAACTAATGATGAAAGACAAAATCCATGGCCATTTATTGTTTTGTAATATTCTATTTGATTGTTCTTGGATCCCAAATGGCCTTATGAAAACAAAGTAATGGTCATTCGTTGATTTTCTTCCAAAAAATTGAAAGAAGAAGTCATTTTAGTGAAAATTATGTGATTTCTTAAAATATTACAATAGTGTATAATAATCCTTAAATTTAAATAAATTTATTTTCATGATATAGGTGAAATAAAATGCATAAGAACTATGAGTATATAGGGTGACCTCCAAAAACAAATACATTTTCGCAAAACTAAAATGTTATGAAAAATGGACCAAAGTTTCATGGAACAACAATGTTGCATAACACAACTAAAATGATTATAAATTTGGAATCTATTCTTATTTTTTGAGGTGGACCTGTAATATTTCTATTCTAAATCTCATGGCTCATACAACTCGGGGTTACATGATTCATACAACCACAATGTTATATACATACATGAAATTACCTCACAATTTCGTTCGACATATTGGCATCTAGTGGAGATGCTTTCACTCAACATTCTCTATGGGGAGCCCAATTTCAAAAAAATCAACAATTTCCTAAAACTATAATGTTTTTATACACAACTGAACACCTCTAAATTATTGATTTTTGTTCCTATTAAACCCATTACATTAGTAGTATGTTCAACCCATATGGTAGGTTTGTGAAAAACTAAGAAATAAAAATAAACAAAATAAATAAAATAAATAGAGGGTGATTTCATGTGAAATGAGTATGATATGATGTGTGTGGTAATGTTTCAATAAAAAGCATGATGAGTTTTTAGTAGTGATAATGGTGTAAAAGAATATTTGAGATTATAGGGTAAATTCAGAATTTTAGTTTTTTAAGAGTTTCCTTTATAGAGAAATGTAAATTGGATTTTTTTCAATTCATGGAAGTCAAGAAACATTCAATTAGGGGTAATAGTGTTTGAATTTATGAATTAAATCATACTTAAACAATTAAATTCAATAATTCAAGAAACAATATTAATTAATGTTTCAAAAGATCATGTATTAAAATGTTATTTTTATAAATGAAATATGAATAGCTGGAAAAGATAATGAAGAAAAATGATAAACTGATGAATTATTTAATTCCCCCTTATAATATATTAGTCGATCATGTTGGTAGTAGTAAAAAAAATTTAATTTAATCATAAAAGAAACAATAAAATAAATTAAATAATAGGGGTTTCTTCTCTAGGGATATGACTCCAATGTCTAATATTCATATTCATTAGTCACTGTAATTTCATGAGTTTACAATGTATTCATCAATCAACTCTTGCTTCTCTATATTGTCCCATTTTCTACCTAAAATTATTGAATGGTATATATATATATATATATATATATATTACAGTGCCCATCAATTATTATTTGTCTTCCAACACACTAACACAAAATATCACTTCATCAATGTGACATCTATGTTTGAAGAATTATTAATTTTCAATATTTCAAAACCACTATTATTTTTTTGGTTTTCAAAATTAATATAATAATACCTTTCTCTGAAAAAAAAATTTATGAAAAAGTTTGTTTCATTTTGGGCTCCACTCTATTGAACGGTTTATGAAATGTTCCTTCGCTTGGGACTCTCGTGTTACTGGGCACAATTTTAGACTGGGGATGTGGGTTCATTATTGGGCATCCCACTCAGTCTGTTGTATGTTGGTCCGTTTTTTCCTAGTGTGCCACTCGGGCGATCCTCTTCTATTGGTTTTTAATAATTTCTTATCTAACAGCTATCATAAGTGTCTTTTGTGTTTCTCTTGAATCGTATCAATTATTTTTTGTGTTCTCTTTGCCTATCATGTGTCCTATATTCCTCTTCATTTATTTTAGCCCACTTGGCATCATGATACTTCTTCATTACCTCCTCTATCCAAGCATCCCCTCATCTGTTTCACCTGTCAGGATGTAACATATCCTCTACTACAATATTGTTATGGTCTAGGACCATTTCATTATTGTGGGATTTCTTCATCTTCATTTTCAACCTTTAGGGAGTTAAAAGATAGAAGGAATGATGGGGGTTCATTTCCCATCAATGTTTTTCATCCATAGATTTATATCAGAGGAACTTCGGTGGACTGCATCAGTGATCTTTTATTCTCCATGTCTCGGGGATCATCCCCAGTGGAGACCTTTCCTCTCAAGATTATTGTTCGACCGATATCCTATCAAGAATTCCATGTTATAACATAGTTCCCTAACTCATATTGGGTTTTTCTTCTTGGTATTATTTTTATGGATTATTTTATTTGTTTTTGGTTCTGTGCTATAAATTTTTTATTTTTTCAGTCGGGGTTGGGGTTTGTGATTGTGAGTCTATCCAGTTCGTGAGAGAGCATTTCCATCGTTGGGGTGGGATTCATCACTATCTCTTAGGGTGATGAGGTCCTTATTCTCATATAGTTTCTCTAGTTCGTGTGCCCTTCTATCTAATTTTTTTATTTTCTTGTATATTGTTTTGTTTTTATTAATAATAAATATTTTTTGTGGTATTATTTTCATGGAGTATGACCAAAATGTCTGAACGATGCAAATATTCATGTTCATACTTATTATCATGAACATTATTTTCATTTTTCTTTTTTCATTGTCTGATCAATTCCTTGTTTCTCTTTTGTATGTTTCAATAAATTATAATTGAACACTTTATGAAATCAACAGGTGGTATAAAAGACAGAAATCACATAAACAATGTCTTTTAAATTTTAAGTCAAAAATTTTTACTGTAAAAATGATTTCAATATGTGTAATGTAAAAATGTGTAATCTATTAGTTCACAAAAGATTCCAAGATTCCTTACATGGTAAGAAAAAACTAGCAATGACTATATCTACCATTGTTTATTCCCCCACTACCTTAGATTAAATCAACCATATTATATTGGAAAAGGGTCACTTCACTCTAATATTAACCTCATGAGAAAATTTTTTGTGTTAAGGATCAATGAAGCTAATGTAAAATCCATTTGGCACAAACATAAACAATTTTATATGAACAAATCCTTAGATAGACATTTGTATAAAATGATTCGGTTTTATAACATCAAAATGAATCATGACACTACTATGCATGTTCATATTGACGAGTTTAATAATGTTTGTTTTGATCTATCTAATATAGGAAAAGATGATAAATATGATGATCATGATTTAATTATTTTAACTTCTCTTGTTGATTCATTTAATTCAATAAAAGATTCCATGATGTAGGGTAGGGATTTGATTAATTTAGAACAAGTAATGCCTATTTTTTTGTCTTGTGATCTTCAAACATGTGGTTTACAGGCTGAAAATAATGGTGATTGGAGTTAACCTCAGTTAATGTATACAAAGGGTATAATGAAAAATAATGAAGGAAAGTCAAGAACTAGTTTATTAATTTCAAGTGTTTAGGGTGGAAATAGAATCAATGATAAAAATTATTTTCTAAAGTTGATAAATAGAGATAGTATGGCTTATTCCCATATGGTATACCCTTGGATTGACACTGCGAATGTTCTTTAATTTCGGTTTTGTATCCCCTTCATTAGAGTTTTGTATAGACTCTTTATTGTGTCTTTTCTTTGATACTAGGACTGTCTCAAATTGTCCTTGTGGGGTAAATCGATTGTGAGAGATGGTTTTTTGAGGGATGGTCTATGTTTTTCGAGCTTATGTGGAGACACTTCTCATGTTGGCTTTATTTAGTTGGTTGTTGTGTTTTCAACTTCATTATTACTTTTTCATTTTGTATCGATCCTTTCTATGATTTCATAATCACTGTATTTTACCCCAAGAGAGGTTCTTTTTTGTAGGTATCTTCATTTTTGGGTGTTGAAGTTTGCAATAGATAATTTTTTAATAAAGGTGAGATTTATTTTTTTAAATGTTTCTTTGTATTCAGCTTATTTTTCTCAGAATGTTTTAGCAGTATTGATTTCAGTAGATATGTAGTATGGTTATAACATGTGCCACTACCAGCACATAGTAAGTGGTATTCATGTTGGGTGAGTACCCTGTAGTCTTTGGGTGTTCATTTTATAAAAATATATCTATACTAGAGATAAGTTCATTATATATAGGCTGTAAGAACTCCATTTATTGTTTCCATTTTAATTTATAAAATTTGACGATTCATCAATTTTTTTGTATTAAAAATAAAATAAATTTACATTTTTTATGAAAAAATGATTTTATTTTTATTTTTATGTGAAATAGTGTTTCATTTGGGTATTTTCTCTATTGGATAATTTCTACAATGAGCCTCATCTTGGTCCTTTCATACTACTAGGATCCATGTTGTACTGGGGGTGCATACTAGTTACTGGGCTTCCTGCTCAGTTTGTTTTCTGTTGGCCCACCACATCCTGGTGTGCCACCCTAGGGATCCACTTATGTTGGTCAATGATAATTTTCTATCTCATGACCATCATAATCATTGTTTATTTTTCTCATGATCTTATCCACGATCGTATGTGTTCTCTCTTCCTGCTGCATGTCCCAGATCCATCGCGTTCTATTTGAGCCAACTTTTCATTGTGATACTTTTTCTTTCCCTCCACAGTCCACATTTCCCCTTGTATGTTTCATCTGTCGGGATGTCACCCCAACTCAATCAAGAAATTATTACAGTATGTGACCCATTCATTTTCAATGGGTTTTGTCTCCATATTTTTCATCCTTCAGTGACATGATAGAGAGGAGGAATGGCGGTGGTTTTATTCCCTTAGGTGTTCATCATCCGAAGAGTTGTAGTAGATGAGATCTAGTGGTCTGCATCTGTGTTCTTGAATTCCCCCTTTTCTGGTGATAATCTTTGATAGAGTCCTCTCCCATTTCGAGTCTTATTCAGCTGACATCCTGTCAAGAAGTTCCTACTACACCATAGTTCTCTATCTGTACTTAGGTTCATGGTGTAGGGATATGTTTTTTGAAGTTTAATTTCTTTGTATTCTATGCTACGATGTATATTATTCTTTTTTCTTTGGTTGGGGTTGGGGTTGAGTGTGTGAGTCCATCCATTTTGAGGGAGAACAACACTATATTTGATTTAGGATTTATAACTGATTCTTGGAGTGATGCGGTCTTTATTCTTAGATAGTTTCTCTGGCTCATGTGTGTTTCTCTCAATTTTGTTTTCTATTCTTGTATGTTTTTTTCCTAATAATAAATATCTATGATGGTATTCTTGCCATGGCGTAGGAAAAAAATATTCGAACCACATAAAAATCATTTTTCATCTTTACTATTTTTCACTTTATTTTTTCATTTTTTTGAAATTGTTGTAGTAATTCTTCATTCCACTTTTGTTTGTTTCAAACACATATATTTGTACACATTATGAAATCAACAACCACTAGAATTTTAAAATATCCTTCTAGAAAAATTTTTCATCATGTTCCATTATTTAATCTCATCTTTTAATGAATCACCCATCAATAAGTGGTTCAACAATAAAAATCAGGATGGTGTCTTCCTCTATAAAATGAGAACATCCATATCATAGCATTCGTATTTGGAATCGTCACGCTTCCTTCAAAGCTTTTAATTAAAAAATGTTCAATAATTATAAGTAATAAATAAATATCAATACATATATTTTAAAAAATTATCAATATGTATATAATATCATCAAATATACAAACATTACAATTAAAAATCATTAATAAACATAATATATCAACAAATATTAATTAATAACAACAAATACTAATTAAACAATAAAAAAATTAATTATAGTGATCACTATAGAAGGGATCTCATCACAATACAATCTGATTTTTTGGAGACTATTTCCCTTATTAGTCTTCATGGATGATGGAAAATAGACGGTCGGAAGGCTGAGGGAACCTGGGAGGGGAGGGGATGGAGGGAAAGAATTCAGGTGCCCCGGGATTCAGTTCGTTTGGTGGAGTAAAATACAATGTAAACCTCTAATAGTGAAGTAATAGGGAGCACAATGACACATTTAGTGATTTTTGTCTTCCTCTTTTTGGATTATATCTCATTTAACTAATAAATATATAGATAGAATCTCATTCTTGATTGGACTAATAATCATGGACTCCATTTATTTATGTGGTTGAAATTTTTTATCCACATACAATTCTAACTCAATAAAATATGTTTTACTTTTGTTATATGATAGGATCTATTACAATATGAATTTAATATTTTTATACCTTATTCAATGAGTATTTATTCAGTGACACATAATATATAAGACATTTTGTGTTTATTACAAACAGTCGGGAGATTGGAATTACAAAGATAAAAAGAAACATGCACACACACAATTATTTTTATAGAATATATAATATATAAATATATGTGTGATTTTTACATTATTGAACATATGTTTATATAGGTATTTAAGCAAAAAAACAATAATGTATAGTAAACATGAATTATATATATTAGTAAAATATATATAAGTTATGTTAACATTATATATATATATATATATAATATTGGTTAACATAATATATTTAATGGCATGACTATTTTCTAAGGGTGGTGAAAAACTCCCCACACTTCCATAATTTTATCACCTATTCGAGGTATTTTAATCTTAAAATCCTCACGTGAATATTGTGAACCACTAGAAACTGCTTCCTTTTATAATGTTTGAATATGTATCTTCTAATAATTTACCAAAAAAACTAATATCATACATCTCATATTGTGGTTCTTCTGATATTCAATCATAATCATATACAATTCACATATATCAATTATTCATTCATATTCTTCTTCATGCAACATTTTTTTGTTAAAATGATCCATGTTCCATGATCTGCTATGATTTTAAATCCAATGTCAAAACATTGTGATCACTATTATGTTTCAATACTTCTTCATGTTAAAGTATCCTTTCATCTAGTGTCTTTTGAAATAAAAATTAATTATTATAATGAATATTAGAATAAAAATAATTGATTTTGGTAGATAATATGATAATAATAACTCACTTAGTAAAAAATTGAACAAAACATAATAAATTAGAAGAGTAAGGCACATACAACATGTATAATAAATGTAATATCATCCTAAACTACACATGTGGCATGGATGCTCCTTTATCCCATAGATAGATGTACATTTGATGCGTCCATGATGTGTACATCTATTTATAAACTCTAGAGTATGGTTATCATATATATCATCATTGGTATCCACCTCCACATCCTCCTATGTGACAAGCATTGTATATACAGTCTCAAAACCTATATTATCTCCTACCTCTATGAATTGTGGAATTCAGTAGGAACTATCACCAACATGTAACGAAAATGGCTATTGTGATGTGGATGTCTGCAAAGTAGTGAGTAATAAAGCATCCATCCCAACCCAATCAATGTATATATCTACATCTCGCTATGAGTGAGAAGATGGAGGATCATCATACTACTCATGATGAACACCATTCCATTCTGAAACAACAATATCTTGTTTATCATGATAAACTCCCTCCTCTTATTGAATAACATCATCCATAATAGGGTTGTCACCTCATGGTACATCTAGATCAAGCTCAGTAGACTCTGCAACCTAACCATCATGTGTTAGATCAAAGAAAATTTAATGATATATATCATTCATTGAATGTATCAACTCTACAAAACTATTGTGAAAATATCTCAGGTCAAATGTTCCCCTCTCTACTATTTTAGACAAGGGAATTAGATGACTCATACGAGTATCCTACAGGAAAATTCTTTTGTTATGTAATGTTAATAAAAAATATATTTATTAGTGCAAGGAAGAATGTATACCAACTCATGAAATCCCTGTCCGTGTCGGGTCAGAAATATAAATGGGGACCGACAGTACAAGGATACACAATCCTACTAATCACACAAATGAAAACATATTTTCCCATTCTCTCATAACTGGAACTATTGTATTCTATACCATATATCAATATATGTGTCATGATATCTCCTTTAATAAATGTCCCTCTACCCTAACATATTTAGGGAATGCAGTGATGCAAAGCGATAGGGATGGTCATG
Organism: Viscum album; assembly: GCA_963277665.1. NCBI lineage: Eukaryota > Viridiplantae > Streptophyta > Magnoliopsida > Santalales > Viscaceae > Viscum > Viscum album. The sequence goes on from OY728150.1 coordinate 1,968,332,230, forward strand.
AATAGGATGATGGAATTTGAACTACCTCATAACTCCACTTGTATGATGCCACTTGACTATATGAAAACAAATCAATGTAACCATGTAAAATCTGGTACCAATAATCTTCTTATAATATGGGAGAAGACTCAGGATGATATGATCTTTATATGTAATCAATTTAATATGAAAGAAAAAATTAAAATCAATTAATAAATGAATGGATGTATAGTATAGAATAAATATTTAACAATATATATAATAATCACTTACATCATCTCCTTGAAGGCTATCTAGCATATGTATGTAGGCGTGGACATCGTGTTTATAGGAATCTAAATGTTGTTGTTCCTAACTCCACATGTAGATAACATTATTATTGTTATATTTCATAATAGAATGATATACAATTAATTTATAGATTGAATTAAGGAATAACATACCATCATCCACAAGGATCCTCTACTACAAAATATGCATGCAATATTGCAGAAGTATACAGAGCTAAAAGTAGGATGTTCTCCCATACCCACATCTGTAGAAGAAAAATGCATCTTGTAATCTGTATCCTATCAATATGACATGCGCTGCATAGCAGTCCCTATGTATATACTAGACTGAAAGACCACCAATTATATCTGCCTTCCAGATCCAAATCCTCCAAAAGAGGTAAATAAATCAGATGTAAAAATTTAGTGGAGTGATCAACAAAAAGAATTCCACTAATCAGCCTTAAAATATATGCATTTGAAAATTGTTGCACAATGATCTCATCACCATCCTATGCTAGATGTGTGAAGTCGTGGTCTAACCGTGTCATGCGTAATCTACCACAGACAATGGACCTTCCATCATCATGAACTACTATTCTCATTAATCAATGAACTACCTCGAACCAATATACTCCAACTGGACCCATCAAAGCTACACCATCAATGTCATGGCCCAAAATATTGGACACATCCTATAGGGTAATTTTCATATCCTACACTCTAAAATGGAATGTATGTGACACTTTCCAACATCTCTTTATAAGAATAGTAATAACCTGATGATAAAAAAAGGTTATGTTTCACATTGCTACCCCATAGAATCATTCATATTGAATATAGAGGATGATAGTTGGTGGTGGTGTGGCATGATTGAAATGATGAGATCTACGTACAATCAGAGGTGGGACACAACATCCCTCTAAACCTAGCGGTGATACATGAGTAGATTTGGATTTGAGAAATGGAAAATCTTCCATCTACAAAAATTATATCTAAATTAATTTTTTATAGTGAATTCAATAAAAACTGTAAACTTTTATTTAAAAAACGTTCTAAATGAAAAATAAGGTACAAAATATATGTGGGACATGTTATTAGTTTGTGTTATGAATTTTTTTTATTTTATTGATCTCCAATGATGTTAAATTTATTCTATTTTTTTTATATAATGCTTATGTGATAAAAAATCTACTTTGAACATGTGGAAACATGATATATTAATTTTAATTGTAGGTTTATTTTTTAACAGTTATAGTAACAAAAAAACACTTTTTGATAGAATCCTGATAATACACAAACCAAATTTAAAACATGTCTGAAATGGAGAAAGATATTAATAAAATGATTCATTAATAACATTTCAACATATGATAAAAAATATACACATTTATGTTAAAATGCAGAGACTTGATCAACGATGAAGGTATGTAGTGATCTGTCCTTCCACTTGAGGAAATATCATACAATAATATCCTACTACGTGACAAATACTGCATCTTGGTCCCCATCCTCATTTCCAGGTATAATCCATCTCATTTCTTATTTGATTTGACTTTTTTCTTCCTCGTGGACGCTACTATGTAGTATGATTCCAATAATATTAAAAATTCTAGAAATTAAAAAAAACATAAATGAAAACAAATCCAACATACCAAACCTGGAAATATCAAAGGTGATAGTTATCTGATTAGAAGGAAAAGAGATATTATAAAATTCACTAACAGGACTAAAATTTGCACTATAATAGTTATCCAAAGTGATCATGTGTTACATTGGGTTAACATAGGGATCCCATGATATATTTACTAAAGAAAAATCTATAATAACAGGTGTACATAGATATATCAATTCCTGAAATTTTCCACAATCTATGTATCCATTATCCAACATCGACACAAGTTCTTGACCGCTGGTGCATTTCGCCCGGTCATAGCACTCTATTACCTGAAATATCTTCCTTTCCCTATCCAATGAAACAAAACTCCATGTTGATGCCTCATTCAGTATCTGATCAAAAAATCTTTTGAAATGATAAGTAAAATTTATATCATTTTCCATCCACTGATAAAAATTTTGGGGCTTATCAATAAAATAGTGATAACATCCATAAAATGTATCATTCACTAACCCTATGACCATGAGTTTTCACACACCCTCGAGGACCCCATTTATGCACTCCACTATATTAGTGTCCATATGACTATATCTCCTTCCACCATCATATGGTAATGAAAATTTCTCCATAGAAATATTCATTATATATTCATACACAAATTCATTAGCGCATAATTTATCTTTAAGATGTTGATCAAACATTCCTTGCTGGGGCTCAAATAACGAAACTAAAAGAAAATAATGTAAAAAAATATATATTTTATTTTCTATAAAAAAGTATATTTAGAAAATAAATTCCCAACTTCAGGATCAATTTTTTTATTCCAAAATATGTGAAATTCTTAGGCACATTACTTGAAATATTTATAATTAAATATTGATGATTGGAATTCAAATCAGTCCATGAAACCCCGTCACTATTTCCCACCTCAATAATTTCTACATGGTGATCATATATCAGACACACGCCCAGGTTTTGTGTGACATGAATGCATACACATGACAAAAATAGCTCCAAATTTAAAAATTATCCTTTTCAATAACATCAAATTCAAGTGTTAGAAGATCACAATTACCCTACCAAGTGGAATCAATTAGTATAACACCTATATACTTGAAATAAATGAAAGTTCTATCGATCTTAATGAATTGTTTGAAATAGGGAAAGGTAATAATGCATGGCATGAATTTAAAAAAAGCCTATTGAACTTCATATTTGATCGATCAACTCAATTATTGGGGGATACATAGTCAATAGTGTCCAAATGATAAACAACCTAATTGTTGAGAGACAATAATTCCATAAATTGTGGAAACATTTCATAAGATTCATATAAATCACCATACACTTTTACGATTGATTTTTGTTTTTCATTCCAAGTTTCATTTTAGGAAATCATATTGTTAAAAAACTGTGAAACTATTTTATGAACAAGTGAAATAAGAACATCCTAACATGTTCATATAATCTCAACAATTTAGGTGTACATAGACTCTGCATCATGTTAAGATTGATCCTATGACAAGATTAGATGCACTCACGTTTGTGGGCCTTCTAATTTGGTAATCATCCAACATGAAAAAAATATCATATATTTCATGTAATAAAAATATACATTCTACCCCATATTGTTTCAATGAATGATATATTTTTTCATCCATGAATCATCAACCAAAATGTAAAATTCCACTGTATATGGTATTGCATTATCACATTTTTCATGGAATGTTTACATTTAAACTCCTGCCAGACATAGATGGAATTATTATTTGATGTAGATCCATTCCCTATTATTCCAAGGATTTCAAAAGCCAGTGTAATGACATCACAATAACACTATTTTTCACGTGACATTCCTTCAACCGAGGAACTCAATACCGATGAACGAGTACCACTAACTTGTGAATGTCTTGGATGAATGTCTCTCATCAGAACCTACGAAGGATCATTCTCCACATCCCCCTACCATGGATTTTTGTCTCTCATAAGAACCCGATAATGTTCATTCCCCACATCACCCTCACCCACATTATATCCTGAAGCTTCTGCAGATACTATATCCTTAGATAAACGTTCATTAACAATATCATTAGTACAGAAAGAGAGGTCCCCAACATTTCCATCCAAATTTTGACCGCCTTATTCATAATTTGGTTCAATCACAGGAGTCAAATGAGAAGTATGCAATGAATAAAAATGTTGTGAAGGATCAACTTCTACAGATCTAACAAAACATGGTTTTCTAGTAGTTAGTTGCATCACATATATGTCAAAATTCACCTCCTATAACTCTATATAACCATTAAAACATTGTTTCCTGAATATGAAATATGTATCCATCAACTCCTCATCATCGACCAGAGGGTACTCGGTGTGCCAACAGTGTTCTGGATGTTACAGATGATAATATTTTATTAAATCATTGGATTGATCATCCCTTAGTTTTAACCTACTATGAATATTATTTGAAACTTCATTCAATGTAAGAAAACCATGAAGATTTTACACTCTTGTGTGTGGGAAACTATAGCTAAAATCATACTCAGTATAAATTTCCACACTGTTGTAATAAATATTCATGTACATTCATTCCTACATAAAATAATTAAAAAATATTATAAAACACATCAAAATAATTTGTTATTTAAATTTGTTATGATTGAGTAATTGAATTCATCACCATGATTTTTCTTTGTATTGGTTTATCATTATTGCGGAATAGTAATTTTTATATTAATACTAAATAAAATTTAATATAAAATTATATATTTTAAATCCACATAAAAAATGTTTCATAAATATAAATAACATAAGAATAAAAACCCACGACTTCATCTTCAGTATTACTTTGGATTAGTTTATCATTATTTGATAACCTAACCAAAACCTATGGGTGTGCTCCACTTGTTTGAATTGTAAAATATTTCTGAAACCTCTAGTATCCTTTCAAACAGAAATTCCTCTAGTTGAACTCTTGTTCTTTATCACCTCTTTAGGGACACCTATCTGGAAACGCTTATTCGGGGATGCCTCTTCAGGGATTCCTTTTTAAGGATGCCTCTTTGGGGATGCCTCTTTGAGGATGCCACTTTAAGGATGCCTCTTCAGGGAAACTTCTTGTCGAATGACTTTTAATTAAAACTTTACTCACATTCTTGTGAGGAGTCTAGGGTATGAAATACTTAAAATTTTTCCATGAGGACATTCATGTCCTTACAAACATAGTGAAATATGACTTATAGTTCATCAATGCAGAAACAAAAAGGCCAATTTTACAAATTATATAACCACATAAAAAAGACATGGAATTTCCATTATTCTTTGGTCATTCATCTAAGGATAAATCATCACACAATACTTCAAAAAATATATACATATATTGTTCTACATATTATATAAAACGTTTACTACATAAAGTATATAATTAATATCTACAATTATTTTCAAAAAAAATTAACATCTTAACTTTTATGAATATATATATAATGAAATCATTAAATAAATTTAATTAAAACTATTATAATTTACACTTACATAAAAACAAGTACAATATTGAACACTAATGTTATTTTCAATATTATAAAATAACATATATAAATATACATTGTTTTATTTATTCTTTTAATTTCCGAAATATAAGTAAATATATTTTTTAATTTATTACTTGAATGAATAGTTATTAGTATCAAATATTATTTCAATTTATTGATTAAATTTCTAATTATAAATAAATAAACATAATATAATTTACACATATTTTACACCATTTAAAGAATATAAACTTATGTTATTTTCAATTTAAAAAAATTACCTATATATAACTTTTTGACATTTTTCAATTTTACAATATTTAGTTATTTATATTTCATACTTTATTACATAAAATAATAATTATTTAAACTTAATATAATAAAAAATTATTATTTATAGAAAGCTATTTCTTATATTATTTACAAAAATACTTTTCAATCTATTTTTTAATATATTTAAATATGAAACTCAATATAAAAAATAAATTTTCAATAAATTATATAACTAGTGTATAGAATATTATAATGTAAATTATTATTTATTAAAAAAAAATTAATAAATATACTATTATGTTAAACATTCCATTTTAATTAAAAATACAAACATTTTGTGAAACATTTTTATTTTCCAAAATATAAATTTCATTTTTGAAATAACATTATTTAAATTTCTCAAACATTTAATAGAAATTCATACAAATAAACATTAACTCGTTCAAAAATTAAATCATACAAAAGAAAGTAATTTGCACACTCATTCATGCATCAATACATATTAAATGAATAAATCATATACAAAAACAATAATTTATAAAAACCAAAAATTAAATAATTAGACCAAAAAAATCCTAATTAAACAATTCAAATTTTAAATAGAATATTTAGCTTTATATAAGTAGTAGATAATTTTTGAAAAAGAAATTCTACAGGGTATTGAGAGAAATTCTGGAGGAGAAGATAGATATTTGAAGGGGACTTCCTTTAATAAAACTCGGTGGGGAGATGCGTGAACCTCATTCAGAAATCCTTCATCCACATCATGATGGATGAGTGAACACGGTTTACACATATATGGAATTAGAGGGAGAGTCATGAACATCATTCATGCATCTTAATGGGTTCGGAGATGCATGAACAATGTCCACACATATCAGGCCCCTTATTTAAAAATATTGAAAAAAATCCCCATGCATTGTTTCCTTCACAAAGAGAGGTTGGACATAGCCTATGAAATGGATTCTGACATCACAATTTTCAGAATCCTCATGCTTCCATGCCACATCATATTTAACTATATTTTATGAAGTGATTGTTACTCTGGCTTAGTAGTGACTCATTTGTGAACATGGCTGATATGGTGACTGTGGGATATCCATACTCGAGTGATTATTAATTTTAATTATACTTCATGGGTCAACTGAAAAAAAAATTTATACCATTGAGAACAACTCCATTAGAATTTAGAACTGTGCTCCAATATAGAAAAAAATCATTATCACCAAAAATACATTTCTATCCTTTTTTCAAATAAATTTTCAAAAAAGAAATCAAAATCCCCAAAATTAAATTTTCTAATAAAAGAAGCAATTTAAAAAATTAATTTTATAGAATACAAAAAATTTATTAAATTTTTATTTCAATGTAAAATACTATTAAAGACAAGAGATATGTTTCTCCAAAATATATAAAAAATATCATCAAGGAAAAACTATTCAATAAAACTCCAAAATTAGATATTTTTATCCTAAACTCAATGAAGATAAATTTCAACTACATAACCTCCAAAGGCAATGTTGGATCTAAATAATCAAGGGTTGAAATTAAAACACATTACTTCCATAAAATATATTGTGACAATAATTTAAAAGAATTACAGCACATGAAGAGTGGAAAAGAAAAATGGAACAATGTATTAGTTTTTAAAAATATATTCCCCCATTGGACTTATCAAGTTTAAATCATGGTTTCCCCCATAAAATTGAATGGTTTCAATGAAAAATCGGTTTCCTATGAAAAACATTATTGATTTATAAAAATTTGAAGAAAAATAAATGAATATCAATTTTCATCCAAATTGAATAATCTAAACTTCTATTTAAATCAAGGTGAGCCAACAAAAATAATAAAAAGACATATAATATTGACACTCGTTTTTGGGAGTTAATTATAATAATTACATGGAAATACATATAAATCATCCAATATATTAATAAATAAATAATAAAATAATGAATAAATAGAGGTTCAAGATGGATTTGGATTTTCATTTCATTATCAATTTGTATTCATATCTTATGAGATTAATTCAAATTAAAAAGATCAATTCCAATTATAGTTGTATAACCTTCATGAACTTGTTTACCAAAAAAAATATAGAAGAAAATAAATATGATATGCTCTATTAAATCAATTTAATAAAAAATAATAATAACCACAATGTGCATCACAATCTCCCAACTCATGAACATTTTTGACTGCCTAAAAATGAACGTAAAATATTGAAAATTAGTTGATGTTGAAACAATTTTTTGATTGGTTCTATTGTGTAAAACATTAGTGTATAATTATTCATAAATAAGCCTCCTCCCCAACACATAAAATCTAACAATGTCCCCATTGGTGAATATTATAGTGGGGGAAAATTATCATTGTGGATCAAAACTATTTTTTCAACTCAAAAGTTCAATTAAATGTTGAAGGGTCATAAAGAGATTCACTACCACAAAAATGGGTTTTTCACATCACCACCCTAAAAAATCGAAAAAAAAATGATGATAAAGGGGGTATCTTTATCAGAGCTAAAAAATTATGAATCAATGGTACTTTTAACAGCACTAAAAAGTGTAGTTAAATGTGCCACTTTATCAGTGCATGTTTTAGCACTAATAAGGGTAACCCATTTATTAGCTTTTTTATGCTATTTAAGGGACATGTATTATCATTTCTTTTTTTAGAATCGCTGAAAAAGAGGGGACTTTATCATTGATTTTTTACTTTTTCCCTTAAAGGGTAAATTTCCAAATAAACATTAAATTTAATATATAAATACATAAATATGTAAATATATATTTATATAAATATATTAAATATTTTTTTAACATGTTTTTTTCAAGTATAAATAAATATTAACACATAATATATATGTTACTTAGTGAAAAGGCATAAAAATATAGTAAAAAATATTATTAATTAATAATTTACTAATTATTATCAAGTAATAATCCTTTAAAAACAATTTGAAGACACAAATAATTTAAAAAATTACCAAAAGATCTATAATAAGTTGAAAACAATAACAAAACTTTAAATGGGTATAACTTTTGATTCGGGTTTGTATTTGAGCTCTAGGAAATATCAAATCGAAACTTACTGTGAGATCCGCTCATTATTAATAGAGGGAAATCGTCTTTCATGTTTTTCGAGGCCAAAAAGTCCTAGGAGGCCACCAAAATTGAGTTTCTATATGGGATACATGACTATCTTAACAATCAATTGAATTTATTCCTTGTTTAAGTGCATATTTTTTCCTTTTTTTGTGGGGACTGAATTTATTCCCTATGATTACATTCATATTGATATTATGGAATTGGAATTTTTTCATTTTCTCAATATACTATTATTTATAATCAAATATATAACTATATATTCATATTTATTATAAATTCACACATAAAAATTTAATTTTATAAATAAATAATTATACATTTTTACATATATATTATATTTCACAATATATAATCCTTGTCTAAAAAACTTATAGTTATTTTAATTAAAATAAAAAATATATGAATATTTATATACTTATATAATGTGTGTGTGTGTCTATTTATTTATTAATGTGTTTGTATTAACAAACTGATATATATTATCTATATATTATAACATATGATTATAAATATGAAAATATAATATATGTAAATATATATAAATATATATACATATGAAAAATCATCTTAAGTATACACATTTATATAATATATATACATGCGTATCCATGTTGTATATATGCATTTATTTATTAATTTATTTATATACACAGAAAACCCATATTTTATAAATGTACATAAAATGAATCTTTTAAAAATAGATTAATATATGAATAAATATAATAATAAAAAATATAACTAAGTATATATAAATATATAAATATATATATATTAAAATATGAATAAATATAACTAAATAAATATAAATAAATAGATATATCACTAAATGTAAAACAAAACAAAATGGGTGAGTGGTAAAGGTGTAGGCACATAATGGAGATGAATTGGTTTCAAATCCATGTAGAGCAAGGGGTGCGTGGGTGGGTGAAGGGGGTACAACTATTAAGGCGGGGGGGGGTGCACGTAACATAGTTAAAGTAGTGGGGGCACGCATTGGCGTGGATTCCTAACACTATTGAAGGGGGTCAACTGCTACTAAAAGGGGGTGGGTGGGTCTACCCTCTGATTTACAAATTTTTTATGTTTTTGATTTTTGACAATCAGTGATTTTTTAGTGCTGGTAAAAATAGAATTTTTTAGCGCTTTTCATAGTGCTGATAATTGGGACCACAGTTTAAAAGAGCCTTGATTATCATGGATTCTTTAACCCTAATAAATTATTTTCAAGCGCATATAAAACCATGTTTTATTGTAGTGTGAAAAATCATGTCTTGAAATTAAATCATAGAATTTCCATAAAAAATTATGTGACAAAAATGTAATTGAATTAAGGCACATCAAGAGTGGAAAACCAAAATTTCAAAAATAATAAGTTTTTAAAAATATATTACCCCATGGGATTTCTCAACATGAAATAGTGGTTACCCCCATAAAATTGAATGGTTTTATTACAAAATTGATTTCTTATTTTTTAAAAACCACTGATTGTAATTTTTTTTAAAAACTAAAAAATAGTCAATTTGAATCCATATTGAAAAATCTAAACTTTTATTTACCTCAAGGTGAACCAGCATAAATAATTGAATGATATAGAAAATAGGCACTCCATTTAGATATGAAATTTTAGTAATCACAAGGAAAAATAAATAACTCATCAAACATCTTATGAAATAAACAATTAAATAATGAATAAATAGAGGTTCAACCTAGGTTTATATTTTTAGTTAATAATAAATTTGGATTAATATCTTATGAGATTCATTATAATTAAAAAGGTCAAGTCCAATGATAGTTGTAAAACATTCATCCAAAATTTTAACCAATGAAAAAAAATCAAGATGAAAATAAAAATGATGTGCTATATTAAATCCATTGAATAATAGATATTAATAGCCACAATTTGGATTCAAAATAATAATACTCATGAAAAATTATCACCCATTTAATATGAAGGTAAAATATTGAAAGAAACTCATGTTGAATAATTTAATGGTGTGGTTCTAATGTGTTAAACATTAATGTATAATTTTGCATAAATAAGTCCCATCCCTAACACTTAAAAACTAACAATATCTTTAACGTTGAATCCTATAGTGGGCGAAAATAATTTTTCATTGTGGATCAAAACAATTTTTTCAACTCAAGAGTTATAAGAATTGTTGAAGGGTCACAAAGAGATTTGTATATTATGATGCCACAACATTAGTATTTTTGTAAAAAGTTATGAAAATGTATATGCCTTTATCCTATATTTTCAAAAATAATAACCTTAATTTTGGATTATAAAATGTGTCTTCTTAATAAATGATTTCATTTTAATCAAATAATTGAGCTTAGAGGTATTTTTACTGGTGAGAAAACAAGTTCCAATTTGTTTTCATATTTATTTCTATAAGGGAAGATTAAAAAAAAGTAATTCCTATGATTGATTAAAATAGAATAATATTTTTGTATTAAAAAAATAATTTCCCCTCCATTAAATATGATATGTAATAAATTTAAAAAATAATTAAAGAACTACTTTCAATATCATATTAAAAAATAAATTGTAAGAATAGAAACAATTACTCCTCTGGTATCATATGATTTTCCCATTATTTGAAGCTGAAATGATTACATTTTCCTTTATTTAATATCTCTTGGTTTATTATATGTTCATCACATAAAAGGTAAATAGGAAATAATTAAATTTTATCCATTAAGAATAAAGTGTATATGGGACCAAGGTTTTAGTTTAGGGAAGTTTAATCCTAAAAATATAGAAACTTTCTCCATCTTGATTTCAAAAACATTTGAAGTTCTATGAAACTCTTTCCATCACACACATAACTTTCATTGAGTAGAGATAATGAGGCCAATAACTAGATCAGAGAAGGAAAATGTGAGAAACATGTAGATCAAAAAAACAATTTTTTCATTAAAAAATTCACATTAAAGTGAAAATGGGTTGACTCCCATGAAGATATGACTTTATATAATTCATTTAGACTTTAGTAAAAAAATTGATCTTTTAACACATAGATGACTATCTTTCCAACAGATATGAAATCATAGTTGATGGACTTCTCTGCCCAATGTGACTTCTTATGGAGCTCCAAAAAAAAACTAGAAATATTTTCTAAATAGAATTTTATAAATAGAAATCCATATTGGAGGTTTATTAGTGGTTATGTAAGCCCATAATTCCCCATCCAACCTTAAAAAATAATCTTTTCATGAACTACACACAATTCTCTCCTCAAAAAGTTTTAGTTCTGTATTTATGATCTCATCATGACAACGTGATTATGGGTGTTATGTGGTACCATTTTTATGAATGAACCATTATTTGTACAATAATTATTTTAATTTAACTTTCATAAAATGTGTTCCACTATTTGTGATAAACGCGTTTTTCACACCAAATATATAGAAGTTATTATTTTTTAATTAATACACAACAGTACTAACAATATTGTGTAGAATTACTATTTCCTCAACTCACTTATATTCCTAGTCGATTTTAATAATAAAATAATCATTCCCAAAATAATATGGAACTGGTACCTTAAAATAAAACCCCCAAACGTAAAAAGGTCATCTTATAGAATCCCAATAAAGAAAAACTATTGTTTCCTACCCAAATTACCCATACATTGAATCCTATCCCTACATATAACTAGACATCATGAATCCTTAAACCTAATAATAGAGTAAAAAAGATAATTGGAGGACCTTTGTGCTATACTATCTCTCTTGTGGTGTCCAACCCCTAGAAAATAGCGAAAACATTCTAATATAGAAATCATTTCCTCTTCAGGGAAACGTCTCTTGAGTATCCCATCAACTCGCCTCCGAAGTATAAAATATTGTTTCCAAAATCAGTACATATGAATAGCAATGGACATCCTCCTTTGATTTTCTGAAATCAATTTTTTCATGACATAAACAAATGAACTGTTGGGAAAGTTAGCAAATAAGTAGATTGTTTCACATGAGCACAACACAATTAATTATCTAAAAAATATGTAATCATCACTATGGGATCCTTAGTTCAAATTTTGGTTATGGGTAACCTTGAAAATCTATCTACTACTACATTAATCATAGTGTTTTTCATTATTTCATTAGTTACAACTATATAACCACCCATCATGTGGATAAATTGTACTAGACATACCCAGGGACTATCTATGATAGGGAAAATTATTCTAGCATCATGATGATTAATGAAATCTCCTCTAACTACCAGTTTCATGCTTTTATTTAATCATATTTGACATTCAACTCTAGTTTTTTGATCATGCTCCACTATTATTTTATCAATGAACAAAAGATTACCTAATCCCTTAATATTAGTTATGGACCATCCAATTATTGTCTTAAACATCCTCATAATATTCCAAAAACACTCTTCATGACTCACTTCTAACTTTAGTGATATTATAAAAGGAAATGATTAACCTTCACCAAAAAAAATTATTTTATGTATTTAATAACCAATGTTAACTCAAAATATGGATATTCTTAACCAAAAGGAGGGAACATGGTCCTAGTAGATCCATGTTATTCAATATTCTTCCTAAATAAATAAGATCTAAATAAAGCCTCAAACATATTATGGTCTTGAGAAGAAAAATCCTCATATTCAGTTTATAGTTTTGGTTTTTAAATATTTTTTATATAAAATTGATCAAGAGTTTCCAGAAATTCACCCTAACAAGTACCATGTAACTCTACCTATATACATGAATATATTCCACCATGAGTCTCATATTGTGTGGGTTTCTTTTTAATTACTTCAAACCTGTCAAAAAAGTGATTCTTCTTCATTATCAAAAGGTTATTCAGATTAAATTATAATATCACTAGATCAATTTCAATATTATGGTGACACTTTAAATTTCTCAAAAAAAATTAAACTCTACACATCTCTATCTGAGAAATCCAATTTCCAATAGCCACATTTATTACATCTCATCCAATGTAAAGAAAGGTCCAACCATGAATTATAGGGGCATCCATTAACGAACCATATCACGTAATGGAAAATCATCTGGTAAAAATAGTTTCTCAACCCCTACAATCAAATCATAAACTCTGCTTATAGGGTAGTTGGTGGAGTATTCTGCCAAACACAAGATAATAGGAGTAGGAAATAAATCTACTAATATGAGTTCCATAAACTTTGAGTATGGAATAAGGAAGCTACTAGATCCTATGTCAAAAATAATTTTTACCAGTTTGTTATTTCCAATGGTACATAGAATAAAAAACAACCATGAGCTTTGAGCATATGAGGTATCCTATTCATAACCACAATGATAAAAACTTAAGTTAAACTATAATTGGAAAACATCTCAAGCATTTTCTTATATGAAAAAATGTTTTAATCCATTTTAGATATAAAGTAACTTGCACTAAATATTATAGAAATGGGATATTAATATGAAGTTATTTAAAGTTCTCACAAAATTTGAGAAGTTTAGTTTCATGATTAGTCTTCTTATTAGACTACTAAAAGGAATCTGTAGAGAATAATTTCTTAAAATTAGAGGCATCAGATTAGGTCCATTCTCAATTCTGTCTCTCCCTTTATTTTTTAGGACATTATTATCTTTATAAACTTTCATAATAATTGGTACATCATGTTGTATATAAATTTCAATAGGGATGTCCTGATTTCCAGTATTGGATGTCTCATAGTTTTGGTTATCATTTCCTTCAACAATTTCAATTTCGAAAGGTTTAGGATCCCTAGGGGCTTTTTGGTGGGTGTAAATTTAACTCATTGTAGTTATATCCATAAATGTTTCCCTTGAATGTAGTTGTACTTAGAAACATCACTTTATTATTTTAATTTACTACCCTAGAATGTTGGTCTATTTATGGTTCCAAAATTTTTATCCTAACATCATATTGAATTGTATAAAAAGCATATTGGGTTTTTGGTTTATTAAATTGATTCTTGGACATTTAATCTCGAGATCCCATCTTATTATGAATTTATTCTATCATTGAAAAAATATGACCCTCTATATTCCCTGTATAATTGGAAGGATCTACAATGATTGGGATTGGTATGAATATTTAGGCTACTATTCCAAACCAGAGGGCAGAGTAGGCCTGAAAATCCCTTCTCCATCCAAAAAATTGTGATTTTTCCAATAACCCTGATTGAAATTATTATAGAATGGATATTCATTTGGTTTCCATAAATGTTCATAACTAGACAATTCTTCACTCTCATTTTGTTTGGTATGAATTTAAATATTAGGGAATTATAAGTTAGAATGGCCATACATGTATTTGTATTGAAACTTCACCCTAGGTGAGTTCTGATAATTTTCTTTGTAATATCCGGTATTATTGACCTAAACATTTGGAAATGCTTATTCTCTTTTCTAACCACTGTCCTTCTCTTAGAACACTAATTTTGAGAGATATATGGATGTTTTCTGAATAGTTTATTAATTTAGTTTACATAATTATTACTAAAATCGCTTCTAAAGGATTGATCAACTATTGACTAGTCATAAAGAGTGACACTATTGTAAAAGGCTTCCATATAGAATTGTGGGCCACACTGATGATTTGAACACAATCTAAGAAAACCCCTAAATCCACCCCACAACATTTTGAATATATCACCCTAATATTGAAGGAAACTAGTGATCATATTCATGATCATAGTTTTCATTCACATAGGATGAAACACCATAAAAAAGGAATTAAAATATTGATCACATATAGTGAAATGTTCCTCATATTTTAATTGAAATGTTTTTCGAGTATTTCCATGGAGATAGATTAGGAATGTTCTAAGCATCAAATATTCTTCTCTCAAAACTATCAATGGTAATTTCTATGCAATATGATAAAATAATATTTTGAATTCAAGTGAGTTTTCATCATAAAATCCATTGTATGATGGATACATTGAGAAATGTGATAATTTGATTTCAAAATTTTGAGCCCAAGGGGATTTCCTTAAAGACGAAGGATTAATGGAAACCATAGAAAACTAAAATGCCTAATGGAAAACCCTCTCACCTAACTCATTCTAAGGTTGTGGTTGATTATTATATGGTTTTCTGTAATTATTAAGATTTTCCAAATTGTATTCAATTCCATCCTTTTCTTTTTTTAAGAGGAATTATGTGTTTGCTGAAATCTGGGATTAAAGGTTCAATAATTTAAATTATAGATCCAATGTTCATAAAAAATTATTTTAGAACGTTTTAATATTTAATATAACATATTTTTTAATTTTTTTTAAATAAATGATTTTTAATTGTTTTTTTACATGGTTTGACAATGACCACCTCGAAAATGACCCCAAAATTTTATGCATGTTTCATTAAACATGACAAATTATTTATTTTTATTCCAAATAAAACCATGGAAGTAGATGTAGGGTAGAACCCAAAAGGAAGGTGTTTTCAAAACCTAGAGAAGAAAACAATCAACTAAATGAAAACAAGAAATGGATGGTGATTTGGTGTGAAATGAGTATGAAAAAATATGTGATATAATTAGTATATAAAGAAAATAGCATATGTTTTAATCAATAAGAATAGAGTAAAATAATATTTTATAATATAGGGGATATATAAATAGCTGGTTGTGTAATTAATTAATTCATAGAGAAATGTCAATTGGATTTATAATATTCATTGAGGTCACAAATCATTATGTCAATTGTTACAATGCTCGATTGGATGATTTCAAATATTCTTGAAACGTTGAATTCATTAAGTTAGAGTAAATATTCATTAATATTATCAAATATCAAGTAATCACTTGTCCATTATAGAAAACAAATATAATTAAAAGAAAATAAATGAACGAACTAAAAAAAGATGAACAATTGAACAATTTAATTTTCCCTTCTAAGAATTTATCTGATCATGTCAATAAGAGTAAATTAATTAATTTCATCTTAACATAAATGAGAAAATAAAAAAATTAGAGTATTTTTATTTGGTGATTCGACTCCAAAATCCAATCTCTATATCCACTCACCACTGAAATTTCTTTATTTTCTGAGATATTCATCGATTATATGCCACTACTCTCCAATTTCCCACCCAATAAAATTACTTTCTTCATGGATCCATTTATTTTTATTTATATTCACACTCACTAACATAAAATCCTATATCATCCACATGATGAACATGTTGTCGGAAAAATTCATTTTTATTCTTTCAAATGCAATATAATTATAAAATACCCCTTCAAAAAAATGTAGCTTCAGGTGTCAAAATTTTATATCTGATTTTATGGAATCCACCTATCAACAAGTGATTCAGCTCAAGATCCTTAAATTGTATTCTCATACTATGCTCTATTGACACATCGAGATAGGGTATAATTAACAGATCCTTAGTATCACCTATCTGACCTTCCTCCATACCAATTTCATCTTCCTCAAAAACAAAACATTGAGTATTACTCAACATGCATTGATAAATTTCATCTCTATCAACCAATTTGGAACTCGACCATAGGTGTTCTAAAAATATTAACTCATCTACTTCTAAAAAATAGGCTCACATAGACCTGGTTTCTTCTTCAACATCATACCGTGGGTGTGGGGGGCACTCATAATTAGGGTGTTGTTTGTGGAAGAAACTATAATTTGAGTAGCCTTCTCCTTGATCAGCAACCACAGCAGCACATCATCCTTGGGTGGGTAGTCAAGACAGGGAAAGAATCCAGTGGAGAGGATGATTTTAAAGGGTAGATCATATACCCAACAACCATTGATAAAGTAGTAAATCATTCTCTATATACCATAATTTTTATTACCATGAATTATATAATTTTATCGTGTCTGTGGTGATCCTCTAATGATCTTGATCTAGAGAGAATAATAGATAAACGATACACTTCTCCCATGGACATTGGCATTTTTCATGAACCATGTCAATTCTTGTTTGTTTCTCATTTTTCTTCTGAATCATATGTGTCTATCATTTCGATGAAGCTTTGCCACCCCAACTAGTGGTATCAGAGGTAGGGAGTTCAAAACGAAAAAGTAGTGATAATGATTTCCAATGAAAAGAAAATTTTATGTGTTTGGAATTTTTTTGGAGTCCATATCCATGATGATCTCAATGTAAAGATTCTCGATGCGCAAGTGAAGATAAAAACAAAGCTGAAATGAAGTTGGTTGGATCATTCAAATTTTAAGTCAAACGTCGGGTGTTGTTGTACGGTCGACGAGAGAAGATGACTTTATTCTCGCATGTGGAAACTTTCTGGTGGATTTTCCAACCACTGTTACGGCGAGCCACATCATCACCACATCAGAAGCCAATCTAAATAATTTATACCATTTTGGCTACATCTCAACCAATTGGACTCTGTTTTCAAAAATCCCAGAGTCAATTCCAACTCTTCCAAATATTCTAGATGCATCAGTATGGTTATATTTTTAAAATTATCAATCGATAATGTGGTACCTATGTGTGAGACATTGACGGTGGTGATCATGTTTTGTGATAATGATGATAGATAGTGGAAGATCACAACCAAAATTGATATTGACAATTTTGATGCTCATAACAACTTCGTCTATTGGAAAAGCATAGTGAATGATATTCTAGTGTAGTATGGAATGGTCAAACAATTGATCAGAGAAAATCCTCAGAGAACTAGTGACAATTATTAGAAATAGATCAAGATGATATTCATCAGTAAAATTCGACTATGTTTGGAGAACGTCCTAATGTACTCAGTGATGGAGGAGACCACACCGAATACAATTTGGATGAATTTGTAAAAATAATATTTGGAGAAGTCTCTCCCAAAAAAATTATTCCTAAAGTAGAAATTATACATGTTTCTCATAGATGTAGGAAAAAAATTTGGATCACACCAATTCATTCAACAAGTTTGGGACACAATTATTTTGGCTCGGTGTGATGGTTTGTGGTGAAGATAGAGCACTTTTGATTTTTTCATCTCGATCAAACTCATTTGATGGAATTGTGACATTGTTTCTTATAGGGAAGGAAACATTTAACATGGACAAGGTGATGGAATGAATTCATGATTCGAAGGAATTATGAAGACTTTTAACTCAATCAGGATAGAAAATCCTGGTGATGTGGGATGATCAACATGGGAGGAGCTAATATTCGAAGTGAGGAGGTAAAGAATGGAGGCCAAAATCAATGGGACATGATCACTGAAAAATAATGTGTTTCTAGCATGAGATAAAGAGTCACTATAAAAATCATTATGAAGAGGGAAGATGGTACATTACTAGGAAATAGAAAGATGATGAGAATATTATGGACATCAGAGAATCATTGGGAGATGATGAAGCCTAGATGACAAAGGTAATGTCGCATTTTAAAAAGGAATAACAAGAGGGATCAAATACTAAGGATGAAAGATGAGTTCTCGATTCGGGGAGCTTGTTACACATATGTATGAAAAAATATACAACTTATACTTTTCTATAGGTGTGATATTCTATGAAACTTGGTGATGGGTCAACATGTGAGGTTCAAGGAGATGGGGTGGTGAAATTAAACACAACTGATAAAGTTGTATGAAAACTGAATGAAGTGTAATTCATACAGTGGATGAGACAGAACTTGGTATCATTTTGTAGGCTTTATGAGAAAGGGTACAACATTTTTATAGCAGGTTGATTGTTGGAATTATCACATGAGGATTCATTGATGCTTACTGGGAAATAGTCTCAATGGTTGTATCATTAGACTGGGATACTAGTTAGCTTGAGGTTGATTGAAGATATTATAAGTAACATGTCATCTAAGAAGAATAAACGACTTCGATTTTCTGATGAAGTTATTATTGCATTCAAGGAGACTATAGGTCTAGGTTCAACCCCAAATTGGACATGAGGAGGAGATTTGTGGGGTCGCTCCCAATTAGAGAGTTGTTTTGGAAGAACCTCATGTCGTCAAAAGGATTCCCCTTTGTTGGTAACCACTGTAGAGGGTCTTTCTTTGGTGGGTAATCAAGACAGTGGAAGCAACTGACATCACGGTGGGTTTTCAAGGGTAGATAATCTACCCCAAAAAACATTGACAAATATTCAAATCAATCTCTCTATAATGGGATTATTATTCTAGTGAATGGTGTGGATGTATTGTTTGTATGGTGATCCTCTAAGGAGTTTTATACAGAGGTAATAACATAGAAATTGACCCCTTTATCCTATAGAAATAGTGATTTTTTTGAACCATGTTAATTTTTATGTGCTTCACATTTTTTTCTCAATCTTGTGTTTTTTTCATCACCTGGAAGATCATCCACCACAACTGGGTGTTCTTCAATTTTATAAAACATATCACCAAATTCAACAGTCGCTTCAAGTTCTCAATGCATTTTATCAAATCTCTAGTACATTATCTTCATGATACAAGTAAAAATAAATACGGTTGATTATTCATTAACAATTATAATTTCTAGATCAAAGTGTTTGGTTTCGGTATGGACATAGTTTCTTTGCATAGAAATAAATGAGCTAGGTGAACCAGGGGTGGATAATTTTAAATAGGTGGCTCATTTCAATAATATGGGACAAATTTGGGTGATAATTGACTCGGTGTTGTCTCCTTTATCATTTAGGGTTAGGATTGGTTAGTGAAATGGGTTACCACATCTCGATGTGTGTAATTCACACATAAACATGCTTATTCATAATCATCCCTGATCTATGAAAAGATGGCTACCTCAGATTTGTGATGAATCCTCTGTGAACTCAGTCAAGAAGATTATTATGGGATCCACAAACTTGGGTGACTTTTTATTTTTCATTTCATAGGATTCCATATATATTTTTTGAGTGGTGAAATAAAAATTCAAAAAATGAATACATCGGTGATTCTAGAAACACATTAATGAACTAGATTCAAATAAGTAATGTAATGAGATCCCATGTCAACGGAGTGGGTTCTACTTGAAATGAGAACACAAATCCATCTATATGTTCTCAAAATATGGAGTCCCCATATTCTCTCATACAACAAATCTTCCACATACAGTTCATTTACCCCATGCCTTTTTCTCTTCCCCATGCATTGGATTCATTTCTAGTGCAAGAATTTCTTTTTTGTTGTGTTGTTTCTTATTACATTAATTAATATGCCACTGTATTTTTTTTGAATTTATTTCATTTTTAGGGAAAATCATAAAAATAAAATCATTCATGTAGTCTATAATATCTATGTCAAAAGAAATATTGAATGAAATAAAGAAATATTTCATCATTTTTTCTCTCATGTATAGTTTCTTGTATAGTAATCAAACTAGAATCAGATCTAGTACGAAGACATCCTCCAATTTCTAAACATTACCACTGCAATCCATCCACAAGTTCATATGTTATCTATGGAAAACTAAAAAATTTGGTTCATCAAAATTAAATAATTTTTTGGATCATAAGAACTAAGAGATATTTTCACCAATGGTATGTAGTATCCACTAAGGAGGAAGAAGCTGTTTTCAAAAATGATGAAAAGATAGCTCTCAAAAATAAAATGAAGAAATAAAAAAAGGCATTGTTCCTCATCTATCAAGGGTTGTATGAATCAACATTTAAAAATATTTTCGATGCATAATCATGTAATCAATCTTTTGATACCTTTAGATCCATCATTATGGGTTTTGATCGATTGAATTGGGTTTTCCTTAAAACATTGATAGCAGGGGTGAAAGCGGTGCACATGAAGGAAGGTGAGAGTATTTATGATTAAATATCACATTTAATTGTCATTGTTAACAATTTAAAAATAAATATAGCTAAGTTGAGGAAATTCATGTCATTGAAAAAAAACATTGATCTCTCACAACCAAGTTTGAGCATGCGGTTTTGGAAATTAATGAAGTAAATGACCTGGAAAAAATATCCCTTGATGAATTGATGATATCCGTGGAAGTTCATGAGAAAAGAATGCAAAATAATGATATTTCAATACTAGATCATGACAAAGAGTCCATGATGACTCATTATGAACAAAATAATGGCCATAGACAATGGGGTTCTAGGTGCCAAAATCTGATTGAGCCACAATATGAGAATTAGTGAGAAAATTAAATGTATATTTCACCACAATAGACTATCTCAAGATGCATCATGGAGGTGCACCTAAAATTCAAGTCATACATAAACAAACCAATGTTCTATATACAATATTGTGCACTCATGGGAAATGTTTTGTGCCACACTATTATGATGCCCCATGCTTGTGTGTGCCAAAAAACCTCAGTTTGTGTGTAAACATCTTGTGTGACCCGTCTTCTAGTGATGTTTTATGCATAGAACCTATTTTTGTGCCGCCTACACCAAAAATTTACAATAAATAGAAGTTCAACCCCTCAATTCAAGGAAGTTGAATATTTCAAACCCACTCATGTGCACGTAATATAACCCTTCTGTGAGAAAAAACATGGCCTCTAGTTATTGGATTTTGGGCGACAGGTCTCCCAGGGGTCCACCTTTGGGCCGACCAAGATGGTATTGACCCTTGATTATTTCCTTTATTTCCATATAAATTTTATACAAACTATTCCCTTTTCATTAAGACCTCCATATTTCTTTCATTCATGTCCTATTGCGTGCAAACTTCCCCTATTGCGTGCAACCCACAATTGTGCGCACACATTTCTGATTTCACACAAGCCTTCTCTATTGCGTGCAATCCATCTCTATTGCACGAAACCATCCCCTACTACATGAAATCATCCCAATTTCTCAAACATCTTCCCTTTTTTATGTAGTCCATCCCTTTTCCATTCAATCCCTCGTTCTTACATGAATCCATTAGTATGACTTTGATATCACATCCCCATGAACCATGTTAATGATCCTCTTGTGCGCAACACACCTATCATGAACAAAATACTTTTACACAATGCTCTAGTCTTGTGTGTAGTGTATTTAAGGTCCCTCATGTGGTGCCTACTATTGTGTTTTTCTCCTCATGCTCCATCGCATAGTCACCATAACGAATATTCATTCTTTGCACAACCACGCTACGGAGAGACCCTTAATGGATCACTCAAAAAACCAATTTCATTGCATTAAATTTTTGTACCCTCCCTCAATAGTGGTTTGGCACCTGTAATTGTATTCATAGGGTTGAGGATTGATCCATCATCGTTTGAGTTGTAGGATGTTAAATAGAAAAACAAACATGTCCTCAACACATGACATTAAACTATGATTGTCGCATGTTTGGAAGGTATGGGAGAATCAGAAATTTATATGCACCAGTGCCCTCCTGCTCTCTCTTTCCCTCTAGGATTTTTCACCATGTGTGGTTAGGGAACCCCTTGTGTATTCCCTGGTCCTCATTGAAAGGGTTATCCATGCATGATTTACTTGGAATGAGTCCTTACATCAATGGAAATACATCTTTCTCTTACAGTGATACACCATCTTCAGGTTTCCCTCCTAGAGTAATCCCCATTCCTACTCTCATAGGACCAGTAACCACACTTAATCCCTTGCTTCCTCTTTGGGCCACAATCCATGTGTAGACACCACAACATCCCTTGTGACATCACCTTTCTTGACAAAATCACCCGGTCTACTTCTATCTCTAGTTTCTAACACTGAGCATGACTCATGTGGTCCTAGTAAAAGTATCAACCATGACATCTTCTTCGGTCCACTAATCATTCATAATCCCTGTCATGACCCATCCCCCGGGCCCATGCCATGACTACCCCATACCTGCCTTCCATAGGCTAGGGGATGGAGACTAACATCGAATGAATATTTCCTAAAACTAGGAAGGAATTTCCTTTATAACCTGTAATCATTCACAACCAAGCACACAACAAGATAAAAACTCGTGTAAATTGAATAGTAAACCGATAGCCTGCAGTAAGTAAAAATAATCCAGAATACAAGAATAACTAGAAAGTACATGAAACTAAAAGTACAAGATGGCTGATAGGTAAAAATCAGCTCCTAGATCCTCCACCATGAATCTTGCCTGATGGTTAGTTACAACTCACGAATGGACCACTATGCGATTCGCCTCGTCCAACATCCACGTCAGAGTTACCTCCAGTCCTGGTAATCTCTCCCTCAGTCAGCGTTGTCTGTCGTCTACACCAAACACAATGAGGTGCGGGCATATCCCATGCATGGGTGAGTATAACGATACTCAGTAGGGACCCCTAGACCCTCATGGTCTAACAAAAAACACCAAGGATAAACCACACGACATGAAATTAATAGAAAACCCTACTTAGGTATATTCCCATACATATACCTAAGTTATCAATTATACCCATCTCAATCATGATGAAAACAAAGATTCCAACTCAATGATCAAAGCACTAATATTACAAACAGGAAGGAATACCATGAAGGCAAGTACCACACAGGTATGCCACACAGAAAAATACCACCAAGGTATTACCACAATGGAAAATTCTACTCAGGTACGAACTCACCTCACACCAGGTATAACATCAGTACAATACTGGAGATGATTAGTTGTAACTACTAAATAATCTTACTCTATTAAGTGGAAGACCCACAAAGTATCACTAATCATCACTAGTCCCACATAGGATCTCTAGGTGCTGACGCACACAGGATCGCTCGGTGTTGACCCACCCAAGATTGCTAGGTATTGACCCACACATGTTCTCTCAGTGCTGACCCACATAGGATCATTTGGTGTTGACCCACACATGATCTCTAGGTGTTGACCCACATAGGATCACTAAGTGTTGAACCACACAGGATCACTCGGTGCTGACCCACACAGGATCGCTCGGTATTGACCCACATAGTATCGCTAGGTGCTGAGCCACATAGGATCGCTAGGTGATAACCCGCACAGGGTCACTTGGGTAGTCCCTTATGGAATCCTAGAGAGTTTCCATATGGGACCCTCAATCACAGACACACGAAGGATCTCTTCCTCAAGCCACAACCAGCTATTGGGTTCCCGCTCTAAGATGGCTCGTATTTGGGAGGGTCTTCTCCTCATGTCTTGGTCGATACTCTAAATTACATTAAGACTCAATAAGAAGTATCTCAAAGGACCATGACATTATAGGGGTATAAACGCAATAGATGGTGCGTCAGTCGGACTCCCGGTCTGTAATTTATTAGTCGTTTACTCCCAAGGGCCTGGTTCGATTCATGCTCTGTCCAACATGAAAGTACTCCAAATTTATCCAAATCTCCAGTGGGATATACAAAAGGTACCGTCTCACTCAATGGTTTATAGAGCTGCTAATGTTTCACCAAATAGACATATGATGCAAATGTTATGGTCGTTACAGTGAAATGATCGTAGCTGGTCCGGGTCTGGTCTGACCTGGTTGGACCGACCCGGTCTGGCCCACTTTGTAGTCCAGAAGGCCACGAGGGCCGCGGGGGGGCCATAGGGGGCCGCAGGGGGGGAATGAGGGGACGTAGGGGTCGTAGGTGGCCGCTCGGCCGTAGAGGGCCGCGAGGCCGCGGCGTGGTGCGGCAAGACTGTCGACAAGGATCACCATGCGATCGACTGGTATCCCAACATGTCAAAAGGCTCTCACCAAAACCTCCAGCCAATCATCATCCGCATGTGGGTCTGTCTCTCCCTTGAACCTAGGTGGCATGAGATGCAAGAACTCAGGAAATGCACTCAAGATGTGTCCACCCTCTGCTAGTTGGGCTGGTGGCATCGGTGGCCCAATGGGTAATGGTACTGCTGGTGCCTCTGATGGAAGAGGGCCATGCACCGAAGCCTCATCGCTTGATGGGATATCAGTGCATACTATATCTGGAACCCTAGATAGCTATTTGCGTGGAGGCATCCTAAAAAGAAACAGGTGTTCCACGGTAAAAATTTTATACCTGGTTAGCTTACTCAAAGTGATCACAAAGAAAACTTTTTGAAACACACAGATTCAGGGTTTTCATGCACTAAGTCGAAAATTAGAAGTCAGGGTCCTTATGTATGGATATGTTGGCCGCTGAACCAACATTGGATTCCCTAAACTGATAAACTCACTCATTACACTGTAAACTATTGTCTTTAAAAGAAATATTATGGTTCTATGTTCTACGGTAGAATCGACACCACTGATACCATTTTTTCATGACCTGTCCTCCAGGGGCCATGTCGTGACTACCCCAAGCCCGCCTTCCATAGGCTAGGGTCTGGAGAATAGATCTAGAGTCATATTACATAAAATTGGTAATACATTGCCTTTATAACCTGTAAGCATACGCAACCATGCACACATCAAGATACAAACTCAATTAAACTGAATAGTAAACAGAGAGAGTGTAGTAAGAAAAAAGGGGCCAGAATACTAGCCCAACTAGAAAGTAAAAGAAACTGAAAGTTTAAGATGGATGATAGTGAAAAGTTTCTCCTAGATCATCCACCATAAATCATACGTGAAGGGTAAGTACAACTCACGAACGACCGTCACTACGGTTCACCTTGTCTAACATCCACCTCTGATCTACCTCCAGTCCTGGTACTCTCGTCCTTAGTCAGCAGTGTCTATTTTATGCACTAAACAAAAGGAGGTAAGGGCATAGCGCATGAAGGGGTGAGTATATCAATACTTATTAGGGATCTTAAGACCCTCAAGGTCTCACAAATTCTACCAAGGATAAAACCCACAACATTTAATTAACTGACAACCTTACATAGTTATATGCCCATACATATACATAAGCAATCAAGTATAGCCATCTCAATCAGGAGAAAAACATAGAGTCCAATTCAATTCCCAAAGATCAATTGTTCCACAAAGGAAGTAATACTCTGAAGGCAAGTACCCCATAGGTACGCCACACAGAAGGATACTACCAAGGTACTACCATAACGGAAAATACCGCTCATGTACGAACTCAGCTCACACCAGGTATAACATAAGTACAGTAATATAGATGATTAGATGTAACAACTGAATCATCGTACTCTGTTAAGATATAGAACCATAAATGATCTCAAATCATCATCACTCCCACTTAGGTTCTATAGGTGATGAACCACATAGGATCGCTCGGTGCTGACCCAAAGAGGATCACTCGGTGCTGACCCACATAGGATTGCTTAGTGCTGACCCACACATGATCTCTAGGTGCTGACCCACAATGGATCGCTAGTTGCTGACCCACACTGGATCACTCGGGTAGTCTTGCATGGAATCCAAGAACAGTTCCATGTGGGACCCTCAATCACAGTCCAAAAAAGGATCTCTTCCATAAGTCACAACCAGCTACAGGGTTCTCGTGCTAAGCTTGCTCGTCTCCTAGAGGGTCCTCTCCTCAAGCCACTGGTCGATACTCTAACAACCACTAAGTCTCTAGAATTAATATCTCAAAGGACTGGCATGTCATAGGGGTCTCAACACAACAGACATTGCAGCAATCTGATGTTCGGTCTGTAAGTTATTAGACATTTAGTCTCGAGGGCCTAGTTGCATTCATGCTCGATCCAACCCAATTACACTCCAACATTATCCAAATATTCAGTGGGATATACCAATGGGAACTTTTGTCTCCATGTATCACAACACCACTTACAATTCATCAAACAGACATCTAGTGCCAATGTTATGGTCGTTAGAGTGAAAAACTCGTAGCTTGTTCGGGTCTGGTCTAACCTAGTCGGACCGACCCGGCCATGGCCGACCCGACCAGATTTGGTTTGACCTGGCCCGTTGGGTCTATCCCAATCCACTTAGTTCATCTCAGCCTACTTTGGGTGGTCCGGCAGGCCACGAGGGCCGCGAGTCACCGCGAAAGCCGCGGGAGGCCGTGGGTGGCCGCGTTGCCGCGGAGGGACGGGGAGTGCCGCAAGGCCACATGGCGGTGCGAGGAGACTATGGTTTCCATGGGGCAGTGCAAGTCCATGGGGGTCATGGTTTGGTAGAGTCTGTGGTGGATGCGGGGCGGCGTGAGGTCGTGGGTTCCGCGGGGGCAGCATGATGTCGCGGGGCAGCACGAGGTCGTGGGGCGGCAGAGGCCGCGGGTGCCCCGGGGCGGAGCGAGGTCATGGGTGCCGCAGGGGCAGCACGATGCTATGGGGTGGCGTGGAGTGTCGTGGGGCGGACGAGGCATCGGGGGCTGCAGTGGCGCGACAGCCGCATGGAGGCGGTGGCTGCGGGGCGGCACCAGTGCATCGTCACCTTCGTCGTGGCTGGTGGTGATGACGACCGCCGTTCTCAAGTTCCACCATTTCCAAATGCCGGCACTGGTCACTGTCACCATCGTGAAGAACACAACTATAAAGAATAATGTTGGAGGGGTAGAGCCTTGTTTATTTTACTTGCACCCTTCATGTTATGGTGGTAGCAAGAGGCTTAACAAAATCATAAATCAATAACGTCAGACTCTACAATTTGTTAAGAATCATGTATCAACTCATTTTGGATGATCCACGTTCACCAAGATTTCCATGAATGAGGAATTTCATTAATTTTCTTCCTTTCTTGTGTTCCAATTTCGTGATTGTACCCAATTTTTTTTAATAACAACCCATACCTCGATGGTTCGTCGACAGAGGCCGTAAGGAAGGAGACGATGTCGTTGGGGATAGACAGATGTTAGTGACATCGGTTTTTCCTCAATCGTGGGTTCGGTCGTCATTGGATATGTTCCTCATTGGCGTTCATCGTTGGAGAGATTTCTCCAAATAGTTTTTCTCTCCCCAATTCCCCCAAAATGAAATGTAGACCACATAATATAACATTTTATCTATTATGTTTGTTGGCATAATTTCAAAATAGCTTAATTAATTAATTGATGGATTTGATTATTTAATTAAAAGGGATAATTGGCATAATTATGTTTGGGAGAGCTCAAGAGGTTTCTCCAAATCAAGATGGACTTCAAAGGGTTTCAAGGGGTTTTATGTATTGGGTGGTCCCCACAACCACAACCCACATGGGAGGTTAGTCTCGGGTGGTCCCCACCACCATAACCTCACATGGGAGGTTTACTTATGGCAGTCCCCACCTCTCAACATTCACATGGGGAGTTCCAGGGGAATCAAAATAAAATGTTACCCAATTTTATTTTGTTTTATTATTTCACAAAAAAACCCCAAAAAAATTAACATTCACCCTCGACCAACTACCATTGAGGAGAAAGTCTTCTTAAGTTAATACTGGTGCTATGAGTTCAACGGTGCCCTCATATTTCAATTCTGAGCACCAATTCAAATGTTACCAAAAAACCCACTCGTATGTTTAATGAAAGTACCCCAAAAAATGTTCAGAAATTCATTCTGGGCACTCTGGGCATTGTAATCTCCCACCGTTAATTTTTGAGGACTTTTAAAATTCCTATCTATTTAAATAAATTACATTGAAATTATGTTTATTTACAAGCCCCAATCCCCTCATACCCAAACTGTGTAGAATTTGATATTTTCTCTTTTGGTGCAAGGTACATAAGATTCCCTCTAATGATCAAGACCATCACCCACAATCATCTATCCTGGTAATTTCATGCCATTTCACACTACTAATCCAACATTGAGTTAAACTGTATGCCCTTTGGAAATTCATGGGTTTTGATCTCTTTCTTGTATGTAGGAAGCCTCTTTGAGGTTCAATCACAACCAAGGGCAAAATATGATGCTTCTTCTTCGGGATGTAGCCTCTAGATGTGACATATTCCCTCTTTGAGACACATCATAAAGATCCTCCTTCCTGAGGTGTTTCGATCCATCCATTCAGGTCATTGTCCTTTTTATATTCCCCAAGGAAACATCCTATATTTCAGGGATGATAACCATGAATAAGCCCCCCAGCATGTCTTCAGGTTACATTCCTTTGTGAACACCCCGATTCTATGCCCCATTCTAGAACTACGTGGACATTGATTCCCCCCCACGGGAATATATAGTAATCCTCCCTATGGTTTAATCCAATCACCTATTTCCCACCTTGGAATTTCCTTCGAGCCTTTGTGTTTTGGAAATATCCTACCTCAACCCGGAGGACCTACTTCCTTCAGCCCCTTAATCCATGAGTCCATTATCCAAGAGCCACCTCCCTAGGTGACTCGTCGCTGAATTTCAGAACTATGTGGACTTTGATTCCCATCCAGCTTGGATACATAGGAATCCTCCTCGAGGATCAAGACCAACATCGTCTCCTCCACAACAGCTCCATCTCCATCTCATCGAGACATCTTTCATTTCATCCTAATTTTACCCAGACCGCCACATACAGGTGGAATCATTCCACCCAATCCATATCATCTTTGATTCTATAAGAACCCAGGAAGATAACCAGGTGTATTACTTAGTAGGTTTTCAGGTAAATGTATTTTCTGAACACCATTATTCCATGAAACACCATTCTCAAACTACGAGGGTTATGATCTCTTTTAGGGTACATTGGAATCCTCATTAAGGTGAAATACCAACCAATGGTAAACCATGGTGTCCCCATTATATGAACCCCCTTACCTAATCTTCCATATGAAGTGTCTAGGTCAACATTCACGGTATGAAATCATCACTTTTTATGAAACACCATCCAGGTTCCATCCTTATAATATTTTTTGATTGATCCATATAGTAGATCCTTTTAGGTGCTCCCTCTTAAGGTAATACCCATATGACCACTCCCATCATTGACTGGATCAGTCTAATCCATCTCTTCTAGGTGTTAAACTCATGGAATACCCCGAGATAACATGGAAATATGAGGAAAACATCAAAGACATGCCATTATCCTATGATTACCTGTATCAAATGTGGGAGTCCTTGGGATTAAATTCCTTCAAGAATCCCTATCATAAGGTGAATAAAACTAGGTGTACAAGTGTTTCAACGTGCAAACACACTGTCGATGAAAAACAAGACTAATCCCTTGAAAAAAGGATGTTTCCCCGAGATAACACCATGGAATGTCCTGAAAGAAGAACTGTAATTGACCAGTGTCTACAATGTTATGGATCTAAGAAGATTTTATTATACAATGTATTAATCATTATGGCAGACCCTAACTAGCCAACAAATTTCAAGGTGAAACCCCTGAAAGGATAGCCTGACATCCCATCACACCATTTTGATCAAGAAGAAAACAACCATGATGAAGGGATGGATGTTTCCCACCTTTAGAAAGTGGGAATTCAGGGTTATAGTTGAACATCCATCTTTTATAGATGTGTTCCCTGACAAAAGAATCGAAAAAATGGTGAAATAAATGTGAAATTGTTTTCCTCAACATAGTGATTAGAAGAATTTGAGACATCATTAGATAATCTTGTCACTGGATCCAGTAATCTAGAACCAGGTCCCACCAAGAAAATAGTGGTCTTGGTGTGAAACTAAGAAAATTTGGGGGAAGTTAATCCTGGGGAATTCTGGTTGGTGATGTTGTCAGCATGAATCTTTCAATCCATCTATATAAGAATGTATGAATCCAGAGCACTGGGAATCAATTTCCTATTACCTATAGTAAGGGGTGAATCTTCCTACTTTTCAGGACATAGGCCATAGTTATAGGAAACTGATCACTTCCCTCCCATGGATGAAGGGGTAGGGGAAGGTGAAATCTGTATTCACTAATCCCACATGGCTTCACCTCTTTTGTGAAAACCACCATGACCACATCAATCGGGAAACCACACCCCATCTCACCCTACGAATTTATTCAAAGGTAGTGGATTAATACTCTTGTCCATCGATACGAATAGGAGGGTTTAATCTTAACCAGCTTCATCTCTCTCCAATATTTAGAGTTTTCTATGAATCATCATTGTCACTGCCACTAAGGTACATATAGGGAGCCACTACTCGCAAATCTGGTCAACAGTAGCATTGAGATCCTCTCCTCGGAGCATTCTTACGACACACTCCATTACACTACTGAAGAAAGGGACATTCATGTCCCCCCGACTACAACCACAGCCCAGGATCCCCCAAGTAGGGATCCCACCAGGCCACGTCAACTTCACAAACTAATCTTACTTTCCACAGAGCTCGTGGTTCATAACCCATCACATCGGTCTCTAGTTCAGCTAACAAGATGTCAACATTGTTAGAGGCTCAAGAGGATTCATGCTTTGAGGCTTCATCTTCCACGACTCGAGTGACCAAATTTGTCATTGACGCATGCCACTGGCCCCCTATTACTACTGAGTAGGGGGAACTCCATGTTACTAAGCTGGGGAACTTCTATGCCTACTCAGGTTCAAGGTATGATCCACCCTACGAGTAGGATGGGTTGACTATCTTTGTAAATGAGGAAACTAACAGTCTTCACAGGGTGACCTATGGTGAGGAAATTCAATTCGACGGTCCTCCCCACCCCCACATCCATCATGAAGTTCCTCTCAATGCTATTGTCACTAGACCAAGTGGAGTTCATCTCTATCATTTTGACACCAATAATAAGTCTCTTCCCATTTCTATTAATCTCTAGCATGAAAATTTTCCCAACATACCAAGTTCTCAACATGAGGGTCCCTCTCACCTAGTCACCCTTCAACATGGAGTACCTACTTGTGCTCATGAACATAGCAGGGGCCCTCCCCTCATTACCAATGGTCATTAAAAAGGTCTTTCTCACAACCATTATGGTCAATACAATGACCCTCCTCGCACCACAACTACGGGAGCTGACTAACGCGAAGGTCCTCCCTACCCCAACACACTCTCTCTCTCAGAGTTCCTCCTCATGTTCCTTTGGACATCTACCCAGGTTATCCCCGCAACCCACTTTTACAAGAAGAGATCCTTCCCATGTCGAAGATATTCTTTTCCTTGAAGAACCATCCTGAGGGAAGAAGGAGGGGTCTTTTCCATAAGATGAAGAACCATGAGAAACCTCAGATCGCATTAGAGCCCACATGTTTTTTAGAATCAAAGGATGAGTGTGATTTAATTATGGAACCTTCACCATGATACATTGGGTTGGGGGTCATGGTAGGAAGTAGACATATAAATGTCATCATCCGAGAAATCTAGATCCACCAGATCCCTAAATACCTCCAAAGATACATACAAGAGGAGGACGATTTGGCAACATTATAGGGTCATGCTATGAAATCCTATTGTTCATCACCAGGATCATTCTCCACCTCAATAAGGAATCAATGAATACTATTCTGGGGATCAGTAGATGGAAACAATAGCCTGATCCATCATAAAAACCTACCACCCTTGTATGTGAAGCAGTGGTCAGTACCCCTTCTTACAAGGAAGTGGTGGTAAAGTACAAATAGTCCTAGGGAAATGGCCAAAGATGCAGTGATTTTTTGTCTCATGTTCCAAACACAACACAGACCATCCTACTTCTACAATGGTTGGAATCAGCGTCGTTACCAATCCCCCGACCTCCCCCAATTGACGAATGGAAAAATCAAGGGATGGATCCTGAGATTGAGCCAATAATTGTGTTGGATATTCTTGCAATGTACCATTTCCCCAAGATGTTATATAAAATTTCAACTACAAACATCAACATTCTGGAGTCCCTCATTTAGGATAAGGATATGTGCTTCTACCAAACCATTGGGATGATGAATTTCCATCTTTATCATCGAAGATAACTTTATCCAAAAATCTGGGAATAATTCAACGACATTGGCTTGTAGTGATGACTAGTTGAGTTGGCCACAATCCTTATCGTTCATCAACCTACATCACCTGGTTATCATCAGACCCTCCCACAATGATGCATTCAGATCGTAGTAGTGCTCTGTAGAGTTATTATGGAGGCTTCCCCACATGTCCAGATCCATGGTTGGGGTAGTATGTTTCACTAAATTTCAATCCAATCCTCTATTGTCCTCGTTTACCTGGTGATATCAAATATATGACTTTCGACATCATCAATGTTAACATTCTTGTTCATGATATATTCCCAGAAGGGGGCATTGGCTTAGGGTCTGGTGAATATGAACTTCCTTCTTGGGTAGTACAACACCTGACATACCCTACAAGTGTCTATACTCTCTAACAAAGATCATTTCTTGGACTTCATTCACCTTTGGAGTCATCTCCTCTTTGTCGAGACCCCATCAATGGTAAAGGAAACTATGGTACCAAAAAACCATTTCGCATCTAGTTCAATCCATAAGGCGAAGGATGATCTTGAAAATGCGGCATTGCACCACCATCTCTCCGAACAAATAATGATGTTTGACGAGCTCCTCACCGAGCATTCCATAGAAAGTTGACCAAAATATGGAAATCCTAGAATGGGGTAGTAGGGGTATAGGCAGGTTTATCTTCCTCCATGTGAGTTTCCATTTGGTGAACTCAACAACCCTAACCATAGAGATTCGGTAAAAGACGAACTTATGGAAAAAGACCTTAGTATGGGTCTCAAAATCAACCCGACCTGCATGATTACCTTCCTCAACACCCATCCTAGGTTCTACCAGCCACTCTGCAAGTTATACTGAACACCCATCAGGTTCCTCCAGCATCCCCACAGGTTATTCCCCTAGCTCCTCCAGTAATTATGCTAGTCACTCCACAAGCCATTGGACCTGCTTACAATGTTGAGGAGTCTACCAATGCATTGGTGTTCAGGGACCCTCATCAATATAGGAACCCTAACTAGGATGATCTATTGGATGATATTATTTATCATCGTGAGGATATTGAAACTCATTAAGTGGAAATCCCGCCTAATGGTAAACTATATCCTGCATGGATGAACAACATGCTATCACCTCCCAGGTTTCTAAAATCCTAACTTCTCCCCATTCAATGTGATGGGTGATCCATTACAACACCTGCACTACATTATTTCAAGGTGTGGACCCATTTAGGGAACTCCGTCACAATACTAAGCTACTAAGCTCCGGTTTTAGATAAAAACATTTTAGTGGCCCGTGTTTGTCTAGTAAAAATTATTACCCATTGAGACAGTAGATGGTTGGGAGGATCCTCTAAGGAAGTTTCTATAAAAGATCAGTTCCACCACCCAAAAGACTAGAATCATTGATCTCTTAAAATAAAATCAATGGAAAGATGAGTATGTCACTGACTTTTTCCCAAGAGGAAGGGCCTCACATATTTACTCAATATTCCCCTAAATCTGGAACAGCTACTGATTATGTGTCTGTGGAATGTGAAGACAAAACTCATCCCTTCTATCATCACTCAGAACATTATAAGTGGGTTTTGGGATTTCTCTAAAATAGATCAACATTTAGAAGTAGCTTTGAAAAAAGACAAGAAGGCATTTCCATTGCCTAATTTAGCTCCCTCAGGATGTTCCACCAAGGTTGAGACCACTATTGTTACAAAAATAGAGTCCAACAGATAGTTGGAATTGTTACTGGTAAAGCAAACTCTACAGACATTCCAAGGCCCACCACCTCAGGCACAACCTCCATCTTAGTATCACCCACCATAGAATCAGTAGGTTCCCCCAAGTAATGTCCTTCCACTTCATAGGAGAGATAATAATGTTCCAAATCTTCACCAGGCTTCGTAAGGCCCTCTCAAGGGCTTGGATCTGAGAGATCCTATCCTAGATCAGAGAAACATGACCTACTCATTTAACAAGGCTCAGGTTCCTAGTTATTTTTGAAGTTCCATAGACCAGGGAATCCTAAGGTTGGCATAATAAAAGATGCTCGAAGAGGTTGAACTCACTGATTGACCGAATTAATTCGCCTTTCATCGGTTCCTTGGAGACGCCCTCAAGTATTGCTTGTGTTTAAAGACTGGCTCCATGTCATGGTTGATAACAACATAGTCATATTGGTTCCATCCCTAGCTGAGGTGGCATATATATTTATGAATCCTGACAGAGACAGTGAGGGTGAATGTCAATAGTTTTCTTAATTGGGTCTCAAAATTATGACAATTGGATAGCTCAAAAAGTGGAATCCCATCCGCATGTTGTTATTTGTGCTTCTTTAAATCATCTAGAGCCTTCATAAGCCACTACGCTAAATCCAGATACTACCACGGCATCAAAATCTCATCCTATATCTTCTAAGGGGAGTAAGAACCAATGAAGAAAGGGAATACAAAGCCATCCACCTATTCCAAATACTTCCCGTAATATCTACAATATCATGCCCTCGGAGGTGGGGATTTCCCCCAAAATCTATCCAACAGTGAGGGATTATTCAAATAACTACTTGGAGTATTCTTTAGTCAATACCATTGAACTGGTAAAACCATACATGGTTCTTGATGATGAAGAGTGTCAGGCGGACCCTCCCAACACCCCCCTAAGATGATAGTATCGACAATGCCATGGGTATGTGTATCAACAGAATGCATTGGATAGTTCTTCCCAATATATTGTCCATGCCCCTAAGACTAGACAACATACCATATGGGGATCCCATCACACACAGAATTATCATCTCATTTCATTAGGTCCACCATAATGCATTTTGTACTGGTTGATCAGGAATAACCACAATGAAAATGCATCAATGAGTTAGGTTCCATCATTAATGGACCTCAGTCATCTGGTTTTTAGCTAGTAGTCACTCTATGTGGTTCGACTAGTGAGTAGTGTGAAATTCCAAACACCAGCTGAAATCTGCCGGTTCGACCGACAGTGATCTTCATACCCCATACCACTGATCAAACTCATATCAACAGAAGTGTCCACATCACATGGAAGAA
The DNA here is from genome assembly GCA_963277665.1 of Viscum album. Taxonomy (NCBI): domain Eukaryota; kingdom Viridiplantae; phylum Streptophyta; class Magnoliopsida; order Santalales; family Viscaceae; genus Viscum; species Viscum album. The sequence goes on from OY728150.1 coordinate 1,968,368,578, forward strand.
CAATATGATCAAGAACCATTCCATCATTCCCGCAATGATCTCGATCCTCGAGGCACTCTGCCTAACTGCATATATGCATGAAGCCCTCACCCAGGCTTTATGGACACCCCTCTAGTTTGAAACAGAGGCAGTAGCCATAGAATCCTTCCACGTTGAGGAAGTAAATAATGTGGAATGTTAAGACATCATTTCATTGTCGAGATAGGATGATGTTTATCTTATATAGTGGTGCATCCCCCCACTGTATATCACTGGATTGTTTAATAGTGTGGAGGTCCATCGTTGTCTTTAGAATACATGTTCCAGGACCATTATGATCTTAACCTAGACTCTCCACAATATAGGTCTATCTCAAATAGACCTGAGTCCCTATAACATGAATATCCAAGGTTATGATAGGGAATAGAAGACAATGGTTGGAATGATGTGTCTGAAGACCCAGTTTGGTGGCTTATTTTCTAACACTGAGTTCAGGGTTTTCTCACATGGCACCACAAACAATGCACTAATGTCCAGAACATGCTTCCACCAACATGAGGATGTTCCTTACTCATATTAGCAATTCCTTATGTACTTCCTTAATTATTGAGTGGGTGTAATCTAGGGTAATGTGTCTCTATTTTCCTCTTGAGAGACTCGTTACCTGGATGCTGACTACAACAAGAGAATGGAAAAGATGATTTAGGCTAATGAGGTTGAGCATACTACTATTGTGGCTGACCCATGGGTAGACCTAGATGATGCCTAATTTTTCCCAATTAACCAGCTGGAGGCCACAACCCCAGACATGGGGCACTACTTTGTCATAAATAGGTTGATTGGAAATGACATTCACTAATGTAAGGAGCATTTGATGATCAATTTTTTACTCCTACACAAATCAGGCTCGAGTAATCCACAATCTCCTTACCCCTGTGACATATCAGGATACTCACTTCATGGAAACAACAATATGTTATATTTTCTTGCTTCACCAGGATGGGATAAATCGACTCCAGACGATGTTCCACTGTTTCTTTGATATTATAAAACGTAGCCCCTTAGGTCGATGTTCTGATGGAATGGAATCAATTGTTTTCATCTCAATAGTTTCACCAGTGAAAGAGTTCCCTGATGAGGATTCAAATACCGCTCATGATGGCCCTATAATTCCATTAGGATCATCAAACATGGACGAATTGTCGTATATTGATAATCCTTTCACCATGGAGGATGCTTCGGTTTTTGAAGATACACATCCCTCATTCGAGGAAGGGGTCTCCACCACCATTTATGAGTTTTTACAGGCGAATCTCGGTACGATGATAGATCTAAAGCCAACAATGAACAATGGATCCATGTCTTACCAATAAACGAAACAATAAAAGGATTTTCAAAAGCAGCATCATGATTTATTTTCTTGGAGTTATGATGAGAGGCCAGGGCAAGATCCTCAGTTCACTGTCAAACATCTCGGTCTCCCAACAAATCATCACGGGTTCAAATAGCCAACAGGAAATTTGAACCCTTCCCAAGGTTCCATGATTGAGGCTATGGTTCATAAGATCATTAAATCTGACATCATCAAGGCGGTCCAATACCCCAAATGTTTAGCCAACATTGTGCTCGTCTGGAAAAAGAATAGATAGATCTGAGTCTACATTGACATTCACGATCTCAATCGTCACTGTCTAAGGGATGATCATCCCCTCCCCAAGTCAGATCTACTAATTGATGCTACCATTGGATTAAATGAACCTTCCTTCATGTATGGGTATTCAAGATATAATCAAATCTGAATGTCCCTTGAGGATGAATAATCCCCCACATTTAGGGATCCACAAGGTTTCTTCTGATATTGGAAAATTCCCTTCAGTATAATGAATCAATTTTCCACATATCATCGTTCCATGTACCACATATTCAAGATAATCCTAAAGAAATTGGTGGAATTCTACATGGACGATCTGGGGGTCAAATCCAACCAGCATCAAGACCATCCCAGAGATATGGTGAAAGTGTTCAGCTTCCTCCATTCCCTCTATCTAAATATGTACCCCTTGAAATGTGCCTTCAGAGTCACCTTTGTAAATGTTCTCGGCTTCAATGTAAGATACAAAGGTATTGAGATTGATTCGTAGAAGATCATGTCTCTTAACTAGATTCCATATCTGAGCAACCTTCGAGAACACTGAGGTTTTCAAGGCCACTTAACCTACATATTTCGATTCATCGCAAATATGGCTAGAATGTTTAATCCAATTTCGAAGCACATGACGAAAAGTTTTAATTAACAGTTGGATGAGGAGTGTCAGACTAATTTTGAATAAATCAAGAAGTATATACTATATCCACTAGTTATAATGCACATATCTACAAGAATCCATTGATCCTTTATGTGACCATGCTGGAATAGTCTCTATAAGACCCCCTCTCCCATACGAACAATGAAGGGATGGAAAAGAGTTTATATTAACTCATCTCTATGCTCCTCGATAAAGAGAATAGATATTACTCTATAGAGAAGAACATCCTTGACATGGTATTTGAAGTGTAGAAATTGTGACATTACTTACAGAACTAGGAGACACAATTGGTGTCCTGTGAGGATCCACTGAAGTACATCCTAAACATTCCCATGTTAACAAGTCATCTAGCTCAGTGGGAAGTCATTCTTCAAAATTTGGACATTAGGATTTTCCCCCAGAAGGCTATCTTGGGGTAGGCACTTGAAGACTCTCTTTCCACCCATCCATCCCCCATAGAGAAGTCTCTATATTAGGATTCCCCAATTGAGGAAATCCTCTCAGTGGACCATGCCATTCCATATTAGAAGATGCACTTTAATGGTGCTTCTAAAATCCATAATAATATAGGACTTAATGAACCTAGACTGAATAGATAAGGCCTAGGTACTGTATTCATCACACTGGAACAAGTAGTTTTACCCTATTCATTATTATTGTTAGAAGGATACACAAACAACGAAGCGAAGTATTAGTCTCTAATCACTAGCCACGACCTGGACCTCAACATTGATGTTCCTCACCTGAACATGAAGGGGGACTCTGATATAGTCATCAAATAGATCAATGGTGACTTAGTTATTAAGAATCAAGAGATTGCACCTTTTCTAGAGTGAACTCTCAAACTGATGGCAAAATTCCCTACTCCAATAGAGATCACTCATGTTCCCTAGTCGCGAAACGGTCGAGCCGATACCTTGTCCAGTATTTCCTTCTCTGTTTCAAAGCCCGACTAGGACAATCTAATCATCCATGTGGTACACCAAAGACTCATCCCTCCCATCGCTCCAAAAAATGATGACATCAAACAAATAAGTCATCTTACAACTAGTGCATCCACATCAGGATCCAAAGGTCATATTCACATGGTATAAGAGACCCTTGATTGGAAAACTCCTTTCATTGATTACCTAAAACACGGTGATAACATAATAGACATAGTCTCTTGTGAACGAATATGTCATCTCACATCACAGTTCACCCTCCAGAGTAGTACCAGCCTTGAACAAACCCTCTACAAATGTGTTTTTTATTGATTTATCCTCCATTGTATTCAAGGAGATGGGATTACATATGTTATTCTAGAAGTTCGTATTGGTTTCTTTAGAGCTCATCATGCTAGACTGAATCTTTCCAACCATCTCTAAATACTTGGCTTCTTCAGACCCAACATGGTTCATGACTGCATTGAGTATTCTAAAAAGTGTCATGTGTGTTAGATATTTGCTAAAATTGTGTGTCGATGTCCAGATCCCCTTTATAATACAAAATATTTATTGGACCTTTGTAGTCTTGGGACATAATGTTGTGGGACCCTATCCACCAGTGACAGCTCACCTGTGTAGGTTAATCCGTACTGGTGGGGATTTATTTTCCAAGTGGGAAGGGAAATTTACATTAAAGGAATTAATGTCTCAGTCTATCATTGACTTCATGAGATCCAATATCATCCTCTTATTTTGAGTCCCTCACTATTTCCTCACCAACAACAGCACCACCTTTTGGGTAGCTGAATTGAAGAAATTGTACACAATTTAAAAAATCTATTCTAATTATACCTCTCACCATTATGCATAAGATAAATGGTAGATTGGTGCATTGAAAAAACCCCCCTATAATATCTTGTTTAAGATGGTTGTTCAGAAAAAGAAAATTTGGATGGACAAGCTCCCTAACAATCTATGCGATTATCGAACAACGAATCATAATATCACCCATGTGAACCCATATTCCTTGGTGTATCAAATAGAGGCAGTCCAACAAATTGAGATTCAGTTACCTTCACTGTGCACATCCTTTTACGATAACCAAACATTAGAATATGTTTCACAAGTACATCTGGATGAACTGAAGGCTCTTGATGATAATAGCCTCCTAACCTTAAATAATATTGATAGGCATCAGAACAAGATATCCAGTGAATACAACAATAAAGATCATCTAAATTATTTCTTTAAATGTGACATGGTATTGGACCTGAGAACACCAATAATACCAAGTAGGAACCAGCCAAATTTGGAGCCTATGTGGGTGGGAACATAGACCATTCACAAGGTTCACCCCAATGGTGCATATTACTTGGTTAATTTGGATGGTGAGAATATTATTTCTCCCAAAAATTCCAAATTTCTCAAGTAGTATTTCACTTAAGAAAAAGTTCTTTCATCCTTACCGCACTACATTAAACTTTGTAATTCATCTGTGATGAAGGACATAATACCACAATTCACTCATCCCATGCGATGATAAACTGAAAAATGGTTTGAGTTGTACATCCTTAAAAAAAGATCTTTTTCATACTCACCACAAGACATTAAAGTGATTGGGTACCTCCATGATTTAGGGATAACCCTCAGTTGGGACTCTATAATCTTTTATATCCAAAAGGATCCCCTAATGGTTGGGTCACACGCCACCTTGGGCAACGTACCGTTCTAGTCCAAAGTCCTGGAATATCTTGAACGACATTTGAGACAGGTCGCACATTGAAAATATGGTCACCGACCAACCCTCACTTGTTAATTACCATTACACGTCATTTGATACATGTACTATTTTGCATACAAGGTAAACAGTTATCTTCTACCATTAAATCCATCCCCTTGGTCTCACAAATATCAAGTGCGATGATTCACATTTTTCTTCCCTATTTTCCCGCACACATGAAATTAAACTGGGAATCTACAGTCTAAGATCTATGACCTTAAAATGGGAACCTTTAAATCATTGTCATGTGATGTTAAACTATATGAAATTTTTAGAACTACGTTTGGCTTGATTACCATATTTATGGGATATGTAGTGATTCCCAAACCTTTTAACTTTCACCAAACCTCAGGACCCTCAACTGTCCCAACCTCTTGGCCTAAGATCTCTATTAAGATTGCGTATTATTTTGTGTGGTCTCCTCTTATCCTCATTCACACCGGGTATGCTTTATCACGCAATATAAAATCCCTTTATAACCCCTTCATCATCATCCTTACTAAATTGCGTTAAAGTACATGGAATTTACCAAACAATGTATGGATTTTTTCATACCCTCATAGGAAATGTAGCAATGAAAAAACATTTTGTCATTGGGTCCATCCTCTGGTTTTCTAGCTCATATCCCCTAAAATTCCTTTTGGAAGCATATGGGGTGTTTTGGACTTCTTTTGTCCCTATTCACTTCAGTTTTTCAAACAGACGCATCACATTACTTATTTAGGAATATCTACCCTTTATCATCATCCTTACAAAAAACATTAAATAGGAAATCATTATATGAACTACATGTGTCTTGATTCCCATCACCATATGATTGATCGTAACGACCAGAAATGTTTTCTTCTTGTCCAGACCCAGTTTTAGAAACCTTCAATTTCACATGGCCTTTTTTCCTATGTTCTCCCAGGTGTATGTGTTATGATGTGGAATTAGGTCCTAATTTATGTTTCATTTCAAATAACCACTCCACATACCTATCTCGAGAGCTCTCCTTTCTTATGTCCCACACACATGAAATTGAAAATGGAATCTCTTGGTCTGAGTTCTAGGACCTTAAATTAAAATCCTTATCATCCACACTGCATTTAGATAAATTACAAGGTATTTCAATAATATGTGTTGTTTAATTCCCATCCTTATTGTATGTATACGAATTCCCAAACCTATCATCATTGGGTCTAGCCCTAGGTCTGTTGATCTTTTGTGTCCCCTTGGCCTGAGGTCCCCCTCTTGGGATTGTGTTTGGTGTGCGGTGGACTTCTCTTATCCCCATTCAAATCATGTATGATTTATCACACCATTTTCATCCCAATAAAACCCTCATTCTTAGACTTTCATCCAAACCATATGATGTAAAACTATGCTTCTTGGACCCACATTTCTTTAAACTAATGCTACTTTGATGCAACAAATTAAATTGCATGGGCTGGTCTTGTCATGAGACCTCAAACTGTGACACTATCATCCTAGACACATGATGAATTAATGGAAGAGAATTAGGGTGTCCTCACTTAAGAGGGCATCATATTTGTCATTGTTCATTCACCATTATAATTTTCAAGGCCTGCCTACAGCTTGATTCCTATACAAACACCCATATTATATGTCCAAGGTCTATTTCACTAAACGAAACACATGAATGACTATTATAACTATGTGTGTCTTGATTTCTATCCTTTTGGAAAACAAAGGAATTCGCATGCATTTTTTCTTTGGGTCCAGTCCCTAGTACCTCAAATCATGCCTTTTTTTCCGGCTCGTTGGACTGAAATATGTTGGAAGGATGTGGTGTGGGGCATACTTTTTTTCCTCATTCACTACGGGTATATAATAGTCATTCATGTACTTCCCTTCGAGGACGTACCTACCTTGTTCTCTCATACTTTTCTCATGAGGTTAAATAGCATGAATTTCAAGAACTACATATGGCTTGATTCCTACCTCTATGGGATACTTAGGAACATCTATACATGTTTTCCATAGGCCGAGCCTCAGGTTCTTCTATTACTTATCTCGGCCCATTGGTTTGGGTATATCCATGGATCGTGAATGGTGTGGTATGTGGACTTCTCTAGTCCTCATTCATGTTGGATTATTCAGCCATTCCATACACATTTCACACTTGATAAACATATACCACTTGCATCCTTTCTGCATGATGTTAAACTGTATGGTGTTTCAAGAAATATGTGTGGCTTAATTCCCATATTTAGGGGATACATAGGAACACCCAAACATTTTGTCTGTGGGTCTAGCTCCAAGTTCATCAATCCATTTTTCTCCTTTTCCTTCCCTCACCTCCTCAAGTAATCTGCCATTAATTGTCCCCTCATCCATTTTTATTCCAAAACAACAAGCTCAGATGCACTATGTTTTAGGTAATAGAGTGTTGGATTCTTCATAGACATTCATTCATCTATTTCCATGATTCCCGTCTCTATTTATTTGGGATTCTGTCATCATTCACATCCTGTAAAGACCCGTAAAATTCAAGGGAAATTTTTTCTTAATTTTCTTTAGAATTTTACAAGAGCACAGTTTCAGACGGCACCTGATTCCGAGGCCCGGAGTGCCCGGAATCAATTTCCGAAGTTTGGCTCGGGTACGTTCAGTGAACGAACGAGCGGGTTTTCCTAAATTTTGATCCGGTGCTCGGAATTGAAATCCGAGGGCACTGATGAACTCGTAGCGCCGAAATTCGCTAATTGAGACCTTTTCGGAAGTTGCGTTTGTTGCGGGTTGAAAGTTAGTTTTGGGGATTAAAAGATAAGTAAAATAAAATTGTGTGTGAATTTTATTTTATTCGTGGTGGTTAGACTCTCTCATGGGAAGTTGTTGGTGGGTCCAACAACCACCCAACTTCCCATGTTTGGTTATGAGGGAGGTGGGGCCCACACGAGCCCACACCTTTTCAAATTCCCTAACCCCTCTAAACCCCCTCTTAAATTATGTGACTCTCCCCTACATTAATTCTTGCCAACTTATCTCTTCATTTAATTTTTTGACAACTCTAGATTTTTAATTAATGTAATGAATTCAACTTTTGAATTTTGAAAGGTTGGCAAAGTGAAAATAAAATAAGGTGTAGCTTATTTTATTTTGGGAGTTGCTCTGTTGTGTGGAGATTTGAGAGAAGAAGAGTTCTACACTTTGAAGAACTTCATCTTCCTCCTTGAAGAATGCGAAGAACACCGACACACCGTTCTATCTTCTCTCCACGTCAAAGAAAGGGAGACACCGCTTCCTCCTCGGTTTTCCTTCGTCGACTTGAGAAGTTTCTCCAACGACGTATCGCATCGGACGCATCCCTTCGTCAACGGATTTGACGAACGAAGACCGCGACGCCCGACCTCCGCAACGTCGTCTTCCGCGGAACGTAGACAAATCTTCGAACCTTATACCAAGGTAGGGGTTGTTGCTTTCTTTTTGGTTTAATTATTTTATTCTTGATCGTGAATTTAGCAAGTCTAACGTGTGGCTTTGAATTATTTAAAGTTGCGTTATTATTTTAACGTGAGGGGGCTGGACCGCACGAACACGGCCGAACCCCTCCATCGTTCTTGTTTATTCTTGCGGGTGGAAGCAAGTGGCGTGGTGCCGTCGCACCACGTGGATAATCATGAAAATATTTTGTGCGGCGCCGTCGCGCCACGCCGAGGAAGAATCTTCAAGAAAGCGACGCCGTCGCGCCACGTTAAAAGGAATCAAGGCACAGCGAAGGGGCGTGGTGCCGTCGCACCGTGCCGGACGACGAACACCGCGGCCGGTTCCGGGCCGCGGCGGGACGAGGAGACTGTGGCCGGTTCCGGGCCGCGGCGGGATGAGAAGACCGGCGGCCGGGCCGCCGGCGTCGGAAGCCGAAGAGGGGACCAGAATTTCCGGTCCCGTTGGAGAAAACCAGTCGGCCAGCTGGCCGGCCGGATGACGTTAAACCGGGGGAATTAATCCCCCGACCAGCGTATAAAACCCCCCTCTTTAAGAGGGGGGAGGTTCCATGAAGGGGGAGGGGGGGCAGCAGTCCCCCGGTTTACTTCTCCAAAACTGGCCCCCACGTGGGGGCCGTTTTGTTGCAAAGGCGCGGCACAAAGGCCGCGCCGCCTCTCAATCAGCGGGGGCTTAGCCCCCCGCGTGCCCACCTCGTGCGGCGCCAGGCGCCAGGCCGCCGCAGCCGCCGCCCAGCCGCGCCGCCGGCCGGCCGTCCGGCCGGGCTGCCCCAGGGGGGGGGGGGGGGTCGGGCCGGGTCGGCCCGGACCCGGACCCCCCCGTTTCGAACCAGTTCCAGTCTTTTGGCCATATCTTGAGCCTCAGACCTCCGAATGAAGAACCGTCTGCAGAAACGCGATCCTTGGATCGAGACGGTCGTTTCGGTATATCGCACTCAAGGTTTCGGATTACTTTGTGTTCGGCCGGGTTGGTTCGTTCACGAAACCAACCGGGCCTTCGGAACGGAAACGCTCATATCTTGAGCTACGGACGTCCGATTGACGTGCCGTCAGCTGTGTTGTGTCCCTCTTAGTGAGACGAATCTTTTGGCATACTCCGCCCGAGGTTTGGACGCAGGTGGAGTACGGTCGAGTTGGTTTTGCCTTAAAAACCAACCGGGCCCCGGAGACGAAAATGTCAATAACTCTCAGACCGGGCGTCCGATCGACGCGCCGTCTGTTGCGTTGAGTTCCTGTTGACGATACAGAACTTTTGGATACATCAACTCTGGTCTTCGTGACAGTTGATGTATCAGCCTCTCGGCTCGTGGAGCGAACCCTCCGAACGAGCTTGCTATGTGCGGGAACCCTAGTGCTGGCTGCGACTGTTATACTACTACGACTACTACTGCTACTGTGACTGCGACGACGACAGTACAGAGATCCTGTGTGGATTCGACGACGACGACTTCAGCACTCAGCGATCCTACGTGGATCAGTGCTACAGGTCCTGTGTGGGCCCGATCCTGTGTGGGTCCTTGCGCTCAGCGGTTCTGTGTGAGCCAGCGCCTACAGGTCCTGTGTGGGCCCAATCATGTGTGGGTCATTGCGGGGGTTAGTTACCAATCGATCCTTCGTGGGTCCGACGACTTAGATGGATCAGTGATCATCTTTATCGTCCTTTGAAGAAGTATACCTGTGTGAGCTGAATCCTATTGCTTTCCTGTGTGGATTGTGTTGTGCAATCCTGTGTGGATTACGTTTTGCTTTCCTGTGTGGAATACGTTTACTTTCCTGTGTGGACTGAGTTGTACTTGGGCTCGGAGGTTAGAGCGTATTTGAATTGATGACATAGGTATATGTATGGGCATATACCTAAGTAGTGTCGGTTATTACTTCGTGATTCTTACTTTTCTTCGTGGTTTATCCTTTGTGGATTTGAGAGACCTTCAGAGGTCTCGGGGTCCCTACTGAGTAGCTTATACTCACCCCTGCACGGGCTTTGCCCGCACTACGTTGTGTTGGTTGCAGACAACGGACAGCGTTGACCTTAGCTGAGGCTTGCAGAGCGGGACGGTACCTGGAGGTGGACCACTGGGCGGGACGTGCACGGAGCGGACGGCGGGACCCGTGGAGCAGAGGAGCTATCTGTACCCACCCTTCAGGTGGGATTTCCAGTGGACAGCTCGGTGTAGCAGCTTTTACTTTTCAGTTGCTGTTTTCCCTTTCGAGTTGTACTTTACTTTTAGTTTGGGTTTGTATTCTGGCCCATTTACTTTTCCGCACTTTCAGTTGTACTCTGCTTTGTTTAGTGTTTACTTTCCGCTTGCTTACTCTGTGGTGTTTGTTACTTTTCAAAGGCAATGCCTTTCCTTTTTACCGGGATTTACGCCTTGGTGCTAGTCACCAGCCCCTGGCCTATGGAAGGGGGGCTTGGGGTAGTCACGGCACGGACCCCGAGGGCGGGTCGTGACAAATTGGTATCAGAGGATTTCGGTTCTACCGCGAACTCTGATCTTTTCTATGTGAAGCAATAATGTTTAGCGTATTGAGTGTGCTTATCAGTCCAGGGAGTCCAATGTTGGTGCGGCGGCCGACGTATCCGTACACCAGGACCCTGACTTCTGATTTCCGACATAATGCACAAAAACATTGTTTGCGTGTGTGTTTAAAAGTTTTCTTTGTGATTACTTATATCAGCTCACCAGGTATACTGTTCTAACCGTGGCGCACCTGTTTCCTTTTCAGGATGGCCCCACGACGACAGCCAGCTAGGGTTCCGAGAGTCGAGCGAGACGACAGCCCACCGAGCGACGAGGCCTCGGTGCAGGGCCCTTTGCCAGTAGTGGCACCGGCAGTAGCATTACCCGCCGAGCCCACGATGCTTCCAGCAGCATCCGCTGACGATGCACGTCGCCTCAGCGCACTGCATGAGTTTCAGCGCCAGCGACCGCCCAGGTTTCGCGGGGAGACGGATCCCCAGGCAGCAGAGGACTGGCTGGAGGCAGTGGTTCGAGTGATTAGGCTAGTGAGGACACCAGCAGACCTCATGGTGATCCTCGCTGCGAGCCTACTACACGCAGCAGCAGGACGATGGTGGAGCTTGATGCTCCAGGTGCACGATGAGGCATCTCTTCTTTGGACGGACTTTGAGAGCCTTTTCCGCTCGGATTTCGTCCCTGCCACCCTTCGTGCGGTGCGTATCCAGGAGCTTCTACAGCTGTGGCAGGGCAGCATGACGGTCGCTCAGTACTCGGCGAGATTTACCGATCTCTCGCGCTACTCGACCGACATGGTACGGGACCCATTCTTCCGGGCCCGGACCTTCGAGCAGGGTTTGAGACATGAGATCAGGGCATCGCTGATCTCCCTCAGCATACCGACTCAGACAGGAGTACTGGAGCGGGCCCTTCTGATCGAGAGCTTCCTTGCTGAGTCTACACCAGCACAGAGACCCACCGCAGGGCGGCACGTGGCAGAGTCATCTACAGCAGGCAGTCGACGGATGACTCAGGGGTCCAGATAGACCAGACCTTCAGGCAGACGATCTCAGGGCACTGGCTCAGCAGTGCGGGGCACACAGCGCGGAGCCAGTCTTACGAGAGGCAGACTGTGCTACTCGTGCGGCGGGCAGGGCCACATGGCTCGCGACTGCCCGAACCGCCGTGCCGAGGAGCAGCAGTCAGTTGATGGACCACCGAGGCAGAGGCAGAGGGTCGACCGTGGCGGTCCGCAGGGAGGAGGCGGACGAGGAAGAGGAGCTGGACGAGCAGCCGGTGGAGGGCGACGCTTTGAGGCTCTGCCACCACCACCACCAGGAGGTCCACCCCGACCATAGGGAGCTGGCGGGCAGCGACAGGCACAGCTCCAGGCAGCAGAGGCCTACGACCACGGCGCACCCGAGATGATTCGAGGTACTATCTGTGTCTATTCCACCCTTGCTGCATTTCTTATAGACACAGGAGCGAGTCACTCTTTCATAGCCGCTGCCCTTGTTCGGAGCTCGGAGATTCCGACAGAGCCGTTGGCTCGATCCTTACGGCTAGAGACTCTTACGGGAGCAGACTCGACGATTACGCACTGGTGCCGGCAGTGTGAGCTTACTCTAGGAGGCGAGATCTTCGGCTGGGATCTTCTTTTAGCAGCGTCGAGGCCTTACGAAGTCATCTTGGGCATGGATTGACTATCTACGGTCCATGCACAGATTGACTGTTTTAGGCGCAAGGTGCGATGTGTACGTACCGACGGGAGCAGGTTCACCTTCACCGGCGAGAAGGGAGCCTTAGCAGCACAGGATGGACATCCGCGGAGGGGAGGAAAGCCCATCACTCATCAGTTGGCTAGCCTTATCCTTGTAGCAGTTGACGTGCGGAGTCCTGGTTTTCCTGCAGTGGTGGATCAGTTTGCGGACGTTTTTCCCGACGACGTTCCAGGGCTACCTCCTCGCAGAGAGGTAGACTTTTATATTGACTTGTACCCCGGGACAGCCCCGATATCCACTCCAGCATATCGGATGGCCCCCGCCGAGCTTCGGGAGCTACGGGTACAGTTGGAGGACTTACAGGGCAAGGGGTTCATCCGACCCAGTGTTTCACCCTGGGCTTCCCCGATATTGTTCGCCAAGAAGGCGGACGGGAGCTTGCGACTTTGTGTTGACTATCGTCACCTGAACCAGGTGACAGTGAGGAACAAGTATCCGCTACCGAGGATTGATGACCTCTTTGATCAGCTCAAGGGAGCACGGTGGTTCTCGAAGATAGACCTCAGGTCAGGCTATCATCAGCTCAGATTCAGAGACGAGGATGTGCAGAAGACAGCCTTCAGATGTCGGTATGGCCACTATGAGTTCTTGGTTATGCCTTTCGGTGTAACCAATGCCCCAGCAGTGTTCACGGATCTCATGAACAGGATCTTTCAGCCATACCTCGATCGGTTTGTCGTGGTCTTCATCGACGACATTCTGATTTACTCTACGACAGAGGAGGAGCACGCCTATCAATTGCGAGTTGTTCTTGACACACTCCGAGAGCACCATATTTATGGTAAGCTCTCGAAGTGCCAGTTCTGGATACGTGAGGTCCAATTTTTGGGACACGTTATCTCTGAGGCGGGAGTTGCAGTGGATCCCGCGAAGATTGAGGCTGTGTTAGCTTGGGAGCCACCCAGGAGCGTGACTGAGGTTCGGAGTTTCTTGGGACTAGCTGGACACTATCGGAGATTCGTGCCAGACTTCTCTAGAGTTGCAGCATCACTCACAGCTTTGTCGATGAAGGGGAAACCCTTCGTGTGGTCAGACAGATGTCAGCAGAGCTTCCAGGAGCTGAGACAGAGATTGACCTGCGCACCTATCTTGAGGTTGCCTGAGGAGGGTGTAGGGTACGTAGTCTACTGCGATGCATCAGGGACCGGACTCGGATGTGTTCTGATGCAGGAGCGGGCCGTGATCACCTATGGATCATGTCAGTTGAGGCCGCATGAGCAGAACTACGCTACCCATGACCTGGATTTAGCAGCAGTGGTCTTCGCTCTGAAGACATGGCGACACTATCTGATGGGCGAGCGCTTTACAGTCTTTTCCGATCATCAGAGTCTCAGGTATATCTTCTCGCAGAAGGACCTGAACCTGAGACAGCGGCGATGGCTCGAGTTCCTCCAGGACTATGACTTTGAGATAGTCTATACTCCTGGTAAGGGGAACGTAGTAGCCGATGCCCTCAGCAGGAGGATGGGCATTCAGCTACTTGAGGAGGCGACGAAGCAGCTAGCCTCTTTGCAGATATCCTTCGCGGATAGAGATGGAGCAGCCTTTCTTCAGTCTCTCACAGTCACTCCTCCACTACTGCAGCGGGTCAGAGAGGCACAGCGTGAGGACGCTGACTGTGAGACACGGCGTGCACAGATATCCTCGGGACAGGCACCTGATGGTTTCTCCCTTGGAGCAGAGCACGGCATCCTTTTCAGAAGACGTACCATGGTACCAGTTGCTTTGCGAGAAGATGTACTGAGAGAGTTTCACACTTCTCCTTTAGCGGTACATCCTGGAGTGGCGAAGATGTACCAGGACCTCAGACGACAGCACTGGTGGCCGGGCATGAAGAAGGCTGTAGCAGAGTTCGTTTCTCGATGCCTCACCTGCCAGCAGGTGAAGGCAGAGCATCAGGTACCAGCAGGCTTGGTACAGCCCTTGGAGGTTCCGGAGTGGAAGTGGGACGGCATATCTATGGACTTCGTGACTGGACTTCCATGCACTTCCAGAGGTCACGACTCCATCTGGGTGATTGTTGACCGACTCACCAAGTCGGCACACTTCTTACCCATCAGAGAGCAGGGCTCAGTAGAGAGCTTGGGACGTATCTTCGTTCAGGAGATTGTGCGGCTCCACGGCGTTCCATCATCTATCGTATCCGATCGAGATGCCCGCTTTACTTCCCGGCTTTGGAAGGGGTTACAGGAGGCGTTCGGGACGCAGCTACGTCTTAGCACCGCTTTTCACCCTCAGAAGGATGGTCAGACGGAGAGGACCATTCATACACTCGAGGACATGCTCCGCGCATGTGTCCTCGACTTTGGTCGTAGCTGGGAGGACCACCTACCCTTGGTGGAGTTTTCGTACAACAACAGCTACCACTCCACCATCGGGATGGCACCGTATGAGGCGTTGTACGGCCGACGATGTAGATCTCCTTTGTGCTGGATAGACCCTAGGGAGTCAGCACTCGTGGGATCGGAGATGGTCCAGGCCACGACAGAGAAGGTCCAGGTCATCCAGGAGCAGATGAGGACAGCTCAGAGCCGGCAGAAGTCATATGCTGACAGGAGGCGGAGGCCACTGGAGTTCGAGGATGGCGACCACGTCTTCTTGCGGGTCTCACCTCGACGTGGTATTCGGAGATTTGGCCGAGGCGGAAAGTTATCTCCGCGCTTCATTGGACCCTTCCAGATTCTCAGCAGGATTGGTGAGGTGGCTTATCGCCTGACTCTACCACCTCAGCTGCACCGGGTGCACGACGTCTTCCACGTATCCCAGTTGAGGAGATACGTGCACGACCCGACGCACATCATTGATCATGGGGAGCTTGACGTTGACGATGGGGAAACTTTTGCGGAGTTCCCGGTGGAGATAGAGGATCGACAGGAGCGGGTCCTGCGTGGGCGATCGATTCCTCTTGTGCGCATCAGATGGCAGCACGGGAATCTCCAGGAGAGCACATGGGAGCGGGAGGCTCAGATGCGTGCTCAGTACCCTCATTTGTTTCCCTAGTTTTTGATGTATCTTTACGGGGACGTAAAGCCCTGAGGTGGGAGTAATGTAAAGACCCGTAAAATTCAAGGGAAATTTTTTCTTAATTTTCTTTAGAATTTTACAAGAGCGCGGTTTCAGACGGCACCTGATTCTGAGGCCCGGAGTGCCCGGAATCAATTTCCGAAGTTTGGCTCGGGTACGTTCAGTGAACGAACGAGCGGGTTTTCCTAACTTTTGATCCGGTGCTCGGAATTGAAATCCGAGGGCACTGATGAACTCGCAACGCCGAAATTCGCTAATTGAGACCTTTTCGGAAGTTTCGTTTGTTGCGGGTTGAATGTTAGTTTTGGGGATTAAAAGATAAGTAAAATAAAATTGTGTGTGAATTTTATTTTATTCGTGGTGGTTAGACTCTCTCATGGGAAGTTGTTGGTGGGGCCCACAACCACCCAACTTCCCATGTGTGGTTATGAGGGAGGTGGGGCCCACACGAGCCCCCACCTTTTCAAATTCCCTAACCCCTCTAAACCCCCTCTTAAATTATGTGACTCTCCCCTACATTAATTCTTGCCAACTTATCTCTTCATTTAATTTTTTGACAACTCTAGATTTTTAATTAATGTAATGAATTCAACTTTTGAATTTTGAAAGGTTGGCAAAGTGAAAATAAAATAAGGTGTAGCTTATTTTATTTTGGGAGTTGCTGTGTTGTGTGGAGATTTGAGAGAAGAAGAGTTCTACACTTTGAAGAACTTCATCTTCCTCCTTGAAGAACGCGAAGAACACTGACACACCGTTCTATCTTCTCTCCACGTCAAATAAAGGGAGACACCGCTTCCTCCTCGGTTTTCCTTCGTCGACTTGAGAAGTTTCTCCAATGACGTATCGCATCGGACACATGCCTTCGTCAACGGATTTGACGAACGACGACCGCGACGCCCGACCTCCGCGACGTCGTCTTCCGCGGAATGTAGACAAATCTTCGAACCATATACCAAGGTAGGGGTTGTTGCTTTCTTTTTGGTTTAATTATTTTATTCTTGATCGTGAATTTAGCAAGTCTAACATGTGGATTTGAATTATTTAAAGTTGCGTTATTATTTTAACGTGAGGGGGCCGGACCGCACGAACACGGCCGAACCCCCTCCATCGTTCTTGTTTATTCTTGCGGGTGGAAGCAAGTGGCGTGGTGCCATCACACCACACGGATAATCGTGCAAATATTTTGTGCGGCGCCGTCGCGCCACGCCGAGGAAGAATCTTCAAGAACGTGACGCCGTCGCGCCACGTTAAAAGGAATCAAGGCACGGTGAAGGGGCGCGGTGCCGTCGCACCGTGCCGGACGACGAACACCGCGGCCGGTTCCGGGCCGCGGCGGGACGAGGAGACCACGGCCGGTTCCGGGCCGCGGCGGGATGGGAAGACCGGCGGCCGGGCCGCCGGCGTCGGAAGCCGAAGAGGGGACCGGAATTTCCGGTCCCGTTGGAGAAAACCGGCCGGCCAGCTGGCCGGCCAGATGACGTTAAACCGGGGGAATTAATCCCCCGGCCAGCGTATAAAACCCCCCTCTTTAAGAGGGGGGCGGTTCCATGAAGGGGGGGGGGGCAGCAGCCCCCCGGTTTACTTCTCCAAAACCGGCCCCCACGTGGGGGCCGTTTTGTTGCAAAGGCGCGGCACAAAGGCCGCGCCGCCTCTCAATCAGCGGGGGCTTAGCCCCCCGCATGCCCACCTCGTGCGGCGCCAGGCGCCAGGCCGCCGCGGCCGACGCGCCGCCGCGCCGCCGCACCGCCGGCTGGCCGTCCGGCCGGGCCGCCCCAGGGGGGGGGGGGTCGGGCCGGGTCGGCCCGGACCCGGACCCCCCCCCCCCCCCCCCCGTTTCGAACCAGTTCCGGTCTTTTGGCCATATCTTGAGCCTCGGACCTCCGAATGATGAACCGTCTACGGAAACGCGATCCTTGAATCGAGACGGTCGTTTCGATATATCGCACTCAAGGTTTCGGTTTACTTTGAGTTCGGCCGGGTTGGTTCGTTCACGAAACCAACCGGGCCTTCGGAGCGGAAACGCTCATATCTTGAGCTACGGACGTCCGATTGACGTGCCGCCAGCTGTGTTGTGTCCCTCTTAGTGAGACGAATCTTTTGGCATACTCCGCCCGAGGTTTGGACGCAGGTGGAGTACGGTCGAGTTGGTTTTGCCTTAAAAACCAACCGGGCCCCGGAGACGAAAATGACAATAACTCTCAGACCGGGCGTCCGATCGACGCGCCGTCTGTTGCGTTGAGTTCCTGTTGACGATACGGAACTTTTGGATACATCAACTCTGGTCTTCGTGACAGTTGATGTATCAGCCTCTCGGCTCATGGAGCGGACCCTCCGAACGAGCTTGCTATGTGCGGGAACCCTAGTGCTGGCTGCGACTGTTCTACTACTACGACTACTACTGCTACTGTGACTGCGACGACGACAGTACAGAGATCCTGTGTGGATTCGACGACGACGACTTCAGCACTCAGCGATCCTATGTGGATCAGTGCTACAGGTCCTTTGTGGGCCCGATCCTATGTGGGTCCTTGCGCTCAGCGGTTCTGTGTGAGCCAGCGCCTACAGGTCCTGTGTGGGCCCGATCCTGTGTGGGTCATTACGGGGGTTAGTTACCAATCGATCCTTCGTGGGTCCGACGACTTAGATGGATCAGTGATCATCTTTATCGTCCTCTGAAGAAGTATACCTGTGTGAGCTGAATCCTATTGCTTTCCTGTGTGGATTGTGTTGTGCAATCCTGTGTGGATTACGTTTTGCTTTCCTGTGTGGAATACGTTTACTTTCCTGTGTGGACTGAGTTGTACTTGGGCTCGGAGGTTAGAGCGTATTTGAATTGATGACTTAGGTACATGTATAGGCATATACCAAAGCAGTGTCGGTTATTACTTCATGATTGTTACTTTTCTTCGTGGTTTATCCTTTGTGGATTTGAGAGACCTTCAGGGGTCTCGGGGTCCCTACGGAGTAGCGTATACTCACCCATGCACGGGCTTTGCCCGCACTACGTTGTGTTGGTTACAGACGACGGACATCGTTGACCTTAGCTGAGGCTTGCAGAGTGGGACGGTACCCGGAGGTGGACCACTGGGCGGGACGTGTACGGAGCGGACGGCGGGACCCGTGGAGCAGAGGAGCTATCTGTACCCACCCTTCAGGTGGGATTTCCAGTGGACAGCTCGGTGTAGCGGCTTTTACTTTTCAGTTGCAGTTTTCCCTTTCGAGTTGTACTTTACTTTTAGTTTGGGTTTGTATTCTGGCCCATTTACTTTTCCGCACTTTCAGTTGTACTCTGCTTTGTTTAGTGTTTACTTTCCGCTTGCTTACTCTGTGGTGTTTGTTACTTTTCAAAGGCAATGCCTTCCCTTTTTACCGGGATTTACGCCTTGGTGCTAGTCGCCAGCCCCTGGCCTATGGAAGGCGGGCTTGGGGTAGTCACGGCACGGACCCCGAGGGCGGGTCATGACACATCCGAATAGACCCCCAATTAGTTTGAAAGCTCATGGTTATGGATCACCATATGCTTTGGTCCAGTGTCCCATAAGATTTTGAATGAATTTATAAGTTTGGTCTCATGTAGTGAATTTGATCAGTGGTTGACCCACTTTTTTTGTTCCCATTTCTAGTCACAAAATATTGATGTAGTATTTTTAACACGGTCAATGGTTATCCTACATTTTTATTACACCCCCATTATTCCACAAATATTGGTCTCATGATTTAAATCATTTTCTACTCCACCATGTTCATGTAGAATTTGAACACTGTTGGTGTTTTCCCTCTATTCACTTTTGTGCATTAAGGGGAAAAATCAGCATTGTATGATACCATATTTCTTAGTAAGGTATTTCATTACCTAATATTAAGTTTAAGAGATTTATTTTGGACAATTAAGTGTTTTCATAAGTCCTTAAGAAGTCTTAGGAGTGTTATGGGGGTTTGGGACATGATAAAGGGAGAAATAATTTTTCTGGGCAACCCACACGATCTGTGCAGTGTTAGTCCTAGCTGGGTAGACAACCCAATTAAACCATGTTGATGAATTATTTTTGGGCATTAGACTCTATATTGTTTGAGTATGGTTTGGAAAACCGTGCAGGTAAACCATACGACCATGTAACACTGAAAAAATTACAAAGATTCCATTATAGGGGTTTTTATGTTCCACTCAGGATTTTCATGCTCTTTTACTCTTACATCCCTAGGAACAAACCAAAGCAATGATGATCTCCCAATGGTGATTATCCTTCAATCCAAGACTATTTAGAGTGTCGTGAGTTGTGGATTTATGATCTGGGTTGAGGCTTCAAAGGGTGGTTGAATCGGGATCTAAATGCTTGATTATGAGTGGGTTCACCAACAGATTCAATGTAGGTGGGCTACAAGTTAAATCCCATAGATCTTTTTTAGATTTTTACAGGTAGGGTTTCTTTCATGTCTCTATTCTTGATGTGTTCTTGATTACATTAAAATTAAGTGGTTTATTGGGTGTTTAAAATATTAATTGAACCCTTATTGATCCACATGGGATTCAAGAAGGTTGACATGACCAAACAGTGGCTACCCATGGGGTGTGTCAGCCCTCCCAGTGGAGCTAACAGAAATATAAGGTGTGGAATTGACACATGATGTCATAGAGTATTATAGAAGAGGTTAATTGGTTTAAGAAATGAGTTATAATGGACTGTGTTTAGTTGTTTCTAATGCAGATAAAGGGAAATTGATTGTTTGGTTGGATTTTAAATGGGTTAAATGGGAATAATAGGAATATGACATGGAATTATATTTACACTTGAATATGATTAGTTTGATAGACATGGTAAATGGGAAATGGGGATAAGGAGTTAAGAATTATAAAGGATTTATGTGTTATTGTATAGACCTATAATGTTAATTTACCATTTATTTATACAGTTTTGATATTGTAAATGACATTGGTCATGCTTGTTGTTATGTGGTTAATTATGGTGAATGCTAAATAAGAATGTGTACATGGATTTTAGAGTGGGGTTGTATACTTGAGACTCTACTTACATGTGTCAATTTAGACCATGGTTCCAGATCACCCACTAAATGCACATGTTAGGGAATGAGACAGAGTTTTTATCCCCTAACAGCTGCATGCCTCACAAACGGAGGCCTCGATGTGAGGATTATGAGGTTGTTAAAATGTGATTCCTAGTGAGTTATGAATTTATTTTATTTCCCATATTCTTGAAAACATCAAACTTTCCTAACATATTGAACACATTAAAAAGGTACATTAAACAATGGGATTCCTATGTAGTGAACATATATTCAATGGTATTAGAATTTATTGGGACACAGTCTAGAATGGACTATTGAACTGTTTACCTTTACTGGCCATTGTTTATCACATGCATGCACTGTCTAGTTTTTATTGATATTTTTTACACACTATTGGTGGTGGCCTATTGAGTTATACTCACACCCTACCCGGGCCACCGTTGGGTACCTTAGAAGACATTGTGTTTTCAGGTCAGGAAAATGACAAGGGACTTATGATAGAGAGTTGGGTTGGCCATGTGACATGAATAAGAGAGGTTTCTGACTTGGAGTCTAGTAATTTTTTGGTATTCTACTATTTTCCATTATTATGGGGTTTTGTTCTCTTGGAATTTTAGCAAGTCATGCTATATTTACTATTGTATGTGGTTGTACCCAGTTTTTCAGTTTGTTATTTATGAATGTTATTAATTGTTCCTTATTGTTTTCACTATTTTAAATTTTTTCTGTTGTGTCTTACTCTGGTAAAGAGGGTATAGTCTCCCCACGTATCATATTATCGACTCGTTGGTTGTCAGCATCCTCTGGTGTACGAGGAGGTGCGCTTGAGGTCATGTGGCGACCCATCTTGGGGCACCGGTTTAGTGTCTTCTAGGCCAGGGGCATAACATGCATTGTGGGGAAATATTCAACTCCACACAATCTCCCCCGAATGAGTATTCCATTTTTGTTAAGTATCTACTCCACCATTGTTTCCCACACTAAGCATAGCTAATGTGGTCTTACGGATATGGGTATGGCTAGTGCCTACAATGAAGAACCACAATTCTCTTCATCTGAACTCTATGAAAATAAACTATGATCTCACACATCCTTATAATATCACATTAAACTACACCTTCCTCATCTAGTTTGTGTGTTTATAACTACCCAACCATATGATGTATCCATTCGAGATGAAATTTTTCCCTCTGGCATTGGATTTTTTATGCCTTGTTAAAAAATGAAGTTTGTCTTGGTTATCATCTTTATGGGATATGTAGCGACGCTGAGGCATTTCAAATGGCGCCCAACCCTAGGAAAATTAACATTCCTAGTTATTTTCCCCTAATCATGGTCAGAACTCTATGACATTAAACAAGTAGTTCCCAGTCAATGTTACATGAAATTAAACTATTTTCCCAATTCCAGGTTTTATAACCTTAAAATACGTACAAATTCATCGTCATGGGATGTTAAAAATATTTTATACATCATCTTCATTGTACGAAATTAAAATACATATGCAACATCCCTACCATATGACTTTAATCTACGTGTTCATCATCCTTTTTTTCTGACGTAAAACTAAAAGGCATTCTTGGTCTTCACTAGAGTGTTCCTATCAAGATGTAGGTTTGATCTTGGCTATGTTTGATAGGCTTACCCAATGTGCTTTCATCACTGTTGCATAATTCAAAGAGTTTTGGACTCTATTATAGTTTTCCATCACTCCACCTCAGGATTTTTGTTTCCCATATCCATATCCTCACCCTCTTTCACATCTGAAGGGCCCAAAAACAAAAGGATGTTCTGCCTTTCAGCCCACCTACCATTTAGTATCAATGTTCCTGAAGATATTGGGGGATGTTTCGAGTTGGGCCTCATGTTTTCAAATACAGTCACCAAATGACCCTCATATATTTGTCCCCATATCAGGCTAATGTGATATGGATACTGTGTTTTGAATATGGTCAGTATTTTTCCTCCATCATCATGAAACCTCTCACATTGTTCTGATTTTTGGGTTTCATGGTTCACATTTTCATCCCCATTTGTTCAAATTGACTCTAATGCCCCTGGAGTCACCACTCTCATTCACTAAATTATGTAGGGAAGAGAATTTTGGCTATTCTGAGAACCCTATTCTTCGGTCAAGATCTCTTATTAATTTAAAAACACTCAGTGGTCATTTAGACCCCATATATTGGAAATTTTAGTGGGAACTCTCATACACAAGTTGAATAATTATGTATTCTTATTTTGTTTCTTAGACCAAGTATGACCCATGTGATCTTGGGGATTGATAACTAATTACTCCGCAGTTATGGTTGAGGTGCACTAAAATAAGCACAAAGGCAAATAATAACTCTATGCATGCAGTTCAGGATAAGAAAAAAAGAGGGAAATATGTTTATGAGTTTTTCGATGGGTCAGCCCCTTGTGATGAACTAATATAGTGCTTCCATCTCTTGGCTCATAGATTATAGGGATACTTTTAACTCCTTGAGTTCCCTCTCTTCATTAGTAGCTACTGAATAGATCTCATTAGTTGTGGCCTACATTCTCTCCTTCTCATCTTGGAAATCAATCATTTGGTAGCTTTCATGCATTGCATGATCTTGGGAATTGGGTAGTTTTCCTTTCAATCATTCATTAACCATAGATTGGCTTGTAAAGAATGTGTCGCGTTCATTTGTATTCTCTTCAAGGAGGCGAAATTATTTCTCAAACTCAATAAGTTTTTAGAATTTATCATATCTTTTTCGACATTGGTAAACAACAAAACATTGGCTTCTCTCGAGAATCTAATAATCCATATAATCTGGGAACATTAAATGAAGATGATTATAATCCACCCCTCTAATGAATTCTAAGCACAACCATGTGTGAAATGACCTCATTCGGGGAACCCATTCATCCCATTAATGATTTAGGATGAAACCGATACACTTCCACCCCTTTCATCCCATCATACTACTCTCGTCAGATTCTTCATAATCAAAATATTCTATTTCCTTAGGATATGAATGCCGGTATTTTTGAAAAGTGGCCAGAAGATTGGCAGAAGGGTCCTGCTCTGGTATTATTTCCAATGGGGTAGGCTCTATAATGTTTGGGTGACCCTCTTCACTCATCTCGGCTTTAGAAATCATTCCCCTATCAAAATCAGACTCCACCCCGGTAGTGACATCACATGTTTTCCAACTTCTTGTTCACTTGGTGCTAGGGTTAGCTTGATTTGAGGATATAGTTTAGTATGGGATGATACAATCACTTGCAGATTCCCCACAGATGGCCTAGATTTAATAACCAGTCGAGCCTCCCATATCATGATACTATACAGAAAATTGTCACCTTGGTTTTCTGAGTTAGCTTATGTAAAATACGGGTATATAATGTATGAAACAAACACGATATTAGCGCGATGAACTCCGATGTTTTATTCATCATGGGAGCTCCTGAACCCTTGTTAATGAAATAACAAGAATCATCTCCATCTAGGAAGTGGGGATAGATCGAGATTCTGAGTTCACCATCGCAAACCCTCTTATTGGATTGCCACTAAATATATCATCTATTATAGCCTCCCCAATTTCTCCTAGCATAGTCTCTACTCCACCACGTTTCACCCTAGTCATAGATTCAAGGGGGTTCCCTTAAACATCCATCAACACACCTTCACCACCCATGGTTGGAATTTTAGGATTACTAGAGTCAATATGAGCTTGAACATGAAATAGTTTGGTTGGAAAATACGAATAATGAAATGAGGAAGGACTAAGGCTTACCTTATGTTGTTCGGTAATTTCCACATCAGAGGCTACAATCGCATCACTCTTTCAAGGACCCCCTGGTGGGACAACATCCCCTAATATCCGTCACCACCAAGATCTTAGTCAACTTCCCCTTCTACTTCCTCTCCCTCTTCCTCTTCTTCTTCTTCTTATGCTTATCCTTTTACCGCATATTCATCGTCATCATCATCTTCAAACGGTAGTTCATTTGAGACATGATCCTGACCAAGAATAACGTTCAACAAGAGATTTGGTTCTCCATGTTGCCCCTGTTGGGGAACATTTACATCCTTGGCCATCAAATAAGTGTATCACTAATTAAATTTCACTTGTTCACTAATCAAGATGAGACAAATTTCAATCCAGAGAATCCCGTCTCGTGTCAATTTTCTCCATAAGGCTTAAGGACTCACTAATTACAGTAAGTCAAACCAGGGTGACCAAAGTGTTGGGAAAACTATATCACCAAAAAGCAAAAGAAGATAACTTATCTTATTTCTAGGGAGTTATGTAGATTCTCCATGAGATTTTATACTAGACCATCTCCCTCCAGATGGAGTAGGTGCAACCACACTACATGAAGCTCATGTTGTTGAGGTCTCAGCCTTTTCCATCGCAGCTGCCTGACTTGTTTCAGGCCTAACCTTCTTAGAAGCACCTTGCATGCTCTCTTGTTGTCCAGATTCCATGCTAGAAACCATGAGATGTTGAACATGATTTTGTAGGATTCCATATAAATATTCCTCCATCCCATGATTGGTATACTTTACTGAGAGGCCAATATTGACAGTAGTAGGGGGGAAAGTAATTACCTCACTCGGGAAGAAAGTATTGAACATTAAACACATTTTTTAAAGAATACTTGGATATCACTCTTCTAGAACATCTGTAAATAACTTCTTAGGAACCTTCTGTATTCATCCTAACAATTAATAAATCATTGATGGCACGTACAGTTCCCAAAGGATATGGCCATCGATCCGAGCTACTAGTACCCCACCTCGAATTGTATGAAAATATTCTTCTAGATCTAGAAATTCTTTCCCATTATCTACCATCTAGATTTCCATGGTATAGACTGGAATAAAGGTAAAGTTATCATGATTACCAATCGTAATTTTTATCCCTTCTTCCATGTGCATCGCTGGCATAATCCCGAAAATATTAATCAAATATGGTCATAGGTTATCACCTAGGGGAAGAATGGAATTTATAAAATCATATCCTTCATAGTGAGCCAAAACCCAACCACGATGAATTTTTAAAGGGAAAAAATACACCTTGGTGAGTCTCCTATTAAAATACATCCATAATTGTGTATAATCGGGCCAACATAGGGCCCCCCAGGTTGAACCACTAATTGTCCGCCATTATTCCAGCCATCACTAGGGTCGTCAGATGGATTCCCATCATCATGTACCTTACTGGAAGTATCCACCAACATAGTAATTCCATAAGGAATCCAGCATATTTTATGTTTAGGTCCCATAATATTTTATACTAAAGCCCCATGATTTGCATTCACCTGTCTCCAAGATGCTCTAGCATAACCCACTCTTACTTCTCTTCTCCATAGTTACACATTTCTTTACTTAACCCAAAATCATTATATTATGGTATTTCTTCAGAAATAGGTTGATCCACATTGAATAATAAAATATTTTCAATAAAATCTTTGTATCCAAGATTCTCTTTGGCCAGCTCCAATAGATGCCATGCCAGGATGGGCGTCTATGAAGTGTCCCCCAGATATTCGCTGTCAGTAGAAACACTTTGTACTAGTGTTTTTCCTAAGATATTCCTCCGACATAATTAACATCCCAAATACTGATACCAACCTCCCGATGAAGGATATAGAATGTATTGTTATCGGGGGACCACCGACTGAATAGCTCCATCACTAGATCTTGTTGACGGTAAAAATGGAACAGCGATGTCCACACCACCTCAAACAACTCAATGTGTCGAAGCTATGGTCCAAACTACTATCATGTTTGGTGTACCTAATATTCCCATTCCCAATCAGTAGTAAAAATTTTTTTGGACCTCTATTCCCATTATTTTCGCTATCCGTTGGTCTCATCAATAATGATACTCTTAATGGGGCTTTCATAATGAGATGAAGAGTCCTCGGTAATTGGCTCACTCCCCATGAATGTCATCGTCCTTGGGGTAAAGATGTAAATGGCCATATGTCTAGTTTCTCCGGTAGTGCTACCATTTTTCAAAATATTTTATCCTGAAAAATCATCCTCACATGTAACCCATGACCACATCGTGTCAATATCAAATCCTAGCTCCACCACTTCCTCGAAAATACCAATGACCAATATCAACAGGTTTTCGCATAGCACATAATCCTTCTGAGCATGATTCAGCATAATAAAGAGGGTCTGGTTATTGGATAAAACTATCCTAGTGCCATAAATTTGAGGGTTTTCAATAATCTCATCCCTCCGAGCGGCATACATAGCCACCCTCCCACCGTTAGTTTGATCATCATCCATTTGAGTTAAGTATCGGAGTTCACCAACAGTATTCATGAAAAAATAGAGATTATGCATGCAAAAATAAATGGGCCAGTAAAAAAGGAATAATATAAACATAGGGTGAGTAAAATCCGGACTTATGCATGAAAACCTCAATAGGGGCACTGCAAATAGTGACCAAAAGAAACGCTTTTCGAAAAAGGAAGGAATGAATTTCACGCAATAGAGAACTTGGACCAATCTTGTGAGAAATTATATATGGAGTAAGGGACCCCTGGGGAATTTTGAGGTTAAGATAAGTATTTCTCGTACATGGAAAATTTATTCACACTAAAATATCTAATTTTCATGAACCACCATCATTTGGATAGACATTTTGATGTTTCCCTTAAAATCTGACCTTCGTGTCCCCTTTCGGCCCTGATTCCTTAGGGGGGGCATTTGTAGGTGATGAAATATTATTGAGGCCCAAAACCAGAATTGGTGAGAAAAATAAAGACATATTTCATCTCAATGGACCATCCTGAGATGCATCATGGAGGTTCTCATAAAATTCATGTCCTGCATGGAAAACACGATGTTCTGCACGCAAAATTCCATTCCAAGTGAAATATTGTGCTCCACAATCCCAAAATGTTCCATGCCTGTGTGTGGAAAAAATCCCCACTTGGAACATAATATTTTCTTGCGACCTTCTATCTAGTTCTAGTTTATGTACATACACCATTTCCGTGCTACCACCACCCCAAATCACCTATAAATATAATTTCACCCCCTCCCTTAAAGATGGATGAGGAATTCAAGCCGTCTCCCATGCGTGTAATACAACCTTTATAGTAAAAAACTTGGAATCTTGGTATTGAATTTTGTGCGACAGGTCTACAAGGGGTTTTCTTCGGCAGACATAGTTGGGATCAACCCTCTCCCAATTATCTATTTCTAAGACAATTGCATGCAAACCGTTCCATTTTCCCACAAACCTCTATATTACATACAATCCTGCCATATTGCATGAAAACGTACCATATTATGCACAACCATCCCAAATTGAGCACACACCTCCCCTATTTCATACAAGCCATCCATATTGTGTGCAATACTCCCCTATTACATGAAAACATCCATTATTGCATGTAATCATCCCTATTGCCTGCAAATATTCCGTTTTGTGCGCAACCTTCCATTTTTTGTGAAATTCTTCCTTCTTACATGAATGATTTAGTTTGTTTTTGTTATTGAATCCCCAAGAACCATGTTCGGGATCCTCTTGTTTGAACCACACCAATATTTCATGAACTTCTTCTACACAGCCCTTCGGGCCTGTGAGGAATTATTTCAAGGTCCCTCAAGTGGTTCCACATATTGTATTTCATTGACTCATGGTCCTTCTCATAGGAACGCTAAAAATTATTGAATATTCTCAAAACCTAGATAATGTTATCCCCTCAATGGATCAAACCATTACCCCTTTTTGGGTATTACATCGGTCTTCCATCCCTCAAGAGTGGGTTGGTACAAGTTTTGTAAACCTTAGGGCTGATGAGTAAAATGTCTTCGTTCGAGCTTAAACTTCCAAGCACCCACATCCTCAACACATATCGTTAATCGTTGATTTCTATATGTGTGGAAGTTTTGAGGGAATCAAAGATTGGATATGCACCAGTCACCTCCCGCAATCTCTTTCCCTCTGGGCTTATCACCATGGGAACTTCGGGCTGCCCTTGTGTAAGCCCCAACCCACCTTGATAGTGTGCTCCTTGTACGATTGACTTGGAATGAGTCCGTCAACATAACTACATCCTTCTCATATACTAAGAAACCTTTTTTAGGTTTCCCTCATGGATTAATCCCCATTCATCCTCTCATGGCACCACTAACCACACATAATCCCTTATTTACACTTTGGGCCACTAGCCATGCATAATCCCCACACCATACCTTGTTACCTCACCTTTCGTAACATGATCAAAAGTTCTTCTGCTACCTCTTGTTTCTAAAACAGATCATGGGTGACATTTTCTTAGAGTAAGCGTCGACCATGACATCCTTTCTGGGCCACCTATCGTGCATAAAACCCAATCCCCTCCTAACCGAACTACATGGTTTTTTTATCTTTTCCCTTTTTGGGAAAGGTTCATATGAAGCCTCTGTAAGGTTAAATCCCATCACCCCATAATCATATGTTCTGGTAATTTTACAATGGTTCACACTGCTCATCCTGCATTATGTTAAACTATAATCCCTTTTTATCTACATAGGTTTTTATCCCTTTCGGGTATGTAGGATGCCTCTTTGAGGTTCAATACCTACCAGTGGTAAACTATGGTTCTCCCTCCTTGGGATGTACCTTTGTAATGTGACAAATTTATTCATTAGTACACGTATTTTGGACCTACCACCCCAAGGGGGTTTCAATCCATTTGTTCATGTCCTTGTCCTTTTCGTACACCCTAAACACACATCCTATATTTTAGGACTAATAACAATGCATAATCCCCAAGCATGTCTTCGAGTTTATCTCAATTGTGTACACAACAATTCTGTTACCCATTCTAGAAATACATGGAAGTTGATTCCCTTTAATGGGGATACATTGAACTCCTCTCTAAGGTTCAATCCCATCATCCATTTCTTATCATGTCCTTTCCTGCATGCCTTTGTGTTTTGGGAGGATCACATATCAACCTGGAGGACCTACTTCCTTCGGCCCCCCAATCCATGCATCCATTTTCAATGAGACACCTCTCTAGGTGACTCATCACCCTATTTCAGAAATATATGGAATTTGATTCCCAACTAGCTGGGATACATAGGAAACATCCCCGATGTCCAATTATAACACTATCACCTCCACACTGGATCCATCTCCATATCCCTGACACTTCATTCATTTCATCGTGAGTTTACCTGGGCCACCACATTCCAGTGGAATCGTGATTCTCCATCCACATCATCATTTCTCCTAGAATCGCCTAGGAAGCTAACATTATGAAAGTCCCATCAGGTTTCAGAGACACTGTGTTTTTTGCACACCCTAATTCCATTCCTCCCTAGTCTCAAACTAGGTGTATTTTTATCTATTTTTGTGAATGTATGAAGCCTTCATGAGGTGAAATCCCAACCAATGGTAAACCATGGTGTCCCTTTTCATGGACCCACCTTCCCTAATCTTCCCTATGAGGTGTCCAAGTCAGCATTCACAATGTGAAATCTTCCCTTTTTGGGACATGTTATCCATGATATGTCCTCATCAAGCATTTCTATCCAACCATAAGGTAAAAAAAATTAGGTGCTCCCTCCTAAGTGCGTACCCATTTGGTCCACTCACATCATTGTTCTGATTAGTCTGATCCATATCCACAAGGAGTTAAACTCATAGAATACCCTATGTTATACATGGGAAGTTCAATAAAACCTCAAACACGTGCCTTTGGAATATGATTCCATGTATTCGACTTGGGATGCCTCAGGATTATATTCCCTTGAGAAGCCCTATCATAAGTGGAATAATCTAGGTATACCATTGTCTCAGCATCCATACATTCCAGCGATTACCAATGTGATTAATACTCTAACTGACGTTTTCTAAATTGATTTTCCCCCATGGAATGTCCCTATAGAAGTAATGTAATTTACTGGAGTCCATGAAGATATGTCCCCTCGAAGAGTTTCAAAAAAACTTATTAATCTTTATGGGAGAAATGAACTGGGAAATGGATTTTGAAGGAAAATACCTAGAAGGAGAGGCCTATAACCCATCATCCCATTTCAATTATGGAGAAAGTTTCCATGAAGATGAGATGGATGTCGCTCGCTTTGGGAAAGCGGGAATACGGGGAAACAATAGCATGTCCGTGATAGATAGATGCATGCCCTGATAGAAGCATCAAAAAACAACAGTGTTCGTGGTAATAGTAATCATGAAAGAGATAGAGTGAGTGGAGATCATCCAATCCATCAAAGAAATCAATAAACTCATACCATCTTCTATGGAAGAAAAAATTGTGGAGACTGATTCATATGTTGTTGTGGAAACACAAAGAACTTTATTCCATAATTGAAAGAAATTATATCATTATTATTTAGATTGGTGGATATAAAATGATCAAGATGAATTATACAACTTTGATGAATCATCTCATGATTAAGAAGAAGTCACCAAACTCTTCATACCACAATAAAAGGCATGTGAAAGGCCATGTGTGTGGTACCTGGACATGGTTTCAAGAAACAATATGTTCAATGAACTCATAGAATAATTTTGTGGAAACTTGAATTTTGGAACCTCATAAATGATACCCAAGATTGGAAAAGGTAAAATTAATATTTACTATAGGAATGGTGAGTTGAATTACATCTTGAATATGTATTACGTACCAAACATGAAAAATAATATGTATAAGCTAACTCCTTGAGAAGCGGTATTTCATACACATGGAGAACTCTTGTCTATCTATATATGAGATGCTCATAGAAGACATATTTCTCAGTTTCAAATGGTGAATAATTGTATGTTTCTAACGTATATTAACACAATTTCTAAGGAGTGTCTCTTTGGAATCACGATGAATGACTATAGGAGATGGAATATGCACTTTGGGAATCTCCATTTTAGTGGCCTAAAACTTTTACCCACATTAATAATGGTGTGTTTCCTATTGGTGATTGAAGTTCTTAATCATATAGGTGAGGTATGCACATTAGGTAAGAAAAAAAATAATTCCTTCCCTAGTGGATTGTCTAGAAGAGGAAAGGAACCATTTCAGTTGGTTCACACAAATATTTGCAGACAACTTGAATCACCTTCCCATGGAGGTAATAAGTACATTATTACACTCATTGATTATTTTAGAATAATTATTTGGGTGTATGGAATCAAATAAAAATATTCTGCATTTACGATCTTTAAACTTTGAAAAGTACATGTTGAAGCAGAAAGTGTTCAGAAAATCAATGTGTATAGAACAGATAGTTGTGGAGATTGCACTTCAAATTAATACCCATATTTATTTTGTTAACATGGAATCAAGAAGAAATACACTATCACCTACATTCCTCAAAGTAATGTCATTTCATAATGAAATAACTGCACCATCCTCGACATGACAAGGACCATGCTGAAGGAGAAAAGGCTGCCAAATATCTTATGGGTAGAGGCTCTTACATGTACAACTGAACCGCTCAATCAGTGTACAACCAAAAGGGTTGAAAATTTAACACCACAAGAGGCGTGGAGTGAATACAAACTGAGTGTGGTGCACCAATGAATCTTTGGGTGTGTGGACTATTCTCATGTTCTAGAAGTGAGAAGAAGGAAGCATGATTATCGGGGTGAAAACTGCATCTTCATTTGGCTATAGTGAAGCATCTAAATCTTACAATCTCTAAAATACATTAACTAATATATTATTTGGGATTTGAGATGTCATAATTAGTGAGGTAGAAGATTGGAAATGGAGGGATTTAGAATTGAACAAATATATTCTAGTCGAAATTGAAGATCCTAAAAGAATGTCATGATTATCCAGAGAGAATGCATGAAACACTATCCTCAAGAGAATAATAAGAACACATAAGTCCATGAGTACATTCCATTAATACTGACTGAAATATGTCAATTAAATATTTGTCTTTATCATCCTCACCTATGGTGCCTATAAATATGAAAATCTTGTGATACATCTATGAGAAAATATAAGAGTTAAATCTTTTTTTCTTTTATGAAGATCATGAGCCTCGGATGTTTTAGGAATCCATAAGAGAAGAATGATGGAGAATCTATATGGAAGATGAAATTCATGTCCTAGAGATAAATGACACATGGAATATGACTGTACATCCTAAAATCTGGAAAACCATTAGGAGAAAATGGGTGTATAATATCAAGTGAAATGATGATGGTTAGATTGATTACTACATGTAAAGGCTCATAGAAAAGGGGTACAAATTGAAGTACAGGGTGGAATATAAAGAAGTACTCGCTCTGATTTCTCACCAAGACACTACGAGGAAGATTATCTCCCTTACTATCCATAACTATTGGATGATCTATTAACTTGATGTGAAATCTATATTCCTAAATGGGATTGTAGAAGAAGAGGTCTATGTTGACCACCGTGAATTCTTTTTTATGGAAGGGGATAAAGACAAGGTGAATCGATTGACTAAATCCCTTAATGGGCTGAAGTAACCTCCTCGTGCTTGTAATGCACACACTGTTATTTATCTTCAAGATAACAGCTTCCCATAATGTCATAGGATCATATAGTTTAAATCAAGAAGAATGCTCTTGGCGATATGCTTATAGCATGCTTGTATGTTGATGATTTCTTGTTTATATGGAATAGTCGACTAATGTTCAATAAATTCAAGGATTCCATGTTTAAAGAGCTTGATATGACCTATGGAGGTCTCATTCCATTTTTTGGGCAATGTAATGAAACAAAATGGTGTCATCTACATCTCTTAGAAGATGTATGCCTAATAATTTCTTGAAAATTTCAAGATAGCCAATTGAAAGGCTATAAACACACCTGTATAAATGATCATAAAACTAGTATAATATGGATAAAGAATAAGTTTTGACTCGAATTTGTTAAATATTATTATTGAAGGCCAATGGTACCTCCTTATAA
Source organism: Viscum album (assembly GCA_963277665.1). Lineage (NCBI taxonomy): Eukaryota > Viridiplantae > Streptophyta > Magnoliopsida > Santalales > Viscaceae > Viscum > Viscum album. The sequence continues at coordinate 1,968,402,204 of OY728150.1, forward strand.
CAAGGACATATATCATTTATAGTGTTGGGATTCTAAGTAGGTACCCGAGAGCACCAAAAGAATCAAATTGGAAATCCATAAAATGAATCCCTATGTACATCAAATGAATAGTGGAATGTGGCTCTTTCTATCCATACAATGATGAGAAAATGCTATATGGATACTCAAACAGGGATTGTGGAGGTGACTAAGATGAAAGAAACAAAACTATTGGATATTTATTATTTCTCAGAACAACTTCTTTTACATTAACTACTCGAATTTGAGGTATTTGTGACGAGATCCCAATGAAAATTCCCTTTTGTGATGGGACTCATCGCAAATATTCCATTTAGAAAATGTCATCTCAAGTATTTTTTTGAGACGTGCTTGTCGCAAAACAATATTATTTGCGACAAGAAGATTTTACATTTCTAATGGATCTCTGTTTATATATATTATATATATAACAACCTTTTGCGACTGTCTCGTTTTCCAGTCGCAAATAGTTTTCCGATTATAAAATATTTTATATATAATAACCTATTGCAATGGGCCTGTCACAAAAACATATCTTTGATGCTCCCGATTTGGACGTCGCAATGACCTATTTAGAAAATATATAGACTATCTATGACATGAACCCATCGCAATAGGTCCCATCATAAATACATAAGAAAAAAAATATATTCAATAAAATTATGATAAATTAAAATTAGAAAATAATAATATTAATAATATTAATATAAATAATATTATATTATATAATAATAATACTAATATTAATAATATAAATAAATTATATTTTTATAATATTAAAAATAAAATAATACTAATAATATAATAATGTTGTTATTATTATTATTATTATTTAGGAAAAAATAGTGTTAATAATATTAAAATAAAATATAAAAAATATTAAAATTCTCAAAATTTTAAAAAATATAAAAAATTGATAAAATATTATTATTATAATTAGTAAAATAAATTAGAATTAAAAAAATATAATACTAATAATAAATAATAAAATAATAGAATATTAAAAATAAAAAAAATAAATTATGCAATATTTGCACCAATATAAAAGAAAAAACTATAAATAGTTAATATTACAACCAACATTGAATTCAAATGTTTTTAATGTTAAACAAATGACTGGGGGATAGTCTTCTGGAGGAGGTGGAGTAGATGGAGGAGATAGGGGAGGAAACTCCATCCCTAAACAATGAGTCAGATGACTCTTGTGCTTTATCTACACGTGATGTTGCTGCTGCCATCAACACGTCTCTTCTTTATAGTGTTGTTACTGCTTCGGCTGATGCATCTCTTCTTAATGCTTATGAAGACTCTATATAATCTCACTCTGAGCATGCAGTTGATCCTGATACCATGAGATGGAAGGAGATTCCTCTCCAAGATATCCTCTAGAGTTGGATGCCTACATCGCAACAATACCATAATAAGTTATAGGAGTCAAATGAGAAACGATACCAACTAATCATCCATTCTCAAAGCCGTACTAGGTCGCATATATCCATGCTGCATAATCGAAATGGTGGGAACTAGTCTGATCATTCATCTTGTTCTGACTCTTAGCCTTTTTCTGATAGGTCACGACCTCATATGTCTCCATCAGTTCAAGTTTGAAATTAAAATAGTGAAAATATTATGGGATGTTAATTTTCAAACTGAAAAAAATAATACTGACCCTAATCTGACTCGGGAGATCACCTTTAATCTATCTAGTGGTAGGAACACTGTACAACCTCTGATAAAGATCGAACTTTTTAATATTGGGCTTCATGACTACCAATATTAATATAAAATAAACTATTTATTTTTGAAGTTATATAAAATATTAAAAAAACAGTACCTACCCACTACTCTCTATACGTACTGAATGTATGGCTACCGGCTCGATGTGTCACCTCATATCTCCGCCGGTTCTATCGGCATAATGAAGATCTCCTCTTAAATCGACCACCCAACCAGTGTGATCATAATCCATCCCTAATGTGAAATGAAATGTACTATGGTTGGTGGGATCTTCACAAGCTCATCAAATACTACCACTGCTATTTTCTTTTGGTTCGTCCATCGCAAATTGTGCATAAACTGATAGAATTGTTCTCACAGAGACACCTCCATTGCCTTGTGGATAGCGTCATGCATGCTATCATTGATGGGATACCATAAAACCTACAAATAATTTATAATATCAAGTTATTAATGATATAAATTTCAAAATAAATATTATATATTTACATAACCGCCAATGATCGAACATGTCGAGGTTCACATCAACATGAATCTTGTTCCTTGTGATCCATGAATGAGAAAAATAATTGCGCAAGATAGCTATCCCATGTCCAACAGTTATATGACAAATACTGTGAAAAAAAACATAATTTATCAAACAATTAATATATAAATAAATTATTGAATGCTAACTAAAATACACAGGTTAACATACATCCGGTTGCATGGATCGAAGCCTAGACGTAGACATCCCTCAGGGATAGGGTCAAGAATAATCATTCATGCAAGACCGTGCCCCCTATGCGCTCCCCATGAACCTCAAGTAGGCAGAGGTTTAGATGATCCCATATCCTCCTCACCCAAATGTAGCTCACCCTCCTTCAACTGAAAAAATAGACCATCGTCCATTTCAAACACAAAATGATTTTTATAAGTAAATAGTTAAAAATAACTATTATATATAGATATATATTATTTATGATTATAACCATCATTTAACTATGTGAATATTCACCTTTATCTTTATATTCTTATCTGACGATGTTAAAGTCTTCATATTCCTTCCCGACATCATCAATATCCATATGAGTTTCATTTTCATCCTCTATTTCCATTTTAAGTCCATTTGTAACATCATTACCATCATCATCATCAAACCTTAATTGTTGGGTTTCATAATCGATATTAATGTCCCTTTGTGAAAAGGATGGAATTTAGTAGTCTCTTGAAAAATATTAATTCCATTAACTTTAGAGGAACCACATTCACATTGAGTAAACTAATTTTCTGGATATTCCATTTTTATTATTCTCCACTAATCACTTAGTTCACTTGAAGTAGCACATTACTTTGCATAATAAATTTTATGTTGTTGTTGATCTAGTAAAACTGAATCATTTACTGCAAAAAGAATTTTATATTTAATATCAATGATTCCAATAGTCAGATGAACAAACAAGGCTCTCACATTATCTGCCCACTAACATTAAATATCATTATTTAATATTGTCCTAGATAACACAATCCAATAATTAAATAATGCATTTCGTAAAAGTCAACATTACTTTATCTCTGTTGAGATCCTCTCAAGAAAACTCCACTATTAATTGTTTATTTTGATTCCCTATATGCACGTGTATGAAATCAGAAACCATTCAACACATATGAATTATAAGACTTAACCATTTTGGATAGTGGGTTACTCAATATAGACAATCACTTATCAATTTTCTAATCATGTTGAGACAACTGAATTTTTTTAAAAAAATTATCAATATAATAAATAATAAACTGAATTGATATGTTTAACCATCAATAATTTATGTTACCAGGTTTTGAAACCATTGAAAAAAAAGTTTTTGACAATGTTCTTCAATAGCAGCTGCATTAATTTGTGGAAGCTGTTTGATGATATGATTATAATATAACCAACAAATAAAATAAATTTACATAATGTAACATAAATTTTAGAATAAGTGAAAGAATCACTCGTATTAAAAATGATGTCATTTCTTCACAGTTGAGTAGAACATATGTTTGAGCTTTGTGATGTTCATCATGTGAAGGCCATCATTCATGAACTCGACCGAATCCAAGGTATGGTTGAATAAAAACTAATAATTTATTGACTATTTCATCAACAAAATTCTCCTCATTCTGTCCCATGTCGTTATATTTTGAGGGATTTTCATATTCAAACTAATGAGAGCAGAAAAAATAAATTTCCTCTAGGAAATATTCTTCAAAAATCGAGCCTTCAACTGATGCTTCATTATGTACTTTTTTCTTCATTTTATGCATGCATATCTCTAATGGGTACATCCATCAAAACTATACCAGAACTCAACATTTTTCTTCATATTGAAAATGTAATATCAAATTTTCTATCGAGTCAAAGAAATACAGCAGAAATATTTTTTATAGTTTGTATATAATTATAACAACAACATCATCTAGTTTTCTTATTGCATCATTGTATGTTGTCGTCACAAAAATGTCTTGAAAAAAATATGATATGTCTATTGTGGAATCCCAAATCATATAATTCAACAAACCACTTAATCCAACTGGAATATGTATTTACATTATAACATGAAAATCATGGATTTTTATTCCAGTAAATATGACCATTCCAAACACATCTACCCAAATTGGATGTATAGCCATCTAGAAGTATCTAATATTCAATTCACTAACAAAATATTTAGTGACTATCTTTGGAAAGTTTATGAGCTGCTTTTTCCTCCACTAACCTCTGTGATCAGAAATTTTCAAACAGTTCAAGTTCTAGTCGCTTGTAAATTTGGGAAAGATCTAATTGCGGCTTTACATTATCTTTGGTCTTCTGTGGTGTATCCAAAATTGTATGAAACATATTATCTAAATAGTTATTATCAACATGCATGACATCCAAAATGTGGAGGACCAACAAATGAGACCAAAATGGAAGATCCCAAAAAGTGCTCTGTTTTTATCAAATTGTGTTCTTTCCCAATGCCATGAATTTTTTTATTGGTTTATTGTTGGTCCAAATATGATGGGAGGTAATGTAAATACCACTGATTTTAAATATGTACCTGATATCACTTTTTTAGGTCCATCCCTTTCAATTTTTCTTTTTCTGAAATGAGATTTTTTCCTTTGAAAATGATTCTCGGTTGGAAGAGATCTGCAATGACAATCAAAATAGATTTTTTTTTCATTCATAATCATAAATTATTTATTATCTCCCATATAGTAAGGAAATGATTTCAGACTATGTGTACTCTAGCTAGATCACGATAACATGCCATATGCCAGCAAGTCACTAATTGTCTACATCAATGCAGCTTTTAGTTGTAAATATTGTTTTGCAGTAACATCATATGTAATACCACCATTACTTTATAATGAATTTAACTAATCAATAAATGGTTTCAAATAAACATGAATATTATTTTTCGGATGTCTTGGGATTAATAAGATCAAAAATATATAAGGATCCTTCATCAATATCCATGGAGGTAAATTTTACGGAGTTAAAAAGATAGTTTTACATTAATAATGACAACAATAAGAACCAAACAGACAGAAACCATCCATTTAAGACCCAATCTGATGTTCTGGGCTTCTAAAGAAAAATTTGGATGCACTCATTCAAAATGTTTCCATGAATCACCATCAGATGGATTATTCAAGCTTTTACCTGTTGAAATCTTGGTTTTGTGAAATGACATCATTTTCGTCTTGATCAGAGATATAAATAAACACTACAGGCTGGGTGTAAGTAGGAAATATCTCAACTATTTTATAAGAATAAATCCAAACAATTATGGTTGAACATATTTATACGTCGATTTTCCACATGTGGTAGAACTTTCCAAAAACTCATTTTCACCAGAATATATGATTCAATCATTTTCACATGCATGAATATTCTGATAACTAAGCCCCAGATTACAAACCAGCCTCTTGCTCTCATAATAATTTGCAGGAAACACATTTCTTTCAGGTAATAGTGTTTTAACCAAAGAAAATATCTGATCAAAAAAGTTGTTTGAAAATCCATTATTTGTTTTAATATCCATTAATTTTTCAACCACTTCAAATTTTCTTATGTTATAACCAAGATACAATGCATCCTCACTAGACCTCAACAACTCATTGAATTCAGATGGTGCCAAATAGGGAGTTAAATCTCTATCATTCCGAGTTTCAGTTTGTTGAATGTATGGACCTATACCATAATGTACTAAATTTTGAAATCATTATGGTTCTAGAGTCAAACTATTAGTATCTTCTCTGGAATAATGTTCACCATGTTGATATCGAAAAGCATAATCTAGTTGGAAACCAGAATGCAAGAGATTTCCCCAACGTTGTCAAATGTTTCAAACGTTCTCAGAGCATATTTTTTACAAGGACACTTAATTTTGCCTTCTAAATTAAATTATAGTTTCGATGATTCTAATGATAAGTAAGATTCAACACCCTCAATATATACAAGATTTAAACTAGAACTGTTTGGATTTCTGTGCTGATTTATACAAGCACAATAGTCTAATAATGACTGTTGTCGACTTCATTGTTCCATTTTTTTTAACGAAATATATAATCATTAATGTTTTCAAAAATTTGATATAATAAGAAAACTATCCCAAAAAATAGAAGATAAATAATTATAGCTAATTCTTACCAATTATCGCGAATAATTGAAGACACGATTTTTAGTGGATTGGTAGCTACTCTTTTGTCTGAGGGCTCATTTACTTGCAACTTTCACACACTGAAATCACAATGAAGAATCTACTCAAAGGTATGCATTTCCATTCTCGTGCATACGAGAATGCATAATCCAACCTTTGACCATATTCTTCATTTTGGTTTTAGTGTGAGGAAGATGCAATTAAATAAGTTTTCGTGAAAAAGATCCATCTTTTCATTAATGAATAATCTTCTTGCAACTGTCACCTCTTGAAAATATTATGAAAAATATGGTCCCACGAATGCATATCCAATTTCATGCACATTATAATGGATATGCATACGTAGAAGCAAATTTTTTATAATGTTTTGAGTCAGTGAGAGTTGAAATGAGAAGAGTCAATGAGAAAAAGGAGTGCCACCAATCCACTGGAAATTGTTCAAAGTTATTAAAATTTATTACAATTGTCTCTATTTATAACCAATTATTCATAATTATTGCTATTTATTACTAATTATCCATAATTATGACTAATTATTTCTAATTATTTCTAATTACACCTAATTATTGCTATTTATTGCTAAATATCCCTAATTATGGAAAATTATTACTAATTATCCCTAATTATTAATTATTATTACTAATTATTACTAATTTTCCCAAATTATTACTAATAAGTACTAATTATTACTAATTATTACTAATTGTTACTATTTGTTTCAAATTGTTACTAATTATTATTAATAATTTATAAATATTACTAATTATTACTAATTATTACGTATTAATAAAAATTATAACTTACTATTCATAATTACTAATAATTAGTAATAATTATTAATAATTATCACTAATTATTAATAATTATCACTAATTATTACTAATTATTACTAATTGTTCTAATTGATACTAATTAATACTAATTACGGAAAATTAGTTCTAATTATAACTAATTATTACTAATTAATACAAATTATTACTAATTATTACTAATTAATAGGAATTAATACGAATTAATACTAATTAATAATAATAATTAATAATTAATACTAATAAAAACTATTTAACACTAATTAATACGAATTAATACAAATTAATACTAATTAATACTAATTATTACTAATTATGACTAATTTTTACTAATTATTAGAAATTATTTCTAATTAATACAAATTATTAAGAATTAAAACTAATTATTTCTAATTATTTCTAATTATTAATAATATTTACAAAATATTACTTATTATTACTAATTATTACTAATTATTTATAATCATTTCTAATTATTACTAATTATTACTAATTATTACTATTTATTTCTAATTATTGCTAATTATAACTAATTATTAGAAATTAGTGCTAATTATTTCTAATTATTGCTAATTAATACTAATTACAACTAATTATTGCTAATTATTGATAATTATTTATATTTAATTCTAATTATTGTTATTTATTTCTAATTATTAATATTTATTTCTAATTATTAATATTTAATGCTATTTATTGCTAATTATTGCTAATTATTGCTAATTATAGCTAATTATTGCTATTTATTTCTATTTATTTCTAATAATAGATAATTATTGCTATTTTTTGCTAATTATTTCTAATTATTGCTATTTATAGCATATTATTGCAAATTATTGCTAACTATTGCTAATTATTTCTAATTATTACTAATTATTACTTATGACAAAAACAATCTATATATCTAATTTAATTACAACTAATTAAAAATAATTAATGTTAATATCAATAAATGAAATAAATATAAAATTAAATGAAACACCAATACCATTGAACTTCATCTTTTATAGGTGTATACGACTTCAAAACTTGTTCATAAAAAAAATCAACTTGGAGAAACTTAAAATATAAAATTAGAGTTGAGAGAGAGAGAGAGAGTAAGAATTGAGGGGAAGAGTGAAAAAAATGGACGGGGGGTATATATAGGTTAGATTATTTGCGACGATACTCTTTTCAAAGGGGCCCGCCTCAAATAAATTCGATTGTATTAATTACTGTTGAAAGTGAAAAGGGTATTTGCAACGTGTCCCGTCACAATTTGTGACCTAGCGACACACTATTTGTGATGGGGACATATCTTGTCGCTAATACCCATCCCACAGTTTTCCATGCAATCCAAGACAAAGCTTTTGCGATGGGCCCCAAAATCTCGTTGTAAGAAAACTACTTATTTGTGATGGGATTAGGGGCCCATCGCAAATAATCTCTTTGAATGACTATTTGTGTCAGGCATAGATCCCGCCACAAATAATCAGTCACAAAAGGCCATTGTCCCCGTAGTGATGGAATTCAAGGAAGCAGAGGGGGGTCTCCCTATCAATAGGTGAATCAGAGTATATAGTTGTATCATCAATTTTTTGGGATGGAATTTTGTTATGAAACATTCTAAAGTAGATGAACCATATATACCATGTATCCACAGTCATATATGTGGATAATATGTTGGCAATTGAACAAACCAAAAATCCAGTTTACCATGGTAGAAGCAAACATATTGAAAATCGATTCCATTTTTTAAGAGTTCATGTAAAATATAAAATGATAAAATTGGAATATTTTCATACTATAGAATAGTTGGATGATATTTTCACCATGTCATTACCGACGGATGCATTCAAAAAAAATAGAACGATTCTTGAAATGAAGACGGATTTGGTTTGAAGGGGAGTGCGGGAAATTAAAACCCAAACCTATCTATTGGTTCTCCAAAGAATGTGTCCCCATGTTTTCTCATGCAGCATGTCTTCCCCATAATACACATTTTCCCCTTGTGTTTTCTCTTCCCCTATTATTATCTTCATTTCTAGTGCAAGCATTTATTTTTTTCAATTTTGTTTTTGGTTCGATTAATTAATATGTAGTTGTAATTTTTAAGACCTTTCATTTTTGGAGAAATCTCTATAAATTGACTAATTTGTGTTGCCTGTAATATATTTGTCAAAAGAAAGCATGAATGAAATATAGAAATATATTTTCTTTTTTTTTCTCCCTTGTCCAATGGCTTGTATAGCCAATAGGTTCTAGGAAAAAATTCACCTACATAGTGTATGGCCAAGAAATCATCAGCATGAATTGTTTTCAAATATAATATGTAGTAGCTTCCCAATTTTCCAACAAGAATATTAGGAATATTCTTATATGTGATTTCGTCCAAAATAATATATGTAGGTTTCTTCTCTAAATTCAACGTTGGGGCACAACTGTAAAAAAATTATAAACCATTAAAAAACAAACACCATTAAAAATGAGATTTGGGCTTCAAACATAAAAAATAATTTTCTCCAAAAATAAATTTTCGGAATTTATATTTTAATTACATTTCAAAAACCCAAATCCAAAAATTAAATTTCAAAACTAAAATCATTGTATTTTAATGATGAATTTTCCTCAATGCTTAAAATATGTTAAATTTTTATTTGCAAAGAAAAATCAACCAAATACATTAGAAATATTATTTCAAAAAATATATAAAAAATTTATTGATAGACAACTATTCAATAAAACTCTAAAATTATAGATTGTAATAAAAAAACTGATTTTCAACTTCAACACCATGATTTTAAAACATGACATTAAGTCAAAAAAAGAATGTTATGGGATTGAATCACAATATTTCCATAATAATTTATGTGAAAACAATGTAATAGATATAAGTGACATCAACAATGTTTTCAAAAATCAGGCTTCTAGGCAATAACTCTTGTATACTCCATATCATTCACACTTCTCATACAACACAAAATTAATGTGTCATTGTGCAAAGTTATTCCACACAACCAAAAGATATGGTACATGGGATAATTTTCATGACATAGTGCATAATTATTAATATTTTTGTTTTGCATACTTGATCATTTTGGTCAATAGTGAGGGCATGTTCACCCTCACCAGCACTTGAGATCCGCGCTGACCTGAGAAAATGGTCCTCTGGCCCGATTCATTCTCTATCATCACTGACCCTCATTAGAAAAAGTGTTACATAATTGACATTTTGGGTCAAGTCAATGATTTTTTTCCATTTATAGAACCACCAACCTGCATCCATGATGATTCCATGAATCATGATACTCCATTAAACACCATAAAATACTTTTTGTTTATATATTAATCTTAAATCATTTTCAACTCCATGTGTGGAGATTTTCCTCTTGGTTTCCTCTAATATATTCAGTCTAAATACTCCTCAATTTATTCTATAAATTACCTATCCTAAACCATATACCTGGATAAACTAGAAATGGTCACTATAGCTTAAGTCTCACACCATCCATAACTAGGAATATAAAAACTATTAATCCTTGTTATATGACATAATACAATAGTATAACCCATGTTATGATTATATGATACCTTTTGTGAAAATAATGAGATTCCATACATGTCTTGTGTAAGATTAATCATGATAATGGAATATGACTACCCATATAGTCCCCATTGTATGACTCTATACCTCATTGTACATGGGTCCTGGATGTATAACCACAAATTTTACTTTTTTATGGTCATCGTTTCACATTCATAGAAGGAAACAATTGTCCTTATCATATAGAAATGAATGGTATAACATGCACCATCATGTGGCACTGAACATTGTGGATAATGATTCCATTAAATGGGATATCTAGGAATCTTCTCTCATAGTCCTAACCCCAGTCAAGCAACACATTCATCCTATCTTGATGGAGATGAACTCCATGTTTCCTTCTCATCTGGTGTTGTCCAAAATCTTATCCCTTGACCAATTGTTAGGAATAATTACCTTATGACAATAATTTATGATAAATGAAAGATAATATCTAGTTCACAATCCCCACCATTATCCATGATACTCTTAAGTTCACTTGTGCCTCCTCCTCATGTTTAATCACCAACCATGTTCTATATATATGTCAAGATTCCCTTATAACCAGACATGAGTAAGAAATAATGTATATCTTAATTAGTATTACCCACATATAAACTTTTTGTCTCATGAAATTTAATAGTATAGCATAAAATTCATGATTTATGATATTAAATTATTTATTACCATATGTGATGATAATAGGATACCATGAGTTGTGATCCCATGATTCCCCTAGATATTTACGTAAGATTCATTGCATAAGATGTCTCATGTGGTAAGCATGATATTTTCCCCAAAATACCAGGAAAAATACACAAATAAACCCCACTAATACCATTCCTACTCCTTTGTAAAACCCAGTAAATAAACTTGTACAAGACACACTCATACCCTCACTACTTCTTAGTAGCACTGGGGTAGCACACTGATATAATGCCAACCAATATAATTACTTATTCATATAAGCACTATAGAATCACACACAAGAAATATCCACACATACCATTATTTCAAATTAGTAGAACCCACTCTATACACTAATTTAATCCCCCATCATAACTTCACTTCTCACTATCTGTACATAGGTTGTGCACTCATGAATTCCAAACACATACCATAATTTTACCATAGATAAACTTTAGAAGCCCACTAACTCTAGACCCACACATACCATCACTAGCCTTTATCATCACATGGTTAGTTCCATTTTTAATAACCAATAACACTAGAGAAAAAATACATTATAAAACATAACATGAACATCCAAGTTTCGTTATGTTAAACCTCATGAGAACATCTCTAACACATTATGTTATAATTTAACATTACCTTCTGTGATGAGTAGAGGATTCCTCATGTTTTGTGAATGATATGGTTCCCCCATCTTCTGGGAGACTATTTCATAATTCCTTCACCATCCCAAGTTAAAGATCCTTTTGTGACACATGATTCCTTACTGCAAGATATTAAATTTCATGGTGATGTCCCCCAACAAAAAAATAAAACCCATGAATTAAATTTACATGTGTTTGGTCTATATCTTCAAAAATGGTTCGTAGGGTTCCTCCCAAAGGATTATTACTAACGTCAAATTATTACCACATAATCATCTCTCCCTAAATAGAAGGATTATCAAAAGATTCATCACCTATTATGAGTGTGGAAAGCCTCTCACTATATAAACCCAAAGTCCCCACAAGACATTGTAATTACCAGAAAAAGATAACTTCTACTGAACCCATTAACTGATGATAATATATGAGATGTGTTCTCCATGAAATTTAATCATATGATGAACCCAAATGTGATTATTTCATACGGGGCCTCCTGTCTTGGAGTCTAAATATATAAAGCACCCTTACTATTATTTTACCCTGTAACCCTTCCAGAGTCATCAGAATCTAATCCCAAGGTGGAAATACTGGGTAAAATTTGGTGATGATATGAAAGAATATATTAGATGATCATATGATCTCATTTTTTTCCACTCGAGTGATGCACTTATTTTTTCTACTAGGTGTGATAGGAACCTGATACCCTAGTTATTGAGCTTACAGATCATTATGTGATGAAAATAAGTTTCATGGAGTAAAGAGCATAAGATGACTCACATGGAAAATGATAACTTCAATGTGTTATGAGTATCAGATTCATCAGTTGGGGATCCTTCGATTCATTATGATATGAATTTATGTTACCTTGTTAAACTTGTGGTATTCCTAGGTTTTAAACATGAGACTCCTTATACTACAAGAATAAGATGCCCTAAAACATCCAATGAGGAAGAAATTTATATATTTTAAATGTATAAAACATCTTCATCATCTCATACCATAGGTAACCACCATTTTATGGAATTAATTGGCATAATTAAAAATTTACACCTATAATATCTCACTTGGAAGGAGACATACAGACAAGTCTTAGATTTGTGAGGGAGACACTGACTAGATAACAAGAACTATGAAGGAATTCATGGAAGGAATATTTGACATCCCATCATCCCATTGTGATCAAGGAGCTAACATTACATTATATCATGGTGGTGGAGTCTGAATGCCATTGAAAATATGGAATGTGGGGAAACAAGGATTCGTAGTAAGCTCATGGATGTTGATTCTATAAGTAAACTAGTTATGCAGTCCCAAAAAATGTGGCTGAATACATTGTTCAAGGGAGTGATTTTATTTTTTTGGGTAAATTTTATGAATATGTTATATTTATCTTCAATTATAATAAACAGTTGATATGAATGAGAAGATACATTCTAGAACAATAATCTATTGATGAATTATTTGTTGTGGAAACTCAAAATAACTTCTAGAGTGTTCAATTATAATATTCTTATCTAACATTTCCCTTGATTTTGTGTTTTTATAATGTCCTAATTTGAGTAAGATTAATACATTTTCTACTATTAAATAAATATTATTATCATTATATGTTATTTAAAATATATTTAGAATGATATAAATGATGGTACAAAAAATTAATTCTATATAATAACTTTCTAATTTTTAATTTACTTTTCTATCTAGTTATTATTAAAACTATTTGGTGGATATTTTTCTATGAATATTTTAATTATGGACCCATGATCTAATTTCACCCGGTTTAATTTTTTTACTATATATTTTGTTGAAAATGTTTATTTTAATTGAATGTTTTTTATAAGAAGGAAATATTATTCATTAAAAAATACAGATGTTAAACTCTAGAGATGTATATTTCAAAATTAAAACATGTCTTTAATTTCCATCTTTTTTTGTTCTATTTGGATTTCCATTTAAAACTACAATGGTGTAAATATTTAATAAATTATAATATATTTGAAAATTCACTAATATAATATGTTAAAAAATTTAAATATTAAGGTAGAGAATTAATTTAAAATATAAAATGATTGAAATTTTTTGATGTTTAAAAAAATGTTAGGCCAATTTCATCATATATCCTTTAAAAAAATGTTTTCTTCTCTTATTTGATTCTTTTGGAAAACCATAATGGGGGTGATGTTGTTGAATATTTGTTTCCCATCTCTAAGGGTGTGATGATTTTGGATTGTAATGCTTTCACTTGATTAACAAAAAAATTAGTGTCAAATCTAAATAGGGGAGAAATGTTGGCCATTCTTTATTTTGAATAAAACAGGGAGTTCTTTTTAGAAAAAAATTTCAAAAATATATATTTCCTTATTTTCCTTTTGATTGTTAAAAGTATGATATTTTTCTATTAAGGATATCTTTTTAATATTTTTTTAGAAATCATTGTATATTTTATATGAGTTATCTATAAATGGAAATGTTTTGTTTTTGTTTTATGATGAGTAAAGTAAATGTTGGATATATTTCTGACTAATTAACATTGTGTGTTAAATGAAAATTCATTAGATATGAATATATTAAGCACTTTAAATGTTAAAATTCAATCCTGATGCATTAGACAATGGATAAGAGCTTCCAATACTATTGTAACTAAGAAAAAATAACTCCTAATATAATCATTATAGTGAGATATATAGATGTCTATAAATGAAAACCAAGTATATAAGGATAAATAATGATTGGGAAGAGATTTAAAGGTTATGTAAAGTATATTTCATGTGAATCCATGTCAACTATCATTGCATTGATTTCTAAATCATTGTAATCCTTTTTTGAGTGTGTTAATAGATTTCATTTTTGAGGCTTGGTTGTAATGCTCAGAGTTTTATTATTCTAATATTTCATTATCTGATCATTGAGATTAAAAATATTCAAAATATGGGAGTTGGTTTTTAAAATCTAATATTATTGATGAAATCCATATATATGAAGACAAATTGATCAACACTATTATAATGGTCCTCTTGGTTTAGGACATAAATTGTTTTGATCAGGATGCTAATGATATTCCTTCTCTTGTAAGATAGCGAATCCCTAGATAGGACGCTAATATCATTTTGTGGGGTTCAAGAAATGATGTTACAACCATTGATTATAGATACCTTAATTCAGTTGTTGAACTAATTTTTTAATCTAAAAGTGAAGAACATATTAATTGTAATTTATTTTGTAATTGATATGCATAAGGGGTGTTTGAGTTTTTACTCAATACATTATGAATTATTTTTAAATGATTTAATAGTTTTGTATTGTTTTCCTTATTTCATTTATTGGATTATACTTAATATACTGATATTATTATTTATTTATATATATAATAATTATTTACATTTATCTAAACCAATGATTATATCATCTAATAAAATTATACTTTGATAAGACAAATATTATTAGATTTTTTTTTATATAATTCACCCATAATTATAATGACCTATCCACAGTTGATGGGACTATTAATGAGATACCTTTATTCTCACATTTTTATGTCAACATCATTACCTTGACTTCCATCCTTCATAGTTCAATAGATCCATTCACATAAAATCAATATATATAATTAATTTCAATGTAACAAAAAAGAAAGAGAATATCACAATAAATCCATTGATACTTGAAAAAATATTACATCTCACACATTTATCTAACTTATTATAAGAAACTTATCTTTCATCTTTATCAAAAGAGTAAAATTTTAAAAAATAAGGAATGGAATGACCATATTTTCTTCAAATTTTATATAAAGGACTTATCCTTACAAACTTTTATGCTTATTTTATAAAATTCATAAATAATTAATCATGGTGTGACTCCTCATAGGTGATTCATGAACAAATCATACAATATGAATCCTTTAATAAGTCATAGTAAATAATCCTCAAAAGTTGTGTGGCTAAACTGTCCATTTTGTTGGATTCTCACATCCATACATTGAATTATATACATAAAGAGGTATTGACTATCATACATGGAATATATAACCATTATTGTGAATCACAAGGGGCCAATAGTCTTCCATTAAGATTCCCAATTGGAAAAAAATATAGCACATGGCATGAACTACATAGGTATGGTTCCAAATAATAGAACAAAAAAATTGGTGAATATGATGATCATGATGACATTGTATCAAAAAAAAATTTAATGCATTTCATTTAAAGAGAATAGTTCCCCATTTGTTCATATACAAGATCAGAATTATGTTTTTTTATGTCTACTCATATATCATTTCATGTAAAATATAGATACTCATTTCCCCTCATGGTTCCTCCTCAAACTAAAACCATTCTACTCACACAACATAGCCCCATACTACCTAGTCTCTACTTATATATGTGCTAGCCCAAGCCAGGATTATGTGTTTTCTCTATTTCTACCTCATTTTTCTACATTAGTTCTTTGTATCGTCCTCATGGTGGTATATTCAAGTTATTATGGATTGATAGGGTGATTACATTTCTTCTAATATTTCATTCATTTTACATTACCTTTCCTTGTATTAATAGATATTTCCATACACACGTAATAAAATAAAACAAAATAATCTTATAGGAATGTATTAATTTTTATATAAAACCAAAACTGAACATATATAATATCATCCCATGAAATAATTTATTATGTATGATATTAAATATAATGTTCAATAAAATATATATTACCCCCATTAAGTTCCATAAAAAATAAATTATCTTCACTTCCTTTCATATTTCTCATAGGTTCTTAATCTAACATGAATATAATAAAATAATTTGGACAATATTTTCAAAATTCTCTAAATAATTCTTTTCTTTCACAATTTTATGTATAATAGGATCCATAATGTATGCATAAGAAATGATAGTTCTTGAACAGTTTATCCCAAAAAAAATCAAGAGTTGCTTCCTACATATTCAATTATGGTACTCTAACCAATTCATGACATGAAATACCCAAAACCATCATCAAAGATCAAAGAATTATCCTGTAATTATACCATTGAATATCAATAGGAAGAATAGAAAGCCTTGTGATTTGGTTTCCCATCATGGCATTTTGTGGTCTCTTGGGGTTTTATAATGAATAATATATAGGTTTGGTATTACTATAAAAGGACCTACATAAAATATAAATTGATGGTCTCATTCATCCTAATATTGTTAAAAATCATCATAACTCAATAAAAAAAATTAAATTAATTTATTTATCCATATACCATGTTTTCATTAGAAAATGGTAATAACAATATTTTCTTCAATAATCTCAGAATTCTTCTGAGAATTGAAGTCATAATATGCCTATAAGTTAATTCATTGTATGAACATTAAAAATTTGTGTACTAAATTGATGTTTTCATCAAAATATATAATAGAAATCATATGATTATTCACATTTAAATAACTATTAATTGTAATAAAAATATGCCTTATAAAACCATCACCTATATATTTATCATTTAAGATCATGATGGATAATATTTTATTAAACGTTAATATATATATATATATATATATATTCCCAATTGATTATGTCTCCAAAATCAGTGGGATAATGAGAAAAAGTTCAAGAATTTCATGTGTATATTAAATTCTTAGCTTTTGATGAGAAATTGATGCCTTTTTTGCCTGATGGCCATAAAAGTTTTGATAATCCCCCTTTTAATGATTTAATGTGAACCCTTACATGGCTTGTAGGCTTGGTGACACATTAATGAGGTTTATGATATTCACATATTCTTCTTCTTGTATGCATGGAATTGATGGATGTTCCGCTTCCCCTTATTTTATAATTGGATGCTCTACTTTCTCAACAATTTTGATAAATTCCAAGCATTCTTTATAATCTTATTAATTTTTTCATTAGTATCATGAAACTATAATAAATTATATTTTTCTTCATTTTCTTACTTCATTATATAATGATGTAATTTTATTATCTAAACAGAATAAAAAATACTGTCATTTTTCACAATTTTATTGTCTATCTCTTTTTATTCACTGATCATCTTGTCATGTTACATGAGTTTTGACTCATGTTCCCTTATTTTTATATCTTAAATTTTAGTGTAATTTGAGGCCTATTCAATTAATAATTATTGTTATTTATTCTAATGAGATACTTAAAATCCATAATCTTCTTTGTAGCACTACTCATCCCATTATTAGCCGTTGTAGTTTAGAAAATCAACCACTCCTCTAGAGGGTTGGTTATAGTTTCCAGTTCATAACTAATTTTGGAACTCATCATACAGATAATGAATTTAAATCATTCCCAAACTCTCCTTAATTTGATAAATAATCCTAATTCTAAATTGAGCAAGCAAAAATTCCCTTTTGATATATTATATACTCCGATGTTGTAACATAGTATTGATTCATCTAATACTCAATAATCCACATAATGTGAATAACACAGAATAAAATTGGGAGAAAATACTGAAAGAAATTACAAAAATAAAATCAATAAATGGAAATGGTAATATGATATTTCATGGCCTATCTGCCAGTTTGCAGTTGATTAATAGTGTCCAATAGTCCCTAGAATTGGAACCAAAAAAAGGTTTTCTATAAGGAATCATTAAATTTCCATAACGAATTATATTCTGAGAATTTTTAATTCCCATAATATTCAACTATCAATAGAAGAATAGAATATTGTAATTCTATAGTCGATCAAATGAAAATTATAGAGCCATATCGGAATTAGAAAAATAATTTACAGACTATCCATATCATGTTTTGATAATGACACATATTCTAAAATAAATTATTCTATGAAATTAATGAATCATATAAAAATGAAAATCAGTCAAAAGCGTGACGATATGGAAACCAATATCTGGGGATTCGTTATCTAAGAGGATTCACCCTCTACATGAAAAAAAACTCAGAATCGAGACCTTCATGATCATACGTGTATTAAACATTAATTTAGACAGTTCATATCAATGTAAACTATTAATATAAAATCCAATATAGCATCATAAATAACCCCCACATACACACACTTAGACTTAGACACATATGAATCCAAATGAAAATTCCTCAAATATTTTGTGTCTTAATTTTAAAAGGACATATAGATTACATAGAATAATATAAATAATGTTCTTGTACATGAGTTTTAGCATAAAAATAATTTCATGATCACGAGTGATGAGAGATTATATTTTTGAAATGTTAGATAATAAATTTCAGGAATATTGATTAAATGTTTAATAATGTGATTTTAAAGTGAAAATTTAAATAAATTAGTAAGTATCAATGAAGCATAATTTAGTAGTATTCATTTGTATTGTTTTTTGGCTTTTAAATCATCAATAATAACATTATTTATATGTGGATGAAATTTTTAAAATTTAAATTGTCACAGTATGAATCCTCTGGTTTTGGATATCAAGAATTTTCATGAGTTCATCAAATGGTTTGAGTATGGGACAGTTTGATACAACAACTTAATTTCTATAATTTAATTGGTTTATGTATATATATATATATATATATATATTTCCTTAGTGTTTATTATAAAATAGAATATTACTATTTGATTATTTAATTTTTCATTTTATTACATTTATTGATAAATATAGAGTAATCTAACAAAAATTTATGAAATATGAATGAAAGATGAGTTGAAAATTATCATACCAATCTATCTATAAAAGGAAGGCACAACCATTGTGAGTAGTATCCAAGCGTGACTGCAGATATCCTAGGTGGAAATCATGAAGAGGCATAATCTTAATTAATGTTGATTCTTGGAAAATATGGGAATTTTTACTATTGGTATACACTATAAGAGAGAAATGGTTATTGTGCAGGGTGTCACCAATATATTCTAATAGAAGTTTTAGCTTGCTAGAAATTATATACAAGTGACCATACCAAGAGAAATTATGATGTGGGAAAAAATTGGGTTCTATTTATATTAAATGAAATAATAGTGTAAATAAGATGATATAATATCATATAGATCTTATTTCAACGATTACTTATCATAAACACCTATATTTCACTATATTACACCATTTTTATAGATAGAAAACCATAATATATGGTCTTCGAAAATTTTTAAAGCATACTTATTATTGAAGATTACATAAGAGCCAAAAACC
Organism: Viscum album; assembly: GCA_963277665.1. Lineage (NCBI taxonomy): Eukaryota > Viridiplantae > Streptophyta > Magnoliopsida > Santalales > Viscaceae > Viscum > Viscum album. Next base: position 1,968,422,474 of record OY728150.1, read on the forward strand.
ACTTCTCTATGGATGAAAATATCAATATAAAAGTGATAATCCTATAAAGAGAATAAATATGTCATGTTACAACTACTAATGTCAGGTTGTTACTTATTTAAGTACTTATTCCACAAGAGTAACTCATGTTGTACCTATGAGAAGTATCCATACAAATAATTTTATAAGAGTCCTAAAATTGAAGTAGAGTGGATAATATGTATAATTATTTGACAAAAAATTATGAAAATAGGGTCACACCACATCTAACTGCTCATGTCATGGCTTATAAAAAAATTGATATGAAGGATTCCAGTACCATAAAAGATAAATAAATATGAAAGAATCCATTTCACAATATTTATGAGTGGTTGTTATTTTTTTTAATTATTGTTCCCCCACATTTACATTAACTAAATGGGGTGGTACCACTTTTATGTGTCTATTGAGCCACTGCAGAATATAGTCGCAACCATTATAGTCCAAAAAAATGTCACAGTGAAGGGAGATCAAATCCAATACTAGTTTATGTAATATATGAATAACATTAGGGACAATAGTAATAGGTAGTTTGGAAGCAAAATTTTCAATGTATTTTTAAGAATTTTAAAAGGTGTAGTGGATTGAGTTTTATCATAGCTATGCAAGAATAATAAATTTTGATATAATGAGAGTTTTGGTAGAATTTTTGTGTTGTGAATGTGTTGGATTTCACCAAATACATACAAAATTAGTATAATTTTTCATGAATGGAATAAGGTCGCATTGCAACATGGATATATAAATATATTAATGATAAAAACATTACATATTTTTGAACCAGATAAAGATATTTAAATAATGGTAAATTATTTTAATTCAAATGACCATTAAAATAAAAACATTAGATACAATTAAGGGGATATATTGACCATAATTTGGGATATGGTTTTGATTTTGGGAGATCATTATATCTAGGTTTTTTTCATTAAATTTTTAATTAAATTTTATATTGTGTAATTATGGATTTCATGATTTGTATTCAAATATCGAATTTAGGTATATATTTTTCTTGGATTAAATGATTTCATAGTTATATTTATTATAATATCTCTTTAATTCTTTGGGGGTTGTTAATCATCAAAGATTACATTAAAATGAGAAGCATATCTGATAAGAGAGAGTGGAGTTTTTTTAATTACGCATGTTCATCATGTTTTGATTGAACTTCACTCACTAAATACTATATTTATTTATAATTTCAATACAATTTAACATTTCTTATTTATTCATTGTAGAATAAATGATAAATGTTTTCAATAATTAACTAAACATATAATAATTGAGATAATTTATTCCAAAAAATGAACTATTTTTTCTTCAATGACAGTGATCTATACATAATACAATTTTTTTATTTTGATTCACCAAATAATGTTGAATTGATATTCTAGGGTAGTTTTGATAGGAATTGAAAAAATTAATATCAATTACCTTTATAATCATTCATTTATTGAGTTTGGGAATTGTGTGAGTGTTGCCGAGTTAAAACTCATTGATAAACCAACCTCAGATATTGGTTTAACGCTCTTAATATCATTGTTTTCTTTTTATTTTTCTTTGTTTTTTATATTATGAGTTCAATTTATTTTAGATTTTGTTTAAAATCCTAACATGATCATGATTATATGATAGTTAGTTTAGAGTTATCAATGGGATTCACTTTTCAACATGGGATCATCCCTATACATGCACTATCTTAGGACATAGTATTTAGTGTTTTTAAGATAACTACTATTTATAATGGTGAATTCATCCATGGGGATGTAATGATGTCCTATAAATAACTATAAGTGAACACAAAAGATGATGAGATTCTGGCTATGGTGTAGGAGTACTTAGATTATTTTCTTGAGGATATGCCTATGTTCCCCCTTTCCTAGGAGGTCGACGTCGTATAGATTTATTCCCCAAAGATAGAACCAATATCATCCAAATATTATTATTTTCCCTAGGCTAAGAAAAGGGAGTTGAAATTACAACTAGAGAATCTTATAGATAAATGTTTGATCAGACCCATTTTGTCCCCTATTATTCCGTAGTATTGGTCCCCTATATGGTGAATGGGATGAAGATTCTTTTTTTCTACAAGGAAGGGAATTAGATGATGATCAATAATAATTACCATCTAGGATCAACAATCCTAATGACCAGCTGAAGGGATTGAATTTGTTCTCAAAAATCAAACTTTCTTTGAGTTATAACCAACATTATATTGACATGGTGGATATTATTATGATACAAAATTGAAGTAACTATGTCCATTATTTATTTCTTATAATTCCATTTGGAATAATTATTGCATTAACTATATACATGGACCTCATAAATGATATAATTTATCCTTTTATATACTATTTTATAGTTTTCATACATAACAACATCATCTATTCAATATTTGAGTGTCCATTACTTGTTTTATGGGATTCCCTTTAGACTGATGATTACCTTAACTATGTTCACATACCTCATTAAAGGGATAATTTATCCTTTCATGGAAAATTTCATTGTCAGAATAATTTAAAAATTCATTAGCTATTTAGAATTGGAGTATTAACATGTTAAACATTTGAGGATCATTCAAGACATAATTTGGGTGATCTAATTATATTAACACCTCTCAAAGTTTAATTTTTATATTTAAGAGTACTTCTCATTTGGGCTTTCCACATTAAAAGGTTGTGTAGTTAGAGAGCCAATAAATAGAAAATAAATGCAATAATAGGATCCACCCAATGATATGTTCATTGTGAACAGATTTCTTGGTTTGGTAGGGTACTACTAGATATTAATGGAAGGCTTCATTAAGACTATAGGCATTATGATTACGCTTACCAAAAATGTGAAACAATTAATTTTATCATAGTGATTCCATTTCCCTTTTGAAGATATGAAATAGTGTTTGAATAATTCTCATGTTCTAGAAATTTTGAAAATAATAGTGGAGTATTTTGATTTTTATGATGTATATTGGACTAGTATTAGTAGTGTGTTGATGTAAAGGAAAGAAGTGATTTCATATCGTTCTATATATTAGGGAGCTTATGAGTGATACTACAAGACTTAATATTGGATGATGGAAGTGGTTTTATTTTTAATATATATATATATATATTGGTATTACCTACTTGGTGAGTAGTTCATAGTCAATTTGTAAAAAAAGTGTCATGTTTATATTTACCCCAAAAGAACCTAACCAATAGTAGAGTGTTTGTGGGTGTTCATGAATTAATATGAAATGTGTATTTCCTACACTATAGAAAAGGGAAATGTGGAAACTAATTTACTTATTAGGAATTCCCATTAAAAATTCTTAAGAGATTTTCCTATGTTGTTTTCCATATCATACCTATTCTTATTCGGTGTGAGAGAACTTTATTTTCATTGATTGATGGTGGTGGACCTTCTTCTTTTTATATATTTTAGTGAGTCCCAGCAAGGATAAATTGAATTCCAACCTTTTTGGAAACTGGATATCCTTAATAGATGGACCAGATAAATATTCTAATGGCGAATAGTTCATCATCCAAATATGAGAATGGATGGTAGTGCTAGTAACTCTATATGTAGAGTTGTTTATGGAGATACATAATTTAACTTTGTCAGTTGATCCTAGACTAATTAATATGTTCCAATACCATAGAAACCATTTATTGTATATGGTATGAAATAGAGTGTTTCTAACATTATCATACAATGCCCCACCTATTCATATGTGAAAATTGAGCACTATGTCGTAATAGGTTTGGAGAACCCCCTTTATATTTCAGAGTGTAAGATGGATTCCATATAAATGGATTTCGTGATTGGACATTCCTAGTTAGTTAGAAATCATTTTTCTATCAGTGTAATAATTGATTAAATTACCAGGTCAACCCGATTCATTTTTATATGGTATTTTTGATGAAAGATTGGTTGGAATAATTATATGTGAATGATATCATCCAATTTCATGGGATACCCATGATGATCATATCTCGTATAAATGCTCAATTCATATATCAAATGTAGAGGACCTCATGGGAGGAATTTCTCTCTCTATTATATATGATTATATAATTATACTCTTATACTAATGGTATAAGTAATCTGACCATTTATATTCACTATGATATACTAAGGAACTTTGTGTTGAATTTCCATTGTGTCTAAGTGGATCACTTTCATTTAGTGGAGTTTTCATAAAACAATAACTAACCATCCCCTATTATAATAAATCCATTTATATCCCCTTATAGTAGACCTTTTAGGTTAACCATATGCTAGATTGGGGTAGGAGAGTCCATGCGGATGGGGTAAGACATGTTTTGTGTGATGATAGACAATGTTGATGTGATATGAGAGTGAATGTGGACCGATCATTTCCATCAGAAGACCTATATTGACAAACAATTGAGGCCTTTGTAGTTCAAGGAGGAAGATCATATGCTCCAAATTCTTCCCAAATTAAAAGGGTTTTAGATATTTTGATGGGGATTAAATCCTTCCCAAATATTCATCAATCCATTCCAAATGTTAGATAGGATGGTTGAGTTATCCTACTGCCTGGTGTTTCCCTCTTGGTTAGATCATGTGGAAAACATATTCTACATGTAACTACTTTGGATATATGTTAAGGACCCACCACAAGTCACTAATTATGGTGAGATGGAACAAAATTCATGGAGTACCTAGTAGTGATCGAGGATCAAAAACTTTGTACTCATAATTGATGAGATACCCCAGTAATGGTCATCCTTTCCTATTATTTGAACCTTTATGAGATATTGCGGGAGGTTCGGCATAGTACCCTGAGAATTTATTGTATGTAGGGGTTTCTAGTGAAAAACAATTAAATACTTGAAGATTTGGTGACCATAGTTTCAACTATTTGAAACATTATATTCTATAAAATTATATTCTTTTAGTAAATCAGTGAGTTAGATAATTGTTTTTTGGTTTCATGGGGAATTAAAAATAATATATTAAAAAATACATTGTTCTTATTTTGTGAAAATTCCATGGTGTGATGTGGTAGTATTTGGTGGGAATGTGATGGGTTGGCACATGTTCTGAGATTATCAATGATGAACTTTTGTAATTTGAACATCGAAACCATTTTCATTAGGCATGGCCTATGAATTTTGTAGTGCGGATTGAGTTGGATTACATTTGTTAGTAATTTTATCTACGGGATATTCTGTTAGGGTTCAAACTTATCCCTTTAAAGTGTCATTAGAAAATATTGAAAAATTGATTGTATGAGAAATATGATACCATGGATAAATCAAGAGTGTTTGTTTCACCCTATGGGTGGTATAATTGTTGTTTTATATAGGGGCATGTATATTGTGTCACCATGGAAGGAAAAATATTGATTACATTAATTCATTAATTAATTAATACAATATCTTAATAAACCCTAAGACTATCATTATAAATCACTTAAACCTCTTTATCTGTGGTGATTTATAGTAAAAACTATATTAAGATAGTGAGAAAGAGGAGTATATCAAGGGGAATCTATATACTAGGAGAATTGAGGAATAAAATTATTCATCAAAATAACCAATGAAATTTTTCACAAATGTGATCATAATAGATGAAGGATATAAATGTATGATAGTTCATGTTTTTTTGTAACTCTTTTCTTCAGGACAAATGAGTGATTTATTGTGAAAAACAATATTCCTAATTATTGAAAAATTAATAATATTAGAATACAATACTATGTTCTTGGTTTTCAAAATCCACGAACTATAAGATCTGTTGGTTATGTATTTCTATTACTATCTTTGTTCCCAATTAATAAATTCAATAATGAGTATAAAAAATAACGAACCTATCCCCATTTTATAATTCTTGAATCATGTGTTCCCTTACTGTGGTTTGAATATTCGTATTTGGTGATCTTTACATCGATATATTCATATTCCCTTCACATATTCTTTCACCTAGAGTAGATGAGTTATTATATGAGGTTGTGACGATTGGTGGTGGTGGGGTGTATGTAAGAAGGTATGATAGGGGATCAACAACCACATAGAGGGGTGGTGGTGTTGTGGTGTTAAAAAGAAGGAATAGTAATAGAGATGTTCCATGATATCTTCTATCGAGAGGATAATAAACCATGACGTATAGAGTTTTAGAATAACAATGAGGCTGATCTTGGAGGACAATGATGTGGCTTAAGAAAAACTGATTGTGATGGTTTATGGTTGTGAAATTATTAAGTATATTTTTTAATGGACACATGTGTTAGGATGTCCTCTAATATATTCTCATGGCGTATATAAGGATTCCAATTCCTAAATACTGGTTAAAGGCCAAGATCCCATGAAGTATAATTTGGATACATCACATGACATCATAGGAATCGAGAGGCTTTGAATAGGAAAGGCTAGTGAATGAGACATTAAAACCCAATCAAAATAGACCACTATAGTGTGGGCGACACAGACGTGTTTCAAAATTTTTATATCCCACAGTTATAGTTCTTTTATAGGGATTCAAAGCATTATTTTCCATGATAGTACATGATAATTCACTTCCATTAGGGAATAGAGAAGATACAAGGGGACATATGTGTAGTGTTTTCTCCTTATTTTCCTTGGGTTAAAAATTGTTTCATCGCATGATGATAGATGTCATCATGGGGTTAGTCCTACTTGGAAGTGAGTTTGTGTTTGCGCATGTATCATCCACAAAACATATAGTTATGATCATTCCCCATTGTGATCAAGGTGAAAAACCACTATTTTTAGAGTCAAAATCCCCTTTAAGGAAATCAAATAAAATTTGACTCCACTACTAGGGTTGTTTAGACCATTTTATGATATTTGTAATTCAGTAAGGAGTAGGTCCCCCACTATAGTTCTAGAGAGGTGAAGTGGGTTTCAAGGATTAAATAGATCATATTATTGTAGTTTTTTGTGGCTTCTCCAGTGACTAGGTTATTTACAAAGAGCTACTTTCTCATATGTTTTGGGAAATCTTCATTCAATAATACCATACATTTTTTGTGTCATTCCTTCATTTTAATTCCATTGTTTTTGGAAAAATACATTTACTTATTATTTCCTTATGGTTTTTATCGCGTCCCAGTAGTTTTTTATATACTCACTCTCATATTGGTTCTTCTACCAACTCTTTTCATGTTATTTGCAGATGATATACTATTCGATGAGGATCTTGGTAGAAACAGTGTCAGACTATCTTAGAAAAATAAGAAGATGATAGTATTTGGTTACATTAATGGTTAAGGATACCATTTTTGGTACGTATCAATTTAATATATTTATGTTAGATTTCCCTTTTGGATTTCGTAGTTTGTGAATTTACCATCTTTAATTATGGATTATGTATTGGTATATCTCTATGGATCTTATCATTGTTTTCATTTTTTATATATATTATATATTTTTTAGTTATCACTTCTAAATTATAATTTCTGATTTTAGGGAGTGCATTTTTTATAGGTGGATTATGATAAGGTCTCCCATGATGTGGGACATGCCTACTTAGTGTTAGTCACCATCACCTAGCCCATTAATGGTGTAATTGGGGTGGTACTCTCAACATTATGCATACTAGGAGGGGTTCTTGTGGTTTACGTCATGTGAATAAGAAATTCATAAATTTAAATAAGAACATATTTATATTAGTTTTCCTTATTTTTGTAATTTATAAAACATTTACAAATTATTATTATTATTTCTATATAAATAATTTATATCTAAATTATAATTTCGACCATATAATTCGATATTGGTTTTTAAAAAATATAATTATATATTTTAGGATTTTTATTTAATAAATATCTCATAAAAATTTCTTAATTAATTATAAACATTTTATACATCAAAATATTATATACAACCTAAAAAATGAAATAAATATCTCAAACTAAAATTTACTATGATTAATAAAAAATTAATAAATTATATTTGTAAATTACAAAATTAAATTCCTGAAAAATAGTTTTCCATCAATTTCACATGTAATGACAACAAGGTAATAGTAAATTATAATGGATAAGGTTATAATTATTAACCCATTTAACATATATTTATCATATTTTACATCAAAAATATTATCGGTTCTTATGTTATACATCTAATGTTTGGTGACCATAGTTGTTTTCCTCACGTTCCATAAAGGCCTTCCCATCGTGCATGTTCTGATGCTCACATTGTACCATGTATTCCCACTTTTCAAAGTCTAGCGACATCCATCGCCTCTTCAGTGGTGTTTTCTCTTTGATCGAAATAGGATTGTGGTATGTTGGTTTCTCCTTCCATGGATTCCTACTCAGAACTCGTCAATTAGTCTGGGTCTCCCTCATAGATTAGGAAATTTTTCATGAAACTCATTCCTAGTGCCATATCCTTATGGATTTTGATTAATTACGATTCTTCCCTTAGGACATTCCAAACGGTCAAGTCTGGGAAAAAACCTTTAGTCAAGAGGGTGGTCACGAAGGATAATTGTTAGAATGTATTGACACTAGAACATTATAGCACCTGTATTATTCCTCATTAGAGGGCTTCACAAGGGCATAAAAACCAAAGGCATGTCATGTCTATTGCGTGTTATCTTATTCCATAGGTATCTCTATGAGGTTTGCCTCAGCTTCCCATGTTTAACATGAGGATTTCCGCGAGTTTAACGTATAGTGAAAATGGATAGGACTGATCCGAACACTAATGAGAGTGGATCGGATGGGTACATCTCTAAGATGGTGAACCTTGAATTGTTACAAGATATATGGATCAAAATATCCAATGAGGATGGAACCTGGGTGGCCAGTCCCAATAAGGAAATATTTCACATCTTGAAGGCTAATATGGGAACCACAAGTGGCAGATTATGGAATGTGTGTACCAGAAAAGGGGACACCAAGATTTACCATTGAATTGGATTGAACCTCATAGAGGCATTTTAAATATACTATTTAGATGACTGTGATCAAAACCCACATAGTTTGAATGGATGATTTGAGGATTACACACAGAGACAACCCAGGTGATTCTAGAAATAGCAATCATATGGTTGAATGGGGCCTATGCACTAAGGCCACCCATATGGAAAATGATAAGTGGGGTGACAAAGTAGATGGTCATGGAATATTCATGGTTAGCTACACATATGAATTGTGTGATCCCACTAGAATGTAGTGTCCCTGGTAAGAATCAAGATGGATGATGGATGATTTACTAAAGTGTATGACATGAATTGGTTGAAACCAATGTCAAGATGAATGTGTTTTGATGAAACCTTAGTGAGGTTTTCTATGTACCCTACTTGGTATGTAGGTATCAATGTCAATGAAGTTATGTTATGGGTGATGAGTCACCAGAGGACACGACTCATGATAATGGACACATGGATGATACTTAAAGGAAATTGAACCTTGGGTTGAGGTGTGATCTTCCCAAAATACAAGGTATCAGGGGAGATATTAGGACGAGACATGAATGATGGGCATTAACCACAGAAATGATTCCTACAAAACCATGTGGTAGGGAATCAAAGTCCACGTAGTTCGGGATGGGGCATAGAATCAGGGTGTATATAAAGCACAATGACCATAAGGCATGTTGGGGTTTACACATGGTTATTGGCCCATCACAAGATGGATACCCTTTGTTGGAATAGAATTTATTGAGTGTGTGGGGAATATGAAAAGTTAACTTCCCTGGTAGATTTGAAAACCTCATAGGGTCAGATCCAAGAGATGTGTCCAAAAAAGTATGAGGTCACATCATGAGTGTACATCACTAAGAGGGAGCACTATAGTTTACCGTTGGTCAGGTTTCAACCTCATGGAGGAATCATATTTACCCTATGAAGATAAAAGGGATGAAAACCCATGTAGTCCGAGATGGTGATGCAGTTTAATTTCATGTAGGATGGAGGTGAACCGACGTGAAATGGTTGTGAAGAATGAGTGATGGGCTTGAACCTCAAGAAGGTTTCCATTGTATCCCTATTTAAGGGCATCAATGTCCACATTGTTCCTCAAAAAGAGGCATTATTCTTATGCATGGTAAGCATCCAATAGAGGATTTCATGTTTGATACATACCCTAATCCCATGTAAGTCATGATCGGTGTGAGAAATAATAAGTTGCATCAGATCCGAAAACTTGGTCATGATAGGTGTGTCCACAAAATATATTTTGTGGGGATTATGCACTGAGGTGTCTCAATAATGTTTTATTGATGTATGGGGTCGATATGGCCATTGTACCGAGGAATCCCAAACCAGGTGTGTGTTGGGGATTACATGGAGACTTCTTGTGGTGGACATGGAGACATAACCTAATGGGGGAGAGAATGAAGATTATAAAGGTGTGAAGTAAATATCTCACAGTTACATCATCTCTCTGATCCACATAGGCCTTCCACGAGTGTGGAAACTCATAGTTTAACATCATGGGTTGTAGAAGAAGGTTCATGGAAGTTTAACATCATGCAACGTGGACAATGAGGACCCCCTCCATCTCTCACGGTCTTACATAACTAGTACTGACTTTACTTGGGGGAGGGATGGAATAAGAATTTCCTGATGGGAGTGAGGTGGAGTACAAGACACTTCAGGGGATCACATTAGAATGTCCATGAGATAATGAAGTAGATGTTAGAATGCATATGTGAAGAAGAATGAGTTATGAAAACACATTATGGATCAACACTCAAGGAACCATGAAGTCAATTTGTATGGGACACGAGGGCTGCATGGGATAACAGTTCACAATGTCTAAGGCCTCACAGCGTGGGGTTTCATAAAACATTGGTTCTTTGAGAAGAAGAGGGGATACAGAAAGGAAAGTGATCCAAAACCCATGGTTAAAATGCTCCTTGGGTAAGGAGGTTCTTCGTGGAGCATGGTGACCCATCCACAGCATGCAGTCAACATCTTCTTGGAGGGTGCTTCATGAATGCCAAATGTTACTTGAAGACTCGAGTGACCAAAGGGGACTCCTAAATTTGTGATGGAAATTGGGATTCATGAAGAGAATCCACACCTATAGTAGAGGAATAATGGAACTAAGTGAAATTTTATTCACAATTATCAGGTACCCAGGTTGATACATATTATGGATGGTTCACCATGAAAAAGGGGCTTCACGAAATGAGAGATCGGAAGGTGAAATGTCATGGGGTTGGTCCTTAACGATGGGGGTGAGATGCTGATTTATTGGATACCCACATCATGATGCCCGGGGGGTGTGTCATAGAGGAAATTACACTTCATGATTGGCTATTATTTTCTTGTAATCACGAAGGCTTATGTCACGTTTCTCTGTGGTGATCATGATTCCCATCATACCTCACAGATGAATCCATCATAAAGTTATGATGATGTCACAAATGCATCTTTCCCCTCACATAGGCTTCCTATTGGCACCCTTCATAAGTCATGAAGGATTCAGTTCTACTGGAATTTCTCTGTTGTAGGTCATTAAGGGATTTGTTATTGAGCTTCGTGGGGAAGTACTAATTAATGATTTCCATGTTTCTTGATGGGGATAATGTAATCCCACCTTTTCCAACCCATATTCATCCCTATTGGGCCTAGATTTTGGTGCCAAAAAATTCCCACATAGAATGGGAGAAGTGGATAAAACAAGGGTTAGAATCCAAGGGTATATTTCTGAAAAAAATATACAGATTGTGAAGTCACTTCATGATGAGAGAACGTGAAGGTGTTGGGTGAGATCAAAATGAATATTATATAGAGAATGGAATACTGTGAATACCACATGGATGAATCTTACAAATAAAGTGTGAGGGCCCGTATTTTGTCCATATCTTTCTCCCCAAACTTCTTCATGATCTCTTTAACCATGAAGCTCCAACGCCCCTTCCAATTCTTTTTGAGAACCGAATTCCTTGGACCAATGCACTATGAATGCTTCTTATCCAACTGTAGCATTTCAGTCTTGTGTTTCTCTAAAAAGAATATCATGTCCCTCAAAGCTTTGTGATGACATATTCTCTGATTTGTGCTACATGATCATTATTTTTGAGTGAGCTTCATGGTCAGGGAAGAAAATTGCCACTGTTTGAGAATAAAATGGTCAAACAAGAAGCTGATCAAGTGGTCCTTGAATATTCTTATAAAATTAATGACATGGATGAAAAACTCGAGATCATAGAATATTTGTGTAGTCATTCCCATCATGATTCTGTCGTGGAGCTTCTATCTGAATGGAAAAAGAATTACACTATGTACAAAATCTTTCCACTATAAAACATCAGACTGATGGACACCATTCTAATACCTGAACCAAGTATGGTTGAAACAACCTACTATTTTAGGGGAATGTTGTGCCAATATCAGTGGTTCGGGGCTATCGATGGCCATACCTAAAAGGACCACATGACGGTCACTGCCAACTGCCTATAAAATCATGTCAACATTGATGATTGGAAAATGTTGCAAATAGAGGCATATCCACTGAACTATCAATCCATCCTTATGGAGGTCTTAGGGAACCTATAAGAGGGGTAGATCAAGAACTGGGATCTATGCCAGGGTGTAATATTCACGAAATAATAGGTATGGGCCTAATGGTTTTGCACATCATGTGACTAGTTCAGGGATGAAATGAGGAGGGTAGGCCTGTATAAGGATTTTGGGCTTCTCAATTCGATAGATTCGAACTAAAATGCATAATGCCAGATCTGCTGAGTATGTGTCCATTGAGGACCAACAATTTCCATCTTCTCCATGGGGTGGTGATCATCAGCCTCTAAGAAATTAACTTGATCTTGTGGATTCTGATTCTAGGGGTGATGTACGATGAGATCAACCCCACATAAAACACATGGGAGAATCCATAGTAGATTCCATGACATGTGAAGACATATATTAATCTTCTGCTGAGAAAGGATATGCCATCAGCGAGGGTCATCCATTTCAAAAGTCAGTTTTAATGTTTCTTGGATTTACCACCAGAGAACCCTAGCGACGGGGAGGAGACCCAAAAGAAACTGCCAACAACGCCCCCACCTGTCCAAGGGGAGCTCAACATAGCAAGGAAGGTTCATAAAAGATAATCATGGGGGAAAACCTATGATGGATTTTAGGGAACGACATCAACACTTGGCAGCAACCAATTATTAGGTTGGATGGGTCATCTCGGTGCTCATTTGTGGGTGGATGCTGTCAGTCAGGGATGCACACATGGGTGCACGACCAAACTAATTTATCAAAAAATTCATGCTGGAAATGGGGATACACATCAACCATTGGATTCCAATGCTGGATAAACATTATAGGGTGCTATGGAACATTATAGAAAGGATGAATCCACAATGGGTGTGTGGGGTACTCCACTTCTTGTATTGATGGATTGTAGTGCACATAAGGGATTCCAAATATCCCAACCCTATTTCAACTCATGGATAATTCTTTTGCCAATAAATACTAAACATTGTGAGAATCTCCCCAATCTAGATGAATGATCTATGGTGCCGCTAAAAACCTAGTGGGAGGATGAATTCAATTTCCATTCATTCACACTGCCAACATGGGTGTTCCCCGAGGATGGTCAAAGAACTGAGGAGCCACCAGTGTTATCTCATTGACGTCCTAGGAGGAGTCTTTGTGTCGTGGGTAGATTATTAGCCTATCTTAAAGCTATATAATCCACAACATTTCACAAGGTTGTTCCAGTGCATGTAGAGGCTAACCCTACATGTCTACATGGTAGTAATCCCTTAAGTAAGTTGATGTGTTCTATGGAAAATGTGACTCATGTTCAAAAAAGAATAACAGAAAATGTGGAATGAGGTGCCTATGACTACAGGTACTTACAGGTTGGTTGAGGATTACATAAAGAGGTGGGATATTTCCTAGCTAAGGGGATATTATGAAGAAAAGGACAAGTCATGAAAATGATGGGGCTACCCCCTCAAACCCGAGGTAGGGTTCATATGGTAATGAGAACATGTTGTGGCAGAAGAGCTGGTGCAAATCACAGCGGTGGAGTTGTGGTAGTGGTAGGGCCAGCAATTCTGAGGCCTCTACCAGATAGAATTTGAAGAGGATTTGTGGAATACCCAATGGCTCCAACTGGGTAGAGTAAGGGTGAAGGAAGACAACCAAGAGGGTTTCGAAAGAAATCTACCCAATCTCCAGGGAAGTGGAAATGATTCAGAGACATGCCCAAGGATTATAACTATACAGTGGTTTAGGAAACCTGGGATGTCAACATGAAATTCATTATTCATTCTTATATTTGGGACCACCTTAACCATATTGTGATGGACTTGTTAGAAATCAGTTATGCCTTGGGTGACTTTTTGGTATCTCAGTTTGTGGGGGAACAATACATGACTATTATGGAAGTCATTGTGAATTCCCAGGGCACTCCACGTCTAATGAAAAATTGGGTGAAAGAGATACTCATTCAAAAATCCCCACCAAAACTATTTGTTGCTGAGGTGAGGGATTGTTTTCCAACTTCTGAAGAATTAAAACGATCCTGGGGAGAAGATGCTGACATGGGAAGTCCTTTGGAGGAAGATGATGTTACAGTTTTGTAGCTAGAATAATTCTCCAAAACTCTTAATGTATACTATAAACCATTAAATTGTTTCATAAATTTATCCATATCATATTGGATTATCGAATAACATTTACCATGTGCAAGAGATCCTTATACTAAATCCTCCTTCCCACATGATGACAGACATAACTTCAGGATTCGTCCCTGGGGTGGTGGTTAGTGCAAGGTTAAATAGGGTTGTGAAAATGAGAGAGATCGTTATAGAATATTTAAAACTTCCAAAAAAATAAGGGTGGCCATGTCCTGGGATTTAAATAGTAATCAATCAAAGGCGTGATCAGATATTCATCCTTTGTAAGTCGTCTTCTTCTTTTTCCTGTCAAGTCATAAATGTTCTCTATCAGGCCAGGATGAATAATATTTTCCATGTCCAAATAGTCCTTCAGGTAGCGAATGAAATGATAGTGAGGATGGCCTTGGTATATATAACTAATTTATTGAGGGGAACACCGATTGTCATGGAATCAGACACCCAGGTTGATCAGACCGCAATGATCATATCATTGGGTAGGCCTGATGGAGAAGATGAATATGAAATTATCAAGGTTGAATGTAGTGATAAATACTAAACACATGATAAGGAACCCAACCTATATAATGGTATTTTATTGGGAGACGCTAATGTAGAGATTCTAGAGGCATTCCAGGAATATGAACCTACTGACTTAGAAGATCTAGATGAGGCATCTTTTGATGGGGAGGATAGTAAGGTTGTCCATCCCCCGTCATGCAAACTGATCAAGAACTTCCTTGAAGACACTGCACAATCAGATTTGATAAGACAAATGATACGAATTCAACCGTTGCTATGAGATCTATGTGTTGGAGGGGTATATGCATGAAATCAACATATTCTCATCTAGGACTATCTCACAGAGAAGATATGGGAGTATGATCATGGACTCAGTGTTGGCTGGTAGCGAAGGAAGTCCGTAATCCCCAAGAAACATCATGAGGCTCAAAAATATATCAAACACTTAGAAACATGGTTTATTGAGCTCTCTTCTTTAACCACCAACCAAATAAATCTCATATCTCAATTACAAGTCCAATTCACAGAAGATGAGTAAAAACTGATCCATGAATCCCGCAAGGTGATCAACCTCTGAGCTGAGCTGACCCAAGTGTGGATCAAGGATGACGTTCTCCACCCCGTGTCCAATAGGAAAGAGAGGGAGCACAAAAGGTGACAGAAAATCATAGATTCCAAAAACAGAAGGGTGGTGGAGTTTAGATGCTCTATCGAAGGGGCCAACCCATAGGGACAATATTTTTCTTAACTCATAAACATATCATAATGATTTCTTGATAATTCTGATTGTGTGCATCAAAATATTGGTACTTATTATATTATTTCACCCCAACTACAGAGAATCAACTTATAATCAATCCTCAAGATCACGTGGGCCATGAATGATGTGAGAAACAAGGTACGTCCATGAGATTTCTCACCATGGGTATAGTAGTGTCAACCAATCATCATGAAATTGGGGTCTATTTCACCACACAGAGTTTTGAAATGAGGGAGGTGTCTATTAAATAGATATTAAGGATCTCATATTAGCGAAACTACAATTCCCAACATTCTCTAGTGCACGAGAGGGATAACACTAGGGTCATCCAAATCAATCTGATCAAAGGGAAATGAGAGGTGTGAATCATGATAGAAATAATTTGAAGCACATTGGGGTGGAATGAATATGGGGGATATTTGTTGACTATTTTCAAAAAAAAGTACCCTTACCACATTAGCTTGAAATGGGAACAAAAAATTTAGTATTGATCTTTGAATATGTTCGAAACATGAGACTTGTATCTGATTTTTTTTTAGATCCTCTGGGACCATGTCCTTGGATGGTAGGAAATCCAAAGAAGCATGAGACTTGTCCATTAGGGGGTCTCTTTAGACATGAAAAAGGATAAGGATCTAAAATAAAAGGAATAAAAAGCATGGTGATGGTGTGATGGGATGTTCAAATGAAGTCCAACACTCTTGAAATTTCCCCACTGTGATAAAATCACCTTGGTTGGGCGTATCGATCAGAAAAAAATCAAAACCTTCTCTATATAGGACCTATTGGATGAGGGCCTAGGATTATAAATTTACTTCATGAAAATGAGGATTAAAGAAATTTAGTTTAATATCATATAGTAAAGTTAATGGGTGGAATATTTGAACATCATATGACTAAGACATTGCACATAGATTATGTTCATACTTCCTGGACCCTAGAAAATAGTTTTGAGTCATGTTACAAGGACTATGGGATCCTATTTTGAGGTTATAGAGTTTCGAATGTAGTCGGGGCCCACGGTCTGGGGAGGTTAGTGAACTTGGGGATAGACCCGAAGATAGAATTTCTGGGCATTCAACATATCCTACAAATACAGCAATCAATACATTTTTAGTTTTTGATATGTCGTGAATTTTAAAATCATGTGGTAAGGATGATAGAGACGTGGTATCCCCACATGAATTGTATGGTGCAGCTACGGATACCCAACGTGAATGAGGAAAAAATATTTCCACACCACACCATATATCTTCAATAGATACCTAGGTTAATAATTGTTAAAAAGAGGTTCCAGACTCTGTTGTTGGAATTTCATTAGTGTCACTATGTATCACATAAGGGTTGGAATCAATCCACACATAGTTATTGAGATGTCATGTAGTTTAGCGTCATGTGGTAAGGATAATAGTGATATTTGATTAAGGTTGAAGATATCAAACCATAGACATGCAACTTTACATTGTGGGTATAAAACTTATAGAAATACCTAAGTCCGCGTGATCTATGATTGACACAAGAAACATGAGGAAAAAGAAGATATATACAATACACATAAACACATGACGAGGGAACATATGTGTGGGGACAGAGATGACTCCATGATGCCAGTTCACCTACCCAACATGCAGAGCTGTTCGAAATAATGAAACTATGGGTATTTAAAATCCATCCAGACATAAGGATGTGATAAGGAATGTGAATCACAAGACCAAAATTTGGGACAAGGTCATGCAGGTGATAATAATAGAGGATAAATATTGATCATGTCCAGAACAATGTATCCATGTAATGTGTCCTAGTATGTGGAAAAAATTGAGGACCGACCACATACGATGTTCGCTAAATGGGACAGGTATCAAATTGTCATTTCAGATCCTTTAGGACGTTGGCCAATGATGTTAGGTGAGCCAATGTGGTATAGGGCTAGGTTTTCTGGGGGCCCTTTCAGATGTGAATCATGATGGAGACCAAAACTAATTGCACAAAAATCTTGGTGGTGGGATGATATAATGTGCATGTAAAATCCAACACTCAAAGTCTAATACCACAACACATCTGAGCATTTTGATTCGGCACAAATGTGGTCGAGGGATTCAACCAAATTTAGTTGACCTGAAGAGATGAGTAAGGAAAAGGCGAATAATGGGTTGATCAACCTAGGGATAGACCTGGAGACAAAGCTTCCTAGATTTAGTACATATCCCATGAGGATGGGAATTAAGCTACAAGTAGTTCTTAAGATTCTACGGACATTAATGTAATGCGATACGGATGGAATTGAAAGAGGATACTCTCAAGGGGGAGTACACTATGTGGCCATTGTAAAAATCACATGAAGGATGACTAAAGAGTCCTCCCACCATACAACACACCGTCAAGAGGGGACCCAAGATAAGACCTTGGGGCCTAAAGAGAAGGTCAGAATTTCAATTTATGGGGCTCAACTTAGAGACAAATTTCTTGGGAATTATTACATATCCTGCAAGGGAAGGAATCAAGCAACACATAGTTCTTTAGATTCTATTTAGTTTGACATCATGTGGTAAGGATTGAAGGTAAAAGGGAAAATTTTCAACGGGTTCCATAACATGAGACTATTATATACCCCTTGTGAATGATGAAGAAAGAATTCCACCACAACACATGATCCCAAACTAGGTCCAAGGGGCCAAGTGAAAGAGAACTTTTTTCAAACATGGGGATGGACATGTAGACAAAACATATGGGTTTTCCTACATATCCCATAATGATTGGAATCAATACATACATAGTTATTGAGATGTCCTGCAATTTAATGTCATGTGGTAAGGACATAAGAATGCAGAGGTCCTCTTAAGGGGGCACATGGTGTGGAAAATAAAAGCCTCACATGAATGAGGACCAAAGAGGCCCACACAATGCCACAAGCTCCTAGAAGAATCCATAAGTTGAGAGATAGAAACAGTAGGAACATTGGGATGAACCCTAAAAAATATGTGAGCTTTCCTACATATTCTGTAAGGGCAGGAATCAACTCACACATAGTTCTCTAGATGTCGTGTAGTTTAATATCATGTTGTAAGGACAGATGCGATCGTAGTTTATGTTCATAGAGATCTTACCATGAGGTATGTTTACCATTTGTGGTGTATAGTCATGTAGGATGATGAAGATGTATAGTTTTTATGTCTTTCAGCCTATAAAAATCATGTAATTTAATATCAGGCAGTAAGGATGCAAATCTACTTAGCTAACGTATTTCTTGAGGGGTTTGTAATTCGTGGGAGTGGCAATGTGATCACCATCCATGGTTACTAGAGAGTACTCCCCATTGTGCTAATCCTTGTGAATGATATAATGTCCCACCCATTTTCACGCCAAATTTTGTGGCTTCCAAATGGGTATCATCATATTTCATAGGTCTTGATCCATGCACCTTGAATGAAAGAGAGAAGGTGAACATTCTTATTAAATTCTTTGGAGTTCTTATTCTGGTGCCTCTCCAGATTGTGGAAAGCCCGGAGCATGTTCTCATTGAGGGATTCTAGTTCAGCCACAATGACTTTTTCAACTTTGACTGATGTTTTCTGATCGTAGATCGGTGTGTTAAGTGACATTTACTAGATCTCAATAGGCTTGATTGTCTTTGTTCTGTAAACTAGGGAATATGGTGTATCCAATGGGCAATGTGAGTTTTCATCCAGTAATCCCAAAGAGTGTTGGAGAGATTTTCTGGACAAATTTTCATGTTTCGACCAACCATATCTGGAAAAATGTTATAAAGGTTCTTGTTGAATGCCCCGATCTTCCCATTTACTTGCACATGATAGTGGGAAGTATGGTTGGCAGGACAATATAATTGGTGTAAAATTTCTTTAGTTCAGCTTCATGAAATTTGGTGTTGTTATCAGTGAGAATGACATGAGGAACTCTGAATCGGTAGATGATGTTGGTGATCACAAAATCAATGATAAACTGGACCTTTATTTCCTAGAGTTGGATTTTCTCTACCCACATGGAAAATATATCTGTCGCGGTCAGGATAAACATACATTGGAATGCCGTTGATGGTGGATATGGCCCCACAATATTGATTCTTTAGTCCGTAATGGGACAAGAGTACTTGGTAGTATAAAGAGGCTCTTGCAGTTGATGCACATAGTTATCATGGATTTTACATGCATTGTACCTCTTAGAAAACATTATGCATTCATGGAATGTGGTGGTCCATAAGTTGCCAAACACTCAGATATGGTGGGAGATATTTGGCGTTGTCTGATGAGATCAAGAGGAATTGTTATTAACTTCCTTAATAACCTTGGAAATATCATATCCGTGAATACAATGAAGGATAACACCATCAAACCCATAGTTGTACAAGATCTCTTCAAGGTTGGGACCACTCTAGCAGGTAAACTGGGATACATGCCAATATATTTTCACACATTCTGCTTTTTCTATAGTTAGATTTTTGTGTTGTCAGTACTTGATGAATGGAGTCACCCATTAGGGGTATATTATTCTATGATAGGGGGGCCAAGAGAACCCGATGTGGAGGCACTAGTGGTGAGATGGGTCACCTTCTATCCATCATCATCTAGGGTAATGGGAGTGATTACTCTTCAATGCACCACATGGATGATCAAATAATCATAGTCATGCACAGCGAGAGAAGTATAAAGTTTGTCCAAGGAATCGATTCAAATATTTTGTAAATGAGGAACATGAATGACCTCAAGCGGATAAGGTAATTATGTCATTAGAAAGTGAGGAATATCTAACAGTGGTAAGAGCTCCAGATTTCTGACGATGTAATCACAATTAATATTCTTGATGACTATCATGGAGTCCCCTTAACATGTAAATGGGGAACATCAATCTCGAGAGCCAACTTGAGACCTGTGATGAGAGCCTGATACTCCACCTCATTATTGGTTCAGCCTTCCAACAACATGAACGAGTAGGGAATGAATGATTATGTACGGATGATGAAGATGATACCCAAATCCAAAATATTGAGTCTGGGATCATTAAGCCTCTTGTGTGTTGGCCTTCGGGATGCACCATCAAAGTGCCTCTTCAAACATGGAACACCTTGATCCACTGAGGGGACAAGCTAATCTGGTAAGTCTATATCTAAGGACCGCTCTCTGGGGGCTGGATGGGTGGTGAGGAAAAATTCATGTACCTTACCCTTCATATATTTCTGTTGGAAAAACCTGATCTCGAACTATTGAAGGATCATTTCCCACCAAGATAGATGACCTATCAATATAGGGAGGTTTATAATATATTTCAGTGGGTCTACTATGTACACCTTCTTGATCTTTTGTTGTTGTAGATAGCACACCAACTTCTTCACTATGAGGACTAGTGTGAGGCAGCTCTTCTCGATAGAGGTATATATTGCATCGACATTGAAGAGAATACGTGTAAGGTAGTATATAATGTTCTTTGTATAGAGACCCTATCTTTTCATACATTACTATTACATAATTATAAAGATAAAAAAATAATAGAGTTACCACACAAGGATTTAAAGGTTTTGTGTGTTGGGAAAATTACGACAAAACAAAACATTTATAAGATCAAGAATAAACATTTATTTACTTCCATCTTCTCTATGCACTTATTGGAACATGAATTCACCTATGTACATGTAGTCACTAGAGGATATACATCAAAACGGGTGAGTTAATATCCTATTAAGAGGATAAATAAAGAAAAATATAGCATGGGATGATCATAATCATAACATCATCATCAAAATCATGATAAGAAACATAAATGAAAGACTTGAAATGTGGAAATTCATAAAACGAAACATCATGTGTTAGTGGTCATCTACTACATATGGTTTTGAACAAATATAGCATCATGTTCACATATTATTTAAATTTAAATCATGAGATTAATCCCTTTACCCAATGCATTGGAGTGCTATGTAATTCTAGGAACACCCATCACATCATAACATTTCCATTATCATGCATACCACATAGAACATATACCAAACCTGAACATAAATAACCATGGAAATAAATGGATTTCAACTAATAAGATCACCTTCATAAACATTAGGTTCCCAAAAGAAAGAGGGAATGACATAATTGATTCAAGAACTACCAACCTTGAGTGAGAAGTGAAAGGTGTGTTCTTAACATAAGAGTTCTTTAGGATAACATTTTGTTTAACATAAACTCCAATGGAACACATTTATATCATAGAAAAGGAAAGAAAACTGTGAACTAATTATTTTTCATGAGTAACCATATCAAATATAGAGTGAAAGAGGGAGAACCCAAAGAATTAATGTTGGGTATGAGAATTTTTCCCTTACCTTGTATATGAATGCTTTCTTCACTTCAATGTCCTCTAGAATCCTCCTCTTGAGAACCCCTTTAGAGAACCTAAGATTGGTATTTTGATGATAGAAGAAGCTCTTAGATGTTGGGGGGGTAGCGAATATAGTTGGGAAGTGTTTGGTCAGGGTTTGAAGCTTGAGAGGTGTGAGTAATTGTGGTTTTGATGGGTGGTATTTATACTGGCGGGGAGAGGGGTTCTCTTAATATTTTTATAATTAGTTAATTAATTTACACAAAGATAAGAAATAGTGATGATTCCAAGAAAAAGAATATTAAATAGGGAATGTGAGATCAAGATTTTGGTTCTTAAATCACTTGTGATGTCAGCAACATTGGGTATAAATTATAATTTATATATATGGTAAATTAATGTTTTTTCCTATTCACCAAAAATTCATGAATTTTAGAAAAATACCAAAAATTAAACCAAACCATTGTTAATGTGTAGAATAAAAAAATGAATCACATTTTTCAATATAATGTTTCTAAATATTATTAATTTATTTTTTAATTAATATTATAATTTATTTGAACAATACAGTTTTTAGAATTAAAACTCATTTTATGATGTTTTCAAAAATTTCATAAGGACTTCTTAAATTATCATAAAACCAGAAGGAATAGAATTTTTAATTTATAAACACATTTTAGGAAAATAAATATTATTTTGAATTAGTTAATTATTAATCTTTTATGACTTAAAAAAATAAAAATTCTTTTACTATGGTCAAATTGTCTCTTATAAGATGTCTAAATTTTATTTAACCAATTATGGGTAAAGATAATATAATTTTGGTCGATTTACTATTAATATGGGTTGTACTACTATTCATAAGGTTATGTGACTATTCAAAATGGTTGGTTACTATTAACCAAAAATAATGTTTGTCTTAGCGGACTCCAAACATCTTACTGATAAAACATCGGGTCGTTACATTCTTCCCCCCTTAAGAAAATTTTCCCTTGAAATTTTGTTTTATAGAAACAAGTGAAGGTAATTATACACCATCTTCTCATTTGGGTCCCATGTTGCTTCTTCAAACATATGGATCCTACCAAATAATTGGAGAAGGTGGGTTTTATTACTTTATAGAACCTTATATCTCCAGTCCAGAATCTTCTTTGGATGCAACTCATAAGAGATATCATCTTCCAAATGTACCACCTCTAAGTTCAGAACATGTGAGAAATCTAGTATGTACTTATTCAAGAGTGATAAGTGAATCAAATCATGAACTTGAGCCATATTTGGTGGATGTGAAAGCTGATAGGCCATGGATCCTCTATGTTCAAGGATCTCAAAAGGGCCAATGTACCTCGGTCTTAGCTTCCAATTCCTTCCAAACTACATGACCCACTTCAATGGTGATATTTAAAGGAAATCCTTATCTCCAATGTTCAACTCCATGTCCCTTCAATGGTTGTCAGAATAGCTCTTTTTCTGACTCTGAGCAGCTTGGATGTGTTTTTAGATGACTTGAACATTCTCTATCATCCCTTTCATAAGATCGGGTCCATGTAGCATTCTTTCTTCAACATAATACAAACATGTTGGAGTTTTACATCGCTTTCAATGAAAATCTTCATATGGAGCCATCTGAATACTTGAGTGGAAGTTATTGTTGTTTGAGAACTAAACCAATTGGAGATACTGATCACATCTACCATTGAATTTTAAAACGGTGGCTCTTAGCATATCTTCATGTGTCTGAATAGAACATTGAGACTGGACATCAGTTTGGGAAAGATAGGTCATGCTAAAATTTTATTCCGTACTCAATGTATGTTGAATACATCTCAAGAATTTAGACGTTAACCATGGATCACGATTAGATACAATTAAGAGTGGAACACCATGCGGTCACACCACTTCCTTCACATATAACTTTGCAAGTTGTTCAAGCAAGAGATCTTCCCAAATAGCAATAAAATGGGTAGTTTTAGTGAGTCAGTCAACCAAAACCCATATCGCATTATTTCCCTTTGATATCTTTAGTAAACCCATGAAAAAGTCCATAGTGACATTCTCCCATTTCCACATTGGAATAGGAAATGGTTTCACTATCCCTTTGGACTTTTTTTCTTTTCTTTAAATTGCGGACATACAATGAACTTTGATATGTATTTTGAAATCTCCTTCTTTATGTTATCCCACCATAAGTGTTTTCATAGATCTCGGTACATCTTGGTGCTTCCAGGATGGATAGAGAAATTTGTGCTATGTGCATTGACCAGAAGCACCTTCTTTATCATGGGTGATGAAGGAACCCAAATCCATGTTCCAAACCGAGTAACTCTATCATTGTTGATATGGAACTCTTATATCATTCCTTCCTTTATTACATTCACCTTTTATTGTAACTCTATATCATCCCTTTGTACCGCCTTAATCATCTATTAGTTTTATGGTTGCACAATCATTTTTTCATGGTAGGATTTATCCACTACCCTTATGATTTCTTAATCCATACTTTTCATATCTAGGAAGATGGGGAATTTCTCAATCCTTAACATTGATAGAGAAACACGTTCTATTCTACTTAGAGCATCAGCAACCTTGTTCGCCTTTCTGGGATGATAGTGAATAGATAAATCGTAATCATTGATTATATCTAACCATCACCTTTGACTCATGTTGAGCTCCTTTTGTGTGAATATATATTATAGGCTCTTGTGGTCGGTTTATATGTCACACGTCTCACCATAAAGTTAGTGATGCCAGATTTTCAAGGAAAAAATCACGAATGACAGCTCTAGATAATGCATTGGGTAGTTATTCTCATGGATCTTCAACAACCATGAGTCATATGCTATTACATTATCATTTTGCATGATTACACAACTGAAGCCTTTATTTGAAGAATCACTGTATATCACATAATTTTACCCACTTTTTGGTAATGTGAGTCTTGGTGTAGTGATAAGCCTAACCTTAATCTCATTAAAGCTTCCCTCGTATTATTTCATACAGGCACAATTTACCCATTTCCATGATAACTTTATTAGAGGGCTTGACAATCATGAGAAATTTCTCACAAAACATCGGTAGAACCTAACTAATAAAAAAACCTATAGATTTCTGTGACACTAGAGGGAATAGTCTATTCCTCAATCGCATTCACTTTTGAAGGGTATACATAAATTCCATCACTTGTGATCACATGTCCCAACAACATGACTTTCTTCATCCAAAAATCTCACTTTCTGAACATGGCGTATGACTTATACTTTCAAAATATTTCCAACACAAGTCTTATATGTTATTTATGTTCCATATTTATCTTGGAGTATATGATAATATCATCAATAAACACTACCACAAATTTTTTGATGAATTTTCTAAAGAAATTATTCATAAAATCCATGAAGATTATAGGGGAAATAATTAGTCTGATGGGAATCACCAGAAACTCATAGTGCCCAAACCTTGTACAAAAGGCAGTTTTCTAAATATCTTCATTGTTCACCTTATGTTGATGATATCCATAATAGAGATACAACATTGAGAAGTGTTGAGATCATCTTAACTAATCTAACAATTCTTCAGTCCATGGAAGAGGATACTTTTTCTTGATGGTGATCTTGTTGAGTTCCCGATAATCGAAACACAACTGCATTGTTACATCCTTCTTCTTCACAAAGAGCACTGGTGCACCCTAAGGTTATTGACTAGGGAATATAACTACCTTTTCCAAATTCTATTGCAGCTGCTTATTTAACTCCTCCATTTCAATAGGAGTCATCCTACATGGACACATTGAGATAGGATTAGCTCTAATTATGAGTTTTAATGACAACTATACCTCACAATCCAGGGGAAGCCCAGGAATCTCTTTAAAAAATAAAACACTATATTCCCTCACGATGGGAATTTCCACAGGGTTGGCACTTTACATTGACTCAACCATTTAGGTAAGGTATGATTCATCATAGGGAATCAACACCCACACCATTGAAGGATTCTTCAAAGGTGATTAAGGATCTTCCTTGCATTTGTAGAAGATCATGGGATGGTTTGAAATATGAAAAGATATTTCTTTTTCTACATAGTTGATGTGTTCTCAATATAACGAGATCCAATCCATTCTTATTATAGCATCGAAATCCACCATGGCAAGTATTATGAGAGTAATAGAATGAATATTCCCACATATGCCAATAAGAGAAGAGTTGAACACTTGGGTTTCAATGACTTCACCACTTGGTGTTTTTACAGATCTATCTACTTCATGGTTTTGGGGCATCAATTCTATAGTTCAATCAAACATTCAAGATATAATGTAGTGCATAGAACTAAAATAAAATAATATTTTTTCCATTATTGTGTGAATAGAAAGCATACATTGTACGGCTTCATTATCTTTCTCTAATCCGGTAGTAGTTATTGCATAATTTTTCCCTAGTTCCTTTAGTTTTAGTGGATGATGATGCTGATTACCCTTGAGGACTCAATGTTTAGTGCACAGGCTTTCATAGTTCCCTTGATTCCTATAGTTCTAGCAATGATCCATGGTTGGTGATCCCCTTTTACCCACAAAATTATCCTCACTTATCATATCCTTTCAACACTCATGAGCATGGTGTCCTTCTTTCCCACACTTGAAGCATTTCCCCATCCCTTTGAGTAAGTTACATGGATAAATATTCCCAAATTTTTTGCATGTGGTTCATTGAGTATTCTTCCCACCATTCTCATTAGATCCCCTGAATTGAAACTATATCTTTTGTTTCTTATCAACATATCCATGGGACCATTCTCCAAACTCCATCTCCACTTTGAGATCACATCAAATAACTTCTTCATAACCCCCAAAGTCTCGAATTACAATATCCTTTCGAAGGTGTGGTTTTAACCCACTAATGAATATATCGATTTCTCTATCATTGTTGATATCAAAACCTGAAGAGTACATTTCATGCCTTGTGAAATTATTTTCGTATGACGTGACAGATTCTCCTTCATTTTTCATGAGCTCTGTGAATTCTCTCTCCATCTTTATACAAAGAGTGTGTGGGAAATACTTTTTAAGAAAAATGATCTTAAAGTATTATCATTCCATATCTTCATTTCATCTCTTGTCTTGGTGTTCATAGTCAAATCCCACCATTGATCGGAATTCCCATTTAGATGATAAATGTCTAGGGTCACCTTCTCCATCTTAGAATAGTGTATCACGGAATATATCTTCGCCATGGAGTTGAACCACTGTTCCAAAACTAGTGGGTCAGAATATCCACTAAAGGGCGGTGTTCGTTGCCACATAAAACACTCAATAGACAGTTGCTACATCTTTAGTGGAGGAGGACATTCCCCATTATTTTGGTCATTGCTCATAACCTAAGATAGTTGGGAAAAAATCTCCCAAAAGTTTTGAACTCCACCTTCCAAATCATTGGGGATGTCGCTCGGGCAATCACTACCTTTACATTCACATGGGTTTGTTGGTATGGTTTCTCCTAGTTCCCACCATTTTATAAAATGGAAATATTTAGAAGAAAATACCAGTCATCAAGTCACGAATAAATAACATACTCATTTTTACTATTTTCATTAATGCATAACTTATGGGATCCCTATGTAAAGCTTCTTGTGTTCATATTTTTACTTAGTTTAATACTATGTGTTTTCTCTAGGGTTCACTAATCAAAATTCTAAAATAAAATAAACCATTCATCTAATACAATCTATAGAGACCCTTCCTTTTAATATTTTACTATTACATCATTATAAATACAAACAACACAATATTATTACTCCACAAGGATCCAGAGATTTAGTGTCTAGGGAAAACTAGGTCCAAACATAACATTTACAACAACAAGCTTAAACATTTATTTAATTACTTCTTCTATAGCCTCTTATCGGAACTTGAAATATTTATAGCACATGTAGTCACTTGATGATATGCATCGAAAATGGGTGTGATAAAACCATAGTAAAAGGATATATAAGAACCGTCATGTCACCCTACCCACAAGGTGTACCCCTCCTGGGCCAACAATGTGAGAAGGGAGATAATGACCCCCGAGTCCCACCTTCAGTAGGCCCTCGGTTAGCGACTAGAAATGAGGGTATAGTAAACACAAAAATTTGAGGCATTACACTCAAAGAGAACACATGAGAAATATATAGATAATACATACACCCATCAACTCCAACTCGGACAATAATATAAATTAAATCCCAAGTACACATATGTAATTTCATGCAAAACAACTACAACTGAAAGGGTAAAAACTGCAAATACCCAAAAGAAAGTAAAAATATCAGCAACCGCAGACCTGAATAGCTCTTGCAACACCAATCTAGTAGAATCTAGCTTGGTCTCCAACCTACTCCAAGTGACCTGAAATACAGTTTATATATACATAGGATGTTATAGAAGTATACTCAGTAGGATCCTCTCCAGAGCATCTCGTTCAAAAGTAATGAAATCATGCTAAAGCACATTGAATAGAAAGTGAAACTAACTCATCCCCTGAATAGGTATACTAGGTTACCATCATCAAAATGGATACTCTCACCATTTAAAGCATACAAGAGTATATAATATAATAAAAAATATCAAGGGTACCATTCTACTACTTCCCCACTGGTTTTCCTCTTTTCCCCAACGTCGCATGTCCTATGCATCTCTCTCTAAACACACTTTCCCGTAGACACCTGGGTGAAGATATACAACACAAACCTCGTGAAAAAAAAACTACAATGTCTATATAAGCAACGTAACCATGTTTTGTATGGGAGCCACCACATGTCTCATAACATGTATCAAACGTTAGGCATTATACGTCAAGACATTATAGCCTATACACCTAGTATGGACCCTCAAGCCATCACATGTTATACATGTTACATCGATAGTAGTCCATAGGAAACTATATCCTGAATATATGTGTGCGAATAAACATAAGAAAATACATCCCTCTACATACATATATGGGTAAAACTAAAGTTGATTCCCACAAGTACAAGTAACTACCCAGAGAAGAGAGCGGGGAAAAGGGGGGTAGTTAACCATCCATCCTCCCACCTGAATGGTGGGGAATACACCCCCACTACTCAGATTCCTAGGGGTGTTAGTTTCCCTAACTGATGGGGTGGAGTAGCTTAAGAAACAACAAAAGTACAGAATATACTATATCTCACAACCACACTATAAGCATAACATACTCTTAGACTCAACTGCAGCTAACGTCTCTTGGACTCCCAACTGCCACTTCTAAGACTAGGTATCATGTAAAAAAAAACAATTTAAAGAGCTTTAATACATTACATCATTACCTTTTTATCAGTTTCACTTCAGGTCAAATAATTCTTTAATCATTAATTAACCAATAATAAATTCCACATTATATTTCATTTGCATCACACACAAAGTTCACTATTATGTTAAATTGCTACATCATCATTGCCTCCCATAAATCTCCAACCCCATGGGTTAACATCATTTATTTAATCATTTATTAACAACATTATTACTTTCATATATTCCCAAGAATTTTAGAAACACATTCTACGCTACTAAACACAAGGGGATCAACACGTTGAGTAGATGAACTACATGTCGAGTCTTTGTCGCCTATAGCAAGAGCATAGACCCATTTTCCCTCAGGAAGATAATAAAGGAATGCATGTGGTATACCCTATGCGTATTTTACCCTTTTGGAAGGAGGGTAAGAAAACCAGGTTCCTTGACTAGTGGGAAAATTAAAGAACATAAACAACCAATAAGAAACAGCAAGAATACAAACATTCAAATCCAACCTCTTCCATCATCTCTGATGTCCTCCTTGACACCCACTTGTACAAACTGATGCATCTCACCACTTTAGGCATCATCTTCTTTGACAAACAATAGGGATCCCTACCACCAAATATCAAAACTGCCTTATAGGATCCCATCACAACTCCAGAATCAAGAAAAAACAAATCAACTAGGCTATTAGCCCTTAAGAAAACAATAGGGTAACACAGAACACTACGATGTATTATCTTATATCAAAAAACAAGTCATTTAATCCATATGTAATTATCTGATTTATTATTTTCATTTACCAGCTAGGGGAAAACTAAACCGTAAGATATCACAAATAATTAGACATGATTATTGCCTCAATTTGATTAAAATCAAATTACAACAAGAAGAACTAGACTCATTTAAATTCCTCCTTATCATTTGCTAAATGATTATTAATTAATTCTGGATTTACATTATTTACCAATTCCCATCAAGAACAAAAATCTAGACAATGAAAACATAGATATCACCCTATCTAGAAAAATAAGAGGGAATAACATATAACTTATATCCATTTATTATTCAGGTTAAAATATTTATTATGTAAATTCCATTTTGATCTAGTGGGATAAAACATGAAAACTCTTTAGGTGCACATAAAAGTAAAGTTAAGAAACTAATCTCTTTCCTCAAATGGTTCATTAAGTTCTTTATATGAGAACAAGACATACAATAGATTACGATCTCCCCTCCCCTACAACAACTATATCCACTCGAGGATGCAAAGACACCACCACACTAGTCAATACCCAAGAAAATCCCATTAGGAACATGGAGATAGAATTCCATAAAAGGGTATGGAGAATGATTAGGAGATGAATCCAAAAGAATGATAATAGATCATACCAAATATAGATGATTGATCAATACTCCCTAGTTGCATCAAAATAGAGGGGAACTAATCTAAGGAGGATTGTTTGACCACACAACTCCTACAGGAAGCAAAGAAATGTTTGAGAATCTCACACTAGAGAATAAGGAGGAATAACTATAGAGGAAGATATCTCGTCACATTTGAAGATTTATGGTAGCAGTAGTTTAAGATATGATGGATTTTCAATTAAAAAGAGGATCGCATGAAACCACGTGGTTGACCAAGTAATGGCATCTGAAGCGTTAGGAAAATTAATATAGGAGTTATGGATTATGAATCAACCTTAGAGTCATTAAAATGAGTCTTTAAATGCATTTAATATCAAATGAAATGTCAAAGGGTTGAAATTATAGGGACTTGGAAACATTGTTCATGAACTCGAAATTTGCAAAAGGAAATAAAGGCAATCGTTGGAACCTCACCATTCAAGAAACAATATTCATGAACTCAAAATTTGGAAATGGAAATAGAGGATACCATTGGAACCTCACCGTTTTGGAAACACTGTTCATGAACTTAAAAA
Organism: Viscum album; assembly: GCA_963277665.1. Taxonomy (NCBI): domain Eukaryota; kingdom Viridiplantae; phylum Streptophyta; class Magnoliopsida; order Santalales; family Viscaceae; genus Viscum; species Viscum album. Next base: position 1,968,453,890 of record OY728150.1, read on the forward strand.
TTGGAAAATGATATAGAGGATACCGTTGGAACCTCACAGTTATAGAAACAATGTTCATGAACTCAAAATTTGGAAAAGGAAAAAGATGATACCATTGGAACCTCTCCATTCTGGAAACATTGTTATGGGACTTTAAATTTGAGAAATAAAATAGAGGCTACCGTTGGAACCTCATCATTCTAAAAACAGTGTTCTTGAACTCAAAATTTGGTCAATGAAATAGAGGCCACCATTGTACCCTCACCATTCTAAAAGAACAGTTCAAGAACTAAAAATTTGGAAAAGGAAATTGGGGATACCATTGTAACCTCACCATTCTGGAAAACATTTCATGAACTTGAAATTTTGTAAAGAAAATAGAGGCTACTATTGGAACCTCAACGTTTTGGAAATAGTATTCATGAACTCGAAATTTGGAAAATGAAGTAGAGGCTACCGTTGGAACCTCACCGTTCTGGAAACACAATTCAGGAACTCGAAATTTTAAAAAGGAAATAGAGGCTACCATTGGATCCTCACTATTTTGAAAACACTATCCATGAAATCAAAATTTTTTAAAGGATATAGTGGCTACCGTTGGAACCTCGCTGTTCAGGTAACACTGTTCACGAACTCGAAATTTGGAAAAGGAAAGTGAGGCTACCATTGGATCCTTACCATTATAAGAACACTATTCATAGAACTATAAAATTGGAAATGTGTTGGGGATATATCACCTTGGCCTCTGGGAGCACCTCAGACACCAAATTTCGGAAAAGGAATGGACCGGAGAGGTCTTGGACACTTCATCAAATACCTTTCAAAACATTATCCTCCTTGAGATTTCAAAACCCACCAAAAGGGAAACCGAAACAGAGTCCGAACAACCACCCATTGAGATACCACTAAAACGAGAGAAAGCCACATGTATCAACCAAAGAAAGCCATATCATAAAAATAAAAGGTGTACAAATATAAAGTGAACATTTTTTTAAACATAAAAATAGTTAAACAACAAAAAAGGGTACTGAGCATGTATCTGTGACTCACATTCCCAAGTACTCTCCTCCACGCCACTATGTCACCACATGACATGATCCAAGGGGATAGAATTCCCATGCAACACCTTCTCTTAGAGATATTGGATATTAACCATCCACTCTTCAAAGGTCGCATTATCATCAAAATAGATCTCTCCCCAATCAATGATGTGAGAGTAAACATGAAGATAACGACGGAGATGTGACTCATGAAAAACATCATGTATCAGGCTCATCTACGGGAGAAGTGCTACTTGATACGCCAAGGCTCCAACATGAGCCAACACCATGAAAGGTGAAACAAATTGGGGAGAAAGATTACTCCCACAACCAAACCTTTGCATCCAACGATAGGGAGAAACATTCAAAAAAACATGATCCCCAACATCAAAATCCAAAGGTCTCCACCTTTGATCGGCTTATGATTTTGGACGATCCTGCACTGTCATCATCCTCTCACGAATCACCTGAACCATATATATTGTATTCTACAGTAGTTTTGGTTCATGAATTTCTGACTCTCTTACCCTAGTCCAGCATAATGAAGAATGGCAAGGATATCCATACAAGGCATCAAATAGCGCCATAGCGATGGTGGAGTGAAAACTTTTTTTGTAAGAGAACTCTGATAAGGGTAAGTGTCTCATCCATGAACCTCAAAAATTGAATACACATGAGCGGAACACGTCTTCAAGAGTCTGGATAGTTCGCTATGACTGAACATACATCTTATGATGATAAGTAGTGAAAAGGAAAAAATGGGGACCAAAAGCATAATGGTGACCTCTCTACAACCTAGAGGTAAAATAACGATCTTGATCGGAAATTATTATCCTTGGGACTCCATGAAGTCTCACTACCTCTTCCAGATAATGCCTTCAAAAAACATCCACTAAGAATGACTAATTGATCTCTATGAAGTGGGATGAATATTATAAATGATCCACTATAATCCAAATAGCATCATGTCTTATCTAATCTTAAGGTAAACCAATAACAAAGTCCATTGATATGACCTCCCACTTACTCTAGGGAATATCTAACGGCTGGAGAAAACCACAAGGATCAAGATGTTCATCATTTACCTTCTTGAAGACCAATCTTAGAGACACAAACTCTGCAACTACACACTTCAACCCAGACCACCAAAACTGACTCCTTAAGGCTCGGTACATCTTTTTCATGTCAGGATGAACCACTAAAGGTGAACTATGGAACCCTCTGAGATCCATATCACACATTTCTAATGGAAAAATAGCCTTCCACGATACAACACATAGTGTTGTTCATCCTTAGAACAACTAGAAAAGGCATCGTCTCAAAAAACTCAGTATCTCTAGACCTCTACCTTAAGATCCCTCAACTGGTAATACTCTACCCGCTGAACCAGAGATAAATTCCCCCACATCCTAAAAAGACATCATCTACCACCAACTTCTCCCATATCGAGTTGTAATACCAAAAGTTGTTCTATAACTCTCCAATAATCTCCCGATTCACGCACTGCATCACTACGTGACTTTCTGCTCAGCACATCAGCTAAAACATTCCCCTTTCTAGGGGTATACGATATTTCAAATATTAATTCTTGTAAGAACTCCATCCCCTGATGTTGTCGTAAGTTTATGTCATGTAGTGAGAAAACATACCTCAGGATCTTATGATCGTTGAAAGCCACAACGTGCTCCCCAATGAGGTAATGTCGTCACAACATAGGAGCTAACACCACAGATTCCAACTAAGGATCGTGTGTTAAATTGTTTTGTTTATGGGGATGTAACTACTGAGACCCATAAGAAACAACTGATCTCTTCTGCCTCATAACACAGCCTAACCCCAGATGTGAAGCATTGTAGAAAACATCAAACTGAACTCCCTCTGCTGGAAGACAAAGAACTGAAGAACATACAAACTTCTCCTTCAGATACTTGAAATAAAGATTGCACTTATCAGTCCACATGAACACATGATCCTTCCTTGTATGTGCTATTAGAGAAGACAGAACCCGAGATAAATCGGCTACGAACCTCCTGTAGTAGCCTGTAAGACAAAAGAAACATCGAACCTCTTCCACTGTATTGGGGGTTCTCATGACAAAAATGCATCTCTCTTCGATTGATCCACTGGTACTCCATGTTGGGAGACAAAATTCCCCTTGAAATAGATTTATCATGCCCAAAACTCAAACTTCGACAACTACCCAAATAGCTAATGTTGATGAAGATCTCCAAAAGCAGCATGTAGATGCTCTACATGCTTCTCCATAGACTTTGTCCACACATGGTATTCGTTGATGAAAACAACCAAAAACTTATCCAGGAACTCACAGAACACACCATTCATCAATCCGATGAACGCATCTAGATCATTCATCACACCGAAAGACATTACAAGGAAATTTTAATTCCCATTATGACAACAGAAAGTAGTCTTCGAGATATCCGCATCCTTCACACGCATCTAATGATATCCTGAACGCAAGTAAATCATTGAGATCCAATATTTACCCTTCAGTTGATCAAAAAAATAATCAATCTGCAGAAGTGGACTATGATTATTCACTGTCACTTTTTTTAATTGATGATAATCAATACACAACTAAAAACTACTTTCAACCTTCTTTACGAAAAAAACCAATGTGCCCCCTATGACACACTCATCTAAACAAAACTGAACTCTAACATACCATCAAGCTATATAAGTATCTATTGTAACTCAGAAGGGGCCATCATATATGGAGACATAGAAATAGGAGATGATCCTGAATGTATCTCGATCCTAAACTCGACCTCTCGTTGAGAGGGTATTGCTACAACCTTCTCTGGAAAAATATCAGGGAACTCTTCTACGACCCTAGGAAATTCCAACTACTGAACCTCTGAAGAACTCAACATCAGCTCATCCTTCATGGATGATAAGGATGAAATGCACCTCTGACCCATCTGAGTGTCTCGCACACAAAAAAACTATGATAGATCTATATCTGGATCGAAAAACACAACTATCCTCTTAATGTAATCAATGATACCCAGCACCGAATACAACCAATTATTTCTAAGGATGACATCATATGGTTGTATATGTAAACATATGAAATGTTCCAAAGATTTTTTCTACGCTATAACTAGTTCATACTTTCTAAATACATTAAATAATTTAGTTTGACCTTCAACTGGCATAGTCAATGCCAAGGGCACTGGAAGTCTCTCTAACTGAAATCCCAAAGCATGGACAAGGTTAGGTGATATGAAGGATTGTGTCACAACTGAATCCAACAAGGCATACACCATGGTAGAAAACAAGAAAATGGTACCTCAAACAACATATGGATTTCCTAGTGCTAGAAATGCTAATGCATGAAGATAACCACGACCTCCTCCACAGCCACTCAGACCCTGATGACGACCACCACCATGGACATGCTCTTCTCTCTGAGGACAAGGAATGCTCTGAAAGGTCGGGCACACTCACTGCTGATGACCTCGACCACCATAAGAAAAAAAAGTGTCTGATTCCATAGCATAGGCCTGAGAGCCGCTTCCCCTAGGGAAACGAGATGCTAAGTGCTAGGACCTTCCATCAGCTGAACAGAAACTCTCCTGTCCAAAAAACCAGGAACCCCAGACCACTACTCTTCTTCATAAGGAGTCATGATGACTCCCCTCTCATGATGAACAGGTTCTGGCCATTTTCCTCTCGATGACCAATGCCCTCACTAACACCTCAACATATTTCTTCAGAATACATGGGGAAACCTGGCACTGGATCACTGGATGCAAAGCCTCCTCAAATTCCTTTCCCAAGGCTCCTCATCTGGAAACATGTCTGAGGAATATCATAAACGGATCCTGAAACAGATTCTAAACTCTTGCACACTGGTGCTCCCCAGTTGATGTGTAAGAAGCTCTTGAAGCCTGGATTCCCTCACTGTCGAAGAAAGAAACTTGACTCTAAACATGTCTTGGAACTCCTCCCATGATATTGATGACTCCTCATGATCCCCATGTAACAAGAACCACTACTACCTCGCTGCTCCATAGAGCATCGTCACAACCAAAGACACCAATGCTCCATCCGAGAACAGATTCAACTGAAGCATATCCCAACCTTCTCCAACCAGTCTTTCCTGAATTCATCTGGAATGGATCCCTCATACTTCTGAAACCTGTGGCACTGAAACTCTCAAAGTTTCCTCCTCCAAATGTCATCATCGTCGACCTCTACCCTACGGTGTTTTACTGGAACAACCTGTTGGACACCTTCTGTAACTTCCTAGACCTGGAAGCCACTAAACAAGTGCACCGATCTGGGAGGTTACATGACATTAAGCATGCCTCCATGTATACTAATGGTTACTGACTAGTAGAGGGGGTCTGAAAAGAAAATTGGGGAGACTATATCACCCTTTTATCAGAGTAAACCACAACAGAAGAGAAAAATATAACAAAATAACAATCAATAATACAAGAGAATAAATAAACAACCATTACCCCAAAAAGGGTACAACCATGCCCAATATTAAGTATTCTTTGCCATGCTACAAGTGAATAGCTGATCAAAAACCAAAGAAAAAAGACATACATCAAAATCCCTAAAATGGTCCTGACACCAAGTCTATGTATTCCTCCACATACACTCATTCCAACACAAATGCCTAACAAGGACCATTTCCGTTCTCCTTACCTTTAAACGTGAAGTCTACACAGTTTCCCAATGGCGGCCTCAGTAGGGTGTGGTTACAACTCATTAGGCCACCACCAAAGATTTCCATAAACATACATTTTATAAAAAATTGTGCATGAATAAGAAAATGAATAATTAATGATAAGTAAAATATTAAAAACCCTTATCCAGTTTATGTCTATTTCACACAATTACTAACATTTCCATATCTTACCATTTTATCCCATTTTCCATTATATACAATTTCAAACACATTTTACATGGGTTCATAAAACAGAACAAATTACACGGGCTCAATTAAATAGTCCCATACCTGAGGTAAAACACAGTGGATATTGGATTGTTAGTACAACCCACCATTAACAATATCCTCACCTCAAAGCGTCATTCCAGGTGGATGCAACCATTAGGGGAATAGAGCATCAATCCTGATCCCTAACCCGTGCATTGGGTTGGAGTTTAGAGCAGTAGTCCAACTCGACCCGTGGGTGTAGATCCTCTGTCAATATCCTACACTACTAAGCAATGTGAATATGCTATACGTATTTGTTTTCATTAAACATTCACCCAAAATCACACCCATTTCCCAAGGAAAACATAAACCATAAAAAACATGAGATGTAACACCATGCCATAACCCATTAACACATTTACCACATTTCACAACATTTATCATTTTAGCCCAATTCCATTTTTTAATGCTTATCTCACCAAGAATTCATTCACTACGACTATCTCACTGGGATTGTTCATTAGGCCTAACTCACTAGGTGTCGTTACCATGTTCGTAACTAATTCATTAATGGTTTTAATCACTTTGACATATTCTCCCAAAATCACTGAGGTTATTACCAATCTTGGGGGAACCACCTAGCTTCTAACCCAACACTAAGAGCCCCCCCCAACTTGTTTATCAAGGGATCTATATGACTACACTACAATCTCACTTATACATCCGAAATCCTTAGGTCCAGGAAAGTCGTCTCACCCCATGGGTGGCCCTAGTTTAGTCTCATCACCCTAAATGCATCTCATGGGGATCGTGAGGGTTCTCTATTAGAGTTTTAATATCTATTTTACCAAAACATGCCATGGGTAATCAAAACATACCAAGTGACACTAATGAACAAAACCACACAATAATAAATCCTCATGTGAACCATGGGATATAAATTGTGGACCACCTACCTCAATTCCATGGGTGAACACACTCTTAATCAATACCATAGATTCCATTTCGACCCTCCTTTGAAGTATCAACCTAAAACTCATCTATGGAGTAGGGTTTTAGAGCTTCAGAAATATAGAAGAATAAGATACAAATCATATACTCAAAGGAAGAGCAAGGATTTTATTAGCCTTACCCAGAGCATCGATTTACAACCAACAGCACCAAAAACGCCATAGGAACGAGGGATATTGATCTCTTAGAGATGTTGGGATATTTGGTTCCTCTCTAGGGAGAAGGTAGGAGGAATGAGAGGAAATCAAATGTTGGGGTTAAAATGCGAGATTGGAAAATTGTAATTTTTTAGAAGTTTCTAGGCCCCTCTATTTACCCGCATGGTTTTCAAAACCGTGCGAATGCTTCTACCCAAAGGAGACACCTAGAAGAGTTTAGACACATGGTTTTCCAAACCGTGTGCAAACCATGTGGAGGAAACTGTCCAAAAAGCACACCCTCTGTATGGTTACCTGTGTTGTCTGCACAGTTAGCACTAACCATGTGAAGATCGGGCATCCTACCCAAAAAAACCCCATTTTCTAAACTTTTCATGTCCCGAACCCTCCGAACACCCCAAGCCTCCTCTAGACAAGGGTACACACATAATTACCCAAAAAAGGGATTCAAATCAAAACGTAAACGAGAACATATGTTTCAAGATCCGATATATTACAACCTCCCAACCTTATAAAGGCTCATCGTCGAGTCGGGCACCCGAGCTTCACGGCACTTCCAAGGAAATGAGATCGGGCCACTGATCCCACATATCTGATTCCCACTACTAAGTTTCTTCCAAATCATTTCCATACTGCCATATTACTCACACCAATGGCACAAACATACCCTGCAATACATTCTCACAACGATCCATAACAAAAACTTGATGCTCCTAAAAGGACGCATCAGCCTCTTGATCTACATTCTCAACAAACACCATGTTAGTTGGGTAAGGGTGATACTTTTGAAGCTTCGAAACATGAATTAAATCACACATCAAGTAATACATCAAGTAATTCTACTATGGAAGACACATTTGGTATTCCACAAACCGGATCCTTTACACAATATCAAACGACACCACATACTTGGGAACCGAATTTCCCTGCTTCTGAATCCGTTGTTGACCCAACCTTGGTGACACCCGAAGGAACACACTATCAACCAACCCGAACTCTAGAGGTCTACACCTCTGATCCACATACGAATGATGCCTACTCTATGCCGTTTCCATCCACTTTTGAATCAAATCAACCTTCTCCGAAGTCTCTTGCATGAGACTTGGTCCCAACAGCTCTGATTCACCCGCCTCAAACCGACACAACGAAGATCTACATGGACTCCCATTAAGCACCTCAAACAGTTCAATCTGAAACTTATCTTGAAAGTTGTTTTTGTATGAAAATTCAACAAGTTACATGTTATTTTCCTAGGAACCACCGATATAGATGACACATTCTCTCAACATGTCTTCCAAAACATGGATTGTATGTGCTGACTACCCATACATCTACGGGTAGAAAGCCATACTCAAAAGCACATGATTACACAGCACCATCTGCAACCCTTTTCCTGAAATGAAAAGTCAAACAAGGATAATGATCCAAAAATATAGTCTATTGTACACCATACAATCATACTATTTATCGAACATACAACTCGCCTAACTAATCAACTGTATAAGTCTCTTGAATCAGTAAGAAATGGTCCACTTTTATTAGCCGCTCCACAAACACCCAAATCGCATCATTCATCAAAGGCATCATCGTAGTACCCACGCCAAAATCCATCATCACATCATTCCACATCCATTCCAGAATGGGAAATGGATTTAATAGTCCACCTGGGCCTTGATGCTTAGCCTTCACCTTCTGAAAGGTAAGACACTATTCCACAAACCCCACAACTTCCTTTTTCATTCTTGGACACCCAACATTCCTACAAAGATTACGATACGTATTGGTCAAACCAGGATGAACTGCCCATTTTAATGCAATGAACTCACACATCAACTCTTCCTACATGCACACTAGAACAACCACACAATCATGAACACATCAACCTCATCCACACTGACGGCCCAATTAGAAGGTGGATCCCCACCATTAAGTAATTCTTTATTGTCCAATCATTCCAGATATTCAAGATTTCTTTCCCTAACATAACTCAGAAGCATCGACTAAACCACCAGAGAAGAAAGAGTCACTCGACCGTTTTCCTCCTGCACCTCCAGGTTCATCTCCGTGAACAAATCCAACACCTTCCCCTCATTGCTGGATTCTTGGACCACTTTGTTCTGAGCATTCCTGATTAAAGCATCAGCAACACTATTCCCTTTCCCTGGTGTATATACCATCTCAGTGAAAAAATATTGGAGAAACGCGACCCATATTCACTGTAGAAGGTTCAAATCCCATTGAGAAACGATATACATTAAACTCCTGTGGTCTGTATACACTGTGAACCCTTCCCCAAACAGGTAGTGCCTATAACACTTTAAGGCATACACTATTGAAACCAACTCAATATCATGAGTGGGATGATTCCTCTCATGGGGTCTCAATTTCCTCAACCAATAAGCCAAAACCCGCTCACTTTTCATCAACATAGCCCCAATCCCGATACCGGATGCATCACAAAAGTGTACGTACTTCCTACATGGTTCGAGAATGATCAAGATCAGTGTGGTGGTAAATCGCCTTTTTGACTCTTGAAATGAATTCTCACAAGCCTTAGACCACTCATAACTAATTCCCATCTTGTTCAATCCTGACAATGGTGCTTCCATGTGAGAAAAATCATGGATGAACCTCCGGTAATAGCCGTACAAACCTAGAAAATTCCGAACATCTAAAATACTCTTGGGCTGATTCCAAGTCCCAACAGCCTGCAATTTCAATGGGACCACTGACACACCTATCTAGAGATGATGTGACCTAGAAATTTCACTTCTACAACCTATAATTACACATTGATATCCTGGATTATAGAGGATTCCCTCTTAGTGGACTCAGAGTGATGTCAAGATGTTGGGCATGATCATCATGAATTTTCTAGTACACCAAGATGTTGTCAAAAAAGGAAAACACAAACTGATCTAGATAATAATGAAATATTTGGTTCATCAAATCCATCAACACCACAAGTGCATTGGTCAAGAAAAAAGGCATCACTACAAACTCAAACAACCTTTACCGACTCCTGAAATCTATCAATAGTATGTCAGAAGGCCTCACCCTCAACTAGTGATAAACTAATCCCAAATCAATCATAGAGAACACCAATTCACTCCTAAACTAGTCAAATAGGTCATCAATTCTAGGAATAGAATACCTATTTTTCACTGTGATCTGATTTAACTTCCAATAATAAACACACAACCTTAATGACATGTCATCATTCTTTGTAAAAATTACAAGAGATCCCCAAGGAGACGTACTATGATGTATGAACCCCTTATGTTCCAAATCCTCATGATGAACATTTAACGGGTAGAGTTCTGCAAGTTTCATTCAGTATAGCAGAATAGAAACTGGATCCTCTCCCGGTGGCAACTCAATCGTGAACTCAATATCCATATCAGGTGGAAACCTAGAGAAATACTTAAGAAACAGATCCTAAAACTGATCCAACACTGGAAAAAAGATAGAATGTTACGCCTTTCCATCATCATGCTCAAGACAAGCTACTTGAGTCTTGACCGTATCAAATAACCAACAGAATGCACCCACATGACCTGCTCAAACATCCTAATCTCCATGACGGAAATAAGCATCAAACTCAAGTGACCTGAACGATACCCTGTGATGGTAACAGTCTATGTGCGCCTAATACAACACCAACTAGTCCATACCCAAAATCAGGTCAAACCCAAACAACTCAAGAATGAAAAAAATCCCATATTAAATGATACCCACAGACATCCAGAGCACATGCCTTACATTTCTTGATATCTTCATTTTTCCCCCAATAGAGTGTCAATCAACATAACCCTGCACACACTCACCACACCAAAACCCGACACTACCACAAGTTGAGTAGAGATAAAAGATTTTGTGAAACCAATGTCAAACAATGCACTCGCAAGTGTAGATTATACAAGGATCATACCTTGAATAGTCGATGGCTCGCTTTGCTATCACCAGGTGCAAAATGAACTGTGTGAAGGTGACCTACCACTCTACCCTAGACTCTAACCTATGTTCCGTGTTCTATACTACCTAGGTGATGTGGGTGATCCTACCCCACAGTTCCACACCCACCGCCCCTTCCAGTACGGCCCATGGAGCTCCAACTATATATCTGATACATAACAACTGATCCCTTACCTCCACATGGAATCTTCCTACCACTAACATTCATTCTCACATGCTGAGGGTTCCTACAGAACCTCTATTTGTGTCCCAATATTATACACAATTGACACTCAACTGGAGGTCAAGGACACTTGCCACACGTGTGCCCCGACCTTCCACATTGACAGTAGAACACCCGATCACCATCTTGAGAGGCTGTCCCTCTCTTCTGACAGCCTTGAACACATCCACCCTAATGAATACCTCCAAAATGATGCTTCTGAACCTTATAAGTTGTGCAAAATATATTCCTAGATGTCATGAAAATACCACTGCCTAAACCTATCTTTAGGTTTCTTTCTAATATCAATGTCTGATCCACTACCTCTATAAACTTCTTCAAGCGAAAGATATTCACCTGATACCTAATATTGTGCCTCATCCCTTCCTAGAAATGCCTCGAAACTGCTGCCTCGTCCCCTTCCAACACTGGAATAAAGCGTCCTAGGTGAGGGAAGTGGTTAGCATACTCCATCACCGACATTGACCCCTGAGTCAGGCTCATGAACTCTATAGCCTGCTCTTTCCTCAATGTATCTGGGTTAAAATGCTCTAGGAACTTTTCCGGGAAATCCTTTCACCACATCCCCTCAGCCTGCTCAGTCTGAGCCAGGATGTCCCACTAATTCTTTGCCTCGCCCGCAACATATAAGTCTCCAACATGACCTGCTTCCCATCAGGAGTCTCCAAATGATCATGTATCATCCTGACAGACTTTATCCATAAATTTGTTGCCTATAGACCACCTTCTCCAGTAAAGGTCTGATGGTGCTGCAGGTGAAACTCTCTAGTCTTGTCAAACATACTCAGTGCAGCCCGACCTATGTCCTAATCCATCTTGTGCATAAAATGAGCCATGTTTTCCTTGAACTGCTCCTCCCTACCTTCCCAGATTTCCACATTCTCTTTCTCCTCTACTGGAGGAGTGTTCTCAGCAATATCCTCTTGTTTTCAAGCCGACGCTCGATGTCAGGGTGGCATTTCTCTAAATTTCCAAACACGATATTTAGAACACATATCAGAGAACATTCCTAATTTCAAAACAAAAACGGTCTTCACCAACCACAATGACCCATCATATATGAACCGTCCCAAGAAATCGTAGCATTCTAGAAACCTTACAAAGACCATCCCTAGCACGGTCCGTGGTCCACAAGGGGTAAACAACCATACACCACCACAAATCTCACACAACATGATACAAAAAATTTTCAATTCATTACCACCCTTAACTACACAAACTTCATTTTTGGTCACTTATCATTCATTTATCTTAACCCTCATACATTGTTTCATATACCACATTTTCCCTTTTCAATTTTCAAAATGAGAGGTTCATTCTATCTTTCATGCCTCACACACCCAACCAATGTGTGACTTATATGATGCATGTATCCTACCTCTATAGGTTCCTACAATTATCCATGAATGCACAACCACATTCCATTGAGGCCGCATGCGAAATATCGTAAAACAATCACATCAAATAACATGTGCATCACCCAATGGTGAAATATCAACAACTGTAACATCACACAGACAAGAACAACAATTCCTGCCCTATGTGACCTGGGTTTTCCCTACAACATGGGTTAGCTACTCCCAATCATGAGGTCATTACCAAGTCCAGAAACAACATAACTCTCATCTACCATCTCAAATAACAAGATTTCAAAGTAGGATAAGAATGACCTACTGTGATACCACTTTATAACATCCCCGACCCAGAATCCACTAAACCAGATATCCGAGATAAGAGGTTACCCGAACTTAAGAAAGCCTCGCCATACTTAAAAGGTTGTCAATAAGAAGCAGGGGTTTGAATAGTCAATTGGGTAGACTATGCCCCCTTTTATCAGAGTAATCCACATCAGAAGATAAAAAATAGCATAATAACAATCAATAATACAAGAGCATACATAGAAAACCATTAATTCAAATGGGGTACAACCATGTCCAATAGGAAATATGATATGCCATGCTACAAGTAAAAAAGAGAACAAAACCCAAAATAATAAAAATATAAAAAATCCCAATATTGGTTCTGAAACCAAGCCTGGGTCCTCCTCCACATACACCTTTTCCAACCCAAATGCCTATTAAGGACATTTTCCCTTATCCTATGCAAACACGAAGTCTAATCACATACCCAATAGCATCACCAGTAGGGTGTGAGTATAACTTAGTAGGCCACCACCAACAGTGTCCTAAAAAATATCGAGTAATAATAAATGTGCATGCAATTGAAAAAGAATAATAAATGATAAGTAAAAGATTAAGAACCCTTTTCAAATTTGGGTCCATTACCCACATTTAATATATTTTTCATATCATCATCCCATTTCCCATCACTTACCATTTACAACACATTTAACATGGGTTCATCAAACACAACAAATTACATGGGCTTAGGAACACAGTCCCATACCTGAGGGAATAAACATAGTGGATTTTGGAGCATAAGTCCAACTCACCATCAACCATATCATCACCTCAAAGTGTTAGTCTATGTGGATACAACCATTAGGGAAATAGAGCATCAGTCTATATCCCAAACCCATGCATTGGGTGGAGTTCAGAGCATCAGTCCAACTTGACCCGTGGGCATAAAACCTCAGTCAATACCCCACACTACCGAGAAATATTCACATTATATACATATATACTTCCATTAACCATTCACACAAAATCACAAATATTTATCAAGGAAAACATAAACCATAATAATAACATGAGAGTTAAAACCATTCCATAACCCATTAACACATTTTCCACAATTCACATCATTTATCCATTTATCCCGATTCCATTTTATTATGCTTATCTCACTAATAATTCCTTCACCATGCCTATCTCACTAGGTAATTTTCATTACGCCTTACTCAATTTGCTTCATTAACATGCTCATAATCCATTTATTTATGGTCATTAATCACTAAAACCTATTCACCCAAAATCCCTTAGGTTATTACCAAGCTTGGGTGAACCACCAAGCTTATAACCCAACACTAATAGTCACCCCAACATGTTTATCAACGACTATACATGACTACACAACAATATCACATAATCTTCCCAAATCCTTATGTTCAGGAAAGTCGGCTCACCCCATGGGTGGCCCTAGTGTAGTCTCATCATCCTATGTACATCCCATGGGGATCGTGGGGGTTTCCATTTCACTTTTTAAAAACTATTTTACCAAAAAAATGCCCTAGGTAATCAAAACATACCAATAGACACCCATGAACAAAACCACACATGCACAAATCCTCAATTAACCCGTTGGTATAACTTGTAGACCACCTACCTTGATTCTGCGGGTAAACATACTCTTAATCAAGCCCTTAGATTCCACCTCAACCATACTTTGAATCATAAACCTAAAACACACCCTAGGAGCAGGGTTTTAGAGATTCAGAAAGAGATTAGAAGAATATACAAACCCTATACTCAATCGAGAATCAAGGGTGGGATTATCCTTACCCGAAGCTTTGATCTGTAACCAATGGCACCAAAAATTCCTTAAGAAGAAGGGAGATTGATCCCCTGGAGCTCTTGGGAGATTTTTTTTTTCATCTCTAGGTTGAAGGGAAGAGGAATGTAAGGAAATCCTGAGTTGGGGTTAAAAATCCCGGAGTGAAAAATTGTAATTTTTTAGAAGTTTCTCGGCCGCACAGTTTACCCGCACGGTTTTCCAAATCGCGTGCAAACTATGCGGATGCTTCTACCAAAAGGATCCACCTCACATGTTTTAGCAGCATGGTAATCAAAACTGTACGCGAACTGTGAAGAGGATATTTTCAAAAAAACACACCTTCCAGGCATTTTCTTGGGTTGTCTTCACGATTATCACTAACTGTGCACAGACCATGAGACCTACCCAGAAAACAACCTTTTCTCCACTTTTCATGTCCCAAACCCTTGGAACACCCTCAATAATCTTCTAGGACTTGTGTATGCACTTAAATAACCAAAATATAGGCTTCAATCTAAAACAGAAATGAGAACATACTTTTCCAAGATACGGGATATTACATCATCTCTGTGATCCAGACAAGGATGTCGACCAGGAGCTATACCTATAAAATAACAAACAATTAATGCTCCTAAACCTAGAACATAGATGACTCAACATAAATAAATAAATTAATTAATTTTATTTATTTTAGGTTAACCTATCACATGGTCTACCCATTCAAACATAAGAACAAAGAAGAATGATTCGTGATCATTTCCTAGGTCTCTACCCAGCAACTAATATCACCTCATTTAGTAACCATAGTAAACTTAATGGTATGTGCATCATATCATAGGGATACTTAAATTCATATGTCTTAGCCAGTATCCTGTCTTTACATCACTTGAAAAACATGATGGAAATTGTTTCCCTACCATCCCATGGAACCTCCCTTATGCCTAACACCAAATTCTATATTATCCCTCAACCAGACCTCTAATATGACTCTGTCATCACCCCATCCACCAAGGTGTATCCCTCCTAGGCCTCAAATGTGAGAAATGAGATAACGAGCCCCATGTCCCTCCTCCAGTTGGGCATGGGTTGGAGAATAGCACTGAGGGTATAGTAAACACACAAATGGGACACATTACCCTATAAGAGAACACATGTGAAAGAGAAAGATAAGACAAACACTAACCAACTCCAACTCGGAAAACAATGTATATGAAATCCCAAGTACTCATATGTAATGTAATGGAAAAATACTAAAATTGAAAGGGAAAAAATGCAAATACATGAAATAAACTAAAAAACAGCATCATCCACAAGCCTGAATAGCTCATGCAACCCCAAGATAGTAGAAACCAGCTAGATCAATAACCTTCTCCACGTGAACTTAAAAACAATTTATTTATACATAGGGTGAGTATAACAATATACTCAACTAAATCCTCCTTGATGCCTCTTGTGCAAAAGTAATGAAATCGTGATAAAGCACAAGTCCACAACATTTCATGTCACGTAAACAAGTGAAACAAGAACGTCACCTAAAAAGGTATACTAAGTTCCCAGCCTCACCATGGATACTCTCACCAAGAAACACATTCAATAGTATATAATATAATAAATAATATCAAGGGTAACCCACTACTACTTCCCCACTGGTTTTACGATTTTCCCCAACATTGCATTTCATAAGCATCTCTCTCCAAAAGGGATTTATTACAAACACTTGGGCAAAGTACCAGAACTTGAACCTCGTCTAACAAAACCACCATGTCCATGTAAGAAAAGCAACCAGTTAGTTTTCAAGAGTGACCACATCTCGCATAACATGTTTCATATGTCAGGCATTATACTTCAAGCCATTATAGCCCATACACAGTGTAAGGACCCTCAATCCATCACATCCTTTACACGTTACACCAATAGTATTATATAGAAAACTATATCTAGAATATATGTTAGAGAATAACAAAACAACATTACACCTCTCTACACACATATATGGGTAAAACTAACCACTTTCCCTATTGGCACAAGTAACTTTCAAGAGAAGAGAGTGAGGCCAAATGGGGTAGTTATACATCCATTCTCCCATGAGAATGTTGGGGAAAACACCCCTAGGGCTCAGATTCCCAAGGGCGTCAGTTTCCCTAACTGACAGGGTGGATTAGTGTATAGAAACACAAAAAGTACCGAATATAATATATCTCACAACAACACTATTAGAATAACCAATTCATATACTCAACTGTAGATAACATCTCATGGACTCCTGGCTTCCACTTTTAAGATTAGGTATCCAATAAGCACACAACCATCTACAAAGATTTAATACATTACATAATTAAATTTTTATCATTTTCCCTTTAGATTAATTAATTTTTTTAATATTAATTAAAAATTTATAAATTTCACAATATATTTCATTAGCATCACACCCAACGCTCAATGTTCTATTAAATTTCAACCACATCATTGCGTCCCATTATTCTCTAACCCCATAGTTTAATATCATTTATTCAATAATTTATTTACAACATTATTACACTCACATAATCCTAGGGATTCTTGAAAAAACTTCTAAGATACTAAGAAAAAGGGTATATACACGGTGAGTAGATGAACTATTCATCGAGTGTTTACAGACTATGGAAAAAGCATAGACCTATCCTCCCTTAGGAAGCTAAACACAGAAATAACGTGGCATAACCCACGCATCCTCGCCCATTTTTGATGTAGCGTAAGAAAACTAGCTACCTTGAGTAGTGGGGAAATTAAGGAATATAAACAAACAACATGAAACAGAAAGCATCCAAACATTCACATCTAACATGTTCCTTCATCTCTAGTGTCCTCCCTGACACCCACTTGCATAAGCTGATACATCTCGCCACTCTTGGCATCAACTATTTCCACAAAAAATTGTCCTCTCTTTCACCACATATCACAACTACCTTCTAGGATACCATCACAATATAATAAGTATGAAAACAAACATCATTTCAATTGGGATCGTAACCCTTAATCTAGTAAGAGGGTAACACACAACCCTACGAGGCATTATCTTTTATCAAACAACCTGTCTTTTAATCCATCTGGAATTAACCAATTTATTATTTGCAGTTTTCAACTATGGAAAACCTAAACAATAAGATATAAAAACTAAATACACATGCATATTGAATCAATTTTATTTGCATAAAATTACAACAAGAAGAACCATATTCATTTACATGCCTCTTTATCTTTATCCAAATAATTATTGATTAATTCCAGATTTACATTCTTTACCAATTTCCATCAACAATGAATAATTAAACAAAGAAAACATAGATATCACATGATCTAGAAAAACAAGAGGCAATTACATACGACTGATATCAATTTATTTGTCTGGTTCAAATATTTATGATTCCAATTCTATTGTGATCTAGTGGGATAAAACATGCTAACTCTAAAGTTGCACGTAAAAGAAAAGAGAAGTAACTAATCCCTTACCTCAAACGGTTCATAATGCTATTTATACGAGAATGAGCCACACAATGGATTATGATCTCCTCCCCCTTGTGTCAACTATATCTACCAAAGGACGTATAGACACCAAAACACCAGTAAACACCCAAGAAAATTCCATTAGGAACATGAAGATATCATTCCATAAAAGGTCAAGGAGAAATAGAAGGAGATGAACCCAAAAGAAATACGACATATCATACCATATATCAAAGAATCATTGATACTTTTTGGTTACTTCAAAATAGAGCGGAACCAATCCATGGAAGAATGTTTGACCACACAACTCCTATGGGAAGAAATAAATGTTTGAGAGACTCACACCCGAGAACAAGGAGGAAAATATAGGGAGGAAGATATCTCATCACCATAGAATATTTAATGGAGGAGTGGTTTAAGATAAGTTGGATTTTCCATTTAAATAGGATCGCATTAAATCACATGGTTTGACCACGTAAAAGAATCTCGAGCCTCATGAAAATTAATATAGGAGTTACAGATTTTGAATCGATCATATAGTCCTAAAAATGAGGCATTAAATGCATTTTATGTCAAAGAAAAACATCAAAAGGGAGACACTATAAGATGTTGGAAACACTGTCCATGTAAATGAATTTTGGAAATGTAAATAGAGGCTACTATTGGAACCTCACCATTTTGGAAACACTATATAATAACTCGAAATTTGTAAAAGGAAATAGATTCTACTGTTGCCACCTCACTATTTTGGAAACAGTGTTCATGAACTCAATATTCAGCAAAAGAAATAGAGAATACTATAAGAACTTCACCATTCTGGAAACCAAATTCACTAACTCGAAATTTGAAAAAGGAAATAGAGGCTACTATTAGAACCTCACCGTTCTGGAAACACTATTTATGAACTCAAAATGTGGCAAGGAAATAGAGGCTACCATTGGAACCACATAGTTCTAGAAACATTGTTCATGAACTCAAAATTTGGAAAAGGGAATAGAGGCTACCATTGGAACCTCACCATTCTGGAAACACTATTCATGACTCGAAATTTGAAAAAATAAATAGAGGTTAACGTTGTGACCTCACCGTTCTTGAAACACTATTCATTAACTGGAAATTTTTCAATGGAAATAGAGGATTCTATTGGAACCTCACCTTCTGGAAACACTGTTCATAAACTTGAAATTTTGAAAAAGAAATAGACACTACTATTGGATGCTCACCATTCTAGAAACATTGTTCATGAACTCAAAATTTGGAAAATGAAATAGAGGATACTGTTGGAACCACAATGTTCTAAAACGCAATTCATGAACTCAAAATTTGTAAAATGAAATATAGGCTATTGTTGGAACCTCACCATTTTGGATGCACTGTTCACAGAACGAGAAACTTGGAAAAGTGATGTGGATATGTCACTTTGACCTCAGGGAACACCTCAGACACCAGATTTCAGGAATGGAATGGGCCAGAGAGGTCTAGGAAATTACAAGAACAATATAGCATGGGGTGAGAATAATCATAACATCATCATAAAAATCATTCAAGGAAACATTAATAAAAGACTTGAAATGTGGAAATGCTTAAAATTAAACAACATGTATTAGTGGTCATCTAACACATGTGGTTGTGAACATATCTAATAGCATGTTCACATATAATTTCACTTTAACTCAACAGATTCATTACATTACCCAATTCGTTTGAGCATTGTATAATTCTAGGTTCACCTATCACATCATAACATTTTCATTATCATGCATGCCACATAGAACATATATCAATCAAGAACATAAATAATCATGGAACGGAATGAGTTTCAACTCATAATATCACATTTATAAACATTGGGTTCCCAAAAGAAAGAGGGAATGAAAAACATGATTTAAGAACTATCATTCTTGAGTGAGAAGTAAAAGGTGTTTTCTTAAAAGAAGACTTCTTTTGGGAAACATTTTGTTTGACATAAACTCCAATGGTGAACATGTATATCTCATAAAAGTAAAAAATGATGAAAATATAATTTTTAAGGATTAACCCTATCGAAGATAGAATGAAAGAGAGACAGCCCAAATAAATATGGTTGGGTGCAAGAATTTTCCATGACCTTTTATTTGAATGTTTTCTTCAGTTTATTGTCCTTTCGAATCATCCTCTTGACATTCCCCATAACGATCCTTGTCTTGGCCTGTTGATGAGACCAGAAGTTAATGGACGTGAGGGAGGGGATATGGAAGATTTTTGCATAGAGTTAGGAAAATGCATGAAGCTTGTAAGGTGTTAGGAACTGAGGGTGTGAAGGGTGGTATTTATAATGGAGTGGAAAGGGGTTCTCATAATATTTTAATAATTAGTCTGTTAATTTACACCAAGATAAGATGTAGTGATTAGTCTATGTCCAAGAATCATAAATACAAAATTTTATTTCGATATTTGGGTGCTTACATCACTTGTGATGTCAGGAATAATGGATTTAAATTATACTATATTTATATGGTTAATTAATATATTTTACAATTCACCAAAAATTCGAGTATTTAAGAAAAATATGAAAATTTCACCATAATATTTTCTACATTTAGAATACTAAAATGAATTCCATTTTTCAAAAATAATTTTCTAAATATTATTTAATTTAATTTTTAATTAAAATAATAATTTACTGGAAATATAAATTTTTTAAAATTAAAATTTATTTTATAATGCATTCAACAATTTCATAAGATATTATAATATTTTATTAAAATAAGAATACATATAATTTTAAATTAATTAACACATTTTATAAAAATAAATATTCTTTTAAATTAAATAATTAATTATTATTATTTATTTATTACTTATAAAAATTCCAATACTTTTACTATGGTCAAATTTTCACTTATGGGATGCCTAAATTTTATTTAATCATTCTTGTGTAAGGTTACTATTATTTTGGATGATTTACCATTAATAAATGTGATACTAATATTCATAAGGTTATGTGACTACTCATAAGGGTATGTTACTATTCATAAAAAATATGTTTATCCTATCGTACTCCAAAAATCTTACTGATCACGACTATGTATGTTGGATTTTTGAAATTAAAAACATAGAAGTGGAAAAATTATGTTTAATGGTCAAATAGTATTTCATATCCATATAGGTCATTGGGATTCCTAATTTGATTATAATAAAAGGCATTATTATATAAAAATAATTCCATTGATAAAACATTGGGTCATTACACTCTGCCCTTTTGTTATTCTTATGAGTGGGAAGGGTACCAAGGGACTAGTTCGGGGCTGTCACATAAAGGACCAGTGACTGGCTGGAGATGGGTGTAATCAGAACCGAAGGATACAGTAGGTATTGCATGATCTCTTCGAAGGCAATCATACACATTTCATCCCACTGGTGGACAAAAACCTTATTCATGACTCATGAAAAGGGATTACACTTTCCAACCAGATTCACAATGAATCAGGGTATGTAGGCTATGTGGCTTTGAAATCATTGGAGTTCTCCGTGGTTGCTCAGAGAAGGCATCTGAATGATATCCTTAGTCATACCTGGATCGATCTTAATGACTCTATATCTAATAATGAAGATGTTAACCATTTAAGAGTTAACCACGATTTCTTGAATCAAGTGGTTCATCTTCAGATTAAAGGAGAGGAGAAATCTAAACACATTCTTGTCAACTTTGAGATGGTTCTGACATAGGTGAGATTTAACCACTAAATATTCCTCATAGAATTCCACAAATGATCTGAGGATCATCATGAAGATGTGGTGCATGGCACACAGATCGGTGGCTCCTATATTTTTTTATCCCAAAGGAATTACCTAGTAATAGAATGTACATTGTAGTACTCCGAAGGTGTTACCCTCTTCATCCTTAGGGAATTCAGATTTTATTATATCCAAAATATACATCTCTGAAGGGGGGATCTTGGAATCCCAAAATGGAATCAATCAACACCTCTGTCAAGAGAAGGGGAACATCATCCTTTGGATAGTGATGGTTGAGGTCTCAAATGTCAATGAAAACAATAATATGTATGTTCTTCTTCATAACAGGCATGATGTTAGATAACAATATAGGGTAAGAGACTTCCTTGATGAAGTTTTATTTAATGATATTTTCAACATCATCCTTGACTATGGCACCATGAGAATGGTGCATCATTCTAGGAGACTTCTTGAACCTGTGATTGTTTATCTAGAGACAACGATGGTGGATGGAAACCTAAGGATCTAGTCCAGGCATTATGTCGTATTTCTTGGAAAATACATCATGATGCTCCGTCAAGAAAATCTACATACAACTATTTCTCTTCTACGAGTATGGATGTGTAGATCAACATCATTCTTGGGTCTTCATTAGTATTGATATTCTCTTCTACCAACTCCTCGAAGGTGGTGGACCCATCTTCCTCAAACAAGGTAGGAGAATCCTTCAAATCCTCTTCATCATCTACAACAATAGGATCATATGTAAGGAGATATTCCTCTGAGATGGATGACCCTGAAAGGATAATGGAATTGGCATGAGTGGTGGTGGAATCTTTATTTGGAGGTTCCTACACCATTAAAACGTTATTGATTAATTCTATCAATCCAATTCTATTAGGCCATCTACCGAGGGCCCAAACTTGTTAATGTGAATGTAGTATTGGCATTTTTTCTTTAGCCATTTTATCCCATCATGACAGAACAAGAATGTGTGACATATTGACGATTCTATGGGGATAAAATCACAATAATTTATATGGGTAAGGGGATCTAGTATCACTTAATATTGGTTCAGGTTGGAGTATGGGGTGATATTCTTAAATTAATTATATTAGGGGATGCATTTCCCCCTCATCCTAGAGATGAAAAATAGATGTCTGATGTCTAGGGTCATGGTTTCCAACGGATGGATTGGGAGTGTGAATGAATCATCCAAGTCTATCAATGGATTGACCACAAATTATTTTTTATCATTCTTTTTCTTCGAAACATTCTTGTCCTTGATCTTGTAATAGTTTACATCTAGATAGATGTCTTCACAAGATGAAAAGGATGATTCATCACCCTGAAAGACACCCATTAGAGCATTAAAGGGTGTACATGAGGCACAAGTGATAGGAGGATGGAACTACATCATATAGACATAGCCATGGTCTAACCATACATATGTTCTATGAAGTATCATATGAGACAAACATAAAATTGGTTCTTGAAACTAGGTCACTGAATTGGGTCATTAGCCAGATTTTACCGACTGACATATCATTCTTCCTTTCAAAAATTTGGATGATCTTGTCAGAGGGATTCTGGTCTGTTTTAGACAGTACCAACTTGTGAATCATCCATGTCAGGATGAGTTTGATCCTAGATCCTGTCTTGAAAAGAAATAATAAGACTTCCACACCATAGAACTAGTCAGTAATATACAATTTGAGGATGTTCCACTACCCAAGGGAATCATCATCTTATTCATAGAATGAAATGATAGCCTAATATTATGCATGCTCGACTTCCTTAACATAGAAGGCATCTACAGCTGGAACCTGTGTCTCAAACTAGAGGCAGCTTCTTAATGCCTCTATGAGGGCTTCATGCATATATTCAGACAGGAGGGTATCCTTGAGAATCGAGATTATTACTGGAATACTGGCGAAGTATTTATATACATAATAATTTGATACCAGGAATCCATTTTTTCATACAGGAGGTCTCTCTATTGTAGAGGGTATGACCATAACTACTGCTCGAACCGATGGATTCTGACTGGGGTTGGAAGTATCCTATCGCTCACAAGTTGAACCAAAAAAAATGACTACATGATGATAGGTAGATAACTAAGATATATACACAACTAAACATAACAGACCATATCACGGTTGTGATGGCTCATTTAGAGCATATTAAATTGTCACCTATCAACCGGTCAAGGTTCCGGTTCTCTGCTAATGTGTATAGTATCTCTCGGGTCAAATCCTCAACAATGATCTTTTTTATTAGTCGATTGTTTTTTGTAGATTGTATTTTGATTGGGGGGGTTTGTTTGGAAAGATTATGAAATAATTTATGGATGATGTTTTATATAAAAAGTTGATAAATATTTGGGTGAGTTCATCATTATGTATTTTAACATGTGATATCCTTGACATTTTCTTTATATTGCATTAAATTAACACTCATGTCACAAGTTGACTTTAATTGGAATTCTCAAGTGTTAAGTCTTTAATCCAAGAATTAACATAACATAGGGATCTAATATTAATCATATCTTGTTTATGTTAGTGTACTTAAAGTTCCAATAATCAATGTAAATCACTCGTTAAACAAAACAAGTCATTAATCTGTGACATGTTAAGTCCAACATACATAATGTTAAATTAAAAAATACTCATCGAGAAAAAGCTCTCAATCGCTTAACGTATCTAAATAATGACTCACACCAATGAGATATTTAATTAGATAAAAAGTTATTAGTAATCCCTATTATTATATTTAATATTATGAATTATAAAATTAAGGTATAAATGGGGGAAGAAAGGAGTTGCGCGTTAAATACAGACACACAAACGATGATGTGATTTAAAAACAAACATTAGATTGATTGAAGAAGTACAATAAAGGAAGGTGATTCAACTTTATTTAAACTATTTTAAGAATATAAATATTAAAATATACAAGTTGGATGAGAATAAGTGATATTGAAGAAGAAATTTTCATTAAGACATAATTTCAAAAAAAAAGACATACAAGATTACAACAATGAAGAGCACAAAATTAAATGAAAACAAAGAGATGATGAAGGGTCTAACAACTAAAAACGTTAGTATGGAAGGTCCTCCCATGACTTTGGAAAAAAATTCATGCCAATTTATTATCTTCCTTTCTGAAATTCTATCCCTTTTGAATGGAGAGGAGCGGATGTATTTGTACCCCTTGGTGGAAGACTCTTTGCATTCCAAAACTACCCCTCCACATTGATCGACTATTTGGACATCTAGATAGATGAATCACAACATATACTCTTCTTCAAAGGTATAGATAATAATGATGTCTGGATACCCTCAAATGTTGGAGTCATATGTACTTATGTAGCCAATGTTATGGTGGTTCTCATAAACAATTATAAATTGTACATTTCTATCCATGATTTTCTTGCTGCTCAAAATGTGAATGGATTTTTGAATAGAAATATTTTTTCAAAAAAGTCAGCTACCTATATCTCTTCTTTCACACTACAAAATCTCATTTTGATTTGATGACTATATCTGGAGACATGTCATAAAAAATATAATGATTTTAATTCCTATCCAGAATGGTGGGATGAGTATAAATAAATAAGTTGGGCCCCTTATCTTTGGAGTTGGGCCTTAAATTTATTATCTATGACTCCTTACATTGTGCTCCGAAATTTTGAGGTGAATTAATAAATTTGCAGTTCTCAATTGAGCAATGTAATTCAATCTTAATAGAGGGTTCAGTTTATTCATATATTTTGTGGGCCTTTTTTGTGGTCTATATGGCCCTTAAAATTGAAAAATTGGCCCAATATTCCTTCTAATTAAATGTTTTAATTTTCCTGGGAAACCCTAAAAAATAAGAATCATATAATTGGGTTGTGTGGATATGTTTCCATAAGCATTTTTAACCACTCTCAGAACACATGGAGTGATTCATTTGGGAATTGACGAATACCACTTATTTCCTTTCGGATAGATGTAGTACGAGTAGCAGGAAAGAATTTCTATACGAAGTGCCACTTCATGTCATTAAATGTGGTTATTGAACTGGGAGGGAGGTTCTAAATCCATTACATAGTAGTGTCAGCTATGGAAAAAGGAAATGCTCAGATTTTGATTTGTTGCCTAGAAACTCCTTGAGGCTTCATGGTAGAGCACACCACATGGAACTCTTTAAGGTGGAGATGTGGATCCTCACTGAATAGCTCAAGGAAATGAAGTAAAAGATGAATCAAACCCAATTTGAGTTCAAAGTATACCACTATTTTTTGATATTGAATTCCAAGAGGTTGGTAATTCATATCAGTGGCAACATGTTCTTTAAGTGTTTGTTCCCTAAGATTGTCCATTTCTAATTCAACTAGATGGACAAGGACTTGTTTTTGAATTATTTGAGTATCCCTACTGTTACTTATATTTTGGTGAAGTGTTTTATTAATTTCATGGTCAATCAAATCAGGGGGATTTTTTGGGAGGCGATGGGGAATTCAGAGAGATTTTGAAAGAAATTGGAAGACAACTTTTTCATTGTGTTTCTTTAATTTTTTTTAAAATTTTCTGTTTGTTGTGAATTTTTCACAGTAACAAGAAACAAAGGACTACTTAATTGCACCATCCCAGAAACAAATCCATCTAAAAGTGTGGACTATTATCTCTTATCGACTAGTCATGGTTTCGGTTCTCTGCTAATCTATATAGCATCAGTCGTGTCTAATCCTCAGTTGTGATACATTTTAATAGTCGATTGTTTTTAGTTGATTGTATTTGATTGGGGGGTTTGTTTGAAAATCTTATGTATTCATTTCTGGATTATGTTTTATTTAACAAATTGATAAATATTGGGTTGAGCTTTCATTAGGTAGTTAATCTTGTGACATACTTGATATTTTCTATATATTGCATTAAATTAACACCCATGTCGTAAGTTGACGTTGACTAGAATTCCCAAGTGTTATGGCATTAATAAAATCCTTAACATAACTTATTGTTCAAATCATAATCATATATTGTTTATGGTAGTGTATTTATTATTCCAATAGTCCATGGAAACCACTCGTTAAAAAAAATTCATTAATCCATGACATGTTAAATCACCATAATCATGTTAAATTAATGAATACTCATCGAGGAAAATCTCTCAATCGCTTAACATATCTAAATAATGACACCCATCAATAAGATATTTACTCATACATTAAGATGATTAGTAATATGTTTTATTATATTTAAGATGATGTATCATAAAAATAATGAAAATAAAGAGATTAGAAAAGAGTTGTGTGTCGAACACACACAGATTAATGGTGATGAGATTTAAAAACAAACATTAGATTGAATGAGAAAGCACTATAAGGGACGGGGATTCAACTGTATTTAAACTAATTTAAGAACAATAATATTAAACTATAGAAGGTGGATGAGAATAAAAGTTATTGAAGAATAAATATTCATTAAAAATGAATTACAAAAAAAAGACGTACAAGATTACAACAATGAAGAACACAAAAGTAAATGAGGTCAAAAAGAGGAGGAAGTGTCTCTAAAGTGAAAACATGAGTATGGAAGGTCCTACCAATCATTTGAAAAGGATTTGGTCGTTCTAATTTATTTTCCTCTCTTCCTAAATTCCAACCCTTTTGAAAGGGGAGGTGGGTATGTATTTATAGCCCAAGGTGGTGGACTGTTTTTATTCCAAAACTACCCCTCCACTTATCATGACGATTTGGACATACATATAGTCGAATATTGAGGTATATTCTTCTTCAATGTCTTAGATACAAATTTTGGATAATTACTCTAAATATTTTGTGTCATTTGGTCTTACGGAGCCATATTTATGGCGGTTTTCACTAACAATGTTAAACTATCCATTTCTATCCGTGCTTTTTTGGATGGCCGAAATGTGAATGGATTTGGGAATATAATGATGCATTCAAATATTAATTATTTATTCAACAAATTCATCCGAGTGTATCTCACCATTCTCACTACAAAATCTCATCTTGATCTGAATAGTATATCAGGAGACCTATCATGAATATTGTACAAATTTTAATTCCCAGACATAATGGTGGGCGGAGTTTAAATAAATCAGTTAGTCCCCTTGTATTTGGAGTTGGGCCTTGAAATTTTTATCCAAGACTCCATAAATTATCCCATTAATGTTTTAGTAGAATGAATGAACTTTCACTTCTGGAGTTATCCCAGTAATTCAAAATTCATGGTTGGTCCAGTTTCTTCATAGATTATGAGGGCCTTCTTGTGTGGTCTATTATCCCTTAAAATGGAAGAATTGTCCATAGAATACTTCTAATTATATGTTGTAATTTGATTAAAGAACCCTAAAAACGAGAATCATATAATTTGTATAAGTATGGTGAGAGTTATATTTAAAACAGTATGCTGACATTGATTAGATTAATTTAAATAATGCACAAAAATTACATTTAATATTCAAACATTAATATTTCACACAAATTATGAACTTTTCATATAAAGTCAGTAAATGTATTATCTAAAATATTATGAAAATTTGAATAACATGACTCATCCTGATTGATTAAAACAAATAGCTATGCGGGTAACAATGTGAGATAGGATGGGAGGACTGCATGTGTTGAGATTTATGTTGAACCTATTGTCTATCCATAGTAGAATGCACAACTTTGGTCATAGGCACTATCTGGTGAAATATTCTGAATCACATATCCATGATTACATTGGCAATGCCACATACTGGGGACATTGGGAGGTTCTGTATGGTTCTCTTCATTTTCATGAACCATATAAGGGTCTACTAACTTGACGATGTTCACCGATGCCTACTCCTGGTCATCATTTTCTGGAACCATGTCATCACCAACACTAACAAGACCTATAAAATAAAAAATAAAATCCAAATCATAATAATTATATTAAAAAAATGATAATATGTACCAAAGTGGCATGTTTTTTTAAATAGTTAGTAAATTTTTGATCTAAAATCAAACTCCATTAATGACCTTCGTTCATCCAAACTATCTATACTAAAATAGAAAAAAATTCATTGTATAAAAAATGTATATCTGTACTCGTGGATCAATTATCTTCCACCATATCATCCTATCACATTATTTTTGTCCCTATTTTCATGATGAATAGTAATATATATATATATATATACATACATATATATCATAGAACACTATCTTCAGTTGGATACGTTTGACTTGAAAGGAAAGCCAATTTGAAATCTCATCTTCCATAACGGTGTTGATATAAAATATTTATATATTTATAATATTTTAAAATAGTATAAAACATTAAATTTCATGTCGTTTGGATTTTCACAACAAATACTGTGGATGAAAAAATAATCATTTAAAACCTCTCTAGTAATTCACATAAAATATATAGTCAGTAAGAGATTAATCTACCTATATACAGGACAAAAAATGTTCTATTAATACACATGATACCTCTCTCACACTAAGTAACCCAGAGACCCACAATACATTATTCATTATAAATTCATCATTGTTGGGTAAATATTTATTTTCAAGTGATTATTTATTTGTTTTTATTTACATTCCATACTATATATTTTAAATCATTATATATATATTATACTTAATTTTTATGGTATCCTTGTTGTAGGTTTATATTTTGAAAATATTATAGTATTTCATCAATTTAAAAATTATGATTTATGAATTTAAATAAGAAATTTTTTATAGGTGTTATTTATAAATATAATTATATATAAGAAACTATACATATATAAAACAAATTCCAAATTTGGTTTATGATATATAAAAATAAATAATATTTAAAAGTTTCATCATAATAGACAATTTATTTTATTAAAATTCCTTTGATTTTATTTATGAACATAGAATATAATAATGTTATCATTTTATGTGTACTTTTCTCTCTACGGTAAGTTTTAAATTAACAAAGTTTATCATTTAATGTGCGCAAAGTATTTATAGAAATAAAATATTACAATTGGTATAATATTTCACCATAATCTATAATACATGACCTATCATTCATGAATTAATTTTTGTTATTTTTAAATATATGTGAAAATTGAATACATCATATTTATGTATGACCTACTTTTGAAATGGTTTTATATATTTAATAAAAGAAAACATTAATTCAGAAATGTTAATAATATTCTATGTATTTATTAAAAGTTAAGAAATTCAGTTACTCTAATTCCTCAAAAGCATCAACAATTATTTTTTATGTGTAAATTTGTTTATTATCAAATTTTTTTTATGTTTTTAAAGTAGAAAACATAGTGAATAATGTATGTATATATAAATACAACATAAAATGTTTTCAAAAAATCATTTATTTGATAATATTAAATATGATAGGGAATTGGGGAGTGAACCAATACTTGTACAGGTGGGTTGAACCATGACAACCTTCAATTCTTCAAGTGACCTTAATGTTTTTTATACAATGGCTTGAAAAGTGTTATTAGAAAAATCACTGGAATATTTTTAAACCAATTTTTGAACATAATTAATTTCAAGTAATAATGTATTTTCAAAAGCGTATGAGTTTTCAATATTATTTTAATTATATTTTTAAAATAATTTTTAAATAATTCCTCAAAAGTGATTATCAAAAGAAGATTTCATAAAAGGTGTTTTGATGATTTTGAAATCCCTTAACAGGTACGTAAATTATTATCTTTTTATTTTAAAAATATTTTTACAGGTATCATAGATGTTATAAATCGGACATAATTACATTTGGAGTTAGAAAACAAGAATAATATTATTTTATTTTGATTATAACTCTTAAAAATTGTATGATGTGGTCTAATTATCTAGAAACAAGATTGGTAAAGTTCTTGGATTGTAATAATTGTTGACTATTTGTTTAGATTGTTTTATTAAAAAATAAATATCATTTTATTTAAGCATTGTACCCCAAATCCTGGGATTATGGTATTATATGTTTTATTTGATAAATGGTCTACGAAATTTTTGAAAATTAGAACACTATGTTATATTAAGTATCAATTCATAGAAAAATCCTATCTTTTGCAATTTGTAAATTGAAGGAAAGAGAAACCAAACAAGTATCATATCCCTTCCCGATGAAAAACTTGTTAGGATCATTGTAAAGTCACATTGTAAATAATTTCAACCATATGGTGCCATGTGACTTACTTAAATGTGTCGTAATAACATATATTATAAATCTAACACACTACATCTCTATCGAGGATCATGATTTTTTTACATTAACCTCACATGGATTCAACTTTCTTACCATAAATTCCAGGGAAGATATAATAAATGACTTTTTAATTGATTTACCATATTCGAACCACATCAATCACTTCCATATTTTTATACACATGAGGAACATAGAAACCTACATATAGAATACATGAGTAAACTTTTATATTTTTGTTTTCAGTGAATAATTTACTATTGTTTTTATTATTTCGAGGATGAATCATTGAGACTATCATATATGAATCAAGTAAAAATAGAAAATATGGATTTTTATATTGATACTTCTTATGTAATAACTACATTCTAATGACTACATCAATACAACCATAATTTCACTAGTTTCATATGGGAAAGAGAAGTAAAATAATTGGTATCTACCATTAATTTCACTCCTTAGAATACATCCTACTTCCTGTGATGGTTGTTGACATTATAGAACTTGGGGATATGGGTATTGAGGTATATCCTAGACTGATGTTTGAAAAGTATAATCCAATGTAAATTATAGGGGCATAATTCATTTAATGGGGGAGAATGTAACACCTTGAGTTTCTATGTAAGTATTTATATAATCTATCAATTAGAAGGATTTATTAAATAAATAATATTTTTAATTAAAATATATAGATAGTAAACATTTTATTTATACAAATACCCTAATAAAACATTACTAAATAAGTTCTAACTGATTAATCCAACAATTCATTTTAGTAACACAAATAGAAATCCACCAAGCATTATAATAAGTATGATTGATTAGTTTTTATATCATTAATCTTCTATAATCAAAAAAGTTATAGCCTATAAAACAGAAATAATAATAATATTAATAAAATATTATACATTCCTGAGTGAAAGAAATGAATTTAGAAGAGTGTCGTGAATACCCTTAGACTAAGGAAGTTATAGGTCTATGAATTTTTACTTTTTTAAAATATAACCATTATAGTTTTTATTTTAAATTTGATTATGAAATGTGAGAGTCATTCGTAAATAATATATTTTAGAATCCTTATTTATTTTTTAATATTATTTTGAAACAATAAAATTATAATAGCAATATTTATTTTGAAATAAAAATCGTAATCTGATTAAGAAACTTGCATCTTAGAAAACTAATAATCCATGAAACTTATTTCAAGTTGTGAATAAGTTAATATGATAACAAAAGAAGAAATACCAAGGAAAGGATTAGACATAATTAGGGAAAAATTATAAGAATAATATTCGGAATAACAAGATAAAAAGTGAATAGGAGAATATTTATTCCAGAATGAAAAATAAATTTATAGGAACTGGTATTTATTTATTTTTTTGACAATTAAAAAATAGTCATGAATATATTTAAGTACTAAAATAATAATAATTATTATTATAAGAATTTTTTTAAAATATATTTTCCAAAATAATAATGATAATCAACTATGTGATGATTTTTTTATAAATGATTAATGTGGAATATTAATAGTTTGTTTTTAAGAAAGAATTAATGTTTTTTACTACTGATGGATCTAAAAATGTTAAACGCATTCTGGACTATCTTATGAGTGTCTGGATAATCGGAAACATCCACCACCATTCATGCTTCACTTCACTGGCCATCGAATTCAATGGATGAGATTTTTAATGATGGATAAAACATATCTTAGTTTTCTATTTCTATTTCTTCGATCGAACACTTTTTTACTCATTCTTTTAAACACCAATTAAATCGTATTCTTTTGATCAAGATTTGCTGATCTGGTCTATTCATCCCTTTTCCAGTCATATTCTACCATGTCGATCTACAGAATCCCTCAACATAGAATCCCCATATCCTTCATCATTGATGTCTTCACCAACATCAACATGAACCATAAAAACAAAAACAAAATCCAAAATATCATTAGTATATTAGAAAAATGATAATGTGTACCCAAGTTGCATGTGTTTTTAACTAAACAGTTACTTTTTGATCCAAAATTAAACTCCATGCATGATCTATGTTCATAAAAGATGTCTACACTCAAATTGAAATGTTTTCATCTCATAAAAATTTATATTTTTTCTCGCGGTTTGATTATCCACTACTATTGAATCTTATTGGATTATTTTTATTTCACATTTTCATGATGATTAATATAGAATATATATATATATATATATATCAATTGAAGAATGATATCCTCAGTTTTCTATGTTCAGATTGCATGAAAAGCCAATTGGAAATATAATCTTCCATCAGCAATTTGATATAAAATATGGATATATTTATATTATTTGAAAATAGGATGATACATTGCATTGTATTTCATTTATATTGGCACAAAAAATCCATTATAAGGTGAAATAATCATTTAAAACGTCTCGACTAATTAAAATAATATACATATAAACCTTTCTATTTATTTCTTAATTAAACATGATTTATTACATAAACCTGCACTTAATACAAATCAAAAGATCGAGAGGTCTAGTATCCTTTTGGATTAAGAACAACATATAAAAAATTGGAACATTAAATACATATCTTCATTTAAAACATCTTTTACAAGACCACAACATTCCTTCATACTAAGAATTTCATGGGATAACCTGAGGACATTCATTAGAAAATGGTGATCTATAAAGCCCAGTAATAGAGTAAACAAGGCGTAACATAAAGAATGATATATATTTTAGGAAATAAGCTTATAAATGGATCATAAGTTAAAAATTAACATAAAGGTATGATATAGAATGATTTTCATAACATGGAAATGTGGAAACAACTTAAAACATTGTATCATTAATATAAAGAAACCAGTTAAACCCCTGTCCCAAAATTTTGGAAAATGTACGTTAATGGAATCAGGTAAACCCCTATCCCAACATAACAAATCATTATACAAAACATTACACAAATCATTGGATTTTTATCATGTCACACCTTTCAAAAACATTTCAATCCCCAGATTAGGTGTTCCATATAGATTATATAACATGGATTCATTCAACATCTCAATTTATTTCCTTGGAATGGAATGTGGAATAAATATATGAAATTCCTAATTCAATATTTATATGTACATATTGTTGAATACACTTGATAGTGTAATGGGTATAGTACTCACTATACAGTGATTTTGTCCTGGAAAATGATGGTGTAATTTTGGGTGCATAACAATGTCATTTAGAAATTCATAAAATTGGTTGATGAGAGAGAAATGGATGTATGATAATTTATACATGAAATGGATATTAATTGTATCATTGAACATAATATCCCAATATATGAAATGTAATTTAAGATGAATAATATAAAAAAATTTCTTTAATGGGGATGAAGAGAGGGAAATCCTTTACAAAATTTCATAATGGTAACGAGTGTATATAAATGATCATGAATGAATTAATAGTAGTGAAACGAAGATATAATTATTTATAATTAAAATTGGATGTATGGGTAGTATGTATGAAAATACCCCAACATATTAAAATTGACATTAAAAGGAATATCACAAAACCGGTTCTTGATAAAAAAGGAAAGTGAAAGATCCCTTACAGAATTTTGGAATAGGAACTATTAGTATTAAAGGATCATAGGGGGGGTTAATGGGAGTGAAAAGAATATCCCAAAATTTATACATAAAATTTAATGTAAGGAGGTGTGGAAGAAAATGTCCTAAATCAAGCAAATGGAAATCAAAAGGCATGGTATAAAAGTGGTGCTTGAAGAAAAAGAAGAGAGGGAGATACCTTACATAGATGTGTGATACCAAAGGCTTCGGGGAAGCATAGTGGGAGCTTAAAAGAACCCTTGTAGGATTATATGGAGTAATATCCAGAGGTTGGTCGAGATTAAAATAGATATTTTGATGAAAAATGGAATCTTGAGACGATTTATATAGGAAAAGTGGTGAAATTATTTATTGTTTTGGTTTTGGACACTACACACTAAAATATTCAAATCCACAAACCATCCAATTGTTTTTTCCATTGGATTATAGAAATGGGTATTGGCGTACATTATTTCATAAGGCTAAGGGATGAATATATTAAAATATTACCCTTTCTTTTGTGGAGGTGAGACACACTATCAAGGAAATTATTTTAAAATCTAAATATATTTTATATGTCTTCAAGGATTAACTAAGGATTTGTTAAATAAATAAAATAAACTTGAAATTACAATATTTATAATAAAAAAAATATATTTAGACATATATGACTTTTATATTATTTTATTACATCATTTTTGTAACATTATTATATTATAAAACACATTATATATTTATACGATATTTAATTTTTACCAAAAAAATCTATTTTCTCAGAAAATTATTAAAAATTCACCATTAGATAATTTTGATCTCCTGATTAAAAAAATATTCATTTTATCTAAATAATTTTCTAAATATATGAATTTTAATTTTTAAAATAAAAAACAAAATTTATTCAAAATTGATGGGTTTTGAGAGAAACAGTTTTCAAACC
This sequence comes from Viscum album, assembly GCA_963277665.1. Classification (NCBI taxonomy): domain Eukaryota; kingdom Viridiplantae; phylum Streptophyta; class Magnoliopsida; order Santalales; family Viscaceae; genus Viscum; species Viscum album. The sequence goes on from OY728150.1 coordinate 1,968,489,561, forward strand.
TTAATAAAAACTACATTTGACTTCATAAAAAATATATGATCATTTATATTTCATAAATATAATTTAATAATATTATTTTATTAAAATTTTATTTACCTAGAAAATACACTAAATCATCAAAATACATTTCTTAATTGAATTTCAATATTAACCAAAAAATATTATTTTTTTATTTAAAAATCATTTATAAAGTGAAAATAATCGAATGAAAGTATATTTTTTATTATATAAAAAAATAATTCATGTAATCATAATTATATGGTATTGTTACATATATATTTATTACACCAACATATTCCCATAGAGTAAGGTGTCCAATGGTGGGGCTTTCTTTGGGACATTCTGTGAACAATGTTTGGGTCGTGATCTCAATGAGCCTGATATTCTCATTTAAAGGGTTTCTCTCACGCATATGTTGTTGGATATCATCTTGGTATTATTCTAGGGAAAATCCCATAAATTCTATCTCCCTTATAAGATCCGATAAATGGGCTTCATATGGTACGATCCTACCAGTTGAGGCCATCACTTCCTTCGTCTATGTCAAAAAGATTTCTTAAAACCTTATATTTATACAAGACATGTGATCACTATTAAAAAAATATATTCTCAACTGAGAGGATACTCAACAGTCAATTAAATAGATTTGGATAAAAAATGAGTCCATTTGTTTTCTATATCCATAACAAATTAAATTATAAGAAATATAATTTTATTCATTAATGTTCATTTTATTGCAACCCTACACCCTTACAATATTTCTCATTCAAAATATCAATTTTCAAAACTAAAATATATGAGGGTAACTCTTCCTCATCACTTCCTCTAGTTACCATGTCTCTTTTTCAAAGATTTCGATTCTCCACAACTCTTTGTTGCGGGTGATTATCTTATTTTGTAGAACTTTTTCTCTACGATCTAAGTTCTTCAGTGGATTCTCCGCATAGAATATTTCATTCTCCAATGGTACCACCTATTGATTTAGTACATGAGATTGGTTAGGTAAGTACTTCCTTAATAGTGATACATAGAATATATCATTTACTTGAAATAGTTTTGGTTGGAGTTCTAGGAGATAGGCCACTAATCTGACATGATCAAGGATATCAAAAGGCCATACATACCGTTTAAGAAGATTTCCATTCTTTGATGCATTGTTGGATGGTCTTATCCTTATCCACCATTTAATTAAAATTTTTTGGACCTAGATGTTTTCATTCCCCATCTCCATACCTACATGTTTTTGTTTTTCACCTCTTCTCATAAAAGGGCTTCATAATGATCCATTTGGATGCTTGAGTTGAAACTGTTTTTTTAAGCTAACACCACCAAAAGAAGATATTGGTCCCGTCAGCCTATGAAATCCATCGAGATATCTCTCAACATGTACTCAAGTGTCTGAATAGTATTCTCATTTTGGATATTATTTTGAGGGTTATAGGAGGTGTGTATGTTCAACTCAGGGTTCATAACATATTAGAGATTATTCTAGAGTGTAGAGGTAAATCTTGGATCTCCATCGAACACAATCGATAGTGGTGCTCCATTTAGCCTTACTACTTCTCTGGTGTATATTTGTGTTAGTTAATCCAATGATAAATAATCTTTAATTGCAATTTAAGTCTGTAGTCCTTATAATATGACCCATAACAACCCATATATCATTATTTCCTTTAGATGTCTTTGGTATTCTAGTGGAAAATTCCATGGTGATTTTTTATATTTCTATGTTGGTAAGGGTAATGGTTGCATCATCCACTTAGACTTCTATATCTCAACCATCCCATGCTGAAATCCCAGTAAATTTGATGTATATTTAGAGATCCCCATATTCATTTTATCTCACCAATAGTTATCTTTTAGATCTCGATTTATCTTCATGTCTCCTGGTTGAATGGAGAAATTGAAACTATGTGTATCATCCAAATGATCTCCTTTAATTCGGGATTTGTGTGAACACATATTCCTGACCCAAATCTTACACTTCCTTCTTTATTAACATTGAAATCCAATGATTTACCTTTTATGATAGTTTCCACTTTCTTATGGTTTCTCAAATCATCTTTTTGAGCATCCTTTATCCATTAGAAAAGAGACAATAGAGAAATCATTTTTGAAAGAATTGATGATGTTTCCTTCTTTATGATTTCCATGTTCATCTTTATCAAATATAAGAAGATTGGATCCTTTTCAATTATTACCAATGACAGAATTTTTATTTCCTTTCTACATAGAGAATCTGTCACCTTGTTCTCTTTCCTAGGTTGGTAATGGATTCAGTAGTAATAATCCTTTATGATCTCTAACCATCTTCCCTAGCGCACATTCAGATCATTCTATGGGAAAATATATTTGAGACTTTTGTTATCCGTATATATTTCACACTTCCCTACAAAGAGATATTTCTTCCATATTTTCCATGAAAATATCATATCTTACAACTCTAGATCATGTGTGGGATAGTTTTCATCATGAATTTCTAATTTCCTTGAGTAATAGGCAATGACACATTCATTCTATATCCCCACAAATTTTAAGACCATCTTCGAAGCATCACTGATGTTTATGAAAATCTCCCCAGTTGTGGGTAGTGTGAGCACATTGGAAAAGCAATGCCTCCTCTTCAACTCCATGAATCTCTCTTCACATTAATTGTTCTATGAAAACTTAACTCCCATCCTAGTTATCGTGGTAACATGGTTTTATAATCATGAGCAATTTCTCACAAATTGGTGATAATATCTAGTAACCATAGGAAGACATAGATATACATCATGGACATCAACCTTATTAATCCCTTAATTGATTTTGTTTTGGAAGGATATATAGATATCCCTTTGTTTTTTATGATGTAACCTAAGAATGATACTAACTTTAACCGAAACTCACACGTTCTATACTTTTCTAGAACTTCACCTTTCTCAAGGTCTCTAGCACAGTACACATATGGACCTCATGATCCTCCTTGTTTTTGGATTATATTAGAATATTTTATATAAATAGTACGAAAATTTTGTCGAGGTAATCTCTAAATACTCTATTCATCATTTCCATAAATATTGATAGAGTATTTGTGAGTTCGGAAGGCATTACTATAAATTCATTGTGCCCGTACATTGTACAAAAAGTAGACATGGGGTATCCTCCTTTTCACCCTTACATTGTAATATCATGACCACAGATCAACCATAGAGAAGTATTGTTCTCCACATAGTTGATTGAACAAGTCATCAGTATTTGGAAAAGTATACTCGTTCATTATTAAGATTTTGTTGAGCTCATGATAATCAATGAAACGGCGTATTGACCAATCCTTCTTCTTAATGAAGAGGACGGGTTCACCCCATGATGAAGCAGTTGGTTGTGTAAAGAAATTATATATATTATCTTGTAGTTATTTTATTAGCTCCTCAAACTCCACGACAACCATTCTATACAGAGTTTTGGATATTGGCAATTCCTTAGTTATAACATCAGTTATGAATCTGATATCTCTTCTTAGTGGAAGACCAATAAATTCCTTGAGAAACACATCAGTAAATTCTCTCACAATAGGTATGTCTTCATGGATGGTTCATTCCTTATACTCGATCATCTAAGCAATATACACACACTAATATGGTATTAATATCCATTATCGATATTATGGTGCTAAAGAATATTCAACCTCCTCTTTCACTTGTATCGAATCAGGGGTCGATTCACCACATGGAGAATGATTTCCCTCTCATGGAAATTTATGATGGATCAATATAGGTAACTATAATCCATGCCAATGAATTGCATCAAATTCCACCAAGGGATGTATGATGGTGATTTCTATGATGTTCAAACAAAAAATTGTAACATGGGAGGAGCCATATGCATGGGATGCTATAATTTCCCCATTTTCCATTTTCAAGGATATCACTACTTCCAGGCTTTGTTGTGGTGTTATGATTTTATAATAAACCATCTGGATTTAATGGAATGTGTAGAACCAGAATCAAAAAGTATGCTTTCTATTATTTAATTAATAACCATCATATGTGTAACCACTTTATTGTCAAGATTCACTTATGTCTTAGTAATGTTAAAATCTTGTTCTTCCTGCCTTGGAGGTTGTTGGTTACCTCCAAAAATGCGTGGATTATGGCTCTGGTTCACAAAGTGACCTGGTTGCTTTCATTTTTAGCAATGAATAATGAGTTGAGGATCAAATGGAGTGTTCCTTTACTCTATCAAAACATAGGGTTTTTCTTTCTATGAATCGCTAGCTAGGTTCGCTTCCTCCCTGCATAGAAATTATTATGTCATCCCCTTTAGTAAATTTTCAGTGTGCTTCTTTTCTCTCTTTTGAAAAGCGAGGTGTTGTAATTTTTAGCACCATTGGATTTATCCATCAGAACACCATAATTAAATTACACTTTCCTCTTATTATCCCTGCAATACCCCTGATATTCATTGATATCCATCTTGGATTCTAGGGCTCATGGAACAATATCCCCAGAGCTATCATTGTTGTGGATATCCATGGAGTTTTTTAGGATAGGTTTTCGCCCGCCATAGAAAAGATCGACCGTGTATTTGGGGGTAACAATAAGACCAAAGGTTTATGGTGAACGTCTGGTGATGTTTCCTCATACACCATAGTATATTTTTCTTCTTTTTTCATGAGTTCAAGGAAATGTATTTCTATATTAATATAGATGGTGTGGGGAAAATATTTATCAAAACACAATTTTTTTAAATCCATTCATCCTGTCGCCTAGATCTCTTTCTCATGCTTCATATTTTTTTATCAATTCACACCATTGATTAGCTTCAACTTTCATACAATAAATAGCCAGAAGAACCTTATTTTGATCAAAACATTTAAAGATGGAGAATATCTTCTCAATGGAGTTTATTTATTGTATAGATATTGAGGGATTGAATTATCTATTAAAAGTAGGTCGCCTTTGTCTCATGAAGTACCTGATTGCTTCTTATTCATTATAAGGGGGATTGGACACTCCTATGGATCTAGGATTCTATTCAAAACAAGAGTTAAATAAGAGAGTATCATGATAATGTTTGAGATTCCCATGCCCATCGAGTTAGGAATCTTATTACAGTAGTCACCACATTGACCTTCACATTGGTTGTTCATCTGATTCCTCATATTAATATTCATTGGCAAGAATAAAAGTAAAATTAGGCATAAATATTTTAATCTATTAAAAATATAAAGGTTAATATAGTAATATTAAAATTTTTGATTATGAATTACATTTATCCCTTTAGCTTATGAATTTATAGGATTCAATCTAATTTATCCATGTTCTACGATTTAATATATATTCTTATGGGATTTTTTATTCCCTTAATAATGGTTCGTACTAAGCTTACGAATTTAAAAAATCATTTCCTCGAGGAGTGCCAAACCAAGAGTTTATCAAGGCCCATTTTCAGGAACTGGTTCCCATTCAAGTCTGGCTCAAAGCATTGTTTTTTGGGTTTTACCCCTTGATACATCTATTCCAGAGCAACCTCTACATGTTCATAACTATATAGGGATGTATTTTCATGATAACACACATTCTATATATAAACCAAAATTTCGGGCTTTTTTTCTTATACTTATTCTTGTCCCTAAGGATTTTATTAGTGTTTTATAATACTAATCCCAAAAATAATTAAACATATCATTTGATACCAACTATATCAACCATGATCATTATTTCATATCTAAAAATGATTTAATATATAGACATACACATTATAGAAATTATTAGATCAATAGTTCTAGTGTCATTTTAACTTAGGAACATTACATAACAACATAAAACATGAAATACACATATTAATTGAAAACATATTTTACATTTCCACACCATTCAATTTTTACTAAGCATTACATGACATAACTTTAGGACATACATAAGAAAAGGGTGAGCTATAAAGCCCATTAATTTAATAGAGAAGGCATAACATGAAAAAAAATACATGTTAAGAAATAGTATTTTCAATGGATAATAAATGAAACATGAACATAAAGTCCTGATATATCAATATTATCATAACATGGAAATTTGGGAAAAAAATAAAACAATGTATCATTAACATAAAGGAATCAGGTAAATCCCAGTCCCAACATGGTGGAAAAAGTCCTATAAAGGAATCAGGAAAACCCCTATCCCAAAATGATATATCAAGATACTAACCATTACCCAATGAAACATATAAATATTTGGTTTCACCCTTCATAGTCATTTCAATCTCATGTTTAAGTGTTCCACATAAATTATATAACAAGGATTCATTCAAAATCATCATTTATTCCATGATCAAGGAATGTGGAATAATTACATGAAATTACTCAACAAACCAGTATATATTCATAAATGACAATTCTTATGACAGATTAATGGGTGTGGTATTCACTACATGGTGATTTTGGCATGGAAAATCAGAGTGCAATTTCAGTAGTATGACAACATCATTTAGAAATTCATAAATTTGATTAATGATAGAGAAAAGGTTATCTCATTATTTATAAATGAAATGTATAGTAAGGGGATCATGTAACATTATATCCCAACATATGAAATATAATTTAATATACATAATATAAAATAAGTGCTTTAATGGGGATGAGGAGAGAGAAATTCATTAAGGAATTTAAGCATGGTAACGACTGTATATAAAGGATCATGAATATTTTCATTTGAGTGGAAAAAATATACTATTATTTATAAATAAAATGGATAGTAATGTGAGTATGTAAGTACATATCCCATCATATGAAAATTGAAATTAAAATATATATCAGAAAATGAGTGCTCGATAAAAGAGGAAAGTAAAAGATCACATACTGAATTTTTGAATAGTTTTAGGAGGGATTAAAAGATTATAGGGGGATTAATGGGAGTGAAATGAAGATCTCATAATGTAAAAATAAAATTTATGGTAAGGAGTTATGTAATAAAGTAACCTAAATCAATCAAATATAAATCAAAAGGAATGACATAAATGTGGTTCTGGAAGAAAAAGGAGAGAGGGAGATCCATTTCATTGATGTGTGATCCCAATGGCTTGTGGGAGGCTTCTTGGGAGCTTGGGGGTGCCCTGTTAGGACTATAGGGAGTAATACATAGATGGTTTTATATATTAATAGATATTCAGTGAATAGAAATGGAATCTTGGGTGGTATTATAAAGGAATGGTGGGAGAATTTTTTATTATTTTGGTTTTAGACACTACACACTAAAATATTCAAAACCACAAACCATTCAATTGTATTTTCCAATGTTTTACAGAAAACGGGAGTGGTATAAATTATTATATAATTATATTTTTAGAATATATTAAAATATTTCCCTTTCTTATGTGGAATTGAGTCACACATTCATGGAAATGATATTAATATTTTAAAATATTTTATATGTCTTGTAGGATTAAGTAAGTATATATAAATTCAATAAAATTATAATGAAATTACATTATTTTAAATGAAAAACATATATTTTTCTAAATAAACTTTTTTTGTATTCTATTACACTACTATTGGGTCATTATGATGTCATAAAACTAATTATATATTAATAAAGTATTAAATTTTTACCCAAAAATTTGATTATTTCAGAAAATTATAAATAAGTCACCATTGAATAATTTTCACTTCTTCGTTCGAAAAATAATATTAATTTTATGTAATAATTTTCTAAATATTTTAATTTTTTTTAAATAAAAAGCGATATTTATTAAAAGTTGACTGGTATTGAGAAAAACATTTTTCAAACCTTAATAAACATTACATTTGTTATCATAAAAAATATACAATCATTTATATTTATTAAAAGTAATTTAATAATTATATTTTATTAAAATATTATTTAATTAAAAAATTATTTAATTTCTAAAAATAAAGTTCTTGATTGAATTTGTATAATAACCAAAAAACAGTATATGTGATTTTAAAATAATTTATAAAGTAAAAAATAATAGAATGAAAGTATATTCATTATTTAATACAATAAAATACACAAAATCATAATGATAGGGACTTGTTAAATATCCCTTTATTACACCAGAATATTCCCTAAGAGTATGGTGTGTGGTGGTGGGGATTTCTTGGGGTTGTTCGGTGAACATGGTTTGGGCCATGATCTTAATGAGCTTGAACTTCTCTTGTAAATGGTTTCGCATCTACTTAAGTTATTGCATCTTGGCTTGGGATGGTGTAAGGAAGATTGTAGAAATGTTTTCTCCCTTAGAATCTCTAATAAAAATGATTTATAGGGTATAATCCTACAGTTTCAGGTCATCACAAACTTTTTCTATGTCAAAAGGATTTCATAAAACTTTATATTTATACTAGTCATGTGATCATTGTTTAGCAGCTATATTATCAAATATAAGGATACCTAATGGTCATATAAATCCGATTGGATATAACAAAATGTTTGGAAGTGTTTTTTAAATCCCAAATACATTTAATTAATAGAAACAAAATTTTATTCATAAATATTTGGGTCGTTAAAAAATGTACAGAAAGAAAGAGATTATTTTGCCGATAAATAGGATGAATAATGCCCAACGAAATACACATGATTAATCCCTCATGAATGTTGAAAAAAATCCCCATAGTCTTGATTCCTTTGTCAGTAAATGAATGTAATGGAAATATTTATTGTTGAATGTTTAATTATTTATTTTTTCTTTACTTTCCATTCTATAGATTTTAAATCATTATATATATTATACTTAATTTTTCAGAAATCCTTGTAGGGGGATTTATTTTTTAAAAATATGAGGGTATTTCCATTAATTTATGAATTATGATTTATGAATTTAAATTATAAATTTGGTAAGGGTGGTATTTCTAAATGTAATTATACATAAGTAACCGTACTTCTGTTAAAAAATTATACAATTTATATATTCTATATACCAATAAAAATATTTATAAGTTTCAACTTTATGGGTAATTTATTTTACTTAAATTCCATAGATTTCATTTATAAACATATAATACAATAATGTTATCATTTATTTTGGAATTTTCTATCTATAATAATTTTTTAATAAACAGATGTTACTATTTCATGGGTTCAAATTCTCTATACACACATGAATTTTTAATTTATATATGATTTGGCCATAATCTATAATACATGGCATATCATGCAGGCATTAATTTTAGTTATTTATTTAAGAACCTGATTCTTATTTTTGAGGTACGGGCTTCTTCTTTTTTCCTTTTCCTTAAGTGGTTTTGAGAAAATATGGAAAATGGGGGAAAATCAAAAAATTTTGGAACTACACACCATGTACTTTGTCCACATGCCGTGTACTTTTGGCCGTGTTGGGATAAGTACATGGGGCGTGTAGCCTTGTCGCCGGTGAGTGGTGTAGGAACCAACTACACGCCATGTAGTGGTACCTTACATGTCGTGTAGTCAGTCGGCAGGCTTAAACAGTAAGGCGGTGGAGTCGCCGCCAGGTGGTCGACAGTACACGTCGTGTACTGGGGAGTACATTCCGTGTAATCATGTCGATGGAGGAACAGTGCGGTGGTGCCGCTAGGGGAACAGTTAAAGGAAGAAAGTACACACCGTGTAGTCATAAGTACACGCCGTGTACTTTTTTTCATCTTAAAACAGGCAGTAGCCTCCTTATTTGGAAGAGGAGGTGTTTGAGCCATTTTGGAGCCAAAGAGGACGGTCAGACCTTCGAAGATCCGCCGGGTGTTTGTCGGGAATCAGTTTCCGCCTCGGACGATCCCGTTGGAACCGCATGGGTTAGGGCTTCCAACTCCTTGGCCGTTTCTGACCAATTCTTCTCCCAACTAGAGTTAGTTATGTCTGAATGAGTTTTGTTCTTAGTCAGATATACGCGGTTCTTGGGCATTTATGGAGCCAGCATTCGGGTATAACGTTCATTGGTGTATAAGGTAGGTGGATTTGTGTTTAGTTTTCCAACTACCGTGTTCTTTGTGTGTTTTTGTGCCACGAACCATGTTGGGGTATCGTGAGGATGAGGTTGTCGCTATATTTAATACCTAGAATTGCATAGGTGATTAGATTGTGATGATAAAATGCTGGTCGGGATCATTTCATGGATTTGGAACCACCCCGAGGGTGTGTTTCACTGTTTTGTCATTTGGCCAGGATACCCGAGGGTATGCCTTCAATGTAGTAATTGTAGAATTTCATTGAGAGGAATTGCTTGTTTACTGAAGTTTGATATGTAGGGAATGGCCTAGTTACCTTTTTATCCTGAGGGCGTTGTTGTGATTAGCCTCTGGGAACTACACTGTTTTGCCCGAGGGCTGTAGTTATTTTGGCCTGAGGGAAACTTCTTCTGTGCCCGAGGGCCATAGACTCTGCGCCTGAGGGTGAAACTACCTACGCCTGAGGGAAAAATTCTGTTATGCCTGTGGAAAATTACCTACGGGTTTAGTTCTTCTTACCTGAGTGTAAGGTTTTGCTTGTCTGAGGATGTGGACCGTTTACGTAGAAATGCACTCAGGTGATTTCTAATACTTAATAGATTAAATGAATAATAAAATGAAAATATAACTGGTAATTAGTGACTTTTGAGTACTGCTTACTTTATTTCATTTTACTACTGCACACTATTGTTGCATGCTTACACGCAGTAGGGCACGAGCCTTTGGTGGGTGCTTACTGAGATATATTTCTCACACCTGGTTTGTGTCATGATTTTTGGCCCAAACAGATTACGTTTCGTCAGGTGTAGATAGGGGAAAGAGTCCCTATACAGGTACTTGACTATTTCTAAGGAGTATGAGGAAATGGGACCGAGCCTAGGCTCGTGATGGCGCTACCATCTGTTTTTCTTGTTTTTTTGTACTCTGTATTTTGTTGTACTATATTGATGTATAACATGTTCTAGCTATTTTCTTAGAACATGAAAGATGTAGCATCATCACTTCTATACTGTTGGTTATATCAAATTCTGTAGTTTATTTCAGTTGTGTATGTTTACTGCTTCCGCTGTCATGGTATGTCTATTCTGTATTCCGCTGCACTACACTTTGAAAAATGAGGGCATAGTTTCCACACTATCAGATCTGGGCCCTCGCTGCTAGTCGGCCGCCTCTGATGTTTGGGGAAATGCACTTGATGTCACGTGGCGAACCAGGCTCAGGGCACCCGTTGCGTGGAACCCGGGTCCAGGACGTTACAAAGTGGTATTAGAGGCGGTTCTTTTCTTTGACTTACTATTTGGAGTCATAGTCAGGGATAAGACAAATGGTAGTTGGTAATAAGCTATGCTTGGGCGTATCTAACCCGTGTACATGGAAAAGCTAGTCTACCTCGTATTGCAATTTTACTGATTTTGCAAGTTTATAGTTCATATGTTTTCACCGTTGGGTGACTCACTTTGAGATTGTGCAGTATATAGTTTATCTATGTGTTCAATGTACTTGAAACCCAGTGAGATGAGGGTGTGCCATCTCATGAATCATATAGGCACATGCTAGATATCACATTCCACGAATAGTTTCCATGCCATGTAGGTGCATTAGAATTTGCATGTTGTTGTGATAGTTGTTGTGCTAATAAAGCATGCTGTTGTGATAGCTGCATGATAAATACATGCCTTGTGACATGGTATGTTTGTTTGAGCTTGTTTATTTAATGGATGCCAAACTTTGGTTTTTGGGGAGTATGGGCCCCCACTGACCAGAATTTGGTGGCTCATTGACTTTTTATTGGTTATAACACATATAAGATGTCAAGATTTGATTCGTGGGGAGTATGGGCCCTCACGGGTCGGAATTTGACACTTTGGTGATGTTTTCAGTTTTTTTGGTTTCCGGGGAAGTTTTTGAGGCATACTATCTGGAATCCCAGAATACACGTTGTGTAGTATTTTATACACACCGTGTATTCTCTTCTGTTCAGGAAGAAAAATAAACTTTTGAAGACATGTCATGTACCCTAAGTACACGCTTTGTAGTCTCTTCTTGTGTCACAAAAAGAGTGGGAGGCGATATGGGGTAGGGAAATTCTTGGGTAAAACACACCGTGTACCGAATGAACACGCCGTGTAGTGTGACCCGGAGTCCGGTCGTGTAACTAACAACACAGGTCGATGAACTCCTGTACATGACATGTTGTGTCAATGATGAACACGCCATGTAATGTGACCTGGGGACTGGACCGTGTAACAAACAACACAGGCCGGTGTCACCTCTCCCTGAACGCGCCGTGTAGCGTTGGGACACGACATGTAGTCTTGTCTAAGGACTGACCGTGTGGAGTTAGCCATGTGGTTGGGAAATGGGGTGGTGTACACACTTTGTGTGGGTGTAACACGCCATGTAGTGTCATGCCGAGTAGTCGTCTGTGTCACAGATGACACGGGAAATTAGAAAATAACACCATAAACGCCGTGTAGATATTATACACGCCGTGTAGTTTTGTTCAACGGAAGCCGTGTGGCTTTGCCATGTAGAAGGACCTGGGCAGGGGAACGGAAGTCAAGTACATGCCGTGTAGTTAGTGTACACGCCGTGTAGTCTTGTTTTGAAAATTTTGAATGCCTTCTTCCTCTTGTTTCCATTGTGGTTCCTTCGCTTTCCAATCATAATAATCTTGAATCTGAGGCGGGCTTTTGACCTTGTAGTGTCATGCCACCTAGATGATTGCGAGTTGTTTTCCAGGAGAGCGGTGGCGATTATACTCCAGAGATGGTGGGCCATGGGCTACTAGTTGATCCACCAGCAGAGTCAGATGCGGCGCCAGCTGCTATACCAGAAACAGGCGCAGAGGCACAGTTCTGTGAAGGCTTTATTCAGTTCATGTAGACCTTTCAGGGAGCACCGTAGGTTGCTACATCTATGGATGAGCTGACTCCTATCTTCCAGCAGCAGCATCCACCTAAATTTTCATGGGATGGTGGACCTCAGGTTGCGGGGTCTTGGCTAGGATCAATGCAGACTATTCTCGAGCATCTGGAGACACCTCCAGGGCAGAGGGTCAAGCTCACAGATTACATGCTGTGTGATTCCTCCAAGATGTGGTGGGATGTTACCAACCAGTCAGAGCATCACAGAAACATGGTGTGGGAAGATTTTATGGTAGTCTTCTATGAATCCTTCTTTCCCGAGATGCTGAGGGCAGATAGAGCTCGAGAGTTCATGAATCTGCAGCAGGGCACTATGTCGGTGATGGACTATTCTGCTCATTTTACGGAGCTTTAGTGTTTTGCACCCGTGCTGGTGGGTGATGAGATGTTGAGAGCCAGACGTTTTGAGGATTGTATTCGTTGTGAAATCCTAGCGTTGGTGATTGTTTTCAGGTTTCCTACTGTACACACGATTGTAAACCGTGCACTGATTTCTGAGAGGAACCTCCAGGAATCGAGTGGTCTGGGACAGGGCGGTTCAGCACCGGTTACTGGTATTATTTATGGTGGCAAGAGGAAGAGACAGATGGACTTCTCTCAGGGTGGCAGTCCCAGCCATGCAGCTTCTTCAGGTGGTTCGGTCAGGTGGTACCAGTGTGGCAGAGAGGAAAACAAGAGACCTCAGTGTCCAAAAGACCTAGTGGAGTGCCGAGCTTGCGGAAAGATGGGTTATCTACATCGCTTTTTAGGGAGTTTCCACTAGTGGCTAGTGAGAGGGGTTCTGTGCAGACATCGCATGTGGGAGAAGGACCAGTTGCGTTTTACCAGTCAGGGAACTGGAATATGTCAGGGCGTGCAGGCAGAGATGGTGGTCGTGGCTGTGGTAGCCAGACACCAGGATCACAGAGGCAGCAGGGTTGGACAGCTTAGGGTAGCCAGGCTGTGTTGCAGGGCCACGACACTGGGCAGGCATATGCAGCGCAGCAGACCCTGCAGGAGTAGAATCCCCGACTTTCGATAGTCATAGATACTATTCTAGTATCTTCTGTCTTATCTTCAGTAATTTTCGATATGGGTGCTACACATAGTTTCATATCTATAGCCGTTGTGGAGAGCCTTGGGCTCTGTGTTTCTACTTCTTCTGATATAATGATGCTAGACACTCCATTGGGGACTAGGATGGCTGGTGTGCGTCAGTTCAAGGAGTGCCCCCTTGAGGTTGGAGGGTGTCACTTCCTTTGGGACCTCTATGTCTTGGTGATGATGATCTATGATGTCATTATCTGGATGGACTGGTTGGTTCCCTTTCGAGCCTTCGTAGACTGCTACCGTCGTAGGGTGCGCTTCACGTCACCAGAGGGCGGGGGTTTCTATATAAAGGCGAGTGGGATGTTCATGAGATTCGATCTAGACCAGAGCATCATTGGTGAGGTGGAGTCATAGCCCAGATAGCGAGCTTATATCTGGATGATCAGGGGACTTCTCAGACGGATTTCCCTCCAGTTGTTGATCGTTTCAGGGATGTCTTCCAATATGACTTTTCAGGTCTACCTCAGGTGCGTGAGGTGGATTTCTCTATCAATCTTGTTCCAGGAGCAGCACCGGTGTCCATTCCTCCTTATAGGATGGAAACACCTTAGTTTCAGGAGCTCAAGAGGCAATTAGAGGAGCTACAGGCAAAGGGTTTTATCCGACCCAATACTTCTCCTGGGGGTTCTCCGGTACTTTTTGCGAAAAAGGCTGATGGTACCATCAGACATTTCATGGATTATCAGAAGCTGAACCAGTTGACTGTTAAAAACCAATATCCCTTTCCGAGGATAGATGATCTGTTTGATCATCTTCATGGAGCACGAGTGTTCTCGAAGATTGACTTGAGATCCCGATATCATCAGCTATGCGTGAGACCATCGGATATACCGCTTACAGATTTTCGGAGCAGATATGGTCTATACGAGTACTTGGTTATGCCATTCGGACTCACGAATGTGCCAGCGGTTTTCTTGGCCCAGATGAATCAGGTGTTCCATCTGTATCTTGACACATTTGTGTTAGTATTGATGGACGACATCTTTATGTACTCTCTCACTCTACATGACCATACCACCCATCTTGAGATTGTATTGAGTACACTGAAAGTGAATCAGCTATATGCTATGCTCTCGAAGTGCCACTTTTCAATGGACCAGATTCACTTACTGGGTCACATTATATCAGAGGCATGAGTTATAGTAGACCCAGAGAAGGTGAGAGCAGTAGTTTCCTGGGAGCAGACTAAGAACGTGTTTGAGATACGGAGATTCAGAGGGTTGGATGGTTACTATAGACGCTTCATACAGTACTTCTCCCGCTTAGCAGCACCGTTGATAGGTCTGACTAAGAAGGGTGTGAAGTTCATTTGGTCAGAAGCTTGCGAGATAGCTTTTCAGGACCTGAAGGGAAGGTTGACATCAGCACCGATCCTGATACTCCCAGAGCAGGGGAAGATCTACACAGTTTACTATAATGCATCAGGGATTGGGCTGGGAACCGTTTTGATGCAGGGTGACCGAGTTGTTGCGTACGGGTCTCGGCAGTTGAGGCCACATGAGAGGAATTACACAATGCATGATCTCAAGTTGGCTGCAGTTGTTCATGTGTTGCACTGTTGGAGACACTATCTGTTGGGAGAGCATTTTGTGTTTTTCACCGACCACAAAAGCCTCAAGTATATTTTTACTCAGAGTAACCTTAATCATAGGCAGAGAAGGCGGGTTGAGTACCTACAGTCCATCGGTTTTGAGCTTGCCTATACACCTAGCAAAGGTAATGCAGTAGCCGATGCACTAAGCAGGAAGACTCAGATACAGGTAGTGAAGGATGCCAGTGGTGAGTGGTAGCTCATGGCTTTATTCTCTGAGATGCATCTGGAGGTTCACGACAGTAAGGGGCAGGCTTATAGTTTTTTCCTTTGGTTGTGACATCTACCCTCCTGGACAGAGTGAGGATGAGACATCTATATGATTCAGAAGGCCTAGTTTTAAGGGAGTCGGTGGCATGTGAGGACCCTCCTCCCGGTTGGAAGATAGGTGATGACGAGGTTTTGCATTTCCATGGATGCGCATGGGTTCTAGGGAATATACATGAAGAGATGATGTGGGAGTTTCATGCTTCAGCTTGGGCAGTTCATCCCGGGGTTACCAATATGTACTGAGACTTGAGACGTCAGTACTGGTGGCTGGGTATGAAGAGAGAGATAGCTGGTTTTGTTACGAGGTGTTCCACCAGTCAGCAGGTGAAGGCAGAGCACCAGAGGCCAGCTGGGTGGTTACAGCAGTTACCCATTCCAGAGTGGAAATGGGATGATGTTGCGATGGATTTCGTGACGGGATTGTCGTGGTCACCTTGAGGCAATGACATTGTGTGGGTTGTTGTGGATAGATTCACGAAGGTAGCTCACTTCTTTCTGATCAAGGATAACTTTGGTGTGGATGAGATCCGAAGGTTGTATATCTGAGAGATCATGCATCTTTATGGTGTCCCTCGTTCTATCATTTCAGATAGGGACGCCGACTTTACATCTCATTTCATGTAGAGTTTTCATAGGTTGCTGGGTACACAGGTGCTTCTGAGCAAAACATACCACCCTTAGACAGATGGCCAGTCAGAGCGGACGATATAGGTGCTAGGGGACATGCTGTGCGCATGCGCCCTAGACTTTGGGGGCTCTTGGAAAAATAATATGCCCTTATTTGAGTTTTCCTATAACAATAGTTTTCAGGAAACTATTGAGATGGAACCATATGAGGATTTATATGGTAGGCCATGTCGATCACAATTGTGCTGGTTAGAGGTAGGTGAGGCAGCTTTACTGGGGCCACAACTTGTATAAGAGACATTTGAGCAGGTCCAGTTGATTCAGAAGCGGAAGGCTACTGCGTAGTCTCTTCATAAGTCTTATGCTGATCGCCGCAGATGACCTTTGGTGTTCATGGTCAGGGATCAGGTTTTATTGCCTGTTTCACTGAGGCTGGGACACAAGAGGATCAGGAGACAGGGTAAGCTTTCACCGAGGTATGTGGGACCATTCGAGATTTTGGAGACAGTCAGGCTAGTTGCCTATCGGTTTCAGTTACCATAGTGGTACCAAGTCATGCAAGATGTATTCCACGTGTCTCAGTTGTGTCGCTACCATTCAGAATAGTCTCACACTTTTCATCTAGTGGAGGTTGAGCTTTAGCATTATGTGTACTTTGAGGAGCATCTGATCCGTATCGTTGACAGGAGAACGATGGTTCTTCGAGACCGGTCAGTTCCTCTCGTACGGGTGATATGGAAACATGGCCGAGTGCAGGACGAGACCTGGGAGTGGGAGGCCGACGTATGTGCTCAGTGGCTAGAGCTATTCTGAGCTTATTCTTCGCCGCCCTGGGAAGGGAAATTCGGGGACGAATTACTAAAAGGGGGAAAGTTTATAAGAACCAGGTTCTTATTTTTGAGGTACGTGCTTCTTCTTTTTCCTTTTACTTAAGTGTTTTTGAGAAAATATGGAAAATGGGGGAAAATACTAAATTTTGGAACTACACGCCATGTACTTTGTCCACATGCCGTGTACTTTTGGTCGTGTTGGGATGAGTACACGGGGCGTGTAGCCCTGTCGGCGATGGGGGGTGTAGGAACCGACTACACACCGTGTAGTGGTACCTTACATGCCGTGTAGTCAGTCAGCAGGCTTAAACAGTAAGGTGGCGGAGTCGCCGCCAGCTGGGCGACAGTACACACCGTGTACTCGGGAGTGCATGTCGTGTAATCATGTTGACGGAGGAACAGTGCGGCGGTGTCGCCAGGGGAACAGTTAAATGAAGAAAGTACATGTTGTGTACTCAGAAGTACATGTCGTGTACTTTGTTATTTTGGCTTTAAACAGGAAGTAGCCTCCTCATTTGTCAGAGGAGGCGTTTGAGCCATTTTGGAGCCAAGGAGGACGGCCAGACCTTTGAAGATCCGCCTGGTGTTCGTCTAGAATCGGTTTCCGTCTTGGACGATCCCGTTGGAACCACATTAGTATGGGATTCCACCTCCTTGGCCGCTTTTGACCAAATCTTCTCCCAACTAAAGTTATTTACATTTGAATGAGTTTTGTTCTTCTTCAGATCTACGTGGTTCTTGGGCGTTTCTGGAGCCGGTGTTCGGGTATAAAATTCATTGGTGTATAAGGTACGTGGCTTGGTGTTTTGTTTTCCATCTTCCGTGTGCTTTGTGCATTTTTGTGCCACGAACCCATGTTGGGGTGTTGTGAGACTGAGGCCGTTTATATTTTTAATGCCTAGAATTCCATATTTGATTAAATTGTGATGATAAAATTCTGGTTGGGATCGTTTCTTGGATCTGGAACCACCCTGGGGGGGTGTTTCACTGTTTAGCCATTTGGCCTGGATAGCCGAGGGTATGACTTCAATGTAGTAATTGTAGAATTTCCTTGAGAGGAATTTCTTGTTTACTGCCTTTTGATATGTTGGGCATGGCACGGTTACCTATTTAACCTGAGGGCGTTGTTGTGATTAGCTTGTGGGAACTGCACTGTTTAGCCCGAGGGTTGTAGTTATTTCGGCCTGAGGGAAACTTCTTCCGTCCCTGAGGGCCATAGACTTTGTGCCTGAGGGTGACACTACCTACGCCTGAGGGAAAAATTCTGTTACGCCTGAGGGAAACTACCTGCGGTTTGTGTTATTCTTACCTGAGGGTAAGGTTTTTCTTGTCTGAGGACGTGGACCTTTTACGTAGAAATGCAATGTGGTGATTTCTAATACTCAATGGATTAAATGAATAATAAAATGGAAATATAACTGGTAATTAGTGACTTTTGAGTACTGCTTACTTTATTGCATTTTACTACTGCACACTATTGTTTCATGGTTACACGCCGTTGGGCACGAGCCTTTGGTGGGTGCCTAATGAGATATATTTCTCAAACCCTGATTGGGTCATTCTTTTCAGCCCAAATAGATTACGTTTCTGCAGGTATAGAGAGGGGAAAGAGTCCATATACAGGTACTTGACTATTGCTGAGGAGTAGGAGGGAATAGGACCGAGCCTAGGCTCGCGATGTCCCTGCCAGCTGTTTTCCTTGTTTTGTTGTACTCTGTATTTTGTTGTACTGTATTGATGTATAACTTGTTCTGGCTGTTTTCTTAGAACTTGAAACATGTAGCATCATCACTTTTATAATGTTGGTTATATCCATTGCTGTAGTTTATTTCAGTTTTGTATGTTTACTACTTCCGCTATCATGGTATGTCTATTCTATATTCTGTTGTGCTACACTTTGAAAAATGAGGGCATAATTTCCCCACTATCATACATGGGCCCTCGCTGCGAGTCGGTAGCCTCTGGCGTTTTGGGAAATGTGCTTGAGGTCACGTGGCGAACCGGGCTCGGGGCACCCGTTGTGTGGCACCCAGGTCTGAGATGTTACAATTTATAAATATACGTTCATATTGAATAAAACATTTTTTTAAGAAAATACTTTTGAAATGTTTTTATTTGTTCAGTAAATAATAACATTCATTCAAGAATCTTAATAACATTTTATGTATTTATGAAATATGGAGAATCATAGTTACTCAAATTTATCAGAATAATTCCTAGTTATATTATAAGTGTTAATTTATTTATTATCAGATGTTGTCCATGTTTTTAAAGTAGAAACCCCATTGAATAATATATATATATATATATAAAGAAACCTTAAAAGGTTTTTATAAAATCCAACATTTTAATGTTGTAAATATGGCAGGGAATTTGGGAGTGAACACTTATCATGGAAAGTGGGTAGGCTGAAGATATCCGTTAATGTTTCATGTGGCTTGAGAGTTTTTTAGAAAAACCATGAATAATTTTTCAAAAAATTCACTAGATTATTTTTAAACCAATTTTTGAACATAATTAATTTCAACTATTAAAGTATATTCAAAAGGGTAAGAGTTTTAAATAATATTTTCATTATATTTCTAAAATAATTTTAAATGAATTTATCAAGATTAAGTTTTTAAAAAAGATTTCATAAAAGGTATTTCAATTATTTTAAAACCCCTTATTGGGAAATTAAATGCTGATCCTTTTATTTTAAAAATGTTTTCATAGGTATCATAAAATTTTAATGTTGGACATCATCGCAAATAGAGTCAGAACATGAAAAGAAAATAATTTTTTTTATTTATAACTGTAATTCATTGTAATATGTAGTCTAATTCCCCAAAACCTAGACCGAAAAAGTTCTTTGATTGTATTAAGTGTTTTTTATTTTTTTAGTTTATTTTATTAAAAAAAATTAACAATTTATTTATTCATTATACCTGGAAATGTGGATTCTAGTAATTTTAAATATTAACATTCCATATAAATTAATGAAATTTATAAAATATTATAAAATAAAAAAATTATAATAATTAATAAAAAACTAAACAAATTTTTAATAATATTTTAACAAATTAAATGAAAATTATTTTTAACAAATAAAAATAAAATATTAGTAAAATTAGTTTCAATTTAAGTTATATACTTATAAAAGATTACAAAATATTAATTTGTTAGGTTTTTTTCAATTATATTTTAAAAAAAAGTTTGTTATAAATTAAATTTTAAATGAGTAAGACACATTTAAGACTAGAAAAATATTTTCCATCATAATATGTATTATTTTAAATGGATTTACATATCTATTATGATGATTTATTTCCATGAAGAGTGTTGTAAAAAAATATATATTTATTTCAATAGTTTTATATCGGTAAAACTTATTTTATGATCGAAATATTTGTGAATAAATAAATAAATATTATCACATATTTAATTAAAATAATGATCAATAACAATGAAAAATAATAAAATTTAAATAAGTAAAAAAGTTCAATATTTTATGATTTACGATTTATAAATAATTAATAATACTATAATAAACATTAAATGTTAATAAATAATTTTGAAATAAAATATTTCAAAAATATCACTATATTATTTAAAAAATATTATTAAGAGAACCTAAAATATTATTAAAAAAATATACCCCAATTTAATTTTTATTTTCATATTATATTTATAAAAAATTATTTGAATAATTATTTAAATATGTTTTATTTATATAATATTTATAAAATTTATAATTAATAATTAAAAAATTAACGTTAATTTTTAAATTATTAATAAAATTTTAGAATTTGTAGTCAATAAGTATTTTAAATTTTAAAATAAATATTTTAAATGATCTAAAAGCAAATAATATATTATAAAATATAATTAATTGTTCGTTTAGTGAAAATAAATACTATAATACATTTTGAATAATTTTATGTTTTAAAATCGTTACTATTTTTAAAAAAATGGTTCCTGCAAATTTACATTTTCTTTTATAAAGGGATCATGATTGGACAAATCATAACAGAAACCTAAAACATTCTTATATAAATAATGTATACATTAAGGCTATCAAAACATTCATATCATTTTCATCATCAAATTCAAATATTTTTTCATGAGGGACAATTAAGTGTCTATTTAAAAAATGTGATCTCTGGGGATTTGAAACATTTTGTAATGTTGGGGTTTACCAATTAACATTTGTTTATCTAAAATATAATATTTTTTTGGTTTCAGTATGGTGAACATAATTCTATAAATTTGTTTTTTTCAGAACTATAAATGTTTTAAAATTTAGTATATGAGGTTGTTTACCCATATTTTTAAGAAACCAAAAATCAGAAATATTATTCTATTCTTGAATTAGTACCCTAAAAATTTTAATATTTTTATAAATCAATTGTTTTGGCCTAATATTCTAGATGTGAGATAATAAAATTAGAATATATTACAAAATGTATGCAAAATAAATCAAATTTTCAAAGGTTCAAAATTATTAGGATCAAATTGTTTCATTATTAAATAATTTTTTATGGAGAAAAATAAAATACATGAAAATTTATATGGAAGCAAGAAGTTGGATCATAATTTCGGTGTTATTTTTAATAATATTTAGGAATAGTTAAATTAGTGGATATCATATATTAGGGAATATGATTCATTGCTTTTTTTTACCACATGTTGATAATCTAATTAAAATGTGTTACAATAAGGAACACACAGATTTTTCTTGTTAAATTGTGAGGTATTTTCATATTACACCTAGATTACTATGTCTAATTATTCCTCAAAACATAGTAGTATTAAATAAATTACATCAAGCTAATATTTCTATAAATATAATCTTATGTTATAATTGTAATGGTGAATTTTGTGAACTCTTAAATGAGGTCCATTAGTCTTTTCTTTGGAAATTCAAAAGGAATGGAAAGGTATTCCTACTAATTGGTTCCTCCTATTTTCTTATTATTGATGTCAATATTTTTATTAGTTAATCTTCGTAATTTCATAAAAAGATCATCATTATATTTTGATGAAGAAATGATATATCTATTCTATGAGATTAATTCTAGGAAATATGATGAACAATATTTATTTATATATTTATCCACTGATTAATGAGTTAATTTAATGATGTGATAAAGGTTTACCAGTATATGATATAGTTACCGAATAGAAATATACATTGAATTATATGTTAATGTGGATAACCAATGACATTCCAGTGTATGTTATTTTATCTATAGATATTAAAAAGGATTAAAATCAATTCTACACTTCATTGGTGACAATAAATAATTTTTTATTTCCAATGGATGTAAACCATGTTTTTTTACTATGACTAGAGATTTATATCTCAAATACCCCTTTCCAATGATATATAAATAATATTGTAGTTTTTAGGTTTTAAATAGATGGAATGACATAAGTTCTCCTTATTTTAGAGGTATAATCTATCAATTCCTCATTAAATCCTATTAATATTGAACAAGAAATTAATTAATAAAAAATTGGTGTATCTGGGATAGACTATAATTAGATAAGGTGAAGTATTTTTGGAGATATATAATATTATTCTTATTTTATGTTCTATTACATTATTGATGTATTTAATATTGAAAATAATTATATTTATAACATATTATTTACCATGTTATAGAGACATGGAAAGAAAAATGGCACTTTAATGTTATGGTCTGGTACGGAAGAAATTTTTAGGCATCTCAAACTTGTTTTAATTAAAAAATATTGAGCCAAAAATTTAATGAATCAAAAATTTGATAATTTACATTCTAAAATATATCATTAATTATTCTATTATTGGATTATATATTTGATTTCAATTGATTCCTATTCTTTTAATTTTTCATTATATATCAAAAAATATTATACTAATGGGTGTAATGTAATGATTTCATTATCATAATGGAAATATTACTTTATATTGGTCTTGGAGGTTAATTGAATAAAAATGATTTATTATTGAATGATTTTTAATACTATTTTCTACAAAATTTATGCTGCATAAATATAATATAATTCACTAGTTCTGTGGAAAATAGGTTTTCTAATTTTATGTAAATTGGAAAAAAAGTTCCATTAGGCTGCTTTGATTTTATTTAACATTTAATATTACATTTTCTATGTGAATAAAAATATATTGGTTAGATACAAATTTTATGGATGTAACCATATGAGATATGAATACACAAAAGTCAAATATAAGAAACTTAAAAATTCATTAGTTGAAGGGTTGATTGCAAAATCATACACACATGATGAAATTTTAATTTTTTACTCCTATTATTTTCAAAATAAATATACTTCAATCACTAACCAAATAATAAATAATGAGGAAAATTTTTATGATATCAGGAATAACATATTATCTACATTTATTCTCTTTGGGATTGTTTTTTTTGGTGATCATGAATGATGGATTTTAGATGATAAACAATATTTTAATTATACACATCTTCTACTTAATTGAGAAAAAAAATTAATGTAGTAAGATATATTTTTACATTAAAAAAACAAAAAGTAAATTTATATTAATTGTTTTATATATTATATGAAAATCATATCAAAAATTAATTTTACACAAATGAACATGGATTCATTAATGAACATCAAAAATATAATTTTTTATTCTTATTAAAAAGACTAGTATGTTAATTTTTTATTGTATGACATATGGTATAATTTTTAATTTGATCTCTTATTAATTATTTTTTAACTATTCAGGTAACTGAAAATAGAAATAAAATTTATAGTGTGTTATATGAACTAAATACGACACTATCCAAATTGGTAAAATATTATAATTTGTATGTGGTTAATGGTTTTTTGAATTCATTGTTTCACATAGGGTGATCCTAAAAAATAAATGTATGATGGTGTTTGTTTTAAATTAAGCCATAAAAAAGACTGTGAAGGTGACTTATATTGCATACTGGATGAAATAATTTAGAAATTTTATTTGATATATAATTAAATTTCAATGTTTTATGGTCATGGGTTTGTTAATAATCATTGGGTGTGTATTCATGGATACATTGGGGTTTTAAAAATAAATATAATTCCTCCAAACATGAATAAACTATTTACATTGGAAAATCATGAAAATATCATTTTTCTTCCAAATTATTAAAAATCATTGAGATATTTAAATGGATTTTATTGTGTAATAAAAATGAAATCATGTGGAATTTTTTTTTTCTAAAACGAAATCGTTTTTAAAGTGAAAATGTTATAAATATTCAGGAAACATACCCAAATACTTCTCTTTAATAATGTGATATAAATATTGAGGTTACTCAAGACAAACATATTTAAATAGCATTTCATTTTGGATGAATATTCAATAAAATTTTCAATTATACATGCCTAAGGACCATAATGTTTTATTTTCATTAGAGAAAAAATACATTATCATATTTCAAGATTGATATTCAACAAAACCCATAATTCTAGTCCTTCGTAGTAAACATCATAGAAATTCCTAAATTAAAAACATTCTCTATAACCTTGGGAAAAGAAAAAATAATGAAATATGATATCACATTCTTAATAACGGTAAACAAAATGGACATCAATCAATGATCATAAGAGACCAGAATATAATCATAAGGATATGATAACATGGTCATAAATAATATAATATTACATTTTTCTTTAAATATCATTAATCATAAATCTTTTTATAAGGCTTTGTTATAATAGAATAAATCTGTTAAAAGTGTGAAGAATCGTCACTAAAATATTATGATCCTTGATATTATTTCATAAGAATATGGATTAGGTTTTTAGAATAAATATAAATAAATAAATTTTTTTCCTTATACAAGGCACACCACCATAACTATAATATTGGATTAGGTTCGTTCCCCATTCCATAACTTATATTTTTAAGGTTCAATTTTTATAAATTATTATTAGATAGACTCCAATACTAATATGGGTTCACCTCCCATTCCAGGTTTTATTATCTCAAGAGATATCAATCTTTACCCAGTGCATTGTATATATATTTAAATAATTGAAAACCTATCACTTAATGAGAACTATAAATATTTGGTCCATAAGATCATCAAACATTAATAATATCATCATAATGTAACTAATGGTAAGGGAAAATGTTTTATAAAAATTTTAATACATATTCATAACCCATATAAAAGAAACAAGATTCATAAATGGTTCATTATAACTTAATTATCGCATTGGAATGAAACAGATTTCATTGAATCATCCTTAAATCACCATCATCATTAAAAATACAGATTAATAAAGTGGAATATATCATAAGATCATATCTCTATAGAAAATAATACTTATAGGATATTATCATAAATGAATATTATTTTTAAAAGAACAGTAGAATATTTCAACAAAAAAATTGGGAAAAATACCCTCTTCTTTGGATAACACATTAACTGAAAAAAGAAATGAACATTTAGAAAATTATTTAATTTTAAAATAAACAAGGAATACTATAATAGAATCTTTAATGAAATGAACTATCATGATAGGTGGAAAATCTTTTAATACTATATAAGTTAAAAGAAAATGTTTCTTTTAATCATTGGTAAATATTCAATGATGAATTATTCGGAATAAATTTTTGAAATATTAATTTTTAAAAATTAGTAATTAAATTAAAAGGAAAATAAAATGGAATATTTAAATCTCTTAAATTATGCACAATAGATTTTATAAACATTTTTAATAAAATGGGTATGGAATAAAAATTCATCCTACTAAAAAAAATACAGTCAAATTTTTTTAACTAAAATCTATCTACCATTTTAGCTCAAAATTAGAGTAAAATTGTCATATTAATTAAAAATTTCATGAACAGAGATATTAGGAAAAAATAAGTGGGTTTTAAATGATAATAACCATATAATTTCCTTCAATCAATACATATCATATATAGTCACAAAAATGAATAAGATTATTACATTGATCTCATACCTCAAGACCAATCATGCTTCATACACTAGTAGAAAAATACCTTATACCAACGGTTTGAAACCGTTGGTATATGCCTCCAAACCGTTGGTATATCCTATACCAACAACTTAGAGAACAATTTCCAAGTAAGCCGTGGGGATAGATCTATACCAACGGTTTTCAAAACCATTGATATATGTAATATAAAAAATCTATACCAATAGTTCCATAAAACCGTTGGTAAATGTATTTCATAAATGAAGAATTTGGTTGTTTTCGATCCTAGTACCTACAGATTATGATTGATCAACCTATCCACTAACCTAACATGACTTTTGTGTACATAATTTCACAAATATATATATGTATTATCATAAATATTTTAAATTTTTATTTATTTAATTTTCTCTGTAAGACGATTCCATAAAAAGTACATGTAATTATTCCAACGGTTCTCAAAACCATTGGTATAGACCTATACCAACGGTTTTATAACAATTGGTATAGATTCTTTAATTTTGGTCAAACCATTGGTATAGTTGCATATAAGTGATCTACACCAACGGTTTGCCCAAAACCATTGGTATTGATCTTATTTCTAGTAGTGATACTAATTCAAACCACAAATATAACAAATAAATTTTTTTATAAATATATTATAGAACCATATTCATATAAGACATACAATTTTTATTTCTATTAAAATTTCAATTTAACTATTTATCAAAAAAATCATTAAAAAGGACATCTAAGTGAAAACTAGTCAATTTTCCATGTATGTTTTGGTTCGATGGTTCCAGATCATGTGCCTTGGTCTTGGTTAAGGATTCCTAATTGAGAAATAATTATAATATATTTTCATTATATAATTTTTTATAACCATTTATAAAAATTAGTTATGAAATATGAATTACATCGCTTTTTTGGAGATGGTAGTCTGTTCATGTGAATAGGAAATGTTTCCACTTTTCATTAGATGGAAGGAGTGAATAATTAAATATAATTGAAATTTATATATACATTATTATATTATAATTATAATATATATTCATAAAATATATCCCTATTACCATCCATTTAAAAAAAATGAAAAATTATCCTTATCGCTTCATGGAGGTTGTAGTCCAGATGTACACTTGAACGATGTTATCATTTTACAAAGGATGGGAAAGTAAGAAGGTAGATAAAATATTTTAATTATATAATACTAATTAATTATTAAATATCATATAAAAACATTAAATACATCATAATAACAGTATATGAAAGATAATAAAAAATGATATTATTCTACGGAGGCGATAGTCCATACGTACACACAAGAAATACCTTCATTGACCATTGGATTATGAAATTAGATGAATAAGATTACGAAATTATAATAATATCATATAAGAATATGTTAGATAATGATGTTATTATATTCCAATTGTTAGAAAATAATTGAAGGTGGTATAACAATTAAAATGAAAATTCTTGGTTAAGATGATTACCTCCTATTTGAATATCCCTTATTAGATATCGCGTTTAAGGAAATTTGGGACATTAATTTAAGATTAAATATATATATATATTGAAGATAAGTAAATTTACAATAGGTTTTAATAGTGGTTGGTTGAGATAAGTTTCTCAATAACTATGATGATGAGGGTATAGGTTGTGTTCTATTATATGTTGGTGTAGGGGCACTGTTGGTACTTATTAATGTATTAATATAATATAAAAAGTCATCATGTTCATAAAGAACAAGACTAATATATTGATAATCTGGGTTATTTATAAATATAAATGCTCTCATACAATATAATGTAAACAAATATAGATGATTTTTGGACCATTATATCTTTTTTTAACCCCATCTTAAACCTTCATAAGTATTTCTATGATAACATGTTTCTTACCAATTATGGGCAATAAATGTATCACTAAATGAAAAGTGACACATAAGTGGAAAATGAATGAAATTTTCAACAAGATCCAATTCCATTGGTTAATGATATTATAATTATATTATTTTAATCATTTAATAAATCATTATTTAATATATAATACCAAATTCATTTTCTAGACTGTTCATATTTTTCGACAATAAAAAATAAGCATGAAATTAATATAATTATAATAT
This sequence comes from Viscum album, assembly GCA_963277665.1. Classification (NCBI taxonomy): domain Eukaryota; kingdom Viridiplantae; phylum Streptophyta; class Magnoliopsida; order Santalales; family Viscaceae; genus Viscum; species Viscum album. Next base: position 1,968,517,879 of record OY728150.1, read on the forward strand.
AATAATTTAACACATTAATAATACCATAAATTTATCTCAAAATATTATAATAAACCATAACTCCTCAAAAAAATAATGTTTTTAAATTTTAAAAAATTATTTTCATTATTTTTTTATTGTATGCACATCATAGTGTCGGCATTACATAAAATATAATGTAATTATTTTGTCAATAAAAATTAAAATTTACTTAACATCAGAAAAATTTATTCATCTTTCAAACAAAATGTTATAACCAATAATAAATTTTTTTATCCCTATCATAAAATATTATAGATATTAAACACAATAAAGTGACAATTTTGAATTTTCTTTTATATAAAATAATATATGGTCATTGTTAAAAAAATGTAAACAAAATTCCATATTTTAGACGATATGAATGAGATAGCCTAATTAAAATCATCCAACTATACATGTAAATGTGTATGGATGATTTTTAAGCCTTATTTAATAGTTTTAACCCTATTTGACTTGTTTGACATTTACCTACGTGGAAACAATTTTTCCTAGGTTACTATTCATTATAACAAAAAATAATGTTGAAATATTTAACCCAAATAGAAATCCTAATTGAATATATAAAATCAATTTTATCAAATTAAATTAATATATGAAATATAATATTTTTCCATAAACCTTGAAAACTTGATGAAATACTATTTTTGTAAAAAAATTCAATTTTTAGTAAAGTATTTTTCAACCAAATTTAATCCAAATGTCAATTATAATGAATATAACTGTATTATATTTAATCTAATGAAACCAAATAAATTTTAAAACCAAATCAAAACAATATTTTAGTTTTTAATAATTTTAATTTTAAATATTATTTTCTATAAAATTGGTATTTTTTTACAATTCAATAAAAAATAAATGTTTTCAAAAAAATAAAAAAAAATCATTATAACCTAAATTTGATATGATAATTTCATAAATAATATTATTTTTTTATAAACTAAAATTTATAAATTCTTGATAAATTTATTATAATATATTATCAAAAAATAAATGAAAACCATATATAATGAAAAAATATTTCTGAAGAATAAAATGACAATACTAAACACTGAGTTCTTATTTCCTATGAATAATCAATACATTTATATTGAGTATAAAATTCATATATATATATATATATATATTACATAATTTGTTTAATATAATTCATATTAAAAATTCAACTACAAGTTTATAATGGCTACATTTAAATAATAATATATTTATAGTATATCACAATTCACTTAAATCTTAATGTTGTATGTTAAGTAAGTTTTCTAGAATAATATTATTCTAAACAATAGTTTTAGGGTTTTGGATTATAACCCCTTAAAAATAGGTCAAAATTATTTTATTTCCATGGAAATTAAGTGTTTAATGTTATAAAATACCATTATTTAAAACACATATCTTAAATAGGAATAAGAAAACCACATTTGAAATGGGGAAGTATGAAACATTAAGGTTTCCCGCTCAAACAAATTATCATGTTCCCATATAAGGAGAATAGTAGTGGGAAGTAAATAAAGGAAATGTTGGAGAAAGATAACGACTAGAAAATAATTGGGAGTGATAGAGAACATGGTCGTGCAAATGTTAATGAACATAAAACCATAAATTATAGAGGTGTGTATATAATAACAAATTCCATTAAATAACTAAAAATGGAAAAAATAATTTTCAATATCCTATTTTCTAGAGATATTGAATTCCTTTAAAATTGATTAAGTAAATATACTTACATTATTTCTTTAAATATATAAAGTTAATTTCATCATTAGGTTTCATGTATCAATTAATTTCCACGACTTTCCATCCAATATTCCATTAATAAATGAACAATATGAATTTTCATACATGAATAACTAAAATAAACCTCAAATAGAACATAATATTTATTAAATGATTAAAAGTTGTACGACATGTCTCTATTTAGTCAAAAAACCAAATATGGTTTGTACATTTTATGATAACTAATATAAATAAAATAAAATTTGAAAAATTAATCTCAATGTATTCAATAATAAAACCCAATGATCAAAAAAATTCTTTATAGTAATAACTAAATTCTAGAGAGACTCAATTCATGATTTATCGGTATTCAAACCCCAAAAATTTATAAAATGATCTAGAATATTTCACAATAAACATAACCATAATCCCCAATAAACATAAAGTATATATTAATTCCATATATTAAACACATGAATACCTTGATTATATATTTTCGTAAAACATATTGATAAACTAAATCTCCCTAAAACTAGAAAAAACTTTTATTCTTCCACAAATTAACACAATCATTATTCCAAAAATAAAATCATATATTATGGAATATTTTCTCTAAAAAGGATATAATCATGATCAAAATAACAAAAATTACTTTTTCATCAAATGACAAATAAATTCCGTGGTCCTAAATAATATCTCATTTACATTATCATTAGGAATAATCTCTTCATCTCATCTAAACATTATTATGTACACATCATATATATAATAATGGTCATCTATCCCTCAATCACGTGTTTTCAAAAAAATTATCCTTACCAATTAATCATTTTTCAATGTTATCAGTATCAATAATAATATGTTTGAAATCCTTAATAAAACAAATAATGTTAAATAACCCATAGATGTTTCATAATTATTATAACAAAAATATCATTGATAATATCGTTTTAAAATATTATTATTAAGTCGTAATATATAAACAGTTCAATAATTCCACATTAATTATTATGATTGTTGAGGCCCTTATTTGGTCTTAGAGATAACAATTGTATTATGGAATTGACTTAGACAATGTCCATGTTCCCAAAGCATAATACATTAAAACAGAAATGATACATTATGATGTAATCATTTCCATTCATTAAGCTCTTCATTTTACATATAATTTACGTTGTATATGTTCTTATTTCTACACCAAAAAATATTTCCCATTATATTGATACATACCCCTATGTTCTTTTTCATGCATTAATAACATAAAGAATTATGAATCTTTAATCCTATCTAGTCTCTGTAAAGCTCAATTTTTCTATTATTTTGATTATCAAGAAACTCATCGATATTCAAGTTAACATTAAATATTGAGATAACTAAAATGATATTTTCAAAACACTTCAAATTCCATCTTCCATTTCCCTTGGTTTTTGATGAGGAAAAGTACAAACTCATCCACCATATTTAGTTCCAACATGCTTCCTTATAGTTCCAACCATTTTATACAACCAAAATGCATAGTGTGAATAATAATAATAATAGTGATTACTTATATAATCATGAAAATTAATTTATATATTATCAAAATCATTAGAAATAAGTTTTAATATAAGACACTTTAGGGTTATTATAATGCATTCATCACCATCAACTATTCAAATCCATCATAATAGTTTATAAATAAATTTTCTATTAACCTAGCAATCACCCTTAAGAGTGTCTGGTTAGTTTGGTAATTCTTAGGCCAAATCCTCATTCCTTGATAATGAATTAGTAAATACAGAAACCACAACTCTAAGAGTTGTTACCCCTATGTGAATTTATGAAACAACCACATACAGCCTCTAGAATCTAGATGAGGATGCATTTTCTATGAAAACCACACATCTTTATTTTCAATAAATTTAGTTTTTCTCCTATAAATTGAATTATACAATGTTTTCTTAATAAGTTTATCTAATTATAATCTCCAAATGTAACAAAACAACCAATTGATACTTACTAGAAGTACCTAATAATAAATAACATAAATACTATATCACATTATATGAATATTCATCACATTTAACAATCATAAATGCCCAAAGACTATAATGGTTTATATTAATTGGACTCTAGATATGTAATAATATTATTTCATTAAAGATAAAAAAACCATAAAAAAATTCCTTTCCATACTATAAACTTCATAGACATAAACTATATATGAACAATAATTATAATCCATGGAAAGAAGAAATATGATCGGGTGATCTTGGATTCTCAGTAAGGGTAAGGATAAATTTTTTTAACCATTGATCATAAGTGAACATAAGATAATAATAAGGGTATGAGAACATGATAATTAATGATACTAATAATACCTAATTATTTAATTGCCATTAATCAAAAATCATGGAATAAATTTCATCATAACAAGATAGATAATCTATAAGTTTGTAGAATCATCAATATTAACTAATCATACATTAGTAAATATAATAATCCTATGAAGTAAGTTTTTGGAATACTCATAATCTTTGAAAACCATTTCCATAATTAATATTAACTTACAATACTATCATAATAGACTATTCTGACTCCTATTTTAATCATTCCTGTAATTATATTTCATTCCCAATAGTGTATCATTGGATAAATCCCTATATTAGAATAGATTCACTCTATATTCCATCCCTATTATCTCGTGAAATATTTATCTTTACCCAATTTAATGTCGGGTTATATAATCCATTGGACACCCATCCCATAATAAAAACAATATATATTTGTGACACAATATTATAAAACATTCAAAATAACATTAAATCATAACCTATGTAAAGGAAACGGGTTTCACATTCCATTCATCATTTCACCCTAACCTGTCGAAAAGAATTCAGTTTCGTAAAGGTTTCATCGTAGGTTAACTTATTCATGGGAATGAAAAGGGTTCACTATAATCAACCTTAAATCATCCTCATCATAATATATCCAGAGAAATAATCTAGTTGGTTTTATTATATCATAACTACAATGAATCATAATAATCCATAATTTATATTGATATAGAATAAAAATATCCTCAAAATATCATTTGGACCATTATTTTAATATATTTACAAAATAACCTTTTCGTTCCATATAATTTTTATAATAAAATACCATAATATTGAAAAAAACGTTCACATGAAAATAACTAAATAAAATTATTAATGAATGATACAAAACAAGTAATATTCATGATTATGTGAAAATATATTCATGTCATATATGTTAAAAACATTCTTATTATACTTTTTTCAAAATTTAATAAAGAATTTTTCTTAATTGTTTTTAGAAAGCTTACTTTTATAACCATTTTATTTAAAGTAAAAGGAATTGAGATTTAAAATTTTAAAACATTTAATTTATTGTTATAAATTTTAAATAACAATTTTGATGAACGTGTCTATTGAAGAAAATGTTTTACAACCAATAAATAAATAATGTTGAATTTTCATTAAAAAATTTTCAAGATAATTATAATTTCCAAAGAGAGTAAAATGGAACTATTACATTTAAAATCCTGGAATTAGAATCAGGGAATAAAATATATTATGTTTAAAGTATGTGATCCACAAATGTTACTATAATGTAAATTTATAAACTAAAATCTCAAAACAAAATGAGATTGAAACATAAATCCCTTTCCACGTGTATCGCCTTACTTTTTACCCATTGAAAACTATAGTATCACAAATATATTGTAATTATAAATCCACTTCATAAAACTATTAACATATAAATTAATTTTAACTATTCTATTATAATTTTTATTTTACCACTTTTTAACAATACCAGTATCAAAAATTACATCTGGGTGAAAACTAGTCTGTTTTCCATGTATGTAAAGGTTTAATGGTTATTTTCCATACTCCTTGGTCATGGTTACAAAATTGTAATCATTAAATATGTATCATATTTATTCATTATATAGACTTTTAAAACCATTCATTTAATTAAGTGATGAAAAATGAAATAAATCACTTCATGTATATGGTAATATGAGGTTACACACGAGTGATATTTCTACTTTTCAATGGATGGAATGAAAATATGGTTAATTATAATTAACCATTGAAAAAATATTATTATATCATAAATTTGATATATATATATATATATATTCATTAAATCTATTATTTTATATTCCATCTAATGTAAAAATGATAAATAAATTATGTTTCTTCACGGAGGTGGTTTTCCACACATATGCATGAGTGATGATATTATTTTTATACATATTGGGAGGTTGGAAGATAGATAATATATTAAAATTATAAATTCATAATTATGTACTATATATAATATGTAAATATTTAACCAAACATAATAAGTAAATAAGAAATATAGTGATTGAAAATTATTTGTATCACAAATTAGAGGTGGTAATGTAAACATACACATGAGTGATACTTTCATTTACCATTTTATGAAATAAAGAGGTTAATATGGTTATGTAATTTAAATAACCTGATATAATTATATCATAATTATTGATATTATTGTATTTTAATGGTAAGGAAATAACTGAATTATGTATAATAACAAGTAATATTAAAATTATTGGTTAAGACATTTACATCCACGTAGAAGAACATCTATTGGATATATCCTTATAGACCCAGGTGATAGTGTTTTAACAATACTAGTACATTTAAAATTTATCTATGGAATTTAATAATAGGTTATTGTAGGGTTTAGGTGAACTAAGTGGATAAAGTTGTCTGAGTAAGAGAGAGGTGGTGGTGTACTTTTATAAGCGAAGATAAAGGAACTCCCAGAATTACCAAAAGTATTAAAATAAAATAATTTATTTTTTAATTTATGGTGTCTCAAATTAGTATATTTAGATACTGATATAATTATATTTATAATTTCTCTCATCCAATAAAATTTAGACTTTTTTGTCAGATTTTTTAATAATTGTTCCTTAGTTTTAACAACACTTAACCATATTCAATTATTATCATGATAATAATATTTTTACTCATTATGGGTAAATAATGATACAATAAAATTCATAAAGAAACATTAGTGGAAAATGGTTGACATGATCATCCATGTCCAATTCAATTGCCCAAATTTAATTTTTTTTATTTTTATATTCTTTAGTAAAATATTAATTAGCATAAAATACCATGAAATTGATGTTACAAACTGGTCACATTATTTGACATTGATAAAAAATCAAGATTGTAATAAAATTAAAATATAAATTTTATCATATATCGATTATTTTTTAGCTAAAAAATTCATGGGACACTATAAAACATATTAAAAATAATATTTTTTTAAAAATAATTCAGTTGATCTTCTTTTACTTATAATAGAAATATGTTGATCCTAAGTTTGAATTTAAAACAATTATTTCACTATTAAAAATTAAATATTAATTTCAATTATTAAAAATTATTCATCTTTAAAATAATTTTTTTTAAAAATTAATCTTATGTATTAATCCAAATAAAAAATTATGGTAAAAATTATAATCAATAAATATATATTTTAGAATTTTCCCTTATATAAAATAATAAAAATGACATTATCCATGAAAAATGGAATGGTAGTTAAATATTTTCAAATATTACAATGGTTTTTTGATTTATACTAATCCAATGAAATATAAGATAGTTAATGGAAGATTTTGAGGCTTTATTTCATATATTTATCCTTGTTTTAAAAGTTGTATTTTTTAGTGGCGAAAATATTTTCACCAAGATTTATATTAATTATGACCAAAAATTATGTTGTATTATTTACCCAATTTGGACATGTTGATTTTAAAATATGGATTAACTTTTATCAAATTCAATTACTTTAAGTGAAAAAATATATTTAAAAATAAACTCACAAAATAGTATTCTAAACTATTTTCCATAAAAATTTAATTTTAAATATAAAATAGTATTTTATACGAAAATTTAGCATAATATAGATTCTAGTGAAATTAATTTAATATTTTAATTATAAAACATCTAAATTAAGTTTATAATAAATTAAATTAATGTAATTAGATAAATAAATTAATAGAAAAGGCTCTTCTCTACAAAACCATCAATTTTTCTCTATTCACATATAACTATAAATTTCTGAAAAATATGAAAATTTTACCCTAAGATAACATTAATATGATTATTAATAAAATTAAATCCTTTTTTAAAATGCAATTTCTAACATTTGAAAAAATTTATTATAATATTTCCACATAGAAAGTAATTGAAACCATTTTTTGAAGAAATATTATTTGTGATCATCAATTGAAATTACTAAAAACCGAGTTCTTATTTATTTTAAATTAATAAATACCTTTTATAGGGAAGTACCTTAATATACATATTTTGTAATTTTGTTATTCATATACATACTAGTTATTTAATGGTTGGTTTATAATAGTCACATTTAAGTAATTTTATTTTTAATGTATATCACTATTTGATTAAAGATGGGTGTTGTATTTTAAGAATAATATAAAAATATTATTCTTTTAAACTATTTATTTATTAGGTGTGTTAAATTCTACCTACAACACACCAAGTATTTACAAATAAATTTAATATAGAATGAAATTCACTAAAAATTACATCTATGTGAAAAAATATTTTTTAAAAATATTTCTAGGTATAAACAAACTATTACACTTAGTAATATTAATAGTAATAACTACTGTTAGATTTTATTTATATTGGTTTCAAATAAATTAAACATATTTATAATTAAATGTAAACTTTTTTGATAAAATATTTATATTTTTGGAGATATTATTTTCATAAATGATGTACTTTAATATCCTTTGGTAAACAATAAGAAAATTAATTTTAGACACTCTTAGAAATTTAATTTAGTAACGTTTACACAATTTTATTATTCATAATTTCAAAATTAAAATAGGGTGAATTTTTATTTTTTTATATGATGTTTCATTTTTTAAGAATTATGTAAAACAATACATTATAGTTTAAAATGGTGTTTATTTTGATTAAATAATTTTTACATAATAAATTAATTTTTAAAATCACAATAGATAAATTATACATATATTAATCCAATTAATTTCATTGAAATAATTTTTATATTAAAATTTGATATAAATAATTTTTGAACTTTTGGACATTCTTTTAAACCTCCTTCTCGACACACCTGCATGATTATAATTAAACATAATTTATTTACTTCACTATATTGTATTTTTAAAAACCCACATATATGATTGTGGTTATTATAATATTTAGATTCTGATAGGATCAACTTATTTTTTGGGGAATAGTAACATGACCCTTTAGAATAGTGATGTAACCCTTATAAATAGTAACATGACCCTTATGAATACTAAGTTGGTCAATTTAACAGTAAACTAACCCATGAATTTATAAATAAAATTTAGGCATCTCATAAATGAAATTACGATTTAATAATATCATATTATTTATAAATAAATATTTTAAGAAATTATTAATTAAGTGATGCTATTTTTCTATGAAATAAATATTTAATTGAACTTTTATAATTAATTTATTCATTTAAAATACTGTATATTTTCATTAAATTTATTCATTTATTAATATTTTTTTTATGATTTTATGATAATTTTATGAGAAAATAGTTAATTTTTAAAAGTGTCATAAGAAGGGTAATAATATTAAAATCAGTACTTTTTTAGTAAATGCGGATTTTATTTTAATATTAAATTTTAAAAAATTAAAAAATAATTTAATAAAATCGGAGTTCGTTTTTTAATTCTACAAATTGAAAAAAAAGTTTGGGTGAATTATTGGGATTTGTTTTTGAAATATATGAACCTTTGATGAATGGTAAAATATGATAATTTCTGATAAATGGTAAATACATGAATAATTGAATCATAGATGATGTATGGATGAGTTAAGCCATAATCTCAAACAATCCTTCATTAGTATAATATTTTTTGTTAAAATTATCAACATATTCCTTGTATTGAGGAAAAATATTAAACAAGTGAATAAAATATTCCAAAAACACTCCTCTCCTCGACTATAAATACAACTCCTCACCACCACTTATCCTCACACCTATAAGACTTAAATAATGTAAAAATTATACCCGTATACTCTTCCCAATACTATTTCCCAAGTCCAACAACTTTTGGTATCAAGAAAATACAAACCAAAGTTCTTTAAAAAGGTTATCAAATTGGAGAATAAAGAGGTAAATCCTTTTTATTTTTCTTTTAATTTCCATTCAAATTTCTTTTCTTCATTTATTATCCTCTCCTATACTCCAATTTCAAAATTTTGATGATAAATATAGTATCATATATATACTAGAATTATATAATTTTAATGTAATATCCTTCATTAAAACTCATTTATCCATATATTTTATTTTAAAAATGAAATCATCATTCGTAAGGTGCCGATTTACAACCATTATTGATGATGGATTTTTGTTCTTCTTTTTTTTTACTTCAAGGATGGTCATGAGACAATTTTTATGGTTCAAATATACTCTAGTATATGTATTAATACCTATTTAATGTTTTGTAACTAGTATATATTCATAATATTAATTCATACAACCAAAATACCTTGTGACGAACGAAAAGTGCCAAAATAATCTAAGCGATTATCTCTAACATCTTGTCTAATAATTTATCCTCATCCCATATAACCTAATAAATTATAAATCCAATATATCTTTTAAATGTTAATTAAAATCATATAAATTCAATTCCAGAGAATTATACTCATTCTAGATGAAATTCCATTCTTATACACAAGTAAACCAATCATGAATACTATGAAAATGAATGCTCACAAATGATGAAATTAGAATCTAGAACTCAATAAGAAAGTCATAAATGAACACAATAAAATTGTTATTAAAAAAATAAATATATAAAACTATATGAATTAATTAATTAGTTAATTTAATTTTAGTATCCAAGACATTATGTTCCAGTAAAGAAGATATTGAGACATAACGTAACAGTTTTCTTCCCAAACCACCATTTTCATTCGTGTTATTCTTTCTTCCTATATAAAACAAATTAATACTTCAATATTTTTAAATAATTTTTATATATTCGAATTATACATTTGAAACTCATTGTTCTTGATCATTTAATATTTCATTTATAAGAAACATATGTTTAAATATGGTTCCCTTATCAACTCTTCCACACAAGCAATCCCGATTAAGGGAAACATCTGGAATTATTAATCATTATAAAGTGCACTATATCATCTATTTCAATCAATAACTAATTTTGTAAAATCACCCATACAACAATGAAAAACTATCTTGTTTAATTTATGGAATTATAAAAACAAATAATGACTATAAACTATAAAATTTCTTTAAAATTTTCCATAAACCGCACCAAAATGTTTTATTTCTAAAGTTTTTTTAAAAATCTTTTTACATGATTTCAATTTAGTGGGACATTATTTTTTCCCAAAATATATATCCAATGTCCTTAAATTTTCTTTTATGGGATATTCATATTTACAATCTGATTTTATGAAAAATATAAATTTTTTTCCAAAAGAACTCTTCTTTTATATGTAACAGGGTTTTTATCTTCTCACTTTTACTTATGTGAGATATATGACACATTCACCACATATTCATTATTTGTGGTATATGTACTTCTACATGATATATCGTAACAATTATCTCATAATTCTCATGATATTCTAATGGATTATGATTTAATTGTTTTAACTGGTATGGGACACTTAAAAAATTTTAAAGTTTATTTTCTCAAGATTCTTTTAGTGGATTCATTTAAAAATATATTAATATATGTAAATTTATAATGTTTAATAATTTATGTCATTGAGTTTTATCCCTTATGATACCATCTACCATATCTTTTGAAGGGTTTATGATTAGTTTGATTGTGGATGTTCTATTAGATACCATTCATGGTTTATTGTTAAAATATTCATATTTCGAATGGTAGTTATTTAAGAAAAATGTTTATGTTGTTTGAGTTTTACCGTTTTCATATAAGGAATGTATTAGACTTATTATGTGATGCTTGGGGCCCTCTATATCCCATCAATTAATTGGTAGGTCACATGAGAAAAAAACAGAAGTGGGGTTTGGCCGACCACTTACCCTAGTATTTAAATATGCCTTAGATGAGGCATTAATGGTATGTTTATGATGTCCCAGATTGTGAATTCCCTCATTATGAAACTAGTAACTAATCGTACATGAGATTATTAGACTAGTATAATATCAATGGTTTTGTTTTATTATGGAATAATTTCATTATCTTTTATTCCTACCATATTTTTCTCAAGATTTTGTTTTAATGATATTTTTACTTTTAGATATTAGTTATACCTGATTACTTATTCTTACACTGTATTAATTTTCCTTACTAAGAATATGAGATCAACCGTTTATTATGTTTATTTTTCCCTAGGATGAATGGATGTGTATTCTAAATGGATTTCAGGGATCTTCTAAGATTTATATATGTTTCCAATGGAGTTTATATGTAGTTTTTCTATCATTTCAAGTTGTAATGTACAGTTCATGTAGGTAATCTAGACTTGTAGGACTGCTAAAATAACCAATCCTTCGGGATTTGATTCCTTGTAGTCATGAAACTGTAATAAAATAATGACTATCTCTAGGATTCTGGGGTTTGGAAATTACATTTGGTATCTGAGATATGTTCAACAACAACCATAGAAACTAGATTCAGAAAATATAGATTAGATAACATAAACCTAAGATATAATTTTAGGATAAATATAAATGAAATTCTTAGAATTTTATCTGGGGATATATTATGTGGGTATTACTAGAAATATATCCCAACCTAGATTCAACATGTGGACATGGTTTTATCATATATGTACCTAGGGGTAACAAATCTGACAAGATGTATTAGGCCCGATTTGGGGTAACCTGCTAAATGAAAACATGCCTTACTGTGAACCTAATTTGATACTCCTAGGATATATTCTTATGATAAATCACATTTACATTAAAAATAATTATAATTTATTTAAAATTAAATATTTCCCCAAATAAAACATGTTTATGATTATGAGATTATTTATGCCTAAATTTTTCAATTTATGTTATGTTTTTTACTAGTGTTGGGATTATACAATATGTTTCATAATGTTATAATCTAATACAGTATATTCTATTTTTTATAAATTTATGGCTTTGGAAGGTATCAAGTGAAGAATAGGAAATGAAGGAATATAGTAAATAAAGGGACGATGAGAAAGAATTATTATGCCACATATAATAATTGTCGAAAGAAACACCATGTTATTTTCTTGAATGGAATGAATAATTTTCTACAAGTGTGGACATAAAGGCCTCTATGCTAGGGATTTCAAGGGTAAGAATTTTATTTTTTGAATGTTCAATTCTTCAACCCTGATGTGATGTGACACTATTAAAATCATTGTCTCGAGCTTCAAAGGAACATAGACCAAAAGAGGATAGCTTGTCCTTCTCTAGCCTATGCTACCCCCATATATGGAGAGTACTGATTAATTTTATTTTGTTTTCATTCAATAATTATGTTATTTGATTATTTTATCAATATTTAGGATTGTACAGTTTCATTATGGATTTAAGAAAGTATCATGGTGCTAAGTAAAAGTGAATCTATAGCTAGTTAATATCATGGGAATGTATATGGTTAATGGAAAGGCAACCCATAATATGTTATTAATACTGAGATATATATTTCGAAATAAATAGATGATTTAATTGGATATTGTCTATTTATTAACACTTACTATCCTGGAACTAAATAATGGGTTTTAGACAACTTGGATAAAGCTACCATTGGAAGAGTTCACTACATTTTGGATTTAAGGAATATGACAAATTTTATTTATTTTACATAAGAAATAAGGAATAATATACACATTCAATAATGTTTTATGGTAATTCATGTAATTACCACGCATCAAGATAATACAAGGAGAAATAACTCACATGTTGTTATGTGATTATTAAGAGACACCTCTAGTTGATTAATATGTTCATTAGGGAAATTCAGTGACCTTTTTTCTAAAGTGTTAGATCATGATATTTTGGAAATGGTTAACCATTTATTAACTAGTTTAAGTTGATCATTGTATGAGGATTTGGAAGATAATATATACCTTCACCATATGATGGAACCGATACTAGGAGATGAAGTATAGATATTTCGAGGTGGACACTATTGTAAAGATTGTGTTTATCAAATAGAAACACATATTTATACTCTTATGGAGTGGAATAATACTGGAACTCTAGGAAAATAGTCTTCAACAAAAAACATCCTATTATCACAATTTTTTATGATATCAATGAAGTTATTTATAAATTTTGTTTATTGATTTGTGAGGATTAAATTTCTAATAACCATGCCCTCTATAATTCTCAATGAAAACATGATGGTTATATTTCCCTTTCATGCCCATGTCTTCATTTCCCAATAATAATCTTTCACTCGAAAGCGTAATTTCGTGGTTACCACATTATTTACCTTAACCTCCTTTTTAAGTGGATATTTTATTGTCCCTATTATTTATGTGGGTTTCCCATAGAGTAATTATCAAGTATCAACCTCTAAATTTTGAATTTTAATTTCAAATTGTGAATATGAAATTTATTTAAGGAGGGAATAATGTAACAACCTAAGTATTTACAAATAAATTTAATTTAGAATGTAATGCATGAAACATTGGGACTCTATGAAACAAAAAATTCTTATTATACTTATATATATAACCTATCTATTAAAAATAGTAATATTAATAGTAATAAATACTATTAAATGTTATTTATAATTGTTTCACATAAATAAAACATATTTTTAATGAAATATATAATTTTTGGAAAAATATTTACAAGTTTAGAAATACTATTTCCTAAAAGGAACTTCCCTTTATGTTCTTCTGTTAACGATAATAAAATTAATTTTATACACTATTAAAAATTTAATTTGGTAAAATAATCACAATTTTTTTATTTTTAAGGTCAAAATTAATATAGGGTGAATTTCTAGTATTTTTATGAAAAGTTTTGTTTTTTTATGAATAGTGAAAAATATTACATTATAGTTATCAGCAATATTTTAATTATTTAAATAGTTATTACACTTTAAATTAATTTTTAAAATAAAAATATACCAATTATACATATATTAATCTAATGAAGACCATATGAATCATTTTTATATGGAAATTAGATATAATGAATTATTTAACTTTTGAACCTTCTTTTAGTCTACCTTCTTTCCACACCATCGAGATTAGTATTAAATGTAATTTCTCTACTTCTCTAAATTGAATTTCATAAAATTTACAAACATGGTTGAAATCAGTAAGATATTTAGAGTCCGACTAGATCAACATAATATTTTTGTGAATAGTAACATGACCCTTTGGTATATTAATGTTTATTGTATGAATAGTAATATTAAAATTATAAATAGTAAATCAGTCAAATAAATAGTAACTTCACCCATTAATGTATAAATAAAATTTTGGAATCTCATAAATTAAATTATGATATAATTATATCACAGTATATGTAAATAAATATTAAAAAATAATTAATTATGTTTTGGTATTTTCATATGCAATAAATTTTTCATTACACTTTTATAATTAATTTAATCATTTCAAAGAAAATTTATTTTAATAAAATAGATTCATATATTAATATTTTGTTGTCTTGTGATTATTGGATAATTTTATGAGACCTTAGATAATTTTTCATTATTTTATGAAAATAATTATAATATTAATATCTGTATTTTTTCGCAAATGATTATTTAATTTTAAAATAAAATTTCTGATAGTTTGAAAATTATTTTCATTTAAATAGTGTTCATTTTAAAATTATATTTATCAAAAAATGGTTGGGTTTAATATTTGGTATTTTTCTAAAATACATGAATTTTTTGTATTTTTTTGAAATACATAAAAATTTTGAATAATAAAATACTATAATATAAGATAAATGCTAAATACTTCAATTAGGGAGTCATAGATGATGTATGGATAATGTTAGACCATAATATCAAACTTTTCATGAATGGATGATGTAATCACATACTAAATTATTTGAATATATTTACTGATAACTCTCAAACTATTTATTTTCATGAGTCAAAATATTAAACAAATGAATAATGTATTCAAAAACATCCATATACTCCACTATAAATACCATCCCTCACCACTAATTATCCTCGCATCTCTAAAACATCAATCTTGTAAAAATTACTCCTAAATACTCTTCCCAGTCCTTTTACACACATCCAAGGCCTTCTGGTCTCACAAAAATACCAAATAAAGTCGCCTTAAGGAGGTTCTTAAATAGGATTATTCAATAGGTAAATCATTTTTATTTTTCTTTTAAATCCATTTAAAATTTCCTTTTTAAATTCTGTTTATCTCATCACCTCCTCTATCCAAATGATCTTGATAACTCCATTTTCATCTATATAATGGAATGACATCATGTTAATAGAATATCCTTCATCACAGTACTTTTTTTCTCTCACTCTTTAATTTTAAAATTGAAATCATATTTGATAAGGTGTCGATTTACAACCTTTGTGGATGATGGATTTTCATTATTCAAATTTTCTTTCATGGGTGGACATGAAACCAATTTTATGGAAAAATGTAATATAATATGTGTATTAAAACATAATAATTATATGCTACTCGTATATATATATATATATAATATTAATTCATATGAAAAAACTACATTTTGAAGAACCAAAACCTCCAAAATAATCAAAACGATTATCAATAATTCCTAGTCTAACAATTCATACTCAACCCATATAAAAAATGCATTATATAAAATTTTAGTATTATTTGTTTTCATTAACATAATATAAATTCAATTCTATATAATTATACCCATTCCACCTGAATTTCCATAATCATATACCAGCAAACTGATCAAGAATCCAAAGAAAATGAATTCTCCAGAATGATGAAATTAAACTCTATAACTCATTAATAAGGTCATAAATTAAATTAATGAAACTATAATGAATCAAAAAAATATAAAATTTATTCTGAATTATTTAATTAATTTGATTATCCATGACATTAACATCCATTTCATAACACATTTAGATATAAGAATAGGGGGTTTCTTCCCAAACCTTCATTTTTATTGAGTTTATGCTTTATCTCTCTATAAACCAATAAAAATTTTAAATATATTTATAAAATTATTATATATTCTGTTTAAACATTTCAAACTCATGTTTCCATATTTTTTCATCATTATTTTATGAGAAATACAAGTTTTAATATAGTTTCTTTCTAAAATCATCCCAATAAGCAATCCCGATTAAAGTAAACTTCCAGAATTATTACCCATTTTAGAGGACAATATATAATCTTTTATATGACATAATGTTTTTCTAAATTACACAATTTATCATTGAAAACTATCTTGGTTTATTTCTATTTTTATTAAAAAAAATAAAATCTTTCCACTTTAAATTCTGTTTAATATTTTCCTTAAACCACAGTAAAATATTTTATTTATAAATTTTCTTAAAAAAACATTCTACATGATTTCACATCAGTGGGATATAATTTTATTACCCAAAGATAATTCCAATTTATTTCAAATTTCTATTCATATCTATTCATGTTAACAATCTAATTTTATGAAAAATACAAATGATTTTCAAAAAGAACTCTTCTTTACCAAGTAAAAAGGGGTTTTTCTGTCTCACTTTTAATTATGTAAGATATATGCCTTGGTGACTACTTATTACTTATGTGTGGTGTATTTAATTACCTATGATATATCATATTATTAGTATCCTTATTCGCATGATATTATAATGTATTATGATTTAAATTTCTTAAGTGGAATATGAAACTTTGAAATGTTTGATGATTATTTCCTCAAGAATCATTTAATGGCCTCATTTAAAAATATATAGATTTATGACAACTTATTTTGTGGAATATTGTAATTGGTTTAGTATTATCTATTATGATACCATTTAGTATATTTTTTTTGAATTTTTTAAGATCAGTTTGACTATGGATGTTCTATATTGTACCATTCATGGATTATGGTTAAATTTTCCACATTTTGTATGATATTTTTTCAATATGAATGTTTAAGTTGTTTTTTCAATATATTTATGTGAGAAATATATTAGTCTTATTATGTGATGGTAGGGGCCTACAATATCCCCAAGATGTAACAGTAGGTATCATGAGACAAAACAGATTTGGGTTTTGGTATAGACTTCACCCTTGTATTTTTTGATGTCTTGGTCAATGACTTGATGTTATTTTTATGATCTCCAAAATTATGCATTCCTTTTTTATGAAACATTTAATTAATGGTGAATGTGGTCATTAAACTAGTATAATATCCATGGTTATATTTTATTATGTAATTATTTAGTCATCCTTTATTCCTGTCATATTATGCTCAAGATTATGTTTTAATGGAATGTGTAATTTTAGTAATTCATCGTGCCTTATTATTTATGATTCAATTGTATTAATTACCCTTATTGTTCATCTGAGATCAATGATTTTATATGTATATATTTCCCATTATGATAAGATTTATATTATAAATGACTCTTAGGGATAATCTAAGAGTTATGAATGTTTCCAATAGAGTTTCAATGTTATTTTTTTTATTTCATGTCGTAATGTAAGGATCATGTATATAATATTGTCATACATGATTTATAATCTAATTGGTTTTTTCATATTTGATTTCGTGTATTCATGCCAATGCAATAAAGTAATACACTAGCTACGAGCTTATTGGGTTAGGGTGTTGCACTACCCTGATAAATAAATATCAACCCCATAATAATTTTATTTTAGTAATCAATGGTTCAATAATAAAAAATAAATTTGTGGAAAACAAAAATCACACAAAGGAATTATGAAACATCCTTTGTAAAGGTAATGTTAGAAACATAATTGTTAAATTAAATAATACATAATAGTTTTCATAGATTTGTGGACCATTAGATTTAATTTAAAACATAGACAAGGAGGAGAAATATAATGCATGTTGAATGATAAATATTGATAGATAAAATGGTCCAAATAATTTTAATGACAACAAAACCAAAAATCAGGTAGTAGTGATAATGACCGTCAATTTTTTTAATAATTTTAAAAGGGAATAAAATTTAATTTTCAACAACAATTTTCGATGATTTAAAGAATTATTTAATCATTGAATATAATAAAATATATTTAATTTAATTTTATCAAATTTATAAACATAATTTAATCCTTTTATTTCTTTTTAAATTAGTTTTCAACATTTTTTACAACATTCTTATGATGAATGGAAAATATTATTATTCAAGTTGAAATCACTAAAGTAATCTTATAATAGATCATATGATTTATAAAAGGATGATAATATACTCATCCTATATCTATCTAGTTTTTGAAATAAAAAATTTATAGTTAATAATATAAAATCTAATATGAATAAATTATCATTTGAATTCTTAATATCAATTATTCCAATGATAATACTGTATAATCAAGTTGATTCATTGTACAAATAGATAAACTCAAAAAAAACATAAATCCTGATTAAAAAATAATCAGAACCCAAAAATTTATATAATGGACAAAAAATTTCCCAAATAAACATAACTTTAAACCCCAAAAAACATAATGTTTCTCTTAATATAATATACCAATCACATGAATATCCTATTCATATATTCTCATAAAACAGGTTAATAACCTAAATCACCCTAAAACCGTAATTAAAACTCATTTTATACCAAAAATTAACACTATACTTATTTCAAAAATAAAATCACAAAATATTAAATATATTATATATAAAAAGTTTCTATAAAATTCATCAAATATACCGTAAATTAATTTTTCATCAAATCACTAATCAATTTTATGGTCACCAATACTATCTTATTGACATTATATATATCAATAATATCTTTATCCTAAATAAACCTTATTATATCTACATAAAACACACATTGAGGGTTATTTAGGCCTCAAACATGTGTCTATCCAAAAATATATACATACAAAAAAATATATTTTTTAAGGACCAGTTTTTTTCAAACAGAAATTTTGTGCAGAAAATTGAATTTTCTCTATTTTTGGATTATAAGGGGTAAAGAATTATTTTTCCCTAGAATATGACATAGGAATATTTTTATGGACACCATTTTGGATGCATAATTTTTTTATTACCCTAGAACAGAAGTTTGTTAGAATTTCGTGCCTTTTGTGTTTTATAGGACTAATAAATATTTAATATTTAATTAATTAGATATCATTTTATTAATGCGGGTTCGTTCAGTCATATCTTTTGAATGGAGTTTCAGATTGAGATTCCATAACCATTTTTGGGTTTCTAATGGGGATTTTCTTCTAGGTAGGTCTTAAATATAGTTTTCTTACAAAGTCTAGACCATACTCCATTGTTCTTTTTTTCTTCTTTGGGTTTTCTTCTTTTCTTTTAATTTCCTTCTCCCCTCTTACTTCTTTCAACTCACCCATGTGGACCCCTTTCACGTGACAAAGAGAGAAAATGAGAAAGGTAGGGAGATAGAGTGCGAGGGATTAGGAATGAGGCATTTCCACATCGCTTGGGACACACCATATCATCGTGTGGTAGTCATTGAGTGTGGAAACGTGCGAAGCTTCAGCGGATTCTATCACAGTGTAGGCTATTTTTTGTATTTCTATAAATCCATGTAGATTCTTAATTTTCATGTTTTAAAAGGCATAATTCTTGATGGGGACCTCTCGTTTTCGGATCAATAGATTTTTTTGTCAAAATGGGGGTTTTGAGGTGATTAAGGCGGTTTCTCATTCAAGAAAACCCATGTACACTCTCTGTAGTGTAAAGAACACATTCCTTCTATTGTTCCTGTTTGGGGAAGATGGCCTTTTGAATGTAAATTTTTTGTATGGGATATACATTTCGTCTACTGGTACATGGTTTTTTAGCTTAGTACCTTTCAAAAAAATACATTTAGGTGAACATGGTTGTGTAGAGTACAATGCGAGACCCAGGGTGGTCACACACTATGTGGAGTCACATGGTGAGGTTGAGTATATGGAATGGCCATTTGAGTTACATAGAAAGGATCCCCATTTTTTGGTACATTCTTGGTACATATCTTACATGATTTATACATTGGATTACATAACAAATCTGAATCAATTACACACCAAATTAGGGTCGAGAGGGTACATATTGTGTGCTTGGGCTGACACGCCATGTACTTCTCATTTTCTACACTTTATTATTTATTTAGTGTTTTTCATATATTCACATACTTGTGTTAGAATTAGACCCCTGAGTTTCCCATTAGGAATATCATTTTTCAAATATAATTATGGTGAAACCCTTGAGGCGTTTTGCGTACTCATATGTGGCATTTTAGTATTTTTCTAAATGGAAAATTCCTTCCTCCAAAAATTGAATCTAGTTTTCTTCTAATAGTGATACCCTTGATCTGAGATAGTCCATGAGTTATTTCATTTTAGTAATTATTTCATAGTTCTACTTTTAGTATTTCTCCCTTGAAATTTGTGCCCTTATATCCTATGAGGTCATACGTTTAGTAGTTCCCAAGGATCCCCTGTCGAATTCCTCTACTTACTTTTCGACCTAGATGATCCCATGCTAGATGACTCTATATTTTGAATGCCTTTTATGGTCCTTTTTTGGATACCATTACTTATACCATGAACTAATATAATCTCTAGTAGTAACCCTTTAATTATGTAACATTATATGGATCTCATGTAGGAAGCAAATTCTTCTTACATACTCTGTTGTCGAGGGTCTAGGGTAGGATGCCCCTTTTTATATACAGTTCTAAGGATCTTGTGTAGGATGCATTTATTGAATACTATTGGAGGATCCCATGTAGGATTCCTCCTTTTACTTTATAGCTATGTATACCATGTAGGATTACTTCACTTACATGTATACCTACATTATCCCATGTATGATGCATCTTTAGTGTTTTGAATTGAGGGACCCAGTGGGTGCCCTGATATTTGACCAAGTCAGAGCTAGTACACTGGGTTTGTGTAGAGATGGTAGCAGGTGTCACCATATAACTCATGTTGAACCTATAATCCCAAAAGGATAAGGAATTTGTGGTGGGATTAGGAATTTATACACCCATACTCTTTTATTTATGCTTTCACAACATTTATACTAATGCATTGATGATCAATAGAGGTTCTTGCTAGATTGTCGCTAATGATCCTGATTGGAGGATACTTTATTCTCATTCGGTTTCTAGATTTTTTTTCTAGGATCCAAATTATATGCCATGTTATTTTATATATTTATTTGTATAACCATTGGTACTACATTGGATCAGTTTATTGAGCCTATATATTTGATTATTACATTATTGTGATCTACAAGGGTGCTTCCTAGAATCTGACTTCTGAGATAATGATTATGTTGTATTGGCATGAATTCCCTAGTAATGGTACTCATGGATGATTATTCTATCCCGATTGGTGAGGAATATTATTATCTCCATTGGTTGATATGTGACAAGGATAATTATGTTATCCTATATTTGTTAATACTCTTGGATAATTATTCCCTCCAAACATTTAGGGATTGTTATGCTCTCCCATATTTATAACCTAATAGCAGTGTTGGGCATGTTATTTATCAATTTTATACACTCATGAAGGATTATGATCTCTCAAGTTATGTAGATGATTATTATTTCCATGATTAAAGACCTTGAGGGTGGGAATGTTGTCTAACGCATTTGATCTCCGTATAGATCACATATAGTTCAGACCCTTAGGGTTCACCCGAGCCTCAATGTCATAAACACCTAAAGTCTAGGACCGGGGGATCAAACATTGGACTTGATTGAAATTGAATGAGAAACATGGAGTAATGATCATGGACATTTATAGGATATCTGGATATATATTCTTGGAATCCTTTATTATAGGTATTGGAGGGGATTATGGGTGAACCTAAGGTTAAAATCAGTATCCCTGTGTGATTAGGTAGCTTGCTCAAATATATTTCTGGAATTATATAAAGCTTTTATTTGTCAATTCCTATTATAATTCTAAAGATAAACTAAATGATACATGGCTTGTGTGGTATAACATCCAACTTAATTCCCTTACACAAGAAATCTAGGTGATCAAGATTATGGACCCAAGGATCAACTACTAATGGATTCATATTATTTATTCACCTTAATCATGTATATTCTTATTTGAGTATACATTTTTAGTTATAAGACTATACATATATACATATATAGACATGAACATACATGAAAACACCTTTCCTAGCTGACTGTGATCATGGACAAAGGGATCAAATGCAGTTTCACATTATTTATTCTATTTACTTATCTATTCATTATTTTTCTTGAATAGGCTAAGAATATTTCATGAGGATGCACTTATGAAAATATATTTGTAGGTTCGTCATTGGGGTGGTAAACCGAGATTATATTCTCACCCTGGTATATGAACCTCAGTTTGAATACCGACTTTATGTCTTCTATTCAATTTGATCATAGTTATGTATGTTGGATAGGGTTGATACCCAATGATGAATAATCACATGGATACACTCATTTGGATTCATATGACTTGGTAAAGGTTGTTTGATAGTGTTTAGAGAATGGGTATGGGGTCTATATATAAATTAGTAGTTGAAACCTGTACTTTTATTTCAGTTTTCTTTTTTGTACTCATGTATTTATGGTCAGCCTAGTGAGTGTGCAGTGTGGTATGGAATGTTTGTTCATCATTTTATATAATTTTATTTAATATTACATAAATTTTATTTTTCAGTTTATTTACTACTTCCTCACTCCGATTATTTAATATATGGTTGTTAACTATATATTTTCTTCTATGTTATCTCCAATATGAGCTTATAGTATCCCCACTATACCACCTTTATACCCTCACTACATGTTGTAAAACACTAGCATATAGGGAGGTGGGCTTTAGGCCTCGTAACGAACGAACTCAAAACACTAGTCTAGTGGAATCCGGGTCAAAATGTTACAAAGTAGTATTATATATATTTATTTTTTTCTAACGAGTTATTTTTTGGGATATGGTAAACAAGAGTATTTGGAATGTGTTGATACCTATGATGGATAATAGACTTGTGCATCGAGAAAACATTTTTTGTTAAGAAGCCTTAGTTTCTAGAAATAAGGAATTGATGTTTTGATATGTGATGTTAATGTTGTATATGAGTTTATATTTATAGGATGCACATGTCGTGTGGAGGTGCAAATTTATTTTGTTTGTTCTCAGGTCTAGTTATTTAAAGCGTCAATAACAACATACATTTTATTTATCATAGATTGGAATGAAATTCTATATAACCAACCTTTCTATGGTAATCTAGTTGAATTGTTGAGTATTGTGCTGATGGGTACTAGGAATTTTCTAGTGAACTTCACCTTACCAGTTTATTACTATATAATGATTCCATATGAGTGTTCGATAAATATCACATTTTCATTGGTTTCTTCTCCTCTAAGGGTCAGTTCCTCATAAGGAATCTCTGTGAGGATCGAGGCCCTAGTAGGCCCATGTTTATAGTGTTTAACCTCATTGTTCAATGCGACCCTTACCTATATTGGAGTTCGTTTATCTTCTAGGATAGGTTGTTTGAAATTTTGACCCATCTGTGAGACTTTATCAGCAGCTATAGGTGGGAGACCTATAGACCATCTGTTATGTATGAGACCCTATAAGTCAGTGTTTGTTAGGATCGAATAAAACTATAATGAGAGTGGTTGGAATATGTTTATAGAATCCTTTTTAAGCAATTAGAATTTTTACATGCTCATTTGAGATCCATGAATCGTCATTTCTCATATTTTGTCATATATTTATGTTGATCCCTTTAGATTTTGACAAAAAAACTTTACGGTGCATATTTTTAAAGACATTCTTCAATATATAGGATTATTCATGTGCCTAGACTTATTCACTATCATTTCAACTATTTCAAATAAATTCAGAGAGTGGTCAAATGATTACGACTTCAATGACGTAGGATGATGGTTGGTTTTGGAATAAATTATATCACAAGGGAGGTGCTCAATTTTGAAGAGGAGTTCCAAGGGAGCTTCTAGTTTAATGAAATTGATGTTTTGTGTAGAAAGGATATCTTTTCCATGTGATAAATGACTCATGAGAGTGTGATTAAAGAAATAATTTTACTCATCAGTTTTGCTTGGTACTATTTAATTTCAAATTTGTGATTGG
Source organism: Viscum album (assembly GCA_963277665.1). Taxonomy (NCBI): domain Eukaryota; kingdom Viridiplantae; phylum Streptophyta; class Magnoliopsida; order Santalales; family Viscaceae; genus Viscum; species Viscum album. The sequence continues at coordinate 1,968,542,916 of OY728150.1, forward strand.
TTGAGTTGAAGTCTAATTTTTTCCATGCTTTTCCTGGCCATAGTTTTCAGGATATGTTTCAAGAGTAGGTTAAAGGAATGTATAGAATATTTTTAAGTGATAAAAGCTCAAATATGGGAATAACCTCTTTTAATGGAATCATAGTGTACTCTTGGTTAGAGAAAATCATGTATTATCTTGACATATATGTGAGTATAATGATATAGAATTGATTCTATGTCAAGATTCATTTCTTTTAAATTTCATTCCTGGTTTGTGGAAGAACATATTGAGGTTTTTCTTTATGAGTGGTACAATTTAATCCATATGAAGGGGAGTGCACCATTGGCCATTTGAGGGAAGTGACATTCATTTATATTCTAAATCTGGAATTATCCATGGGTTGTTGAGCATGGTGTTTTAGTATGGAGATGATGAAAAGGGTATTCCTATAGTGTAGAGTAATAGATCTGTCATAGGTAAGAAACTATGATATATAAGATAGTAATTTATTTTGTTAAAATGGTTGTTGGACATTCAAGATAACGATGTTTTAAAAATACTCGAGTTGATAGCATGGATTATAGTCTATCCCATTGTCTTCACAAAGATAATAAGTTTTATGGTTGGGATATTGTAAGTTCCCATGTGTTCTGTACTATAATTGTTCTCATAAATATTAATTTTTTATAATGGATATTTATAAGGTTTTAAATGGTCTTTTCCCTTAATTTGTTACCATAGAAAACATTTTTACCACTCTTGTAGTCTTGAAAACGTTTTTAACCTAGGGTAGGTGTTTCCTCAAATTCAGATCCATTCAAATATTCGTGGAATAATTAATATTAAATATTTAATTAATTAAATATTAATTTATTCATGCGTGCTTGTTGGGTAATTTATGTTTAATGTAGTGTGAATCTAAGATTCTGACTCTTATATTGAGTCTTGAAGGGGTAGTTTTTCATTTGATGGCAATATACTATAATTGGGTGATGGTGCCGGACCGGGTCCCATTTTTATTTTCTTTTATTTTCCTTCTTCTTATTTTCTTCTTTTCTTTTCCTTCTCCCCTATGGCTTCTCGTGCATGCCCCCTAAGGATCCCCTTCATGTAAATGAGTGAGAAAAAGAGAGAGAGATAGAGAGAGAGTTTGTGATGGGGGTGAGAGGGATGGGGTTTTCAAGGTAAGAGGAATGAGGTACTGGTGAAGATATAAGGATGCTATAAATCATCGTGTTGTAGTATTAGATCATGGAAATGGGTGAAGATTCAGCAGATTCCCCCCAGTGTTAGGTAAATTTTTTGTTTTACCACAAATCCGTGTATTTTATTAATTTTCCATGTTTTAATCATCTTTTTTTTGTTTCTTGGGTCACCTCATGGGATGAAATATAGTTTTTTCATTGAAAACAAGGGTTTTAAGGTGATTTGGGGGGGGGGGTTTGAGAAAACCTAGTTACACGGTTTGTGGTTTTGGGAGAACACATTGTTTGTTCTTCTATTTTCAGGAAGATGGTATTTTGGAAGTACAAGATGGGTTTGTGTTATACACACCATGTTTTGGTACTCTTCTGTATAGTTTAGTACCAGTCCAGACATCTCGTTTAGTGGCACATGGTCATGTAGAGTACATGGCTAGACCCCGTGTGGGTCACACACTATGTGGATTTATAGGGCAATGAAAAGAACATGGATATGCCTTGTAAGGTACATAAGTAGGTATCCCATGTAGGGAAAACACTGTGTACATCTATTAAACACCATTTACACTGGATTACACAACATATCTTACTAAAGTACACACCTATTTTGGGCCCAGAAGGTACACACTATGTGTGTGGGGTGACACGTCGTGTACTCCTCCTTTTCTACTATTTTTAGGGGTATATCCAATATTTCAAATATTTATTTCATAGAGTCACAATTGGGTGAATGAGTAGTCCATTATGAGTATCTCTTCACATATATCAGGATGGATAAACCTCTGATGTGTTTTGAGTAATACTAGGTAGTGGTTTGGGATTTTATAAATTGGAAATGTGCTTCCTATGGAAATGGAATTCAGTTTCCTTGTTAGGGAGAGACAGATGCTGTTAGATGATCCATGAGTTATCCTTATTTACCTATGTTTTCATATATATCCTTTGAGGTCATAACCCTTTTGTGAGATTTTCCCTTCTGGCCTTGGAGGCTATGAGTTTAGTAGTTTTTAAGGATCCTCTATAAGATTAATCTGCTTATGTTTCGACCAAGAGGATCCCATGTAGGATTCCGATATCATTTGAATGTTACCTAGTGTCTAATTAGGGATAACCATTCTTACATTCTGACCTAGGATAATCCCTAGTAGGATCCCTTTACCAATGTACTATTCTGAGGATCCTATGTAGTATGCCTTATGATCTTACTTAAATTATTTTTGAGGGTCCTGTGTTGGACTCCCCTTCCTATGTATCGTTCAAAGGATCTCAAGTAGGATACCTTTACTTCATAAAATTTTATGATCCTATGTAGTATTACTCCTTCTACATTGAAACTAAGGATCCCAAGTCAGTCTCCTCTACATACGTATATACCTTGACGATATAAAGTAGGATTCCTATTTAGTGTTCTAACTTAAGGGACCCAGTGGGTGCCCTAATGTTTGACAGAACTAGAGCACGTACATCGTGTTTGGGTAGAGGTGGTTGAGGGTGTCACATTAGAACCCATGATGAACTTGTACTCCCATGAGGATAATGATGTAGTGGTGGGTTATGGAATGTGGACACTATAAATCTGTTTATTTTTCATTTCACATGTGTGAAAATGATGCATCGATGATTACCAAATTTTTTTCTGGTCGATGCTGATGAGTCTATTGTGAGGATTATTTCAATATATATTTGATACCGAGATTCATTTACTAGAATCATGATTTTGAGCCATATTATTTCCTATATTTACTTTTATACCTAGAGGTACTACTTGGGATCTATATGTTGAGACTATATGATTAATTATTATATTATTGGTCTATCTATATATGCTTCCTCAAATCCTACTATTGAGCCTATGATTATAACATATAAGCATGAAATCCATAGTAATGATATTTATGGATTATTATTATCTCTTTAGTGGTGAGGATGATTCATCTCTCCTATGATTTATATGTGATGAGAAGGATTACATGATCCATGATCTGTTTATATTAATGGATTTTAACAACCATGCTCTTTATTACACACATAAACATGATTTATTACTTAAATGAGAAATTAAGGAAAATTTGAGGATCAAGAGGTTTAGTGTCTTGATAAATTATGAACATTACATAAAAAAACAACATAACACAATAAATCTTTACTGAAAACATCTTTTAAATGACAAAAACATTCCTTTGTACTTAGCATTGAACCTGAGGACTTGTAGAAAAAATGGTAAGCTATAAATCCTAGTAAGGGAGTAAACAAGGAATAAAATGAAGAATTAAGTATTTATTAGGAAATTGGTATATCAATAGAGAATAAGATAACCATTAACATAAGGTCATGACGTATAATGATTATCATAACATGAAAATGTGGCAATAACATTTAAAATAATATTATCATGAGACATGACTTGTTGCACATGAAGCATGAGAAAAACCATAATTGAACATGAATTAACATGATTAAACCATAATTGAACTTGGATTAGAATTATTAAACCCTAATTTCACTTGATCTATCATGATACCAATCTTTACACAATTCATTGGAGCCCTATCCGGGCATACCCTTTATAATCATTTCTTTTCATGCATAAGTGTTCCACATGGATCATACAACATGGATTCATTAAACATCATAATTTATTCCACAAATAAGAGATGTGGGGTAAATAAATTTAATTCTTCAATAAACATGTACATTTGTATAAAGGTGAATACACTTGATATATAAATGAGTGTGGTATTCAATTACATGATGATTTTGGCTTGGGAAATTTTGGAGTAACTTCGATAGCATAACGAGGTAAAATAAAAATCGTAAAATGGGATGATGAGAGAGAAATGGTTATCAAATCATTTATACATGAAATGGATAGTATGGTGGTCATGGAACAAAATATCCCAACATTTGTAATGGAATTTAGATGTATAATATAAAATAATTTCAAAAATGTCAATGAGAAGAGAGGAATTTTTTTACGGAATTTCGGAATGGTAACAGGTGTACATGGGAGGCATTAATGAGAGAGAAAGAGGTATATATTCATTAAACAAATTATGGAATTATGGGGGGTGAAACATCATACCCCAACATTTTTAATTGAAAATAAAATTCTACAGCAATAGAAATAAATTTGGACAAAAAAAGAGAAATGATGAAATCCCTTACTTCGAAGTGTGATCCCAAACGATTGGTAGACGCTTGAGAGAGGATTATAGGGAGATTAGGGAACCTTAGTATGATTATAGATAAATTATTTTAGGGTTTGGTTGAGCTCAAAATGGTTTTAGTGAAGCGAAATTGGTGATTGAGTGGGTTTATATAGGAAAAGATAGGGAATTCCTTATTATTTAGGTTTTGAATAACACACATTAAACTAATAAAAATAACAAACCATCGCATGGATTTTACAATGGTTTATGAAAAAGGGGAGTGTAATAAATTAATTTATAATTTCAATGTTTGAACATATTAAAATTTTATGCTTTCCTATGTGGATGTAAGTAACACTATCAAAGAAATCATTTTTAAAGTTAAAATGTTTTATATGACTTGGTGGGTCCACTAAGGCACCATAAAATTAATAAAAAAAATCTAAAATAACATTATATTAAATTTGAAACATATATTGGACGAAAATATTTTTTATATTATTTTATTACATATCTATTGGGTCATTATGATGACATAAAACACATTATATATTTAAACGGTATTTAATTTTTTTCCAAATATTTGACTATCTCAGAAAATTATGAATAATTCACAATTAGATAATTTTGACGTCCTGAATCCAAAAATAATATTCATATTATCTAAATAAAATTCTAAATATTTCAATTTTTACTTATAAAGTAAAAACATGCATTTTTTGAAAATTCATGGATTTTGAAGAAAAACGAGTTTCAACCCATAATAAAAATTACAATTGTATTCATTAAAATTATAATATCATTTATATTTAATAAAATGTCATTAAATTATAATATTTTACTGAAATATTAATTAATTCAAAAATTTATTAATTCATAAAAATATATTTATTAATTGAATATTAACTAAAAATACTATTGGTTCTTTAAAAAATATTTACAATGTATCAATAATTAAATGAATGTATATTCTTTATTAAAATATGATGCACATAATTATAGTTCTAGGGTATTATTAAATAACCCCTTATAACACCCTCATAAGACCTATGGGTATTGTGTGTGATGGTGACAGACTCTTGTGGTGGGTCGGATAACATCACTCGAGTGGTAATCTCTATTAACCTCCACTTCTCCCATAGGTTGTTTCGTTCAAGCTGAATGTGTTGAAGATTGGCTTGGGCTTGGTCAAGAGAAAAGCACAGTGATGCCACCTCCATTCCGAGTTCTGAAAATTGGGCTTCATATAGAGTAATTCTAATGGATAAGGCCATAACTTCATCTTTCTAGGTAAATTGGATTTGTTAAAGCCCGATATTTATATTAATCAAGTGATCACTATTCTACAACTATATTAGAAACTGTAAAAATTCTTAACGATATTTAGAAATACAAAAACATAAAACCAAGGAAGTTCATATTTTTATACATAACCATTATACATAATAAAACATTTAATTATATCAAGAGGAATTTTAATTAATAAAAGTTTTAGTTGTTACATGGATGATTACGCACTCCCACGTTTTAGGGATGACAACACTCTCCCGATTAGATTACCTGATTGTAGTGTTAAACAGGATGTTTCACGTAATTTGAAACTAATTGATGATTATTATCCCATGATTTATTTGGATGATTATGATTCCCCTTATTATAGACATTGAGGGGTGGTCATGACCTCTCAAAGATGATATATCTATATATATTCCTTATGGGTTAGACCATTAAGGTGCATCCGAGTTTTAATGTGGTGACCATCTATGGATTTGGACCTAGGGATCAGACATTGGAATAAATATAAAAAGAATGAGTTGAATGGGGTCCTTATCTAGTCCATTTATATTATTTCATATCTACATCCATGAATCCTTTATTATAATGATTATGGGGAGTATGGGTGAACCTAGGGTTAGTTAGAGAATCCCCTTGTGGTGAATGAGCTTGTTTAGAGATATTTACAGTGCTGGACAAAGAAGGTTTTTTTATATTGGGATTATGAACCTTGAGATCACCTAAATGATATGTGGCTTGATTTTTATGACTTCCATCTTAATTCCATTTCACATGATGTCCAAGGGATTGGGATTACGATCCCAATGATCGACTGCTTCTTGTTTTTATGTTATTTATTCATCATACTCATGTATATTCATATTTATGTATATATCTATAGGTACGGGTCAAAAAATATATATTAATATATATATATATATATTCATATACATGACCACACTTAACCAAGTTGACTGGGATCAAGGAACAATGGATTGATAGTGGATTCACATGATTTATTTTATTTACTTATATTTTAAGTTGTGTCTCATCTAGAATAAAAATATTGCATGATAATTCACTTATGACGTCATATTTATAGATTCATCATATGGGTGGCCTACTGATAATATATTCTCACCCCTATATATGTACCTCTGAGTGAGTACATAACTTATGTGTTCTTTTCAATCTAACCCCAATTATTCATGGTTTATAGAGCTAAGGCCAAAGTTTCATGTTCATACAGAACCCCATGTGTGGATTACTATGATTGGGATATGGATGTTTGATGGTTTCTAGAGACTGGGTATGTGTTCTATCATAGTTTAAGTATTATATCCTTATAATTTTATTTCACTTTAGATTTTTTAGTTCTATATGTATTTTCATGCTTGCAGGTCACCAGTGTTTTATGACATCGTTTTTTAGGATTTTATAGAAATTTTTTTATTATTACATCATGTTTCTATTTTAGATTATTTACTCCTTTCACAATATATTTATTTACCAATTGGATGTTATCTAGTTTTTTCCACTATTTTTACTCTCATATGAGGCTATAGATCCCCACTATACCACCTTAAGACCTTCACTTCTTGTCAGCAGCCTCTGGCTTTAGGGGAGGTGCTCTTGAGGCCTTATAACGAACCAGCACGGAGCACCAGTTTTGTGGATTCCCAGATGGCACATTTAGTGTTTTCAAGTTTATCTATAGAATTAAACTTATTCACATAAATAAATAATGTAACAATATTTTAAAATAATCCATAAATATATTTTGATACTTCTAACCAAAATATCATTGATAAAACACATATAACATATAATTATAGAATCACAATACACACATGCTTCTATAATTAAACCCAACTGATTATCATAATGTTTTCCCATCCATGTTCTATTATTTATCGCTTGGATTACATAATTTACAAAGATAATGGCCATGTTTCCCAAACCTAATAAAATCAAATATAAATGATAAAAAATGATATATATTATTTCCCTCAATTGAACTCTTTATTTTACCTAACAATTAATTACTCCATCTCATTATCTTCAGCAACCAAAACATCTTATCATTAAATTGAGACATTTCCTTGGGTATTTCTTCCTACATTCCCAACAATTTGGATGTTAAATCTTCTTACATCAATGTTCCTTATGAAACTCCATTTTTATCTTATTTGGATCATTCTTAAACTCATGGATGTTCAAGATATTAATTTTATATTGAGATATATGGTGTGGAATAATCATAATTTTTCAATTTTTATATCCCATTTAATTTGAATTTCCAAGATAAAAGTCACAACATTTTCTATCAGAACAAGTGTCAACATGATTCCTCTTGGTTACAGAAATTCACTAAAATAAACAAATAATAGTGTGAGTAACAATAATAATACATAGTAATCAAATAATCCAACAAATTAATTCATAGGATGTCTAAATCATAACACATTATTTTAAATCTATGATACATTAGATTTAACATAGGTCATTCATTGTCATAAAATATTTTAATCCTTCATAATGGTTTATACGGTGATTGTTGATTAACCTATGAATATCCCTAAAAAGTTTTTATCAAGGTGTATAGTCATAGGTCCCCTCATCATGAACTAGTGATGATCGAGTTAATATACAATCCCCCACTTTTAGAATTGTTACCCCTATGTTAATACATGTAATCACCACATCCATTTTCTAGTATCTACAGAGGGATGTAATTTTTTTTAAGTAAACCAAAAACGTTTCTTTACTATGATACAGGATTTTCTCATACACATAAACATTTCCTATGGGTTCTTATTATAGTTGTCTATTCTATATATCTAAAAGATAACTAAACAAAACCATAATACCATCTTAAGAAACCTAAGTGGAAAAAAAAATACTACATCATTTTTTATGAATATTCCATACATTTTATCCTAATACACACATGAGGACTATAATAGTTTACTGTCTTTGGATACTATATATAAAATCATATTATTTAATGAAATATCGTCAACATATCTAAAAAAATATTCTAATGTAGTTCAGTTCATAAAAATACCCTACATAAAACATATATCATAACCTAGGGAAGTGAAACATAAAAAAGGGTGATTTAATTTACTTGGTAAATGTAAATAAAGGGTATTTCAATCAATACCAATAAGTGGGTATATGACAAGAATAAGGTTATTATAACATGACCATAACATACAATAATCATACACAATATTCCAAATATTAGTACTAAAACGTCATGGAATAAGGATATTTCATTAAAAAGACATAATTTATAAGTGTATGAAATCATTTCTAAGAAATAATTATCCAAAAAAATTATCATAAACATATTATATAATTTTTCAGAATACACATAAGCATATTGAATCATTTCCTTATTTAAGGCTCACTTCCAATACAATCATAGTGGAACAAGTTCACTCATTATCCCTTCATTTATATAGTTATGTTTCACACCTAAGACTATCTAAGTTAATATATTTTATTACTAAACTGTGTTCAATTCCCACTATAATTCTCATTATCTCATGAGATATCCATCTTTACCCAATTCATTGTGGGGAAATATATTTCCAGGTCCACCGATCACAAAATAAAAAATAATCATATGTTTTCTAAATGATAACGAAAAATTCAAGATATCATTATAATATAACCTATGAAAAGGAAATATGATTCATAAAAATTTAATCATAACCCATTTAAAAGAAACATGTTTTATAAAAGTTTCATCATAACTAAAATATTTTATTTTAAATAAACATGATTCATAGAATCATTCTTAAATCATCATCATCATAAGCCATCATGAGAAGTATTTTTTATCCCATCAAAATAACATATCCTAAGTATAGCATAAGTATCCATCAAGGATGCTGACATCGATTAAAAATAACTTCAAAAGATAATTTGAACCATTATTTTAAAATAAGGAGAATATATTGTTTACATTTTAACACATTTTAACCAAAAAATCATAGAATATTGAAAAAAAATTTATTTAAAAATAACCAAGGAAGAATTTCAATTAATATTTAATTAAAATAATGTCCATGATGGTGGAAAAATCATTTCATGTCATATAAGTTAAATGAAAACATTCATTTAAAACCTTTATAAAATTTAAAAAATGACTTCTTCAATAGAACATTTAAAATGATTAATTTTTAAAATAAAATTAAATAATGTAAATGGTAATTAATGTGGCCTTTTTAAAACATTTATTGATTTATTATGAACATTTATAAATCAATTATTATGATCATGAAAATAGATGAAAAGGATTGATTACCAAAGATAAAATAAAGTTCACTTTTGTTTAAAAATATTTTTTAATCACATTAAATTCTAATGAGATAAAAATGATAATATTAATTAAAATTCCTATGAAAAACTATATAAGAAGAAAATATATGAGGATGAAATGATAAGATACATATAAATTCACTCAATGGAAATTTAGCATCGAACATCCCAAAATAAAATTATATTGTAACACAAACACTCCAACTCAAGTATCGTCATTGACCATATAAGTTCATAAATCCATTCAAATAAGTATACATTTATTATAAATCTATTATAAAACCATATTGTCACATAAAATAACTATATTTAATTACTTAATAATTTCACTTTATCATTTTATTAACAATTTAAAAATTAAAAAATATATCTAGGGATAAACCAATTCATTTTACAGATTTGTTTTGGTTAAATAGTTTCAATTCTTAAACCAAACTCATTGTTTCATAATTTTAATCACGGCATAATTATCATATTTGTTACATCCTGAAACATGAAATTTCAGATCCAGTTCTAAAACATCATCTTTTCATTTATTTCTTTGATATCAGAAAAAGTGGCCAAATGTTTTCCCATCCAAAAAATAAACACCTCATAGGAAAATATTGGATCACTTACATACTCAATAACAAGTTTAGGATTATAGTTTTAGTGAACATATAATAACTCCAAGATAACAATACCGATGCCTTTAAATGAGTATTTTTATATTGTACCATGATTTTTCCAATTCCATATTATTTCATCCACATATCAATTACAATTCTTCACATATAGTAACATCTCTTTTAAAAATTAGTTAAAAATAATTGTTCATAAATTTGGGAAATGGTAAACATAAGATGGGTGAGCTCAAATTCGTAGTACATGTAAACAATAGAATTAATAGTTGAATTTAAATAGTGAAAAAAGTTGCGAAAAAGTGTATGATGACAAAATCAAATTTCACAAGAATAACATAAAAAAATTCATACACATAAAAACCCAAATCATAATACAAGAGATGTTTCCTACAGATTTGACATAAGGAAAGGGTCAAATTTGATATGAATCCTGAACCATGTGAAAAGAATCCCTTAAAAAGTATAGATTACAAAATTATAGAATGAATAGATAAAAAATGTTGGTATCTTGGAACATTGTAATCACATCACAATTATAATCACTCTTACAATAGTAATAACCTTTATATTTAGATTTGTATCATTAATGAATGCATTATAGGGCGATAATAGACCCAGTCAATCATAGTTTATAACCTAACAATTCAATCATGGTTTATAACAGAACCACCCACCTTTTGATTAAATGAAAACACACATCATTGGTTTATAATTGAACCATCCATCAATGTATACAATTTCCAAGTACGAAAATATTTCTAATGTATATAGACCATTCATTTCATTAAAAAACTCAATAAACCACAATTACTCCTTTCATAACATGATTATGTAATGAAAAATAAATGGGTTGAATGAAAATATATTTCAACAATTAATAATCCATATAGAGAATTAATTATAATATTATCATCACAAAATATCCCCATAGGATCAAAAATGATCAAAATTTTATTTATCATTAGTGAATTGAAATAGCATTAAAAGATAATTTAAAAATTCTTTAGGAAAATAACCATAACACTTTGAAAATAAATTTTAGAAACTAAACAATAAAAAAAGATTTTTAAATTATTCTTCTTTAAAAATAACTTTGATAAATTATATATTAAATTTCAATGAAAATAATGGTCGTTATGTGGGTAATGCTCATTCGTTTCAGAAAAATTATTTGTAATGATTCTTTTCAAACATCTTGTAATGAATATAAAAAGTGAACCATGTAAAAAATGATAATAAATTACCTCAAAAAACCATTTAAATAAATTTAACGATGATGTAAAATAAATTTAGAAAAAAATATAAAAGAATATTATTTATGGACACATTTTAGAAATCAAAAAATTGGAAGAGAAATATTCTCAATTTAAATGATTATATAAGATCAGTGTCCCTTACAAACAAATTTCTTTAGGATTATTTCGTCAATAATGGTTGGAATGTAAGTTAAAAATGCAAACCAAATTCTTAATAATAAGAGAAGAAAATATATTTACTTTATTAAAATATGTGCTTGTGGTTTCTTGAAAGGAATCTCGAACATAACAATCTCAAAATGAAAGGAGAATGGAAAATAAAGACTTACCATATCGGTAACCTTCCAATCAAAAAGTCATTAAAACATGATTTTGATTCTTATCTATAAATCTCATGAGATTCAGGATTTAATTTTTCTAAATTAATTTCTGAGATATTAGTTTCCCCAAACAATGAAATCAAGGTGAGGATATGAAACATATATCATCAAAATGGGATTGTGACAAACAAAACCCTCAAAAATATCATAATTTTTGAACTGATAATTAATCCATGATGAGATTATGATGTCATATTTTAATACACCTATACCAATTCTAAATAAATAATCAGTCCTTTTACAAAATAATTCATTTATAATTATGGCCTAAAAATCAAGGAATCCTTAGTATAACCTAATGAATGGATATTGTGTTAAGAAACCCCTTACAACTTGATATCTTTAATGTAAAATATCCTTGGATATAATAATTTAAATTTCAACATAAAATACCATAATATTTTGAGGGTTCAAGATATAAAATGAATATGTTAAATATATACCCCATATAAAATTAATTAATCAAATAAGAATAAAACATACCTCATTGAAGGGAAATTGAAACGAAATCCCTTACCTCGTGTCCAAACTCGTTATGTATATTCTATAACACCTATGTAATAAATATATATCAATGATTAAATTTCATAATAAAATTTTATTAGACTAATAACTTATTATTAAACCATTTATTTCATTCATTTTAATGAAATAATTAATTTGATAATATTTTATGTCTACATATGGTGGTTTGAGGACATTTGGTTCATAAATTCAAAACAACATCAGCATGTTAATTAGGTAAAAAGTGGTAATTCTTCCATCATCACCGTTATAATAATCAAGAAAAAAGTTTCATTTTTATACTGAAATTATAATTTTAAAACAAAAAAATAAATATAGTTAGGAAAAATGAAATATAGCATAATCAAGGAGACGTAGTCATACATACACATGAGACACATTTCCATTTTTTTCAAATAATATGGAAGAAAAAATTAGTATAACTTAATAATTCCATTATTAATATTATATAATAAATTTAATATTATTTATTTAAATATACTTGTACATATTATCCATGTGATGTGGTCATGATAAGTGATTCACATCAGTTCATTGAAGTTTTAAACCACACATAGGCATGAATAATGTTATTATTTTTTAATTTATAAAATTTAAAAAATTATATAATATATTATATCTAAAAAATGTTAAAAATTTCAGGAATATCATATTAAATAAATCATTATAAGAACTTATTATAGTTGGTGGTGGTACATGAATTATATCAGTCTATGAGGTTGTAGTATTTCATACACAAGAATGACAGTTTCATTTCCCATTCCATGGTTGTGGATATAGATTTTGGCTATTGGACTACCAATATAAAATATCAGTATATTTATGATCTTGATATTGTGTAAATACACAATCCTTCATATGTATATGGGACATTTTCTAGAAGAATATTCATTACATTACATAAACACATGCCTGTAGATCCTAAAAGTGTAGCACTTTTTGAAACAAGACCACAATCATTTTATTTCAGGAAATATATCAAACATCTCACAAAAATATCTTCCCACACAGTAATTTTTATAGAAATTCCATAATTAATACCTTTATTCCTAACATGGGGAAAGGAAACATAATAAATGGTGAGCTTAGATGCCTAGGATGTGTAAACAAGGAATATATAAAAATATAATGAGCATAAGGGTATTCGAACATGATAATGACATTTTAAAACCATACCCTGCATGTAATAGAACATAATCTTGGGTAATGGAATAAAAAATCTGAATTAATAAGAATCAAATGATAATAGAATAAAAGATCAAGATCCATGAGAATATAAAATTGTTATAATACATGAGTTTGAAGCCCAAATATAAGAATAAAATAACATTTCCTTAGTATTCATGAGACATATAAAAAACTATCATATTGGAATTGCTTCACTCCCCAAACCCTCCTGATAGTCCTGATTCAATCTCGAAAAAATCATAAAAGACAGAGTCCCTTACCGAACCAGGTTCACTCCACATTCTACTCTTGTTTATCTCATGAGATATGAAACATTAACGAATACATTATAGGGAGATATAGGTCCCACCTATCACATAATAAAAATCATAAATATTTCTAACACAAGATCATAAAACATTTATCATATTAGAACCCATAAAATGATATTGGTTTCATAAAAATTTCTTCGTATCCTAACCAGTGGAAAATAAAAAAGTTTAATATTAATTACAACATTTAATCAAAGCACAACCCGTGTAAAATGAAGCGGGTGTCATAAAAATGTTAACTTTTTATATCACGTGGATGAAAATAATGATTCAAAAAGATATTTCAATAATAAAAATAAACCTTTAAGAGAATAAATAATAATAGTATCCTTTGATCATATCGCACTAAAATTGTAATTTACATCCATGGATTTCATCTTAGATTGAAAATTATTTCTAATGAAAAATCACTTGGAACGTTTATTAAGGAATATATCATTTCCACCTTGAAAACCCCTTTTTAAAAGAAAAATTATTTTCAAAATATATATATTTGAAAATAAAATTTGAAAATTATAAAGTGTTAAATAAATATCATTTCAATCATTTCTTAAAGAAAATATGGTTTCCACGTTGTAAATCTCTTTTGAAATGTAAAAAAATATAAAATACATTTCATTGAAGAAAAAATATTAAAATAAATAAAGGAATCTTTCAAGCATTGGGTGGCCTGGATGGTGTAAAATTGCATTCATTCAATATATGTTAAAACAAAGATTCCTATAACATTTTCAATAAAATCCAAATTAACATTTTTTTGGAAAAAAAATGAAGATTAATTTCCATTAAAAATTAATAAAATTAGTAAAAATGTCTTCTATAAATTTTCTGGTGAATGTAAAAAAAAATTTGAAAAAATTTATAGAAAATATGGTTTTGGAATGATTTTTTTCAAATAGATAAATAAGAATGATTTTTATTAAAAAAATCCATTTTAATCTCTAGAGAACAAAAAGGTTGGGAAATTACGTGAAAACAAGTGTTGTCTAGAAATAATAAAAAAATAGGAAAATTCAAGAGTTTATTAAGAGATAGATCATTATATTTCATTATTGGAATTATTATTATAACCAATCCTAATAAATGATGAGATTGTGACATAAAATACTTTACATTTCAGTAAATTTGAGGAAAAATGACTATGAAATAATAATGTTAAATGAAACTTATAATATCATGAAAATAAATATATTCATTATATTATATGTTGAAGGGTCTGTATATATACATCATAAAATAAGATATGTGTATAATATAATATATTACTTAATGAAAGAAAATTGAGACAGAATCCCTTACGATATAAGTGACATTGAAACTGTAAACCACCTAAAATATATATCCCAAAATAAATATTAAAATACCCATGATTTTATGAATAATAATTATAAAATAAATTCATCGGAATATATCAACCAAATAATGTTAATAGGGGGTGAATATGGTATGTGTCTCATAGAAGTAGAAAGTGAGATGGAAATCCCTAACATTAAGTCTCGAATTCCTTCGTACAAATTAAAAACTCATATTTATATAATATAAGTTTATTATAAATCTATTATAGAATAATATATATATTTATCATAACATGTATGATTTACTTATGACCTTTATTACCCATTATTAACATTTCTATGTTAATGTCATGTTTCATGCAATAACTACATTTTGTGTGCTTATTATAATTTGTTATTTTTTATTCCTATTAATTTTATCAAGATACATAATCTCATAAATATTATCTATGATATATATATCATATATATTCAGTATATATTTTTTTCAAATTAATAAATACAATTTAGACCTGAAAAATGAAATACATAGTTCATAGAGTGGTAGGCCCTATGTACGCACGAATGTTGTTCCGATTTTCTCATAGAAAAGAAGGTAAGAAGTATAAAAAACCATATGGAATAATTTTTATGTCATATATCTCAAATATTTTTATTAACCTCATATTTATAACCATCTAGGAAAAGCATGAATGAATTATGTTTCTTTGTGTGGTGGTAGTCCACTATAGACACATGTAATGTAATCGTATTCCCATAGAATACAAAATAAGGGAGTATATGTGATATAATAATTATATAAGAATAATTATGTAAAATATATAGTATATAAACATTTAATATATCATTATATCTAGTTGTGATATGTGGGTATTGAAATTGAATGACATCAATTCGCGAGGTAGTAGTTCACTAAACACGCAAATGATTATTTCATATCCCATTTGATCCAAGTGGATATGGTCATAGGCCATTCAAAAAACAAAAATAAATATTAGTATATTTAATATAATAAGGTTTTTTTCATCTTTTTTATATAATAAATTAAAAAAATTGAGGATGAAATAAAATAAAAGCGCTAATTGAATAGAATTACCTCTTCTTTAGGTAACCTCATTAGGTTTGCACCAAAATTAATCTAAGTATTTATTTCTAAAAAAAATGATTATAGTATGAAATTATGTAATTAAGCTATATATTTGGATAGGTCATGGTAGATAAAAACTGTTTTGGTGGTGTGAAGATAAGAGGAAATGGGGTGCACTTTTTATGTTTGTTGAGTGGTACACTTTTAATGTTTCTAATGAATATGGGGTTTCAACATTTTTCACATTCCAAAATGATAAAAAATGGACCATTCTTGAGACTCAGACATGATAAGTTAATATAAGGCCATAAATGGTCTTTGAAATTGTTTTCAGTCATTTTTACCCATATATTTTTAATTTAACCCCCTGTAAAACATTTTTTACCTTAATTGCAGTAAGTAATTTTAAGGATTTACTATTAATTATGGTAAAAAACAATGTTGACCTTATTAGATAATATGAATTATTTTAATTGAAAATATGGAATTAATATTTTCAAATTACATTCACATAATTAGAAATTATTGATTTAAAATTAAACAAAAAAACTCGATAAAACAATGGGTTTTCAATGAGAATATGGTCCACAGATTAAAAATATTATGTCAAAATTAAATAATAAATTTATAAAAATGTAATCAATTGTATTAAAATTTATATAATTAAAATATTTTTAATTTTAAATGCATATTAAATTTTTTATGTTTCTAAATTCATTACGAGAAAATTGTAATCATTAAAAAAATTAATATTTACACCATTCATAGAAAATTTATATTTTTAGAAACTTTTAATAAATTAACCATGTGTAAATTTTGACATGATTATTTCAAAAATGAATTTTATTTTTTTAATAAATTTTGTAAAAGTTTTATCATTTAATATTAAAATAAGGAAAAAATGTGACAAAACAACATTTTTTTAAAATACATTTTTTAAGATAACAATTTGATTTATTTTTCCCTTATGTCTAAAAATACATAAGAAAAATGTTAAAAAACATTAATCAATATATAATATATAAATTTAAATAAAATCATTAATTAATAAGGTATTAATTTAATTTATAAAGATAAAAAATATTTGTGCACATATAACTTGTTTTTATGAAAATATATTTATTTTTTATATGGTTTTTATTTTAATTTCTAATTAATTGGTCACAACATAATTAATTATATACATTTGTGTAAACCATATATTTTAATAATTTATTTAATCATATTCATACACAATATTCCAAATTCTATTTGATAACTATCATATTAAATTATAAAATATTATTAATAATTCAGGTATTGATTAAACATGGTGTTGTATGTAACCCAATCTTAATTTAGTGTTGTGTGTAACAAATGATAATATTATTGTTGTGTGTAATAAAAAAATGTTAAAGCCAAAATTTATTTATAAAACTTATTTCATAATAAATCAGGGTGTTACATTCTAGCATCCTTGAAATGAATTTCTCCATAAAATCTGTTTTCACTATGAAAAAAAAGAGGATACGTTTTCTTTATTACATCCTCAGTTTCCCACATAGTTTCCTCAAAGTATATGTTTCACCAAAAACTTTGACTAGGTTGGTGGCCTTGTTTTATAGAATTTTATCTTTATGATCTAGAATCATAATCGATTTTTCCTTCTATGAAAGTTCATGCTCCAATAGTATGACCTCCATGTTCAATACATGTGAGGGAATATGTAAGAACTCAGATCTTTATTTCAGGTATGGATCATGATTTTGGGTTGTTTTGGGGGGAAAGGATGCAATGTAATTTTCTATGGACACAACTTGTACTTATGATTACACGTTGTATACCCGGGTACCAAGTACAGCTGTGTAATGGTCATGTAAGGACCAAGTAAATGGTCGTGTGGTGACCTAGAAGACCACCTAAAGAAAAGTCCAGTTGAGGCTAATACATTGTGTGTACATTAAATAAACATTCCATGTACTTCTCTTTTTATTTGATAAATTGGAGCAGTGTCACGTATCCTGTCTAGAACATTTTTCATCTCAACTTGATTCATATAGGTGAGTGAAAGAATAGTCATGAACTTCGAGCCCCTCCCGGTTCTCCATCTGAGCTCCAATTGAGACATTGTCAGGTGCATTGGAATCCCACCAATGATTTCTCAATTTTCCTAAATATTTTCTTCCATATTTGTAATGGCCCGG
Organism: Viscum album; assembly: GCA_963277665.1. NCBI lineage: Eukaryota > Viridiplantae > Streptophyta > Magnoliopsida > Santalales > Viscaceae > Viscum > Viscum album. Next base: position 1,968,561,704 of record OY728150.1, read on the forward strand.
ACCTCTCCAGTCTATTACATTGTGAAAATGTTGTGGTAGAGGTGTTATGGGTTGTTATGGTTACTTTGGGTAAGTTTGGGTGGAATTTTAATGGAAACTAAAGGGTTATAGATTTCGCACAGGAGGCGCACGGTTTGTCTAAATAGTGTGGCCAAACCGTGTGAGGTTGGTGTTGGAGGTAGTGTCTAACACATGGTTAGCGCATGGTTTTTCTAACTGTGCGGCCTAACCGAGCGAGGAGTGTTTGACAAGGTAGTAGAGACAGCACAGTTAGTGCTTGATTTGTCTAACCGTGTGAGCAAACCGTGCGGGAACATAAATTAGATCCTAAAATTGTGGATCTAACTCGTTTTTGCCTCTAAATGGTTTTTTTAAGCCCCTAAGAGGCCATAACTCGGCATTACCCTTCCATGAAGGTAGGAGAACCTCTCGCAAGCGTTTTGGATACAATTTGAAGGATTCTCTTGGAGAATAGAAGCCGGTTTATGGATATATGTGATCGTTTTTCTTCGTTCTTCTTCATTCATGATCAGTTTGATAGACTTACTTGGATCTACTTCCCCTCTTATCTCGATTTCTTAGATCTACGCCCATTATGGGCAGATCTATGTGTGTGGATACCAAATATGACGAGATTTGGTCTTGGTTGTGTTAGGAGAAGAGATCTAAGGAGGATTCTTGGAGAATAAACCTGGCTTTCTCAGGGGTTCTTCATTGTTGGGGTTTCCGTCAAAAACCACTGAGGTAGGGGATTCGTTGCTTCTCTTTCCTTTACGTGAAACTATATTGTTAGCATGTTTAATCCCACTGGATGACAATGGAATTGACATAATAAATCCTTTGAACCAGATAAATAAATTGTATCGATCATATGTTATTTCCTCTTATTTTGCTAGATGGGGTGATATCTATGCTCGCTTTGTTTAGATGTTGTCCTTAATGTAAATTGGTAAATAATGTGAACTGGGACTAATTGATATTTGTTTGGCCAAAGATAGAGAGGCATGAAAATGAATCTGGTTCTTGTGGTAATTTTATGTTAATCAAATTGGCATAGTAAGCATGTATAATCATTTGTGATAGCTTTCTGGTTAGGTTTCCGATTTTTGGAACTAACTAATTATAAAACTATTAATTCAAGATGTTTTAAAGATTTGATTGTTTGATAATTCCCTGAAGGGTTCTGAGTTACCCTATTGATTTTTAAAGGGAAAAGAGCCCAATTGATGTGATTTTTTCATTCCTACTGCTTGTGTTGTGATGTGATCATGGATGGTTATTTTGATATGTGGGGGCATAGAGGCCTTTTGGTTGTGGCAGCGAATGACGCCTAGAGTGGTGAGATGGATCCGTTTATGCATGTCGGTTTTGGGGAGGAAACCAAGGACGATGGAATGGGTTGGATGTGATTGTTGGATGCTTGTGGGTTCATTGATTATTTATCTACTTTACTTCTCCCCACCGCTCAAGGAAGTTGGTCTTGCTTACCCTTCTTCCAAAGGAGGTAAAGATGCGTGGGGTATGCCACATGCTTTCCATGTCTAGCTTCTCAAGGGATGATGGGTCTAGGCTCTTGCTATAGGAGGAAAAGACTCGACGGGTAGTACATCTACTCACCGTGTTGACACCCCCTATGTTTAGTAGCATAGAATTCTTTTCTAGAGTTCCTACGAATATGGGAAAGTAATTCTGTAATGAATATTTGATTAAATGGCATTAACTCATGGGGTTGGAGTTTCTGGAACTAAATGATGAGGTTGAAAACTGTTGAAGGAACATTGGACTTTCGGTGTGATGCTAATGAAATTTAATGTGGATTTTTCATGGTTAATTAATGTTTAAAGAATTAATTAACGTACAGTGGAACTGATAAAAAGGGAATTAAGTAATCTAATAAAGTTTCTTCAATGGTTGAGTTCTTATAGGATACCTAGTCTTAGAAGTGGCAGCCTGGAATCCGAGAGACGTTAGCTGCAGTGTGTCTAAGACTAGGTTATTCCCATAGTGTGGTTGTGAGTTATAATATATTCTTTACTTTTTGTGTTTCTATACTCTACTCCACCCTATTAGTAAGGAAAACTGACACCCGGGGGATACTGATCCCTATGGATTTTCCCCCAACATTCTGGTGGGAGGATGAATGGATGACTACCCCCTTTATCCCCGCTCTCTTCTCTTGGTAGATACTTGTGTCATTAGTCACAACGGTTAGTTTTCCCCAAATATGTGGGTAGAGGGCTGTAATGGCTTGTGGTTATTCACACACATATATTCTGGATATAGTATCCTATGGACTACTATTGGTGTAACGTGTATAGCCTTTGATGGTTTTAGGATCCTTACTCAGTGCATGGGTTGTAATGGCTTGAGGTATAATAACCGATGTATGATACAAGTAAGGTGAGTTGTGGTGGCTCCCAGAAACTTCCTAGTTACTTTTGGTTGTGATGATGGTGTGATGCTTCGCCTAGGTGTCTGTGGGCAAGGCTTTTTGGTGATGAGGTTCAGATTCTGGTGCTTCACCCAGGTGTTTGTGGGAAATCCTTTTTTTAGAGAGATGCTCAGGATATGCAACATTGGGGAAAAGCGGAAAACCAGTAGGGAAATAGTAGCGGGGTACCTTTGATATTCATTATTATATGATATATTCTTCTATTCATTACTTGGTGAGAGTATCCATGTTGAGGTTTAGAACTTATTATACCTGTTTAGGTGACGAGTTAGATTCACTTATTGTTCACTGTGTTTTAGCATGCTTTCGTAACCTCTGAATGAGAGGCTTTGGGGAGGATCCTACTGAGTATAGTGTTATACTCACCCTATGTATATACAATCTATTTTTCAGGTAACATGGAGCAGGTTCAAGATCAAGCTTGATTCTACTAGATTGGGGTTGCAGGAGCTGTTCGGGCTTGTGGTTGTAGCTGTTTTACTTTCTTTTGGGTAGTTACAGTTTTTTCCCTTTTTGTTGTAGTACTTTTGCATGACATTCCATTTTTTCACTTGTGTTTCTTTTATATTTCCATTTTTTAGTTGGAGTTGATTGGTGTCTATCTTATCTCTCTCTTCTTCATGTATTATCTTATAGGGTAATGCCTCCCATTTGTGTGTTACTATACCCTCGGTGCAAGTCGCCAACCTGGGGCCTACTGAAGGCAGGACTCGGGGGGTCATTATCTCTCTTCTCACATTGTCTGCCCAGGAGGGGTACACTTTGTGGGGAGGGGGTCATGACAGAGTGGTATCAGAGGTATGGTTGAGGGATAGGATGGAGCATGGAGTTAGGCACAGGTTAGGTTTCTTGGGTTGGTAGGTAAACAATGTTATTCATGTTTAGCAAGTGGGGTAAACACTGGAGACCAGCTGAGACATAGGCGTTTAGGGCCCCCAATGATCTGATGTACGGACCATTAAGTTTATAATGTCTACTAAACAAGGTGATACAAGTTGCAGGGTATAGACCTAGGAAAGGATCATGCATCATTCTTCTTTGTGCCTGTGTTTGAATGGGTAGTCCTTGGGATGGGTTAACCTAAGATTAATAAAAGAAAAAAAACTAATTAATTAATGTTGAGTCTTCTATATTCTAGGTTTAAGAGCTCTAATGGATTGTTATTTTATAGGTATGACTCCAGGTCGACGTCCTTGTCAGGTTTGCGTAGAAAATATCCAGTAGGTTGTTCTAGCAGATCACTGCAGGGTAACGGTTGATGATGAAGACACTTGTAGGAAGACACTCCGAGAGTTTTAGCGCCATAGTCTGAAGAAGTATGAGGGCTCTGTTTCAGATGTAGTCACGGAAGACTGGTTGGAGGAGGTCAGGATTGGCTTTAGTTCGATCCTTGCTCGGATGTATCACTGGGTGTCCTTATCTATGACGAAGCTGTGTGTAGCAGCAAGGCATTGGTGGTTCTTGTTCCTTGGGGATCGTGAGGAGTCAGTGATCTCATGGGAGGAGTTCCAAGACATGTTTAGAGTCGAGTTTCTTTCTTCGACTATGAAGGCATCCAGCCGCCAGGAGATTCTTACCCTTCGACAGGGGAGCTCCACTTTTTGCGATTTTGGAATCCGTTTCAGGAACCTTTTATGATATGATTCGGACCTATTACCAGATGAGGAGGCCAGGGTGAGGAATTTCGAGGAGGATTTGCATCCAAAGATCCAACGCCAGGTCACCCCATTTATACTGAAGACATATCTTGAGGTTCTGGCGAGGGCTGAGGTTGTCGAGAGAACATTGACCATGACATGATCATCAAGAGAGGGGGGTCGTCATGATCCCTCATGAAGCATGGTTGTGGTCCAAGGTTACCGGTTTTCAGGGAAGAAGAGTTTCCGTTCATCTGAGGGTAGGTCCCATCCTTTCACATCTCATTTCTCTAGAGGAAGAAAATCTCGGGCCTATACCAAGGGATCAGGCGCTTGTTTTTCTTGTGATGGTAGTGTCCATCAGCAGCGGGAGTGCCCGACCTTTCAGAGTGGTCATCATGCATTGGGTACTATGCTCCAGGTTCCTCCATTGAGGTAGTTCTAAGCGAGGGCGCAACAACCAATTGCACCAGCTTTAGATCAGCAGAGGGTAGATGGGGAAGGAAAAGGACATCCCCATGATGCTCCCCGTCTTCAGAGAGCCTAGCGCGGCCGTGGTGGTGGTCTGCATCAGGGTCAGAGAGGTCATGGAAGAGTTCGTGGTCAGCTTCATGCTCTAGCGTTTCCAGCTCCTAGTGAGCCAGATGTCGTTCAAGGAACCATTTTCTTGTTTTCTACCTTGGTGTATGCTTTGTTTGATTCATGAGTGACACACTCCTTCATATCACATACCATTTTCCATGCTTTGGGACTTGAGGTAGAGAGGCTTCCATTTCCCTTGGCGTTGGCTACGCTAGTTGGAGGTTGAGCTGACTTGTTTGAAATATGTAGAGACTATGAGCTAGTGTTGGGGCAACACCGCTCTTGAGGAGAATTCCTATTTTTATGAATACAACCATATGATGTCATCCTCGACATGGATTGGTTGTATTTGGTGCATGCTATTTTGGATTTCTTCCGGAAGAAGGTCATTTTCTTTGTCGTGGATGGGGAAAAAGAGGTGTTTTTTTGTGAGTGAGATCCTTGGATGGGTCATAGGGATGTCCTATATTTATCGTCCATGATGGATGAGATAATGCTGAGTTCATCAGAGGTTCAGCAGTTGGCGTTTCCTAGGGTTGTAGAGGAGTACTCTAATATCTTTCCAGAAGAGGTTGTAGCATTACCCCCTCAACGAGAGATCGAGTTTGGGATCGAGTTACCGCCAGGAGCATCTTTTATCTCTATGTATCCATATAGGATGGATGCTTATGAGTTTTGAGAGATACGTATATAGCTCGATGGTCTGTTACAGTGCGGTATTGTTCAGCCAAGTGTGTCACCATGGGGTGCACCAGTTTTGTTCGTGAAGAAGTCCGACGACAGTTTGCGGTTGTGTGTCAATTATCGTCACATAAACAAAGTGACAATAAAGAATCACTATCCAATTATGTGGATTTATGATTTAGTCTATCAACTAATGGGTTCAAGTTGGTTCTCAATGATCGACTTACGGTCAGGATATCATCAGATGCGTGTGAAGGATGAGGATGTTTCGAAGACTGTTTTTCATTGTCATCATGGGCATTATGAGTTCATTGTAATTCCATTTGGAACAAAAAATTATCTAGTTGTGTTCATGGGATTGATGAATGCTGTGTATTGTGAGTTCCTAGACGAGTCCATGGTAGCATTCATCGACGACATCCTTGTGTACTCCAAATATGAAGAGGAGCATGCATAACATCTACGATCCGTTATGGGAGTTCTTCGCCAACATCAACTTTACGGGAAGTTGTCGAAGTGTGAGTTTTGGTCTTAAGAAGTACATTTTTTGGGTCCTGTTGTGTCCCAACAGGGTGTAGCTGTGGATCCATCGAAGATTGAAGCAATTGTGTCTATGGAATAATCCAAGACAGTGTCAGAGGTGCGAATTTTCCTTAGTCGCGCAGGCTACTACAGGTCGTTCGTAGACAATTTCTCATGAGTTGTAACCCCTCTAATAGATTTGACCAGGAAGGATCAGGAATTCATATGGACTGATTAGTGCTAGGCATCTTTCGAGTATCTAAAGGAGAAGTTAGTAAGTGCTCCAGTCCTTTTTCTTCCAACTAAGGGAGTTCATTTTGATGTCTTATGCAATGCTTCACATCTGAGGTTAGGTTGTGTTCTCTTGCAGCAGAGGTTAGTTTTTTCTTATGGGTCTCAGTAGTTACATTACCATGAACTCAACTATGCCACCCATGAGCTTGATTTGGCATCTGTGGTGTTTTCTCTGAAGTTGTGGATACATTACCTCATTGGTGAGCGCTTTGTGTTTTTCACTGATCATAAGAGTTTGAGGTATGTTTTATCCCAGTGTGACTTGAACTTACAATAGTGTCGGGGGATGGATTTATTATAGGAATATGACTTCAAAATAACTTATACACCTGGAAAGGAGAATGTTGTAGCTGATGCACTGAGATGAAAGTCATGTAGTGATGTTGTGCGTGAATCCAGTGATTCCTGGAGAGTAATGTAAGAACTGTCAGCATTACATATTGATATGGGAGAAGTCGAGGGGGGGGGGGGTAGAGGTTTTATTTTATAGAAAATGGTACAATCATCCCTGATGCAGAAGATAGAAGAGTACCAGTTGGGTGATCATGAGGTGGAGGTTTGGAGAGACCGAGTTGTTTGTGGTGAGGCCTCTGATGGTTGGTCTGAGGATGAACAACACAGAGTGTTGTATCATCGAAGGATTTTTGTTCTTTTGTCAATGCGCGACGTGGTTCTCAAGTAGTTTCATAGTTCACCTTTAGCGGTACACCTGGGCGTGACAAAGATGTACCGATCCTTGAGGAGTTTGTTTTGGTGGCCTAGGCTGAAGCGTGCAGTTGCAGAGTTTGTGTCTCAATGATTAGTCTGCGATAAGGTGAAGGCCGAACAACGTGTTCCAGGTGGTCTTCTTCAGCAATTAGAGATTCCTCAGTGGAGGTGGGAGGACATCTCAATGGACTTCGTTACTAGTTTACCTCGAGCTCTGATAGGACATGATGCTATTTGGGTGGTAGTGGATCATTTAAAAAAATCAGCCCACTTTATAGAAATCAAGGAGTCAACCTCAGTGGATGTTTTGTCGAGGCAGTATCTAGAGGAGTTGGTGAGATTTCATGGAGTCCCTAGGAAGATCATTTCTGATTAAGATCCTAATTTTCCCTCGAGAGTGTGGAGAGGTCTCCAACATGCTTTCAGTTATCAAATATGTCTTAGCACTGCTTTTCATACTCAAATGGATGGTCAGACAAAGCGAACCATCCAGATTCTTGAAGACATGTTACGATCTTGTGTTCTTGATTTCGAAGGTTCATGGATGAGGCACTTACCCTTGGTGGAGTTTTTTACAATAATAGTTTTCACCCCACCATCAGTATGGTGCCATTTTAAGCCTTGTATAGACAGCCTTGCCATTTTCCATTGTGCTAGACTGAGGTCAGAGATTCAGCAATTCTCGGACCGGAACTAGTGACGAATAAAATAGAGATGTTTTAGGTGATTCATGAGAGGATGAAGACAGCACAAGATCGTCGTAAATCATATGCCGATAAAAGAAGGATACCCTTTGAGTTTAATGTTGGGGATCATGTGTTTCTAAACGTGACTCCCCGTCGTGGGCATCGAAGGTTTGGACATGGAAGTAAGCTTTCTCCCCGGTTTGTTGGGCCTTTCGATGTGTTAGCTCATGTTGGAGCTGTGGTGTATCGAGTAGAACTTCCCCATCAGATGAGTCGGATACATGATGTTTTCCTTGTATCATATCTCTTTCATTGTCTTCATGACGACTCTCACATCATCGATTGGGGAGACATCTATGTTTATGATGATGCAACCGTTGAGGATTGACCTATGGAGATCCAAGACCGCAAGGAGATGTTGTTGAGTGGGCATTCTATTCATTTAGTTCGTGTCGGGTGGCAACACGGTGTCTTGTAGGAGAGTACCTCGAAACATGAGTCACATATATGTGTTCAGTACCAAGAGTTGTTGGATGTTTAACTCTTTTCATATTTTGATGTAACTTATGTGGTTATGAAACGTCATGTTTATGAGATGGATCCCCTTGTTGCTTTTGTGGATTTATCTCTTTTGAGAGGTATCTCGAGGGGTGGTTGTTCAAACCCTATTTTTTTCACTTTAGGTGAGTTTTGGATTCTTGAGGATGAGAATATTTTGAGAGGTATCTGATGTAATGGCCTGGACCTCTCAAGTACATTACATTGTGAAAATGTGGTGTTAGAGGAGTTCTGGGAGGTTAAGGTGACTTGGGGTGCGTTTGGGTGGACTTTTATGGTAAACTAAAGGGTTATAGCTTTCGCACAAGAGGTGCACGGTTTTTCTAAATTGTGCGGCCAAACCATGTGAGGTTGGAGTTTAAGGAAGTGGAAATGTACGGTTAGCGCACAGTTAGTCTAATCGTGCGGCCTAACAGTGCGACCAGTGGTTGAAAAGGAAGTAGCAACTGCACGGTTTGCACACGGTTTGTCCAACCATGCGAGCAAACTGTGCGGGCACTTAAATTAGATCCAAAAATTGTGGATCTAAATCGTTTTTTGCCTCTAAATGGTTCATTTAATCCCCTAAGTGGCCATAACATGGGATTACCCTTCCTTGAATGTATGAGAACCTATCCCAAGCATTTTAGAGGCGATACGAAGGCTTATCATGGTGAATCTAAGGCAATTTATTGAGGTATGTGATCGTTCTTCTTCGTTCTTCTTTGTTCTTGATTGGTTTCATAGATCCACTTAGATCAACTTCCCCAATTCTATCGATTTCTTAGATTTATACCCGTTTTGAGTATATCTAAGTGTGTGGATACCAAATATGATGATATTTGGTCTTGGTTGTGTTAGGAGAAGATATCTAGGGAGGATTCTTAGAGTATCAACCCAGCTTTCTTGTGTGTTCTTCGTTGGTGGGGTTTTTGTCAAAAACCATTGAGGTAGGGGATTCATTGCTTTTGTTTCCTTTATGTGCAACTATATTGTTATCATGTTTAATCCCATTGGATGATAATGGAATTGACGTAATAAATTCTTTGAACCAGATAAATAAATTGTATCAATCGTATGTTGTTGCGTCTTGTTTTTCTAGATGGTGTGATATCTATGATTTATTTTCTTAGCTGTTGTCCTTGATGGAAATTGGTAAAGAACGTGAACCGAGACTAATTGATATTTTATTGGACAAAGATAAAGAGACATGAAAACCAATATGGTTCTTATGGTAATTTTATGTTAATCATATTGGTATAGTAAGAATGTATAATCATTTGTGATAGCTTACTGGTTAGGTTCCTAATTTTGGAACCAACAGATTATATATATCTTAATTCAATATGGTTTAAAGATTTGATTTTTTGATAATTCCTTGAAGGGTTCTGAGTTACCCTCTTGATTATTAAAGCGACAAGAGCCCAATTGATGTGATGTTTGCATTCCTGCTACTTGTGCTGAGATGTGATCTTGGATGGTTTTTGTGATATGTGAGGGCATGGAGGCCTTTTGGTTGTGGTAGTGGATGACTCCTAGAGTGGCGACATGCATCTGTTTATGCATGTGTGTGTCGGGGAGGACACAAGGGATGATGGAATGGGTTGGATGTGATTGTTGGATGCATGTGGGTTCATTGATTGTTTGTCTACTTTAATTTTCCTCACTGCTCAAGGCAGCTGGTATGGCTTACCCTTCTTCCGAAGGAGGCGAAGATGTATGGGGTATTCCATGTGCTTTCTGTGTCTAGATTCTCAAGGGAGGATGGGTCTACACCCTTGCTATAGGCAGCAAAGACTCGACAGGTAGTACATCTACTCACTGTGTTAATCCACCTTGTGTTTAGTAGCATAGAATGCTTTTCTAGAATGCCTAGGAATATAGGAATGTAATTCTGTAATGAATGCTTGATTAAATGGTATTAACTCACAGGTTTAGAGTTTTCAGAACTTAATGATGAGGTTGAAAAATGTTGAAGGAATAGTGGACTTTGGTTGTGATTCTAATGAAATTTAATGTGGATTTTTTTCATGGTTAATTAATGTTTAAATAATTTATTAACATATAGTGGAACATATAAAAATGGAATGAAGTAATGTAATAAAGTACCTTAAATGGTTGAGTGCTTATAAGATACCTAGTCTTAGAAGTGGAAGGCCGGAATCCGAGAGACGTTAGCTGTAGTGTGTATAATACTAGGTAAATCCCATATTATAGTTGTGAGTTATAATATATTATGTAGTTTTTGTGTTTCTATAGGCTACTCTACCCTATCAGTAAGGGAAACTGACACCCTAGAGATTTTGATCCCTGGGGGGTGTGTTTTCCCCCAAAATTCCGATGGGAGGATGAATGGCTAACTAACCCCTTTGGCCTCGCTCTCTTATCTTGGTAGATACTTGTGCCATTAGGCATAGCGGTTAGTTTTCCCCATATATGTGTGTAGAGGGCTGTAATGGCTTGTGGTTATTCACACACATATATTCTGGATATAGTATCATATGGAATACTATAGGTGTAACATGTATAGGCTGCGATGGCTTGAGGATCCTTACTCAGTGTATGGGCTATAATGGCTTGAGGTATAATACCCGACATATGATACAAGTTATGTGAGCTATGGTGGCTCCTAGAAACAACCTGGTTACTTTTGGTTGTAATGATGGTGTGGTGCTTCTTCCAGGTGTCTGCAGGCAAGCCTTTGTGCAGCACACGGTGTAGATTGTGGTGCTTCGCCCAGCTGTCTGCGGCTAAGCCTTTTGGAGAGAGATTCTCAGGACGAGCAATGTTGGGGAAAAGTTGAGAACCAGTGGGGAAGTAGTAGCGGGGTACCCTTGATATTATTTATTATATGCTATATTATTTTATGCGTTACTGGGTGAGAGTAGACATGGTGAGGTTGGGAACATAGTATACATGTTTAGGTGACAAGTTAGTTTCACTTTTTGTTCACTATGCTTCAACATGATTTCTTTACCTTTGCACGTGAGGCTTTAGGGAGGATCCTACTGAGTATACTATTATACTCACCCAATATATATACAAACTATTTTTTAGGTCACTTGGAGAATGTTGGAGATCAAGCTGGTTTCTACTAGATTGGAGTTGCAGGTGTTGTTCGGGCATGTGGTTGCAGCTGTTTTACTTTCTTTTGGGTACAAGCAATTTTTTGGCTTTTGTTGTAGTACTTTTGCATGACCTTCCATTTGTGAACGTGGGTTTCTTTTATATTTCTAGTTCTGAGTTGGAGTTGATTGATGTCTATCTTATCTCTCTCTTTTGCATGTGTTCTCTTTGAGGGTAATGCCTCCCATTTATGTGTTACTATACCCTTAGTGCTAGTCACCAACCTGGGGCCTACTGGAGGTGGGACTCGAGGGGTCATTATCTCTATTCTCACATTGGCGGTCTTGGAGGGGTACAATTTGTGGTGAGGGGGTCGTGACAATATTCCTCTTCTATGGTATTTTATTCAAGGTTGGCCATTTCCCCCCGTTTTGAATATCTACACTATTTTAGACTGATTAAATTTCCTACATTCAAGAGTATTGATCGTACGATATTGAGGTAGGTGGTTTATGCCTTTTATTGTTCGTATTTGGATTATATAAGATAAAAGTTTGGTATACACTCATTTGGGATATTTCTTAATAGGTAAATTAACTCTATTATTTACCTACTATTTTTTAATTGATTGAAAAGGGGTTATTTCATATGATTAAGCTTAGATGGCATGTTTACGGGATATCACATGGGTGTGTATCCCTAGTTTGATTGTTTATAGCTATTTGGCCAAGATTTCCTATGAGGGGTACCTTGTTTTCATGCCTTGAATTTTTTAGGGTGGTTATTGGTTGGTAATATTAATTCCATGATTTATTATTGTGAATAATATCCATATAGTAGTTATAGATTACATGTGCTTCTTTGATATGATATGTGTGCTATTTTTTAAATGGATTGTGAGAGCCTTAGAACAAGAAAACTATGGGTGTTCCCATGTGTATATCACAAGATTTTGGGAGCCTTTGTGTATATATTGTCTCAAGGGTATTGTTCGTGAGAGCTACCAGGAGGTCGTTTATGTTTTATTTATGATATTTTGACATAATGGGTATTGAATGAGAGAGCTACCTATAGGTAATTTATAATTCATTGATGATATGTAGACCAAATGGTATTGTCCTTGAGAGTTATCCAAGAGGACAATTATGATTACTTGATGTTATGTTGACTAGAGGTATTGACTGTTAGTGCTACCTAGGAGGCAATTTTTAATTTATCATTACTATGTGGGTACATAGGGGTTATACAGTGAGAGCTTCCCATAGGGTCGTTTGTGAAAAATTGAATGATTATGATGAGTATTTCAAGACAAAGCATAGGCTTGGACTTGGCCTTACTTGATTGTTTAGATGGTCTTCTAAGACATTTTTTTACTATTACATAGAGGGATACAGTGCTTAGGATAGATCCTAGGATTTCATTATTCAACAGACTGAATAATTAATAAATGTAAATTAATGTAATTGAAAAATGTAACATTGTTTACATTTGAGTAATTCTTAGTTTATTTCTTAATTGTTTCATATTGTCTACTATATATATTCATTGAATGTTAGGCACATATATTTTGGTGGTTTTTTATTGGGATTCATCTCACACCCTGTTTGGGTCTTTCTTTTGGACCCAAAAATATTATATGGTTGATGGTATAGATTAGGGTAATATACCTTCTACATCAGGTACTTGATTGTTGTTTGAGCAAGAGGGCATGGGACCAACCTAAGGCTTTTGATACTACAAGAGTTTTTTCTTTTGTTCATTGGTTATTTTAGGGATTTCCAAAATTGAAGCTTTTTTGGATTATTTCCTTGATACATGTTCCATGTATCATATATATATATATACATGGTGGTCTTTGTTGGATTTACTTTCTGTCTTCCTCTTTTTACTTCATTTTTTGGTATTACTATTTCTTCTATTGGTTACTATTTTTTATTCTATTGTCCATATTCTGTCAATGAGGGAATAGTTTCCCCATTTTCAGACCATGGGTCTCACTTCTAGTCGGTAGCCTCTAGCATATGGGGAAATGTTGTTGAGTTCATGTGACCTACCGGGTATGGGACACGTTTGGCTGGCATCGAGAACCGGGTAATTACAAAGTGGTATCAGATGAGTTTTTTTGGAATTTTCATACTATTTGGAGCCAATGGACAAGGAATGGAAGTAATATGTAATTTTTAATAATTTTTGCCTAGGAGTAGCTAACCCATGTAAAGGGAAAAGCCAAGTTTCCTTGAATATTACAATTTTCTAGTTTTACAGTTTTTATAATTGATTTTATTACACCATTGGGGGACACACTTGTTTTGTGTTGTTATTATTAATATAATTATGGTTCTATTTATGTTTCAACCCAATGAGATGATTATATTCCATCTCATTCCCCATATAGGAAATTTCTAGAGATCAAATGTCATTATTTCTTGTTATGCCATTTGGATGCATTACTTATTGTAAGATGTAGTGATAGATGTTGTGATAGATATGAATGCTGTTGTGATAGATTTCATGATAGAATACCTGCTATTTTTTATAGGTTATTGGTATATGTAATATTTCATTTGGATAGACACCAAGCTTTGGTCTCTTAGGTGTTATAGGCCCTCTTGGATTGAAATTTAGTGGATCATGTTTTCACATTAATTGGATTCTTTTATGTTATGACATAAATAAGGATGCCAAACATTGATTCTCTAGGAGTATATGCTCTCACGGATTGTATCTTGGCATGCCTTGACCAAAATTTAATGTTTTTAAGGGTTATGTAGAATATTCAGTGGCTTACTATTTGGAAACCCAGACAACACAGCATGTGATGTTTTGAACACACACCTTGTGTTCTTCTATTTGGGAAGAATTAATTTTCATAGATACACATCATGTACTAGTTGTACACTCTGTGTAGTGCTTGACCATGTGAAAAACAGTGTGATAAGATACACGGGGTTGGGAATTTTTGGTATAACACACCATGTTTAGATTTTACACATCGTGTTGTGAAGAACCATGTATCCAACCACGTGACCAACGAAACGGGTGGATGAAACATAGGTTTTACATGTACTATCTCATTTATGCATTCCATGTACTATTCAACCATGTATCCTCCTATGTGTCCAATGACATGGGTGTATTAGGCATATGTGGTATACACCATGTGTAAGTTGTGGACACCGTGAAGTGTTACACCAGGAGAGAACCATGTTGTTCTAGTCATTTAGAAGAACATTGGAAGGAGGGAATATTCAAGTAAATGCCTTTTCAGAGGAGGAACACACCATGTGTAGGGGTGTTACACAACAGGGATGGCAGAGGTAGACTCCCATGTTAAAAACTCAAGGGAACATGTCGAGTAACCCTATTTTGAAAAAATTGAATGCTTTACTTCTAAAATTTTCATTCTATTACATTTATGTTGTATTCCCTAATAATATTAGACTAAGGTGTGTGATTTACCTTGTAGAGTACTACCGCCAAGACGTCCTCCTGTTTTACACCAGGCACAGGATGATGATTTGACATTGGAAATGGTAGATCAAAGACTACCAGTAGACCCTCCTGCCATGCCGTTTTTGGAACTAGATGTTATAATGGACACATGGGCTAATTCATAGTTCTATTAAGGATTAATGAGTATGAAGAAGTCTTTTAATGGGGCACCACATCAAGCCCCATCTCTGGTAGAGTTGGTTTGGGTGTTCCACCAGTAGCATCCTCCCACTTTATCAAAGGATGGAGGACTACAGGCTATAGTGAAATGGTTGTATGCCATTTTACAATCTTATATCATCTGAAGACACCTCCTGAGGGGACATTGATGCTAGAGATGTACATCCAACGCGATTCTTCCTAAAGATGGTGGGATGTTGTCTCATAGTTGGAACGTCATCGGGATACGTATTGGGAGTAGTTTTAGATAACCTTATATTATTACTTCTACCCTGAGACGTTGAGGGCCAACCGAGCCCAAGAGTTATTGAGTTTGTATTAGGGCTCTATTTTAGTGATGGATTACTCCACTTGCTTCATAGAGCTTCAGCGCTTCACAACTGTTTTATTAAGAGATGATTTATCAATTTCTAGGTGATTTGAGGATGGCCTCAGGTAGGACATCTGATTGTAGGTGAATGTTTTCAAGCTGACTCCATTAACTACTATAGTAAATCATGAACAGATTACTAAGGACAATCTGAGGGAGTTGGTAGATATGATATAGGGTGGTTTGGAATCTAAGGATGGTACTCTTTCATTTGATAGTAGTAAGCTCCATATAAATCATTCACGTGGTGATTCCAGTAGCACAGATGTATCTTCAAGAAGCCAGGTGTGGTGCCACCCATGTGGGAACAGTGGGCATACGAGACCATAGTTCCCAAGTGACCCAGTTGAGTGCTGATTTTGCATCAATATGGTGTATCTTCATCATTTTTTCTAGTTTTTCTCACCAGTAGCTAGTGATAGGGGATCGATTATGACTCAATGTTCTGGATCAAGACCACCCGTTTCTCATTGTTCAGGGAACTAGAGTTCATCAGGCTATTCAGACTGAGGAGTTTGTCATAGTCGGGGTATCCAGATGACAAGTTTTCAGTGAAAATAGGTTGGACAAGCTCAATGTTTCCTGGCAGGGTTGTAGTGACATGGTACATGGCTGAGTTTTGAGATGGAATGGACACAGTAGGAGAAGGATATCATAACCTCTATGGTTAAAGGTACAATCCTAGTTTCCTAATTTTTATATTCTTCTCTTCTCGATACTAGGGATTCCCATATTTTCATATCTATTTCCATTGTGTAGACCCTTGGGGTCTATATCTTTAATTATGAGGATATTATGATGCTAGAAACTCTAATGGGGATTCGGATGGCTATTGAACATTACAAAAAGTAGTTCCCTCTTGTGTTTGGTGGGTGTAACTTCTTATGGTACCTCTATGTATTAGAGATGACCAGATTCGATTTCATTCTTGTAATAGTGTGGTTATTGTCCTTTCATTCATTTATTTAATGTTATCACCCTAGGGTGAGTTTCACTTTACTGAAAGGTGGGTCGTTTCTACTCCAGGGCGAATGGGATGTCCATGTGAGTAGAGAAGGGCCTGAGCATCCTGGGTTGGATAAAATTTCAACGCAGATTGCTAGTTTTATCAGGATGACCAGGGAACATCAAATATGGACTTTCCTCTAGTGGTGGATCATTTCAGAGATGTCTTTCATGAATAATTTTTAGGTTTACCTCCACAATGAGAGGTAGATTTCCTAATTAATCTAGTTCTAGGAGTAGTAGAAATGTACACTCCTCATAGCATGATAGCTACAACAGTGTTCAAGAGCACAAGAAGCAGTTAGAGTAGATGCAGGTGAAGGGTTTCATCTGACCTAGTACTACTCGTTGGGGTTCGATTATCCTATTTGCATAGAAGGGAAATTGAATCCTCAGACTTAGTTTGGATTATCATAAGCCAAACCAGTTGATGGTTAAGAATTGAAATCACTTACCCAGGATTGATGATCTCCTTGATCATCTTTGATGATCTTAAGTGTTCTCAAATAATGACATGAGATCTGGTTATCATCAGTTGTGCGTTAGACCATTATATAAACCTCTTGCATCCTTTTAGGTAAGGTATAGTCTATACTAGTATTTGGTTATTCCTTTTAGTCTCATGAACAAACTGACAGTTTTCATGGAACTGATGAAATAAGTGTTCCATCCTTACTTTTATTCTTTCTTGGTAGTCTTTGTGGATGATATCTTAGTGTACTTTCACACTCAATAGGATTGTGTCATCCATCTTGAGATCGTATTGAGTACACTAAGAAAGCATATATTATATGCTACGATATCACAATGCAACTTTTGGATGAACCATATTCACTTATTGGTTAATTTTATTTCAGATATAGGAGTATCGATAGACCTAGAAAAAGTGATTGAAGTAGTTTCTTGGGAGCAGCCAAAGAACGTCTTTAAGGTGTAGAGTTTTATGTGGATGTATGGTTACTACAGATTCTTTATTCAGGACTTTTCATGCTTAGTATATCCACTAACAGGACTCAATATGAATGGTGAAAAGTACTTGTTAACAACTTCCTGCGATTCATCCTTTTAGGAGCTGAAAATGATAATGACTTCAGCACTGATTCTAATTTTTTCAGAGCTGCGAAAGAGTTACACCGTTTACTGCTATGAATCAATAATCTTTATTGGAGTAGTTCCTATAAAGGGGATAGGAGTATTTGCATATTGATATCGGTAGTTTAAGCCAAATGAGAGGAATTTCCCAATGCATGTTCTTGAGGTGGCTGTAGTTGTGCATGTTTTGAGATGATACAGATAATACATTTTGGGTGATCATTTTGTGGTATACATGGTCTAAAAAAGACTCATGTATATCATTACCTAGCATGATCTGAATTTGAGATAGTGAATGTCAATTGTGAACCTTCAATCCTTTGACTTTGAACAAGGCTATATTGTTGGGAAAAGCAACGCAGTGGATGATGAGTTGAGTAGGATGACTCAGATACATGCAGTTCAGGAGGCCATTAATGAGTGGGAGCTTATGAATCTATTCTCTAAGATGGATTTGATTTTGTATGATACATAGGGGTATAAATTTCTTTCCTCTACAGCTATTATATCTACTCTTCCAGATTGGGGTCGAATGAGGTAGCTATCAGATTATGATTCCCTTGTCCAACAGAAGGGTGTATTAGGAGAGGGCCCTACTCATTGGTGGGCCATAGGCGAGTATGATGTTTTACATTTTCCTGGTTTCATATGGGTGTCATCAGACATACGCAAGGATATTTTGCAAGATTTTTATTCCTTGGCATGGGTAGTTTGGCCTGGTGTCACAAAGATGTATTGATCTGTACATCGACAGTATTGGTGGCTAGGAATGCTGATGGATGTAGCTGATTCTATTATGAGGTGTTCCACCTATTAGTAGGTGAAGGCAGAGAATTAATGACTGAAATGGATTTTACAACAGTTGTCCATTCCCAAGTGGAAGTGGAATTATGAAGTGATGGATTTTGTTATGGGTTTACTGATGTGGCATTGTGGGAATGATGTGGTTTGGGTTGTTGTTGATAGACTCACAAATAATTCACATTTCCTACCAATTAAGGAATCCTTTAGTGTTGATGAGCTTGGAAAGTTGTACATTAAAGAGATTTTACATTTTCATGGGGTTACAAACTTTATCGTTTCAGACAGGGATTCCCAGTTTACTTCTCATGCCTTGTAGGGACTGAAGAGGCATTTTTCTACACAAGTACTTCTGAGTAAAAATTTATATATCCATACAAATAGACAGTCTGAGAACATGATTCATGTTTTGGGGGACATGATTCGAGCATGGATCCAAGATATCGGTGGCTCTTGGGAGAGACACATACCCCTAGTGGGGTATTCCTACAATAATTGTTTTTAGAAAACAATTCAGATGGAAACTTATGAGGCTTTGTATCATAGGCCATGACAATCACCCCTATGTGGCTAGAGGCCAGAGAGGCAGCTATGCTAGGACTTCTTCTTGTCCTGGAGACCACAGTGCAGGTGGAGTTGATTAGGAAGAGTATGGTTACAGAACATTCTCACCAGAAATCTTATGTTGATCGACCGAGATGGCCTCTAGAGTTCGAGGTCAGAGATCAGAATTTCATACATGTCACATTGTGGTTGGTACACAAGAGAATTATGAGACATGGAATGCTTTCATTGAGGTCATTCTGGCCATTTCATGATTTTGTGAGAGTCATGTGGGTTGCCTATCAGTTGTAGTTACCTCATAGGTACTAGGCTATGCATGACATATTTTATGTTTCTCAACTACAGAGTTACTTTTCAGACATGTCTCATGTTTTCCATCCCGAGGAGGTTGAGTTGGAGATGGATGAATCATTCAAGGAGCACCCTACATGGATTGTCGATCACAGCACATAGGTTCTTAATGGCCAGTATGTTCCTCTAGTATGGGTGATATGGCAGCATGGGTGAGTACAGGATGAGACATGGGAGAGGGAGGGCAACATACGATCATAGTAGCTAGAGTTGTTCGCAGATTCTTCTTCACCACCGTTGGAAGGGAAATTCATGGATTAATTTATTTAAGGGGGAAGATTGTATGAACCTAGATCTTTATTTTAATTATAGATCTCGATTTCAGGTTGTTTTGAGGAAAAAAGAAAAATGGGAATTTTCTATGTACACGATGTGTACTTATGAGTGCACACTGTGCACTCAGGTACCAGATACAGATGCATACTAGTCATGTAATGTCTGAGTACATGGTAGTGTGGTGACCTGGAATACCGCCTAAAGTGGGGGAGGTTGAGGAAAATACACAGTGTTCACATTTAATGAACATATCATGTAGTTTTCTTTTTATTTGAAAAATTGGTGTGGTGTCACATCTCATGTCTAGAACTTATTTCTTCTATCGTCAGTTCATACAGAATAGTGATATAATGGCCAAAAATTTCGATACCCTCCTGATTCTCTCTCTAAGATCCAATTTGGTTATCATCCGGTGAATAGGAATCCCATTAGTGAGTTCTCAATTATCCAAGAGTGTTTCTTCCTAATTCCTCCCCTCTCACGTGTTATCCATTGTGGGGTGTTTTTCTTTTTTTACATATCTATGCTATTTTAGGCTTATTCTTGGATGGAAGTTCATGAGAATTAATCAAATGATATCGGGGTATGTGGTTTATGCATTTCATTTTTCATATTAGAATTATATATACTAAAAGTTCCACAAACCCACATTTGGTGTATTTCTTCATTAGGATATTAACTCTATTATTTATCTGTTATGGATTAATTGATTTAAAAATGGTTGTTGCATAGTTGTATGGTATGATGCCTTGTTTACGGGACCCCCATGGGCGTGTTTCCCTAGTTTGACTATTCATGTTAGTTTAGCCTTGGTTTCCTATGAGGCATACCATGCTTCCATGCATTGAATTGTTTATGATGTATTTTGATTTGTAATATGAATTTCATGTGTTATTCTTGTGAATGTTAGCCATGTAGTAGTTATAGATTACATGTGCTGATTTTATATGATATGCCCGCTCTTTCTCTAAGGGTTTGTGAGAGTCTTTTACTCGGAAAACTATGTGGGTTTCCATGTTTATTTACGCAAGACCATGAGAGACTTGGTATAGATTTTGACCCATGGGTATTTACTGTGAGATATACCAAGGAGGACATTTATGATTTATTTATGATATGTTGACATAGATGGTTTTGATCGTGAGAGCTACCCGAATGTCATTTATTATTCATTGAAGCAATGTAGACAAAGGGGTATTAGCCATAAGATCTTCCCAGGAGGTGATTTGTAATTGATCATTAATATATGGGACCATAGGGGTTAGACTATGAGAGAATCCTAGGGGTCGTTTGTGAATAATTGAATAACCGTAATTACTCTTCCAAGAAAAAGCAAAATCTTGGAATCGTTCTTACATGATTGTTGAGATCATCTTATAAGGCATGTGTTTTGTTACTATTACACATGGGTATATATACATTAGGCAAGAATCTAGGATTTCATTATTCAATAGATTGAATATTTAATAAATCTAAAGTAATGTAATTGAAAATTGTAATATTGATTACATTTGAGTACTTCCTAGTTTATTACTTCATTTCAGAATATTTATGCTACATATATATTCCCTAATAGTTAGGAACTGATATTTTGGTGGTTTCCTACTGGGATTCATCTCACACATTTTTTGGGTCATGATTTTGGACCAAAACATATTATATGGTTGCAGGTATAGATAAGGGAAAGCACCCTTCTATGCCAGGTACATGATTGTTGTTGAAGCTAGAGAGCATGTGACCATGCTGAGGCTTGACATGTTGCAAGAGTTACTTTTTTATTTTTTTTATTTTCTTTTGGAATTTCTTTCTAGCATTGTTACATGTTTTGATGCTTTATTATATAAATGTGACATGAATCATATATATATATATATATATATATTATGACCACTATTGGATTTACTTTTACTAATCCATTGTTTAAATCTTTTGTTGGAATTATTGTTTCTTCTATTGAAAATATTTGTTATTTTGATGTGTATACTATAACAAAGAGGGAATAGTTTCCCCATTATCAGACATTGTCCCTTGCTACTAGTCTGCAACATCTAGAATTTGGGTAAATGATCTTGAGTTCATGGGACCAACTAGGTACGATTCACATTTCGGTGGCACTCGAAACCGGGACGTTACAGATTATGTATATATATCTTCTAGAGAGATACATGGAACACATCATAGACTTAATATTGATTTAGTTCAAGAACTAATCAATATCATGAATTCCTAATACAATCATGCTTATCAAGGGGTTTATATACTAGTGACAGAGATTTATATTATATTGTATGAGAAACTTTGTCTTGTGGTTGTCCTTTGATCAATTTCTACTTCATATCATACTCCATGAAATGAAGATATTTTTTTAATCATGATATACTCACAGATAAAAAGATCCATAATTGAATTATAATTCATTACTTCTTTCAATAGTTATTATAAATAAATAATTGTTAGAAAAATTTATCCAACAACATCCAATGTTTAACATAATAAATTCCATGAATGGTTAACCCTAAAGATCCTCCATGTCTGACAAAAATTGAAATCCAAAAATTTAGAAAGAAGGCAACTAAATTTACAAAATAAACTTTTCATGAATCCCTATACAACATGAAGTATCTCTTAATTTCACATACCAAATATATGAACAAATTAATCGAAAATTCTCCAAAACCATAATAATATCGAAAATTACCTTAAAACCTTATAGAAAAAATAATTTCTCATTCATTAAATAAAACAATATATTATTTAATAAATTCCATAACTATAATAGGGTTTTAAACTCTATCAATTATAACATAAACTACTTTATACATAAATAATTAATCATTTTGGAGGTCATAAATACGTTCTAATTTAGATTTTTCACATCAATCATCACATTATCCAAAATAAACACCATTTTCTCAACATTAGGAAATTATTAGGGGTTTTTATAACATAATCATGTGAATTCCACAAAATATCACCTTTTAATAAAATCACTTTTCTAGTACATCAGTACCATTTTATGTATTCATGATCCTTAACCAAAACTTATTCTAAACAATTGTTTATTATTTTATAATTCATGAATTTAAAAAAAAAAAGTAATTAAACTTTATCTATAACCATTAACTTGGATTCTTAATCTCATTCCTTAATTCCTCTTTATTTTCACATGTTGTTTGTAGTCTCATCATTATCTGAAAAAAAACATTTACTTATACCACTATAGTGATCCTCTTCTTGATATTTCCCCCTAATAAATTGATTTTAATAATTCTCATACATTCCATAGATAAAAAATTGATTCATTTATAATAACTTGTCGAAAAATTATTCTCATAATTTGAGTTATGTGGAATATTTATTTTCCCTTTGAAAAATATTTCCCTTTTTCAGACTTCTCCCCACATAAAACTTTATCTTCTTCATTTGAGACATTTCCTTGAGCGATTCTTCCCACATTATCGACATATAGGAAATTGAATATTTATTCCTCTATGGTCTCCACCACCCAAACAATCAAAAATATATATTATTATATTCTTTGGTGAGTCTAATAATTGTTTAAGAATCATGTTGAAAATCATATATAATGATAATTGATTAGGAATAGTTACAATATCATTCGATACAATCATCATCCTATTTGGTTTCTCATCAAAACATTTTATATTACATTCAATTATAACCTAGTCCCTTTTTATAACTAATGATTAAATCAAAAAAAAACATTTTCTAAGCCATAATAATAATATTGGGAAACCACATAATATTAAAAAATCACATATATGATGTATAAATCCTAAAAAAATATTTTTAATCTTTGAACACTTGGACCCATCCTAGGTCATTATTGGTAATTATTAAAATACTTAATAATGATTCATAATGAGTTTATAAATAAATAGATCATATCCCCTATTATTTTCAACCTATTTGTGTAGTAAGAAAAATTTCCAAAAACTGGATGATGATCGAGTCCAACTCAATGATCCGTTTTCAGAGTAATTACTCGTGGGTACCTATGTCCTAGAGCCACATCCACTTATAATATCTACACGAGGATAAAACTTCTTTGAAAGAAATAAATATATTATTTATCCAAATTCTCATATAATATCATACACTTTGACTCATCCATAGACTTATCATCAGACCTATACATAGACATGTCTTCTAACAAATATTGTACTGATAGAACAATCTATTTTAAAATGTATAAGTATCATTAAATTATATTAATTACTTTTATTGAATGTTATTAATGAAATTTAAATGTTTTATATTCGATAAAATTATTTTAAATTCATCTGATGAGTTTAATATGTATAAGATAACAATACATTCAATTTAAAGAATAAAAATTTATATTTTTATAAAAGGGAATTTTCCACCTTTAATAGAGTTCCTATTTAAAAATAAAATTCGACACTTTTATTAATTTAATTTGAAAAAATAAATGTCATTTTTGAAATTGGAATATAAAAATTATCAAAGAGCAAAATTTTGGTATTTTCCAGTGTTGATTCAATTTTTTGGAGAATAATGAAAATATAATGAATTTTAATTGACAATTGATTTATTTTAATTTATTTTTAATGTTAAATTTTATTTTAAATTAAGTTTAAATTATAATTATTTCAATTAAATATCAATAAAACCAATATAGTTCGTTTAAATCAATTTCAAATTAAAATTGGATATGAAAACATTTCAATGTTTTGAACATTTCACATTAAAAGAAATTTTTTTCATTGTGACAAGATAAATAATTTAAAATATAATTTTTAAAATTTTTTGAATTTAATTTGGTAAAATATATTACATATTTCTAATTATATGTTCCAAATTTGGTATTATGGTTATTTAAATTTTTGTGTTAAAAATTACTAGGGAAAAAATATTTACTATAGTATAGGTAAAAAATGAAACATGTTAAAGATAAAAAGGTAACGAAAAAAAACCTAGAGACTGATAAAATTAATTGATGTTTATGGAATTTATATACCCTAAAACCTTTTAATAGATTTGAACTTTTCTATTTAAATTCCTATTATATTGTGACTATGATATTAATTTTAAGTCTAATTTTTCCAATTCTGTAAATTGAATTTTGTAAAACGGATACAATATTTAGAATCATAAGTTAAAAATTTGGTAGTTATGCCATTTTTATTTTTAGGTATAAAAAATAACTGTGGTAAAAAATGGATTTACCATGGTATAGTTAAAAAACTAGACACGTTAAAGTTAAAAAGAAAAAAGATTAAAATACCTAAAAAATTACACATTTAATCATTGGTTGAGGTATTCACTAACCCTGAAGAACCTATTAAATATTAATTAACCTAAAAATTCGAATAAATAAATTCCACATCAATGTAGATTGCATTTAATATAAAATAATCATTATTTTTACCATCAAACTCAGTTATCCTTATGTATAAATACCACTAATCATCTCTTCATTTCAACTCACAAACCTTGAATGTCTTAAAATATAAAAAAAACTCTTATTACCACTCTCCCCATGTAAAAGTGCTTCTTCTATCACAAAAATATCAATTCCATGGACTTTGAGAGGTCTTTAAAGGAGGTTATATTCAAGAGGTAATTTTCTAATAATATATATCTTAATTTCTTTTCATCTTCTACTTTCTCCTCACCTATTTCATCAATAAATGCATGATAAGTCCAAAATCATGTATATAATGTAGTTTTATGTTTATATTTTAATATTTTATACCCATCCTTTTTATTCCCATCTTTTATTCAAGGAAACATAATTGTTTTCAAAATTATGGAGGTCTACCATCTCAAGGAATAATAAATTTTCATTTTTTCTTACCACCTTCATGGATGGTAATAAAAATATCATTACCGTTAAATCATATTTAAATAAGTAAATTATGACATATTTAAATTTATGGAACTAATATAAAATCATGATATTAAATAATATTAAAATTGTTCATTTTATTTAGAGAAACTGCCAAAATAAACTAAAGAATTGTAATTAACATTTTATATAATTAATCAACCTCAAGAAAGAAAGAAAAATGATATATTGGACCATTTATAAATATGTATGTGAATTATTATAATTTCACTTACTTATTTAGTTTTCATTCCAATTGAAAATAAAATTCATAATTTTACACAAATGAACTGATCATGAAACCATGAAACGAACAAAACAAAAACAATGAAAATAATGAATTATTATGAATGAATGTGTTATAAAATGTTATAAAACCATAAAATAAGGTATTATAAATATTAATATAGTTCTAGAAAGAGTTAATACCATTATTCAAAAAATTATATAGGAGGTTTCAACACATTTGAAGGAATTCAAATGTGAGGTAAGAAACTTCTTAACCTAATTTCTATTCACCGGGTTAAACATCAAATTCATTAATAGTGTATTTATAAGAATATGTTTTAAAAGAATTTAATTTTATTATATTGTATTTATAGTTATTTTAGATTTATAGTTAATATGCATAATCTATTATTTTTATTTTTTTCTCACTTCAAAGATACAACATTTTTAGGGGATATTCCATTAAAAATACACTTTTGATGTTCCTTTTTCAAAAAAAATGTTTTATATTAAATGAAATGAATTTTATTATTTTATGCCTCTTAAATATTTTTGATATTTTATTATAAGTTTATATGGATTATTTTGAGGAAATTTGTTTCCTTTGTACGTTCATTTCTTTTCAAAATGAGTTATTTCAAAATGAGAAGTTCATTTTCTCTCAAGAGTGTTGTTTTGACGAAATCATTCAAGATTGAGGTTTATGATAGGGTTCATTTTAATTGTTTATGACGATGTGTGGTTACGTGATAATCCAATTATTTGTATTTAAATGATAAAACATTAATGGATGGTTATGTGATAAAATAATAATGGGTGGTTTAATGATAAACTAAGGAAGGGTGGTTACGTGATAACCTCTAATTCAAGGGTTACTCTGGAGTTGGAGGTTTCCATACTGGTTACTTCATTTGTATGACTGATATAGAAAATGATTTCCCAAGTTAAAAACATATATATTAGATATTTTATAATGATTTTTCATTAAAATTTATATATTTTCAAATGGTAAGATATTGATATTTTTTAAAAGATAATTCCACTTTTAGAACAAAAGGTGTGTATTTATGAAAATTATTTTATGGAATTCCACTAGACTAAAGATTTAATTTTATTTATGACACATACTAATTTTTTTTCTCATCCCGAGTTGTAATTTTTTTTAAAATCGTGTTTAAGGTAGAATAGATATTGGGATGATAACAAGGGATGACATTACATCAATATAAAACATTTTTAATTTTAATATCATCTACTTTGTGAAAAAATTGATATTGCATAGAAGTGTCTAATTTATAATTTTTTAGTTGATATGTATGATTTATTAAATAATATTATAAAAATAAAACCTAAATTTTCTTTTGGGAGTGAATGAAAAATATTTCTAGTTTAAAATCACTTGAATTTGTGCTGTTTTTGTCTAGGTTCTTATTATTGGTATCAAATATATTTTTCGATAAATTCAAGGGTTATGATAATTTTAATATAATACCCATTAATGATTTACTATTTTGTGATTTGTTTTGAATCATATAGTGTCTGATAATTACCATGTTTCTTCCTCTATGATATGTATGTCCTGAATTGTTTTCCATAGCTGAAATAGGGCAGTTCTGGTGGGAAGGGAGATTAAAACTTTTCTAGGTTATCTGTACAATTCAACATATTCTTTAAAATACATAATAAAAAACTAATTTAAAATAATGTATATATTTTTTATAATTCTTTTAACCAGAATATAATTCGTAAAAAAACATATACCAAATAATTATGGACTCCCAATAAAAAATTACTTATATAATTAAACCCTAATTATTAGCACAATGTTTTCACTTCCTTGCTCTTCGAGTTATCCTTTTAATTACATAATTTACTCAAATAACGGTCAATTTTTCCATACCTAATATAATGAAATATAAATGGTAACATAAGATATATATATTATTTCCTTCCATTGAACACTTATTTTTAATTAAAAAATTATTACTTCATCACCTTATCTTCAAAACCCAAAACATATTACCATTCCTTTGAGACATTTCCATGTGTACTTCTACCAACATTTTCTGTTCATAGTAAGATGAAACGTAATTCATTGGCGTTCCTTATGTAACTAATTTTTTTTATTATTTAGTTCATTCATAAACTCATTTATGTTTATGATATTAATTATCTATTGAGATATATTGTTATCAATAATCATAATTTATCACTTTACATTTCCCATTTCATTTGAATTCCCATTAGAAAAATCACAACATATTCCATCAAAACAAGGGTAAACAATATTATTCTTGGTTACAACCATTCACTAAAACCAAAAATACTAGTGCAAGTTATAATAATCATACAAAGTATTTATAGAATTGTATAAAATAATTTATAGGATGTCTAAATCATAACACATTATTTCCAATATATGTCTCATTATATTTAATTGAGGTCATTCATGGTCATAATCTATTTTAATCCATCATAATGGTCTATAATGTATTGTTAATTTTATAAAGAATATCCCTAAGGAGTGTTTATCAAGGTTTGTATTCAAAGGTCCCATCATTATGAAGTAGTGACGATAGAGTTAATACCCAATCCTCCACTTTTATAATCCTTACCCCAAAGTGAATTAATGTAATGGCCAGATCCATTTTCTATTATCTACATAGGGATTAATTTTTTAATAAATCCAAAAATCTATCATTACTATGATATAGGATTTTCTCATATGCATAAGCTTTTCCCAAGGGTTCTCATTATAGTTATCCAATCCTAATATCCCAAAATTACTAAACAATTTTATAATACCATATTAAGAAATCTAAGAAGAAAATAAAAAAATATTGCATCTTTTTTATTAATATTCAATGTATTTTATTGTAGTACCCACATTAGGACTGTAATGGCATAGTTTCTTTAGAGAATATAAACATAATCATATTATTTAAGTAAATATATTCAACATATCCAACCAATTTCTTCAAATTTAATTCAGTTCATAGACATAGATTACATAAAACATTTATAATAACATAGGGAAATAAATCATATGAAAGTGTGATATCATTAACTTGGTAAAGCTAAATAAAGGAGATATCAATCAATGAAAATAAGTGGGTATAATATAAGAATAATTTTATGAAAACATGATCATAACATACAACATTAATACCCAATCAACCAAATATTTTTACTAAAAACTCATGTAATAATTATTTTTTATAAGAAACACATAATTTATATGTGTATAGAATCATGATTAAGAAATCATGTTCCGAAAAATTATGTCATAAACATAAGTTATAATTTTTTGGAATACACCTAATAATATTAAATCATTTCGTTATTTATGGCTCACATCCAAGATAATCATTGTGGAGTAGGTTCAGTTATTATCTCGTCTTTTATATAGATAGGTTTCACTCCCAAGACTATCTAATTAAAGATATGACATTACTAAATTAGGTTCACTTCCCATTATAATCTTTATTATCTCATGAGATATCCATATTTTCCCATTTCATTGGGGGGTAATACAATTCTAGGGCCACCCATAAAAAATGTAAACATATCATATGTTTTCCAAAAGATCATGAAACATTAATGATATCATTATAATATAACCTAGATAAATGAAACAAGTTTCATACAAATTTCATCATAACCCTGGAAAAGAAATGGAGTTTATTGGGGTTTCATCATAGATTAATTAATTTAGGGTAAAGAAATATGATTCATAGAATCATTATTAAATCATCATAATCATGATCAATCATGAAGGATAATTATTTTCATATAATAAGATCATATACCAAGGGTATCATAAAAATACATAAAGGATGAATACATAGATTAAAAATTACATTAAAATAAAGTTCAATAAATTCTTTGAAAGCAGGAGAAAAATATTCTTTACTTTTTATATCATTTAAAAAAATCCAAGAACATCAAGAAAATTATTTTCTTTGAAGGTAAACATGAAAATATGTCAAGGAAGATTCAATGAAAATAATGGCCATGATAGTTGAAAATTCAGTTCATGTTGTCTATTTTAAAATAAAACATTCCTTTAAAAAATTTATAAAATTTCAAAAAAGATTTCCTCAAAAGAACATTTATAATGATTAATTTTTAAATATTTGTAAATAATGTAAATATTAATGAAAGTGACCTTTTTAAAACATTTATTGATCTAGTATGAAATTTAATAAATCAATATTTACGATCGTGGATATGGAAGAAAAGGATTGATGACTAAAGATAATATAAGGTTGAATTTTCTTGAAAAATATTTTTTCAATTATATTAAATACCAATGAGATAAAAATGGTACTATTATTTGAATTTACCTTGAAATACTCTATGAGAAGAAATTATATTTAGTATAATGGATAAGATCCATATAAATTCTATCAATAGAAATTTAGCATAAACAATCCTGAAACAAAATGATATAGTAATATAAATCTTTAAACTTATGTAATTTCTTAATCCATATAAGTTAAAACCTCCTTTAAAGTAATAATGAATTTATTATATAGCAATTATAGAACCATATTATCATAAAAAATAATGTATAACATTACTTTATAGTTTCACTTTATCTTTTTATGAACAATTTCAACATTAAAAATTATATCTTGAGATAATACAACTCATTATATATTTTTTTTGTAAAATTGTTTCAATACATGAAAAAAAAATCCTCATTTCATAATTTTAATCAAGACATAAGTATCTTATTTGTTACATCCCTGAACATGAAATTTTGGATATAGTGTTAAAACATCATCTTTACATTTCCTTCTTTGATATCGAAAAATGTGACCAAATTTTACCCTTCCAAAAAATATAAACTTGATACAAAAATACATGATCTCTTATATACTCAATGATGAGTTTAGGTTTAGATTTTTAGTGAATTTGGATAAACTCATATATAACAGTACTCATGCCTTTAAATGAGTATTTTTTCATTGTACAAAGCCTTTTCCAATTCCATATTATTTCTTCCACATCTCAAGTAAAATTATTCACATATAGTAACCTATATACACAAAATTAATTTAAAATAATTCTTCATAACATTGTGAAATATTGAACATAAGAAGGGTGATATAATATTCATAGTACAAGTAAACATTAGAATTAACAATTGAATTTCATTAGTGAAAATAAGTTGTGAAAAAACTGTATGATGACATAATAAAAGTGCATAAACCTAACATAACAAATTACATACACATAAAAACCTATATCATAACACAATATATGTTTCATAAAGATTTAACATAAGGCAAGTGTCATATATGATAGAGATCATGAGGCACATGAAAACAATCCTTTAGAAAAGGATACATTTAAAACTTATATAAATAATAGATAAGACATGTTGGTATCATGGAAAATCATAACGATATCACATTAAAAATAACTATAATAGTTGGAATAACCTTTATATTTTGTTATATATCATTAATTAATGCATTAGAGGGTGATAACAGACCCACTCGATTTTGTTTTATAACATAACCGTTCAATATTGGTTTATAAGAGAACTAATAATTACTTGATTATAATGAAACTTAGCATAATTGGGTTATAATAGAACCATCTATCATTGTAAACAATTTAAAAGAACAAAAATATTCATAATGTACATAGAACCTTCATTTCATAATAAAACTCAATAAACCACAATTATTCCTTTCATAACATGATTAGCTAATGATAAAGAAATGGGTTGAATAAAAATATATTTGAAGCGTTAATAATCCCTATATATAATGAATTAGAATATTATAATTACCAAATATTCCAATTGAATCACAAGAAATATTAATTTTATTTATCGTTGGTGAATTTAAATACGATTAAAAGGACATTTAAAAAATATTTATGGAATATAACCTTTATAAATTGAAAATAAATTTAAAAAACAAAAACCTGAAAAATTATTTTAGAAATTAGTTTCATTTAAAATAATCTTGAGAACATATAAAGTAAAATAAAATAAAAATAACAGTCGTGATAATGGGAAAGTCCATTTATTTTTTAAAAATTTTTAATCAAGATTATTTTCAAACATTTTTCAATTAGTATCCAAAGTTCCCTATTTGGAAAATGATAATAAATTACCTCAAAAAACAATATAAATCCATTCAATGATCATTTAAAAAAATATTATAAAATTAAATTTCTATGTGAATATTATTCATGACCACATTTTCAAAAAGATAGACTGGGAAGAGAAATGTTCCCAATATAAAATACTATATAAGATCAGTATCCCAAAAATAACAATCTTGAAGTTTATTTAATCAATAATGGTGGGAATTTAAATTAAAAATGTTAACAATGTTAATAATTATAGGAGAATAAAATATATTTACATTATTAAAATTAGCCCATGTGGTTTCCTGAATAGAACCTCATACATAAAAATCTCTAAATCAAAGGAGAATGTAACATAAAGACTTACCAAATTGGTAACATTCAACTCAAAAGTCATTAAAAACAAAACTTTGTTTTTAATAATTAAATCTGATGATATTTTTGATGTAATATTTCGGAAATAATTCATGAGATATTAGGGACGCCAAACAAGGAAATAAAGGTGATGATATGAATTATTTTACCTGAAAAGGGGATTGAGACAAATAAAACCCTTGCAAATATCATAATTATTAAAGTGATAATAAATCCATGAAGTTATTATATTGACAGATTTTAATACACATAAAAAAAATTTAAATAAATAGTTAGTCCTTTTAAAGATCAATTCATATATAATTTCGGCCTATGAAATTAAATGAAGTATAATTATAACCTAATGAATGGAACGTTTATTAAAAAACCCTACACATCATGGTAAATTTAATGTCGATTATCCATGGCTAAAATAAATTTTATTTAAAAAATACAATTATGTTTTAAGGGTTAATAATATAAAATGAAATGTTTTATTTTATACGCCATATGAAATAAATTAGTCACATAAAAGTATCACATACCTCAATGAAGTGAAAATGAGACAAAATCCCTCACGTCAAGTCCAGACTTGTTATGCATATTCTATGACACCTATATTATAAACATATATAAATAATTTAATTTCATAATATCCATTTATTATATTAATTACTTATATTGAAACCATTTATTTCATTCATATTAATGCAATGCATAATTACCTAATCGATTATATCTACACATGGTGTTCTATAGATATTTGGTTCATACCATCAAAACAGTATCAGTATATTAACTATTGTCAAAGAGGTTATTCATCCATCATCACAATTATAATAATCATGAAAAAGGTATCATTTTCATAAATAAATTATAATTTTAAAATAAATAATAAAATATGGTTATGAAAAATGAAATTTACTATATTTAAGTAGACAGTAGGTCGTACATACACGTGATTAAAATTTCCATATTTCAAATAACATGGAAGAAAAAAGTAAACATAACTTATGAATTCCATAATTAAAATTATATCATAAATTTCAATTTTTTTTATTTAAATATACATGTATATAGTATCCATGTGGGTTGGTCATGTGATATTATTCACATCACATTGAATAAGTGGTAAACCATGCTTAGGCATGAATAAGGTTTTTATTATTAAAGGGAGAAAATTCAATAGATTAGAATATATATTATATCAATAAATGTTAGCTATTTAATTAGTACCATATTAAAATATCAGAATACTTCGAGAAGAATATTCATTATATTTCATAAAGACATGCATGGAAATTGTAAAAGTATATCACTTTTTGAAACCTGGAATGTAATACTATTATATTGGGAAACATATCCAACATATCACCAATATATATTCCCATATAATACTCTTTATAGAAATATAATAATTAATATATTTCTCCATAACCTGGGGAAGGAAAACATAACAAATAGTGAGATCATCTTCTCAAGAAGGGTAAACAAGGGAGAAAAAATCTAATGAGCATACGGGTTTGTGAACATGATAAAAACATTTGAAAACTATACCCTTAATATAATAGATCATAATCATGAGTTATAGGATAAATCAAAGAATCACAAAAGACCTAAATGATAATATAATAAAATAACATGAACCATGAGAACATAAAATTTTCATAAGACATGAGTTCGAATCCCACACATAAGAATAGAATATTGTTTCCTTAAAAGTAATGAAATATTTCTAAAAATATCATATTTGAATGGTTTCACTCACTAAACCATCATAATATCCATGGTTCACACTCGAGACTATCATAGTAAGAAGATTCTCTTATTGGACTAGGTTTACTCCAAATTGCAGTCTTGATTGTCTCATGAGATATTAGTCAATAAAAAATATATTAGAGATAAATTTAGGTCCCACCAATCACATAATTAAAATAATAAATATGTCTTCCACAATATCATAAAACATTCATCATATTAGAACCCATAAAATTATATGGGATTCTTAAACATTTCATCATGAAATTGGTGGAAAAGAAATTGGTTTTATATTAATTCCATTATTTCATCAAAGAACAACCCATGTAAAATGAAATGGGTTTCATAAAAATTTTAGCTTTGTATATCCCGTCAATGATAAAAGTTTTCAAAAATATATATTCATCATTAAAATAATCCATTTAAGGAATTAATAATAATGTTTTGCTTGGATAATATCCCCAAAAAATTAAAATTAATATCAAACAACGTCATCTTACTTTGAAAATTATTTTTAAAGAAAATCCACATGTAATGTTTCTTAGAAAATTAACTTTTACACTTTGAAAAACACTTTTTAAAAAGAATATTTTTAAAATCTATGTATTTGAAAATAACATTAGAATCTTATAAAAGATTATTTAAATATCATTTAAAACTTTTCATAAGGAATACATATTTTCCACTTTGTAAATATATTGTTTTAAATGTAAAAAATTTTAAAAATCCGTTTCATTGAAGATAAAATTTGAAAATATATAAAGGAATATTTCAATCATTGGGTGGCCAGGAAGGTGGGATATTATGTTCATTCCATACATGTTAAAAAACAATTCCTATCACATTTTCTATAAAAGAAAAACAATGATTCTTTGGAAAAAAACATGAAGATTCTTGTTTTTTTTAAAAAATAAAAAATTGGTAAAAATTTATTCAATAAATTCTTTGGTGTTTTTTTTTTAAAAATTAAAAAATATGTAGAAAATATTGTTTTTGAATGGAATAGTTTATTATTCCAATAGGGAAATAATCATGTTTTATATTAAAAATTCATTTTAAGCTCTATAGTATATAAAGGGACAAAAATAAAATGAAAATAAGTGTTACATATAAATAAAAAGATAACAGTAAAATACATGAGTTTATTAAGATATAGATCTATATATTTCATCATTTTACGCATTATCATGACCAATCCTGATAAATTATGTGATTTTAACATTAAATATGTACCATTTCAGAGACTTTGAATCATAAGATATATGAAATAATAATGTTAATTGAAATGTAAAATATAATCAAAATAAATAAATTCATTGTATTATTTTTTTAAGGGTTTGTATATTCACCTCATAAAAAAAGTTGGGTGCATAACATAACTTATGTCTCAAAGAAAGAAGATTGAGACAAAAATCCCTAACCACTTCAGTAACTTTTAAACAGTAAAAAATATGAAATAGAGAACCAAAAAAATATATTCAAATAACAATGAATTTATGAATAATAATTATAAAATAAATTCATAGGATTTTTATAAACCTCATAATGTTAACAGGTGGTGAATATGACATGTGTCTCACAGAAGTATAAAGTGAGACAGAAATCTCGTACATTAAGTCTCTACATCTATTGTAAAATTTGAAAATCCTATTTAATTAATATAATATTATTATAAATCTATTACATAACAATAAATATATATCATAATATATATGATTTACTTATGAACTTTTATTACCCATTTACTAACAATTAAATGATAAATTCATGCTTCATGCAATTATTACATTTTTGGTGGTTTTAATTTGTTAATTTTATGTTCCTATTAAATTTATCCTCGTTAAAAAATCTCTAGATTTTTATCCATCATATAAATAACATATAAATATTTATTACATATTTATTCAAAGTAATCAATAAAATTTAGAGCTGGAAAATGATATATATAGTTCATGGCGATGGTAGGCCATACGAACTCATGAATATTGTTTCCAGTTTCTCGATGAATAGAAAGTAAAAAAATAAAAAAAACATATAGAATATTTTTTTTCACATATATCAATTGTTGTTTTTAAACCCATCCTTATTAACTTTTAGTTAAGGCATGAATGAATCATGTTGCTTCGTGAGGTGATAGTCCGCTACAAACAAAAGTATTGTTACAGTATTCACATAGACATGCAAGTAAGGGGGTATATGTGCTATAATCCATATATAAGTATAATAATATCACAATTATAATATATAAAAATTTATTACATCATTATATCTGGTTGTGAGAGATGGTGATGGAAATAGAATAACATCAGTTCGTGAGGTGGTAGTTCATCGTACGCACGAATAATGATTTCATATCACATTTTATCAAAGTGGATATGGTTATAGGTCATTAAAAAAAGTATCTTAGTATATTTAATATAATACGTTTTTTATTTTATCGTGTTTTAATAATAAATTAAAAATAATTAGGATGAAAGAAATTAAAAACTCTCGTTGAAGAACATTACCTCTTCTTTGGGTTAACTCTTTAGATTTGCACCAAATTCCTTCTAGGATTTTAGCCATACAAAAATAAGGAATCTAGTCTTAATTTATGGAATTAAGGACTATATTTTGGTAGGAAATAGTAGATAAAAATTGTTTTATAGGAGTGAAGAAGATAGGATAAGGGGTACCCATTTTAACTAAGGTGAGTGGTATACTAGTAATGATTCTAAAGAAAAAGGGGTATCCATAATTTTCACATGCCACATGGATCCAAAATGAACTATTATTGACCATAAGACATGATATGGTTGACATAAGTCCATAAATGGGCATTTTAGAAGTTTTTACTCAATTTTAACCTATATTTTTTTTCGTTTAACCCCTAATAAAACCATTTTTACCTTAACTATAGTATGATATTTTTATGGGTTTTACTGTTAATTAGGGTAAAATATAAAGGTAACTATATTATATAATATAAATTATTCTAATTAAAAATATGGAATCCATATTCTCGATTTATAATCACATAATTAGAAATAAATAATTTATAATTAATCCCACGAACGCGATGATAAAACGGGTTTTCATTGAGAAAATGTTTAAAAGATTAAAAATATTATATCAAAATTAAATCTAAATTTGATTAAAATTGATTAAAATATATAAAATAGAAATAGTCATATTTTAATTTCATATAAAGTATTTATGTTTTTAAATTATTTTTGAGAAAATTAAAATCCTTAAAAATAATATTTTTCACCATTCATTGAAACAGTTATATTTTTAGAAAATTTTATAAAATTCACTCTATGATAATTTTGGCATTAAGATTTCAAAAAGGAATTTTATTTTTTAATAATTTTTTAAAAGATTTAGAAAATTTATTATAAAATAACTGCACAAAAATGTGACAAAAAGGTTTTTAGAAAAATACATTTTACGAGAAAATTTTGATTTATTATTACCTTATGTCTAAAAACCCATAAGATAAATGATAAAACATTTGATTCAATTTTTAATATAGAAATTTAATTAAAATCATCAATAAAAAGGGATTTATTTAATTTATTAATATAAAAAATATATGTGGGTATATAAATATTTTTTCAAAAAAATCATTTCTTTCCAAATGATTTTTATTTTAATATCTACTTAATTAGTCACGAAATAATTAATTATATACAGAGCTATAAACCATATATTTTAATAATTTATTTATTCATATTCATAGACACCATTACCAAGGATATTTGATAACTATCATTTTATATTGTAAAATTTTAATAATATTTTATATTTTATTTAAACTTGGTGTTGCATGTAACAGAAGCTTCATTCTGTGTTGTGTGTAACAAAAGATAATCTCATTGTTGTGTGTAATAAATAAAAATATAAAAGAATAAATTTATTTCTAAAATCTATTTCATAATATACTAGGGTGTTTCATTTTATCATCCTTTAAAAGCATTTATCAATCAAAATTAATCACTCTAATAAAAATGAGGATACTATTGCATTATTACATCCTTAGTTTCCCACATAGCTTCCTGAAACAATATGTTTCACAAAAAAATGACTAGGTTAGTGATCTTTTTTCATAGAACATTCTCTGTATGATCTAGAATCTCAATTGATTGTTCCTTCAAGGAATGATCTTTCTCAACGGTATGACCTCCATGTTCATTACATTTTAAGGATTATGTATATACATCCTCTGGAAGGATACATGGAAAACATCATGGACTTGATATAGATTTAGTGTAAGTACTAATCAATAGGATTCCTTCTTGATACGATCATTCATATCAATGGGGGTTATATACCAAAGACATAGATTTAAATTATATTGTATGAGAAATTTCATCTTTGGTTTGTGATTCAATAATTTCAAACATCATCTCATACTCCAATAAATAAAGATATTTTTTTAATCCTGAATACCTAAAAGATCAAAATATCCGCAATATAATGATAATTCATTCCTTATTTCACTAGTTATTATAAAAAAATAATTGTCAGAGATTTCTACCCAATATCATCTAAAGTTTATCATAATTCATTCCATAAATATTTTAACCTAAGGATCCTCTATGTCTAACCAAACTTGAAACCAAAAAAATATGAAATAAGTTCACTAAATATACAAAATAAACTTCTCATGAATCCCTATATAGCATTATGTATCTCTTAATGTCACATAAAAAAATATGAACACAATAATCGAAAATTATTCTAAAACATGGTAATATCCTATATTAACCTAAACCCTTATTTAAAACAAAAATAATTCCCCATTCATTGAATAAAACCATATATTATTAATATATTCTATAAATATTATAATTTTATAAAAAATATAAATTATAATATAATCCACTATGTCAGGAAATAATTAATCAATTTAGAGGTCATGAATACATTCCAATTTACTTTATTCACATCGATCATATTTTTATCTAAACCAAACACCATTTTCTCAACATTAGGAACATATTATGGGTTATATTTTATTAATAATGTGTTTTATATAAAATATCACCGTTTCATAAAATCACTTTTCTAGTATATCAGTACCATTCAACATATTCATGAGTATCATTAGCTAAATCTTATACTAAATAATTATTAAATATTTCATAATACTGGAATTTGAATCCATAATCACTTCTGTAATTATACTTTATGTTTTACTACTAACTATGATTCTTCATCTTATTACATAATTACACTTTCCTTTCACATGTCTTTTATATTCAATTCATGATCAGAAAAAAATGATTACTTGTACCACCATGTTGATCCTTTTATTGAGATTTCCCCCAGGACATTGATTTTATAATTCCCATACATTCCATAGCTAAAACATTCATCAGTTGATAATACATTGGAGAACAATTATTCATATCAATTTTGTTTAAGGGGAATTTTTATTTTTCCTTGAAAAACGATTACACTCTTTATTCTCCACACATAAAACATCTTCTTCTTCATTCGAGACATTTAATCTGGGGATTATTCCCACATTATCAATAGATAGGAAATTGAATGTGTATACCTCTATTTTTTCCACCACCCAAACTCAATAATATATATATTATTCACATATTTTGTGATTCCAATAATTGGTTAGGGTTCATGTTGATAATCATATATCTATATATGTGAATAGGAATAATCCCAATATCCTTTAGTCTAGTCATCATCCCATTTGGTTTATTATGAACACATTATTTATTACATTCAATGATAACATAATCCCATATTTATCCTTCCATTTATTAAATGGAAAAACATATTATGAGCCATAATAATTGTAGTGGGTTACCACATAATCCTAAAAAATCACATATATGATGTATAAATCATGAATAAACATTTTTAATCTATGAAACTATTGGCCCATTCTAGGTCAATCCTAGTAATTATTCAAATACTTAATAATTGTTTATAAAGAGTTTGTGAATATACAGAGTATATCCCCCTTAATTTTAAACCTAGTTGTGTGGTAAGGCCTATTTTCAAGCATTGGATGATGATCAAGTCCAGATCAATGATCCCTTTTCAGAATAATTACCCTTGGGTACCTATTGCCTAGTGCCACATCCTTTTATAATATTCATATAACGAATGAATTTTTGGAAATAAATCACCATATTCTTTATCAAAATTCGTGGACATTATCATTAACATTTACTCATCCATAGAATTATCCTCACACATATACATAGGCATATCATGAAACAACCATAGTACCGATATAATTATATGTTTTCAAATTTATAAATATCCTAAAATTGAATTAATTACTTTTATTTAATGTTATTAATGAAATTAATAGGTTATATATTCAATAAAATTGTTTTAAATTCTTCCAATGGGGTTTACTGGCTTAGGATTATAATAAATTTGGTTTTGAAGAATTAAAAACATATTTTTCTAAAAGGAGCTTTATCCACCATTTAAGGGATCAGCTTTTTTAAAACAAATTGAAACTTTTATAAATATTATTTTAAAAAAATAATCTTCATTTTTTGAACTAGAATTTTAAAATTATCCTATAATGATTTTTTTTTATTTTATAGAGTTCATTCACTATTATTAAGAATAGTGAAAAATATTGAATTTTAATTGAAAATTAATTTTTTTTACTATTTACATTTATAGTTAAATTTTCTTTTAAATTTATTTTAATGTATAATTATTTCAAATAAATATCAATAAAACTAATTTATTTCATTGTAATAAATTTCACATTGAAATTGGATATAAAAACATTTCAAAGTTTCCAACTTCTAAATTCAAAAGCTAGTTTTCTTATTATGGAAACAAGATTAATTAAAAATCTATTTTTTTTAAAAAAATTAATTAAATTTTGAATAATATATTACATATTAATAAATAGAAGGTCAAAATTAGGTGGCATTGGTTTTTTATGTATAAAATATTTACTGTGGAAAAAATTGATTTACATTAGTATTTGTATAAAATGAAACATGTAAAAGATTAAAATGTAAAGGATTAAAATAAAACTACAATATTAAATGGTTTTTTGAGGTATTTATATACAATAAATAATTTTGTATATTTTATCTTTTCACGTCAAAAATACTCTTTTTATTGTGACTGTTAGATTAATTTTAAATCTAATTTTTCCAATCTTTGGAAATGAATTTTTGTAAAATGGATACAATATTTAGAATCACAGTGTCAAAATTAGGTAGTGAGGCCATTTTTATTTACAGGTATTAAAAATAATCATGGTAGAAAAAGGATTTACCACTATAAAAGTACAAATGAAACAAGTTAATGTAAAAATGAAAATGGATTAAAATACATAAAAAATACAACATTTAATTGTTGGTTGATATATTACTTGAACCTGACCAACCTATACAATATTAAATGAAATATAAATTCATGTAAATTAATTCAAACTAAATTTTTTTGGCATTAAATAGAAAATAATCGTTAATTATTCATTAAACTCACCTCTCCTAATGAATATATACCACCACTCATCACCCTATTTCTAATTACAAGCCTTGAATATATTAAAATATCTCCAAATAACATTTCTAATCATAATCCCCATGTCCAAGTCTTTCTGTTATCACAAAAATACCATTTCCATGGTCTTTAAGAGGTCCTTAAAGGAGGTGATATTTAAGAGGTAATTTTCTAAAAACTCATATCTTAATTTCTTTTCATCTTATACTTTATCCTCACCTCCTTCATCCACAAATGCATGATAACTACATAATCATGTATA
Source organism: Viscum album (assembly GCA_963277665.1). Taxonomy (NCBI): domain Eukaryota; kingdom Viridiplantae; phylum Streptophyta; class Magnoliopsida; order Santalales; family Viscaceae; genus Viscum; species Viscum album. The sequence continues at coordinate 1,968,603,085 of OY728150.1, forward strand.
TACAATAGTTTTATTTTTATAGTGTAATATATTATAGCCATCATTTTTATTACGTTCTCTTATTTGAGGAAACAAAACTGTTGTTCAAATTATGGCGATTTATGATCTCAATGAGTAATGATTTTTCATTTTTCCTTACTACCTACATGGATCTTAATAAAAGTATAATTATAGTGAAATCATATTGAAATAATTATATTATAACCTATTTGTATTTTTGGAACTAATATATACACATAATATTATGTAAGATCAAACTAGTTCATTGTATTTATAGAAACCATCAAAATAAAATAAAAAATTATCATTAACATTTTATCTAATGAATCATCCTCATGTAAGAAAGAAAAGAGATATATGAGACCATTTATAATTATGTATTTGAATTATTACCATTTCATTCCACTTCACTAGTTTTCTTTCCAATTGAGAAAAAAAATATAATTATACTCAAATGAATTATTCTTGAAACCATGAAATGAACAATCCCAAAATAATGGGAATGATAAAATATTATTAATGAATATGTCATGATATGTAAAAAAATCATATAAGGTATTATAAATATTAATAAAGTACTTGAAATTATTAATAATATTATTAAAACCATTATAAAGGAGTTTGGAACACATTTTAAGGAATTCAAATGATGTAAGAGAATTCAAAACCTAATTTCTATTATTTTGGGTTAAAATTAAACACCATTCATAATTTATTTTTAAAAATATGTGTTAACATAATTTAAATTTATTATATTTTATTTCCATTTTTTATTTAGATTTATAATTATTATACATAATCTATTATTTTGGTATTTCTCACTTCAATGATAATATATTTTTAAGGGATATTCCATTAAAAATACAATTTTGAATATAATTTTTCAAAAATAATGTTTTATATTGAATGAATGGAATTATATGATATTATTTCACTTAAATATTTTTTATATTAACTTTTGTTTGATATGGAGACCTTTATGAAATTTTTTTCCATTGTACGTACACATATTTTAGAAATGATTTATTGCAAAATGAGAAGTTATTTTTAAAAAAGATTTATTTTGTGATTAAATATTTCAAGATTGATGTTTATGTTATGGCTCATTTTCATTGTTTATAATGATGGGAGGTTAAATAAAAAACCAATTATAGTTGGTTTCATGATAATCTAATGATGGTTGGTCACATGATAAATCAAGAAAAGTTGGATTAATGATATACCAAGGAAGGGTGGTTGTGTAATAACCTCCAATGCATGGGGTACTTGGGAGTTAGAGTTTTTCTATATTGGTTACTTCATTTGTAAGAGTGAGATAGAAAATGATGTCTTCTGGTAGAAATTTATATATTAAAAACATGATAATAATTTTACATGAAAATAGATATATTTTCCAAATGTAAGATATTGATCTTTTTTAAAAGATTATTCTTCCTTCTGAAAAAGGTGTGTTTTTATGAAAATGATTTTGTAGATTTTCACTAGACTAAAGGTTTAATTTATTTTATATCCCATAACAGTATTTTTTTCTCATCACAATTTTTAAATCTTTTTCACAGGATTTAAGTGTTAATAGATACAAGGATAATAACAAAGGAAGACTTTACAGGAATATAAATCATGTTTTATTTTAATATCATTTGTTTTGAGAAAAATAATGTATATTGAGTAGATGTTTATAATTTATAATTTTAGAGTTTTTAGGTATGATTTATTACATAATATTCTGAAAATATAAACCTAAATTATCTTCATGAATTAATGAAAAATATTTCAAGTTAAAAATTGCAAGAATATGTGAGGTTTAAAGATTGGTTCATATTATTGGTATTAGAGAAATGTTTCATAACTTTAGTGTTTATGATAACAATAATATAATTCCCATTAAAGATTTATTACTCAATTAATAATTTTAAATCATAATGAATTTTATGATTACCATGTTTCTTCATTTCAGAAATGTCTATTCAAAATGGTTTTCTATATGAGAAATAGGGTGTGAAGGAATGAGGAGGAAAATATCATTCCAAATCAATATCTAGTGATGGTTCTAGTTGAAATAATAATGTTTTTCATAGGGATGTCTCAGTTGACAAAAACTATAGATGGTGGTAGTATCAATGTAGGGGATTATTTAGATCAACCATAGAGGATTTTTTCAGTAATAGATTGTTTTATAAGGCAACATCCCCCATCTTCAAATGGTAGCTAAAGGATGGATAAACTATAAAGAAATGATATTTGATGTCATGGGATGTTTTTAATTCAAAACTATAACCTAATTTTTTTGAAGGTTTAGTCAATAGATGGTAGTATCTAGTTAATAATATCCTAGAGAAAGATGATTTGAATGGTATAGAATGGGTTGATTTTAGTAATATTTTTATGGAAAAGAATTTACATAATAATATTTGATTTATAATGGAGAAACAATTCCTAGAAGTGAGAATGAATAATGTTGATTCTTTAGTTTCATATGAACCGAATTTTTAAGATTTTCCATGTACATAACATATATTTTTTAGTGTCTTTATAGTTAAATTAATAGAATTTATTTTTTTGATGAAAATTTTATAATTGGACTTTTATTAAAACGAGTATAAGAGATATGATAAAACCTATTAATTATGCATAAAATGTTGAGATGGAATTCATTGAATAATTTTTGTCACATGATGAAAAGAATAATAAGCAGTCAAGTTGGTAGGCAGTTGGGAAGAATTCGTTAAATAAATTTGAAGTTAATAAAATTGTTTGTCCTACTTATTTAATGTGTCTTTAGAATCACCATTGGGATTGTCTCTCAAAATATGGGAAATGAATTTTATTTTAAAAGGCTAGTCACATGGCTTATGAATATAAGAAAAATGATATGACAAGTAATGAAATTCCAGTAGTCTGATGCTTTAATTACAATTAATTATGACATTATACTAATGTGTATCCAAAATTAGTCACCTGGGGGGAAACCAAAAAGATATAAAATATAATGGTGTGTAAAATTATTTCTCAACTACTACAGTTGATGTGGGGCCATCAATTAAAATAGTGGCACATATGTTACTTGTGTATTCAAAATATTCCAATACCCTGATTGGATCTGGGACTTCACTTTGTTTCATTTCTAATAAATTTCTGATAATAAAGGGAATATAAAATATTGAAAAAAATCTAGTACTTTTGGTATAAAAAATCTAGGTGGAACTATCAAAGAAAAAACGATTTATAAGAATATTCATACTGTTTTCATTTAAATGGAATTATATGAAATTTTTTTTTAACAACCAAAAATTGAGTTTTATTTTATTTTGGGTATGGATTGGATTCATTTTATCATTATAATATATATTTTAGTGATAATAATATTTTTTCAATGATTTCATACCATTAATAACCTACCAAGAAGTATAGAAATTGATTAGAAATGGAAGTGAATGTTACATAGCACACGTCTTTGAAATATGGAACTCTTCAGATTAATGATGTACTTATTTTAAATGAATAAATAGATGTTTATAATGATTATTTTCTTGGGGTTATTACATATTATGTGGTTGAGTTTAATATTGAATTAGTCCATGATATTATGCTTAATTTAAAACCCCCTTTCCAAATTGAATAATTATGACTTTTGAAATGGAAAAATAAATTAAAATACTTGCTTGATAAAGGTTTTTTTCAACCCCACACTTCACCATTGGGTGATCTTGTATTGTTTATTAAAAAGAAATATGTTTCAATGATAATTTTTATATATCATATATCTTTTAATAACATAAATTTTAAGAACAAGTTCCTTTTACCTCATATTGATGATTTCATTAATCAGCTCTAGGGAGTGGTGTATTTGTCAATGATTGATCTCTGGTCAGGGAACTCTCAGTTGATGGTGGAGGAGGATGACATTCTGAAAATAACATTTTCTTCTAGATATGGGAATTATGATTTTTAGTTATCCCGTTTGGGTTGACAAATTCTCATATAGTATTTATTTTTCTTATGAATAGAGTCATCCATGATTATTTTTTATGTGTTTTTTATTAAAGTTTGGTTTATTCACAATATTTTGAGGATCGTGAATAAATTCAAATAATTTTTCTAGAAACCCTTAAATACAATAATTTTTAGGGAAAATTTAGAAAACATGTTTTATTATTACAACAAATTTATTTTTTGGTGGAAAATTACATGTAAATATGGAATTATAGTTGATCGTGCCAGGAAAAGTATTTGATGAATGGAAAAGACCCACAAATATTACCAATATTCATAGTTTCATTTTTTGTATACAATTACTGATAATTTTTTGAAAAAGTTTCCCATATATATAGCCTACTAACATTTTCCTCCAATGGCCCAAAGGCCTTGAATTTTTAATGATTTTGATAATCCACATTTCAAGGGGTGTGGTGGAACCCATAATTGTTTATAGTATATATAGATATAAAATGATTTGAAAACAGGGCACAAAATATGGATAGAATTGATTAAGTATTATTATTTAACAACCAATTACCACCCGAGAAAGGAAAACAAAGTGGTTGACGCCTTGAGTAGAATACATCATGCATCATTAACCATGTTACATTAAGATAATGGCCATTTAGTTAATGACCTAACAAATTTATGATTAGTATTTGTAGATTCAAGGACTTCCTCTATTTGTATTCAGTTTTCAATGAAATCATCTCTATTAAATAGAATTAATAAATCTTTAAAGGATTCCCATGAGTTACATAAAAAGTTAGAGTTGGTGAAATATGGTTATTTTATAGAATTTGACATTTATAAATATATTTTTTTTTGTGATTTGGGAAGATAATATGTTATCCTTAGGATTCGTAGTTTAAAAAAGGGTTATTAAGTGAATCTCATAGTTCCCCATTCGTAGTTCATATAGTCAGTACTAATATGTATAGAGATCTTCCGGGGAATTTTTTGTAGGATGGAATGAACAGATATATTATTTAATTTACTATGATGTATTTCAATTATCAGCAAGTTGAATTAGAATTATAGATATCATAAGGGATGCCTCAAACATTTTCCATACCATAGTGAATATGGGAAAATATATCAATGGATTTCAAAGAGGGATTCGCAAAGAATTCTCAAGGTAACAATGAAATCTTGGAAACTATTTATCGACTAACTAAATATGAAAATTTCATTCCCATTCGAGAAAGTATTTCTATAGATAGATTTTCTACTACGTATTCCAAAGAAATTTTAGAGTTACATAGAGTTCCTCTCCATTTTGAATCGGACCTTGATCTGAGGTTCACTTCTAATTTTTTGAATGGTCTTCAGAAGTCAGAGGGCACTAAATTAATTTTCATCACTGCTTTCCATCCTCAATCTAACAGATAGTCTGCTAGAACAGTTTAGATAGTGGAGGTTATGATTCCATTTAGTTTTGTGGATTACCATGGAAGTTGGGATAAAAATATTTCATTGGATAAGTGTTATTATAATATATATTTTTCATTATAGTATAAATATGTCCCCTTTGAATGAATTAAATGGAATAGAGTGTTGGACACAATATCTTTTGGATGAACTAGGAGAAAATAAGTTTTTGTGACTGGAATTTGTAGATGAAATGAGTTAAAAGTTGAAGATAATTCAGTAACACATGAATTCAACTCCGAAAATATAAAAAATTATGCAAATAAAAGAAGGAAGGATCTTTCAATTTTATTTTTTGATCATTTATTACATAAAATATTCCCCTATAATATCCTCATAAATTTTGGTAAGAATGGGATGTTAAATCCAAAGTTCAATGGACCACAATAAATACTAGTAAAATATGTATTAGTTTTCCACCGACTAGATTTACCTTAGAGTTTATACCAGTTAAATAATGTTTTCATGTTTTAATGTTAAGAAATTATCTTTCAGATTCATCATATTTTTTTAGTAGTGAAGTAGTTGAGATGGAAAATATCCTTTCATACAGGAAACAACCTGTTCAGATTCTTGACTAAAGAGAGAATGTTTTGAGAAAAAAAGCAATTCATATGGTAAAATTTTGTGGAGAAACCATATACATGAAAATGTAAGAAGTAAATCTAAACATTATATGAGGTAAAAATATCCCCACTTGTTTAGTAAGTGAATAAAATTTCAAGGACACAATTTACATAAGTGGGGGAGAATGTGACAACCCAAGAACTACGAATTTTTTTTTAAAAACCTTTATTAGTATTCTTAAATTAAATTAATTTAATTTTGTGAAATATATTATTGAAATTTATATTATATATATTCAATAAAATTACATTAAATTCATCCAATGAGTTTTAGTGGGTAAAAATAAAAATAAATTCAATTTAAATCATAATAAGAAATATTTTTCTAAAACGTAATTTATTCTCCTTTTAACGGAAAAACTCCTTTAAAAATAAGTTTTAAAAATTTTATAAAATTTTGTTTAAAAAATATACTTCATTTTTAAATTATTAATAAAAAAAATTATCTTAGGCTTAATTTTTTATATTTTTTAGAGAATATTCATTTCTATGATTAATAGTGTGAAAATATTGAATTTTAATTGAAAAATTATTTTTATTATAATTTAATATATAGTTAATTAATTTATTGAAAAATTTTAAATTTTAAATTAATTATGATAAAAATATATCAAAAAATTTAGTTAATTATAATAAATTTCACATTGAAATTGGATATTAAAACATTTCATATTTTTGAACTTTTCATTATCCAAACATGCTTTTTTGTTGTGTCTATGAGTTTACTTTTAAATCTAATTTTTCAAATTTTGTGAATTAAATTTCATAAAATGGATTCAAATTTTTTAATAAAATGCCAATATTTGTGTGTGACCTCATTTTTATTATTAGGTACAAAAATTAAAGCGTGGTAAAAAAGGATTTAATGCGGTATAAGTAAAAATGAAATACGGTATAGTAAAAAAGTTGGAGGCCTAAAAAACCTAAAACATAAAAACATAAATAATTATTTGAGGAATTAATTTACCCTAACCAGACTATAAAATATAAATTTTCATCAAAATTCATGTAAATTATTTCCACCTTAATGTGTTTGGCTTTAAAAATAAAATATTCTTTATTTTAATCACTTATACCCACCTCTCCTCAAGTATAAATACTACCCACCATCACTTCATTTAGATTCAAAATCCTTTAAGATCCTAAAATATCTACCGAAGCCTCTAATACTCACTCTCTTCACATCCAATTGCAACTAGTCTCACCCAATTACCATTTCAATGGTCTTTTTGGGGACATTAATGGAAGTGATATTCAAGAGGCAATTTTTTCAAAGCACCTCTACTAATTGTTTTCCTACTTATTTCTACTCAAATTATTCATCCATAATGGAATGATAACACCAGAATCATGTATATAGTAGATTTTTATGTTTATAATGGAATTTATTATACCTATTTTTTATTACCTTCTCTTCTATGATGAAATGAAACAATCATCCAAATTATGGTTGTTTATAGTCTCTATGAATAATGATTTATTGTTCCCCACTACTGCCTTCTTGGAAGGTTATAAAAGTATATTTGTGGTTAAATTAGTTTTAAATAGGTATATTATAACTTATTCCATATTCTATAACTAATATTTACACATGATATTAAATAACACATAACTTGTTCATGGTATTCATGGAAAACACTAAAATAATCTAAACAATTATCATTAACATTTTTTATGGAATAATCCTAATGTAAGAAAGAAAAAGGATATATGGGACCATTTAAAATTATGTATGTGAAATAATACCATTTCATTTAAATTATGGAATATTCATTACAATTTTTTATAAAACCCATATTTACACACAAATGAATGTATCAAGTAACCATGTAACAAACGTACCCAAACAATGAAAATAATCAAATGTTATTACTGAATGTTTCATAAAATGTTATAAAATCATAACAAAGGGTATTATAAATGTTAATATAGTATATTAAAGATTTATTAATAATTGTAATACTAGTATATAGTAAATTTTAACATATATAATGGAATTAAAACATGAGGTAATGGAATCCTTAAACCAATTTCCATTACATGGTTTAAACATTAATTTCATTGATAATGTCTTTCTAAGATTATTTGTGAAAAGAAATTTTATTTTATTAGTTTTTATTTCAACTTATTATAAGTGTATTTATATTTAATTTAAAAATATATTATTTTGATTTACACTCACTTCAAAGATATGATATTCTTATGGGAATTTCCTTTAAAAAAACACTTTTGAAGTTCCTTTTTCAAAAAGAATATTTATATGACATGAATGGAATCATACACATTCATGTCAATTTAATATTTTTAAGATAACTTTATATGTTTATATGGTTACATTCAATGATATTTTTTCCATTATACATGAGAAACGTTTTAAAATTATTGATTTCAAAATGAAAAGTTCATTTTCTACAAACATTATTTTTAGGATGCAATCATTCATGGTTTTTGTATGCATTATGATTATTAGGTATTTTTTATAATAATGGGTGGTTACATGATAAACTAATTACATCTGGATACATGATAAAGAAATGAGGCATGGTCATGTTTTAAACTAGTGATGGGGGTTATGTGATAAACAATTGATTAGTGGTTACATGATAACCTCCAACGCATTGGGGACATCAGAGATGAAGGTTTTCCATATTGGTTACTCCATTTGTAATAGTGATATAGAAAATTATAACCCATGTAAACTTATTATATTTTTATTATTAATGATGAGTTTTTAATAAAATTAATAGCTTTTTAAAAATTAATATCTTCCAATTTCTGAAAAAATAATTCATTTTTCCTTAATAAAAAGGTATGTTTTATGGTTTTTTAAAAAAACTATAGACTAACCATTTTCATTAATTTATGTCCATTACTAATATTTTAAGCTTATTACAAGTTCTATAATGTTTTTCACGGGATTTAAGGGAGGATAGAGGCATGTATAATAAAAAAGGAATATTTTACATGAAGAGAAAATAAGTTTTATTTTAAAGACATGTGTTTTTCAAAAAAATTAATATTGTGTATATGTATCTACTTTTAAATTTTTGTATTGTTATATATGTGTTATAAAATAATATTATAAAACCATATTCCTAAATGATCTTTTGTAGTGAAAGAAATAAAATTCGAGTATAAAATCACAATAATTTGTGACGTTGAAAGTTATGTTCTTATATATCCTTAGAATTATCAATATTGTTTTCATATCCTTGTCTCAAAATGTTAACTAAAAATATCATATGATACAATTATAAAGCCACAAACATTATATACATAGATATTATATCACTTTATATAAATATTCATTAAATTATATAAGCACAATCCTAAAGACTATATAGGTATAGTTCTGTTGGAATCTTGGAACCCAATCATCTTATTTCATGTATGATCATCAATATCACCCTTAAATATCTTCCACACATATTACAATTCATCTAAAAAATATACTTGAAACCATTATTCATAACATGGGTAATGGGAAAAAAATAAATAGTGATCTAAATTTCTCAATAAACTTAAACAAGGTAGATATCAACATATCATGAACATAAGGGCATGAGAACGTGATAATAACATTCGAAAACCCATATCTATATATAATATATCATATAATTGGCTCATGGAATAAATCATATTAGTTTATAAGATATGGATCATAATGGAATCAAAAAGAATCCATGAGAACCTAACATTGCAAAAAGACATAGATTTGTGGCATAAACCAAATCATGGAATGCCATTCCATAGTAGTCATGGATCCTTTCCAAAACTATCATAGTGGAATGGGATCACTCCCCAAACCATAGAAGTTGTCAAGGTTCACTACCAAGACTATCATAGTGGATATATTACCTTACTGAACTATGTACACACCCCATTATAGTCATGTTTATCTTATGAGATATCAATATTTATCCAATGAAATGGTAATATATATAGGTCCCACCACTCACATAATGAAAATAACACATATGTGTTCCATAATATCATAAAACATTTATCATACTAGAACCCATTTAATTAAGCAGGGTTCATAAAAATTTCATCATAACAAAAAATACAGAAAAGAAACATGTTTCATTGACTTTGTATCATTTCTTCAAAGCAATACCAATTGAAAACGATCTAGATTTAATAAGAATATTATCATGGTACAAACCATTGAATAGAAATTGGGTTCATAAACAGATTTTCATTATAAACATAAACCAATAATTGATAGAATAAAAAGTTTATTCTTGGATCATGTCCCTAGTGAATCATAAGTAACATCAAATAATGTGATCTCAAATTTAAAATTATATTTAATGAAAATAAAATTCGATTTATTCTTGATGAAAATAGGATTTCCAATTTGAAAAAACATTTTTAAATAACAAATAATTTTTAAAATCCTTTTATCTATAAATAACATTTGAAACATATAAAGAAATAATTTAAGATCATTTAAAACATATCTTGAGGGAAATATAAGTTTCTATTTAAAAACAACGTTAAGAAAATAAAAAATTAAAAAAGTAATATTAATTAGAAGTTACATTTGTAAAATTATAATGGAATCATTAAGACATTAGGTTGTCATGATGGTAAAAAAATTTGTCCATTCCATAAATGGTAAAATAAATATTTCATTCACATTTTCAAGAAATTTTAAATAGGAATTGTTTCCAAAACGACATGAAAATTCATTTCACTAAATTATATAAAAAGTAAAACTTTTGTAAAATTATATTTAATAACTTCATTAAAATTTTACAAAATATTTGAAAACATTTTTCAAAAACTTTATTTTATAATAAATTGAGTTTTTGACTAAAGATAGAAATAAAGATTTTTTTCTAATAAATGTCATTTTGAACCCTCAAGTACAGAAAGAGAGGAAAATTCAAGTTAAAATTTATCATATAAAAATAAATCAATAATAAGAAAAAAATAGTTTCTCGAGTGATATGTCAAAATATTTCATCATTGGAAGAATGATCCTAAACAATCCCGTTAAATGATGAGATTGTAACATAAAATCCTTACCACTTTGGTAACATTGATTCATCATCCCCGTCAAAATTAACAGCAAATAAAACCTAGAATATCATGAGAATAAATAAACTCCTGAAATTATATTATAATTTTTCTTTATATACAACTCATAAAATAAAAGACGTGTATAATATAACATGTCTCTAAGTAGGTAAATTAAGACAAAAATTCCTTACAACATTGGTAACTTTTGAACCCAAAAACCCATAAAAGATAGATAGAAAAGTGGGTATGTAAATCCCAATAATATTATGGATAATAATTAAAAAATAAAATCATGGGAATTATATATCGCACACAAAAATAATAGGTGGGGAATATGGCATGTGCCTCATAAAAGTAAAAAGTGAGGCTGAAATCCATTTCCTTAAGTATCAAATTTCAATGTACACATAAATTCTTGAAAGATAAAAAATATATGTTTATTATAATTATATTACCTAAACATAAATATTTATATCATATCATATATTATTTACTTATGACCTTTTATTTTCCATTTATTTATAATTCCATGTTAAAGTGAGGTTGTGGGCAATAACAACTTTGTTTTTTGTGTATATTTTGATTTTCTATTTTTTAGTAATATTAAATTTATATTGGTTAAATATTCAGTTTAATTTTAAATATGATATAAATATCATATATATTAATTATATATATATTTATATTAATCAATGAATGTTATAGGTAGAAAAAAATACATTGTTTATGAAGATAGGAGTCGTACCTACGCATGAACATTATTTCCATCTTATCAAACTATAGAAATAATGAATGTTAAATAATATAATAAATTTTAAAAAAATTTATATCATACGTATAATATAATTTAATTAAACCCATCCTTATCACCTTCCTTGAAAATCATGAAAAAATATTATCTCTTCGTGAGGTAGTAGTCTGTTGTTCAAATGAGGGACATTATCATATTCCCAAAAAAAGGAAATGTAAGGGTTTATGTGAGATATAATAATAATATAAGAATAATAGTAATATAAATATAATATATAAATCATGAATCTATCATTATTTCTGGTTGTGAGAGGTTGTTATTGAAAACGAAAAACATCGGTTCGCGAGGTGGTAGTTCGCTGTACACACGAATGTTTTTTTCATATCCCATTTGATTGAAGTGAAGATAGTGGTAGGTAATTACCATAAAATAACAAAATATTAGTATATTAAATATACTACTATTTTTATATCACCTTTTGTTAATAATAATAAAATTACTTGTAGGATTAAGTAAAAAAATTCCCATTGACGAACATTACCTCTTCTTTGGGTATAATCCTTTGGATTACACAAAAATAATTCCTAGGATAGTTTTTAGAAATAAATAAGGGTTATTGGACGAAATAAATTATTTAATTAATATATTTATGTTGTTATCTGTTGAAAAATGTCTTTGGATGTGTGAAGTGGATAGTAGAAGGGGTGACCTTCTATAAGTGAGATTAGTAGCACACTAGTATGTTTTTTAATGAAAACGTCATACCCTGTTACTCCACATGACTCAAGGCTCTAGAATATACCATTATAAATAATTTGAAATTATAAGGTCTATATATCACTATGCAATTGGTTTTTTAAATTTTTAGGTAATTTTTATCCCATATCATTTTAGTTAAACTCCCACCATAAACTAATTTTTAACTTAACTATGATGAATAATTTTTTTTACTATTACATATGGTCAAAAAATATTTTTATCATTTTATATAATATAAATTATTATTATTCCAAATATGGAATCCATTTTTCAAAGCTTCATTAAAAAAAGTGGAAAATTGTAATTTATAATTAAACCCACATGCCTGATGAGAAAGCGGTTTTTCAAAGAGAAAATTTTCAAATATTAATTTGATTAATGTTGCCTCAATTGTATTTATAGATATATAATTAAACTATTTTACATTTAAAACCATATTAAAATAATTTTTCTGTAATGTAAGCTACTATCATTGTTTTATGTAACACCTGATAAACTCAATGCTTCATTTAACACAAAATATCAAAAAATTAAATTTATTTAGAAAAAAAATATATTTTATAACATATTTTCATGTCAACTGTTTTTATATCATAACTACTAAAAATATTTTAATGGTGTAAAAATAAAAAATCTAAAACATTCGGTTAAAATCCATACCTCATCTTCATAAAACCCCAATTTTATTACACCTTAATCCTGATAAATTTGATATTATTCCCAAACTAATGCATATATAATGTGGTAATGTATGTTAAAATTGTATTTGGTCAGGTATTGGTATAATGAAATGGTCTTATAAGTTATAATAAAATAGGAGTGGAGGTTTCCTTTTATATGTGAGGGGATTGGAACCCTTGGAATTTCTTAATGAATTAAATTAATATAAATTAATTTTAATGGAAACATTGACCCAATATGAAATATTTTTTTGAATATTATATGGGACTAAATAATAACACAAAACGAAATTTTTGTTTTTTTGGTGATATTTTTGCCCATATATCTTATTTTCATCCCTCATTATCCCTTTTGAGAATTACAAGGATATCAATTTTTTGTAATCATTATGCGTCAAAAAAATTCTTATAAAAAAAATGAATCATAAATGGAAAATGGTTTATATTTTGAACCATATCCCATTAACTTATATGAATATATTATTTTTGAATATTTTAAATCGTTAATTTTTTTTCTAAAAGGCCATTAATGTTATTTTTTAAAATTCATGAAATGTTATAATATAATATGTTCCTATATTATATAAAGTTTTTCCAAAATGATATTGTTATAATTATAGGGATTATTTGGTATTAATTTAATCTTAAAAAAATTATAATGGTTTATATATTAATTTGAAACTTATATTTTTTGTATAACCCCTTGGTTAATGAATTGAAACATTAACTGTGGTAAAACAATTTCAATATTAAAGGGTTATAATTTTACTTATAGGATGAAAATTGTATCATGAATATAAAAGGAATGATATTTATTCCAATTTCACATTATAACTTTACTATTTTTATTTTTTTATGTTTTTCAATAATTTAATAAAATACAATTTTACATAAAATATGATTAATGTTATTTTTGAACTAATCATTTCATTTGACATTAAAGACATGGATATAGTAATTTATTTAAAATAATTTAATTTCAAAAATAAAAATAATGTTAAATTCATCTTACTAATTTTTCGGACTCTTTAAATTACCCAAAAATATTACATTTAATGTTTTTAAAATCACATAATCTATTTTTTTAATGCATACACATGTACTATATTGGCCTCATATAAATATTTAAGGTAATTATATCATCCCTAAAAAATTAAAAATAAATTACAATGATAAAAATTTCATTTATATTTTAAATAACAATTTTGAACCAAATATAAGTTTTTTATAAGTGTCACTAAATATTATAGATATTATATAAAGAAAGTGTCATTTTTCATTTATCTTTTACTTAAATATTATAATTTATAGAATCAAATATAAATGTAAAAATGTTATATATTTTAATTATTGATTATTATAGATGAAATAAACTATTCAAATGAAATTACAGAAATTTTTCTAACGAATAAAATCCATATTAGAATAGTTTTTACCATAACTAACATAATTTACATTTATCTTTGTAATGAAAATTTAAAATCATTAATATTAATAATAAATATAAAATAAAAATTACTTATATATTAAATTCAAAAAGTCTTAATTAAAAACATGTAATCCATTTTTCAAGACTCAATTTATTGAAGAGGTAGAATATAATTATAAATTAATCCCAAAAAATGTGATGACCGACATGGGTTCAAAAAATACTTTTTGTAACATCCCAAATAAATGAAGAATAATATATTTACTTATTTATTAATATTTGTGAATTAAATATTAATTTTACTTTAAAGGGGTTTTTATTTTTGATAGCGTACCCGATATGCACCAACGAGTTTCTTTGGAATCTTACGTTGCACACTAATAATATAATATTATTATTTTAAATTGTAGTTAACTCCTAGCCGTTGTATTGGTGGGAATGAAATAAACTAACCAAAATAGTCTTATACTTTTTTATAATGTATTTACATTTATATAGTAAAATTTAGAGGCTTAAAATGGTAATGAATCTAATTTTAAGCATAATTTACATTAAAAGGATGATTTATCTCCTTTTAATGGACAACACTCTTTAAATATATTTTTGGTCACTTTAATACATTAAAATTGACTAAATAATATCCTTATTTATAATTAGGACATCAAATTTTACTTTGGATAATTTTTTGCTATTTTTCTGATAAAGTTCATTTTATAATGAATGGTGAAAAATATTGTATTTTAATTCAAAAGTGCCCTTTAATATAAATTATTTATAAAGTTAGACTATATTTTTAATTGGTTTTAAAGTATAATTAGAATATATTTTTACCATTTAATCCAATTTTGGTCATTGGAATTAGTTTCACTTTGAAATCAGACATAAACAAGTAGCAATCGTTTTATAGATATTATTTCTTAAAAACACGCTATTTGTTTTAACAACATGAATTAATTTTAAAGATAATTAATTCCACTTATATTTTTTTAATTTGAAAAATATACATCAATTTCTAATTCGTAATATCAAATATAACTTAGGCTAATTTTTGGTATTTTTCTGAAAAACATCAATTTGGATGAATAGTGAAACGACTTAGTGGTAGTTAAAAAACTGACTTTTTCATTTAAATGAAATTTTACCACTTCGGTAAATTGAATTTTAAAAATTCTACATACATGGTTGTTATCGAGAATTAAAATTTGGTTCGTTAAGATGAAAATTATTTTTGGTGAATAGTAACTTATGACTTTTATTTACCGCGGTTAAAGTTAAATAGGGTAATTCAAAGTTAAAATAATATTATAATAATTCCAAATTACCTTAACACTTTTCCTAACCTTATATTTTTAGTCATTTACGACCATGGGCATCATTGGGTCTATTTTGGGACCCCGTTGAGCAACTTGAAAGTGATAATGACAATTTAGATTAATTATTTTAATGTGAATACAAAATTGACATTAACAAAAATCGTTTAGTAATTAATTTTTATATGTGGTTATATACATCAAATATTAAACTATAAATATTCATTTTAAAGCTAAAAATATTTCCTACAATATTGAATTTGTTTTATAATTTCTAGACATTAAATAAATTAAATTATTTATGGGACAATAAGGATGCATTATTTAACTCATAAATAAACGATTTAAATAAATAAGATTATAATGATTAAAATATTATCCAAAACATATCCAATTCTGATTGGATAATTTTATTTCGAATATGAGTAATCTTATCTTCAACAATAATGATTTTTTGACCATTAGAAACCGAATATCATTTTATAATAAAATAATGTTTTCACACTTTCCTAAAGAGCACCTACTCTCCCTTATAAAAAGAGACTATTTATATCCAATTCCTCACACATATCAAGCCATTTGGCTAGTCCAAAATCAGCCCAATTAATCTCCCTACATCCCGGTCCTCATCCTAGAATCCTTAAGTCCGGTAGAAGGCTCTTCAATAAGTCCTTTGTTTCAAACCAATGGGAGTTACCCGAATTAAAGGTAACTGTTTCTCTTAAATTGTTTTCTTTTATTTTACTTCTCCAACCCATAAACTCTTTTTATTCCTTTATTTTACAAGAAAACCATTATCCTTAATATACTAGGATGTTTTTATGAGAATTATTCTAACTGCACTTACACACACCTCCATCTAATGGATGACAAACATAATGTTTCCGTGGATGGAAAACTAATGCCTCACGAAATGATGATTGTTCAATTACATCTTACCGCCTCTCATGGTGGCCATTATGATGGAAAATTATTTATATATGATATAAATTATTTTTTTGATTTCATTATGCTTTTGTAATTCCCAATTATATCAATGCATTATGGTTTCCATAGTGGGTAAATACGATAATCTCATTTGAGGAAGTGCGGACTACCGCCCCCTTAAAGTGATGTGACTCGTTAATGAATTATGGGGTATGTATAAAGGATAGATTTGATGATATTATATATGATATTATACTGGAATTATAATATACCTATGTATCATTATCTTTTTAATTACATTAAAATAAGAAATAGAAATAAAAGTAGCGTTCATGCGTACGTACGACTTACTGTCTCCATGAACAGTGCATTTCATTTCTTATCTCCAAATGTTATGTAATATTATAAATACATGTATATACAGGATATATATGATATATAAATCATGAATACCATTCTGGATATAATGGACTATTGAAAACATGGACAACTTGTAAATAAAAGTTGTTCATTTTTTACTCAAGTACCAAATATCGACAAAATGAACATTATTAACTTAAATGATTACATAATGTTTATAACATGGTAATAAGTGATATAAAAGGAATAATATACTTGAAAAAGGTTCTTAATAATATAGTAATTAACTTTAGTTTATTATTCAGGATATTAAAGAACGATCTAGTCAAGTCAGACACGAGGTAAGGGACTTTGTCTCAATATTCTTTCATTGAGGCATACTTTTTTAATACACAACTTTCTTTTATACACTGTATAAACACCCTTGAGTTTTCAAAGGGAATCTTTTTCTACGAAGAATTTTACTAAATGACATAAATGAATTTTTCTTTTAACGTAAGTTGTGACAGTGACCTTTCTGCCGTCGTGAGTATTATTTGATCTTTGGCTTCCTTAACAAGCAGGAATGTTTTTAAAAAGAAAAAATAAATACCATATACTCATTTTACATATTATGGTATTGAAAATGATTTTGAGAATGGATTTATTATATAAATATCTTGAAATGATATTTTGTTATTGAAATGTGGAAATTTTATCTTTCCTTTATTCTTATGTTATGTTTTATGATCATGTTATGGTTCTTGGGAATTATTTATGTATACAGGTGGTTTCTTGATAAACCTAGGGTGGGTGAGCCTCATATAACTCTCCAATTCATTGGGTAAAGTGACAGAGGTAAACATAAATGTTTCTCCTAAGAGATTTAGGGAATATACTGTGATGGGTATTCCAAAGTAACTCTCTATGTAGCTGTGATAGCTACAATGTAAGTATGATATGGATGCCACAAGTTACCTTTATGAATAATGATTTCTATGTGTCTTTCATAAATCTTATGATTACATGAAGTAAGTAAAAAATTTCATGTTTTGTATGTATTTATGAACCAATGTTTTCATTCTTTGTTTTATAACCCTTACTGAGCTTTTTATGCTCATCCCATGTTTTGAAATGTTTTCACAGGACATAAATTTGAATAGGGTCAAGGATGGGATCAAGGAAAAGTCATGTTGTCTAAAACATGGAACTATACATGACTCTTTTTTTCAAGAGTTTTTATTTTATGAAAAAATGGAAACTGTGAAGAAATGTCTACCTTGTAATCTTTTGAGATGTAATAGTTATGTCCTAATTCTCTAAAACTCTATACCTGAAAAGATTCTCAATGTGAATTATTCATTTAATTCAATATTATGTAATGTTTATGGTCAGGTCCTTATACTTTTAGTTATAAAAAATGTTTTTATATCAAATTATTCTAAATAATTAATTAAAAAGAGAAAAATTTGATTAATTTTAATTAATTGGAACTAATTATATTTTAAATTTAATCTAAAATAAAATTTTATTTTCTAAATACTTGAAATGAAAATATAGTTTCCAATAAATATAGTATTTTCCAAATTAATTAAAAAATAAAACATATCAAAATATTATCAAAATTTTCATGAATATAATTTTTATATCTTAAATTCAAAGATTATATTGATTTTAATAAATATAATCTATAACACTTCAAGTAATTAATTATAAATTCTCCCAAAAAAACTAATGAACCCCATTTTTTATGAAACATCTTTTTGATGCATAAAATGAATTTATTGAAAAAAAATAAATTATGTTTTTATTCCTTTATAATTAATCAATATAGTCGTATGTATTAGTATATTAATATATATTTTATAATGTGGTTACTCATATTCCTACACAAAAATGTAATTGTTGTTTTAAAATTTGGACTAAATAACAATAATTCATTTTTATTTAAGCTCAATGTTTTTTATCAAATACACTATCAAATATAGAGTTCTTTAAAAATAATAGGACATTATATTCAACCATATTTAATAAATTATTTCCTTGCATAATGAATATTATGTCATTAATTAATCTGTTCACATCTAAAATACCTTTTTTAAAATCACATCATAAAAAGTGTTAAGAAATTTTCCTTTTTAAAAATGAAGAAAAAAGTAAAATAAAGGTCATTTAGAATAAAACAAAACTGAATTTTCAAACATGAGAAGATTATTAGGATCTGAAAATATAAACATGAATAAAAAATGTATAGTACATAAAATAAAAGATTCTAATGGAGAATATTCTTCATAATAAATAAAATTACCATTAGAAAGATAATGACTAAATATAACGAATCCATGAGGTGTGAAAAATACAATAGATTCATCATAAATGAATCTAATATGACAAACAGAGTTCTTCAATATCATTTTCTTATCATTGAGAGAATACTTTACCATATATATTAAGAACATAAAAGAATATAATTTCTTGATTATTAAAATTTCACACTTTAATCATTCAACAACAATATCCTTCTTTTTTTACAAAATATTCATATTAAAGTTGAATTTTTCTTTCATAAATCACAAAAAACTATTTATTGATCAAATAATCCAGAAAAAAATGATATATTCCTCTAATCTATTGATATTAACCAAAACTAAAATTGTTATCACTATGTAAGACAATACTTAAATTGTATAATAATTTTTATGATAAAATAATACATTAATATTTTAAATTCAATAATACTACTAATGGTTAAACATAGATCATTATATAAATAAATAACACAATATCCTCAATAACATCAACATTAACGAAAATTTTATCGCAACTATTATCTTATACATTTCACAATATATTACCAAAAATGTAGTAATGCATCACCTTAAACCTAATGGTAACATATACCTCAACCTAAGGTAATATCTTCAGAAATATAATTAATAACCTTGATAAAAAATATAATATTATAATGTAGTGAACTTTACTAAAATATCATGAATAAAATTTACATTCAAACCTAAAATGTAATCCTTAGTTTTTCTATAAATATCACTAATAATATTACTTTGTAATTGAATCACTTTTAAACCCAAAATATTATCTATATCTTATTATCAAATAGAAATAATTAACATGAAATTATATCATATTCTACCCTAAAGGTTTTTTTGATCCTTAATAGAGTATTTTTCATAAACATTTTAAAAGTTTCAAATAACTTAAAATTCCAATCACCTAAAACCTAAAAATGGGTTTCTATGCCTTTGAATATGTGATAAACCTTAAATTTGTAAACACATGATAGTATCCATAACTGATAAGTTAACCTCACATAATATTATCATAATCTATAGATTTATCTAAATACTACAGTAATAACAAATGTAACAGCCCCAAATCGGCATTTCTAAATATAGTCCTAAAATAGAATCTTTAGATTTGTATAATTATTACTGATAAAATTGGACAAAGTTTACACATCCCAAAACATAAAACCTCAAATAAAAATATTGGATCACATATATACCCAAGTACATTTTTAGGGTTTGTGTTTTATGGAATTGGGACATACTCATACATAACAATACCCATTCATTGAAATGTCTATTTTTTTCCACTGTACCGATCTCTTCTCATTACAAAGTGATATTTCATCACCCCAATAAAATTATTCACACATAAAAACTTTATATACATAATTCAATTAACCTGAAGTTTTCATAACACGGTAAAATATAAAATATAAGAAGGTTGAACTCTAATTCTCAGTAAAGGAAGTCATAAGAATTTATAAATGAATTCCATTAGTGATAATAATATGTGTATATGTGTATAATAACATATTCAATGTGTGTGAGTATAAAATAAGATAATTAAAATCCATCAAAACCTATATTAGAAAACATATGGGATGGAATAAAACATTAAAATTATAAAAATATTCATGTAATTCTACAATCATGAGAAATTCGAAAACAATCAATAGTGAAAGGATCCATTAGTAACTCATATAATGAATAAATAAAATTCTTTTGTATCATAGAAAATAATTATAAACATGGCCTTATAATCACTCCAAAACAACTTTTTTTATATTTACCATGATAAATTAGTTAATTGATGCATATTTTCTATAATATTATTTATCAAGAAATAATTTTCTTTTAAAAAAAGTGATACTTTTGAAAATAACCATGAATGATGGTTATGAAAAATAAACATTGTTACAATCATTGAGGTGGTAGGCTGTACATTTGTGTGAGTAATGCTTCCATTTTACAATGAACATATAATTTAATATGCATGTGTCATTTAGGGAGTTTAGAGAGGTTATTATATCATAAATTTTATATTATCCCTTTAAATATACATACATATTGTATCCATGTGATGTGTTAATTAAAAGTGAATCACATCAATTCATGGATATTGTAATAAATATGTACACATGAATGTCATTATCATTTTTTAAAGGATGGAATGACATGAAATTTTATTTTTTCAATCTATATAGAATGATAATTTCATGACAAATATTATATTAAATCTATCATTATAACCGTTCATGAGTGGTGGTGATGGAAAATGAATAACATCAATGCGATGGTAGAGGAGGTGGATAATGTTATTCCATTTGAATAATATCGTTTAATTATATTCAATATAATGATTTAATTAATTCAATATAGTTTAAAAATATTTCACGGAATTATAATTAGAAATAAAACTAATATATTCGGTTAAAATCTATATATCTTCGTTGGAAACCCATTTTTTATTTACAACTTAGTACCTATAAGGGTGGAATTCTGTACATACAGTGAAATATAGAACATGGGATGGGATTCAAGTATGGGATTTGGTTAGGTATAGGATAAACCAAATGGTTCTTGAAGTGTGAATAAAAGAGGAGTGGAGGTTCCCTTTTATATGTAAGGGGATGAGTACTCATGGTTTTTCAGTAAGCATTAAAATTATGTAAATTTATTTTCATGAAAATTGGATCGAAATAGATATATTTAGAAAAAAATAAGGGTATGTTTCTAAATACTCATGTACAATAACATTTAGGAAATATTATGTGATATATTCACGCTTGTCTCTATGTTTTAACTCCCCATTAACCTATTCACAATTACTGTGATATCATGGTTTTTTACTCATTAAGATCCTAGAAAGTTACTATAAAAAATGATCCATAAATGGACCATGAATTATATTAGAAACCATTAATCATTTACGTGGATAAATATGTAGTTTTTATAAATTCATAATTATTTAATAAAATAAAATTTATTATAAAATATCATTAATTCCATTTTTAAATACATTAAATATTATAATATAACGTGTCTAACTTATTAGAAATGTTTCCAAAATGAAATATAATAGAAAATAAAGAGGATAAGGTCATTTTATAATCATCTAATATAATTTAGAGTGTTTTAGATATTATTTTAAATGATATATTTTGGTTTAATACCTTGGTTATAAAATCTAAACATTAATCTTGGTAATGAATTTTTCAATATTATTGGATATAATTTTACTTATAATTTGGAAATATGATCATAAATAGACAATTGATGATGTTTTAAATCAATAATTATCCCAATTTTACTCTTTAAATATTTTTAAGATTATTAAATAATTATTTAACACTACTGGAAACAAAGCCTATACCCACATTTTAGAGTGGTGGGTATTTCCCATAAATCTATGTGTATAGGTTATACCCATAGTTATATTAATCATGGATGAATGAGCTGTAAATATATATCTAAACCCATAGTTTATATATAACCCATGCATATAGTCTATATGATTTTCATACTACACATGGTATAGTAAAACTATTGTTATTGAATGTCATAGAAGATATAATATATTCCCACGGTTTGTTGAACTATGTGGGTATCATCTTATACCAACCTGGCATAAGAAGCCCTTCTAGCCCAACCAAAATCTCTAAAAAAATAAAAAACACAAAACTCATTCAATGAAATACATATATTTCATATTTATCATTTAACCAACTAATAGTAATAATGTTTAACCTATTTAAAATACATTAACAAACATATAAATCAATAAAATCCATAAATTCAAGTCATTTAACAACATACTGATGTCTCTTAAAAACTAAATAAATGAATATAGGGTATTAACATGCCCCTCAAAACTAATATATCATACTCATTTCCATCATCAATGTTCTCATAACCACCATAACCAACAACATCATCTCGAGCACCAACAAGATCATCAGCTTCACCGTCATTATCACCACTTGCACCACCATCGGTAGTATCATCAGATCGAACACCACTAGGACCCTCATTGAATTCACTCAAAAAATTATATAAATATTTCACTGATACCATACATTAGTCTAAAGTAATATAATCCTATTAGGGAAGTGATGGATTTAATATTGAAATAGATTTTAGAAATTTTTCGATGAATATATTAATTTTTTCATGATTTTGTAGGGATTTTCATTTATCCTTTTCTACTTCTACAGACAAATTTTCTACCTTGGTGTTTTGATAGTTTTGAGAGGTTTCGGATGAGGGCCTATAACAAGATGGTATTTTGTTTTTCCTCGGTGAACATCATACTCCCCCCCTTAGCTCCACACATAATTTCAGTCTCAAATGATCATTTTGCGAGAATTTTTCATATTATTTCTCATTGAGGGCATCAAAAACACACTGTTGAAAATATAAAAATGATATTTAATTTTTAATTATATATAAAATAATTAAATATCAATATAAAACGTAGAGTACAATTTTTTTGTGCATTTAAAACACTTACATCCTTTTTATTCGTACTTGAGAAAGACTATTCTGCTCAAGGTACACAACCTTAATTGCCCAATTTGGCTATTTTAAAATGACATTGATTAATATAATAATACATTATTAAATAATATGAAAGTAAATATAGAATGAAATGAAATTATAGCTATTTATGGAATACATAAAATGAATAAGCATCTAAATATATATTTAATTATAAATTTATTACCTGTGCAAAAACATAAAAAATACATACTAGTTAGCATGAAAAATAAGGGTATGATATGGATTCCTATTGTATGTTTATTTTGGTCCAACTATATTTTTGTTACATTATTTGGTTATTAAGTTACTTGGTAATTTTCATCATTTGGTCGTTATGTTCATTTTTTTGTTAGTTTGTTTGGTAATTTGGTTATTTGATAAATTGGAAGATTTTCCATTTGGCCATTTGGACATTTGTCCATTTGGATAATCATGTCAATTATACAAATTAGAAAAATTGTGATAATTATCTTATTTAGTCCATATATGCAAATTACGCCAATTTAGGCCAATTAGACGATGTACGACAATACATCCAATTATGCCATGTAGTCCAACTTGCCTAATCAGGCCATTATTCCTAGGTTAGTTAGAAAAATTTATCCAATAAGGATATTTAGGCTAACATTGTCCAATAAGACCATTTATGGAAATTAGTTTATTTAAAATAATTAGTCTAATTAGGGCATTTAGGTCAATTAGGTCAATTAGACCATTATATACTAATTATTCCAGTTTAGTCCATTTAGTTCATTTATTCTAATTAGTTAAATTTATGTCGTTTGGGGAAATTTTGGTCATTTTCTCCAATTTAGGTTAATTTGGTCTATCAGAGTCACATTTTTTCCAATTTAGTCCATTTAGGCCATTAGGTCTAATTGAGTCCAATTTAGCCCAATTTAGGCCGATCTATGACATTTATGCCATTTAGGTCAATTTTTCCCTTTAGGAATATTATGAAATTTTTTCAACAATCCCAATTAGTTTAATTAGTCCAATTAGGTCAATTAATAATTTTTTTCCATTTAGTCCATTTAGCTATTTATCTATATGGCCATTTAGTTATTCGGTCACGTTTAATTTTAATCATTTGTTCATTATCCCATTATTAAATTTAGTCTATTACGTCATTATGTCGTTATGCCATTGTTCTATTATGTCATTTGTACATTAGGCCATTTGGCCATTCGACCATTTTTCCATTAGGCCAATTTTTTCATTTTTCAAATTTAGTCATCTGGCCACTGACCATTTGGAAAATTCTCCACTTAACCATTTGTCCATTTGAACAATTTTGTATTTGAATAAATAGACCAAAGAGGAAATTAAGACATTTAACCATTTAAATTTTTTTCCCAATTTGGCCATTTTTTCATTTTAAAATTTGGACATTATGCTTTTAGGCCATTAAGATATTAGGCTATTAAGTCATTTGACCATTAATACTTTACTTATTTAGTAAATTGGTCCATTTAAGGAAGTTATGCTAAATAGGTTGTTGATGAAAATTAGTTCAATAAGTACATTTAGGCCAAATTAGGACATTTAGGTAATTTTAATCCAATTTGGCCACTTCTTTGTCGTATTTATTTCATTCACGCCAATTTAGGACAGTTTATCCCAATTAGGCCAATTAGGCTAATTTAGGCCATTTAGGTCAATTTAGGCAAATGTAGTTCAATTAAGACACTTTAGAAAATTTATCAGTTATTTATTTATGAAATTAGTCCACTAGGTCATTATTCCATTAATCCGTTAAAGCCAATTAGTCCATTTAGATCAATTTTACTATTTAGGCCAATTAGTCCATTTAGGCCTATTTAGGACAATTGAGGCCAATTTGGCCATTTAGGCCATTTAACAAAACATTAGGCTAATTATGTCATTCATTTGGCCCACTTCGACCAATTAGGCCAATTTAGGCTGATTAGATCAATTTAGGACAATTATTCCATTACCTGGGACAATTTATGCTAATTATGCTAATTAAGCTATTTTGGGAATTGCCCAATTGGACATTTTTCCAATTAGGCAATTAGGCAACTCTTCCAATTGTCCAATTATCCATTTTCCCATTTGGAAAATTTTTCCAATTAGGAATATTAAGCTAGTCATTCTATATATGCTGACTAGGCCACATAGAACAATTATATCATTTAGTCCAATTAGGCCATTTGGCCAGTTTTGGCCATTTAGGCAACTAATTTGGCCAATTTAAGCCAATTAGGCCATTTACACCAATTTAGGCCAATTAGAAAATTCATACCAATTAGGAAATTTAGGCCATTCATATAGTTTAATTAAGACAATTATGACATTTTTCCATTTTTCTATTAGGACATTATTTCATTAGACCATTTGGCCATTTGTTTATTTGGTCAGTCGACCATTCAACCATTTAGAAATTTTGGAATTTGTCAATATGGTCATTTTAACATTTTTTTAGTTTTTCCATTTTTCCATTTGGACATTTTTTTCATTTAACCATTTGTTCATTAGGGCATTTGGCCATTAGGCCATTTTTTCATTTGACCAATTGTCCATTTTTTCCATTTGAATTGGGTACATCAACCTTATATTAAAGGGATTAACAACAATAAAACTAAAATATCAACAAAAAAATATAACTATAAATAATATAAATATAGAATTTTTTCATGTTCAAGTTAATGTATCTGGACCCTCTCATGATCGGGCATTGTAGTGCACCCCAAATGTGAAAATACATCATCAAATCATTTATCTTTTTGTTTTTTCTCGATGCGTCCTAAAAAATTTCAATACAATTAATATAAATTAAATTTTTTATGCATTCCATAAAATATTATGAATACCATAAACTCATCACTCTCCCAATATGTGATCATTTATAAATATTTCTTTTTTTACGATTTGGGGAATATTGATACACACTCTAAATCATAAATGACTCTACACTTCCACCAAAAATATAACTCGTTCTTATGTGATGGAAAAATTTCCCCATGATCCATTATCCTTGAAACCTTAACAGCTTCACCATATGGAAAGTTAAAATGATTCTGAAATAAAAAAGTTAATTCATATAAATTCAAAAATAGTATAGATATAAATTTTAAAAATTCTATGACCCATATATCTACATATGATTTGTCCTTGATTTCTTTATTGATATGCCTCTATCAGCCTGGTTGCATCAGAATGATATCAATTTACTTGGATAACGTTCCTATGAAGATTATACATTGTCTGGAATTTTTACCTATCATACGATTATCTTCATTATAATCACCAATTATTTTTGTTTGGCTATTCCAGACATCATGGATACGGGTGCACCCACATCGTCTACTAGAAGATCGCACTGAATAAGGTCAAATTATTAAAATTTATTAATTCATTATATAATCAGTAAAACAATTATGAGATATAATTTTTCAAATATATAATAAAAACTCGATTAAAGATTTCCCTTAGGATCTGATGGATCCATGGGTTAACTGAACTGATACCCTATGAATGATGTTTCTGTTCAAATGCTTGGATTGAGTGATCTGCATGCACTGAAGTGGAAGCGGAAGGAACATAGCCATCAAATCCAGGATGGATAGTAGGAAATGGAGATGATAAATACATAGAAGGATATGGGTAGTAGGTTTGGGGATACGTCAATGGATATAGATATGGTAAATATGGGAACATCCCTAGAGGAGGGGTAGACACAGAATGGGAGGAAGAGGCTAAATGATATGATGACGAAGGAAAGGGTGGTAACATCCCTAGAGACTCAAGTAGAGGATGGAATGGTGTGGTAGATGGGGTGTATGCAGGAAGGTCGGAGTGAGAGTATGTATGATGGGTGCTTCATCTAGCTCTAGGAGCACCCCCGCTCATACACATACTAGTATGGAGAGTAGAATTCAATGATGGATTAACATTATGTCCACAAAGAATATTTATAAATAATAAGAACATAGAATTTAATGTAATGAAAAAGAAAAATAATTCAATTATGTTAATCACTAAGGGAACCAGAGGAGGAAACCTCATCTCATGCATATATCGATCAATATAAAATAATCACTTCCTCAAAACTCCTTCAAAAAATTTCATAATCCACATAAGAATGAAATGTACAATTTTTGACAAAAATTTTTATAAATCATGCATAAATCATATAAGTCAAAGATTTGATAAACAATATCATAACATGTTTTAAAAATATAATTTAAAACCAAGTTATACATTAAAAAACATTTTAAACCGAGTTTTATGAATTGAAGTAAATCAAATAAAAGAAATAAAATCAAACAATACTAAAAAAAATTATCATTCTAATCAAAGACTAAATTAATTTAATGTTAGTAGTACTAACCTGAAAATCCCACATCAAGGTATTCAGAATTAACATTGAACCCATATTTTTGCATATATATATATATATATATATATATATTAACCACTGCTACATCGGTTTCAACATCAATTATCACTATGATATAATTTGACTAATCAAATGAAATGTTTTAGTAAACAATAGTGGGGGTGAAAATGTAGTCAATTTCATCCCCACCATCATGATGAATATTTCATGGTATTACATCAATAATGACACCATAATTAGGTCTCATATGATATTTAAAATAAAATACTTATTTTTATATAGATGCTAAAATATATTGATTGTTGATATGAAATAATCGAGTCATGTCAATTACAATGAATCCCTTTTCATCAAAAAAAATGTACTATGTAGAATAATTAAATCAAACTATTTATATATCATCAAAGTTACTCGACCATGAGATTAGTAATCCAATAAAAATATTTTTTCAACATGTACATAATAATACACAATTTCCTATCGAGGTCTACTATCTGATGCACTGGATTAATAGTCTGTTGTGGCATTTAACATGATGGGATCATTTTGTGTTCCCATTTTCCCTGCTCGATCAGTTTTAAGAAATTTATACCCATTGGTTATTAAATAACTGTATCCATGAACCAATGATTTGGTACTAAAACCCAAAGCAATTAATTCATAAGAGATGAATTCAATAGGTACATTAAATACCTAAAATATATATGAATAATATAATTAAATGAATATATATTTTAAGTTAATTAGCTTATTTGTGATACCATTGATTTAAACAAAGTAATAAACTATTTTATATGAAAAGAATTTATCCTTATTAAATGAATAAATTGACCAACTATGCATATAATTTCATTGTGTTCCCAAAATAAGAAGAAAATAAAATTTTATGTTATTTGTTAAAGTACATTTTAATATATCACATATAAATATTCAAATTTCTTACTTGATATATTCATCATAAAAACCATGGTTAAACAAGACTGGGTGATGTGCCATTTCCAACTCTTCACGGGTCAATGTCGCCAATGTATATGGCCTAGGTATTCATCCAATTTTGGAAAGGGATGGAAATGAGGGTTCAATTTTCCTATACTAATCATGTTCATTTATCATTTTATAGTACTTACTTGAGATCACATAAAAAATACATTGGAAAAAACCCATACATTTTTTAGCCATGTAACCTATCATAATGGAACCTTCAGGAAGACTCTTATTTGGGAAATAAAATTTCATTGTGAATGTATTAATTTTTTTAGGATACATCAATTAAAAATATATGGGTCCCCAAGAAGTGTTTCAATTAGAAGATGACCAACTAACTTTACCATACAAGTGAAAAATGATTGAGGATTTTTTTCAAACTCATTAAAAATTAATTTCCCGGATTGCTAAATTTTTATCAAGAAGGAAAAGTGTAGTCTTTTAGCATAAAGTTCTCCAAAAAATGGCACAATTGAATCACTTCCACACTTACATTATTGGATAGTATGTGAAAGATTGTTATTGGAATCAATTCATGAAGAATGATGTGATAATAATGTGTTTTTAGGGATTTATGTTTCAATTCCATGGAATTATTTAGATATGTTGTAAGAATAGCCATCAGGAACCTTGATGTTATCTAACACATCAAAGAAATTATTTTTCTCTGAATCTTTCATCGCAAAATAAGTCCAAGGATCATACCATTTATTTTCAGTTTTTCAAACAAGGTGTATTTCTATTAGAATACCCCAATCCAATAAGTATTGGGGAGTTGGGTAGTCATGTTTTTTCTTCCCCTT
This sequence comes from Viscum album, assembly GCA_963277665.1. Taxonomy (NCBI): domain Eukaryota; kingdom Viridiplantae; phylum Streptophyta; class Magnoliopsida; order Santalales; family Viscaceae; genus Viscum; species Viscum album. Next base: position 1,968,633,338 of record OY728150.1, read on the forward strand.
GATATATAAACTTATTGAAAGAAACATTTCACATATATTTTTCTGTACGTGCATTAACTCTAAACGGTTATGTAATAATTTTGTAAACCAATATATAATCTTAAAAAAGATAATTATATTTTTTCAATTATATGTTGTTTCATTGTCAAAATTATTCATCTTATAATATTTCATCTGACGTTACACTAATTTAAAACTGAAATCTTTATACTCAGTAAGCCCATCATTTCCTATGAAATATTAAGGTGGTTGTGTAGTGCCAACAGTAGTATCAAACAACCATAGATTGTTTCTATATTGATGAACCATTTGAAATAATCACTGATTCCCCATGAAACTGAAACAAAAATTGTATTTAATCCCTCCAAATCATGTATTACTAATACAAATAGTTTTCATAGTTTTTTTCATGCTTCAAATAGACATCGTTTCAAAAGAATGGAAATCATTTATAGTCTATAGAAGGTCATCACAAATCTAGAATATATTTTCTGAAGAAGCATCAAATTTGTTCACACCCATATCCCAATTCTATTATAACTCTATTATTAATGGTTTCAAGTATACTTATATATCATTTCTAGGATAATAAATTATAGATATTAGAATACAAGATAAATTTTAAAAACTCTTACACATCCACATAGGATGATTATAAATTCTAATAAAAACTAGGTACATGTAATAAGTATTAATCATATTACGAATTAGATTAAAACCATCACAAGATATACCTAACAATAAATTACACAACTTAACTTAAAAATTGGGATTTTGTGTGTCAAATGACCCCATTCTAATCTATCTTCAAGATGAACTAACTCAACATTACTTTTAATTACCTCAGTATCATTACATCCCATTTTGGTTGAGATTTATGTAGACATGAATTGATTTTTAATCCTAGGAATCAATGGAACGTGCCATATTACATTTTATAGTAGTGGAAATGGTGTTACGTTTTTATTTTCATACCATTGATATATACCACATTATTTATTGTAATTATGGTATACCATTTCATCAAAAAATATATAAAAATCTCTTAGATAGTCAATAATTTTATTAGTATAAAATTTGATCTTTTTAATTAAATTACATGCCTTATAATGAATTTAAGGAATAAATACATCATTAAAAACAAAGTTCTCCAACAATTTAAGAATATTTTCAATGGAGGTTTTAGAAATTACATACATGGTTTTTCCATGACATAACTTTATTAAAAATTCCATCTTTTTAAGTTAATACATTCCTGAAATATTGTAGTTTTGGCATCATCCATTAATTATTCACTCAATCAACATCATAATCTTTATACTTTTACTTATGTATATTCATATTATTTCCTTCTTAAATTAGAATAATATCTCTCTCATGATGATTCACAAATGGAAACTTATAAAAAAAAAATTTCCCATACCACTTCTTTCTTTCTATTCTTGAACAATATATGATTTTATCATCTCTCTATTATGATTCCAATAATAATAGTTTTTAGAAATACATATTTTTTTATATGGTAGAAAAATTATTCTCAACTTAAATGTGGAATTTCAGCACAATTATAATATGGACATAATATAGGACCTACATCTAAATCATTGTTAAATAAAAAAATATCAAAAAATATAAAAATTCATTTGAAACTCAGCTGAAATATGATCGGTATGAAACATCCAAACTCTATCCATTCTATTAAAAGGAAAATAAGTAATGTTCTAATAAAAGATTTCAACCATAATTACAAATATATGAAAATTCAATGACAAAATAAAATTATAGTCTAGAGGAAATTATAGACCAGTAATAGGTAACCAAATTGAATAAAACACATGATGACAGTGATGATTATAGCATACTTATATCCATCCATAAAATAACAAGGATTATCATAAGAAAAAACCAATTCATACTCATAAAAATACAAACAACATGCATGTGTTGGAATAAATAACAACTAAGTAATACTAGCATAAAAAATTCTAATTTCTTTTCTATAGAGGTCTTTTAATTTGAAAAAATAATTGTGGATAACATTTAATAATGAAATGATTTTAGTTAAGGTTAATATTTCTTATATTATTCAATGATAATGAAAATAGATTTTACATGATAATATATTGTAATTTAATAATTATATAATTTTATGAAGAGTGAATAATTAATCCAATCCATCGCACTTTATAAAACCCATCCATTACCTCACCACTAATGAAACCCCTTAATTGAGGTGAACTGTGGTTAGATGGATTTTAATTATTTTAAATATGTTGTGAAAATATATGGATAACTATACACTACATGAAAAATGAATTGAGGAATAATTCATAACAAATGACTATGTTATAATCAATATTTAATCAAAATCAGTGAAACAAAGGTTCATACAATTAACGTTTTCTTAAATAACTAAATTATTATATAAAAAATTATCAATGGAAACCATTTTCATAAAATTAATATGATCCAAATATCATTCCATTCAGGATTATATAATTATTTCATGACATTTACTAAATAATTTTATAAATATTTATACATATTAATTGATTAAAAATTCATAAACATTAGAAATATAAATATTTAATACTTTCAAATGATGTTCTATCATTCATTCATGTCTAAACCATAATAATGAATTATATAAAAATATATTAAAAAGTACTATAAATAGAATAATTTATTATTAAAAAAAACTTTCGTAGATAAAGAAATATTTGATATTTACTTATAATAGTATAATCATGTATATCATCATAAAATGGTTTATATTTGGGTTAAAACAATGTAATAAACAATTTATCAATGGTTCATGATATTGAAAATTAAATTTCAATATTTAAATCCCATAACTCAAGGGAAAAAACAAACATTAACCCATGTAGTTGACTGAAATATTTTCCAACATTAAACATATATAAACACAAAAATATTCTACCAAAAGAATCCCAAATTGATGTTAAATTCATATGAATACATAGGATAGATTTGAACATGAATAAATTATAATTAAAAATAAACTTTTTTGGAATTTAATGTCTTAGATTTTATTTCTATTATACTATTAATTTAAAGACAAACTGATAGAAGTTACTCCAACATGCTCTAGTAGAATCAAATGCTTAGACCAAAACGAAAATTACATCCAAAAGAGTAGAAGGTTGGTTTGGAACTCACTAATTTCATGTTATAGAACATTTGAATAAAGAAATCATTTAATTTGGAATATACACAAGAGAAGTCAACTGGTCATCACTTGGGTGAGGGAGATGAAAGAAAATTGTGAAAGAAAGATTACCTCTCAAAGATCCCAACCACAAAAATTATTGAAATCACAGATGACCACCTGATATATGGGGGAAGTGTCACCTCATGAGAGGATAAAGATAATGAAGTCCCTATGATGATAGGGGAGATTAGGGATTCTAATGAGGTGGGTATGGGGAGCCTAAGGCAATGCCTGATATTTCAAGGAGTTATACCCATGGATTTTTTAAAAACCATTGGCACAACTCAACCAATACTAATATCTTTTTTCAAACGATGGGTATAACATTGGATAAAATCAATATAGACATTTTTTCTTGAAACCATGTGTATATATGTGTGGTGAAATTTCCTTTTTATATAAGTGTAAAATATTATTTAACACAAAATATCATTAATGCCATTTTCTGTGCTATTGGTTTGGTTTTACTTCTAAGCCATGAATATATTAATGTAATTAAAATATAAAATTTTAAACATCCATAATATGTTATATTTATCTAAAAATATCATTTAATGATAAAAATATTTTAAAAAAATATTTACAGAGCTTTTAGATTAATTTAATTTATTTTTTTACTCCATACACAAGGATTGTATCGACATTGGATATGAATTTAAATTAATTATTTAATATATGAAAATAATAAATAAATTACAATAATATAAGATTCATTCATAATTAAAATATTCATTTGGAATTGAACTGGTTTTTTTATCCATATCCTAAAATAGTATAGATATTAAAAGTAATAGAGTGAAATTTTTGACTTTATAGTTTACATAAATATTATAAAGATCAAAATGAACGAATATGGAATACTTTAATATTTCATAATATTGGATTTTTATGGATGATATTGACTCATAAAATGAAACTAATGCATTTTTTCTTGGATATTTAATCCATTTCACACTAGTTTTGACCATACTTTTTAAATTTTAATTTTACAGTAGTAAAACAAATTACTATGTTTACTATTCATATTGACCAAAAATTAAAATGGAATATTAAATAAAATTAAAACTACTAATTTAAAATATGGTATCCGTTATAAAATATTCATATTCTATAAGTTGAAATTTTTAATTTAAGATTAATCCCACAAAATATGATGAAAAAAAAAAATTTCAGAAAAATTTCTTTTAAGTATAAAAAATATTTTATAGCAAATTTAAAAATAAAATTCATTTCAAATAATGTAATTTGATTATTTATAATATAAAATATAATTTTACTCTATAAATAATTGAAAATAAAATACATTTTAAAATAATTACTAATATTTTTTTTATTATTCATAGAAAATCAAAATTTATGAAAATTAAAAAATAATCACGTTGGGCTAATTTTTACCAAATTATTTAATAAATGAGTTCATTTTTATCAAACAGAAATTTTCAATGTTCCATAAATTAATTATAATATTAATCAAAAAAATATATATAATCATTTTTGAAGAAAATCTTTTTTTAAATAATAAAACTACTTTACTAAAAGAAAAATTACTTTTAATTATCTAATAATTAATATATAATTTTATTTTTCTTATGACCTACATATATTTTATTATTTTTTTAATTCTATTAATATCCCCAATTTAACATATGGGATACAATGGTAATAAAATAATTATATTACATGGTTCTTATATACATATTTTTGTGTGTTGTGTATGCTATCAAACATACAGCTCCATTAAAATATTAGGACAACATGATATTTGTTAATTTTGTAAAATTTTATGACCAATCATAATTTTTGGCTTTGAAAATTGAATTGCATAACACCATGGATGTGGCAGTTAATACGCACACCTAAGTAATGTTTCCACTTTTTTATGGATGGAACGAAAGAAAGGTAAATTATAATTCAATTTACTATAATCATTTTTATATTGAAAATATCATATATATATATATATATATATATTAACTAAATAAAACAATAATACAATCCATGTAATGAAATAATAAAAAACTATTCATACATCCCCATGATGGTGTTCGTCTCTACGTACTCATAAGCAACAATATCATTTTCAAATAGATGTGAATGTTAGAAGAATGATAATATATTATAATTATATAATCAAAATTATTTTATAAATATCATATTTAACCATTAAATCCACCATAATAGACATTCATAAAATTTGGTGGTGGAACATTTGTCATATTGTTCTGTGGAAGTCGCAGTCTGCTTATACGCATGGGCGATACATTCATTTCCCATTTGATGAAAATGGATATGATTGAGGTTATTAAATTAACATAATAAAAACTTAGTATATGGGAGATACTAATTTCAATATATTGGAATGGTTAGGATAGAATTTATGGGGGTATAATAATAAGTAAAATGAAAATTGTTAATTCTGATGATTACATAATCATTGAAGAACCTTTATTGAATCACTATATAAGGACCCTAGGGATGATCTTATATGAAAAATACCCAGTTGAATATATATAAATAATTTAATAATAGATTTTGGAATTAGATGGTCGAGCTATGTTACTGGGTAAGTGTGAAGGGGAGAATAGAGGTGTTATTATTTTATAACTAATAGGAGGGAAACCCTTGGTATTACTTAAGGTAATAAAATAATTTATATTATTTTTCTTGTTTAAATTGAAATAAAATCATATATTGAGAATATAAGATATGGATAAATCATTATTCTCTTGTAAAATAAATCTTATAAAAGTTTATTTGATGTTTTAGTCTCTATCATTTTGTATTAACAATTGATTAACCATATTTAACAATTTCAGTGATAATAAGATATTTACACATTTGGGGTCATGAATGTTACAAAAAAAGGTAAAATTTACCCATAATATAGAAATTGTTTATAGTATAGACTATATCTTATTAATTTGGAAAATTATAATATTTTTTAAACATTTAGATCATTTAGTAAAATATTATTTAATAAAAAATACCCTTAAAGTAACATTCAATACTCTTCACATAATGTTTTTATAAATTATCAACATTGTAATGTAATTCAAATAAAAAAATCTAACACATAAAAAATAAATTATATGAATATAATTTTTTTGTGACAAAATAAATCACACAAAATATTTAAATTTTTATGTATTAAATATCATTTATTTGATTTTTTTACTACTTGCACAGTCACTGTGTTGACATTGAATAAGAATTCAAAGTAATTATTTCATCATAAAATATTAAAAATCAATAACAGTCCTAAAAATAATTCATTCATCATCAAAACAACATTGTATGATATTTATTAATTTCTTTATCCCTATTGGAAATTATTATTAATATTAAAATAAAGAAAGATACATTTTGGTTTTTTCCATTACATAAAATAAACTGTATGTGATTATCAACGAAAAATGGCACAAAAATTATATATTTAATAATATATTATGGGGTGATTGAATTAATGTCATAAAAATAAATAATCTAATGTGTATAGATGTTTTTTAAGAATCACTTCATAGTTTTAACCTTGTTCTATATGTTTTACCATTACTGTGGTGACACTATTTTTACAAGTATTACTATAAATTATTATCAAATATATATTTGACCTATTTAAAAAATTATATTGTAATTTCTAATATGGAAAACATTTTATCAACTTCAATTCCTACACGTTGTGGAAATTATTTTAAAATAATCCTATAAAACAAGATGAAAACTATTTTTGAGAAAAATGAATTATTAAGTATGAAAATGTTTTTATATGAAAATAAATAATAATGTAGATTCAAATGAAATTAATTGGAATATATTTAATAAAATGTAATAACAAATTTTATTTTCAATAAAAAGGTATACTTTGTAAATACATGAATGAAAAAGAATGTTTTTTATAAAATCATGACTTGTTCAATGTTCACTACAAAATTAATCATTTTTTTTAAAAGTGTTAAATTTCATCCAAATATATTTTTCGATATAATAATTTAATTTTTTTTAATTTATATAAAATTTGATTTTTTTAATTTAGATTAAATCAATTAAAATATTTAAATAAATAAATAAAAAAATGTTTGAAGAGAATGTACTTTTGAAGTACAAAATGACATTACAAAAAATAGTGTTATTATTCCCTTAGAATTAATATTTAAATTAATATTCATTTGGGCCTTATATATATATATTACTTCAATTACTCCTATTTTTATCTCAAATTTAATGGATAGGATATAATTCTAACAATTAAATAATAATATTTCTATATTTTTTCATTGTTCACTTATTCAACGATATTTTATGTTAATAAATATATCCAGAATATTATTACTTTATAATTAATTCTCATGGTGTTTTAGATATCAAGGAAAAGACCTAATAGTTAAGTGATTATGGGGTTTATAATGTTGGTGATGTGACCCATAAATTTAAAATATTGTATGATGATTAAAATTTTGATCATATAGAAAATAATGATGTTGAGCAGGAAGATGAAGGCTTTAGCACTTATAAATATGAATATTAATATGAATTGAAATTAATTTCAATATAGTTACAGTCATAATCATTATATATTATTGATTTATATAAATATATATTAGTTTTTTACAGTTTATGTTTATATTGGTCATTAATTTCATGTAACATTGTTTTTGTGTTGCAAATGGTTAAAGCGGAATGCATCAAAGAGTAGCATACCTTCAAAAATATTTTTCATCTAGAAAATGAGTCTCAGTACCCTTAATTTGAACCAATAGCTATTATCACTGTACTATAGACTGTGATAGGTCACATCCTACCCAAATTGATGATTCTTAACCCTTTTCCTAGTGGATTCTATCACAAAAAGACCTGGGTAAACCCTGAACTGGTCTCCTAAGATGAGCCAAAGCAAGGCCCGAAGGAAGTTTCTAATCCCCACGGGCTGACAGCTAGCTTCAGGCATTAGGGATTATAGGTTTGGAACTATTTAGACCATTAAAAAAGATAAAAAAAAATAAATAAAAATGAAAATGAAAAAAAACAATCTCCCACATAGGAAAACATATAAACTTCAACATATACCTCTATGTGATCTCATGGGTCACCACAAAACATTGAATATTGCTAACTCTGAGAGTGATGTGAAATTGGGAGAACCTGAAACTAAAAATATATTGTATGCATGAGCACGAATATTCTTAGTAGAAAAGCTAAAATAATCCATGCCCAATGCCCCACCTCAAAAATTAAATCATTTCTTACATGTTTTAAAGATACTATATAAAAAATATTGTTTTTCCCTCATTTATCAAAATAAGTAACAATATTTTACTTTTATGAAAACCCCTATTTCATTTCATAATTCCAAATAAATTTCTAAAATATGTAAGTCATATAAATGAATTCTATTAAATTCTTACAAGTACCAAAATAGGTATTTTAATATAAAAATGGTGAAGTGAATGTTTCATGGAATAATATAGCCAATAGTTTCACAAAATAAAGCTGAAATATACTGGTATCCAACCACAGAAATTTCTTAAAAAACCCAAGATAAATCCCAAGATGTACTCAGTTCTAAACCACCCATTAGTGTATGGTGAATCTTCTAAGTCTATAAGCAACTTGCCACCCTTAACTGACCAATCTAGTGGCACAACCAACCTAGACTATTAGAAAATCCATGGGGTACCAACTAGTGTAATGAGGTTTTATCAGAAACTGTCACTCAATCCCCTAAAATACTCCTTGGAAACCTGTGTTTAAAGTATACTGTGTAAGTAGGAGGCCCTTGCATGCATGAAAACCCTTAGGTATTGTCACTTCACATTCTAACACCATACACGAACACTACTAATACGACAACCCTTATATGTAAATCCAAAATAGGTGTGCCCATAATATAAAAAAACAACCACAACTACCAACCGGGCCTTCCCATCACATGAAATTTTAAAGCATTTCATAATGAACCTTAAGTTTCTTATTGGGTGTCCATACATTCAAAACCAAATTTCACTTCCAAAACGACATAAGGTTCCAACTAATACTTTAATACAATAACTCAAATATATCAAAAAAAATAATTCAAACAATTTCTAAAAAAAATGAAACACTACTTCTAATTCTTGGGAAAAAACGCACAACACACCTAAAAAACTAACAAATGGGTTCTCATGTAATTTAATTATCAAACTACACTTCCAGGTACCAAATTTTATTTAAAACAACACAATTAGCCAAAGACTTTATGTTATACAATATAAACTTCACAATATTTCTATAACAATTTCTAAAAAGAGATAAAACACCATTTTTAAATATTAAATGTTAAATGGACTTCACTACATTACAATAAATATTGACTTTTTAAAAAAAATACTATTTCTCAACACCCCTAAGTTCCAAAACCATTTAAAATCATAATTACATAACCAGGGATCCTTACATTTAAGAGCAAGCATGAAAACATGATTAAATCAAACCAACCAATTAGAAATACCAATTACAAACTAATAACCATTATGGAACCCAATTTTTAATATTTAACATTTAAAACCAATTGAGCACTAGAAATACATTACTACTTCCAAACAAGGTCAAATTCATGTTTCAATATGAAAAATACTCAGGTTGCAAGATAGGATAAATTATGTAAAACAAATAAATAACTATTTCCTTAAAGTGTAACCAGATCTCAATGTATATAAAAACTACATAAATATAAATCCTATTTTAATATTTTCATGAAACTGTGGATTTCAAATTAATGTATTGCGATTAGGGAACCTTAAAAAGTAAGTGGACCAAGACGATACACTTTGGAACTTCATAAATTAGGCTTCGACCACTCGTAACTGGCCTACAATCACATGCACCTACCAATATATATATATATATATATATATATATATATATATCCATAATCCAATGCATGTATTCCCCATGCTATGAGGGAATACGTACATGGAGGACATATATATTATATATATATATACATTAATTATATGAGTGAGTGCCCTCAAACATTCACCAAAACATAGTACAACATATACTATAATTGCAAAAACATAGCGGCAAGGTTCAACACCCCTCAAATAATTTACCAAGGACTCATAAACAACTTAATTCCCGAGAATAGAGGGTGTGAAATAAAACAGTGGGTTTAAAATATAACACCAATCAACAGCAGAAATCCAAACTGAACCCATCCACCCCACCTTCAGTTGTGTATGTTGAAATATGGAATAACATGACCTTAGCATCCCATTGTATACCCTAAAATAAATCAAACATAAAAAAAACCAGTTTTACCCTAACCGAGGGTTTTGATCGATCTACATTGGGTGAGAGGGAGACATAAATCGGCTAAACCGATGATGGAGGAGGGAGAAGGCCTTACCTCGGAGTTTCAAAGATATTATGTGAAGAAATGGTGGTAAATTGGTGATTAGAGGATGGATTCATAGGGGGTCCATCACATGTCGATGGAGAAGGGGAGCAGGGAGTAGCACGACATAAGGAGAAGGGGAGATGGAAAAGAGATGAAGAAAGTAACAAAAAAAGATAAGATAACTAAATAAAAAGATAAAAAAAAAGTAAAAAGTAAAACAAATTAAAAACCTAAATTAATAATATTATTATTATTCATTATTATTATTTTTAAATCTCTTTCTTAATTTTTTTATTTCAATATTTTATTTTCATTTTATTTAATTTTATTTTACAACATAGGCAGCTCGCACAGCTTGTGCACGGTTTTCAAAACCATGCACTGATCGTGCACTATGCACTACCTATGTCGAGCACCCTCGCATGGTTACTAGTTGGATGAAGTGAAGTTGAGAAAATGTTTCTCCAACAGTACGAAATTGAATTGATCAATGATATACCCTTACAAATAGTTTTTGCACAGTTATTCTTAACATTGCGCAACCCGTATGTAGGATCCCACTTCTCTTGAAAATTTTAATATTCAACCACGAATAACCTGAAAATAAAAGAGAGGATAGAAATTATTAGTATAATTAATCTATATAAATTATTTAGGTTGGGTTGTGACAATTCTACCCACCATAAAAAAAATGACCCATAAAAAGTCACCCAGTCAAAAGAGGAATCACACTCAAGAACAATGAAACCACAAACGCGGTGTGACCTTTAATTCAACCTGTAACACCCAAACAATGCAAGGAGAAAATATGAGTAGAATAACCATGATATATAGTGGATGGTTTTCCTCACTGCTAGTAATTATCTATTACCGACCAATGTAATGAGGAACAATAATTAGATCCATGGTGCGTCTGCCACCATTGAAGAACCAACCAAATTAAACAAACACTCAGAACATCCATCACTAGCCATGTCTAGAACTACAAATGTGAATGGAAATGATTACCCCCCCCCCCCCCAAACATGGTCCAATCACGTGATATACCACACAGACTAAACTCCACCATAAGGGGGGCCAACGAAAAATCCCAAAGTGAGAAACGATCCAAACTATGATTCATCACCACTATCGGACCCAAGCATCTCTAATATGAGTACAACTAAAAGCTAAAACAGATCTATGAAGAGGCCACATTTCAAGGGTTAACAATAATAAGGAAAGATTAAGACTATAATGGTTTAAAAATAAATAATTCCACCAAACCATTCACTGATAATAGGGAACTTTCAAAAAACAAATATCAATACGAGGAAATGAGGACTCTTATACATTTATAACCAATAAATACCTTTAATGATTGAAGATGATATAATGATGAATTTAACTATCCCATTCTAGAACTATAGAAAAAATTCAGACTAAGGTCCTCCATACTCCCCATGATTCTTGACTTCATAAAGATCTTTACTCTGAGACCTTTGGCTAGAGCTCTAATTGCATGAAGCATTTGCTTCCCCATAGTCATGATTTGACATCCTCCAACCAATAATTCCACCATTAAATGATTACACTTGAAAAACTACCCCCAATGACCTAGACAGACACATCATTTGTAGGCATATAGTGGATTTCCAAATGATGGAAATCAAATTCCCTAACTAGTCACACTGGAATCACATAAATAGTCGACCGGGTGAACAAAAAGTTGGGACCAATAAGAGAGACTTATCAAGGAAAAGTTCCTCTAGAATATAACCTCGACCATATGGGGAACCCTCATAGGCACCTAGAAAAATCAGAAATACCAACCACTTACATTTCAGTAACCAACTCAACCTAAGACACATCATCCACTAACATTAGAAACTGATCTTCTGACGCTACCTCTTTAAAAAGGGAAACTAGAAACTTAATCTGGTCTACATTAGCTTTCATTATATGTTGACCTTTATAAATTCTCATAATCCCCAAAACTTTCCTCCCCATTACCTATTCATTCACAAATCCCAAGGTGAAAGTGTTTTTAAATACTCCCCACGAAAACCCAACTTGAAACGAAATTGGGATGACCACCCTCCACCAGTCCAAAGTCGGACTTCCAATAATCCCAAAATAGCTTGAACCCTCACCGCTTCGGGAGTTCCTAAAAATGATTTTGACTTCCTGAAGCCTCTCTATTACCCCTAAAAAACCTCGATCACCAGTTAAAATTGGAAACAACTAAAAAGAACTTTCTCAAACCACTTCACTTGTATTCTAGGAATTTTCAGAGACCGAAGGACATAAGTAACATTTGGGACCATTCTAGGAAGCATATTCTGAATCAAAAAAGAATACAAAACTAAATAAACACCCAAACAAGGATCAACCAAAAGAAAATCACCAACCACACTCCACTCTTATATACCATCACATCACAAACTAAATCAAAGATGAATAAAATGTCAACCAAAATAAAATAACAACATTACAAATAAAATCCAAGAATCCTATTTTGAAAATAACTATCTCCAAATTCACCCACTTTCAATTTTAATCCCCTTTTGAAATCAAAAATCACATTCCATTTCAAAAAGAATTCCAAAACAATCAATTAAAAATTCACAATATGATCACGTTTTTCATTTAAAACCACAAATCACTTTAATAAATATGCCCCTTTTTATTAGAAATTATTTTCCTTTTCAAAAAAAAACATTAGAAAATCAGATCAATCATTGATTTTCAAATACTCAGCCATGGTATCCTATGAAAAATCAAATATGTGTTGTCCCCACATCCTCTAATCTCATCCACACATACATTCCAATATGAAATTTTTTGACACACATGCACATATGCGAACGTCTATAAGGAACACCAAGGGTCACACATACCCTCTCTCAATATAAACCAAGCATTCCTTCTTAATTATCCTTTCACATCTTATAAAACATTTTGAAAACCAAAAATAGTTTCCCTTACATTCTAAAAAATCCTAATATTTTTCATTTTTTGAAATCCAAACATTGTAAATCAAGCCTCATTTTATAACTCAAAAAGAAACCTCAAAATCAATTTAAATTCACGCCAAACAAAACCAAACCAAACAAACACTCACACTAAAAACCTGCATGGGGAACTAGTGGACATGCCAAAATTGGATACATGGTTTTGTAATCCATGGTAAAATAAACAACTAACCACTAGGAATGTCTCAAACTATACACTCAGCTTCCAAATGGTTCACTACTCTCTATAAGTCTATAGTGAAAAAACCGGCTCACAACCTTGGCCATCCCCCATAAACACAAATAAAAACTAATTACTCATCCCCAGACTACCCCTGAAATCTCAAGGATCATAAAAAGCAAGGGTTCACGAGGCTCTTCTCATACCTACCTCTCGAATCCTGATAGTCATAGTGTTCAACGACATAACACCCAAAATAACTAATAAACACCCTAAGATACCATTTTATCATAAACAGACCAGCTCAACCCAAATTAGTCACCCAAGACAACCCGCAACAAGACCCAAAGGGCATTCCCAGCCCCCATTGGCTGGGAGTTTGTGGTGGTAATCAAGGCTAACCATGTGGGACTGAATTGGCACATGAAAAAAGATAAACAAATAAATAAAAGTCAAACTGACAACAACAAAAATAATAAAATTCATAGAAATACCATATAAAATTCTACACATTCCTCCATGTGACCTCATGGGTCACCACCAAACACCGAAAGAAGCTCGCTATAAGAGAAATGTGAAGCTGGGGTAATTTGAAACTTAAATGATAGAGTTGGAGTGAGCACCAAGATCTTTTCTAGGAATGAAAAAACAAACCATTCCCGATTCCCCAGATTAAAAATAAAATCCATTCTTTCTTGTTTGAAAATAAGATATATAAAACATGGTATTCCACTTTTTTATGAAAATTGGTAGCTAGATTTTACTTCTATGAAAACCCTATTTTCATTTCATTTTTTCATGAAAATTACAATAATATATAAGTCATTGCAATGAATTCCTTTAAAATCCAACTAATACCATAACAAGTCTTTTAATATAAAAAATAGTTAAGTAAAAGTGTAATACGATCAAATAAAAATTATTTTCCTCAAATAAATTAGGAACATTTAGGTATGTGACTATAGTAATTTCCTAAATATCCTTGCAGTGATCCCTAGACGTAATCTGTTCAGAACCACTATTCATTATATGGTGATGCTCTTAAATCTATAACTAATTGGATACCTATAACTGACCAACCCAGTAGAACATCTCACCGAGCCTCTCAACAAATCCAGGGGTACCAACCCATCAAATTAAGGTTGATCAGTAACCATCACTCAATCCCCTAAAAGACACCAATGAAACCCATGGAAAAGTATACTATGAATATAGGTGGTCCTCACATGCATGAATCACCTTACCTTCTATCACCACACTTCCCCACCCCATACATGGACACTAACAATATGATAACCCATATATAGAAATCCCTAATAGGTGTTCCCATCATATGCGAAACCATTCCAAAGTTCTAGTCTGGCTGTCATATCACATCAACTTGTAAACCATTTCAAAAAGAACCTTAGGTTTCCGATCAGGCATTCATACTTTCAAAACTAAATTTCACATCCCAAATGACATGAGGTTCCAACTGAGCATTTAATAAAATCACTGTAATATGTTATAAAAATGTTTCAATACTTTTCTAAAACAAAATGAAGCACCACATCCAATTCCAGTTTAAAAACACACAAAACACCTAAAAACTACCAAACATGAGTTCATGTAATTTAATTGTCAAAATACACGTCAATGTTCCATACAAGTCATGTTTAATGAAAACACTTAACTAAAGGCTTGAAGTTCCACAAAATACACTTCACAACATTTACAGATCCATTTTAAAATGATATAAAACACCATTTTCAAATATTAAATACCAAACATGCTTCACTAAATTACAATAAATGTCTCATTTTTTTAGAAAAACACTATTTCTCAAAACCCCTATGTCCCAAAACCATTTAAAAGAGTAATAACACAACTAAAGAACCAAGCATTTAGAAGAAAGTTTGAATAATGCTTATATTGAAGTAACCCTTGGTAAATACTTATTACACAGTAAATACCATTAAGGAAAACAATTTTTAATATTTAACATTTAAAACCAATTATGCATTATAAATACATCACTACTTCCATACAGGTTTGAACACATGTTTCAATATGAAAAAAAAACTCAGGCTGTATTCTTGAATAAATTATGTAAAATAAATAACTATTTCTAATAACAAAAACCAGATTTCAAAGTATAGAAATTCATGAAAAATTTAAAACAAATTTTAAATCAATCAGAAATTTTGGATTTCAAATAAAAGGTGTGGGCTTAGGGAACCTAACTTAGAAAGGAAGAGGACCAAGCTGAGATGCTTCGGCGCATGAAAAATTGGGTGGTGACCCCTCAGAATCATCCCACACTCACATGCACATACTAATATATATATATATATATATATATATATATCTCTACAATCCAATGCATTTATTCCACATTCCATTAGAGAATATGTACCTAGTGGACATATAAATATTATATATATATATATATATATTCTCTATATGTGGGTGCCCCCTCAAACGTTGACCAACACTCAGTATAACATATCCTAGAATCACAACTAATCGGAATGTTTCAACACGCCTCAAATAAATTATCCAAGAATCATAAATATCTTATAGCCTTGAAATTGAGAGTGAGAAACAAAGCATGGAGTTCGAAATCTTACCACAATTTATGGCGACAATTCTAACTGAATCCATCTGCTTTACCTTCCGCAACAGATGATGGAATATGAAAGAACATTACGCGAGGATCTTTTCACATACCCTAAAATCAATGGAACACAAAAAAATCAGGTTAACCCTGACCTAGGAATTTTTCCTAGCTACACCGAGCGATTGGAGACCTAAATCTTCCAAACTGAAGAAGAAGGAGGAAGAAGGCCTTACCATAGTGTTTCGAATATACTGTACAAAGAAACGGTGGTGAATCGGTGATTTAAAGAGGGATATGGAGTGGGGTCCATCACATGTTGAAGTAGAAGGGGTGGATGAGTATCATGAAATATAGAGAAGGGGATAAAGAAAAAAGAGGAAGAAAAAAAGACGACAAAAATGAAATAAAAAAATAAAAATAAAGGAAAAGGAAAATAACTTTGAAAACAATAATAATGATAATATTATTATTATTAATAATAACAATAATAATATTCATTATTTTTATTATTGAAAATATTTCTTGATTTTTTTCATTTAATTGTATTTTATTTTAGAACATAGGAATCTCGCATGGTTTGCACATGGTTTACCTGCCCTGTGGGATGAGAATTGCAATATCCACTACCAAAGTCGGGAACCCTCATATGGTTATGATCATGAAAACACATGGTTGAGTAAACCATGCCTTAACCATGCCAAATGTAACTAACAAACGAGAGACCCTCATGCATGATTGTTGCATGGTTATTCTGAATCGTTTGCAACCTGTTTGTAGGACCCCACATTCACTTGATAATTTTAAAATTCTACTCATTCCAGCCTGATTAAAAAAATAGAGGATATAAAGAAATTAAATAAATTAAATAATTAAATATTTGAGGTCAGGGTGTGATAGATTTTATCTCTTGATTTTGAACCACACACTTGGAAGTGTGTTTAATTATGTATTTTAATTATTTTTCAAATATTAATTTTTATATTATATATTATTATTTTAAATGTTCTCTACATATATATGTTTGGAAAGAAGGTGATATTATATTGAATTATTTTTTCTAGGATACAGGTGTCATCGTATTTGTTTCCCAATGATGTTCAACATCGCATGTTCATCCATTGGAGTGTATATAAATCAATATATTTTTTCAAATTAATTTAATTAATAACATTCTATTATTACATATTTATAATTTTTATGGTCTTAATTCAATTATTACATTATAGTCTCCATATGGGAGGAATGAGATATTTTATGTATGATTATTTTTTCTCCTTTTTAAACAAAATTTAAAAGATTGTCATGAAAAGAAATTATAATATAATTATTTATTAGCGTCACATATGGTGTTGACCAAAACGAAACAATTCATAGGCCTAGGATAATATATGTTCCAAATAGATATGAGTGAAATTCTACAGGATGACTTCATCTATAAGAAATAATCTTTTGACGTAGAAAATAATTCACAATGGTGGGATTTATATGTGTACTATACATAAACATCATATATAATGTAATGTTGACTATTAATATATATATAATTTTAATAAAAAATATGAATATTATATTTATGTATTCTTGAATTAATCCCACTTTTAATGATTTTTATTTCTACAAGACGATGTATATTGGTCGTACTATGATAGAGATTACTATTGAGAGACACAAATCAGACACATGTTAGTATTTATTGTTTTGTTATTAAAATTAACTATGATTAAATTTTTTATCATGTTAATTTATAATTTTAATTTAAATATAAATATGAAGTCATGAATTCTCACATGTGGGAGAGTCATTCTAAGACTGAGGGTGATGTCTCGTTCAAGGTCGGTTTCAATAAGGCAGCTAAGATATGTGTGACCATTCATTGTATTGAGAAACGATGGGTTATTAGTGTTTGTTTTTTGATTGATGTCATCATTACATAAGGGAACAATAATGATGTCTTCAGTCAACTCAAAATGATCTCTTGCAGAATCACTATATATTATAGATTCTGAGGAAGGGTTTTGAGATCAGGATAAGTCTATTTTTTGGATAAGCATATAATGTGTAAAATGTTTATTACATTTTTTGATTGGTTTTTTATAATTAAATTCACTCTATTTTTAATTTTTTTAATTTAATTTCTTTTTATATTTGAGATGGCATTTTAAACACATCATAAAAAGTATTGGTGATGAATATTTTATTAAGATATAAAAATTGTACTGAATTTTGTTTACAATTAACTAAAATATTATCACTTGAAATATTTATGATATATCATTATTTCCAATGAAAATAATTTTTAAATAGTAGATGTGATAAATCGAAATCTTTTCTCAAATTTTATTTTTAGAAGATCCATATTTTTATTATAAAATAAATAATGCCTCTATATATTAGTCGTAGTCAGTTCTAATGAAAAATAATTATTTGTAGTGGTATTTCATCGCAAAAAATAAAAAAAAATTGTAGAAATGTTTTTTAGTTAAGGACCAAATAATGGCCCTTAGGGAGGCATTAATTAAGGACAATAGGGAACAAAAAATATACAAAGAAATTCATCGATCATTGGGTTTGTTGAGGTAAATAGAATAGAGTTGGTTTGAGGTATAATTTTTATCCACCATACATTATTATTAGTATTAGAATATATCAATGAATCACTTCATTTCATTGTTATTACCATTTTTTGACCACTAAATATTCCTCTTGAGAGACTATAATGACACCTTAATTTATCAAAGCCGATATGGGGTTATTGATTTTACTATTTTTTTCATGGATTAGTGAAATTCATGGGGTTGGGTTGATTATCATAGAGATTAATATATTATTAATGAAGTCATACTATGATATTCTAACCATATATTAGTTGTATACAATGGGAATTAACATTTTTTATTATTAATATAGTGCTAGTTCTAATGTTTTGGTTGGTGAGAAATCTATGTTCATTGGCTAGTAGGATCGTAGGAAGTTAAAATAATTATAGAGACATAGAGTATTTATTCTTTAATTTGTGAGTCTATTGTTTTTCACTTTCAATGCTAATGTTTAGGATCTTTTGGTAAATTTTTATGATATTTTGATTGTGTTCACTAATGAGGTGATGTGTTCACCACTACAATTTTAGATATTGATAATTATAGATATCCATCATTGATGAATTCCATTATTTTTTTTTCTATATCAGATGATACATAATGAACTATATAGATATGTAGTGAACTGACTCGAGTAAAATAGACAAGCTAGTCGATCTATCCCTTTATAGTGGTGAAGTTGAACTAGATAATGGACAACAAGTCCTATATTATACCAAAAAATACATACAACCATAGTAAAATTTGGAAGAAAAAGATCTATGAAGGATTCCTATAATCCATTAAAATATGGATAAACCAAAAGGATAATAACACATGACTAATAATTCCCTATGTGACCTACCATCACTTCCAAACTATCTTGTTATGAAGGAAACAATTAAAAGAGAAGCCAAAATTCTACATAATTAACTTATATGTACATATGTCCTACAAAACAATGTGTAAAACTTTACAAAGTCAAAATAATTGCGTATTTTAGAATTATTAATAGGATACCACCCTGGAGTCTTCTTAAATTATAATATCATGAATAAAACAATCATTGCTTAAAAAATTATATTTTAAAAATAATTCTCAAAACTTAAATCCATTTATAAATCATATATTGTTTTTTCATAAAATAATTTCATATTATCTATATATAAAATATAACATGTATCAGTTATAAGGAAAGAGTTAATAATCAATAAAATCATGGAATATTCCCACAGGTAAATATGTATGTAAATAACGTTGACCAATCCATCATGTGATGGAAAGTGATAAAATAAAACATACCAAATCAATAATGTGAATAGAAGTAATAAAATGACCATGACCAATCCATCATGTCAAAGAAATTAAGAAAATAACCATCACTAATGAAACATGTGAACAAAATTTGGAAAATAACCATGAAAAATCCATTATGTGTGAATAAGTTGTAAAATAACCATGATGAATCCATCATGTGAAAATATAATCATAAATGAAAAATAACACCATTTGGGCTGTAAAAAATGGATATATATATGAGATATAAAAAAAATCACCAATACAAACCTATTGGGGATCTATTTGGTATAACTTCTAGTGGAATCAAACACAGTAGAGTTAAATAAAAACTAATGTGCCACTACACACACTTTGAGGTACAAGTCTATTGTCGATACACCCATAGTTCCAAATGTTCTAAAGTTGAAAATCCTTTTCAAACAGTAATAAAATTTCTAAAACATTTTCAAATACATGAAATAACACTTTGGGTTTTAAAAATCCATTTCCAAAACAAAAGCACCATTCAAGAATTTATTCAAACTCTTGTTGTGAACAAACTGTTTTTAAATAAAAACCCATTTAACAACATAATTTATTTACAAAAAAACATTAAAATCACAAATAGATTCAATTAAATGGATATCCTAATGTAATTTACAAGAGAAATATGTAATTTATAGAATTATCCATATATATAGTAGAACCTAACTCAAGAAAAAAAGTACATCTAAATTACATTAAAAATAGAGACCAGGGAAGAGTTGATCATGCCATCATGATCTTATATCCACAATAAAAAATTTTGATCCTCCATTAAACCCATCATATCTATAATAAAATCATAATTATTTTCCAAAAATATGATAGGAGAATAGATCTGGCGTAGATCTACATTGAAGAAGGGAAACTAGATCAAAAATGAAATATACCTCAATATGATCGATAAATAATAAAGTAAAACTGAATAGAATAAATCAGGAGAGGCCTCTAATAAGTTGGGAAAGGATTAGTATGATCCAAAAAGTTATTAGGGCTGTTTATACTTAAAAAATTAAAAAAGGGTAAAATTCTACTTTTTAAGATTTTAATGGGAGTTTCTTTGTTCCCTAAGGCAGACCACGCAATATAAACAACTATGAACCTTAACTGTTCTCCCCTACTATTCATTCTATTTGGGTGTACATCATTTCACTAGAGGGGCACCTAATTTTGGGAAACCATTCTCCAACCACGGTACACCCCTAGAAAACAACTAGACTCCCCACATGGTTTGTTGGGCATGTCACACAATTTGACAAGCCATGCTCAAAATGTTAAAAATTACACTGGATACTCACAGAGGCATACCACATGGTTAGAAAAACTATACACTTTAACTATATGCCTTTCCAGTTTCTCTCGTAACAACTTGATTTCATTCTTTTATCACAAAAATATTTTTAGACCCCAGAAGAGAACAACCAAGGCTCAAATAATGTGTCTCTAAGGCCCAAATGGTTTACAAATTCTCCCCACCATAAGAACATTATTAACATAGATAGACTTTATGATTTTTTACATGAAAAAAGGGAATTACACTATTACCTTATCATTGATTCCCTCTCACATGTCTCATGGATATCATGTCTACAATTTCACATATATTGATCAATGGATTTTTTTTGCATAGTACATTATCCTGGCGATCCATAACCTAAACTGGAATCTAGTTAATGGTGGTACCAAGAATAAGATCAAGATACTCCAATTCAATCTAAAGGGAAATATCTTGGTGACATTTCCTTCATAAGTAAACATGAAAAAAAACATGAATCTACTTCAAGATAGATTGTATGTCTAACTGATATGTGACCATTCCATATCGTTCTATGTTTTAAAAATGGTCCATAAACCTTGGTTCCAACTTACCCTACTCACCCATCATATTATGTCCTAAGTAAAGTTAAACTTTTAAAAAAAATTATCACCAACCTCAAACTCTTGTGGAAAAAAATTATGGTCTATGTACGATTTCTCATGACTTTTTTTCCATGACCAACCTCTTTGGGAACATCTGTACCATTTCTGTTATCTACTGAATGAGACTCGACCCATCCAATAAATTCCATCCCTCCTCTTCCCTGCACAATGTAGATCTATTTTAATTCTCATTCAACACATAAAATAGAGACATATTCATTGAATCATGATCACTAGATTTAAAATAAAATTTGGACATAGTCAAATAATATTCCCATGATCCACCAAAATCAAGCATGTATGTCCAAATCATTTCCTAATGATCCAAGATACCTCTCTATGTCTTTCCATCCATATAAAAATGTTAATCTGTGCACAATTTTAATTTGGAACCCATAACCTCTTATAAACCTTTCTAGAACCTTTATATAAACCTTGGGTCCCTTTAGGATATAACCACATAGGGAACCCAATGAACTCTCACAATCTCCTAGAGATATTGGCCTATGAGATCTTCTAACTTATTCATATCATTAATAGGTAATATATTGTGATTTCATAAGTTGATCAATGATCATACAAATCACATATTTCCTATTAGGATTCCATAAAAACCCAATGAAAATTCCCATGGAAATAAAATAAATTGTTTGTAACAAAATGGGTAAATATTGAACCAATCTAGTAGGTCTCTAGTGTTCTGCCTTAATTTCCTGAAAAGTGAGACACCACAATACAAAAACATCAATCAACCATCTCATATTTGTACACTAATATCAACATCTCAAGTCTTGATACATCTTGGAAGTCCCATGATGTGTATTCCCACTTTATAGGTTTCAACATTCCATAAAATCCTACCTTAGAGAAGTGGGAACCACCAACCTTCTAGAAAATCACAAATCTACACTGGTAGACCATGAACAATCACCCATGGTGTCCCCACTATAATTTATTTTATATAAGAATTGGAACACAATGTCTATCACCTATATGATCTAAAATCACTCATCAAAAGACTAGAAAATTTTCATCATATGCAAGAACATATTTCCTACAAACTCCCCTGCTACAAATATCATTTCAGTAAAAAAAACTCATCTGAGACCACTCCTCAATAAATTCCATCATGTATTGGTTTGAATCTTTTCGTCTCAACACATCGGCAACCATATTACCTTTCCCCGAAGTGTATAAAATGACAAAAAAAATATCTAAAGATACTCCACCCTTCAAATCTGTTGAAATTTTATATTCCACTTAATAAAAATAAATTTTAGGGCCTTGTGATCAATTTAAATTTTAAAGCACTCCCCAATGAGCTAGTTAAACCTTGTTTTGATGCCATGAATAAATTTTTCCAACTCATTATTTGGGTACATATGTTAATATATTTAGTTTGTAACTAGATATATTCATATGTCACCACTTATTTCCCAATAATTAAAAAAATCCCAAACCCATACTAGAATCATCATAAAAAACATCATAACTTGAACATGGTTCCAAAAGACTCAAAATTGATATTGAAATAAGCCTTACATTTAGTACCTCAAAAGTTCTCTGAAAATTTTCATTCCACTCGTAGTTTACACCCTAACTTGTCAATGTTATCATCAAGATACTAATCATGGAAAACTCCTGATAAAAAATTCCATAAAAAACAACCAAACCTAAGACGATCCTTATCTCACACACATTTCTAGGATTCTCCCAAGATATAACCACCTATATCCTTTTAGGATCAACTAAGATGCCTCTCTGAAATATGAAATTCTTAATAAATTTCACTTCACAAAAACAAAACACACCTTTAAAATATGTAAACTATATAAAATGTCCCTTTAATGTTTGAATAATGATATCCCAATGGTTCGTTTACATTTCTTCTAACTTAGAGTGAATAGAAATTTCATCAATTAACACACACAATAAATATTCCAATAACAATTTAATGATTTGGTTCATCAAATATATAAATACTTCTAGAAAATTAGTGAAATTTATTATAATAACAAGAATTATTAAATCCCCATACCAGATCTTAAATGTGGTCTTAGGTATATCCTCTTCTCAGACACTCAATTGGTGGTACCCTGACAAAATTTAAATATTTGAAAACCAACATGCCTCTATTATCTTATCAAAGAGATCATAAATACTAGATAAAAGTTATTTGTTAATAATTATCACATGATTTAACTTTTGATAATCCATTAAAATTATAAGTCTCGAGTGTGAATTCTAATTAAAGATGATGGGTGATGCTCCTAGTGATATGCTAGGATGAACAATCCATTAACCTCTAGGTCCAAAAGATATAATTTAGTTTCCCTAAATTTATAATGTTCAATTCGGTAAGATGGAATAGAAATGGTCATCGTACCAGTGAGATATTCAATATTAAACTTAGCATCCCTCCATAGTAGTAAGCAAGAAAAATCATCTAGAACAACCTCAAGGTACGCACACACCACTGTAGTAAGGAGTCTAGAAAAAATTGTAAAATAAATCAAGGAACATCTTCAAAAACTGGAATGAGATTACCCTAATATAAATGACAACATGCACCTCCCTTACGGATCTAGATTTCCACTCACCATTAAAAAATTTTGTAACCCCATTGAAAGATAAAAATTAAAGCCGACAATGATAAAAATGTATCATATCCTAAAAACCAATCACATAATTCATTCTATGAATTAGTTTGAAGATGTAAATACCAATAACATAAAAACCCAATCTCACCTCATATTCTTTTATAACAACCCGATATACGGGACACTTGAAACAAAAATCATACCTTCTCTCTAATGGTGTGGAAAGATCCAACAAGAAGAGAATAACTTATGAATATAATCCCAAAATTTAAATTAACTTGGAATATGTAATGTAATGATGGGAAACTATATCATACAATTCTATCACCGTAGAAACTGAAATAAATATTGTACCTATAATAGTAGCTGACGCTACATGAGAACCATCTAGAGAACACTCTACTATATAAATCCTTACGGTGTTATGTAGGTTAATACACCCCAATTTTAGGATTAGACCCAATAACCTTGGAATCATCAGCATGAAACTGCATGCCCTTATTGAGAGTGGATCCAACCTTACTACCCTATGATATACTTCCACTAAAACACCTTAGATGGCTAGATAATCCCAAATGATGACATGAAATATGATCTGATGTATAATTAGTTGTGGCATGACCATTCCTCTGACATTGATATAAAAAAAATATTGTTTTCCCGATAAATCCCCTAAAAAAGTCCTAGAGAATACTGAACACCCTTTAACATCCTTTTATAGCCAAAAGATACACCCTGGAAAACAACTGCACTAATTGATGCTCCACCCAAACAATTCTTTCTATCCATTTTATCCTCCAGCAAATTTGATTTGTCAATAACCTCTATGATGGTTTAAATGAATATGAGAATCAAAATATACCAAATAT
Organism: Viscum album; assembly: GCA_963277665.1. NCBI lineage: Eukaryota > Viridiplantae > Streptophyta > Magnoliopsida > Santalales > Viscaceae > Viscum > Viscum album. The sequence continues at coordinate 1,968,659,003 of OY728150.1, forward strand.
CTAGCCTCGGACCCTGTTGAAACCTCTGAGGCTTTAGGTACTCATTTGTGACATGCTCTGGTTTGAGATTCCCTAGTTTTTTAAAGTTAGTTAAATACTATAGAATGGTATGCTCCCCATTCACTAAGATCAGAAACTCCCATGCCATCCCCATATATAGAATCTCAAGGGTAAAACTGCTAATTGAATACTTTACTGGAAGAAGGATAAGTGATATTCTCATGTAACATGGCTTTCCAAATATAGTCCCACCATCTCATTCATGATCCATCGAGCTTGTATGCGGAAAACCCACCATAGAGTCCCCAAGAGTCCTTATGAATATAAATATATTCTCAATCTAATTAAGACAATACCCATATTCATAGCTTCCATTATCACTACAAAATATGCATGGATTCTTCTTAGTTAATTCTTATTTAGGAACACACATATGTCCCAGGTTCTCAACACATACTTGACCTAGATTCTTGATTTTATAGACTACTAAATAAATAAAAAAGGGGACCATTATCATATTTGGTTGCAAATCATCTCTCATAGATTCCTCCCTTCTAATTTAGAATATCTATTCTCATGTGAATATTATATTAATCATAATACAATGACCAATAATCTTTAAAATATGTTCCAAAATATTAGAACCACTTAAATAATTCACATCCATGATTTAAAAGATCAATAACTTAAAGCTGTTATGAATTATAATATCATAATAAAATGGTTTAATAAGGTATGGATCCATTTAAATATACTATCCATTTAGTTCATTAAAATGACCTCAAACACCAAGTCTCAAACCTGGTAAAAATTTTCTTACCACCAATGGTAACATGAGATTTGAAAAAAAAAGTTATCTAGATAGAAACACTCTTGCACTTATTACCCAAATTCCTATGGTCCTTACTCATGTTTACCCTTGATAAAAAACTACCCTCATTCAATTTAAAAAAAACTTTAGGATGAGCATCCCATTAACACTATTCTACAATGATCCAATATGATTCAAATGTACATTCCATTCATGTCGAACGGTCATAGGGGTAAGGTGAAACATGGGAATAAAAAACAAGTTTCATATAAAACAAAAGAAGTCATTAAAATAGAGTAAAATTTAGACTACTAAGATATATTAACGATTCATACAATCCAATAGATACTGAAAAAACTAGAATGTATAATATGAAATGACCAAAAATTACCCATGTGACCAGTCATCACTTCCAAACCATCTTGCTATAAAGTAAAATATGAAAAGAAAAAATGGCATGCTACATAATGAGCTTCCCATTACATGACTCCGAAAAAACAATATCTATTATCCCCCCAAAAAAAAATTGTGTGATTGAAATGACTAATAGGATACCACCACATAGACTATACACTATATATTATCAAGAATGTATAAATTCTAGATTTAAACGAACTTTAGTTTTAGCAAGAATTTTCATAAGTCAAACACATTTTTAAATCATACCTTTGAATTTCAAAAAAACTTTTCGGATTATAAAAACATTTAATATGACATGTATATGTGATAAAGAATAAAAGATTTATCAATAAAATCTATTAATATTCCATAATTTAATCATATAAGAAAATAACAATGACCAATCAATTATGTGATAGAATGTGGGAAAATAACCATGACCAATCGATAATGTGAAAAAATGTGAAAAAACCAGGAAAAACCTATCATGTAAATGTAGGTGAGAAAATAAAAATAACCAATCCATCATGTGAAATCATGTGAGAAAATAAACCTATGAAATCCTTCATGTGAAATCAAGTTAGAAAATAACTGTTTCATTTCTTCTATGGAAAAAATCAAATCATAAATTGGGTTCTAGCCCTTGGTTATAAATAATAATATAATATAAAATCCCTAGTTCATGAATATAGTGGATCTAATCAGTATAACCTGATGTGTTATTACACACACTAATGTGAAAGAAACCCTCATATGGAATTATAGACATTATGAGTGAAATCTATATTCCTAACACACACCAAATTCCTAGTTTTCTATGTATATCCAAATCCATTTAAAACCATGATTAAAATATATTACAAATAAATTTCATGCTATTCTACTTTGGTAGTTGAAATCACAATTCAGTACGAAACCCAAAATTAATGAATTTAATCAAACACTTGGTGTTCATAATCTACTTCAAAATAATAAAATCTTTAAAAACATTATTTCATTCATTAAAACCAATGAAATCACAAATCAAATAAATTAAATGAAAAAAAAAATTAAAAGGGTAATTGTAAATTTATATAATTTTTATTTTATATAAAAACACACACCTTAAAAACAGAGGTAGATCTAAATGTATTAAAAAGAAGTGGTTGGGGAAGATTACATTGAGTCTTCATGATCTCATATCCAAAATAAATACCATCAATCCTCTATCAAACCAATTAGATCCAGCATCAGAGCCCAATTAGTATTCAATTATAATATATGATAATAGATGTAGCCCTGATCTCCAAAGGAGAGGGAAAATAGATAGAAAATGAAAAATACCTCATTGTGATCCATCACTAATAACGGAAACCCACATAGAATCAAATGGTAGAGGCCTCCAAATCATAGGAGAATGATTATGATGGTGCAAAAAAAGAATAGTGATGTTTATACTTAAAAATTTTTAAGGGAAAAAGGGTAAAATAAAAAAATATAAAAGTTTATAGGGAGTCACAAGATATCATTAGGATGGAAGTCTAGTTGTTCACCTTAAATAAGTTAGAAATTTTCTTATTCTATCTAGGGGTATGATGTTTTCACTAGAGGGTTTCATGGTTTTGGAAACCTATTCTCAAACCATGTGATGCCCATGGACAACCCACATACACCTTACATAGTTCACCATTCAATTAATACATTTTCAATAACCATGTAAACATCACGGACACCACATATAGCCATAATGTATGATTACCACTTTGTTAATAAATATGTACCTTAGCCTATACCATACCAGTTTATCTCAAAATCCCTTGTTTTAAATATATGATCCCCAACATTTTTCAATATCCAAAATGAAATGACAATGATCAACTAAGGTGTACCTATATCCTGATGGGTATCACATGACAAGTAATATTCAAATGAACTGTTTTATTTGACCTAATGTGTAATCTTTTGGTAGGAAAATCTTGGTTACAATGAAATAAGAGAATATCTTGTGAATGTACATTGATATTTAATGGATTAATCAAGAAACATTAATGAAATGTTATCCACCTATAAAGGTAAAAATTTACTATGACCAGTTATGTGTTTAAATATAGTTGTATAATATTGATTAATGGTTTTATTGTTATCATTTACAATTTTAGATGAAATTATAAGAAATATTGATTCTCATTAAAGATATTTATATATTTTATCATTCGGTTCAATGAACAAAATAAAAATATTTATAGTTTTGAGGCAACTGAAACTCTAAAATTATATCAATTAGTTTATCATTGTCATTATTTACTATATCCTAGTGTACTTATAGTCAATGAATAAATATGAAATGAATATTTGGACTTTCATATAGATTCCATATAGGAATTAGTTATATGGGAAAAAATTAATGTAATTCCTATAAAAATGAAATTTATATTTCCAAATATATATATCATTTTTGTAAAGGATATTTTTATAGACTTAATGAAAATAGAGGAAATTGTTTCCTTGGAATCACCAAATAATTTCCCTACATTGTGTAATCTCCTTCGATTGGTAGGTTACTTATAGTAATTTATATCTAAGTTATCAAATACTTTAATATCTTTATTAAATTTTTAGAAGAATGTTAAGCCATATGTTTAGAAGAATAAATATCATGTTTCATTTGAATGTTTCCTAGATAGTCTTATGAGTGCACTAATTCCATAATTATAAATGAAATATTTTTTATGAGGTTCCATGCGATTTCAAAGTTTTTCTACCTGTGAATGTGTTAATTTACATATAGTTAGTCAATTAAAATGGGTTTATATAGTTTCAAAATTATTAATATAACTTTTCTAACCATGACTTTCACCATTAAATTGAAAACAATACATTAATGTCAATACTTATTATTTATTAGGAAATTTTTTTTGTGCTCATCATAAATCATTGGATCATTTGAAATATAATCATACGAAGAGGCCAAAACATGTGAAAATGATTGTGGATTGGGTTATATATAATATATTACATCAATATCACATGTATCCATAGAGAAGTAATTTTTTGTAGATTTCTTGGACTAGAAAGCCACATCCGGATACTACTCTATAGGTTATAGATGAGTTAAATATGGAAGAGGGGATAACTGGTTTACATATTGATGTTAATCAGTTATATAGTCTTGGTTTCTTATTTTTGATGTTAATATCCACTACTTTATTTGATCGAGTGATGATTGGGTTGTTCATAGAGATACCATGAATGATTAGTATGGATACAGAGAGAATGAGATCCAATTTAAAGGGGATTTTTGTTTCATCTTGTATTCATGAGGATGTTATGATTGTATAGTCTAGTATTAAATTTATTTACATTATAAATTATCATACACATACAACATAATTAAGCAATAGTTTTGATGGTCATGATAAAAATGAAGTGTAATATATTTTGATTATAGATTCCCCACTTTCCAGCTACTGAATTCCAGGGATCATGTTTAACTAGGGTTTTTCAAACCATGAGCATGACTAAATAGAATTAGAATAATTTATCTGTTAATTTGACGACTATATTTTCATATTCTCCAAGAGAATATAATCAAATATAGGTGGTGGTGGATATGTTGATGATATTAATACATTTTATTCATATTGAAGTGTAATGTTTATAATAGTTGTTGAAAATTATTTATGTATCAATGGTGGTGAGATTCATGGATTTCCTATATTGAAACTATATAACCATGATCCTTATTTTATATCAATGATGTGGAAAGATTTTTATTATTATTTTAGTACTAAATTGGTCATAGTCATGTCATTTCATCCATAGATAGATGTAAAATATAAGAGGATGAATTAGACTCATTAATATATATAACTATTATACATTTTTTTAATTTGGTGGTGGTTTGATATAACATTGGATTTCCTGAACTAGGAAACCAATCCAACTAGTGGAAAGGCCAAATGGAAACTCTCAATCACTATGGCCTAGAATGTAGTGCATGAGAATTAAATTTGAACACATGGGAAGGATTTCACTTTATAAAACATGAATAACATGGTTCTTCCTCATGAAATTCAATTATGACCAATTGAAAAGTTTAATTATCATTTATAAAAAACTCAGTATTAATAAAAAATAGCCGAACGCGGAACAAAAAAATGAAAAAAACATATTGATATAGAAAAATTCATTTTAAATTCAATTTTCAAAAAGATATAACTAACATGTTAAAATACATTCCATGAATGAAATATGAAATGAAACAAGGACCACGATCCCCAATATCCCTATGTTATGAAGAAAATACATTTTCATTGTTCCATCAACCCACTTCAATTGAAAACCTAAGTCCCAGAAAATACTTGAAAACACCAAATATTACATTATATATATATATATATGAATGAGCAAACAAAATAAGAAATAATTCTCTCCACAACACATATATATTTTTTTTAAATGTGAATCTGGTTGAAGATGGTTTGAAATTAAATCCAAAAAATTTAACATTAAATTTTAATTAAATAATGAAACATACATTCATTTTAGGTAAATCAATATTTTTAGGATGTTTACATAAGATTCATTCAAAAAAAACTGTATAAAAATGAATTTAAAATAAAAAAATAAAAAAATTATTAAAAATTATCTCATTAAAAATTTATTAATTGATATTCTCAATAAATTGTTTTTAAAGTGATAAAAATGGAGTGAAAGGTAAAAATGAACACCTAAAAAAACTCACATATATATGAAACACATCAAAAGATAAAATAATATACTAATATATAAATCAAATGAAATCAGTAATAGCATGCCTCACTAGTAGAATAATGATTGGATGTGGTGAAAAATAATTATTTCCACTCACATAAAAGAATAAAAATGGATGAATGTAAATTGAAATAATAGAACATAAATAAGGAAGACACGATATTTTTAGGAAGATATATAATATTTTAAAAACAATTCATAGAATTATACATAGTGGATGATGTGTTACTTCACAAGTCACTCCACTAGTGGATTATGCAGTATTACTTCATGTGTTACTAGAATATGGGAATAGATTAGTATTACCTCATCTTTTAGAGAAACACATTGAAATAATAGGAAAAGATAAGTATTATTTCACAAGTCATGGTAATTAATTGAACTAGTGTAATGATAGAGTGCAACATCACCAGTTTTGATGACCCATTATACTAGTGTAAATATGTTTCACTACTTCACTAGTTAGGAAAAATCATTAAACTATGGGAAACAACCCATATCCACTCAATATAGACAAAAATTGAATTCATTCTTTTTTTAAATATCTATCCAAGCCACAGAATCGTAATTTGGAAATCAAGTTATAAATTTATCTTTTTATTACAAAACCATAAAAAATTTAATGAATATATTTCAAAACCAATATGTTCTTTCCTACGCACCACCCAATCACACTGAAAACCAATTATTTAGAAATCATCAACATATTATCCCAAAAAATATTTAATGAATAAAGAAATTATAGAATAATGATGATCGTCAATAGTTTATAGTTAAATTTCTTGAAGAATGAGTTTCCTCCCATATAATATCACTATGAATAAAAACAAAAATTTTTAATGATATTGGATTACATTCGAAAGTGTATTAAAGGAATTTTGACAAAAAAATTTAGAAAAACATACATAAAATATTATGTATCAAACATTTAAAGACCTTTTTCCTGGAAATAAAATGTAAATCCTCATAGAATCCAATATTCGTTATAAATAATAAGTACACGCTACACGTGATTTATGAATATGAAAACATAGGATAATAATCAGAATGGATTTATGGAATTATATGTACACTGTAATGCATAGGTCCCACAACCAAACTGACACCCCATAACTGACCCAAGTCTTTAGAGGACTTATATGGGTCCATGAGCACCAAAATAAATAATTAATAACTTATAAATAATTAATTGAACATCAAAAACCAAAATTCTATAATATTGTGGTCAACATTAAACTCCCTAGAATGTATAAGGATTTTGAACCATTAGTAATCAGGTGTTGTCCACCCCCAACATTCACCCAAACTGAATCTATATAAAATATGTAATAAATAACTCAATACAATTGGAAAAATAAGCTAAAAATTAGAAAAACCCAAAAAGATATGGTAATACATAGCTATAAACTAAAAAATTGTGGAGTGAAAATCCCCTTTCAGGAACTCATTTATATGTTGTACGAGAAAATCCAAACAAAAGATATTATTCAACCATTCCTTAATGGAATCATCTACCTAAAAAGAAAACCATGAAAACTAAAAATAATTAGATGATTATGGGACATCCACGAAAAAAATGAGATGTCACTTACCTCAAATACACCTGAAAATATCCTATTGGTTGAGCAAGATCAAATGGTGATAAAAGTGGTAAAAATAATAGTTTTAGAGGGATATCCCCTCTCATTCAATTAACATGGGGAAATGAATTTATATGGGATTCCAAATTGGATCCCCAAAAAAATACTTAAAGGACCTTATTCAATAAAAGGCTTGCAGTATAGTCAAAATGTGATTGTTATGTCCATTCCATTTATAGGAAACATTATAACTTATTGTAGTGTTGTGGTGAATCTGACCTAGATACCCTCTCAAACTAGTACTTATCCAAAATTTACTCACACTTGAAGGGCATTCCCAATCCCTATGGGTTGGGGAATTGCACCTAGGAATCAACAATAAACAGATGGAACTATTTCAACCAATATAAAGAAACAAATTTTAATATATATAAAACAGAGATAAATATCTGAATAGGTAATCATATTCCATAACAAAAAAATACAATAAAATTGATACAAACAAAAATTAGTAATAATAATATACAAATCACAAGTCCTAATGAAAAGTAAAACTAAAATAAAAATAGATACTCTAGGTGAGGTTGTGGTTAAACTCTCACTATATCACTGACACCCACTAAGGAAATACTGATAGAAAACTCACCACCTAACTATGTAACCAAACCATTACCGACATCAAAAGATATACTTTTTGTATGAACTGAAAAATGGTTAAACAAGGTTTTATCTAAAGAGGCTCAGTAGGATCACACCCAGGTGTTCTATATGAGGTATCTATACTAAAATCTGAAAATTTCTCAAATTTAAAGAAATCAAGGAATTATAAACAGTTAAAAAAATTATATTAAAAGCATGGAAATAAGTTTAATTTTAATTTTTACATATTTACAAAATAATCCAGGTAAAATAGTTTCAAATCATTTTATATAAATCAAATAAGTCAAATAAAATCATACCACACATCAGATGTCATATCAAATACATATAAGTACATTCTAAAATAGTTAAAGACCAATCATAGGTAACATCAGGACAAAGATGACTATATGTTATTCTAGAAGACTACTCATACCACAATCAATGACTAGTTCACACTCAAGTCCTTAGAACACAAGCATATGAATAGAGGAACACCCCATTATTCAACTCCCAAAATTTGAATCATGTCCCAAGAACAATGGGTATATGGATAGAAGGAACAATCCATGAGTAACCCCCCCATCAATACATTGATAGTGGACCTAAGCTAAACCTTCCACCTAAGTATCTAAGGATCCTCATCTTATATATTTACCAACCCATTTCATCTAAATCCCTCATTGAAACCCATTTAAAAATTCTATTTCAAAATTATTTAAAAATATATTTTCTTTTACTATAACAATTAGAAAACTCATATTCTACAAGAAATACATTCCATGAATTGAAATCAATCATTCAATCATTCTATTTCATTTATTAAAAAATTTATCAAAATTAGGGAAATATGGTTCATCCAATATAGGATGGAGACGGAACCACAAACTTCAAACTTAGGTTACAGACACCTGAAATAAGATCCATCTACAAGGAAAAACAAAAAAATAATAATATAGGCACTATAATCAATCCATGCATCTCATAATTGATTCAATAAAGAAAAATGTATACATGAGTGAATATATCCCATCATATCATAAAGAATGCTCACACCAATGAAAAACCAACACATGGGTCAGCCTATGGAGGATGATCATGCAACATATCCTAAACGTATCATGAAAATTATCATCGCATATCAACAAAACCAATAAAAAAACATAATGATGCTACCACAATCGAGGTAAATGAAAAAGATTAATGATCACTCGCCTAAAGAAATCAACTATAGACACAATGATGATCAACTACTAAACAACATTATATGAAATCAGTAGAGGTCACTAAAATAACCTAAGAGATCTATTAAATAATAGGTAATAAGTCTATGTCCCAATGAAAAAAAACTCATCCATGAACTACTTGAAAAAACCCAACCCTAAGGATTACATGGAATATAATCCCTTTTCATGAAATGAAATCCTATAAACAAAAACACACAAAAAACCCTGCTTCCTTAGGTTATATTACAAATTTTTACCATTAAATTTTGTGTAATATATTGACGATGGGTACTCTTCACGACCTATAAAAGTTCATGTCATCTTCATATCACCCAATACATGATGTGTAAAAACATTGAAGGATATATAAATTTCTCACATCATGTATGATTTTCATTCTTTGACCTGATCTCATGAAATCTTCCCAACAACCAATACATATAATGTAAACACTCTACATGGAATTCATTACTCATCTAGATTGTGAAATTCCTGTTTCTCCAAAAAAATGAAAGCCATCTCAAGTGTTATTTGAACTCAAGGAGAATCGAGAAAATCATTTGACATGATTATACATTGACTCTATTAATTAAAATAATTACACAACCCAGAACATTAGGTCAATTTACCAAAAAAAACTATATCCTTTGAAGTAACAATAATCATGAATTTAATGAGGAAAATGACAAGAGAGAAGTGAAATACCTAAAAGTGGGTAATGGGATGTTGAAAACACCCCATCACAAGACATTTAATCACTGGGAATTCATGAGGAAGATTATTTTGAACAAAAGTAGTTAGAAAACTAGTCCCTCATCAATTAATTATGCTCCCAATCTTCTGCATAATAGGGTCATTTATTCCATAACCATTTGACCAATTAAATCAATTTCTCACATAAGACAGTCACTTGAGATTCAATGATCTCCACTAATTTCTCCATTAAAAACATCTAGATTTAACTCAATCTTTTCCCAATCCAAAACATGAGAGTGATCATGAATATATTTCATGATCTATGGTATGTGTAAAAAACATGAATTCCAATCATATAAACCAAAAAATCCAACTGATAAAAAAATAGGTTAATCTATTCTGTGACTTAAAATGGTACAAAAAATCACAAAGCCAAATTTCAAAGTTTTCCATGATGATGGAGACTCAATCTATGAGAAATTTTCAAGAAAACTTGTTCACTAATTGAAAACTACACAGGATGACACCATTGATCTGCATATGATTTCTGAAAAATATGACATGTAACCATAAACATATACATATCCTAAATCCTCATTATTATCTCCATAAAGAGGTTTGATTACACAGACGTGGTCTCTCCCAAATTTTCCCAATAAAGAGGTTATTTTCATGGTCGACCATACAAAGTGTTGAATGGATAAATTATAATAAATTATTAATAACAATTGTTATAATAAAACTAAAAAAATACTATTTGGCTATCCCATGATCGACTAAAATTCAAGATTCTGGTGTGGAGTATATCCTCTAAGATCTGAATAAAATGTTTCTTCTAATATTCTGTCTATGGATGATAAGATATACCCATCCTTACTTTATTCCCCATTTCCTCTCTAATTTCCTATAGAACCTTGATTTAATCCAAGGATCCCTATTTGAAATATTGGATGAAGGAACCTGATGTAACCCCACAATAACTTGCACATACAACATACAAATATCATCAACTCTATTGGTGTCCTTGATTACAATACGATGATCTAACTTTTTCAACACATCAATCACCACCCAGATAGATTTCAATCATTAGGTTGTCCATGGTACTCAAATAAAAAAACCCATGTCCACCTCTTCTCAATTACAAACCATCACCACAATAATTTTGGGATTACCAAAATCCATTATACACTCTACATTTATCTATTTAAATGTGTAACATTATGACACATTATCAGCCATGTCAATCATTATACCCATCAACTAGAATCACCATATCATTTCATAATACATCTTTTTAGTTCCCAGATGAACAATTCACTAAGAACTATTTCAATAAAAAATAAATCCTTACTAATTCTAGGATGATTAACTGATCCCCAAAATATATAATTTCATATGAAGAGAGAGAACAATCACAAACAGTCTCCCCAGTGTAATGGATTTCTTGAATTCATATAAACTCATAATCCTATAGCTTCTTTTCGATAATAGACTCAAAGGGAGATGATAATAACTAAAAAATAGATATAAATGTACCTAAAACATCCTTCTTAGAATCTAGGACAACTTTCTTGAAGAGTCTAATAATCTTACACTCTTCTATCGATTCCAGAACATCCTATGATGGCACTTTTCTTATGAGAGCAACTACAATGACAGTCACATTCTCTGGGGTGTGGTCTATTTCAATGTCAATAACCTAAAGGTATTCCCCCACATCCTATCTCTATGATTCAATTGTATATAAGAAATGATATATCACAAAATCTTATGGATGTAAAAGATTGCAACCCTCTCCCCAAAGAGATAGTTCTTCCATAACATAAGATCATGCACTTCCATGACATAATATAAATCATAAGTGGGGTAATTATTCTAATACATTTGATGATTTTGGGATCCTTAAGACACCACATGATCATCTTGTATAAGAAAGAAATTAAATCCAACACCAGGAACATCATAAAAACCCACATACTCTATATTGGGCTCAAGTAAGAGCTGAATAAAAGCTGATGTTAGGATTTGTTTAAGCTCATCAAAAGAAGACAAATAGTTTGAGTCTCATAATAATTTCTCCAATTTCGTATTAAGAGAATTCCAGGGTGACACCAACTTTGATAAATCCTTCACTAATCATCGATAATAACATTAAAGACAAAGGAAGATTGGAATATCAAATATTTTCCATAGATCTTCCCCAGACAAAAAAAATACTTCACCATATCTAGATCTACTGACAATACATGATTAGAAATCACATTCCTTGTGGAAATCACTTCATTGATCTATAAATTTAATTTCAAAAGAATTCCATAAAAAAAATTTATACAAAGTATTTCCATAACCAAACATAGATGGTTCTTTTTCTCATGCTCTGATCTTGGATAAACCAAAATACAATCCATGAACACTAAAAATAAAGAATCGAGACACTCATGGAATATCCATTTCATCAATGAAACGAAAAAATCCATAGATATAACCAAACCAAACTACATTACTAAATATTCATAATGGAAACACATACTCGTGATCATTGTCTTGGGTATATCAGACTCCAACAATCTGAGTTTATAATAACCCAACTAAAAATAATTCATTAAAAGTCATGTTTCCCCCTATAAATGATTAAAAACACATCCAAAAAGGAAAAAAGATAAATTTTCTTAACTATTACTTGTATAAAAATATGATATTCGATGAAAAATAATAGAGGAAAAACTACCTTCATTAAAAATAGAATTGGATTTTCCCAAGGAAAAACACTAGGTTGAACCAAACCTTTCACCATCAGATCATCCAACTAAATCATGTTCTCTTTCATTTCCACTAGTTTCATACGATAAAAATATATTGAATTTATTTGTGTATCAAACACTATGTCAATAATTAACACTACCTATATCTCTGGAGTAAGACTACAGAAATGATCAATTAAAATGTTAGTAAAATTATGAATAATAGTTTGATGATCAACAATGTAATAAATTTCATTAGGATTAACTACTAAAAAAAATTAACTTTACCACTCTCGGTGGGAAGGTCCAATTTGAATAAACATAGGATTAAATCTCCCTGAATGCCCCATGATATCCCATTAGACCGAATATATAAGAAACAATTATGATAATAATATACCATATAACTATGATATAAAATCAAATCCATCTCGATGATAGCATCAAAAAAACCCATTTCAAGAATAAGGAAATCCAAAAAAACTCACCATCATATATCGAAATAGAATAAGAAGGACACAAAATCACATTCTCATTCATATATCCAAGAGGTGTCTCTAACTCTATAAAAATGGACATTAGATCTATATCATGTTTAGTCAAATAAACAAAATGGAAAAATATAAATGATTGGGAAACAACAGTGTCAAAAAAATAAATCATTAATAAAAATGAAATAAAGATTCTACCTATCACTATGTTAGGCCCTTCATCTACCTCTATTGGAAACACATCTATTGTGTGAAATAGATTCTCTCATGAGGTTCATGGATATGGATTTGAAGTCTTAAAATCATATAATAGTGCCATGGTATCCTTTGGAGATGACGATATCTAACGATAATGAGGAGTAGATGCAAGATGATAGAAATGTTATAGATAAGCTTAATGTCCACAACTATTTGACATCTTCATAGGTGAAAAGAAAGTGTGTCGAGTGTACATGAACTTTCCAAACATATAGAATGTCATGGGAAAATTACAAGAAGTCGTTAAAGTTGAAGAGGAGGCATGCCACTAAGAACCACCTCCACCACTCTTGAGGTTCTCTTTTCACTTCCTCTTTTTCCTTATTCTCCATTAGAACTGACACACAGTTGAAGAAAAGGGGATGAATAACCAACTGTTACTTCTATATTCATTTATTAAATCAATATATTATCTACCATATATATATATTCCAAAATATCTAGCATTAATACTTGAGATATGATATCTATTTTCAAACCTTGAATGTACTTCTGATTTATCATCTTGTCAGTCTTTACTACCTCTAGTGAAAAAATGAACTATCTCAGAAAACCGATTTGTGTACACTAACATCACATTATCTCACTACTATAATGATAAGTACTCAAGAGACATCTCCATAATCATAAAATATAAATAAAATTGTTGGAATAAGATATTTATCAAACCTTTCAGTTCAAGACAAAATTCTTAACTTACGATACAAGGGAATCTCACCTTCACTTACTGGGAACCTAATGTATGAATTTCTCACATTTCACCTTGATAATATCAGGTGTATCCATGAAATAAATGATATAATAATTATTATACAACATTATTCTACCATTTAAGGTTTATTCATCTATTAGATGATGGTGTCTTCTCCCATAATAACTTATATGATCAATCCCTATCTCCTCTTGCTCCCAGTCATACCTCAGAAACTACGTTCTCGACTTGTTGTACATTTTTGTCGACTAAATGAACTACCTTCGTGATAACCTTAACAATAATTTCATATAGAGGAATATTCCCTTGATTATTATCAACTACTCCATCCCATAGATCCTACATAATATGTCTTAGATGACTACTATTTCAAACCAAAATAGAAGAAAGAATCAGATGAAAAGATGGTCTCAATTCAAACAAGAAAACCATAAGAAAAACTGAGATTAAGATCAAAAAATCAAAACATTAGATCCACATCCTAATATCCCATGGAGACTTGAGTCTCTTCACTATAGTAGATATACACACACTCACAAAAACCATCCTCTGAATCACCGAAAATCCAATCTATAGTCTAATAAAAATCCCAAGAGAATTAATTGTTTTGATAGAACTCATCTAATACCAAACTGTGGATAACCATACCTGGATACCATCTCAAAATGGTACCAAACCAAATTTTACACATAATTTAAAGGCATTCCTAATCCCAGTTGGCTGGATACTGGATCCCGAACATTAAAAAACTAGAGGGAATTATTTTTCACAACCCGAGGCGACAACATGGAATATACATATTACAAAGAGAAACTGTGGAATAGATAAAAATATTATATAAGTAGAATAAGAAAAAATAAATGATATATCTCAAAATTAGTCATAATAATATATAATATACAAGTCCAAAAAAAGGAAAACTAAAACAAATACAACTACTATATGTGATATCATGGGAAAAATCCATCCATCACACCACCAGCTTCCCAAAAAAAAATAGAAATTTCACTACCTCACTATGGAACATTGATTTTCCCTGCATAAAAATATATGCAATGTTATACACACTTATAAAGGGATACATACAGTGTGATCTAAAAAGGATAAGTAGTATCATACTTATGTGTTCCATATCAAGTCTATTAACCACAACCTAATAAATGCTCAAATTTAATGAAAACAAGGCTTCATAAATTGTAAACAAACGTTTATATCAAAATCATGAAAAACATTTAATTTCCCCATTTTACACATTTCCCAAAAAAATATAGGTAAAATATTTTTATATAATAATATATACATCAAATAAATAAATAAAAATCAAAACATTTGTCACATATCACATAAAATCTATGAATTTACAATCATAAATAATGCAAGAGAAAGAATAAGCAACACCACACCAAGAGTCACTAAATGTTAGGATTGTAGACTACTCATTTCACAATCCTTGAAAAGTGTAAACCCAATTCCATACCACACATTGTTAAAAATATATGAAACCCCATGATTAAACCCCAAAAAATACAAATCATGACCCCAGAACAATGAGCCTAGGGAGAAGAGGAACACCCCACGACTAGCCCCCCCCCCCACAACACATCAATGATGAAATTAAGATAAAACTCCACCTATGTAACCAAGGACCATCGTGTGAAACATTTTAAAATACTTATCATAAAATTCATGATTCAGAAACCATTTCAAAAAATCTATTCCACGTTTCATTCAAAGTACCTTTTAGTTTATAAAAAATATGGAAAAGATTTTTATTATCAGAAACTTTTTCCACAAACACAAATCTACCAATAAATCATGGAATTTAATTTATAAAAAAAATTTCCCAAAAATAGAGGCATATATTTAATCCAATATAAGATATCGATAGAGACACCTACCTCATACTCAGGTCACACATTCCTGCACCAAGATCCACCAACAAAAAAGAACACAAAGACAACATCAGATGACCAAGATTCAATCAGAAAATTTGAGAATTGTTTCATTAAAAAAATAGGTTGATGGAGAGAATAGATCACAACATTTCTCAAGGAATTCTCATACTGCACTATAACCAAAACTAGGGTTATCCTCTAGAGGAAGATCACATAATATTTATTGAACAGATTATGAAAATAATCATCATACATAAATGGATCCAATAACACAACATAATGATATAAATGTGATTAATTTAATTGAATATGTAAATGAATTAACCATCCATATAATAAAAATGAACCCCCAATGACGATTAATCACTGAATTAATTGATCCAGAATTTGAGCAGTCCTCTAAAATTTCTGATAGGGCTCTTAGGTAAATAGTAAATAAGCTTATGTCTGATAAGAATAAAACTCTCCCAGGCATCACCATAATAGAAAAACCCAAGATTCTTTATTGTTCTATAATCCTTAGAAAAAAACCCCTAAAAACCTATCACCTCTAGTTAAAATACTGATATTTATCGTTACAAGATATCTAATATATTCACAAAATGTAATATTTAAGCCTTGTATAAGCTCACGACATCTACCCATAACACAAAAATGATGGGTAAAAACATTACAAAACCTTTAAATTTTCCTCAATATGTAGGTTTTCCCTGCTCTAAACCAAACTCACAACATCTTCCAAGTGATAAAAAAATGATTGTAAATATATTAGGCATTGTGTATTTCTTCTACATACTTCAAGAATCCTAGTTTCACCCTAAAATGCTCTCCATCCTTGGGAGTCCCAAAACACACCCATATAAGGAGGGAAAAACATGAGAGAACATAAATTAGTGAACGTGGGTAATGTAATGTTACAAGTGTTTCACCCCCACAAAACATAGTGAAAATCACTTTAAAAATGAATTAGTCCACCCCCCTAGAAAAACATTGTTACATTAGGGTCTTTCGAGTTCCCGGGGGGTCCTCCTTACCCAAAACACCCCAACTACATGGACTCTAGACAAACATGTAATCATTCCCAAAGGAAAAAATTACCTTAACCATGTTTTAGAACCTCTATAATGTCACACACAATCATAGTATTATGATTCCCTTCTTACAATAGAATTAATATTCCAACACTAAGGAACATGATCTAGATATTCCTAGACTGGACCACCACATGAAATGAATCCTAAAAAATATCAAATCATGGAAAAGAGTCCAAATTCATAAACCAGAACAAAAAATAATTTTCTCATATACATTCACCAAACTGTAATGACATGGATCATTAAACTCTCCCCCACCCTATATGAACATTCCATCCACATAAATCCCTACTAACATAATTGGTAGGAAAGTACTAATGCAATAAGGGATAAATCAACATAATAAAATGTATAATAGAAAATAATAAAAATCCATTCATTAAAACTATATACATAGGTGGTGTTTTTCCTACCAAACAAAAAATTACGTTCTCATACTATACAAATAAATTTAATTAAAATAATAACCCAACCCCAAAAATAAAAAGATAACATATAACATGTTAGATAATGTTTTAAAAACACAAAAAAAAAGAGAATAATATGACTAAAATGATATTAAATGATGAGAATCTTAGTATATCATATGAAAAAAAATAAAAAATAAAACAAAAATCATCCTTACCAATAAAAATATTCCCAATACAAATAAAAACAAAAAAAATTAAAATCATATTCCTTGAAATGAAAGAGAATAAATTATTTTAAAATCAACTATGGAATACCATAAAAAATACCACTAAAAACAAAATATTCATCATAAACCTTATAAAAATTACCTTAAAGTTTTAAATAATAAATATCAAAAACCATATTTTAAATAACTATACAAAAGTTTCAATGAAAATTCAACAAACAAAAAACCTTTTTTCACATGATTATTTCCTACTAATATTAGCTAATTATTTTTAAAAAAATTCTATTTGTAAAAATAATAATGTCTATAATTAAAAACATATATTTGTAAAATATTATACTTTTATGAATCAATGAATTCCGACCAATAAAATGGTTCATTAACTTATTTAGAGTAAAATATACATTAAAATAATTCCTTTATCCCTAGTCATTCAACTTGTTTTGTGACAGTTAGATTAATTAAATTTTCCTTATATTTAATGAAATTCGACAAGAATCCTAGAATAAAAAGTTCAAAAACCATACACTAAAAAAATTATCTCATAAGTAACAACTTTATTAATTAAAACCGATTTATCAAGACAACAACATTTATTAAAATATTTTCTTACACTAAAAAAACTTCTCAATTTACAAAATGTTACCTCTAAAAAAGTATAAATTCCTAAATCCTCTTTATTTCAATCACCCCATTACTATACCTTAATAAAAAATTTATTTGACTGTAATACATTTAAATTAAGATAAAAAATCATTTTAAGACCCATATATAAAATAAAAAACACTAATTATTTCAAAAAAATCACTTAGGGTTCCATAAATTCATCCTTATAAAAACCCTCCATTTCTTTTGAAAATTAATTTCCAAAAGGATAATATTTAAAGTGAAAACAAAAATGTCTATAATATACAAAATAATGTCCAAAAATTAGATATTAATAAATCCTTAATGAAATCATCTAATTTAATTTTGATTTAAAATACATCTCCGTAAAACCTGCATTAAAATCATATGTACATCGCCTATACTAATCAAAAATAATATATAAGATGAAAATAAAACACTGTAAAAAAATAAAAAAGGAAGATTATGACAATGCCACACCCTTCAAAGATACATGGTTTTTTTCATAATCATTGTCCCATCCACCCATAATATATAGCTCATTTCTTCTTAATCCAACGTCATTTAAATCTAGAATCATACTTATGATTGAAAAATCATAATCGAAACCATAAATAAACATTACCAACATCTTTATGAAACATAAGGTTAATTAGAAATGGTGTTGGAGATGCAAAAATTCATAGCATACCTCATGTGTCCCCAAATATCTTATCTACCATGAGTCCAGAAATGACATAAAAAACCAGACTGTATTGCCATTTTTAACTATCCTCTATGAGAAGCCCCTAATCCAGGAACCTACACCGACAAGTGGAAAGGCTCAAAGTTCATTTCCAGTTCCAATGATCTAGAAACTGGTGCATGGGAATCAAATTTTTATAATTTGGAAAGATATCATCGAATAAAAAAAGAATAAAATGGAATTTCTAATCAGATGTTTAATGTGATCACTCTTTACATCAGATGATCATGTATATGAAATAAACAATTCCCAATAGTAAATTGTATCCAATGTAAGAATACAAATATAACATAACCAAATAATCCCAATATAAAAAAAATCATATTTTAAATCTATTTTATATAAAGAGATTGATGAAAGGAAAAATAAGTCCCATTTACAAAATACCACAATAAACAAAGACCACAATCATACATCTCCTTGTTTCAATGGAAAATACCTTTACATGGAACCATTATCAAACTCAAATTGGAAACCTAACACTATATTTTAAATTTAATAATAATGGAAAAAGAATCTAAAATAAATATGTATACAAAAACACATGGGACAAAAAAATAATGGTAGGTATCATCCCCAACCCTTATGCACACCCATTAAAAGTTAATCCTTTTTATATTGGATTGATAATAAAACCCTAAAAGTAAAGAAGTCAATATGGTGGCCGATGCTCTCTCCAAGATGGATATTGAAGAATGATTCTCACGGTGGTCATTCATTGCTTCTTCCATTTGCACGTCTCATGTAGCCTCTGACATGATGGGTGCTACCCGCACACGAATGTACAAGTCCCCCCTGTAATGTTTTGTACCTTTTCCTTTTATTAATTGAGGTGCCAAGCTTTCTTCTTGGAACGCGCCTTCTTTTCCCTAAGAGTAAATAGTTAATTTTAATTTATAAATCACCCAAATTTGTATATCAATACAACATGTTTTATGAAATTCCCAAAAAAAAACACTTTATAACAGGAGAATATAAAATAGCCTTTAAAAACTATAAAATATTAATAATTTAGATAAATTACTCTATCTAAAAATTTATCACCAAGAACATTTGATATCTTGATTTTATAGAGATAAAAAAGGAATGAAACTAATGAAATAAAATGAAAATATAAAAAACTACAATAGATATGAAATTTATGGAAAATTAAATGGTAAGACTACTACATGAAACTAAATTAACCAACAATAAATGCTCGAATATGTAAAATAATTATAATAGATTGAACTATAATAATATCCACTCATACGATAGAATATAAGTGACTAAATTTAAATATTAATTATACAACTATGTTAAATAAGATATAATAAATATAAAATAATATATCAAAAATTAAATCAATCATTTCTAAAGTACTTAAATAAGGTATAAAAAATTACTTCAGTTTCCACTAAACTATTCAAAGGAGTTGTTTTACTTAACAAGTCAATAAAATAGTGGAACAATGATATATTTTATCACTAATTAGTGTAAAACACTAAACTGTTGGAAAAGGATCATATTAATTCACTAATTATGTAAAAAAATTGAACATGTGGAAATATTTAGTATAATTTCACTAGTTTATATTACTCACTGATCTAGTTGAATGATGTAGTATATCATCACTAGTTATGATTACATATTTTACTAGTTTAAAGAATCCATATACCCTCAATGTATCACTACTATTTAAAATCAAATCATTTTAACAGTGGAAAATCTTTGTTTATGTATTTAACTTTTCCTTTAGAAACATCTTTTTTGAAACCAAGTTATTAATTCACCATTTTAAAATCAAAAGACAAAAAAATCAATTGAAATCCATTTTAGATCATTTTTATACTTTTTTAAATTCCACTTAATAACATTATAAATTAATCATTAAGAAAAAAATAAGAAAATATCTATAAAAAACATATAGTCACAGGGTAATTTTAGAAAATTCAATCTCATCCTTAGATTATAATTTTTTCTAAAATAATCAAATTCCTCTCATATAAATTCACTATGAATAAAAACAATACTTTTATAAAATATCATATTCCTTTGGAAAGAAACATTAGGGAATTTAGAAAATATAAAACTAAAAACACAATATATGGAAATTAGTTTTAAACACTAAACATAGTAGTAATTACACATTACACTCTTTTTAGAGGCGTTTTTCATGGCCAAAATATAGGAAATCAATCAATTAATTAATTTTAAATTGTTACGCAATGATCCACCTACTTCTTATGATGATTAATAATTTATCCCTATATAAAATATATATTTATTTCGTACATGATCACTTAACACATCCATAATAAATATAAAATTAATATACTTATAACTCATAACGAAAAAACCACAATAACATAATCAAACTCAATCTCATTGAAATTAATAATAGTGCTAAACTATGAGAAACTCGGTGAGGTCCATTCCATACATGTACCCAAGCCCAATACACTCAATACCCAAAAAATTCCGTCTTTAAAATTATTTAAATAGAATAAAATTTCCAAAAAAAATCCCCTAATAAATCCATAAGAATACATAACATGAGAAAAAACAATGAAAAAAGGATTAAACGTCTCCTTTCAAGACCTCTTTTCCAAGATGAACACTAAAGTTACATAAAAATCATGATTACACCATGATTTTATATAATCTAAATTTAAAAAATAATTACTACGTGAAAAAACCTGAAAACAAAGAGGGTAAAAATGAATAAAAGGAGAAGATCTAATCCTCATATTAGTGCTGTCACGAACCAGACCGAGTCGACCCTGAACCGGTCACCCGAGCCGCTCCGCGGCAAGTCACGAGGGGCGTTCCCGATCCCCCCAGGATGGAAACAAGTGCCGGGCATTAAAAATTTCAATCGTTGGGAACGATATTAGCCCAAACTAAAAACAGGATCAAAAGAACGAATGTAAACTAAACAAACGGAGAAACACTAAAGACATAAACAAAACTAAACCACGACATACCTCCACGTGACCTCGCAGGTCACCACCCAACAAAAAACCAACGTCGCTCCATCACTGAGCGACTCAAGCCAGGAAAACCTGAACACAAGGAACCTGCAACTGAAGTGGTAAAAGATAGGCGTGAGCACAAAAGTACTCAGTAGGTGAGCCCAACAACAAATCCCAAAGCACTGCCAGTAAATAAAGAATCTACATAATCCAGGTTTGAACTATAATGTATAAAAGTTATTTTTCATAATGCTTTACTTGAAAATCAAACACGAGACGTTTCACTTATTCTTTTTGAAATTTAGATCCCTTTCATCAGTTTTAAACTCATTCTAAAAAAAGAAAAGTGTTACATTTTCAAATCTTACCCAAAGTGAATAAAGTATTTTCATTTGAAAACCATTTTCCCAAAGTCTAACAGTACAGGCTGTGAAGGATGACTGAAAGTAAACAAGCAGGGAAAACAAGTGCAAGTGAAGGTAAAAAAGCAAGGAAAACCATGTGCAAGCAAAAATAAACCAGAAGTTATCAGCAATAACCATGGGCGATCCTGAACATCCCTAGAAAACCCCTGGACGTACTCGAGTTCAGACTACCTATCGGCGTGGTACTCCATAGTCAATAACCAACTGGCCGCCCTAATAGCCAACCAGTGGCACATCCCTCCTGGCCTGTCCACAACTCCAGGGGGTACTAACCCATCTAATCAGGGTTAGCAAGCAACCTTCACTCGATAATCTACAAGACGCCCAGGAACCCGTGGTGGTTTTAGTAACACTGTGTAAGTGGGAGACCCTCGCACGCGTGACTTATCTCACCGCACTTGCCAACCCCTTACACGGACATCACTACACGACAACCCTTGAAGGGAAGTCCCCCTGTAGAAATGCCCTCACAAGTACGTGTATATATATATATATGTATAATCACTTCACATTTATTAAAGTGCCAACCGGGTCGTCATATCATTTACATATTTAACATTTAACGCTAAAACATTTCCAAAGGGATATGACACACGCCATGCCATTGAAAACCAGAAACACACTTAGAACATTATTTAAGAAACTCAAATCAGCATATTAAACCCGAAACACACTGGTTCCACAAGTAGAATAATTTTCCAATATCCAAACGCACCCACTTTTATGAAGAGCCAAACAGGCCTTAAATCAGTTTTGTAAAGGAACACCATTTCTCAAATGAAATACAAACTTTTGTTCAAGCGACAAAGGAAAACATTTCTCGTCAACCAAGAACCACACTTCAAGTTTCCAAAATCAAGTTTAAAGGACATACGGTCATTTTCTCTAATCCAGGTCCTAATAAACACCTTTTTTATTAACAATACATCTACTAATTTACACATGCTAAAAACATTTCAAAACACAATTTAACATGTGTTTCATTATTCGGGAAGAACCATCTAGCAACACTACCGTGGAAGAACCCAATTAAATCCAAGAAAACGCTTTTAATGAAATTCTAGAATTTAAACAACTTTTATCATCAGCAGATCACCAAACTATAGATAACTACTTAATAATACTTTTAAATTTATTGAAACTTAATAAAAAGTCAAGGAATAAATAAATTCTAAATTTAAAGGCGAGTGCAAAGGGAGACCTACCTCGGATCGGAACGAAGAACGACACAACACGAAACTCCTGTTGCGAAAAAGGGCGCACCGTATTGCCGTCTAACAGGTCCTAAAATAGTAGACCATAAACAGGTTCAACGACATTAATAACATAATAATAATAATAATAATAATAATAATAATGTGAAAATAATCACAGTGATAAAAATAACATCATTATAATAGTAACACAACATGATAATAATAATAACAATAATCTAATAGTAATAATAACAATAGTAATATTAGTAATAATATGAAAATAATAATGATAGAATAATATTAACAAAATATTAATAATAATAACAATAATGCAATAATAATAATAATATAACAATAAAAATAATAATAATAACAATAATAACATGATAATTAAAATAATAATAATTATAATTCTAACAATAAAGATAATAATAATAATAATAATAATAATATTAATAATAATGATAATACTAATAATGTCAATAATAATAATAATATAATAATAATAATAATAATAATAATAATAATAATATAATAATAATGTAATAATAATAATATTATTAACATGATGAAAGAAAATATCAAAACGTTATAAAAATAAAAAGAACAACTTACAGCGGAGGGGGGGAAAAAGTGGCGCAGGTGGTGCGGCGGCCGGAACAGGGGTCGCGGCGGGGGGTCGCTGGAGGTGCGGCTGCCGAAGCCGAACGGGGAGCGCGTGCAAGGGGGGTGCGCCGGTGAGGCAGGAAGCTGGGGTCGGGCTGGCGTCGGCGTTGAAGGAGAGCATGGGGTGTGGGCTGCCGGAGAGGGAGCGCGCCGGGGCAGGGTCGTCGGGATGAGCGCTGGCAGGCCGGGGGAACCGGGGGAGCCGGGTGCAGGCAGCGGCGACGGGTAGGCCGGACGGCGGTCCATCGGACAGGAGGTAGTGGAGGGTGCGGCTGAAGGAGGGAGGTCGGGTCAGGGGGAGAGGAGCGGCCGGGGCGGCGCGGCACTGGGGGGAGCGGGACGGGAGGAGGGTGTAGAGAAGAGGGCGACCGGGCGCGGCGGCTGGGTGCAGGGCTCGGGACGCCGGACGAGCAGGGGGGAGAAGGCGGCGTGGCGAAGCAAAGAGGGGGCTGAGGAGGTCGGGCGCAGCAGGGTGAAAAAGGAGATGGGGGGGGGGGCTCGTGAAAGAAAGAAAACGGGGGAGGGGGAAAACGGGTTAGGGTAGGGTTAGGTTATGTTATATATATATATATGATAAAATAATAATAATAATAATTGTAATAATAATAATAATAATAATAACACTATAATAATAATAATAAAACATATAATATTAATAATAATAAAACTTATATAACAATAATAAAACATATAATAATAATAAATAACAAATTAGATAATTCAAATAATAATTACTTTGATCAAATATTTAAAATAATAATTACAAAATAATTTAAAGATGTTACACATATATATATATTTATACATATATAGGTCTATATATACATACATACATTATTATACATATATATAAACATATATAATCATATATACAATAATAATAACACAAATAAAAAGGGTATTAATAATAGAATACCAACATAAAAATTATAATATTTAAAACACCGGGTGAACACACGGTCACCCGAGCTGAACGCACGGTCACCGCTAACGATGCAGGGACCGTGCACCGGCGCGAAACCGCCAATGCAATTAATCTCCGAAAAATTTAAATCAGGACCAAGAAAGTAGAACAATTACGGACATCCGCGGTCGGGGTGTGACAATTCTCCCCACCACAGACACTTTCTGCCCCCAGAAAGTCACCAGGCCAAAAGTCGGTCAAGATTTAAGCCCATGCCCCAACGGAACTAAAGGAACCAGAGAGAACTGAGAATCTCGGAGATGACCTTACTCTGCACAGGTCACCCCCGACCGATTCAAGAGAAAACTGGGGTCCGAGATTGAGGGGAGAATATGAAGGAGTTCTCCCCACCACAAGAAGTTAACTAGTGCAGAAAAGTTGACCATCTAAATAGACAACCCTAGGAAAAGGGGGGGGGGGGGGTTCGACGCGGGAACTCCCAACCAATTCAAACCAAATCTTATAGCACGATTACTACAACACCTCCGTCCAGACATTGAATCCTCGATTAGAGTCAAAAACCTTCAATACTAAGGGAAACCCACGAAAACCCTAAACCAAAACATCGAGTCGGAAACATGGCCCACTGAAATCCATGAAACATAACCACATCTGACGATCATTGCTAAACAATGGTCATCCCACCGAAGAGTCAAACACACATTTAAAAAACACATACGATTCAGAAACAACACATCCACATAATCCAGACTACTTGGATTATAATAGAACAAGTCCATGATAACCCCATGGTAAAACAATGAATGTACAATAACGTCAAGACTTAACAGCAGAAAAACAAGTACTAAAAGATCTTGATTGTTCCACTACTAACATGGGACACAAAACCTAGACCAAGGCTTCACACCCCTGGGAACTCCTGGCTGTGCGCGAGCTTCACCCCGAGACTTGTGGCTGGGGCTCTGATGGCTGAAGCAACTTCTGCCTCACAGTCAGTTACTGACATTCTCCCATCACAGCTTCCTCTTCAAGCGATGCTTCTTGCAAAACTTCTCCAGATGACCCAGACAACCACATCGATGACACGTCTTCGGAGGGTTGGGACAAGACAGCTTTAAATGCCCGAAACGACCACACTGAAAGCATACCATCGAACGCTCTGATGAACAGGAAGCTGGGACCAAAGGGGATAACTCATTAGGAACAGGCATCTCTGGCATATTTTCTACACCAGAGGAGGAACTCTTACGAACAACTGGGGATGCTAATGTATTAACCACCCACACACCGGAAACCAACTCAGCCAAGAATGCTTCCTCCACCAGCTTCTCGAAACAAAGGTCTTTAGAAGGGAGGACTCGCTCCTTGATTTCCGAACGAAGACCCCCGGTGAAAATAGAGTCCTTCATGAGCTCATGTGACGCTACCTCTGGAGAAAAGAAAATCAGTTCCTTGAAATGATCAACATATGCCTTCACCGTCTGTTGGCCTTGTTGAATATACACAAGCTCTCTCTTTTTCTCCAGCTTCATTTCTTCAGGTACAAACCATTGGATGAAAGCAATTTTAAAGACATCCCACGTCATTTCACCTTGCGTTGATGATGGGGTAACCCTCTTCCACTGGTCCAGGGCTGGACCCTCAAATAACTCCATAATTGCACGAACCTCAACACTATCGGGAGTTACCAATGTTCTAAAGACACACTCCACTTCCTCGAGCCATTCCACTGCCTCTAATGGGCCCTGATCACCATGGAGAATAGGCAGAGTCTGAGAAGGACCAAAAACTGTGCATGACATATCTGAATCCTAAGAGACCTTTCTGGGTGGCATTTCCTGAGAAATATATAAAACACAAAGCCAAAACCAATATCAAACCGAAGTAACTTCAATAAAAGCACCTTTATCAAAAACAGTCAGCTCAAAGACCAAACAAACACAAACACAACCCAAAATAAGATCTCCTTTTTAAAATCCCCTTTTTATTTTAGATTATAAAACCACCCCCTTTCAAGACTGCTTTCCAAAACCAATCCATTTTAAAATCAAAAACTTTCCAAAACCATTTCCTCTTTAAAACCAATTTAGAAAACAAGGTCAAGCCTTTAATTGCAAATACACACCCAGGTAATCTCATGAACCGTTGCACATGTCTTTATCCACTATCCATTAATACTCATACCAACACACATTTTCCATGCATTCTCACACATGTTCAAATGTTCATAAAGAGGACCTGAGGTTTCACCCCAAACCATTCTGAACCAACTCCAAGCAAACAACATATTTTCAAATCAAGAGATTTCAGTTTTAAAACCCATTTTATACATTTAAAGTCTTTTAAAAGAAACCAGCCCAATTTTCAAAAACCCTTTTTCATTTCAAACAACGTACTTGCAGAGACCAAAAAAAAATCAACATCCAAATTTGCATCAACCACTGATGTGAGGGACTAGTAGTCACGCTCTACCTGGCGACATAGTAGTGAGCCATGACTCAAGTCAGTGTCGACCACTAGGAGTAATTCAGACCACGTACTCGGACTCCACATGGGTCACTACTCCATGTGAAATTACGATGTATCATCGGCTTGCCTCCATTGTAATCTCTCAATCCAAGAAAAACTAGAAAAGACAAGGACACAATTCCCGAACTACCCCTGGTAACTCAATGATCAGTGCGAGCAAGAGTTCGTGACGCTCTTCCCGTACCTACACCTCGAGTTCCAACAGTCCTAATCTCCTTCTACCGGACAACCCAAAATAAAAAGAACCTCCCTTTGATACCATTTTGTCACGAACCAGCCCGGGTCGAACCTGAACCGGTCACCCGAGCCGCTCCGCGGCAAGTCCCGAGGGGCGTTCCCGATCCCCCCGGGATGGAAACAAGTGCCGGACATTAAAAATTTCAATCGTTGGGAACGATTTTAGCCCAAAATAAAAACAGGATCAAAATAACGAATGTAAACTAAACAAATGGACAAACACTAAAGACATAAACAAAACTAAACCACGACATACCTCCACGTGACCTCGCGGGTCACCACCCAACTACAAACCAACGTCGCTCCATCACTGAGCGACTCAATCCAGGAAAACCTGAACACAAGGAACCTGCAACTGAAGTGGTAAAAGATAGGCGTGAGCACAAAAGTACTCAGTAGGTGAGCCCAACAACAAATCCCAAAGCACTGCCAGTAAATAAAGAATCTACATAATCCAGGTTTGAACTATAATGTAAAAAAGTAAGTTTTCATAATGCTTTACTTGAAAATCAAACACGAGACGTTTCCTTTATTCTTTTTGAAAGTTAGTTCCCTTTCATCAGTTTTAAACTCATTCTAAAAAAAGCAAAGTGTTACATTTTCAAATCTTACCCAAAGAGAATAAATCATTTTCATTTGAAAACCATTTTCCCAAAGTCTAACAGTACATGCTGTGAAGGATGACTGAAAGTAAACAAGCAGGGAAAACAAGTGCAAGTGAAGGTAAACAAGAAAGGAAAACCAAGTGCAAGCAAAAATAAACCAGAAGTTATCAGCAATAACCATGGGTGATCCTGAACATCCCTAGAAACCCCCTGGACGTACTCGGGTTCAGACTACCTACCGGCGTGGTACTCCATAGTCAATAACCAACTGGCCGCCCTAATATCCAACCAGTGGCACATCCCTCCTGGCATGTCCACAACTCCAGGGGGTACTAACCCGTCTAATCAGGGTTATCAAGAAACCGTTACTCGATAATCTACAAGACGCCCAGGAACCAGTGGTGGTTTTAGTAACACTGTGTAAGTTGGAGACCCTCGCACGCGTGACTCATCTCACCGCACTTGCCAACCCCTTACACGGACATCACTACATGACAACCCTCGAAGGGAAGTCCCCCTGTAGAAATGCCCTCACAAGTACGTATATATATATATATATGTATAATCACTTCAGATTTATTAAAGTGCCAACCGGGCCGTCATATCATTTACATTTTTAACATTTAACGCTAAAACATTTCCAAAGGGATATGACAGACGCCATGCCATTGAAAACCAGAAACACACTTAGAACATTATTTAAGAAACTCAAATCAGCATATTAAACCCGAAACACACTGGTTCCACAAGTAGAATCTTTTTCCAATATCCAAACGCACCCACTTTTATCAAGAGCCAAACGCGCCTTAAATCATTTTTGTGAAGGAACGCCATTTCTCAAATGAAATCCAAACTTTTGTTCAAGAGACAAAGGAAAACATTTCTCGTCAACCAAGAACCACACACCAAGTTTCCAAAATCACGTTTAAAGGACATACGGTCATTTTCTCTAATCCAGGTCCTAATAAACACCTTTTTTTATTAACAATACATCTACTAATTTACACACGCTAAAAACATTTCAAAACACAATTTAACATGTCTTTCATTATTCAGGAAGAACCATCTAGCAACACTACCGTGGAAGCACACAATTAAATCCAAGAAAACGCTTTTAATGAAACGCTAGAATTAAATCAACTTTTAACATCAGCAGATCACCAAACTATAGATAACTACTTAATAATACTTTTAAATTTACTGAAACTTAATAAAAAGTCAAGAAATAAATAAATTCTAAATTTAAAGGCGAGTGCAAAGGGAGACCTACCTCGGATCAGAACGAAGAACGACACAATGCGAAACTCCTGTTGTGAAAAAGGGCACACCGTATTGCCGTCAAACAGGTCCTAAAATAGTAGACCGTAAACAGGTTCAACGACATTAATAACATAATAATAATAATAATAATAATAATGTGAAAATAATCACAGTGATAATAATAACATCATTATAATAGTAACACAACATGATAATAATAATGAAAATAATCTAATAGTAATAATAAAAATAGTAATATTAGTAATAATATAAAAATAATAATGATAGAATAATATTAACAAAATATTAATAATAATAACAATAATGCAATAATAATAATAATATAACAATAAAAATAAGAATAATAACAATAATAACATGATAATTAAAATAATAATAATTATAATTCTAACAATAAAGATAATAATAATAATAATAATAATAATATTAATAATAATGATAATACTAATAATGTCAATAATAATAATAATAATAATAATAATATAATAATAATAATAATAAAATAATAATAATGTAATAATAATAATATTATTAACATGATGAAAGAAAATATCAAAACGTTATAAAAAAAAAAGAACAACTTACAGCGGAGGGGGGAAAAAAGTGGCGCAGGTGGTGCGGCGGCCGGAACAGGGGTCGCGGCGGGGGGTCGCCGGAGGTGCGGCGGCCGAAGTCGAACGGGGAGCGCGTGCAAGGGGGGTGCGCCGGCGAGGCAGGAAGCTGGGGTCGGGCTGGCGTCGGCGCTGAAGGAGAGCAGGGGGTGCGGGCTGCCGGAGAGGGAGCGCGTCGGGGCAGGGGTCGCCGGGATGAGCGCTGGCAGGCCGGGGGAACCGGGGGAGCCGGGTGCAGGCAGCGGCGACGGGGTGGCCGGACGGCGGTCCATCAGACAGGGGGTAGTGGAGGGTGCGGCTGAAGGAGGGAGGCCGAGTCAGGGGGAGAGGAGCGGCCGGGGCGGCGCGACGCTGGGGGGAGTGGGACGGGAGGAGTGTGCAGAGGAGAGGGCGACCGGGCGCGGCGCCTGGGTGCAGGGCTCGGGATGCCGGACGAGCAGGGGGGTGAAGGCGGCGTGGAGAAGCGAAGAGGGGGATGAGGAGGTCGGGTGCATCAGGGTGAAAAAGGAGATGGGGGGGGGGGGCTCGTGGAAGAAAGAAAATGGGGGAGGAAAAAAACGGGTTAGGGTAGGGTTAGGTTAGGTTATATATATATATGTGTGATAAAATAATAATAATAATAATTGTAATAATAATAATAATAACACTATAATAATAATAATAAAACTTATAATATTAATAATAAAAAAACTTATATAACAATAATAAAACTTATAATAATAATAAATAACAAATTAGTTAATTCAAATAATAATTATTTTGATCAAATATTTAAAATAATAATTATAAAATAATTTAAAGATGTTACACATATATATATATATTTATACATATATAGGTCTATATATATATACATACATTATTATACATATATATATATAAACATATATAAACATATATACAATAATAATAACACAAATAAAAAGGGTATTAATAATACAATACCAACATAAAAATTATAATATTTAAAACACCGGGTGAACACACTGTCACCCGGGCTGAACACACGGTCACCGCTAACGATGCGGTGACCGCGCACCGGCGCGAAACCGCGAATGCAATTAATCTCCGAAAAATTTAAATCAGGACCAAGAAAGGAGAAAAATTACGGACATCCGCGGTCGGGGTGTGACAAGTGCTATAAAATCCTCAAGAATAATCTGAATCAAAGAGTAGTCAATGGGGGATTTGGTGATAGACAAAAAGGTATGTCCCCTATTATTATATCAAAATAAAAAAAATTGATCATAAGGGGGATAAAAATAGTACATCATATAGAAATAAAAAAATCCCCTACTTAAAAAAACAATTCAGTTTCATGTTCACAACATGACTCTAATGACCACTCCTTGATTAACCCTTATGGGACCATTCAGTTATGTGACCCTCTGACCACGGTGTAAATATCTTCAAAATTGAATAGTTATTTCCATTTTTCAAAACACTTCTATGGTGTGTCTTTATTGGGTTGACTCATGGTAGACATCCCCCATGTCAAATAGATGCACGGTATATTTACCATGGAACAACGACCCCCAACAATGAAAAGACCTAGACTTTTCCCAATAACTTGCATGATGTGATTCCAATTAATCATTTCTTCACCTAATTCTAACAATAACATTCATCTAATAACACCCTGTAACTTTCTATAGGTGTTCTTCAACCAAAATACCATAATAAAAATATATCAAACCCATAAAAACACTACCTAAATCACTCACTTTATATTTTGAATCAAAACATTAAAATACTCTAGGGTATTAAAAAACATTTAATGTAATGGTTACTTAAAATTATCTTATGGGATGAATAATTACTCTTGGTGGAGTTCACTTATAACAACTATCATTATTTTCATAGAATAAAACTGTTTTTGTTGTTTTATAGATTAATTGTTGATTCTCCACGGTGTTAGTTAGATGTTATTTAACAAACTAGTTGGCCTTGATATAGTATCGAGTATGTTGAATTGAGCATATTTATTTATATATAATATGTGGGTGACATTATATAGGTATAAATAATATGTTGATCAATGATATTGACCAATAGATTTTATATTTAGAGATCATGTGTTCTTGATATTTTCTATATGTTAAGTAAATTATAAATTTAGTAAATTTAACATGATGATAACATCCTATAAAATTAATTTCTTGATATTACAGAATAATAGATGAATATTTATTACATAACATATAAACCCATTATATAACTATATAAGTTTAGTTTCTTTTGAAACCTAGAAGCATAAACAACTTATTCATAAAACTTCTACATCATCTCCCACTTATTCCTTTATTACCAGAACCCTTTTTGACACATCATAACTAATACCTTTATCCATATATAAGGGAAAATAAAGATAATAAAGGCTGAGCTCATATTCTCGGTAATGTTAAACAACGAATATTTAAATCATATCATATTTATAAGACATATGAACATAAACAAAACAATTGAAAATTATATCCTGCATATCAAATATCATGGAATCTTGTCATCGAAAAAATCATAGAAGTTCATAAAGAATCAAAAATCATATTCCATGATAAAATAAAAAAATACATTTAATTTTGGCATGTACATAACCATATATAATAATTTACATATTGGTAAAGGATCATTTCCAAGACAATCATATTGGATAGAGTCTTTTACTGAACCCAGTTCACTCCTCATTCCATCCTTGTATAACTAAACTAATCTCACTCATCATTTTAGTCATTTCTATATCATGAGATATAAATATATACCCAATTAATTATAGGAAGATATAATTACCTCATATAACATAATTAAAAGTATACTTATGTGTCCCACAAGAACATAATTCATTCCTTATATGTGAACCCATAAAAAGAAATGGGTTTTTTAAGCATAATTCTATAATAATATAACAAAAAAATAATTTGGTTTTACAAATATAATTCCTTAGTAAACATAACTAAAAATATAAATAATAGGGATTGTATCCATTAAAAATATCCCCAATAAATAATAAGTAACATCTAATAATTTTATCGTTAATGGAAAATAAATTTCCAAGGGCACATGAAAATAATTCTTCAGAAAAATATCTTTTCTCCATTGAAAATGAATTTTTTTCATAAAACTCCATTAAATTTTAAAAGAAGTTTTTTCTTTGAAAATAACAATGTAATATTTTAAGATAATATTCAATCCCTTTAGGTGTCATGAAATCGATGAAATCCATTGATGATTTATAAGTTAAGAAACATTCCTTCCATATTTTTCTAGAAAAATTTACAAAGTAAATCATTTGGAAAATGGAAAAAAAATACTTCTCAAAATATTTTGTAAAAATTCACACATAGGTAAAATTAAAATTAATAATTTGAAAAATAATAGCACAAATATTTTGGACAATATTTTTAAGAATCATGGACATGAAATATAAATATTCCATAGTAGATACTTATATATAAACAATCCTAAATAATAATGATATTGTAAAATTAACCCTTACCATCTATCTAATTTTCATTTATACATATCAAAAAATCGTGTATAATGATTTAAATAATGGTATTAATTTATAACAGAAACATATTAATATTTATGATATTATATATGATCCTCCTATATCATCCAATAACCTATTGTTTAATAAGTTTTCATTATTATCCTTCCCTCGGGTGTTAACCACTTAATTTTATTATACATGTTTTGTCGTATATGTCCTACTTATTATGCATAGGATATAAGTATTCCTTCTAAAGATAATATTAAGGTAATATATATAATATTTTTTCATTACATACATTTAAGTAATTATTATTGAATGGTGAACATGTAAAATTAATCTCATCTTATTGTGGGGATGGTAGGTCGTACGTACACACGAGCGATGATATCATTCCATTAATGGTGAAATGGTAAGGAAGTAGATGGTATATTAAAATAATATTAAAAATTATTATAATGTTAAAATTATCGTATATATATATATATATATTATTTGGATCATTATACCCATCCAAATAAGTTGTTATGAAAAACATTTTACACCACTACGTGGAGATGATAAGTCGTACGTACCCATGTGTGGTGATTTTTTTTATATGATGAATAAAAGGTAGAATATGTTTTTATAATAATAATAATAAAATATCATAATTTAGGTGATACTATAGTTATTACATTATAATGTAAAAACACATGAAGATGAAGTAGAATTTTTTTAAAAGATTTAGTAAAAGGGAATAACCTATTCCTTGGAGAACTTCCTTTAGATATCCTATTAGGGATACATTTTTTTGTATTTGTAGAATAAAATAACATATAAAGTGTGTCTAGGGATGTTTGGAAGATAATATTTCTAGGTATGGTCAATCTTGAAGGCTCAATATGATGTGAATTCGTGAGGGAGTAGGTGACCTTTTATAATTGTAGTGAGGAGAAATTTTGGAATTTTCTCAAAATATAAATCTATAATAAATTAAATCTAAATTAAAAACCACAAAAAGTTCATTTATTAAAATATATGAAGACATATGGTTTTAATATAATCAACTAATATATTTTATACAATTTTGGGTACTATTTTAAACCTTAACATTCTGTTTGACCCTTTGTTAATCTATTTTAATTTTAATTAAAGTAAAGAAATTCAATACTAAATGTTTGTAATTTTTATTAATATGATGTATATTAGACCATAAATGAACCATTTATGAATTTTATACCATATTATATTTATTTATTATTTTAAAATATGGTTTATGGTTTTTAAATAATTTAATAAAATATTATTTTGGTAAAATATCATTATTGTCAATTCTAACACTATTCATTACAGGGACTTTAAAAAATAATTATGACATGTTAACATCAAAAAATATATTTTATTATATCTTTAATATGTTAATTTAATATAGAAAATTATTTTATCACATTAGTTAAATCAAATTAAATTTATTTTAATATTTTTAATTACATTTATTTTTATATTTCCATTAATAAAATAATTACTACATCATCATTTTGAAATAATTTAAAATAATTATTTTTCAATAAAAACATTTAAATAAAATACCAAGATGAAATTAAATATTAAATATTTTCGAATAATATTTTTTTATTGAATATATATTTTGGTTAACCCTATATTAAAAATGTTATAGTATTAAAAATTATAGTGGGACATCCTTAATGTTTTATTAAATAGAATAATATAAATATCATAATCTCATCTAAGTGGTCCAAAAAGAAAAAAAGTTATCCATAAAATATTTTTATTAAGTTAAAAATTTATATTTATATTCACTTATGACATACCTTTGTCCCCAAGTGCAGACATAAAGGATATTTAAAACAAAGAAAGTGACATTTTGTGACATTCTTTTGTTTAAAGATTGTATAATTAATTTTTATGGAAAAGTGTCCATTAAAGAAATAATTAGAAATATTTATGTGTTAATAGTAGAATTATATTCATCTAATATATTTTTTTATTGTTTTAGGGACATTTTATAGTTCTTATTATTTTATTTTTAACAGAAATTACCCAATTTACACTTTACCATGGGAACAATATTTTCCTTGGTTACTTTTCGTATTGGAAAAAGAATAAAAGGAACCTATTTAAATATTCTAGACCTTCTAAATCCAAAATTTTCTTCCATTTTTAAAAATTAAAAACATAAAAGTTTCCAAATTTCATTAAATATAAAATAGGTAAAACTCCATGAAATATTGTTTTAAAAAATCCATTTTAAACATAAAATAAATGCATGTATAAAATCATATTCAAAAACCATAACTGAATTATTTTATATTAAGAATAAATTATTGAAATTTAAAAATATTAAAAAAAAATATAATTATAAAGTATAAAAACATTAAAATAAAGGAAAATTTTCAATAAAATAAATTTTTTCACATTTTTTAAAAAAATTAATGATTTTAGAAAAAAATTATTTTTAAATCCTAAATTAAAAAATGAAATTAATTTTTTCTAATCAATTTTATATAAATTTTAATAATTTATTTTCATTAATAGAAGGAAGATGAAATAAATTTTTATGAAATTATAATTTTAAAGAATGAACTGATTTTACTAAAATTGTGTGAATATTTTCTAAGCCCTTATCAATACACTCACATTTAGTTAGATAATTATATTTATTTCATAAATTAGTTTTTCATATTTATTCCAACCAATATAAATGATTTTTTATAGTAATAGTGTCTTATGGGTCGTTTAAACGCAAATTTGTGTGGAACGCAAGCTGTTGAAGAATTAAAACTATTTAAAGAGAAGTATTTATTAATATACTAGGGTATTACATTCTACCCCTATTAAAATGAACTTTTCCCTCAAACTTTTTCACACGGATAATATATATGATGATGTATCTACCTCATCACATCGTTAGGATCTCATATAATTTTTTAAAATTCATGGTTCCTCTATAAAACTTGATCTAAGTGAGTGGTCTTGTATCATAGAAATTTTTATCTACAATCCTGAATCTCTATTAGTTGTTCTTCATATGAAATATCATTCTCTGGTTATATGAATTCTAGGTTTAGTATATGTGAATGAAAAGGTATGTTCATTATTTTTGATAGATACATGAAATACATCTTGAACATGATGCATATTTGATGGAAGCTCCAATCGATAAGCTACCTTCCCAATAAGATCTAAAATTTCAAAATGTCAAATATACCGAGGCCTTATATTTTACCTTCTTGAAAAATATCATTAATCTCTTCCAGGGAGTTATTCGTAAAAATAATATGTCACCCAATTCATAATCTATATATTTTAATTGATTGGTAGCATAGAATTTTTTTCTTCTCTAATGTTCTATAATGTGTTATGGAATATATGTAAACTTCTCCTCCATTTCTGCATTCGGATCAGGAACCAATAGGTTTCCTTCCCTAACTTCATTCCATCATGATTTATTTCATAACTTCTTACCATATATGTCTTTTTAAGTATCCATCTAAAAACTAGGGTGAAAGATATTATTGTAGGAAAATTTTACCAAATGTTGGAGTCGATTCAAACCACCATTGAAATCCGCAGAGAAAACTCTCAAAGTGCATTGTATATTTTGACATTTCCTCTCAGACTAACCATCTGTATAAGGATGATAACTATTGATAAAACACAACACTATGTCCAGAGCCTACTGAATACTTCTCTAGAACATAGAGGTAAACCTCAGACCCCATTCAGAACTAATGTAATGTGGTACTCCATGAAATCATAACACTTCATTTTTTTATATTATAGAAATTTGATCAATGGAGAAGTCTTCCTTGATATGCATAATGTGTGCAAACTACATAAAGTTATTATCTATAAACCATATAATATTATGGATTTTTTATTTTATGGGAATTCCAATGAAAAAATCCCTTGTGATGTTTTCCCACTTCAATTCTAGTATGGGTATTAGTTGTAACATCTCCTTAGACTTATATCTATAATCCATAATATATTTATAAACCAAGAACTAGGAAACGTATTTTTTCATATCATTCTTCATTCCATCTCACCATAAATACTCTTTCAGGTCCCTATACATATTTTTGATTCCATCATAAATATAGATTGATGAACTATGAGCCTTATCCAATAGATCCTTCTTAAATTATCGTATTGGAGGGATACAAACATGGTTCCTAAAACTTATTATTCCATCACAATTAATTTTTAACTCAAAAATATCTCCCACCTTCTATTGTAGCTCTATATCTTCCCTCTTCTCCACCTTAATCTTCTCTTGTATATATTGTTGAACATTCATTTCAGCTAGATAATATTTTTTCCCTTCCATTAAAATTCTAAGATCTTTACTTTTAAAATTGATAAATATAATATCTTTTGTGATCCTCATCACATATAGGCTAGTAGCTCCC
Source organism: Viscum album (assembly GCA_963277665.1). Classification (NCBI taxonomy): domain Eukaryota; kingdom Viridiplantae; phylum Streptophyta; class Magnoliopsida; order Santalales; family Viscaceae; genus Viscum; species Viscum album. The sequence goes on from OY728150.1 coordinate 1,968,697,643, forward strand.
TTTAAACTAAAATCACACACCATTATTCTCTCTTTCCTAGGGTGGTAATGTATTTAAAAGTTGTAAGATTGAATCAACTCTATCCATCTTCTGTTGTGCATATTCAGCTCCTTTGGAGTCAAAATTTACTTAAAAATTTTATAGTCATTATATATATAACACCTATTTACAAAAAGATAATATCTCCATATCATTAATGAAAAAATAATAGTAGCTTACTCCATTTCATGAGTTGGGTATTTTTTTCCATGTATTTTCAATTTTCATTAGTCATAATCAATCACCATTTAGTTTTTTACGAGAATACATCCTAGAACCTTCCTTGATGTATCAATATAGATAAAAAATATTTATCCAATATAAGGTAGTGTGAGAATAGGTACATTGACTAACCTTCTTTTGAGCTCCACAAAATTCATTTAACATTCCTCCAACTATATGGACTAAATTCCTTTCCAAGTCATCGTGGTGAGTGGATTAGATAATCAGGATAAATATGTCACCTAATATCAATAATATCTATCTAAACTAAGGAAACATCTGATACCATTTACGATTTTTGGTCAATGACAATGATCAATAATCACTGTCATTACAAGAACCATAGATACCCACTCTCTTGAGATTATGTGACCCAAAAATGAATCCTACAAAATCCAAAATTTACACTTTGTAAATTTTTCGTAATGTTTCGTCTTTATTAGGGTCTTTAGTAAAATACTCATTTTATCTTCATGTTCTTCATTTCTCTTTGAATATATAAGAATATAATCTATAAAAACTACCCCATATTGATCCATATAGCCTTTAAATACTCTATTCATCATATCCATAAAGATAACTGGGGTATTAAAAACTAAAAGGAATAAATAAAAAATCATAGTATCCATAAGTTGTATAGAATAACTTATGGGGTATATCATAATTCTTGATCCTAAATTGATGATATCTATAATGAAGATCAATCTTAGTAATGTATTTTACTCTCCATAGTTGGTCAAATGAGTCATGAATAAGGGGGAGATGATATTTTATTTATATAAATCTTCTTAAGTTATCGATAATCAAGGTAGAGTCTCATTGATCCATATTTCTTCTTACCAAATATAATAGGTTCACCGGAAGTTGATGAACTTGGGAATATAAATCCCTTTTCAAGATTATATTTTCATTTCTTCTTTAATTCATTCAACTCAATTGGTTCCATTCTATAATGATTATTTGACGTATGTGTAAAACTTGGTACGAGTACTATTGAAAACTCAACTTTAGGATTTAGTAGACAACCTAGAAATTATTCCAAAAAGACATCAAAAATCTCATACAATATGTGTCTCGATAATAGATAGTTTATTCATAATAATATAAGACAAATAACCTTTATTCATAATAATTATGACCCACAATATGGAAGTAATTTCCATATAATGTTCATATTATTCCTTTCATTGATAGATGGTCTTGGATTCATTCAGAACATTAAATGTGACTTCCCTTCCTCAAAAATTTATATGAGATACATAAAATGAAATCTAATCCCCATAATCACATTGAATTCAACTAAATTATGGATCAAAATATTTTTTGGAAACACATTCCCACAAACCTCAACCAGAGAATAATTATAAACATGTGTTGAGACTGGTGATCCATTATGTGTTTTCAAAGCTAACTAAAGATCTAATTATTTTTTTAATATAGAGATACACATTGAAAATTATTTATAAATAAAATATTTTCTGTATCCATAAACATATAATACAGTATATATTTTATAGTTGGTGGTAAGTGAACCTTTCAATACTTCATTGTCATACTCGACATCGCTAGTGGTGAATGTATAAGATTTTACATTATATTTTACCTTAAGAGGATACTCATGTTGGTAATCGTCAATAACTATTGGATTTGGAAATTTGATAGAATAATTCCCATTTTTCTTGTAGTTGAGGCATTATAGTGTAGGAGAATCATTCTGTATAGAATTTTCTCTATTCGCATCATTAACTATATTTTCCCATCACATTGGCTATCAATCGCGAGATGACCTTCTTTCCCCCACATAAAACATTTTTTAGTCCCCATAAGATTTTTTTTATAGATCCTTCCACACATTGAGCATAAAAGAATGGTTATCTTATTTTCACTATGATTTTCAAATTTTCCCTTGAATTACAATTTTTTCTTCCTTTCAAACCCATAATATTGATCGGTGACTTTAATCTCCCTCTCGGCCTTGAGAGTACATAAAATATTTTTTTCATAGAAATTGATGTCCCTTATGGTAATTCTCTTTGGAGACTTGGTAATATGCCACTAAAAATTCAATCAACCATACTCTCAGGTTAGATGATGATTCCAGAATCGTACCTTTCAAGACTTGTAAGTTTTTCCACATAGTTACCAATAGATTCATCATCCATTTCCTAGAGCTCAAGAATCACCTTCTCTATATTCGTTCAAAGAATACATGGAATGTACTTATTGAAAAATAAGTTCTTAAACTTGTCTCATTCCATTGAATCAATTTTATCTCATTTCCTTATATTCTAGATAGGTTTCAACAATTGATCTTATTCACCATACAAATTATAGATGACCAAAATTACATTCTCATGTTCTGAACATTGGAGATCAAAAAATATATGTATAGTGGTACCAACATATTTTTTAGTCAATAGTGGATCAGAAACCCCCCAAAAATAAGTTGGATATTGTCTTATGAAGGACTCAACATAATGTTATTCCCTCCTTTACTCATTTGGAAGTCCTGCATGATTCACAGATTTAGAATGTCCTATGAGAAAAAAAATTCAAGATATATAAAATTCAATTGCTAAAGTGAACAGTAATTTCATTTCCCATTACATCCATCATTAGCACAGTTCATTCATGTTTTTTTCATTGATTAAATGCAAAATTAATTGGGTGCGAAACACTAATCCTAGTGGGAAAAACAAATATTCATGGAAAACTACTAAAAAGATTCAATTCAAGACATTGATGGTTCTATCCTAGTTTATTCATGGTCATTACCAAAACATTAGGATTGTATCCTTTACATAGACTTATCATTTAGGTTATTAATATGGATTTTTCATCCTAGTTTCCAAACGATAACTAAAACTTTCTATGATACCAACTATAACAAAAAATACTTTTTATACATAGTTAGTACATCCCTAAAAGAATAAATTCATTACATAACATAATAAATCCACAAAAAACCATATAGGATTAGTTTCTCTAGAAACTTGGAAACATAAACAATTGATTCATAAAAAAAAATACATCATCTCTTATGTATTCCTTTATTACTAGAACCCTTTTGTCACATCTTACCTAATACATTTTTCAAATTTTGGGGAAAATAAAAAAATAAAGTGTGATATTAGATGATTAGTAAAGGTAAATAAGGATGATATAAATTATATCATAATCATAACCCATAATAAAATAAATAAAAAAATTGAAAATTATATAATAAATATTCAATATCATATATAATGTCATAAACTAAATCATTGATGTCAATGAAGAATAAAATAACATATTCACTTAGATCATAACATAATTCATGGAATTGTTTCATAAAAATATGCATAGAAAATCATTTCCATATTAGTCAAGGATCATTCCCAAGACCATCATAGTGAATAATTTTTATTATGGAACCGGTTACACTTCCTATTCTAGATCTTTAGTATTGAATAAAGTTCACTACTCATTCCATTCCTCTATACCTTAAGAGATATAAAAAATTACACAATGTGTTGGAGATATATTTAATTCCAAAACATCATATAATGAAAACCATAAATATTTGAACTAAAATACCATAATTCATTAATAATATTATAATATAGAAAAAGGAATGGGTTTGATAAACCCCATTCCATCATAACATAACCCATTGAAAAAATGGGTTTCATATCTATTTTTCCATAATAAACATAATAAACCATATAAATAATAGGGATGGTATTGTTGAATTATATTCCTAATTAATCATATGTAACATAAAATAAAATCATTGAAAATGGAAAATAATTTTGAGAGACCAATTGAAAATAATTCTTGAGGAAAATGTCCTTTCTAGTTTGAAAACATTTTGTTTTCTTAAAATGTCATTCAATTTCAAAAGAATTTTTTTTTTTAAAAATAAACTAATTTTCTTGTAAGCGAATATTCAAGTAACTAAGGAATCATGAAATAATAAAAATCCATTCATGCCTTATAATTTAAAAAACAATTCTTTCTTATTTTTTTTAAAAAAAATTAAAAAGTACTTAGTTTGGAAAATGATAAAAAGATCCATTCCAACCAATTTAGTAAAAATTAATACATTGTTAAAAACAACATTATGAAAGTATAAATATAGTAAAAAATTTGAAAATATTTTTATTAAACATGGACATATAGGATAAATATTTCCCTCTAGACACTTACATATAAATAATTGTGAAACTAATGCATACCTTACAACTGATTTCTTTCATACGTATAAACAAATCATTTATAATGGTTAAAAGAATGTTATTAATTTATAACAAAAACGTATTCATATTTATAATATTATATATGATCCTCCTCTATCATCTAATTACCGGTTTGTTAATAATATTTAATTATTACCCTTCTCTCAAGTGTTAACTACTTTATTTTCTTTTGTATGTTTCATCATATAAGTCCTAATTCATGTTCATAGTGTATATGTATTCCATATCTATAATAATATCCAGTAAATATAGATCATTTTTATCCACTATATAAATTTATATAATTATTTTTTAATGTTTAACATGTAAAATGAATCACATCATGCCGTGGAGATAGTAGGTCGTACATACGCAAGAGTGATGGTATCATTCACATAAGGGTGAAATGTTAAGGAAGAGGATGGTATATTAATTTTATTTTCAAAATAAACATCATAATATAATATATATATATATATATATTATTTCATCACTATACCAATGCAAAAAAAAATGTGGTGATGGAAAACAGATTACACCCCAGTGTGAAGATGGTATGAAATACATACAGAAAGGATAAAATGTGGAATATGGTTGTTAAATAATCATAATAACATTTATTAATAATATTTATACTTTATTTATTACTTTATAAAGGAAAACACTCATGAAGAGGTAGTAGAAGAAGAAATAATCTTGAATGATTCGGTAATGACGATTACCGCTTCTTTGGAGAGTTTTATTTAGATATCATATTTCGGACACTTGGGTAGAAATTTTGAGAAGAACATAAACTATAGACTATGTATTGGGAATATTTTAAGATACATTTGTAGGGTATGGTCGATCATGATGGCTCTATGTCATGTAAAGAAGCGAGGGAGGAGGTTCCCCTTTATAATTGAGGTGAGGGGCACTTTTGGATATTTTTTAAAAAGTAGTCAATAATAAATTCAATATCAATAAAATACCTCCAAATTATCATTTGTTAAAATATAATATGGTATAAGTTTGTAATCTCATCATTAAATTAATTTTAGACATGTTTCGGTATTATTTTAAACCCTATCATTTTGGTTAACCCTTATTTATCCTCTTAATTTTAACTAAGTTATGAAATTATTCTATATTAAAAGCTCGTATGTTTTAATAATGTGATATATATTAGAACATAAATAAAAAATTTATAATATATTGTACTATATTATAATTATTATTTTTTTAAAATATATTATAATATTTTTAAATAATTTAATAAAATATTATTTTGGTAAAATCTCATTAGTATCAGTTTTGAATGTATTCTTTATTTAGGCTTTTACAGATCTCAATAAGACAAGTTTACTTTTAAGATACTATTTTATTATATCCTTATAAGGTCAATGTAATCTAGAAAATTATTTTATCACATTAATTATCTCAAATTATATTTATTTTAATATATTTAATAACATTTATTTGATTTTCCAATTAATACAAAATTGTTACCTCAGTGTTGTGTGATTATATAATATACTTATTTTTCACTAAAAATAATAAATAAAATATCATTATGAATTTAAATATGTTATATTTCATGATAATATTTTTATTAAAATATATATTTTGGTTAAATCTATATTAAAAATGATATAGTATTTAACATATTAAATTTACATCTTTAAAGTTTTATAAAATAAAATATTATAAACATAAAAATATCATCTAAGTGGTCGAAAAGAAAAAAATAACATTTTATCATGAAAATATGTTCATAAATTTTAAAAATATAATTTTTATTCATTCATAACATACCATTTTCCCAATGTGGACACATAAGGTATATTTATGACAAAGAAAGCAGCATTTTGTGAAATTTTTTATTTAAATATTATATATGTCAATTTCGTGGAAAAGAGTCCATTAAATAACATAATTTTAATAATTAGGTGTTAAGGGTATAATTATATCCATACAATAAAATTATGGAATGTTTTAGGGTCATTTTATAAACCTTGTTATTTTATTTTTAACCTAAATTACTGAATTTACCATTTACCATGGTAACAATATTTACCTAGGTTACTTTTCTTCTTGTCCAAAAATAAATGTAACCTATCCACTAAATTTGGACCTAATGAATTCAAATTTTTCACGCAATTTTTAAAATTAAAAACATATAACATACATGATTTAATTTAAAATGAATCTGGTAAAACTATATGAATTTTTTTTAAATGCCCTTCTAAAACTAAAATATATTTCTGTATAAAATCATTTTACAAAGACATAAATTAATTATTTTAAATTATAGTTAACAAATAAAAATTTAAAACAATTCAAAAACATATTTTTACTCTGTAAATAATTTAAAATAAAATATGATTTTCAATAAAAAAATTATATTTTCACTATTCCTTATAAAGTAAATGTTTCAAACAAAAATTGGACCTTATGAATTAAAATTAAAATTAATTTTATCCAATAAATTTTCTATAATATATAAAAATTTATTCTCATTCATAAAAATATGAAAAAATCATTTTTTAAGAAAACATATTTTTGATGAATAATGTGGTTTTAGAAAAATTGTGTGAGTATTTTTTAAGAACATATAAACACATTCATATTGAGTTAGAGACTTATATTAATTTCATAAATTAGTTATTCATATTTATTCCCACAAATTTAATAGTAATATTATACTAATAGGGTCTCAATGTTCATTTAAACACATCGTTACATGCAACATAAGAAATTGAAGTATTAAAAGTATTTAAAGAGTAATATTTATTAAAATATATAGGTGTTACATTCTATCCCACATAAACTAAATTTCCCCGTAAAAATTTAATAATTTGGTAAAAACAAAAGAGGATACATCTACATCATCATATGCTCAGTTTCCCATGAAACATCATCATATTCATGGTTCTACTATAAAGCAATAACCAAGGGAGTGGTCTTGTTTCATTGATCTTTTTATTCCTGATCCAATCTCTCAATCTATTGTTCTTCATAAGAAATATCCTTCTCCAAAAAAATATGACATTTCATTTTACTATATGTGAATGTTTCTGTATGAACATTCTCAGGAGAGATGCATGGAATACATTACGATCTTGGGAGATATTGAATGGAAGCACTAATCGATAATCTACCTTCCCAACATGATCTATGATTCCAAATGGACCAACATACCTAGGGAATAGATTTACATTCTTTAAAAATCATAGTACACTCTTCCAATGAGATAATCATATAAGTACTTTGTCACCATCTTTAAACTCTATGTCTTTTCATCAATTATCATCATATATTTTGTGTTGACTCTGAAATACTCTTATGTGTTGTTGAATAGTTCCAAACATCTCTTATATTTACTAGAATAGATTGGGTCCCAATATAATTATTTCTCCAAATTCATTTCATCGTGGTGGAGTTTTTCACTTTTTACAATAGAGGGTGTCATAAGTATCCATATGAATACTGAAGTGAAAGATATTTTTGTAAGAAGATTCTACCAAAGTTGGTGTTGATACCAACAATGTTATAAATCCATATACCAAGATCACAACTTGTCTTCTAGGGTTTTATTTTTCCTCTCAGACTGACCATATGTATAAGGATGATATGTAGTGTTGAAACATAACTCTATATCTTGATCTTGCTGTAGACTTTTCTATAATATCAATGGAAACCTTGAATCCTAATCAGATATAATGTAAAGTGGTACTCCGTGAAATTTTACAACTTCCTATATATATATTTATATATTCTGGAAAGATGATCAAGAGATAATGCTTCTCTGATATCAATGAATTGTGTCAAATTTGTATGTTGATTAGCAATAACCCATATATCATTTGGGGGTTTCGATGTTTTGGGATGTTTGATGACAAAATCCATGGTGATGTTTTACCATAACCATTATGGTACGGGTAATGGTTGTAAAATCCCTTTATACATCAGGCTCCCAACCTTAAATTTCTGAAAAAACCAATAACCATGAAATATACTCACCAATAACTTTTTTCATTTCATTCCACTAGAAAAATTGTTTCAGGTCCTTAAATATCTTTGTTCGTCCTGGATGAATATAGAATGATTTTGTATAAGCCTCATATAATAGATCCTTATTTAATTATATAATGGGAGGGATAAAAACATGGTTTCAAAACCTAATTATTCCATCACAATTGAAGTTGAAATCAGTAACATTTCTCACCTTCTTTTTCAGTTATACATCATTGTTATGCACCTCCTTAATCATAAATTGTTTATATGGGTGAACATTCATTTGATCTAGATAATATTTATCCCATTCTATTAATATTTCTTGATCCATCCATTTAAAATCTATAAATATTTGATATTTTTATATCCTCATCATATAATGGATAATAGGGTCCTTTCGACTCAAAACATCTCCCACCTTGTTTTCATTCCCATGTTGGTAATGTATTGGGCAGTCGTAATCATTAATCAACTCTAACCATATTCTTTGTACCATATTCACCATTTTTTGTGAAAATATAATTTACTCTTTTATGTTCAGTATATATGTCAATAATTTATTTATAATTATTATACCTCCATATTTTTAATGAAAACATTAACATAGAAAACTCTAAATCATTAAATGGGTACTTTTCTCATTGATTTTCAATAGTCGTGAGGTATAATATATCACTGTATCATTTTTCATGTGAACACATAGTATCATATCTTTTGATGCATCACTGTAGATAACAAATATCTCTTTAATACATGGTACTGTGATCATAGGTGCACTAATTAAACTTCTTTTCATATCCTTTAAATTATATTCAAATTTCCTTATACATAGGAACTTAACTCCTTTTGAGTCAACATGGTTGGTGGATAAGAAAATCAATAGAAATATTTCACAAAACATCATTAATATATTGAAAAACCAAGAAATATAAGGATCTCAATTACCGTTGTTGGTTTAGGAAAATCTTTTATAACATCTATATTTTATGGATCCATTGATATCACATCTCTTGAGATAATGTGACCCAAAAATGAAAATTCCAAAATATGAAATTCACACATGGAAAATTTTCATAAATATTATATTTTATTATGGTCTTTAGTACAATACATATGTGATATTCAGGTTCTTCATTAATCATTGAATAAATAATAATATCATTTGTAAAGAATACCACAAACAGTTCAAGATAGTATCTAAAAACACTATTCAATAAATCCATGAGGATAACGAGTGAATTAGTAAGACCAAAAGGCATCACAATAAATTCATTGTGTTTGTAAATTGTATATAATTTCATATTGGGTATATCCTATTTATTAAACAACAATTTAATATATAAAAAAATGATCAATCATAGAAAACATTTGAGCTCGACATAGTTGATCAAATAAGTCATCAATACATGGGAGAGGATATTTTTTCTTGATATTAATAGTTTTATTTTTTTTATAATCAATAAAGAGTCTCATTGATCCAACATTATTCTAGAAAAATATAACTAGATTACCCCAAGGTGTTGCGCTTTGGAATATAAATCCTTTTTAATGATTCTATTGGATTTTTTTCTTCAATTCTTACAACTCAATTGAGACCAATCTCTAAAGAGTCTTAGAAATAAGTATATCATCCAGTATGAGTACTATTAAAAACTAAACATCCTAATTTGGTGTAAGGCCTGCAAAATCATATTGAAATACATAAAATAACTCCAATAAAATTGTTGTATCCTTAATGGTGAGTTTCTCCCCAAGAACCAGAGATAGATTACATTCATATTTAGGTATTAAGACCCACAAGTAGGAAGTAATTTTCATTTGAAGTTCATATTCATCCTTGAATCATTATATGATCAAGGATTCATTGGGAATATGAAATGTGACTTCCATTCCTAAACAATTGATAAGAGATACATATAGTGAGAACCAATTCATTCAAATAATCACATTTAATTTAACTAAAGGACGGATCAAATGATTTTTAAGAAGCATTTTCCCACCAAAATTAATCGAAGAATAATTATAATCACATGGTGAGACTATTTTTCCATTATAAATTTCCACATCTAAGTCAACATATAATTTTTGAGATAATATGGATATACCCTAAGAAATTTATTTAGAAATAATATAGTATGTTGATCCCAAATCGAATAAAACATTATCTATTTTATTGTTGATGGTAAGTGTACCTTTCACCACTACATTATCTTACAATAATATGTCATTAGTGATTGCAAGTAATTTTCCCTTATTTTTTCCCTTAATAGGTTTCTAGATTCTATCTTCATCGATAACCCTGTGATTTGATAATTGCTTATCATAGTTCCACTTTTCCTTACACTTGAATCATTGTAGTGTGGGATGATCATTTTGGGTAGCACTTTCTCTATTCAAATCATTAACTATATTTTCTCCATCACATTGGTAGTAAATAGCCAGATGACCTTCTTTCCCATACTTAAAATATTTACTAGTCCCCTTAAGATATTTACCATCATGATTCTTTCCAATAATTTAACAAAAAAGAAAAAATAACTTTTTTTCACCATGGTGTTTATATTTTCCCTTCAATTCCATTTTCCTTTTATTATCAAACCCATAAGATTAATGGGTGACTCAAATATTTACCTCAACCTCGAGAGATCATCAATAAAATAACTTATAGCTACTAAAGTAATATATGGATAAATCCTTTCTGAGACTTGGTTTTAATCCACTGAAGAATCAATAAACCTTACACTCAGGTTAGATGATAATTCCACAAATTCACTATGAAGACCATGTAAAATTGTCCTCATATGTACCAATATAATTATCATCCTTTTTATTAATCTCAAATTTATCCTTCTCCATATTCATTCAAATAATACCAAGAATGTACTTATTTAAAAATAAGTTCATGAACTCATCCCATTCCATTGATTCAATTTCATCCTATTTCATTGTATTTTGGATGAGGTTCTCCCTTTTATCCACTTCACCATCCAATTTATAGACTACTAAAATTACGTTATCAAGTACTGAACATTGGATAAATAAAAATATCTTTTCATTAGTACTGATCCTTTTTTTAGCCACAAGTGGATCTGAAGAGAGACTAAAAGAATTTGGATTCTACCTCATAAATGACTGAAAAGAATTTTGTTCCCGCCTTTGACCATTTAGAAGTCCTGCATGATTCTTTTCCAGAGAAAGTTGTGTGAGAAAAAAATTTCATTCCAACATCGATAATATTTAATTTCTTAGAAGTAAAATGGTTGCATTTAATAGCACATTCAACATTAACATGGTTCATTCAGGTTCTTTAAATTTACTAAAAACTAAAAATCTAGTGTGAGAAACACTAAAAATGGTAGGAAAACAACTTAATGAAGGGAAATTAATTATAAAATCTCAATTTATGAAAACATAGGTTCAGTCATAGGATACTAATTATCATTAACAAAACAATAAGACTATATAATTTAATTATACTTATCTATATGGTTCTTACAATAGTTTTTGCGTCCTAGTTCCCAAAGGATATCTAAAACATTATAGGATACCATCTATAACTGCCAATAATTTTCATGTATAGATGTTCCATATAAATAGAAATAATATTAATTATATTTTTAATGACCCTAGATTTACATACTTGTATATTAAATTTCTTTTAAGGATTACTTAACACAATACCTAAAAATACACCCAATGACTGTATTAGTTTACTATCTTTGGAAACATGGAACATAATATTCTAAATTATGAAAGATCATCAACATCTCCCATAAAGATATTCCCTTTTTTCCTACCTAAAACCATTCATTATATCATAGGTAAAAGAAAACATAAAAAGGGTTAGCTCAAATTCTCAGTAAGGGAAAACATTGACAACATAAAAAACAATAAATATATATAAAAAATATGAACATAAAGTTTAAATATCAAAATCTTGAGTCATGAAATAAATCGTTGAAATACATAAGGTACAGATTATAAAGGAAAATTAACCATGATAAAATAGAATTGGAATAATACATGGAATTCTGTAAAATAAATGACCACATAATATGATTTTCATAGTAGCCAAGGCATTTCTTCCAAGACCATCATTGTGGAAAAATTCAACTACTGAAATGGGATTACTTTTCATTCTAGTCATGTATTACTGAACCTGATATACTTGTTGTTCAAGCCCTGTATTACTGAACTTGATTTAATTGTAGTTCAAGTAATGTCTATCTCATGAGATTTAAATATTTACCAAATGTATTGGATTGAGATATAGGTCCCACCCATCTCATAATAAAATAATTCTTACATGTTCCACAAAAACATAAATCATCCATCATAGCATAACCCAAAAAAATATAATGGGTTTCTTAAACATCATTCCATCATAAAATAATCCATATAAAATAACATTCCATCATTACAAAAATAAAACCATCATAATAAAATATATATAAACATAACACTATTTAATAATCGTCATCTTAGATAGAAAATAATTTTGATAAAACACTTGAACTAAATTCACGATGAAAATATCCTTTATTGTTGAATTTTTTTTTCTTTTATCAAAATGCCACATAATTTTTAAAGAAAATAATTTACTTGAAAATAAACATTAAATCATGTATATGATGCTTCATGGAAATAAGGCTATATGAATACGTAAAAATCCACTCATTCCATATATGTTTTACTAAAACATTTTTCTCGTACTATTGCAGAAAAAGTTAAAAAGTACCTCATAAAGAAAATGAAAGAAAGATTCCTTTCATAAAATTTAATAAAAATTTACCAATGGGTTAAATTAATTATAAAAATTAATATAATATAAGAAATAATATTATATATTTAGTAATCATTGATTTGAATGATAAATATACCCCAGTAAATACTTATGAATAAATAGTGTTGGATAATAAATAGATTGCAAAATTATCCCTTAGCTTTGGTTTGATTTATACTATATGTGTCTAAAAATACTATATAATGGGTTTAAACAAATTATTAACACGTAAAAGAACAATAATAATATTTATTATATCATATATTAATCACATATGGCTTTATATTACCTGTTTATTTATCAATTCAATGTTAATGACATTTTTTATGTAATAATTATTTTATTTATCATACTTGTTTTACTTGTTATTATTAATCATATTGGTTATATCATGATTTAATTACATATATAATGTAAAACATGATTTATATATCCAAAATATTCATTATATAATTTTATATAATATATAGATAAATGAAATTGATTACATATTTCTTGGAGACGGTATGTCGTGCGTACGCATGAACGTTGTTTCTATTTTATTATTGAATTGGTTGGAAGAAAGTAAATGACATATATATATACCTAAAACCATTATAATTATTATGTGATATATTTCAGGATTATTTATTATATATACTTTATAATAATTATTTAATGGTTCACACAGAGAATGAATCTCATCGTGTGGTGGAGACGGTAAACCTGACATACAAACAGGTGACGATATCATTCCCTTGATGGGTAAATGGTATGGAATTTAATGGTATATTAATATAAAATAAATAATATAATGTTATATTCATAATTTAATCCCATTATACACATCAATACACCCATCCAAAATATGAATTGTTGAATAAAAATTACACAATGGCGTAGAGATTGTAAGTCGTATGTACGCACACTTGGTGATATTATTGTTAATAGGATTTATAAAAGGATTACTAAAGCTTTCCCATAAATATAATAACATATAATTTTTTAGAAGATACTGGATTTATTACTATATTATGGTAACAACATATGAAGAGGTAGTAGAAGAAGAATACAATTTTGAAAGAGGTGATAAAACAATTGCCTCTTTTTCGGGTATCTCTTTTTGATGTGCACAAAAGGACTCCTTAATATGGCTTTCTTCCAATAGTGTGGCCTCTATGATTATGTTAGGGAATTTTGGAAGGTATTTGGTTGGGGTTTGTCTTAGATAATAGTCTTTTTATGTGTGATTAAAAGTGAAGGATAGGCCCCATATTAAAAGAGTGGGGATGGGAACCTTTGTTGAGTCTAGAAATATTAATTTATTATAAATTCATTTTTCATTTTATAATTCTCCAAAAATAATTCATTTATTATCTAGATGGGTATAAATATAAATCACATCAACTAATAAAATGTATTCATGGTTTTATTTAATTTTAAAACTTATCATTTAGATTTATCCCTATTTAATATATTTAATTTTCTTTGTGTTAATAATATTCTAAATACTAAATGGTTATAAATATTAACTTATGTGTTGTAAATTTCTAATATTTGGATACATTATGATATTTTAGACTATATATTTTAACATTGTAATTTTTTAAATATTCTTTGGATTTTTAAGTAATTTAATAATATGTTATTTTAATAAAATAACAACAGTGTCAATTTGGCACTATTAATTTATTTAACATTAAATAAAATGTAAATAGATATTAAATTAAAAAAATTTATTATACTCTTAACATGTCATAGTCACCTAGAAAATTCTTAGAGCACATAATTTATTTTATATGATTTTTATTTTAATATTTTTAAAACCATTTATTCGATATTTATATCTATAAAATAATTTCTATATCACTATTGTGTCATCATTAATGGTAATTATTTAATCTCTAAAAATTATAAATAGATTTTTAGGATGTATATAGTTTCATTATATTTCGTGAGACTGTTTATTTTCTATGTTTTATCATGTTTATTATGATATTAAAATTACTATATTTATAAGATATATGATAGTGGCATGTTGTTACCTTCTTTGGTTTTAACTATAGTTACATCACTATAAAAAAAATACCATTTTTTATATCAATTATGACCATATGTGATATTGGTCAAATTTAATTCATACAATATGGTTTTGGAAGTTGTTATGGAAATTTTAATATCATTATCATATTGTTTGTTACCCTAATTTACCTGATTTATCTTTAATTGTGGTAAAAATGATTACTATAGTTACTATTTAAAGTATCCCACAAAATAAAAGTAACCTATTTAAATAATTTGGTACCAATGATTCAATATATGGAATATATTTTCCAAAATATAAAACATTTAAGTTTCATAAATTGATTTAAAATTAATTCATGTTTTCCAAACTAGAAAGTTGGTTTTTAAGAAACAAAACTATGAAAAGATTGACATGTGTTTATTTCCAATTTTAAAATTGAAATTACATACAATGAAATAAATTATATTAAATGATAAAACTATAATATAATTACACTTTAAACCCAATTATTATTATTATAATATAACTATATTAATTATTAGATGAAAATCTAGTTTTGAATTATAATGCATTAGTTTTCACTATTCATGAAAATATGAATTTTATTAGAAAAATATCTAAAATTCAACCAAATTTTATTTTTATGAACCACATCCAATTAAGAATATTATTTTTTGAAAAATAATATATAAAAGTTTTAAAAACTATATTTAAAATTGGTGTTCCATCAAAAGGTGGAAAAACTATATTTTTTTTGAAAATTACTTCTTTTATCTGAAAATTTGATTTTTTTATTATATTATTTTATAGAAAATACATAAGATGAATGTTAATAATATATAAAATTTAAAATTCTGTTAATAAAATTTTTAATGGCTATTTTATAAAATATTTCAATAATATATTATTGTTTAGTGAAACACAATATTGTGTACAACACAAGCTATCGAGGAAGTTCACTCTGGCATGTAACTAAATCCAAGTCAGTGTTGAGTTTATTAAAATATTACTTTGGTGATGCATATAAAAAAAATCCAAACATTGTTAATTCATAAATTGAACAAAATCTATACTCAGTGTTGTGTGAAATTAATTCTATCAAACAAACTGAAATTCTGTGTAACATAAGCCAAGTATAGGGTTGTGTATTTTGCAATCCAATATGGTGTATAATATAGTGCAATATAATATTGGGGTATCATAAAACACAAGAAATAAAATAAATTAAAAGGAATATATCTCATAAAATATCGGTGTGTTACATTATACCACGTTTAAAATTAATTTTTTCCTCTAAATTCGTTAGGGTTATAAAAGGTTTACTACATGAAAGTTTCATCATTAAAACCTACATTGTAAAAAGGATTACTAAAAATTCCTTTTATGAAGAAAAATTTAAAACTTAATATTCACCCAAAGTAAATCATCACTGGGTCTCCACATAAGATAACATATGTGGGAAGCTAAAACATGGATATTGAGAAAAAAATCAAACCATTAAGTTTTGATGGAGAGTGATAGAGTAAAATGTATAGAGAATGTTATTAACTAGAAATCCAAAAATTCTAGATGATTTAAGGGACCATCTGAATCATCAGAGAAGAAGGTACTGAGATATCTTGTTTGGTTTTCACGATCCTGTCCATAAAGTTGATGAATTTTTCCTAAGAATAAATACTTACTTTATTTTACTAAAATCTCATCACTGGTTATTAATAGAAAAATTTCCAAATCATATCTTAATCAATGAAATGATGTGGAAATTTTCATTCCTAATGTGTTATAAGATCATGAAATCAATAAATTGTTTGAATGGTCATTCCATTTTTCATTATCACAAAAATGATTTCACAAGTAATCAAATATACTTAAGACCATATATAGTGATATTAATCATAATGGTTCCAAATATGGACTTATACTTCATCTATTATACATATTAAATAAAATAAAACTAATTTATACTAACCAGGGACTTCATATAATCCATTGGTAAGTGATAAAGGCATGTCACACAATGGTTGTGGGTTCGATTCCTGCAACCTTGTCCGGCATGATGGGTTATCACCCATCCTGTGGGTTATCTTTTTTCTAAATGTATAACATTCTAGAAATAATATTTAAATAATTTCTATCATTAAACAATACTATCTAATGTACATATTTAACCACTCCAACATTTATTTTTATCCAAAATACTACTATCCGAACTCACAGTATTAAAAAATTACAAGAAAGGTTATATAACAAGCATGTGTATACCTGTATTTATCCCCCATATATCATATGATATATCTTGTTGATCACATTCCAGAAATTTTAATGACTTCATCATTCATTCTCTTGAGTCATTGTAAAAACCTAAATTTCCATATATCCTTATTGAAAACAAGCATGTTTCATTATTCCAAAATTTAATGTACATATTCCTTAAGAACAACATTTGTATGCTTCATCCATGATAGCATAACTCACTTGTCAATAACTCCATAATTATTCAAATCCAATATGTATTTATCCAAAAATCACTATCTAAACATAAGGGACATATTAAGGGTTCTATATCCCTTAATCATGTGTTCTCCAAGTATATCACATTACACATAAATCAAATTTTGTGGATCCTTAGAACTATTCAACTTATAATTTCCAATACTTAATGAAAACATATACCAAAAACTCATATATATTTCATGATTCATCTAACATAATCTATGAATTCTGAAACATACACATCTCAATCATCTAACTTTATCCTTAAACCATTACTCAGGATCCATCATCTTTGTCTTTTACATAATATGAATCATGTCATAAGGTTTCTCAACCTCAATATTTTTAGATTTATTGTAAACAATAATGGAATACAATAACTTAACATTCACGTATCATTTACAATCTCGTTATCCTTAGAAGAATTACCAAAACTCCTACTATCTTCAGGATTATATTAATGATATTTACAGTTAAGAAATTGATCTTCACAACTCCCATAATATCCAAATCTGAAACATTCAATAGTTAACTATGATATGTGTACTTATGTATATTGTATAAGACCAGAAATAATAGTGTGAGAAATAAATATCAAATATTATAAACACATAAGTATGATAAATTACGTATAATATTTCATTCTATGATATCTTCGGGTTGACCCTAGGTTATTTATGATCGTTACCATAATTCTAGGAATGTAACATATAGTTAGACATACCCATATGAACATCCCTAGACATAACATAGAAATATATCTTGGGATCTCATTAAAGTTTTCACATCCTAGTTTAAAAAGGTGGACTAAACCATTGCTATAATACCTACTATAAGAGTTGGGATTTATTTCTAGTGGACTGGAATTGATACTTATTAAAACACTCCATGAGAGGCTAAACTCCCTGGTCAGGACACACCACCATCAATAGTGGTATCCATTTCCTCATGAAGCCCTTGGGAGGAGAGCCATGCTTTTTCCAATGTTCTTAAGTGAGAGTTCCCATTGATCTGATTCATTCCTACCTTCTTTTCTTTGATACCAACGGTAACTATCCAAGCTTTATGTACATGAACTTTATATTTATTTTTTGGAATACTTAATACATTACAAAAATATACACTCAAAGACCATATTAATTTACTGTCTTTGGAATCCGAGAACATAATCTTTTAACTTGATGAATGGTCTTGAACACCTCCCATAATGATCATCCATGTTTGTTTTCCAAAATAAAACCTTTCATTATTTCGTATGGAAAATAAAACATAAAAAGTGTGAGCTCAAATTCAAAATAAGGGTAAAAGTTGAGATCATAAAACAAACCATAAATATAATAATGTAAAAACATGAACATAATAGTTACATATCAAAATCGTGAGTCATGAAATAAATCTTGGTAGTACGTATGGCATAGATCTTAAAGGAACATTAACAAAAAAATAGCATTGGAATAAAACAAAAAATCCTGGAAAAAATATTCACATAATATTATTTCCATAGTAGCTGAAAAAATTTACCGAGACCATCATAGTGTATAGAGTCCATTACTGAACCGAGTTTACTTGTCATTCTTTTCATGTTTTACTAAACCAAACTTGCATATCATTCCAGACCTATATTACAGAACCTTATTTACTTTTCTTTCTAGTAATTTCTATATCATGAGATATAAATCATTACCTAATGAATTTTATGGAGATATAGGTCCCACCCATCTCATAATGAAATCATTTTTACATGTTCTAGAAAAACATAAATCATTCATAATAGCGTAACCCAAGAAATAAAATGGGTTTCTTAAACAACATTTTATAATAACATAATCCATATAAAATATCATTACATAATTAACACAATCAAATCAACAGAAGAATAGGGGTAGAAACATAACCATATTCAAAAAGTGTCATATTAGATGGAAAATAATTTTGATAAAACACTTGAACATAATTCTTTAGGAAAATATCCTTTATTCTTAAAAATCGTTTTGTTTTTTCAAAATACCACTAAATTTTAAATAAATATAATTTTTTGAAAATATAAATGAAAGAATTTAGATAAATCATTATAGAATAAAATTGTTATTAATACATAAAAATATATTTATTCTATATAATTTTTAAAAAACATTCTTCTCATACACTTTCCAAAACAAAGCCAGAAGGTATATAATAAGGAAAACGAAAGGAAGATTCCTTTCATATCATTAAATAAAAAATTACCAATGGGAAAAATTCAGTTTCAAAATTATTAGAATAATATAAATAATATTATATATTTAGGAAACATATAAGTGGATGAAAAATATACCCCCATTAAATACTTATGAATAAACAATCTCGGATAATAATGAGATTGGAGAATTATTCATTACTATAGGACCGATTTTTATCGTACATGTCCAAAACTTAGGTACAGTAGGTTTAAACATATTATAAACTTATAAAAAAATTAAAATATCTATGATATCATATAATATTCACTTATGTCTTTATATTACCCGTTTTTTATCAATTCCATTGTAAAGAAATGTTTTGGGTAATAATCGTTTTATTTGTCATACGTGTTTTGACTTGTTATTCAGAATCAGATTACATAGATCGTGATTTAAATAGTACCATAATGTAAAACATGATTTATATATCATAAGTATTTAGTACAGAAATATATAAAATTGATAGATAAATGAAATGGAATACACCGTTCATGGAAACGGTAGGTCATACGTACGCATGAACGTTGTTTCTGTTTCCTAGCCAAATTGAATGGAAGAAAGTAAATGACATATATATATATACCTAAATATAGTAGAATTTTTATTTCATATATTTCATGATTATTTATTATATTTACTTTATAATCATTCTTAAAAGCTTAATGTGTATAATGAATCCCATCACGCCATGGAGACGGTAAATCGTACTTACGCACGAGCGACGATATCATTCCATATATGGTTAAATTGTATGTAAATGGGTGGTATATGAATTTTATGGAAATAATATAATGATATATTTATTATTTAAATCCATTATAATGATTAATACACCCATCCAAATTATGTAATTTTTAATAACAATTTACACCACATTGTAGAGACGGTAAGCCATACGTACGCACACATGGTGACATTACTATTTGTATGATTGATAAAAGGAGGTATAAGGTTTTCCCATAATTATAACAAAATCTTAGTATGTAGAATATACTATATTTATTACTTTATTATTGTAAAACCAAAATAATATGATGTAGAAGGAGAATTGTTTTTTGAAAGGGGGTGATAAAACAATTACATATTTTTCGGGTATCTCCTTTTGGTATGCACAAAAGGACTCCTTCAAATGGATTTACACCCAAAGGGTTCACTCTAGGATGAATTTAGGGATGTTGGTAGGTAATTTGGTCAGGTTTTGGACAATAAATATCCCTTTGGAGGTGTGATTAAAAGGGAAGTATAAATGCCCTTTTATAATAGAGGGGAGGGAATCCTTTGGAACTTCTAGAAATAATTATTTATTATAAATTAATTTTCAGCTTATAATGCTCACACACTAATTTATTTTGATGATAAAATGATTATGTGTCTACATTCTCTCAACCAATAAAATATAGACATGTTTTGATTTTATTTTCAAACTTATCATTTTGATTTATACATATTTAATCTATTTAATTTTATTTGTGGTGATGATATTATAAATATTAAATGGTTATAAATATTTACTTTTTTGTTATAAATTGTTCATAATTGGATACATTATTACATTTTAGACAAAATAATTTTCACTTTTTAATTATATTATTATTTTTTTATTTTTAAATAATTTAATAATCTGTTATTGTTATAAAATATCAATAGTATCGATTTTTACACTATTCATTTATTTGAATTTAAATAAATTTCAAAGAAAATATAAATCTGAAAAAAAATATTTAATACACTTATAACATGTCATATACACCTAGAAAATTAATGTATTACATTAATAATTTAATATGATATTTATTTTTATATTTTTAAAACAATTTATATGATAGTTCTATTAATAAAATAATTTCTACATCACTATTGTGTCATCATTAATGGTAATTATTTAATCTCTAAAAATTATAAATAAACTAAAATGATGTATATAATTTCTTTATATTTCCATAGAAAACTTATTTTTGATTTTTTTAAAAGGTTTATCTCTATATTAAAATTATTATACTTATAAGATATTTATGAGTGACATTTTTTTGACTTCTTTTGTTTTAATTATAATTACATCACATTATAATAAACAAAAGTCCATTAAATGAATAAATTAAGACATATAGGTGATTTTGGTGAAATTTAATTCATTCATTAGGATATTAGAAGCTGATAGGGTAATTTTTTTGCCTTTTTCATATTGTTTGTTACCCTATTCTACCAAATTTACCTTTAACTGTGGTAAATAAATATTACCGTAGTTACCTTTCATAATATCCAAAAAAAATTAAAAGTAAACTATTAATATAATTTTGACCCATTTTTTACAAATTTGGATTACATTTTTCAGATTTCAAACCACAGAATTTTCCTTAATTAAATTAAAATTAATTCTCATTGTCAAAACCAGAAAGCTGGTTTTTTTAAAGTAAAAACTATTAAATGATTAATATGTGTTTATGTCCAATTTAAATGTAATATTACAAACAATTAGAAACATTGGATTAAATTATAAATACATAATCCAATTACACTTTAAAAATAATTAAAAACATTATCTATCAATATAAATAAATTACATGAAAAAAATTGAATTAAAATGCATTGTTTTCACAATTTATTAAAATATGAATTTTATCATAATAACACCAAATATTCAACAAATGTAAATATTGATATCCCAATTCCAAAAAATGGAATTTATTGTGTAAAATATAATATATTATATTGTTAAAATTGATATTTAATGTTGGTTCACCATCAAAAGGAGGCAAAACATTATTTTTTGAAAAATACTTATTTTATCTGAAAAAATAAATTATTTCTTATATAATGTTCTATAAAATACCTAATATGAATATTAATGCTATATAAAATAAAAAATTTGGTTATTATTATTCATAATGCCTAGTTTATATAATATTTTAATAATTTATTGTCGTTTAGTGAAAATCAGTATTGTATACAACGCAAGCTATCAAGGAAGGCCACTCTTGTGTGTAATGTAAGCCAAGTTAGTGTTGTGTTTAGTGAAAGCTTACTTTGGTGTTTCGTATAACTTAAACCTAACATAGAACTTTTATACATTGGAAAAAAATTGTACTCAGTTTTGCATGAAATGAATTCTATCAATCGAACTTGAAATTGTGTGTAACGTAATCCATGTATAGTGTTGTGTATACTATAAGCTAATACGGTATTTCGTATAGTGCAATATAATCATGGTGAATCATACAACACAAGACATCCAAGGAATTAAAAATAATACATCTCATAATGTATTTGGGTTTCACAATATAAAAAAAAACAAAAAAAATCTAGAACCGTATAAGTATAGATTCTTTGGAAACATGGAAACATAAAAAATTGAGTCATAAAACATCTACATCGTCTCTTCTTTATTCCTTAATTACTATAACCCTTTTTGACACATCTTACATAATACCTTTATTCATACCATGTTGAAAATTAAAATAATAAAGGGTTATATTATATTCTTAGTAAGGGTAAACAAGGATTCTATCAATCATATCACAATCATATGAAATAAGTACATAAGAAAAAAATTTGAAAATTATATCCCGCATATCAAAGATAATGATATAAAGTCATGTAATAAATCATATATGTTCATAAATAATCAAAAAACATATACCATGAGATCATAACCTAAGACATGGAATTTTTACATACACATAATAATATAAAATAAATTCTATATTAGTTAAGGAACATTACCAAGACCATCATTGTGGACAGAGTGCGTTACTGAACCGGGTTCACTCCCCATTCCAACCAAGTATTACTAAATCGATTTAAATCCTTCTTATAGTCAAATTTATCTTAAAAGATGTAAGTCATAACTCATTTCATTGGATGTATAAATAGGAACTTCCCATCATGTAATTAAATCCATACATATGTGTTCCACAAGAAAATAATTCATTCATTATATCATAACCCATAAAAAGGATTAGGTTTTATAAATTTAATTTCATTATAAAATAACCCAACCGAAAAGAAAGTTGTTTCATCGATTTCATTCCTTCATAAACAAAACCAACCACAGATTTAATAGGGATAGTATCCTTGAAAAATATCCCCAATATAGCATGTATAACATTAAATTTTGTAATCATAAATTGAAAATAATTTTGAGATATCACTTGAAAATAATTCCTGAGGAAAATATCCTTTGTTATTTGAAAACGTTTTCATTTCTTAAATTGTCATGAAATTATTAAAGAAAAAATTTTATTTGGAAATAAACATGGCAGATTTTAATATGATATTAAATACATTAAGGAATCATGCAACTAGAATAATTCATACATGCGTTATATGATATAAAAATATTTCCTTCTTCCATTTTGTATAAAAGTCACAAAGTACAACATTTGGAAAATGAAAAAAATATTCCTTCCAAAACATTTAGTAAAAAGTCACTGAAGGGTAAAAAACATTAAATTTTTGTAAAAGAATAGTAATCATATTTTTAATTTTTTTAGGAAGTATCTACTTGTAAGATAAATATTCCATATAAAATACTTAGAGATAAACAATCATGAATAATAATACGATTGTGAAATAAACCCATACATTACGTCCGATTTGCTTTGTATGTATCTAAAACTCCTCTATAATGGTTTAATGAATGTTATAATATTATAACATGACTATATTCACATTTATGATATTATATATGATCTTACAATATCATCTTATCAGCCGTATCTTAATAATATTTCATTATTACCCTTCTCCTCAGTGTTAAATGCTCCATTTTACTATGTATGTTTTGCTGTATAAGTCCTAGTTCTTGGGCGTAAGATATAGTTCCCTAAATAAAAAAATAATAATAAGATAATATATATTATATTTATTCATTAAATACATTTTTAAAAATATTCTTCAATTGTGAACATGGAAAATGACTTACATCGCATCGTGGAGACAGTAGGCCATAAGTACGCACACGTGATGGTATCATTACCGTAATTGCTAAATTTTAAAGAATAGGATCATATTTTAATTTCATTTAAATAATAAAAATTATTTTATAATTATATTATATATATATATATTATTTCCATCATTATACCCATCCAAATAAATTGGTGATGAAAAAAATATTACACCTCAGCGTAGAGACAGAAAGTCGTATGTACACACGAATGGGGATTTTGTTTTTTATAGGATGTGTAGAAGGTGGGATATGGATGTTATATAAAAATAATGACATCTCATAATATTTTTAACACTAAAGTTATTACATTATAATGTAAACAAAACATAAAAAACAAGTAGAATAGGAAATAATATTGAAAGAGTTGATTAAGATGATTACCATTTATTTCGACAACATCATTTAGATCACCTCTTAGGAGCACTAGGGTTGGTATTTTGAGAAGACAAAAACCTTTATAGTGTGTATATAAAAGTTAGTATGATTAATTTTCATGGTAGTTTTTGTATTTTGGGATCAATATTTTCTGAATAAGTGAGGGAGGAGGTTCCCTTTTTTAATTAAGGTAAGGGGCACTTTTGGAATTTTCTCAAAAATGTGAATTTATAAAATAAAATATCTAAATAAAAATACTTAAAAAGGTAATTTTTTCTAATATAATACAATATAATGTTGTAATATAAATAAATAATAGATTTTATGAAATTTATGGTTCTATTTGAATCCTTATCTATTTGGTTAACCTATTTTAATTTTTACTATGGTAACAATTTATTCCTTATTAAAAGGTTGTAAGTTTTAATTATGTTATATAAATTAGACAACGAATAAATTAATTTAAAACATTTTTCAACATATTATAATTACTTATTTAATTTTAAATATGTTTTGTTATTTTTAAATAATTTAATAAGACATGATTTTGAAAAATATCATTAGTATCAATTTTGACACTATTAATTACTTAGACTTTTAAAAAAATGAAGACAACGAGTTAACTTTGAAAAAAATATTTGATTATATTCCTAAGAGGTAAATAAAATCTATAAAATTAACTATTAATAATAATTATCTCATATATTTTTATCTTCATCTTTTTAATATCATTTATTTAATATTTCCATTATTAAAATATTTACTACATAATTGTTGTGTAAATATTTAATAAAATTATTTTTTTTATAAATTTTATAAATAATATTCTATGATGGAGATAAATATGACATATTTCACCAGAATAATTATTGTTTAATATATATTTTTTCTAACCCAATATTGAAAATGATATAGTATATAAGATATAAATGCGACGTCATTGGATTTTTATTAAAATCATCTTACAAATATTATAATCTCATCTAAGTGGTGAAAAAATATAATAAAAAAATTATCATTAAAATTTGTTTATTAAGATAAAAACATACATTTATATTCATTAATAACATACATTTTCTCCCTTGTGGCCACATTTGATATATTTAAGAAAAATAAAGTGACATTTTGTGACATTCTTTGATTTAAATATTATATTGTTCATTTTCATGGAAAAGCGTCCATTAAAAAATTATTTAGATCCTCATGGGTTAAGGGTATAATTATATTCATATATTTAATGTGATAGGGACATTTTCCAGTCCATATTATTTTATTTTTAACCTAAATTAACTAATTTTCTCTTTAACATGGTAACAAAATTTTCCTTGGTTACTATTCATATTGGGAAAAAATGAAAGGAAAATATTCACTAAATTTGGACCTTATGAATAAAAATTTAAATCCAATTTTCAAATTTAAAAACACATATGTTTCATAATTTAATTTAAAATAAATATTTAAAATTCCATAAAAAAAATTTCGAAAAAATAATATTTTAAACAAAAAAAAATCATGCATAAAATTATTTTGAAAAATCATGAAACCATTATTTTAAATTAATATTAAATAATTATAATTTAAAAGTAATCAAAACATAATTTTACCCTCTAAATACTTTAATATAAAACACATTTTTTAATAAAAATTAGTATTTCCACTCTTCAATAAAATATAAAAAAATTCAATTTTTTAATTATGAAATAAAAAATAAAATTCATTTTATAAAATACATTTTATATAAAATTTAAAAATTTATTTTCATTCAGAAAAATAAGAAAAACTCATTTTTGAATAAATCATATTTTTGAAGAATAATGGGGTTTTACTAAAATTAAGTGATTATTTTTTAAGTACATATCAATATATTCTTATTAAGTTGTAAGTTTATAATTATTTCATAAATTAGTTATTCATATTTATTCTTACCAATTTAATCGATAGGTTATACTAATTTTGTCATAGATTTTGTTTAAACTCATTGTTCCATGAAAAAATAAGCTATTTAAAAATTATAATTATTTAAATAGAAGGATTTATTAAAAATATCTATGTGTTAGAATGATACCTCTAAACTTCATTGTAAATTTTCTGGTTTTATAGAGGAAAATAGAAGAAAATTATTTTTTTGTACTACTTATACACCAAAAACTATTGAACGATGTCTTTCCACTTTCATAATTAGGTAATTATATTCATGATTCATCTCATGTGATCAACTATGTTGATCTAGAACATGAGTAAGACATGAAGTTTTTAAGAATTCAGTTAATATTTCAGACCACCTAAATAAGAATCATTATTGATATATCATTCGATTGGATTTATTGTGATTGAGGGATAACAATATAGGAAATTACCTTAGAGATTGATACACATATGCGTTTATAATATATGAAATTTTATGAGTTTCTTTTGTATTTATACATTAAATTATTATTGAAATGATTTTGTATTTTAATGAACATGATTTTTTGGAACATTAATTTATGTTTAACATCATTTTGTTTTATTTTATGAATATAGATTTTATTTTATAGGATGAAAATCCTTGAAGATGAATCTATTCTAGAGATTTAGGCATTAATATTTATTATATTGGTGCTAATGAGGTTTGAATATGTATGGTTATAGTTTTTATTTTTAAAATTAAATGTTTTAATGGTGTTATATGGTAGAAGTGGAACCTTCTACGGGATAAATGTAATTACACTTATATGGGGGTGAATCATTGATCAATGTTCTTTTTAAGTTTTTTTTGAAAATTCAATCTCTGCATATTTACTCTTACTGATATTTTTAATTCTCACACCCAAATACACAGCAATAAATGGAACGTAGAAGACTTATAAACCTCACCACTCTGTGTGGAAAGGATTGTAATTTTTTTGATATGGCTTTATCTTGGATCACATATCCCACTATAATCATAATGTCAGTATAGGTATGCATGTTATATCCTTGAAACAACTATTTTAATTTCACCTTAATATGGTTTTACTTCTTATCTAAATAATTTCATCTCACACTTTACAATGATCAATGGTTTTGGTAGCAATATTTATGTCTTCCTCTTATAGAGTAGTATCAAGCTATTGGGTGTGATAAATTATTTTTCATCATCTATTTATAAATATAAGAATTACTACTCCTAAATTATCATAAAAAAATTAATACAAACATTTTTTCAACCTCATCATTATAAATATTATATTAAATACATGTATAAATACATCCCACTCTTTTATTTTCTAAGAACTTCACGATCAACATGCCTAATCTATATAAAAAAAAATTGGAAATACATTATTGGTACTTACATAGATTCTTCTAATCATCTATTCTGTATTTGACACTATTTTATTTTTCGTATTCCATGATGAGTATATATTCATCAATATGTGTGTATAATATTCCACATTAATCTTATATTTCAATTTCAGTCCTCTATCTTCATATCTTTTTTAGATAATATGAATTTGAATTCCCTATATACATGTATTTTTATTTTCCTTAATAATAAAACTATTGTGTCCTCTCTCCAGCTAAAATAATAATTAGAAATAATAATACACATCTAAATTTAAATATGAAGATAATATAAAATGGTTATAGATCTCCACATCATACAACTATATTATCCCAATAATATTTTCTTATATAGAATTTTCATTCATTTTCTTCTTTTTCTTTATAAACAACCTTTTCGAATGAATCATGAATATATTAATTCATAATATTTAATCAATACATATTAGTTTTTAAACAAACTGAATTAATTTTATTATCCTTTGAATAAGTTTTAATCCAAACATAAATGATTAATTTCAAAAAATAAATTTCTCTAATATTTTTTATAGACATAATTCTTAGAATCTATTTTTTCTGCCAAAAATGATTTTACTATATGCTCATAATCTTATGAATTCATTTGATATCTTATGACCAACTAAAAATTCTAATACATAAATAAATTTTCTTACACAGAGAAAATATATTATGAGATTATAATAAAGTAAGTGTGAAAAGTATATATTGCACAAATTATAATTATCTTATTTTTAAGAGAATTATCTTATTTGTTATCCCTAATATCCATTGTGGATAGGTACATATTTATATTATAATATCCAACATCATTATATATAACAAATATCCATTTTTCATCACATATATACTTTAATTACATAAATCCTTAAATAATTTCATTATATATACATCTCATTCAAAGGTCTTCTCAAACTATACAAAAGATCATCAAAGGATACATCTTCACCCAGATGATATCTCTTAACTTCCTCATCCAGCTCTGAATTCTCAAATGTCAGCTCTTTATCCTCTCTTTTATCTAGAAAAATTAAATTCAATTTATAACTATAAAATACTATTTAAATTCTCCCAGCCTCACGTTTCTTGTATTTCATTGAATATTCTCTCATCACATGTCACATATAAGGATTCATTTCTTGTGAGATTGAATATAAAATATTTATTAACAAGAAGGACCCACACATTAATTTCATTCACTTCAACATATTCCTAGAATTATTCTCTTGATGAGTACCATATTCAATTGGAACTCCCTCATTCTCAATCCATAAAATCAATATCCTGGTCTTCAACATATTATATTTAGATCAAGTATTTGTAAAACTCTCCGGAATTTAGGACACAATCTCAATAATCATTCCCTTTGGATTTTTCTTTTCAAAACATGATAATAAATCACTGTCAAACACAACAACATTATAAAATAATAATCATTAAATAATTTTAATCCTTTATGAGTGGACTCGTTATAAGGAATAATAATATTGAACAATAATATCATTTTGTCTATAAAAACAATGATAAGTGGTCAAAATTTTCAAAACAAAATTTCTCTATTTTGAATAATATAATGATAGAACTGGAATATTAATCGAATAAGAAAATTTTATTTAATGAATGATTCCTCATCATTTTTATAGTCTAATACATCAACAAAAAATTCATCATAATCACATTTAATATTTCCTCATATTTAAAGATATAACCATTAATATCTTAAAGAATAAATTTTTGCAATTACTTAGAAAATTTTCAAATATTTTTACACATGAAACATGATAGAGTCCTAGATTATCAATTAAAACTATTTCCAAATATATGTCTCCCTAAATAAAAGCACATATCAATGGATTCTACCCCTATGAATATTTTTTAATTTTCAAACAAATTATTTCAAGATAAATATAAAAGAATACTTATATTGTCTTTTCATTTCACCTCCTTTGACAATAATATCAAAATAAAATTTTATAGAGGAGAATCAACACCATACCTTACCCTTGAGAGTGGTAATGTTTAACTACCAACATTATCTTCATACTCAAACATATATGTTTAGAAAATATATTGGGGATCACATTGGTTATTTGATCCTTTGTTGAAAAAATTCTAACTTCCACTCATTTCTCTATATATGACCCTTTATAAAGTGATATTTGATATCAATGAGATTTCTGATTTAATGTTAAACATTATTATTTTATAATATTATGTCACTATTAATATCAAAACCCAAGAGATGTGACAACATCAAATTAAAATTAAGATCCTCCACATGTAGTATCATCGGCATTAATTTACTTACAGATTGATTGGATTATATATATATTGTTTCAAAAGTTGTTAGATTCATAAAATTTTCTTTTCGGTTTATGAATAAAAACACTTTTATGCAAAAGGAAAACTCTATCAGTTGAAGACCTTCAATCATCAGCATAACCTACCTAGTCTACATTTTTGTAACAAAAGCGATCAATATTACCTTTTTATTCATATTTATATACAAATATTATATTTCCCCTAATATATCTAAGAATACTCTTCCATGTATAAAAATGGAACTTTATGAAGTATTTTGGTACCTATAATAATGTATAAAATTAAATATAAAATATGGCCTTGAATTTGTTATGTATTCTAGACATCTAGTAAGGTTTCTAAACATACTTTAATTAACTTATGTTCCCTATTTATATTTCTAAATACTTTTTCCTACTAAAATTGGTCTAGATATAGTTATTGAGTCCTCCATACTAATTCTTTCAAACTGTTTCCATGAATACCACTTATGATAATGTACAATGTGATCCATATTATGAGAAACTAGTAATCTAAAAATTTATCTCATCTATCTATGAAAGTACATTTGAAATAATTTCTTCATCTCCTTGGAAAACATATCACAAGACATTGTGTGATTTATTGTATATATAATATCACCCATATAAAACATAAAAATTATTCAAACAACTTTTTAATTTTGGAAGTGGATATTATTTTCCACTCATCACTTTATAAAAATATACTTCTTCAAAAAGGTGTTGAGATTAGATTAATTAAATCTCAGAGCTTATATTATTCAATATAGTGCCTTAGATAACCTGTAAACATGATTAAAATCATTTCTAATAATGAAACCACTTGTTTTATCAATGTATACCTCCTATTCCAACTCTCCATTTAGTAAGTAAGACATTAAATCCAATTGAATATATTGTATTTACATTTTTATTTCGTATAAAAAATATTCTAATAGTTCTGATAATTAAAACTAATGAAAATTTATCATCACAGTTCACTACATCATTCTATGAATATTCTTCACACACTAATCATCATTTTTTCATAAAACATCTCCTTCAACTCATTTCGGAATTCCATTATTATTCTGATTACATATATCTCATTAGGATTTGGTATAAGATATCATGTTTATTTCTTCCCAATATTGTATAATTCATAATTCTATGAAGAAACCCACTCTTAATTTTTCAATTCTTATATAATATCTCTAAGGTCAACTTTAATAAACAATTAAGTGTGATCTAGTGTTATCACGTTTTTCTTAGTTCTTAAACATTACCATTGATCATTAATGGTTTTTTAAACCCAAAATTGTATTATCATCTTAGGATGAAGTAAAATATATAGTTACAAATCACATTAAATATCTAAATCCTCTTCTCTAACCTATAAATCTGCAGCATTCTCAAATACATTTGGAATTTTATTTTGGAAAACGAACAAAAACTACAATGTCATCACTTCCAAAAAATGCTTCTATATGTATAATATCAATATTTTAATATTTTATTACCTTATCATCAGTAGTATAAAAAATTATTATATTATCATTATAATATTAATTGAATATTATTAAATTTAAAGGACACCCTAATAATAATATAGTAATGCCTCTCTTCTGATATTTCCCATGATTTTCCCCTATTAATTTGAGAAAATAATTACTTCCACACAAACGTAGATAATTAAACCTTGGATATTTTCATAAATATATCACAAAAGGGGACATATTATAAATTTGAACGTATAGGAATGGTTTTAAATATGTATCATTAAACAAATTTATTTCTACTAAAGGTATATATATGTATCATAGTCAACCACTAATGTCTAAGCCACCATCAATGAACATGTGTTCCACTATTCATCCACACCATTTTATTGTGGTGTGTATGGTGCACTATGTTCATGTATGATCCTATGAATCTCTAAATATGTAGGTATAATCCCTTTTATAATCTCAGTTCCACTTTCTATCTATGTATTATTTATAAAAAAAACAAAAAAAGATTCAATACTTCTTTGATGAATTTTAAACTTTTTTATGGCCTCAAACTTGTGGTGCATAAACATAAAAAATGTAATTTTTTTAGGTTATGAATTACTATAATAATTTATGTAAAATAGCTATTCTATTTCTCCCTTAATGGCATATACACATTGATATTAATGAACTATAATGGTAGAGTATATTGAATATCCACCTTCTCGAATAAAAAGTATGCAATCTTACCCCTTTGTAATGTTAATAATATCTAGTATATTTCTATTTTTACCAAAGGATCATTAGGAACATTGTACCCTCATGTGATCATTTTTATCATCTTTTTCCCAAATTTTGATAAACCTTTTATTCCATGATTCATTTTATAATCTTATGCTTATATATAATGAGTTTTCAAAAACTCCCACATGAAACCAATTTTATTTTTTACACTATCCCCATCCACAATACTCAGACATCTTCAGGTTTCTTAAAGAAGAACTAATCCTTCCTAAAAAAATTATTTTACTCATCAAAAAAATAAAAGACTCAATATATTGTGTTTCAATCCATTAATAAACAAAGTGTTTTCCATTTTAATATTATTTTTCCAATAACTTTTGAACAAAATCCAATTAACTAGAGTTTTAAAAATAATTAAGGTCAAATATCCTTTATTACACCTTTAAGAATCATTCAAATGTTTTAAATATCCTACTATATGTGAGGATCATTGCATATCTAAGATCCATGAACTTTACCCTTTCGATACTTTGTGTGAAACTTTAATAAAAAATGATGCTATCTCCCCTTTTCTCGTATTCTTTTAATTATTTTGAATATTCAAACTATTATTTTTATGGACTTGTAGAATGATGAAAAAATAATTTTCATGGTGTCAAAACTACTCACACGTTTTATATACTACTCCATGAATGTCAAACCCTTTTGTATATTTTTAAGATAATTAGTAATCTTTTCTATTTTTTCATTTCTGTATTAGGTAAAATTTCCCTAAAACCAAACATACCGAGCCTCTTAAGAATGTAATGATACTAGTAATTAAACCATAACATTTTTAAAATATTCCAAATTCTTTTAAAGTACATACTAAATCCATAAAAATCATAATATCGTTTTTAAGAAGCATGATGTATATAATTTTTTTAGTGTCTCTCATCCTTTTTTGAATAAAAAATATTTGATAATTATTGTGAACCAAAATTAATGTTCACTTTATAAATATTTTAATTTGTATTATACTTATTTTCGTCCTTTTGGATTTAATATTTTTTTTCTTTTTTTACATCAAGATAGTGTTCTTTGATTTTTTATATTTTTGTGTGTTACAAGATATTTCTACTAATTTTCCCTTAATACCTTAGTTTCATTTCATTGAATCTTCACAAAAATTATCAAAAAAATGTTCCCCTTTTGAATAATATTTTTTATCTTCTTGTGCCACTCACTTATTCAAACATTATCCATCTTCAAAAATAAAATTCAAAATTTGTGATATGAATTTTTTCAGTTCTTCATCTATTTTAACGAGCTTATTATGAATATGGTTAGACTCCTTATATTTCTCTATTAATAAATATGAAATAATTATTTTAATATTATTTTATTAATATATAATATTTTTAATCTCATAAATATCATTTATTAATTTATATTTTTCTTCTGTATAAAAATATTCCTCTTTACTCTATGAATGGTATTCCTTCATCAATATTCTAATCTCATATTTTAATTTAGAGAATGTTGAAATATACTATTTTAGTTATTTCTTCTATAATAGATCAATAATTTTCAAATATATTTTATATTTGTATCTACATTTATAAATTTAAACTTTTTCATCATTTACTTTATCAATGAGTAGTTTTCCACCATCTTTAGCACCAGAAGTCCCAATAACCTCTTCGACGTCACTTCGTTCACTATCTTTTAACATGATATTTCACTTATATTTATTTAAATAACATATAATACTTCACCTTATCAAATATATTTTATTTTTTCAGTCATATTAAATAATATTTTTTCCTTTTACTTTTCCCCATTAATATCTTCTTCTACTTTTGAATTTGGGTAGTCTGTAGTGAAATTCATAGTAGATCCAATCCTATTGTGTTTTAAATGGATACATACCTTGAAATTTAATTTTCATATTATAATTTTAATTGAGATAAGGTACATATATTAATCAAATTTATCCTTAAAATGTACATCAAAATATCAAATTCTTGTATCATATTATTCAACAAAAATCATATTGAACTTCTCACATTTCATGTCATTAAATGGAATATCTTTTTCAAAATTTCACTTATTTTTTACATAATTATATTTTCACAAATCATAAATTATCAAAATACTATGTAATACAAAAAGATCTATATAACTAGGATCTTTTTATTCCTAATATGATACTTTTGCTTCAAAATTATCTGGTATGGTACATGAGATATTCTGTAAAACAATATACTATTACAACTTATCATCATGGAATATGATTGTTCTAAGAAAAATTATTTACCCTTATGAAAAATCTTTCAATAACATCATAATGATTCAAAAAAATAAAATCATATAACAGTCTCACAAATTGTAACATTTCCCACATCACATCTTTTTTTCTTCAATTATATTCCCTAGAATGTCTAAAATAACATTAGATGTTTTGATTCTTTTGAATTTCAGACACAAACATTGAATGATAAAAAATAGAATTTTTATAATTATCATCATTTTCTATAGTTTAGTTATTTTATACGATTATGGAAGCACCTTCATTACAAGGAGGAATCTATTAGTTTTATCTTTGATTCAATCATAACTGATAGATAAAAGGTAGGGTAACATCCTACGTTTCTATCTATTTTATCGTTAATAATAAAATATAAAAACACCCTATTATACAGAAAATATAAATTATCCATTGGTGATACCTTAAATCAAAAAAATATTATTCTCTATTTAATAGACATTAAACTCTAGTCTTAAACCAGCTAATCACAAAATAAGGAATCCTGGATTTGAAACCACACGCAGGTCCTCCCGTATGATCAATAAAAGATCACAAATGGGGTATAACTTGTTAACTATGTTCTTTTATTTTTTTCAGAACAATCATCACCACATGTTAATGTGGTCTTGTGATTTTTATTCTCATACCAAAATGTTGACTAAGAAAATGGAACACAATATATTTATAAATATTAATTTTCAATGTGATATGGCTAGTCCTTGTTGTGATATCTATTCCTCCCAGATTAAAATACCCACTAGAATCATTATGAATGTTTGAGAATGCTAGTAATGGTCTCATTTTTATATCTTCTAACAACGCTTTGGTTCATCTGACACACAAGAATATCCAATAATTTTTATTGATCAATTGTTAGGATAAAAATTGTGGCATATTCATTATATAGATCTATATGAAGTTTCTGTGTCGTTTGATTATTTATTATTCTTTTTTAGTGTAATAAAATATTTTATCCTCAATTTTCATGAAAAACACCACATACAACCATTACTATCTTCACCTTAATGTTGAGAAATTTTCATAGAATATATGGTAGTATAATTTTCTTCTCTTATATGTTATTTGAACTTCGCAACATAAATTACATATCTATTTTAAAATTTTATTAGAAATGTATAATACCCTTGAACTAGTTCAATCATAAGTAACTAGACCAAGTTAGACCCATATCCTCAAGAATACCTCCATATATGCCAGATGTTTTCTACTATCATGAAGAGTTTACAATGGTAAAGTGGGTAGATTGTACCCTCATGATCACAGTGGAGAACAACTATATAATAAATGAATAAATAGTTATATAACTTAAGAATAAATGACTCATCAAGATAAACAATGAAGATAATATCATTAATAACAAGAGTAATATATAAAACAGTGATTATGTTATGATGTTATACCAAAAAATGGATTACAAGTGATATAGATCAGTAAGAATATAAAACATTATATACAAAAAGATTCAAATACCACAACCCATATCTAATAACATCATGATCATATGCATAGTTATATGCTCACATGATCCTTGGCTATAAGTGAATTTGAAAACCATATTTGGAAACATACATTTATCCCAACCTGTATCTATGAGAACTATTTAGCTACCGACTTACGGGCCAAATAATGTGTGAGATATACATAGTAGGCCACCACCAACAACATTTAGAAAAATATGCAATATTCATATAGAATGAGCATTGTGAATTTATAAAAATATAAACAATATATGTAAATTGTAACTCAGTCATCTCAGGTTCCAAAAGGACAACAGATTGATTCTACATGCTTTTACCTAAGCAAGGACATCTTGGAATATGTATCACCATCTATATAAGTATATATAAAATAATGTATTTATATATATACTTAGTATATATATAATAACCTATATAGAGGTTTTTATAGATATATAGAACTATCCATGACCTGAGGAGTAACTCGTGAATTGGAGTATAATAATAAGAGTACCATATTTTAAATAAGTGTTGAGATGCCCATCTCTCTTATAAAATATTATGGGATTTCAGGCTTGGGGATCATGGATAATAAAGGTATTTCATACCTAAGGGACGTTTATAATAAATATATTCCATGTCTAAGGATCATTTATAATAAATGGATGCCATGATTGAGTATCATGTACCAAAAAGGGACACCATTCCAAAGGATCATGTATAATGAAATAAATCCAAGACCAAGGATCATGTATAATAATGTGATTCTAACATTATTTATCAAGACCTAATGGAGGTTGTCCATCCATTTTACATATAATTTTCCAAACACATAAACCACATTTATATAAGGTCAACATGATAGGGCCATACCATTTACATCCATTTAATTAAATTTGTTCATTTCACTTACGGGAGAAGACTAACCCACAAATATGATGGTCCGTTCTCACAAAAATTTCTAATCACAAGGGTAATTTCATAAGCACACCTCAATACATTTCACTATTTAAAGGGGACATCATCCAAAAATGACAGGGGTGTATTGGATCATTTATAACATAGATAAAAATTTAATTAATGATAATTCATATTTTATTATGAAATGCATAGATGGTCTGACATACAACATTATATTACATAATATAAAGTAACTAGACATTTAGTGAAAAGTGTGAGACCACCTACATTATGTTGGTAAGTGACTCCTCATCCACTATTGGCCTCAAATCCTACTAAGAATGTGATAAAAAATTTTAATTGATGAATAAACTAAAAATAGGTCATATTATCATGCATGAGATTAGATTTAAAAATGAAAATATAAATAAAGAAAAGATTCAATATGATTAAAGGGATTACCAATGTAGATCCAATGTGATCAACATTGAGTGAAATAGATATCAGATGGAGGAAGAGGCTCAATGTCGAGAATTAAGTGGAGGAAGAATGGGATATTGAGTGGATGTATTGTTATTCAGGGTTAAAGTAAGGATAGATTTAGGTTATATGGAATTAAGGGAGAAAATTTAATTTACCCCTATTATTATGTCGTTCAACACCTTTACGGTGTAAATTGGCGATTTACACCATAAATTTCCCCTCATTATGGGCCCTAATGATCCCCTTATAGTGTAAGAGGGGTTTACACCACAAAATTATTATTATTAAATAAAACATACCTTTACTCAATATGTTTTTTGCAGCTATATTTCTGCTACAGTTTCTATGAAGCAAATACTACCTCCCAAAAACCCCAAAAGACCAGTAATGCTTTCTATTGTGGTATAAATCATGATTAACAAATTAAGGGATCATACCTTAAAAATATGAGATCGAACAATATCCCATACTTAAAATAAA
Source organism: Viscum album (assembly GCA_963277665.1). Lineage (NCBI taxonomy): Eukaryota > Viridiplantae > Streptophyta > Magnoliopsida > Santalales > Viscaceae > Viscum > Viscum album. The sequence continues at coordinate 1,968,736,429 of OY728150.1, forward strand.
GCATCCCTGATTTTTCCTTCAATTGGTGGATGAGTATAGTTTGAGGAAAATTCTATCCACCAAGCATTTATATCGGTCTCACTCTCCCAAATCAAATCTTATACATGTCAATTTTTATTGATCACCCATACTTTAGGTAATTTCCTTCCTTAATGTGAATAATTGATATGATCAATGATCCATATTGGATACTCTTTAAAAGAAGTATCTATAAAGACCTAGTATTCTCATACATGGATATTACATCTTTTTAAATGAATATTCATTACATTACAAATGTATATTCCCCAAGAAAATAATAGTTCAATGTCTTTGGAGAATAGTTAAACAATATTCTATCTTGGAAAAATATATTCAACATATCCCACAAATGTATTCCACTTAAGAAATCTTCACAAACATAACCTAATTAAACCCTTTATTTAAAACCTAGTGAAAGAAAACATAATAAAGGTTGAGCTCAAATTCTTATTAAGGGTAATAAAAAAAGATATGTAATCATGATCTGTGGATAAGGATATGATAATATGAGCATTTCATTTGTAGATCATATCCTATATATAAAATATTTTAAACTTGTATCATAGTATACAGATTTTCAGTTCATAAGAAATAAATATTAAGGAAATAAGAAAATTTGAGTCATGAGAGAATAACACTGGGATAAAATAAAAACATGTGGCCTATACATAATCATAGAAAATATTATTTCAAGGATATCCATAAATACATTAATAAACTTTTAGGATTGCGCTAGCCACCTGTAGACAAAATTCATGCATGGGATGAGCACTGATGTAGCCTCTTTTATTGGTTTGGTCTGACCACCCATCTACCCTCCTTTATAAGAATAGTATGAAAACCCATTTACCCTCTGATCTCATTGAAAATTTTTCTTTACCTAATGCATTTTAGGGTTATATAGGTCCCACACGTCAAAAAATGAAATTCATACCCATGTGTGACAGTAGATTATAAATATTTCATCATATAATAACCAATGAAATGAAATATATTTCATAAACATTTCATCATATCATAACTTGTAGAAAAATTCAGGTTTCATAATCATCTCATTATATCATAAACTTAGAAAATAAGTGGGTTTCATAATAAATTCATCATTGTATAACTCATAGAATAGTGATAGGTTTCATAAAAAACAATCATCAAAAACCATAATGAGAAATAATAAGAATGGTAAACATTGTTCATATCCATAATAAAGCATAAATTATTTCAAATTATGTCATCTTAGAAGGAGATATATTTTTTATGACCACATGGTACATTTGATAAGGAAAATAACCTTTCTTCGAAAAGAAATTTCTAAAACATATATCATTTTCGGAATCCATTAATTTCAAAATAAAATTCTACACATATAATGAATTATTTGAAAATTAATTTAAAATATTTCTATAGGTAAATATCCATTCTAATTTAAAATACACTTTTTAAAATATAAAACATTTTGAAAAAAAATTTAATTAAAAGTAACCTTGAAAAGTTATAAAGGAATATTTGAAAATAGTTTAAACAATATTTTAGACATAAAACATTTTATAAATCCTTTTCATTGAAAATTATCATAAAATAAAATTTTAAAAAAATTTCGGAAAACATTTTTAGAAAACATGGTTTTGGAAGAAAATATATTCCCGACCAATGAGAGAAATAATGTCGGAATTTCTTAAAAACTTTTTATTAATTATATTAAGTAAAAAGGAGTGAAAAATTCATAGCATTACTTTAATATGTAATGATTAACCAGAGGATAAGAAACATTATTATAATTTTTTACTTTTATATCCATATATATCAACATGGGAGACTTAATCATAACTAACCTCGATAAATGATGAAATTGTAACATAAAACCCTTACCACTTTGGAAACCTTGAATCATAAACCCTGTGATATAAATAACAAAAAATGGAATATAAAATAACATTAGGATAAATAATTCATGATATTAAATTTGAAAGGGGTTGTATATATACATCATGAAATGATATTGGTGCATAACATAAGGTGTGTCTCAAAGAAGGGAAATTGGGATAGAAATCCCTTCCCAATTTGGAAACTTTTGAACCGTAAAACCCTATGATGGAGAGATCCTCCAATTGATATCTAAATAACAATAATTTTAAGTATATTTATCATAAAATAAAATCATGGGAAATATATAAAACATAAAAGAAACATTCATTGAACATGTGTTTTTTAGCACTGAAAAATAAAGGTGAGACAGAAATCCCATACTGTTTGAGTAAATTTTGAATCATATGACTCGTGAAAGAATATAAACAATAGAATAAATAAATATATTTAAATCATGTGGATTCATGATATATCATGTCATAGGAAATTATATACACTAGAAAAAATAAAATATTAGTCAATAATGAATATGTATCTTAAAAATAAAATTGAAACTAGAAATCATGTTACCTTAAGTCTAGATTTCCTCCATAATCATTCAACTCTCCTCTTCAATTGGTACCCTCCTTAGGTTTGAACTAAATCCATTTTTAGATGGATTTATATAAAAAATAAATATTCTTGATGAGGTAGGGGTGTTCAGAAGTGTTTTGGGAATGATCTAATGACTTAAATGTCTTGAGAGGTGTGGATAAGTGGGGAGAGTGAGTTCCATTTTATAGTTGAGTAGGAGTGTAACTATTCTAAATACCCTAAATTAAAAACTTGTGGTGAATCTAAATTACCTAATATGACTCCAAAATTTAAGAAAAAATGAGGTTAGAGATTAATTGGTTAAACCCCCCCCCCCACACCTACAAAAATATTTTTTAATAATTAATTACTTAGTCTTCAAGTTTGATCAATTTTATACTTAGAGTTCTTACCAAGGTAACTTTTATCATATTATTTTCCAAGGTAATTTATCCTTTATGAATAATAATAAATATATCTTTATTAGGTAACCTGGAACAAAAAATTCCAGATATGAAATCTAATTCATTATATAAAAATGTTATAGGTGTGAGAAATTAATTTTAATAAAAAAACATTTATTTCATAAATCGCATTTTAACCATATTTAATTTAACTAATTTTACCTTTTTTCAATAATAATTATGGTAAAAAAATAAAATAAACATGGTATAAAATATATATTATGTTAATAAAAACTATTTAATTTATTTTTTCACAACCCAATCACATAATTGGTATTATTTAATATAAAATTAATCCCACATATGCAATGAGAAAGCATGTTTTTTGTCAAAAAGAAAATGTTCAAAATTTTAAAATTATTTTATATCAAATTTAATATTTAAATTGATTCAAATGACCTAAATTATATTAAATAATATAAAATTGAACTATTTTTACATTAAAACCAAATTAATATGAAAATATTCATTATAAATTAATTAAATGAAAAGTCATTTTTCAACAAAAATTTTATATCTTTCACTATTCATAAAAAATTGACCTTTTTTTAAAATAACCCTAAAATTAAACCAAATATACTTTTTTTAATTCAGATTCTAAAAAATATTTTTATTTTATAAAATTATTTTGAAAAATATATAAATTATTATATTTAAAATAAGTGCACAATAAAAACACTATTTTTGATAAATATTTATTCTGTCCATAAAATTAGATTTACTGTTATTTCTTGTCTATAAAACATATATAATTAATGTTAAAAACAATACGGAATTTATATTATATAAATTATATTAAAATCATTGAAATTTTTTTTTGGAAAATTTATTAATATAAAAACACTTTTGTGCATAAAAATTTAGACAGTGTTTCCTTTTATTTTTAAAAGAGTTTTATTTTTATTTAAAAGTAATTGGTCATTAATGAATTAATTTTATTTACATGTATAGAATATATTTTTATAATTTAATTAATCTAACTGATAACCACCATTCCAATAGATAGCTGATGACTATAATATTATATAGTAGTATTTTAATAATATCTGATGCTTTATTTAAACTCATTATTTCCTGTAATGCAAGCCAAAATGGTGTATCATGTAACGGAAAAGAAATATTTGTGTTTCATGCAAAGTATAATACTTAAAATATTAAATTAAATTAAAAAAAAATATATTTTACAAAATCTTGTGGTGTTACACTAAACCGAACATTAATTCAAATATATCCATATAAATTATTCTTGGTCATAAAATGTTTAACATTTGAAAATTCCATCGTAGAAACTAACATCGTTATAAATGTTAATAAAAAGATAAAAAAATGATTAAGGGGTGTGAAAAATTCATATGTAATTACTGATACTAGGTTTCCAAATTAGATAACATAGGAGGAAAGTGAAAGCATGGGTATAGAAGAGTAACTGACACCAAAATACTTATGGAGATTAATAGAGAAAATTGATCACTAGAATATGGGTGATCTAGAGAATATTAATGACCATAAATCTATAAACTAAATAGGCTTTAAAAAGGTCATTGATATCATCAATAATGGTGGTAACATGAAAATAATTTATTTCAATATCATTTTCCTAAAGTTGAGTAAATTTAATGGTAAGTCATATCATCTATGATGGAGAACATGTTATGTGAAAAGAATTGATTTATCATAGCCCCATATATATAATGGTAAGTCATTTCATCTATGATTAGTTTTCATCACACAAAAATGGGTTTCTTATGTTATCCAATATGCATAAATCCTCATATGATGAAGTAATATGTTAATATAAAAAACCTCATATCACTTTTAACATAACCAATTCCATATATAGTTAACCTTGTAACCCTTCCAAATTAAAAGAATTATAAAGAAGGTTACTAAATCTAAAATTTACATTAATCAAACATATATCTTAAAGAATATCTTAATTGTGACATGACAAACATGTGAATACATTCATCATGTATTCTATTGAAACATATTAATAACATGAATTACTATACGAAATTATTGAAAACATACATGATTACTCATAGATTATTGGATATAGTCTATAAATATAGAAAATGATGTAAATTCCATTTTTGATAACATAAACCACTTTGTCAACAAATCATATATTATTTATATTGTTATCAATATAATATAATTTACTTTATCTCAATAAATCGTTTATTTATCTAATATAAATAACATTTATCAACTTATTAAAAATATTAAGGGTTAAATTACCAGTACCAGTGAAAATTTAATATCCTTAACAAAAACATATACTAAAATATCCTTATATTTTTTCTTAATCCATGAATTCTGATATATAGATACATAAATTCATCCACCTCATCCTTAAGACATTAACTATGATTCATCATCGTATTCCTTAATACCACTTTCCTATAGTATGAAATATGAATCATGTATTAACGTTCATAAACCTCAATTTAATTATTATTTTCATTTCTAACACAAACAATACAGTCAGAATCCATTACCTTTAATATGTCATTTGTAGTATCCTCATCATCAATAGAAAATGCATTACTAATTGAACCATGATTACTCTATTCATGATATTTCCCCTTAAGAAATAAATTTTTATAATTCCATTACCTTCAAAATTTAGAAAATCCATCCACTGATAATAACATAAGGAGACCAACATTCTTATCCATTTTGTTTACTGAAAATTTCATTTTTCCTATATAATATCTTACATTGGTTCATTATCTACACAAAAATAATTTTCTAATTCCATTGAGACATTCCTCTAAGTTCTTATTTCTATAGTATTAAGAGACAAGGAATTTAATCTTCATTTCCTTGCGGTCTCCACTATTCAAACTCTTAATAAACATTATCATTCTCATATTTAGAGAGTTGATTAAATTGCACATCATTAATAATGTTCTCTCTTGATTCATTAGGCATAATCATAATTTCCTTTTCTCAATTCATCATCCCCTTTGGCTGCTTGTTAGAAATTTTTTCATCACATTCAATGTTAACCTAGCTCCTTCAGTTCCCCATCAATGATTGACAACAAAAATAATAGTGAGAGAAACCCAAAACATAATGGGAAACGAGATAATCATGAAAATAACATATGTGATGTAAATCTATAACACCATAAGTTTATCCTAGGTCATTTATAATAATATTCTATTTAAATTCTTCACGATTGTTTGTAAAGTGTTTTTGAATTTACAATGAATATATACTGAGAGTGTCAAACCATGTATATAATAAGGCCCATTTTCATGCAATAGTTTCCCATTTATTTTAGCTCAATATGGTGTTTTTTCAGTTGTTACTACTATGTACATCTATTCCATATCCACAACTACATGTCATATCGATACAAAGATGTAACTTTTTGGAAACCACTCACTCTATCCTTTACAATAATTCATGGAAATTTTCTAATACTTTGACTCATCCTTAAACTTATCCTTAATGTCATCCCAAGAAATTTCCTTAGAATTGTACCTTGGGATCTCAGAAATGTTTTCTCAAACTATATTCTAATGTTTAAAAATTACTTTCCTTCGATACAAACTATAATGACCTAGGATTCTCATACATGGATATTACATCTTTTTAGAAGAATATTCATTACATTATAAAATTACATGAACGAGGAATGTAATAGTTTGGTGTATTTGGAGACTCGGTATACAATATTCTATCTTGGTCAAAGATGCTCAACATATCCCATAAAAAATATTACCTTTTAGTACTATTCACAAACATGCCCTACTTAAAACCTTTTTACACAACTCCTTGAAGGGTAACATCAGAAAGGAAAACTAAAATTCACAGTAAGTGTAAACAAGGAATATACATAAGCATGACATGATCATAAGGGTATGAGAACATGAGAATAACATTTTAAATCCATTACTTTCAAATAAAACATCGTAAAATTGAATCATGGTATAAATATTAAAATTTCATAAGACATGGATCAGAACTAAATCAATGAACATGATTCATGAGAGCATAACATAAGAATAAGACACACTCATACCATATTAGGCTTGGGTTGACAAACAGTGTACCTACTTTTGGATTAGCCTAACCACCTATATACCCCCCCTTTATTGGCTTGGGCTAACCACCAGTGCACACTCCATTATTGGTGTAGGATAAGTTCATATGTACCCCCTGATCTCATAGAGATTTTACCTTTATCTAATTCATTGAATTGAGGTATAGGTCACAACCATCACATAATTAAAATCATACTGATGTGTTCCACTAGATCATAAATCATTCATCATACCATAACAAATGAAATAAAATGGGTTTCATAGATATTTTATCGTATCATAACCTCTATAAAAGATATTGGTTTCATTGTCATTTCATACTAGCATAACCTGTAAAAAGAAGCGGGTGTCATAATCATCTTATCATTGTATAACTGATTGAAGTGAAATGGGATTCAAAAACAAATATTCAACATAAAAAATTAACAGATATAATAATAAATGTTACATTGGTTAATATTTCTCTTAAATTATAAATTATATTGAAGGATGTAATATTAAATAGAAAATGATTTTTAATGATTAATTTGAAAATTTATTAAGAAAAATAACCTTTATTTGAAAATCACATTCCAAAATATAAAAAAAAATCCAAAATCATCTTCTTTTATTGTAAAAATTTGAAATTTAAAATAAATCTTTAAATATCAATTAAAACTCATCTTGAGGTAAATAAACATTCCATTTTGAAAAATTGTTTCAAAAACCTAAAACTTTTTGAAAACATTTTTCATTGAAAATAACGTTGAAAAATATAAATGATGCTTTGAATATCATTTAAAAACACTTTTAAAAACAAGAAAAATCAAAATCCATTTCCATAAAAATGATATTAAAATGTACATTAAAATATTTCTGTAAACCGTTTTAGAAAACATGTTTTGGGAAGACATTTGATTTTCGACAAAATATAGATATAAAGTCATATTTTCTATAAAAACATATCTTAATTATATTATCTTAATTAGAGTGGAAATATTATACCATTACATATATATTATTTATAAACATAGGATAATAAAGGTCTTTAAAATTCTTGATAGTTATATCATGAGATATCAATATTGGAGAATTAATCATAAACAATTCCGATAAACGATGGGATTTTAACTTTAAGACCTTACAACTTTGGTAACCTTGAATCATAAGCCTAGTGATAGAAATAATATAAAATAGAACATAAAATATGATAGGGACAAATAAATTCATGATATTACATATCAATGGGTTTTTATATACACAAGTTTAAAGGATATTGGTGCATACCATAATGTGTATTTGAAAGAAGGAAAATGGAGACAAAAACCCATTATTAATTTGGAAACATGTGAACTATAAAACCCCATGAAAGAGAGATCCTAAAATTGGTATATAAATAAAATTAATATTAATTATAATAAAAATCAATAAATAATGGGTTTAATAGAGAACATAAAAGACACATGTGATGAACATTGCATGTGTCTCACAGGAAAATAATAGTGGGATAAAAATACATTAATATTTGAGTAGAATTTCCATCATAAAGCCCTTGAAATAATAACATCAATACAAACATTAACTAACATTAAATTTTGTATATTCATGATATATCATGTCATATGAAAGTATATAAACCATTCAAATGAAATGATGTGGTGACATGGCATAAGTCCCTCATAAATAAAATTAATAACATAAATCCCATTTCTTTAACTCTTGTTTCAATCAAACTCATTCAAACATCCTCTTTATCATGTATCATCTTTAGGATTTCACAAAATCTTTGTATGGCTGAATTTATTAAAATTAAATTTAATGAAAATGTATGTAATGCACAAAACCCCATTTAAACCTTAATCATGTTAATTAATATTAACTATTTCACCAATAATTATGGACAAAAATTAAGTTAATATTATCATGTAATATAAATTATGTTTATTCTGAATATATAATCCAATTTTCTATCTTACATTCATATAATTGGTGGAATTTAATTTAACATTAATCCAATAGATGCAAGGAGAATGTGGGATTTTTAAAAAGAAAAATGATCAAAAGTTTGATTTGTTTTTATATGTAATGTCAATATGAAATTGATTCCAATGACCTAAATTATATTGACAAATATAAAATTCAAATAATTTTTCTTTAAAAGAAATTTAATATATAATTTATCATTATAAATTATTTAATCAAAAAGAAAATTCTAAATTAAGATTCATTATTTTTTACTATTCATCAAAAAATAAGTCTTTTCAGAAAAAACCAATATAAATCACCAGAAGATAATTTTTTGTTGTGATTTTAAAAATTATCATTAATATATCAAAATAATTTTTTTAAAAATGAAATGATTTGTTTTAAAATAATTGTGCCATATAAGGTCACAAAACAAATTTTTGGAAAAATAAGGTTTTAAGTATAAACTTAGAATTATTATTATATATTGTATATAGAAAAAAATAATATCAACGATAAAAAATTTAATATATAATATATACATTTCATTAAAATAATTAAAAAAAATACAAATTAATTTACATATACGAAACACACTTATCACATAAAAATAGTTTTTAAATAAAGTTTTCATTTTATTTTTGGAAGGGATTTATTTTAAATTATAATTATAAGGTCATAAAATAATTTTTTTTATATACATGTGTAAATAATATTTTCAATTTGTTTTTAAATATTACACATAATTGGCCTTCTAATATCTAGGTTATAACTATCATATTAAATAGTAATATTTTATTAATATATCATGTGTCCTTTAAACTAAGAATTTTTTTAAAGAAAGATATAATTAGAGTTACATGTAATGGAATCCAAACTCAATGTTTTGTGTAACAATATGTAAAAAAAATGTGGCATGTAAATTAAAAATATTTAAATATTATTTTTTTAAATATTCCAAAAAATCCAAGGGTTTTACAACATCATCCAATAAATTCAAAATTCTAATGATGAAAAGTTAGAGATGGTATGAATGATAATGGAGAAGCTTATATAAATGGGATATTTCATATTTGTCCTGGTACCTAAGAGGATGAGAAATATGATAGGCTCTCCTCCAAACACTCCCCAATATCATGAATGACCCAATATTAAGAGGTAATAAATTTTCATGTCTCTGAATCAGTCTATGAATCAACAAATGTGAAACATGAAAGAACACTCAATGTCCAACAAAAAATTACAGAGGTCAGTAGAAACTATATGAATAAGACTTCTTCCTAGACTGAGTTATGACAATATGTTTTAATGATTAGCTGTACATTCTCAAAATCCTCCTCAATGAGATGAGGTCCCATTCGTACAGAGTCTCCAACAAATTACTATAATAAGGGTGAACAATATTGAATATTATATAATGAATAATTTGAATCCAATTTATAGTTTCTTAATGGCTATTATTATAAGAAAACATTATATGATTTTGGTTTTTCTCTAAATATACATTAAAATCAATAATAAATTTTTATAGAATATCTTATGTTGGGAAAAATCCAACAACATAACATTAAATATTTTTTGGGTTGATTGTGTTTGTTGAAATAGTGGGTTTATATGGTTTTTTTGTGGAGTTCTAGAGATATGTTTTACAAAAAAATGTTGATAAATATCTAATACAATGGAATGGATGCTCCGAAGGTTATAAAAAAATATTGCATATAAGGTGGCGTTGTTTCCCAGTGCTTGGCAAATTTATTGGCCACAAAATCAAGGGAATATAGAATCGTATTTTTAGAAAAGCATGTTGTGTGAAATATTAATGGTGGTTTAGAATGTTTCAAGCAAGTCATATTTTGGAATCACTGTATCAATATATAGAAAAGGCATGAAGCGTGTGAAAGATTAGATTTTGTGTGAAAGATGAGTTTTAATAAAAGAGGCTTAAAAAACTAATGCAGTGTCAAATGTGGGTTTATATGCTCAGAGATGATATTATTCTCATAGTTTATGAAATTTCAGGATCCTACTCATAGGGTCAGCTAATCTTATAAATATATGAACACCCCTCCTTTCAAAAGCACAACCCTTAAATAAATTTAATGCTCTGAATCATGTAATAATTTTGTAAGAATGGAGTTTCATGTAAGAATGGAGTTGTGCGTAAGAAGGAAGACATTTTCATGAGGTATTTAAGGAAAAACATATTTTTTTCATGGAACATGTTAATGTTTCACCCATGTTTACTATATTTGCGCAAAAGTTTTAAGTTTATCGGTTCATCTTTGTTAATGATACATTCATCATGTGGATGAAAGCGGAACTCAATAATACACTAAATCAGTTTTAAAACACATTTATTCATGAAATAAAAGTAGGATATCTTAAAGAAAAAGTGATCACACTTCAGTTGAGAGAGAAGTGAGCTTTCAAATTTTGATCGGTTGTAAACTAGTAGGGACAGTGAGTCCACTCGTAACATTATAAACAATAGTGCACTTTTAGTATTTCGGTACGTTGTTTAATTGTCATTGTATTCTACATGGACATATCCTAGTGAAGGTGAACCAAGTAAAATTACTATTTCTCATACATGCTTTAATTTTGTTTTATACTTTACGATGGGAAATAGAGAGTCATGTTCATTTTGATTAACAACGAAACAAGATCCTAAGGGGTAGTTATTTGAATTATGCATGCCCTGACTCACCCCCCACCCCACCTCAGGGTACTGAACCATGTTAAACTAGAATCCTATATACATTAAATTATTAACTCTAAATAACTGTCATTATGGGGGTGATAGGATGTACTCAACATCACCTTCGAACCTCATTCTACCCAAAAATCCTACTGTAACAATGATGTAATGTAATTATCACTATCTAATACTATATTTTGTGGAGATCAATAAAGGATTAGGACATCCTCAACATATAGTAATCCTATATCATCTATTGAGAAGGTCTCTATTGTTGGAAATATTTTGGTGACCTTCATTATCCTATCAATAATCGCTTATACAACATCACATCCTTATAGTGGCCAAGGTAAACCCATCAAAAAATCCATATTGACATTATCCCATTTCCACTCCAGAATTCGTAGCAGTTGTAAAATTCAAACTATTTTATGTTGTTACTCATCCACCTACTAAGGTGTTAAACATTGAGAGACAAAAAATTCTACCTTATTTTTCATACCCAGTCACCATTACTAGAATAATAGATGATACTTCTTCTTTATGTTATATTGTAACTCATAAGAATTGGCATGAAACTCTCCCATGTTTGTAGGATAACAGATACACACATTAATTTGAAAGATCTCATCCCCATCAGTAACCCAATAAGGATGTGACTCCATTACTTAAATGCTATCCCTTAGGTCTAATCCCTCATGATCTAAAAGTTTCCACCTCATTGAATGATCTAAAGGAGATAATTTCCCCAATAATGATGAAAATTTAGGTTATCCAAAATGGTTATTCACCTCAAAATTCATCTAAAACCCCATTATATCAACTAGAATTCACTATTGTCCTCTTGAACAGTCTATTTTGAGTCATCATACTCAGTGAGTCACAAAATGCATTACTTTTCTAGGAATATACAAATGTTTAAAGTTAAAAGACTATATTTATTTAAATAAAATTAGTTTATTTGGATTCAAATCATGGTTTATGGTGATTTAAATGATTTTTTTTCATTATTCACTAAAATCCACTCTCTAATTAAGTAGGGTCTCCTGAAATTCAAGTCATATACCATAAATACAAACTCAAGATCATTTTTTTGTAATTCAACTCATTATATATCTACTGAAGTAAACTATATGTAAAAACGCACTCATCCTAAATCATATCCACTCCTATATTGATTCATGATGCATCACAATAAATGGTATATCCTCTTCCTGGACAACTTAGGACCCTGATTGATGCTAAATCTAATATACTTTTTATCTTCTAAAATTATCTCTCTTTCTATTTAAACTACGAAATCATGACACCCTTCTTACTCAAGATATTAAGAGTTGTTTTCAAGGAAGATAAATCCAAAATAGTGTTCTTAGAATATAAATCCATCTATAATAAACTTGGATTGTCAATGATGTTCTTAGGAATTTACCAGAAAACTATGGGTCTCACCTTCTCTGGGTTAGAGGATACACCTACCTATAAGAACATATGACCTAGGAAGTATACATTATCAATAAAAAAGATGTCTTTTTTGGTATTTACATATATTTGGTGCTCTCTTAGTGTTCTATAAATGATACCAAAAATTATAGCTTCTTCATGTCATGTATGTTAGTACCCAAGATGATTTCCATGAAGACTACAATAGATACATCCATATATAGAAGTAAAACCTAATTCATCAGTGATATAAAAAATATTGTCACATTAGTAAGGCCAAAAAACATGAATAAACCCTACTACATTGTATATCTACTATAGAATGAGTGTGTGTTATATCATAATGCTATAATCGTACTTTATGATTTCCAAAACTCAAATTGGACTTTTAAAAGACCCTTTCTCCACAAATATGATCAAATAGATTATCTATATAGGTAAAGGGAAACCATTAATTATCATTAATCTAGTAAAATTTAAATTAATCTATGAAAATCATGAGAGTAATGACCACCTTCATTGGATAAAGGACCAGTAATGTCATGACCCATCCCAGTGGGGCTCGAGCCGCAACTCCCCAAGCCCGCCTCCAAAAGGCCAGGGGCTGGTGACTAGCACCGAGCATGCATTCTACTAACATGGGAGGCATTGCCTATAAACTTGTACACATGCACACACATCTCTAAGACGAAAAAGCTGAAAAGTAAAAACTGCTAAAAGGAAAATATGCGTGCATTCACTAAAACCCAACCAACAGAGTATGACAAGAAAGTAAAGTAAAAGAAAGTAAAACCATGGGCCAAAATTACAAACCCGCCAAAAGAGAGTTCGTAACAAAGTCTAACCTGTAAGAAAGGTGTTGGAACTGCAGTCTGTAGCCGTAGGAACACACCTCAGCCTGTCTGATCTCACTGAGTATCATTCGGTCCTGGTCCGCCTAGAATCATGTCAAAGGCTCTCTCTTCTACATAAGACACGACACGTGCGGGCAAAGCCCATCCAGGGGTGAGTATAAAAATACCCAGTAGGACACCCCGAAACCACGAAGGAAACACAACAAGAGAAAATACCACAAAGGAAAGATACATTAATCTCTATATAGTATATGTCTACTAGACATATAACAAGAATATCTAGATACAATCATTCACGTTCGACTATCGCGAATACCACCACTAGGATCCAGCTCAAAGATTTCACTAAGCATGCAACTAGGAGAACACACTCCTAGGTCTGAAGAGAGAGAAAAAAAGTACTCGTTCCGGGAGTACACACTCCACAAGTACTTGGAAACATGATGCTCAAATGAAGATCACAACTAATAGCCATGGGGTGACTCCGACAACTCAGTCTGAGCTAATCCACTGATCATAGGATCGGCGCCTAGGTATGGTTGGTCACGTCGATACCAAGAACTCTACCTGGGGTTCCAAGATTGAATAGAGGATCCTACTTTAAGTCTCACAAAGTGGACTCCAACAACTCTATTCAGGAAGTCCTGTTAAAGGGATCATACTCTTGTATAAAGGAAATGCTACGAGAACCTTCAGGAAAAATACCAAGGGTACGAACCCTAAGAAAACTAGTCCAAGTCGTAGAATAGAAGTGGGTAAAGCCATGTACGATTGGTTACACGACGTGTATTATTGTTACACGTCATGTTCCTTGACCTCGGGTACTGCCCGTATAACAGCCTGTGTCATCTGTCTAGTTTGTATAAAAATAGACTACACTGCGTGTAGAAAGGATCTCATGTCGTGTTCCTTGACTCTGGGTACTGCCCATGTAAATGGCCCGTGTCACTCGTCTTTTCAGATGGAATGTAACTACACGACATGTATATGAATCGCACGTCGTGTCCGAGCACCTAGGGCTCTCTTCGTGTACGCTGCCCATGTACTCGTACACGGTCTTCATCCGTGTCGCCTACCCATGTACCAGTACATGAGGTATCCTATGTATCTGGTTGGGTTTATCCGGGGAGGGGTAAACATGTCGTGTCCCTGGCCGTGTACACAAATCATGTTTGTGTACTCCCGGAGTACATGCCAGGTGATCCTCGGATGAACACACGCCATGTAGCCCATACTACACGTCCTGTAGACGAGATTTTTCCAGAATCACTGTCTTCGTCCACGCGCCTTGGTCAAATCACTGGTTCTTGATCCAACCGTTCTATCATCATGAAACTCCGGATTTGGGGTCATCCCGACCCTATGAAACAGATTCAGTCTGTTTCGGTCTTCTGATTGGCCTTGATAGCGCATCCTGATCCGCCCGCATAAAAACGCTCGAAGAACAGGAATTTCCGAACCACGTCGATTTGTCCGCCGCCGTCGTCGTTGCACCTCCGCTAGGTTGTCTCGATGTTGGATCTTTGATTTCAGATTGTTGCGCCAACAAAAAAATGTGAAACGATCAATTTCATCCAAGAACGCATAGAACGCTCACGAAGAACATGTAGGAACCAAGAGAGAAAACACAACAATCGAGAGGGACGATCCTCGATCGATGTTCGTGTCGATCTTGGTTCGTCGCCGTTAGAAGGTTTAATGAAAACCAAATTAATTCCAAGAATCACATTCCCCAGATTCCCCCAAAAACCCGTCCCATAAGAATGATCGATCCGCGGGCTAATTTGTTCTTGGATTAGTCTGTGTTCATTGTGGAAATCAAAAATGGGGAAGGAAATCAAAAACAAACATTCTACCTAGATTCGCGGCATTTGTTGGCGAAGATCTGGTAACCGCATCGTCGTCGCCGACGAAGCTCGTCAAGAACATTGTCGCCGTGTTGGGATGTTTCCTCCGGAGCCTCCAGAGCCTCCGGGGAAATTCAAGGTTATGGAAATTTTAACCCTGATCCCCTATGAAATCTCTATCTAAAAGAAATAAAAATATTTCACTGCAACAAGGATTTAATAAAATATTTAAATTAAAATTTTATTACGGTTATGTCCAAAAACCAGATTTCACCACCTACCTGCGCCGGCCGATGTTAGGCCTCGCCTAAGGTCAAATCGCTGCTATGAATGCAACGAAGTCCTCAGATTTCTGATCCGAGCACCCGTTTAGGAGTTATTCAACTTTTTCAGAAAAACCACAAGTGCACGCTAATTATTTGTTAAATTAAATTCAAAGATTTATTCCAGGCTCACTGAGGCTCAGAACTGCATGATGTCCCAGAGCCTGGACTCGAATTAATTCCCATATAATATTAAAATAATACATGAAAAAATATGAGACATTACATCAAGCCCACCTTAGGGATTTTATGTCCTCGAAAATCCAAAACAAGGGCTAATCAAAAAGATGTGGGTACTGCATGCGAATCTAAGCCTCCCACTCCCATGTGCTCTCCTGGAGATTCTCGTGCTGCCACTGAACACACACTAAGGTAATAGATCGCCCAAAAAGGATGTTATCCTGCCGATCCTCGATCTCCACTAGGTAATCAGCAATGTTTGATCCATCATCGATGTCTAGCTTGCCCCAGTCGATGATGTGCGATGGATCATGCATGTACCTCCAAAGTTGTGACACCTGGAAGACGTTGTGTACCCGGTACATCTGAGGAGGTAGAGCCAAGCGATATGACACCTCTCCAACTCTACTCAAAATCATAAAAGGGCCAATGAACCTCGGAGATAGCTTGCGTCCTTGGCCAAATCTCTGTAACCCCCATCGAGGTGAGACCCGAAGGAACACATTGTCTCCTTCCTCGAACTCCAAGGGCCTCCTCCTCCTGTCGGCATAAGACTTTTTCCGACTCTGTGAAGTCTTCATCCGCTCCTGGATGACCTACACCTTCTCTGTAGTAGCTCGCACCATCTCTGGGCCCATGAGTGCTGACTCCCCTGGGTCAGTCCAGCAAAGTGGTGACCTGCAATGTCACCCGTAAAGAGCCTCGAATGGTGTCATACAAATAGTGGAATGATAAATGTCATTATAAGAAAATTACACCCGTGGTAGGTGATCCTCCCAGCTACGACTGAAGTCAAGTATGAAATATCGAAGGATATCCTCCAAAACCTAGATGGTCTGCTCTGTCTAACCATCAGTCTGAGGATAAAATGTTGTGATCAAGCGTAACTGAGGCCCTAAAGCTTCCAACAATCCCTTCCACAACCGGGATGTGAAACGAGCATCACAATCTAAGACCATAATGGATGGAACTCCATGAATTAGAACTATATACTACATGTAGAGGCATCCCAAGCTCTCAACTGAACTCTGCTATTGTATGGATAGGAAGTGGGCCGACTTGGTGAGCAGGTCAATGATCACCCAGATGGCATCATTTCCCCTGGGCGTACGTAGTAAAACCATCACGAAGTCCATGGATATCCTATCCCACTTCCACTCTGGAACCTGAAGGGGATGAGTCAAACCTACTAGAACCTGGTGCTCAGCCTTTACTTGCTGACAAGTAAGGCACTGAGAATCAAACTCTGCGACACTCTTCTTCATTCCTGGACACCATAACTGACGCCGGAGGTCCTTGTATATCTTTTCCATGCCTGGATACACTGCCAAAGGATATGTATGGAACTCCCTCGAAACCTCCTCCTACAACGTCACTGGTACTACAGTATGCCTTCTAAAAAGAACAATGTGCTCCCCGCCTTCTGAATATCCATCAGCCGTAACACCTGTGGATATCTGAGCATGTAGATTCTCAAAGATAGCATCCTTGCATTGTGCTTCCCTAACTCCCTATAAGAGTGGAGGGGTAACAACCATTGATTGAAGGTAAGATTCTTCATCTCTATCCATGAAGGATAATAGTATGGAGGCCAACTGCCTCGTCGCTTCATCCAGCAACTGCGAACTGGATTTCCTGCTGAGAGAATCTGCCACAACGTTCCCCTTCCCAGGAGTATAAACTATCTCAACGTCATAATCCTGGAGGAACTCAAGCCACCGCCTCTGTCTCAAATTCAGATCCTTCTAAGAAAAGATATATCTGAGACTCTTGTGATCAGAGTAGACGATAAACTGCTCACTCGTCAGGTAGTGCCACCAAATATTCAACACTAAGACTACCACTGTCAACTCAAGATCATGGGTCGTGTAGTTCTGCTCGTGTGGCCTCAAATGAAGTGAGCCATAGGCAATCACCGCTTCCCTCTACATCGGGACACAGCCAAGCCCGATTACTGATGCGTCGCAGAACACTACGTACTTGACACCATCCTCCGGTAATCTCAATATATGGGCACTCGTCAGACTCTGTCTCAACTGTTGGAAAGCCTGCTGGCATCTCTTGTTCCACACGAAAGGCTGCCCCTTTCGGGTCAAAGCTGTCATGGGTGCTGAAATATTGGAGAAATCAAGAATGAATCTCTAATAGTAGCCTACCAACCCAAGGAAACTCCGCACCTCTGTCACACTCTGGGGTGGGTCCCATGCTAGAACTACCTCCACCTTGGTCGGGTCCACTACTGCACCATCTTCTGAGATAACCTGTCCCATAAAGTGGACCTCTTGTAACCAGAATTGACACTTCGAGAGTTTCCCATAGAATCGTTTCTCTCAGAGTGTGTCTAGAACCATCCTTAGGTGTCCTTCATGATCCTCCTCAGATGCATAGTATACAAGGATATCATCTATGAAGACCACAATGAACCGATCTAGATAGGGCTAAAAGATCTGGTTCATGAGTCCCATGAACACTACCAGGGCGTTCGTCATGCCAAGGGGCATTATCTAGTACTCATAGTGACTGTAGCGACCTCTGAAAGCAGTCTTCAGTACATGCTCATCCCGTACTTACAACTGGTGATTGCCTGATCGTAGATCAACCTTCGAGAACCATCGTTCCCCTCTCAACTAGTCGAAGAGGTCATCGATCCTCAGTAGTGGATACCGGTTCTTCACAGTCACCTGATTCAACCGCCAATAATCCAAACATAGCCTCAAGATCCTGTCAGCCTTCTTGGAAAATAGTACTAGGGCCACCCATGGTGAAACACTGGGTCTCACAAAGCCCTTCTTCTACAAGTCTTCCAGCTGCACCCTCAGCTCACGAAGCTCTGTAGGAGCCATCCGATATGTTGATGCTGATATCGGTGTTGTCCCAGGTTGCAACTCAATGCAAAAATCAATCACCCGGCGGGGAGGTAGTCCAGGGACATCCTTCGGAAAGACATCCTCGTACTCAGCCACTATTGTTGGGAACTGGAAACTCGTAACATCTATTGTGCTAAGGGCTAGGATAGATAACTGATGTGAAATCAGTTGTGCCTTCCTACGTACGAGTCCATCCTGCACTGCCTGGGTCTCTCTTTCACCGACAAAAGAGAACCACATTCCATCACTTCGGACACACCGCACCCTTCGACTAAAATAGTCGATCTAGGCATGAAATGTGGATAGCCAATCCATACCAAGAATGACATCGTAAGGCCTCGACTCTACCACCAAGAGGTTTGAACCAAAACTCTCGCCTCCAAGGGTCAGGTCACATTTTCTACAAAGATGTGTGATCTCTGAATCTTCTCCAGTTAGCATTTCTATGTGTAAGGGTCGAGTCAACGTCTCAACTAGAATCTCAAGGTTTCGAACATGATAATCAGCTAGAAAGGAATGACTAGAACCTTTTTCTATCAGTACCGAAACCAAAGTAGAAAATACACAGATTGTACCTCTAATCATTACGGGAGTACCTAGGTGATAAGACTCTACTACCTACAGCTGTCCCTGCCTCTGTCCACCGGCCCCCTGAACCTGGGGTGGACCTCCTTGGGGTGGTGGTGGTAAAATTTCAAAACGTTGACCACCTCCAGTAGCTCTCCCATCTCCTCTACCATGTCCTCCGCCCCATGGATCTATCTACTCTACACGTTGTCTTTGCCTCGGGGCCCATCCACCGCTCCCGTGTCTGTAGTATGGAGTGTCGGACAATCTCGAGCGAGATGTACCCTACCATCAAATGAGTAGAATCGCCTCTCTCAAGGCTGGTTGGATGTTCCCTACGGACCATGTACGGCAGATCCCCTGTCCTGGGATCTCCTCTAGAAAAGTCTCTCACCCCTGGGTTCCTGGTGTCGGCTCCCTGCTACCGAGGTCTCTGCTCCAGCTCGCCCATTACTGACAATTTCTAGTTGTCCCTGCTCTGCCAAGAAGCTCTCAACCACCAAAGCCCACTTGAGCACCCCAACATAAATAAGAATTCTCATAGGGATTCTGCTAGCTCAGTTATCTCTACGCAAGCCCCGCTCAAATGTTCGAGCTCTGATGTACTGATCTCGAACCATATCCATTGAGTACCGCTAGAGCTCGGTAAACCTCTATGAATAGTCATCCACCATCATGGTTCCCTACAAGAGCTGAAGAAGATCCTGTATACGTACTTCTCTCAGGGTAACCGGTGAAAACTCCTCTCTGAAGAGATGCTCAAACTCCAACCATGCAAGAGTCGCCTCGTCGTGGGTCTGGATAACCAAACTCCACCATCACCCTACTGAGCCCTGCAGAAGGCTCACTGCCAGGATAACCATCTGGTCTACTGGTGTCCTGACCAAATGGAAGACTATGGCCACTGCCTCAAGCTAGTCCTCTGCTGCCTAAGGGTCAGGCTCTCCCCAAAACCTGAGGGGTGTCTTTCTATGAAACTCATGGAGTGCAATCAGCCTGTGCTCCTCCTCCAATGGTATAGCTGGCACAAAACACTAATCCATAGGTGATGGGATAAATGGCACACCACCTGATGGAAAAACTGGGGTATCCGGTCCCTGTATCGAAGCTTCATCACTAAGGGGGTCATCCTTGTGATCGAGCTTCTTGATCCTAGTGGGGACGCATCGCAGAGGAATCCTGTTAAAGAAACAAGATGTATCTCAGTCAGTGTGTATATCTGGAGAGCTAACTCAAGAAGTACATTGAAACCACAACCCATTCTTATATGATTTATGTACCATTATTTTCCCCTGAAACTATTGTTCTCATGTTCTGATTCGAAAATCACGTTATCAGAGTCCTAGTGTATTGATACATCGGCCGCCGGCACCAACACTGAGGTCCTTGTCCTGAAAGCCGAACTCGAAACACTTAGCAATGTTTCCCCTAACCAACTCGCAGACTCTCGGTCCTAAGGTAGAACTGACCACCTCTGATAACACTCTGTCACGACCCGTCCTAGTGGGGCCCGAGCCACAACTCCCCAAGCCCGCCTTCAATAGGATAGGGGCTGGTCACTATCACCGAGCATGAATGATACTAACATGCGAGGCATTGCCTATACACCTGTACACACGCACACACATCTCCAAGCCCACAAAGATGAAAAGTAAAAAATACTAAAAGGAAAAGATGCATGGATACACTAAAAACCAAACAACAGAGTGTGACAGGAATGTAAAGTACAAGAAAGTAAAACCCTAGGCCAAGAGTACAAGCCCACCAAAAGAGAGTCTGTAACAAAGTCCAACCTATAAGAAAGGTGTTGGAACTACATTCTGTAGTCGTAGGAACACACCTCGGCCTGTTTGATATCACTGAGTATCGTCTGGTCCTAGTCCGCCTAGAATCCTGTCAAAGGCTCCCTCATCTGCACAATACACAACACGTGCGGGCAAAACCTGTGCAGGTGTGAGTATAAAAATACCTAGTAGGACACCCCGAAACCACGAAGGAAACACAACAAGAGAAAATACCACAAAGGAAAGATACAGTCAGCTCTACACAGTATATTTCTACTGAACATATATCAAGAATATCCAGATATACTCATGCATGTTCGACTATTGCGAATACCACTAGTAGGATCCAGCTCGAAGATTTCACTAAGCATGCAACCGGGAGAGCACACTCCTAGGTCTGAAGGGAGAGATACAAAGTACTCGTTCCGGGAGAACACACTCCACAAGTACTTGGGAACATGATTCCCATTTGAGGATAACAACCAATAGCCATGGGGTGATTCCAACAACTCATTCTGAGCTAATCCGCTAAGCAGAGGATCGGTGCCCGGGTAATTTTGGTAACATCAATACCAAGAACTCTACCTGGGGTTCCAGGAATGAGTAGAGGATCCGACTCTATGTCTCACAGAGGGGATTCCAACAACTCTATTCAAGATGTCCGGCTGAAGGGATCATACTAATGTATAAATGAAATGATACCAGATCCTTCAGGGAAAAGACCAAGCATACGAACCCTATGAAAACTAGTCCATGTCACAGAAGACAAGTTTCTCAAGCCATGTACGATTGGTTACACGGCGTGTAGTATAGTTACACGCCGTGTTCCTTGACCCCGGGTACTGCACGTGTAACGGCCCATGTCATTTGTCCAGCATGTGTAAAACTAGACTACAAGGCGTGTAGAAAGGATCACACATCGTGTTCCTTGACTCCAGGTACTACCTATGCAAATGACCTGTGTCACTCAGCTTGTCGGATCGAAAGTAACTACACGGTGTGTAGACGAATCACATGTCGTGTCCGAGAACCTGGGGCTCGCTCCGTGTACTCTGGCCATGTGCCCGTACACGGTCCTCATCCGTGTCGCCTTCCCGTGTACCAGTACATAGGGTATCCCGTGTATCTGGTCAGGTCTGGTCGAGGATGGGTATACATGCCGTGTCCATGGTCGTGTACCCAACCTATGTCCATGTACTCTTGGAGTATACGCCAGGTGATTCACCGACTAACACACGCCTTGTAGTTGTGATTTTTCTAGATTCATTGTCTTCCTCGGCGCACATCGGCCAAATCCTTGGTTCTTGATCCATCCATCCGATCATCATGAAACTCCGGATTTGGGGTCATCCCACCCCTACGAAACCGATTCTGTCAGTTTCTGGCTTCCGATCGGCCTTGATAGCACGTCCTGATCCACCCGCATGAAAATACTCAAAGAATGGTAATTTCTAAACCACATCGATTTGTCCGTCGCCGTCTCCCTCACACCTCCTCTAGGTTGTCTCGATGTTGGATCTTTGATTTCAGATCGTTACGCCAACAAACGAATGTGAAATGATCGATTTCCTCCAAGAACACGTAGAACTCACCCGAAGAACGCATAGGAACCGGGAGAGAAAAACACAACAATCAAGAGGGATGAACCTTGATTCATGTTCGTGTAGATCTTGGTTCATCACCATTATAAGGTTGAATGAAACCCAAATTTATTTGAAGAATCAAATCCCAATGATTCCCACAAAAACCCGTCCCGCAAGAACGATCGATCCGTGGGCTAATCTATTCGTGGATTAGTCTGCATTCGTCGTGGAAATAAAAAACAAGGAAGGAAATCGAAAACAAACATCCTACATAGATTCATGTCATTTTTCGGTGAAGATCTGGTCATCGCGTCGTCGTCACCGGCGAAGCTCGTCAAGAACACCGTCGCTGCGTTGCGAGGTTTTCTCCAGAACCTCCAGAGCCTCCAGGGAAATTCATGGTTATGGGAATTTTAACCCTGATCTCCTGCGAAATATCTACTAAAATGAAATAAAAAGATTTCGCTACAACAAGGATTTAATAAAATATTTTAATTAAATATTTTATTACGGTTACGTCCAAAAACCAGATTTCACCACCGACCTGCGCCGGCTGATGTTAGGCCTCGCCTAAGGTAAAATCACTACTCCGAACTCAACGATTCCCTCAGATTTCAGATCTGAGCACCTTTTTAGTAGTTATTCAACTTTTTCAAGAAAACCACAAGCGCACTGTAAATAATTATTATCTTAAATTCAAAAAAAAATTCTGGGGTCACCGGGCCTCGGAACTGCATGTCATCCCAGTGCCTGGTCTCGAATTAATTCCCATATAATATTAAAATAATACATAGAATAATATGGGACATTAGAAGTAATCCTTAGGGTGAAATATGTGGTGGTATAAACCCCTTAGCTTCCAAGTCATATTATTGTTTCTTGAACTCCTTCAACTAAATATTACCCCTAATAAAAGTTGGAATGGATATTAGTTTTAATCTTAACACTATCCCAAAGGTAAACTCTACCTCTTTATTAGGGGATTTCCTAGATAATTCAATAAGAAAGATTCCCGGAAATGATCCACTATAAAATAGAATCATGTACGATGTGATCCCTTATCATCAAATATAAGAGTGGAATTTTTTAATAATATTCCACCTCACCAATGATAAACTAGTCCAAATTAATATTCATGGAAAACCTATTAATCATTTTAAATATAGATAACTTACTCGGATGATTCAAAAATTACTATCAATTGATAATATTCAATAAAGTATTGATAAGGGAATAATCATTATATTCATAGAATTGTGTCAAATCCCATCATCTAGAGAACAAATAGTTTCTAAATGAAACAAAAGTCACTAATCCTAATGGGAAAATCCTTGTATCAGTGTAAATGATCTGATCACATACTGAATGGGGTATACAAATTCAATACTCATCATTTTTATAAAATTTCATGGCCCAAACATTTTGTAATAGATGTAGAGATAAAATAATTTTAACTGCCAATGTCAAATAATACAGAAACATAGTTTGAGGATTCTAAAATAATTCCTTATATAGTAGAAGTATCAGTCCTTTACTCATTAGTATTAGGTGGCAACATATATATATGGTAGATCTACGACCCTATAATACAACCTGACTGTCACGGCTTGGTCCGCTATGCTGATGATGTAAGTCCATTATATAGATCCCTTTCCCATTACCACCTCCTCAACCTAAATTGAGGGTAGTACTCCAGCTACCTACCTGGTAGGGAGATATTAATTCTACTATTGATTTTTCTAATAAAGTCTGAGTAGATACAAATCCTCTACCACTATTCATATATCGGAATTCCATACAAAAATACTGAATAATCCCTATCCTTAAATAGCTCTGTCACATAACCAGTCTATTGGTATACTAGGGATTCATATTCCATGGATTTTTATATTGTTGAGACACCACATAACTATCAGAGAGTTCCATCTACTATATATTCCCATGTGTGTAGACTCAAGGTAACACTTTTGGCCACTGGATGTGTCTCGTCACTGTATCGGTATTAATCTTTCCTAGCACACGCAACCAGATTCTATCTTATTCTACTTGATAATGATGGAATGGTTCACTATCTATGTAATGGTATCCAACTGAATTATATTGAATGGATATCGGATGGAATATACATGCCCATGCACAACCCTTTTAGATATCTTCTACATGTCAATGACAAGATTCATTTTGAAAAAATAAGAGCTCTATGAAATGAGCTGAATAGTCCATCACAAAAATAGTACAATTCTATAGACACATAAAATATCTAGTGTAGTCATATCTTTGATAATATGGGAATAATTAATCATATAAGGTTATCTGGAAGTCCCTCTAGACCATATCCCAATGACAATATAGTTGAGTAATAATGTCCTACCAATACTTGGAAGAATCTTAAAGCATACTGGTCAAGATCTAGACCCTTGTATCAGGGGGTATCTCAAATAGGTCAGTGATAGATAAAATAGGATCTAGCTTGGACTCAGTATCATGAGATCCACCTTCCCTAAAAATGTAATTTTATGTTACTTTTGGAATTCCCACTTCACATATACCATTATATGGTACGGTCAGGAACTATATGTAATAAAGACATAATCCATAAAAATATCTCTTTGAAATAGGTTATTTAAGGTTCCATTATCATATAATATGGGAAAATGTCATTTAGTTAATGTGGAAACATTAATAAATCCATTAATTATCTCTTAAACCTTATAATAAAATTTGATTGATAATTGGTATCTCAACCAAGGCACTACAACATGCAATAGGTAATGACCACAAGGAAAGAAATATGGCATGGAATTTTCATCGAATAAGCATTGAATGTGAATCTTCAAGTACCAATAACAATGCATGAGAAATACTTCCTAATCACGATTGGACAAGGGTAAATGATATTCCATGATTATAATGATAATAAATGACAAAAATCATGTGAGTCACCCAATAGTAATATCATCCCAACATTAATAAGAATAATCCTGAATAACAATTCCCATACAAGAAAATTGGTTTTTTCCTATAGGTCTATTAGCTAATCTTAGGAATATGATCATTACCAAATTCAGAAACATTCCAATTCTCATATCTAAAAATCCCCACAATAAGACAAAAGTAAATGAAAATATCGAATACCACATTGTGATGTCGCATGCCATGTTCTATCTTATGTAACCTAACCCAGTTGGTCACATGGCTTCATGTGTGCCTCCCCATATGCTAGAGGTTTACGACTAACAGTGAGGGTATATGGATGTAAAATACAATAACTATATCCTCATGATCCGAGTGTAGCACAATAGTATAATAAATTAATTGGAATATGAAAATAAAAAATAAGTAAATCATTCAAATACATAAAACATATTGATGCAGTAGTAATAATATTAATATATAAAATGATGATCAAATCATGATGTTATAAAAAAGGAATAAAATGGATAGAGAGAATCATGTATTTATATAATTATAGAAAAAACTAATCAAATACAACAATACATTTCCACTAGCATCAAAAGAATATTCTTGTTCTTCTACTCCCATGCTCCCTCAAAACAATTGAATTAGGCATCCATTTCTAGTCACTAAACAATATCCCAGCCTAAATCCATGAGATCCATTTGGGTGCTAGCCAGAGCCCTAAATAGGGTGTGATATATACTCAATATTCCACCACCAAGGGTTTCTAGTAAAATATAACTATATAATTTAAAATTAAGATTGTGTTTATATAACAATATAAAGGATAAAAGTAAATTATAACCATGTAATTTTAGGTTCAAAAAGGAAACCATACTAATTATACAATATTTGGCCTATGCCGGGAAATTTCTGAATATAAATCACTGTGTATATAGGTATATATATAAATATTTATGTATAAATATGTACTATATAGGTAATAACATATATAAACAAATATTTAGATACTAAAGACTATCCAGGACCCAACACATGACTTTGGTGTCTATGTATACTCATTGGAATATTATATTTCAAATAAGGGTTTCCACACCCATCATTCTAAATGAAAATTAAGGGACTCCATTCCTAAGGATCATGAATAATAATTGTACACAATATTCAGGGATCAAGAATAATAATGGGATGTCATGCCCTATGATAATGTATAATAAAGGAATTCCATGAATGAGGATCATGTATAAGAAAGGGACGCTATGCCCAAAGATCATGTACAATAATGAATGTTTTTTTATGCTTTAATATTATCTAAGAGAGGGTCTACAGCCATTTTACATTTTATTATCCAAATTCCTAAATAACATTGTATATAATTTTCATATGACATCGTCATACAATCAACATAAATTTAAATCAATTTGGTCATTTCATTTACGAGTCAAGATAAACAACACAGAAGATTTTTTGGTCACACAAGAATTTATAAATTCAAGGGGAATTTTATAATCACACCTTATGCAGTCTCACTAGTAAATGGTGACTTCCTACAATATTTATATGGTCGTATTGGAGTATTTCTAACATGGCTAACTATTTAATTAATCATAATTCATATTTTTTTGGACATGGAAGGTCAGTTATGTAGCATCATGGTGAATGATATAGTGATACTAGATCTAAAAACATAGTTTTTTATGTAATTTTCCATATAAATTAAATTTTTTATGTCTTTTGTTATACGATACACCCAGTTTAGCTTGTGCTGTATGAAAGACCGACATAGTCTGCGTTACAAGCAACACCGAGTTTCTACAAAATATACTTTTATTTTTGTCATTATATAAACAATAAAATTAAAAAATAACCATTATAACTAGGGTTATGAACATATTTAAATAAATTATGAATGTATGGTTTACACATGTAAGAGAAAATTAAATTTAAATAGAAATATTTTTTTGAAAAACTATTTATTTGTGCACAACTGTGTTTTTTACCAATAAAATAAAAAATAAATATTATTGTATTATATTAATTAAATGCATATATAAAATATATTATATATAATTTTTAATGTTTTGATATATTTTTTTAAGAAATAATATAAAAATAATTATAGTTTTATGCTTCAAAAGTGTATTTTTCTAAAAATATGTTTTGCCGCCTCTTGATGGTGGACATGTTATAAATCAATTTTTTGACACTTTGATAAATTATATTTGAAAAATTAAACAACTTTATGAATTAGTGACATAAAAATTTACTTTGGAATAATTTTGAGTATTTTTCTGATAAGTTTCATGTTTTGATGAATAGTGAAAAATTGTTTAAATTTAATTGAAAATAACATTGTCATAAAAACATTTATTGTGTTAAATTATATTTTTTGTTGGTTTTAAAATATAATTAGATAAAATTTATATCATTTAGTCTAAAATTTTTTATAAGAATCAACTTCACATTGAAATTGGATATAAAAACATTCCTAACTTTTGAACATTTTTACTTGAAAAAACCTGCTTTTTTATCCAGACTGCGGAAAAAAATTTCAATTAATTTAAGAAAATTATATGGATTTAATTGAGAAATACTGATTAAATATTTTTAATTATATTTTAAAATGTTATTAAATATTTTCTTTTTATTTCATGGAAATATGAATTGTAAATTTAGAAATTTTTATTACCGTGATTAAGGGTAAAATGTGTAATTAAGGATAAAAATAATATTCTAAATATTATAATGTTGCCCTAATACTTTCTAAAATGTTATTAAATGAATTTAATTTTACCATTAACCCATATGGTTCAAAATTTAATAATTTTATTGACACTTCACCATGATAATGACTTAGACATTATTAAAATCAATGAGAATGAAAAAATGTCACACTTTTACATTTAATAAGTATAATATTATTAATATGAAGATAAATATAATATATTCTAGACTATTTATATTATAATATAATAAAAAAAGTATATATACATCATAAAAATTTATTTTGGAATTTTATTGAAGTAATAATTATCATTAGTAATAGCATAATGGTGATACAATAATTATTCAATTAATGAAAAACACATTGAGTGATATTAAAAATTTTAAAATAAATATAATTTAAATTAATTATGTTCTAAACGAATTTTATAAGATAATATGAAATATTTAGGGTATATTAAACTAATTTTTTCAAATTCATATTGATGTATTTATTTTATTAATGTCAATGTAATGAATAATGTCAAAATAGATACTAATGATATTTTATGAATATAATATTTTATTAAATTTGTTTGAAATCATAGAAATCTTAAAAAAGAAAAAAAATGATAAATTATTGTCTAAAATATCAAAAATTTATATTTATGGTTCAATTTATACGTTATGAATCAAAATATCTACCTTTTAATATTGCAAAAGTTGTTTCAAAAATTAAAATTAAAAATGGTTAACTAAGGTTTAATAAATTAAATATGGTTTAATGTTTAAATAAAACAAAAATAAAATAGTTTGGTTGATGATAATAACACAATATACCACATTATCATTTAATAACATAAGATTTGATATATTTTCATTTCAATTTTATTTATTATAATTTAATCTTTTCAGAAATTCCAAAAGTACCATGCACCTTCATTATTAAAGGACACCTCCTCCCTCATCTAATTTCATCACCTTGAGTTTTATAGTTTGAACAACCTCTGAAAAATTATCTTATTAACTTACCTATTCACATTATATAAGGGTATTTATTCCCAAAGGATCAACTCTATTGTTTTTTAGAGGAGATCTAATGGATTTGTTTCAAAGAAGAAGTAATCTCTCAAACCAATGACTCTCTTGTTAAACTCTTCTATACATCCTCTAAATCTATGAAACATATCATAAAATAGTAAATGCATTATACTAAATATGATTAAATTTTATTTTAGTTATGAACAATCCATTATCAAACCCCTTTCCCATTGAATAAAAAGTGAAATTATCGCCCGGGTATACATAGGTCTCACCATCTCCACCTGGCGATAAAATTCATTTTTCATAACCGTCTTTTATGAGTGATAGTTATGATGGTATTAATTTTAATAGATGATATTTAAAACATAATTATACTGATTTAATGATAATATCATATCAATTTTCTTACCACATAATCATTTTTCTAATGATAACGTTGCTTGTGCGTATATATGGGTTTCCAAATCCATGATGCGATGAAATTTATTTTTCATATATATTTCAATGGTGTGGTAATAAGAAAATATTTTATGAATGAATATGATATATATGACATAATTTTGATTCTGTAAATTATGGTTCTGTGATCAATGTATAAGTATCAGGACTTCTGAACCAAAACATGCTTGGAAAAAGAAGTATATATCACCCAAAAGATTGATTTTAATTATTAATAAACGAGTGATAAGATGATATAAACCAATAATACATGATATAGTTGATATATTTATATGTAATAAATTTATTATAAATTAATATTTATTATAAATGACGTTTGAACATGAAAAATGAAAGGTGATATTTGAGGTATGGGATTTTTTTCTCACTTTTATTTTTGTGGGATACATGCCTTATACACTACTTATTTCTCCAACATAGCGAATATAATTCCCATAAATTTATTTTAAGGGTATTTTTCTGAATAATATGGTATTTTAATATTCATATAATTTTCTCTCTTCCATGTGGCATATTATTCTACTAATTATAAATTTTTAATGTTTTATTTCCCAATCTCATCAAAATTTGGGATTTTTTTATTTGAAATCTGCATTAAGGAATTTTTATATTCATTGTAAATGTTTTCTAAAAATAAATTCAAAAAAATTTCAGTACTATAATATGAATATTTACTAGTATTTTTAAAAAAAATTAATTTTTTTTTAAACAAATTAAATGAATATTTTTTACATTTTTCGAATTAGGTACATTGTGAATTTTAAGGAAAAAGTAAAAAAAATGAATGTTTTTCACCTTATACATCCTAAATATATTTCTCTTCCATCGTGATTTCTTAATGATTTTAATATTACTTTATAATAATAAAAGTTTATTTTTAAATAAAATTCCTTCCATTATAATTGTGAGACTCTTAATAATGATTACATAAGGGAAATATTATTTTTCTAAAGAATTATTTCAAGTAGTCTTTCAATAATAATTTTTCTATCTAAGATGACTTCTACAGATGTTACTTATGATTTACTAGGTATAGTAACCATGTATACCATTATTATCATTTATTTTAATGGTTTATTTTTATTATGGTCTGATATTTATGGAGGCTATTCCTTTTCCATGATTTTTGTTATCTTGAAGTGTTTTTGAAAATTATTTATTTACATGGGTTCTAATGTGATGAATGAATTATGGTCCTGTGAAACACATATGTATAGTTTTTATTAAGTGATAGGTGGGACCTATATCTCCTTAAAATTAATTGGGTAATAAATTATATCTAATGAGATTATTGAAGAAATAAACTAGATGTTCTTGATCTGTGATGAGAAATAAGTCAATGTGTTTTCACTGTGAGTGGAAACAAGTTGATGTGATTGATTCGTTAAGTATAATGGGTGAAAAGGCCTAATTTGAGAGTCTTGGTAGTTAAACATGTCATATGAAATTTTTTTCTATACTTATTATGATTCCACAAACATTTACGGATTGAAAATATGCTTCAATAATGATTTATGATGATGGTTCATTCTTATGGTTCAATTTTATGTTTTATGCCATAACTCTTGTTTATGATCAATGAAATGTTGCGTATGAAATTTTCATTTTATCTTCATGATCACATTAAAATATTTCTTACCTTATGATTTCATAAGATAATAAATTGATATGTTATATGTTTTCTCTTATTGACTATTTGATCTCACCCTTTTATTATGTTTCATTTACATATGATATTAAGAAATGTGTTAAGTGTGATATGATAAAAGTGATATAATTATTAATAAATAAGTAGGATATGATGTAGATATTTTATGAACTAGTTTTTTATGTTTCTTATTTTACAAAGGTACTATTCCTTTACAATCCTTGGGAATTTATTTTTTTAATTAAATGAATATTCATAAAAATTATTTAATGTCTATATACAATAATCTTGGGTTATTATAGTTGGTATCAATGAAAGGGTTTAGATAACCATTGGAAATGAGGATGATAAAACCTTAGTAAGAACCCTAAGTTTCAGTCTATTTATATGATTAAATCTTATAATTTTTTGTAAAAAGTATGAATGAGTTTTATTAAAACCTAATGATTCAGTGATGGTTTCATGAGTTAAACATTTGGTAAATTTTTTTCAATATTCCTCATTATGGTAGTTATTTATCACAATATAATTTTTAGTTTTAGTCATTTGTTGGAACCTAATAGAATCAATTGAATGTTGAATGTAATGTAAAATTTAATGTTATTCCACATGGGCAACCAAATTTTATGGGATATAAAATAATGAATCTTACTTCCGTGCAAACCCAATATTCATGAGCTGTAAATCATACTGGTTTTCAAAATGATCAATCTAGAGAAAAAATTAATGTTGAATATTTCATGTGGAAACATCCATCATTATTTTGTGGATCTTATGACCCACTAGTGGCTGAGGGATGGATCAACACCATTGAGAAAATATTTTTCTATTATTCAATGCATAGGACATTAAAAATTTCTCATGGGAATAAATTGTCTGGAATGTGAAGCATATCAATGGTGAAATCTTTTCGAGAATATGATACAAGAGGAAGTAATTCAATCAATACAATGGGACGATTTCATGAACTTATTTATCATTAAGTACATTCCTCATATTGTTCATAAAATAATGGAAAAGGATTTAGTTGATCTAAAGAAAGATGATGATGAATCTGTTGGTTCATACAAGGAAAATTATACATTACTTGTGAGGAATGCTTTAGGTATTATTATCCATCTTGAAAGTAAGATGGACTAATTCATTAATGGAGTAAAACCAAGTCTCTGAAGTTTGCTATCCATAAGACAATTCAATAGTTATAAATAAATTGTTCAATGTGATCTTAATGTGGAAAAGTAAATTGGAGATACTCACCATTCCAATGGATTTGATAAGAATACAAAGTTCGAGTCTCATGAAAACTCAAATAAATCACATGGTGGAAATAAATCACATCCATCTACATGCTAGATATGTAGGAATAAACATCAATGTATGTGTTTAAATGTAATTAGAAGGTTCATTAAAATTTTAAAAGATGGACAAAGAGCCTAGGAATGTCAAAACGTAATGAGAAGGCCTATTAATGCAACGGTGGAAAAGAAGACACAAACTGATGCACCACGCACACACCAATACTATAAATGAAAGGAGTATGAAAATTATTCCAATCAATTCACAGATATAAATGTTCATTATGGTGAATATAAAAACCTATAAATCTAAAATACAAAGGTAAATCTATTGCGATTGCGACTACCAAAGAGGGTTATGATAATTACATGGTGGAATGTACACTTATCATCCACTCTAAAATATCTAATGACTTATTTTAATCTATATCAACCCAATATTTTATTTCTAAATAATTTTATAAGGGGATCAAAAAATCACCTCAATAATTATGTGTTGAGTTTACTTTGATGACTCTTAATGACACAATGGTCACATCACATGGATATAGTTCTTCTATAATTGATGTTTGTAGGAAAGTAATTTATATGAATCTCATTATTTTCCCTATATTTCAATTCAATGTGATTCTTGGCATGGATTGGATTTTTATATATGGAGCTCATAATAATTTTCTACTTAGGAGATTAAAATTCTATATTGTTAACGGACCTATAATCATTTTTCTATGAAAATATTAATTTGAACATCTAATGGAAATTTCTTCCATATTATATGTAAAAATTCGTATACACAATGTTTTTCTATCTCAGTTGGTTGGGGAGAAAATCATCATTATGGATACAAATATTGTAAATTACTTTGTTTATGTTTTTATAGAATAGTTTTGAGGTCTCCCATTTGATCATAAACATGAGTTTTTGATAGAATTCATACCAGTTGTTATTCCTATTTCAAAGACTTGTTATATAATGTACCCAATTGAGTTGTAGTAATTAAAGAAACAAATCTAGAGGAATATTGCTAAGGGATTCATATTCCTTATTATGACACCATGTGTAGAACATTATATATTTTTTATGAATAAAGATGATTTAATTATTATATTCATTTGATTTTAGGGAGCTTAAAAAATTTATAATAAAGAACAAGTATGATCTTCTTCGTATTGATGATTTATTTGATCAAATACACACAGCTCAATAATTTCCAAAAAATTCCATTCGTTCTAGATATTATAAATTGAGGGTAAATAAGAAGGATATACACAAGAAGATGTTATAAATAATGCGTGGACACTATTAATTTATAATGATGTCCTTTGGTCTTACTAATTCCCCTGATATCAATATGGACATGATAAATATATTATTTGAAGACTATATTGATCATTTTGTGGTAGTCTTAATAGATTTTATTCTTTTATATTCAAATACCAATTAAGAACATGATAATCACTTGAGGATTGTGTTGACGAACATGTGAAATGAGAAGATTTATGAAAAATTTACCAAATGTGAATTTTGGATTTAAAAAGTTTCATTTCCTGGCCATATAATTTCATGTGTGGATATGAAAATAAATCCTTCAAATAAATAATTTATTTATAAATGGTCAATAACAACCATAGTAACATAAATCCATAGTTTTCATGGTATGGTTGGATATTAATGACACATTGTGGATAATTGTTCTCGACTATCCAATCCACTCAATAAGTTAACTCAGAAGGGTTCCGAGTTTCTCTAGATGAATGAATATGAAGAATATAATAATGATCTAAAAAGAAGATTATTCAATGCCCTTATTCATAAATTAAATTTCATTGGATAAGGGTATGTAATTTTTAGTGATGAATCCAAGAAGTTATTGGGATACATTATTATAAAAACTGAGAGGGTTATAGCTTATGATTCAGGACAATTGAAGGTTTATAGTCAAAAATACCCAATTTAGTTTTTGTAATTTGGTGTAGTAATATTAGTATTAAAGATATGGGGGAATTATCTTTATGGAGGAAATTGTGATATATATACTGATAAAAAGTATTAAATATATATTCACATAAAAGGTGTTGAATATACATAAAATAATATGGTGGGAACTAATTAAATATTATGATTACTCAGTACATTACCACATAAGGAAAGTGAACACGGTGGCATGCACATTGAGTAGAAATGAAAATGATAGATTTACTATGATTAAGATCACCAAAGACTCAAAATTTCTATATTTTCAAAGGATGGAAATGGAAATCATAATGTAAGGGGGGAATATCATCTGCACCAAATGAATGGTTAACCATATATACAAGTAAATATTAAAGAGGACCAGAATGAAGATATGGAGCTCTTAAAGAGGGTGAAAATTTTCATGATTTCAACCATGATTATGATATAATAATACGGAATTGGAATCATGTATGTGTTCTAATAATACAAGATTTGAAGATGTTTCTCCTTGATAAGGCTCATGTTTCATCATTATCTATTCATCTTGGAAGTAAAAATATGTATAAGTACTTGAAAGAAAGTTTTTCATGGGATGGAATGATAAGAGATATTATAGAGTATGTTTCTCGATGCTTCTTTTTTCAGTAAGTTAAGGTTATGAAAGATAAAGCTAATGGGATGTTTCAACCATCAGACATACCTGAATTGAAATAGGAAAACATCACCATTGATTTTTTTATATCACTTCCCAAAACATCTAAAAGCCATAATTTGATATGGGTTATAGTTGATCATCATACAAAGTCAAAACAATTCACTGTTATTAGAAAATTTTATTCTCTTGATTGTCATAAAAATATATTATGGAAGTGGTAAGATTTAATGGAGTTCTACGTTCCATTTTATTTGATGGGGATATGAGGTTTAGATTGATGCTCTCGTGAAGTCTTCAGCAGGCTCCAGATATATAGTTATGTTTTATCACTACATATCATCCTAAAAAATATGGTCAATTGGAGAGGAAAATTCAAACTCTAGAAGCTATGTTGATATATTTTTCTATGTATTT
This sequence comes from Viscum album, assembly GCA_963277665.1. NCBI lineage: Eukaryota > Viridiplantae > Streptophyta > Magnoliopsida > Santalales > Viscaceae > Viscum > Viscum album. The sequence goes on from OY728150.1 coordinate 1,968,772,588, forward strand.
CAAAGGAGTTTGAGATCAAATCCTTTATTTGTTAGAATTTTCCTATATCATTAGTTTTCAGTCTAGTATTCATATGGATCCTTATAAAGACCTATATTGTATGAAATGAAAAACTACAACATTAAAGAATGGTGTATGGGAAATAAATCTATTTTAACCTTATAACGTTGTGAAAATGGTAAAAAAGGGTAGATATGTTCAACAATACAAAAGAGAAACTCAGATTCTACAAAAAGGTTATGAAAAAAATCATCAGAAATATTAAAATTTTGAAGTGGGTGACTAGGTATTTCTATGAATATCTCCCTGGAAGTGAGTAATGATATTCGAAATAAATTTAAGCTAATAAAAACATATATCATCCCTTTTGAAAATCATGATTGTATTGGTAAACTATCTTATCTATTAGCTCTTCCCTCAATACATTCTCAAGGTCATAAAGTTTTCTATGTATCTTTCCAAAGGATTTACATACCTGATACTTCACATGTACTAATATCATAGGTTGTACGATTGGAAAAAGATATTTCTTATAAGGAGTAACTATTATAACTTTTTTATCGTATATATAAAGTTCTATGAAACAAGACCACCCATCTGGTTTATGTTTTGTTGGAAAATAATCAATTTGGTAAAGCTACATGGGAACCTAAGGATATTTTGAGGTAAATGTGTCCTCATTTTCTTGTATATGAGTGATGAATTTCACAAGGAAAATCCCATTTAAAAGGGTTATAATGTAACACATTGATTTTTTATGAACTTGTTTTAATAACATAAATTTATTATATGTATTTTTTTATAAGCTACACTAAGTTAAGCTTTCTCTATATCCAACATCGACATTGATTATGATACATAGAACACTGAGTTTCTATGAAACATAACATTGTTATTATAATTATTTAAATAAGAAAATTATGACCTATTTTTCACAATTTTAGGTATAAACAAAATTAATGGAATTATGAACGTATGGTTTACACATCTAATCCCCTTTGGAAGTTAAAATAAAATATTTTCCATAAAAAACTATATTAATGCGCACAAGTGTGTTTTATACCAATGAAATAAAAAATAAATATGATTGGATTATATAAATGAAATATATTTATAAAATATTCAATATAATACTTAAAATTATTCATATGTGTTTACTTTTCATTAAATAAAAAATAAATCCAGTGTAATGCTTAAAAATATATTTTCTCTAAAAACCTACTTTGTCTCCTTTTGATGGTGCACTTATTTTAAATCATGTTATAGAAACTATTATAAATACTATTTTTTAAAAAAACTTTTTATTTAAATGTAGATATAAAATTTACAATGGTTCAAAATTTTTTATTTTTCTGACATGTTTCATATTTTGATGAATAGTGAAAAATTATTGAATTTTAATTAAAAACTAACTTTTCATTGAAATAATTTATATTGTTAAATTATATTTTAGATTGGTTTTAAATAATATTTAGATCGGATTTATATACCTTCATCCAATGTAGTTAATTATAATCAATTTCGCTTTGAGATTGGATATAAAAAGATTTGATACTTTTGAATTTTTTTACTTTTAAAAACTCATTCATTTGTTACGTATTTGGGATTAATTTTACACAATTTTTTTAAAATTAGCTTAATTGAATTTGGAAAATTTGATTCCATATTTTTAATAACAATATATAAATTTATTAAGTTGGTCCCTTTTATTTTGGGGAAACATAAATAGTAATTTAATAAATTTTGTTTCCACGGTTAAGGGAAAACAGGTAATTAAGGGTAAAAATAATATTACAAATATTAAAATATTACCCCAAAAATTGAAAATTGTTTATGGGATGAAGATAATTATAACATTAAAACATAATTTTCTAAATTTAATAATTTTATAAACACTTTTCCATGATAATGACTTGGATATTTTTAAAAGAAAAGAGTGAAAAAATGTCACCCTCTTAGATTTAATAAATATAATATTTTTAATATGAGAAAAAATTGAAGATATTATCTACAATATATTTTATTCAGAAATATTAATGGTGTATATACATCATATAAATTTATTTTTAATCTTTAGTTAAGATATATTTGTCATAAATAATTACAAAATGATGATGTAGTAATTATTCAGTTAATGAAAAACTCAACATAATGATCTTAAAAATATTACAATAAATATAATATTAATTAATTAAGGTGATGAATGATTTTCTAAGTTAATATAGCATATTAATTGTGTATTAAATTAATTATTTATAATTTTTATTACTTTATTTATTTAATTAAAGTTAATGTGATGTATAGTGTCAAAATTGACACTAATGTTATTTATTGAAAATAATAGTTTATTAAATTAGTTAAAAATTATGAAAATACTAAATAAGAAATAGGGTATAAAAAAAGGTCTAAATTACCATTAATGTTTCATTTATGGTTAAATTTATACCTTATATGTGAAAATATCCACCTTTTAATTTCAAAATTATTGTTACCGTACTTAAAATTTAAAAAGGTTAACAAAGGGTTAATAAAAAATATAAGGTTTAAAATTAAAAATAACTAGTATAATTTATATTTTTTTATGGTAATAACACCCTATCCATCATTATATTACAATAACTTTATATTTGGAGGTATTTATATTGGGATTTAATTTATTATAATTTTATCTTTTGAGAAATTCTAAAAGTGCCCCTCACCTACATTATAAAAGGAAACCTCATTCCTTATCTCATTTCACCACCATGATTCTTCTATATCCACAAAAAACTGAAAAATTATCTTATAATATTCCCTTTAAACATTATAGTTTTTTCTATCTTCTTACAGGATGAACTCTATAGTTTTTTAGAGGAGATCTAAAGGAGATGTTTCATAGAAGAGGTAATCTCTCTAACTGATCACTCTCTTTTTATAATCTTTTATAACACCTATAAATCAGTGATATTTATCATAAAATAAAGACTTTATCTTCATAAATATTCTGAAAATTTATTATTATTTTTAACACACCATTATACAACCCCTTTTCAATCGAACAAGAAGTGAATGTATCGCTCGTACATACGTATTACTTATTGTCTCTACGTAGCGATACAATTAATTTGTCATCATCGTGTTTTATGAGTGGGAATTATAATTTTTTCAATGTTAATAAATCATATATATTAAATAATTATACTTATGTATTTATAATTTCATATCTACCTTTTTACCATTTAATCATTTGGGAAATGATAACATCGCACATGCATATGTATGGTTTACCATCTCCACGATGTGATGTGACTCATTTTTCATATATATTTCACATGGGTGGTAATAGGGATTACTTATATGGATATATATGATATATATAATACAATAATGATTCTTTATATTATTTTACTATGAAAAAATTATAAATATCTAGAGTGTTGAGCCGAAACATGCTTGGAAAACTAACCAGATATCTCAGAGAATAATGATTTTAATTATTAATAAATAAGTTACAAGATTTTATAAAAAATCATAAATGGGATGATTGATATATGGTTACCTAATAAATGAATCATAAATTCATATTTATTATACAGTATGTTTTAATTCCATCAAGGAAAGGTGATACCTGAGGTAAGGTATTTTTGTCTCTATTTTATTTATGTGGGATACATGCTTAATACGCTACTTATTTCTCTTTTGTTGTTTATATATTACCTATGAATAAAATTTATGAGTACTTTTATAAATATTATTTTATTTTAATATCCTTATAATTTTCTATAGTTCATGGGGAATATTATTCTACTTAATATAAGGTTGTAAATACTTATTTCATAATCACATAAACATTAGGGATGTCTTCATTTTAAATTCCCATTATGGAATTTTTATCTCCCAATACCATGTTTTCTAAAAACAATTTCAATAAATATTTTAATATTATCTAATGAATATTTAATTTTATTTTTACCATGAGGTAGTTTGGGACTTTTCTGAAAAAAAAATAAGAAAGGAATGTTTTTTAACTTATACGGCATGAATGGATTTCTACGCCGTCATGACACCTTAATGATTTGACACTTCATTTACAATTTTATGCGTTTATTTTTAAATAAAATTTCATCCTTTATAATTTTCTTACTCTTAAAAAATGTTTTCTTATGGGAAAAGAAGTCTTCCTCAAGAATATTTCAAAGTGATCTTTCAAAAATAACTATTCCATATATGATGACTTATATTGATATTAATTGTGATTTCATATGGATATGAACCAAGGATTACATTCTTATTATTTCTCTAAATAGTTTATTTTTATGATGGGAATATATATTTTGAAACTATTTCTTTTTCATTAGTTTCTTTATAATAAAGTTTTTATCAAACTCAATTATTTACATGGGTTTAGATGTGATGAATGATTTATAGTCCTATGGAAAACATATGTATATTTTTCATTAAGTTAAGGGGGACCTATATCTCCCACTAATGAATTAGGAATTGAATTATACATCATGGTATAATTATTGGAAATAATTTAGTGTTCTTGATCTATGATGGGAAAACAATTCGGTTGGCTTGAACTGTGATGAGAAACAAGTTGAAGTGTATGATCCATTAAAGGAAATAGGTGATAAGGCATGATTCGAGGTTCTGGGTAGTAAACCTTGAAATATGAAATTGATTTCAAAAAGTAGGCTTATTCCACACATATTTATGACATGAACATATGGTTCAAGAATTTGTTATGATGATGTTTCATTATTATGGTTTATATTCATGTTTTATGCCATAATTCATGTTTATGACCAATGAAAGGTTATGCATAAACATTGTCTGTTATGTTCATGATCACATACCCATATTTCCTATCTTATTCTTTCATAAGATAACAAATTGATATCTTCAATGTTTACCCTTACTGAGTATATAATGTCTCCCTTTTCTTATGTTTTCCTTCCAAAAGATATAAAGAATGGTGTTAAGTGTGATATGATAAAATGTATCTAATTATGGTGAAATAAGTGGGATATGATGTACATATTTAATGAACTGGTTGTTTATGTTTCAAATTTTAAAAAGGCACTAGACCATTATGATTCCCAGTCATGTATTTTTATAAATAAATGAATATTAATCTAAAAAACATGTAATATCTATGTATGAAAATTTTTGTTCATTATAATATACTTTTAGGGAAATGTACAAAATCAATGTCATTATGAACATATATGACTTATAATCTATTATTGGTCTCTAATTTAGTATATAATTTTATAAATTGATTGAATATACGAGTACCCTAAAATATGACATATTATCTAGAAAGGGGTTAGCATTTAACATGATCATATAAACAACAAAAGTATTTAACTTGATTTTTGAGAAAAATGATATAGATCCAATGTGGACAATAATGAGGGAAACATACAATGGATTATATATGTGACTCAAAACCAAGCATAGAGAGGATAAAGAAGGGAGGTTAATTAGAGGTGTCTCTATATGGGGTGAAAGAAATGAGAGATTTAGGTTATAAGTTATTAGGTATAAAAATGTAATTTTCACCTCATTTTAAGATATTTGAAACATTTATGATGTAAATAAGGGATTTATGCCATAAATTTATACTCCTTATCATTTCTTCCTTGGCCACTTACTCTGTAATAAGGATTTACACTATAAATTAAATAGTCTTTTCTGGAAAAAAAATATTTTTAAATTTTTTTGAATTATTAGTTTTTTAATTAATTATTTTTTGTTATGAATAATATTTTTAAATGTATATATATTTTTATAATATTTTTTATTAATTTTACAATTATATAAGTTAATGAGTTGTGAGGTGAAATGAATTTTTTGTCAAATTCGGTTTCATTTTTTCAATTTCAATTGTATAATTATTTTATTAAATTAAAAAATTAAAATAAATCTATAAACATATAGATAAATGTTTTTATAATATAGAAACACAATTATATTAATATGTATGTAAAAATAAAATTCATCCCCTCATGAGGGGCTGGTATGGGATTGGGGCACGAAATACCCTAATTTACAATTTTTTTTGAAATTGAAAAAAAATCTAATGATTATGTAATCTTATTGGGTTTCCATGGAATTTGATTTTTAGGGATTGTCCCCCTCTATATGAAAAATATTTCAAAATAATAAATATTAATATGATAAAATATAGTAAATATAAAATTACTAATGTATATATATAAGTTATTCATATATCTATGACCAATCTTATACTAATTAAATTTGGTCGAGTCAATTGAATTTTTACGGTAGAATTAAAGATTCTATTTTTCCATTAAATAAAAGTTAGTTTTAATTATATATTAAATTCAATAGTTGTAATGTATTTCAAATTATGATATTTTAAGGACATAATCATTATTTTATGTAATCTTCTATGGATTTCAGAGTCCATTATATTCGAAGGTAATTTCTATTTTTTCCACAGAAAGAATTTTTTTTAAATTGGTACTGAAATTAGTTTTTAGAGTGTTAGAATATCCTAGGGAATTGTTTTAAGACATAAAATTATATTTGGTTCATATTTTTTTTGCTCGTGTGAATATCAGAGAAGCTTCTGGGTGGCCTTACAACAAAACTAACAACTACATGCAGCTTACCACAATGTGTGGAATTGAATTTTGGCATGGGGACTCAATGTCGAGGATGTCACAATGACAGATTAAATGTTTAAATAATATTTTATCTATAAGAACTAATTCCATTTCTTACATAGAGGGACTTTTTAGAGTGGTGTTTGTCTGGATGAGGCCTTTTTACCTTTTGGTGGATCAATGCATCATAGATGAGGTGTACATACCACAACATATCCTAGAAAGGAATCCCCATACTACATCCCTAATATATGTTCCTTGGATTCCTCCTTTGATTTATTGTCACTATATAAAAAAATGTGGTATTTTCTGTGGATCTTTTTTCCTTGACATAATAAGAGTCTAAGGAGAGGGTCTTCTATCATGATTCTTTTATCCATACAATAAGGTATACAAATCTATAATTTTATAAAGAGGTAGTCCCATAATACCTTGGTTTCTGCTCATAATTTTTAAGAATTAGGAAACATTGTGAGGTGAATTTTGTATGGATCATCCTCCTCTTCTCTTCCTCTTAAATTTCTAATGGTGGGAGATGATTTCATCTGGGATTATTAGGTGACCTGAACCACAGTCATCCATTTCCCAATTTCTTTATTCCACATTGACAGATGAAATTTTTAGATTATTTAAACTATGTTTTGAAACCAATTACATTTTATTATAGTGTAATTAAGATATTATTATAGGGATTTTGTGTTAAATGGTTAGGGGATATCTCAGATGGTTAAATATTCAATGTTCTACGTAGTTTCTATGATAGATAGATGTATATGGAGTTTTCTAGAGATTATGATTCATTATATTAGATTTTATAATTAATTATAATTATTTACAATTATCTATTTATATATTATGGTGTGATATAGAGGCTCAGGTTGTGATGAAATCTTAGATGAGTCCTCGACATTCTTAGCAAAGGCAGTGTATAGTATTTTAGAATGTTTACTTATATATTTTAGTTAGGTGTTCCATATCATAAATTTTTTTATGAATTATATGAATCAGTTTAGATTCCTACATTAATTTCATGGGATTCTCTAGACTAATTATAACAAATAGTTCCTTAGGTGAGAGAGATTGTGTGCCTTTGATCCTCATTGAACTAGGATATGTGATCCATAGCTCTTGATTAAATTTGGGTCTCTTCGTGACTATAGTGACCAGGGTAAAGGGTGTGAGTAGAAATTACATGATTCCTTGGTAAGGTCTATGGGGACACTATGTGACTTTTTTTCCTAATTGAGCTATATATAGAAATCCAATATGATTGATATTCTTGGGGCTGTGTGATGATGAGTGGGATGGTCGTATAACAAGTGTATGCTGAGAAAATCTATCCTAAGGTTAAAGGATATTATGGGTGTGTGAGATGAGTAAGATAAGACCTTACGTAATTGATTATTAAGATGGATAAAGGTTTTCTCTAGGTGATGGGATGGGAGGTATCCCTTGGGTGATTTGGGATGAGGCGTGACTTTTGATCATGTGTGTCGTAGAATGAGTTGGAATTGAATGAAATTAGACCCCGCATATTAAGGAATTTTCTAGGTGGATCATGTTTGATATGAGATCACTACGCTTTAGTGTCTATGAGTTAGTTCCATCTATTAGATTAGAGGATATAGTTATAAAGTTACTTTAATTTTCTTACTAATTTGGAGATCTTGTGCATAATGTTGCAGGCCTTGTTTGTTGTTTCATACATGTATCTAACATATCTGTGTTTGGAAATGGACCACATGAAGAATGGACCTAAGGTCTATATTCTCCATGAGTGGTATGGATCTGTCATGACCACTATGAGTTTTAAAGAGTCCTTGATGTGTTTGCAATAAGGAATGCATCATGATTTATGTGATAAAGTATTGGTTGGACTATCACGAGTGAGACTAGATTAAGATTGAGATGTGAAGCTGACAGGAAGGATAACAAAACCTTAAGTGAAACAAAATAGGTATGGGTACCAACTCAACCGATAAGGGGCCTAACATGAGATTATTAATAGTGTTATATTGACTCACTCTACCTTGTTTGATAAGTTATAGGTTCTATATTTGATGTATGGCATCCCTACAGAGAGAGAGAGACTTGTCTAGAGTTTGGAATCATATACATCCTTTAAGTAGGTATTTGTTGACAATCAAATTAAAATATACCCTATGTATTTAGGTATGACCAGACACATGTAGTTTAAGGTAATTGATAGATTCAAATATATTTGATATATATTATTGGTTATGTCTTGTGGTACCGTGATTAGTGCACAACAACTTGGTGTACTTATGTAATTCACTAAGAGTTTTTCTAACATAGTTAGCACATGATGTATCAACAAGCATGTTTACATCAATATTTATATCCCTAATTAATACACATGGTTAAGAAAGAATATATTAGAGGTTATCTATGATACCCTACTATTTTATTCCCATAATACCTATATGATAACTCCAATGCATGTGCATACCTTATGTTAGTCTTTCAGAACAATGTACAGGAGGTGTAGTGGATAATATTGGGGTGGTCAAATGTATTTGGAGAATAAAGTTGTATTTTATCAATGGTATGGAAATGGGGACATTTTTTTATTTTCTATTTTGTATTATTTTTTATTGATGATCATCCTTATGGAAACTTAGTTTGATAATTATCTTGTATGTACACTTTTTTTGATATGTCATGTTTAGTGATTATTATGAATACTATATTTTTTATTTTTTATGTATATAACTTCCTATTTATAATATTTATTACAAACTAATTCATTTTAATAGTATCCCAATTTTAGGTATTATTTCATTGTCACAATTGGGTAGCCTCTAGCATATAAGGACACATGTCTAAGGTTACGTAGAACATTAACTAATGCGCTACAGAGTGGTGCCTGAATTGGGGAGTCATAATGTCAAATCAAAGCCTTATTTTAGTATAAATATTTTTGTATATTTTAGATAGATAGTCTAATAATGTATAAGATATTGGGTATGTCCTCATACTGGTTTGTATCAAAAATCTATTATGGTGGGGACTCCTAGTTACTAGGGTAATGCGATTGTTATTTTTGGCATTCAACGTTAATGTTTTTATATTGATTTTGTTTTGATGTTTGTATTTGAGTTTTTTATTTTTTTATTATATCTTCTATTATAGTGGAATGTGGCATCATTCATGAACCATGTTTGTAATATAGGATTCATATCACATTAATCTGCTTATATATGAGTGATTTCACTGATGAGAGATTCAGATGTTTAAAGTGAAAGGACAAATTATATTATAATTTCACATATAAAATGATTGTAGAATCATGCATGGTTGAATGTGATGTTTATTTAATTAATGATCATGTTGATATATAATAAATTTTTCCTTGTGATGAAATTGAAATCACTTTAGGTATGTGTATAAACTATTAATGGGTTGGTCTAGGAATTTAATGAGGTGAATGCTAATTTAGGATAATGAATTATTCCTAAGGGATTATATGAATATATTAGTTAAGTTTCATAATGTTTCAACATTGAAACATATTGTGGGTTCCCAAATTTTTTTCTTAGTGGGACTCTACTAAACAAAATTGGTCATCTTAGGATTAGAAAATACAATTTATATGGTTTTTTGTAGATAATGGGAGGGTCTACTAGTATCGAGGTAAGTTTTATATGGTCTAATTAGTATGATTCTAGTACATATTGATTATTAATTTTTTCTAACTATCATAGTTGTAACATTGATAAAAAGTCATTGTTTTTGAATGACACACAAGTTATGGTTTATCGTGTTGTTATCCTTGGAATGAGTTGGATGGCTCGGGCTTGTTGAATAATAATAACCTGTATGAGGAACCTGGTTGATGGTTTAAGCATTTGAGACTTGGTTTTATGGGATTTCACTCATGGGAGAATGAGTATAGATATTTTATCAGGTTTTAATGGATCATAATATTTTTGTTGTTTTATGAGGATGAGTAGGATGGTGATTGATGAACTTTTGATAGGGTTCTCAATAGATCACTCTGACTGGAGAAAAGATGAGTGTTTGGGTGATTTTCTATTAAACTCATTTATGTGCAATGGTAGCTTCATAATGGTTATGTGTAGTGCTATCTTGGGTTGTGGATTAGTATAATGGGTTTCTTGTGGGTTTTTTGATTATTTTTGGGGGATATAAAAGAATCTAATTGTGTCTACAATTATAGTTCATCAATGAGACTCATGTTAGCATAGTGTCTCAGGGTCTTGGTTAGGATTTTGTATTTTCCTTTATAGTAATAGGTAACATCATAGATGTATTAGGTAACAGAATTATAGCTAATAAATGGGGTATATGACAATATTATCTAGGGTTTACTGGATTTGGTTGATCTTAGATTGAGAGAAGTGGCATGGATGTAGTTGTTGGAAGAATTTGGGTTGGTTCTCGTGGAGGGGTGTAAGAGAATCCATATGGGTAGCAGTGAACCATTTTTTTGTACATGGTGTGGAATTTTCTTTTAATTAATTTTTGGATGTTAAATATGGTGTTCTTTTTTATCTATGAATGGAAAATTCTTGGTGATTTATTTTAGTGTTTTGGTATGATTGTGATAACCACGTTTGATCATAGGGTTTGGTAATGGATAGAGTGTGGTTAATAGATATTAACATTTGGTTTATTTTGGAAAAAATAATTATACTCAAATGTTAGAGACCATCATATTGGTCATGGTGGAATGAACCTCATGGTTGATGTGTCAAGGGTATAGTTATACTCGTAATTTTATGGACCTGATGGCTCTGAGATGATGATGTGTGGGTGGATCAAATTTGATTTCGTTCTATAATGAATATCATATGTAGGATATGGATGTGTTTTCGGATTTTTCTAGTGCCTTGGGATGATGACCAATATGTATTATATGCGACTTGAGAGTGATTCTGATCATTGGTGTACCATTTTCTGGGATGAGATCATGATGTTTGAGAAGGGTTTATGGTGATCCACCCTGGGAATTACATCGTGAGAGAGTTTCAAACTTTTGTCTGGGTGGTTGGATAATTATTTGACTCTAAAAGGAGTTAAGTAATCATACATAGGGGGTGGGTTAATTATCCACTGATATTTGAGGCTGATTATTTCAGGTGAGTTCATCCTGAGATATATCAACCAATTTTTTTGGTGTGAGATCAAATGCATTGAAGTGAAAACCACATCAAGTGGGTTTATAGACTGCTGGAACTGAATTTTTAGTAGGCAATTACTATGGTGTGAAATTCCCTGACATGAAATATATTAATGTGAGAAGAGACTTATGGTGGGTATAACCATGATCTCAGAAGTGATTTTATTGAAAAAATTATAGTGTCTTATGGTAGACACATTTTATTAGGTACAATCTAGATGATGGTGAGTGGGTAGCTTGGTATTTTTGGGATAGTGTGATATGATGTTCAATATCATATAGATAATTATTGTTCAACATTATAAGATAGAACATGATGATTTGGTAGTAAATTTATCTATTATATATATCATTATTGATGTAAATATAGTTTTTAGGGATTCCAAGGGGTTAGAATCACTATATTGTGGAGTTTTTAACAACCCATATATTTCGTGGTCAAAAAACATTTATATGGAATTTGAATTTTGGTTTTGAATATGTGGATGTTTCATGAATGTAGAGTTTCATCAAGATTTAATATGTATTCAAATCTCATAGACTCATTTTCTGGATATTTAATGAGGTTTAGTTGATGGTTTCAATGCTTAGGTGGATTTTAAAAAATGGTTGGGGACGCCATGCAGTGGAAATTTGAGATGTACGTAGGGAACCCCGGAACAATGAAGTTCACTATATCTTGGATACCCATTGTTGATGTAACCATTGAGTATGGGTGAAAGGATGTTTCATATAGGTTCTATATGGATGGATACAACACCATAATTGGGTGAGATGCTCCCTGTAGGGTCTGTTTGGATATCACCTTCCATTTAGATGTGGAGTACATCATTGTTGAGGATTCCATGCTATAGTGTGTCCTTATAGGGAGTCCACACACTAAATTAATAGGGAAACACTGTAGAAATCTATTATTTGGATGTTCATTAGGTATCATCCAATTTGAAATGTGTTTTGGAGCATCACTCCATGCCACAACCATGTTTTCCGAAGGGAGTCATGCACTACAGTCCTTATGGACACTCTAAGGGGTCTTCACCATACATTTTTTAATTGAGTTTGGCCCATAATTTTATGGTTAAACCACTTCATTTTTAGGTCTAGGGGAACTTATGGGAGGTCCATTTTGGATATAAACACCCACTATTCTCCTACCCTTTGATACCCTATGGTGGGGGATGATTTCTCGTACATTTTGGTTGTTATATGAGATATGTTCTTCCATTTATCTCTTTTTTTCTTTGAAATTGATGGGAGATAAATTTATTATGTTTTTTAGAATGGTGTGTCACCCATACTCCCAGATCATGGTGGAATTTTGTAAGGATTATATGGTTTTTTCACCACTACATAGAGGATCTTTTGGAAGGTATAACTCATGAGGTTCCATGCATTTTTTGTGATGTGGTGATTCCCAGTGAGTATTCAGATTCTTATGTTACTTTTTATTAAATAAGATAATTAACTAAAATTTATTATATTTAATTATTTATATAGGATTACGTGAAATATGATCTTGGGTTGTGGTAAGAGCATGTATTATGGATGGATGGGCTTGGTCGAAGTAGTGTGTGGGCCTAGAGATATGTTATCAAGGTATTTGAGGTAGGTAGCCCCTATAATATAGTTTCATATGTATTCTTGTGAATGTGTATTCATGAATTAGTAAATTTCAAGTATTTGAGATTATGGATATGGATAAATAGTTACATCGGTAAGAGAGAGAGGGTCTATTTAAGCCTCTCTGAACAAGCATAAGTTCTTTTTAGAACATGGGTAAGTTGGGATTGTCTGATGAATTTATTTCAAAGGGGTAAGGGTATTAGTTGAGATTATTAAAATCATTTGTTATTTATCTGGGTACGCAACATGACTAAAGTGGCCTATGCGAGTATCCTAAGGCATGAGAGTAACCAAGAGTACCCTGGGTACATGTGAAAATGAGTGAGAATATTGTGAATCTGATATGTGGTTATAAAATCCCTCCTCACATTGGAGGAGTGTGTTGGTGTCTGAGACATTTAAGATAAGTCATCAAGGACATGACATGTGTGACAAAGATGTGTTTTCTTTTTTTAACCACTGAGAGATATATTTTGGAAGATTTCAAATTAGAAACAAGTGTGGGATAAGGGGATTATAAGATTACTTTGTATTGGGATTCAAAGGTTTTAGATTAGATCTGGATGAAATTTGGACCCATTTATTTACTCCCGGGTCAGGTAAAGCTTGAGTTTTCTTAGGTCAATAAGGGTAGAAGGACATGAGTGGGGACACACTATTAGAGATATCAGGATGAGAATTGATTGAATATAACCCTTAGGATAATTATATGATAATATGTTTTTCACTATAGTCCCTATATGTTTTTTCTTCTGTGTGCTTGGATTCAGCGTGTTTAGTGATGATCTATATGAAGATGGGTCCCAAGGCTAATCCCTTCCCTGAGTCAAATGGAATAAAAAAGGGTTATAACGGTTAGATAAAGACCTTCATGTGAGTATGATGTGACAAGGAAAATACCTTGAGTTATAATGTAGTAGGTGGACCCCCATTAGTGAGTTGAGTTATAGGAGGATATGTGATGTGATACTGGATAAACAACCTCACATTAAGATGGATGAGACATGTAGTGGGGGCATCATGAGTGATAAGGGGTAAAAATTGAAATGTGGCTCATGGTTTTATTAATAGACCATACAATGAGTGACAATGTAGTTATCATGTATGAAATTAGAGACCTCATCAGATAGAGGGATTGGTATAGAGTTTAGTATAAGACCATACTCTATGTGGGAACATTTTGAAAATTTAATAAGTCACAAGACCGAGTGAATGAGTATGGGATCGTATGTGTGTCTTGAGGTCATATATATAAATTTACATAGGTTCACCCACCAATTACTTTAGTATAAGACCCTACTCTATGGGGGACATTAACAGCACTAAAAAAGTGATGATAAATGGTATATAAAATTTTGATCCCATGCCCCACCGACCCCCCTATATAAACACTTCCCACCCACCCATGCCATTATCAATGCATCCCCATACCCCTATATCAGTGTTTTAGATAATACCCTCCTCCTGTGTGTTCCCCAACCACCTGCGATTTTGGAACCGAAGACCTCCCTCTTATACATCCATCGCCTTTACCACTACTATATACTATTTTTTTTACATTTTATGATATATATATTTTTATATATATTTCATTATATTTTTAATCTATATATTTATATATATGATTATATATATTTTTATATTTTAATAAATATATTTTATATGTAAATATATTTAATTTATTAATTTATAAAATTAAATTTTTTACGTGTAAATACATTAAAAATATGTATATATTGTTATATATTGTATAATAAGTAAAATTATATTATATAAAATGATAAAATTTAAAAACCATAATATCAATATGAATGTATTAATATAGAATAAACTTAGTCCCCATAAAAAACAGAAACCCCCACCCCCCCCCCCCCCCCGTAAATGAGCTTGAAAATCCATCGAATCTAAAAAAATCAAGGTACCCCAACTCAAAACTCTGTTTTAGAGGCCTTATTGGCATTTTGGCCTTGAAAAACAATGAATAGGGTCCCCTAGGTAAATACGATAGAGAGATCATCACCGTATTCGATTTTAAATGTGGTAGAGCTTAAACAGACAACTGGATCAAAAGTTATGGTTGTTTGAAGTTTCAGTTACTTTTTCTACTTATTTGAGATCTTTTATTATTTTCTTGATTTTTTTATCCTCAAATTGATATAAAATAACTATTTCTTGGTAATAATAAAAAAATTATTAATTAAAAATAATTTTTTATCCATTTTATAATCCATTTCCACTAAATATCTTATATTTTAAGTGTAAATGCCAATTTACCTTATCTAAAACATATTTCAAAAAATATATATTATATTTATTTAAATATAAATATATTAAAATATTAATATATTAGTTTTAAGGAAATAATATTTTTCTTAAATTATACTTTTATCAACTCTTATGAAAAAAGTGTTGATAAATGAGGGTCTTTGTCAGTTCTTCTAAACAATCGCTGATAATACCCCCTCCAATCCAAACATTGTTACAAGCACTGATAAAAGACCCCATTTATCATTGCTTGAAACAAAATAACCGGTATAGGACTCCCTTTAATAATGCTAAAAACAGGTGGTTAAAGTCCCCCTTTAACAACACTTTTTTAGCACGGGCAAATGCTGTCTTTAACAGAATTTTTAGATATCACTGTTATATACCTAGTGCTCAATTAACCTAGTTATGTAGTAGTGATTGGTGGAGACATTGGGTGAGGATAAATTATAACCCTATGATTTTTTTGGTAGTTTAAAGATGGATACCATCACAATATACCATTAAGGTAAACTGGGTTCTTTGGGATATTTGTTTATATGTTAGCATTGGCCTTTTTTTATGATATATTTTTTATAATTATATTTCTTTATATATAAATATTCATGATTTATCCTTAACCAAATCATGATAGATAATTGATTTTTATTTTGAAATATTTTTTAGGATTGAATATATTTAATTATATTTTAATTTCTTCTTGAGAAAAATTCCATTGATTTATTAGTGATTATATTGACAACTCTAGTCATAAACACAAAGCTTATGGATGGTGGGATTTGGGTGGAATTCCCTTTCTCAATGCCAACATAGGGAGGATCTTTAGTGTGGGAGAATCATGTTAAAATTTGTTATATTTTCATAAAAAAAATATGGAAACTATTTTATGTAAATAATCAATGAATATTTAGTAGTTTTTTAGACATGGTCAAGCATGTAGAGGCTCCCATTGTGTGTAAAATAACTATTATTTATTAGAGTTTCCTTGAAATATGGATTTCCCAAGTTTATTGTTCTAGGATCGACCTTAAACTTTAACAACTTGTTTATTTATTTGGTTATTTAATTTCAAAATATGTTATTACTTATTTGTGCGTAAGTTTATCAGATTGTATTTGATTTAAAAAATATTTAGATTTATTATTTTAAAATTAAAAAAAATTCCAATGATTTTTTAAAGTTATTATATTATTCAAATTAGTTATGTAATCAGAAAATATATATCTTCTAATATTGTCATAGTTTCTTTGCGGTGAATAATAATATCTCTGAAAATATAATAAATCATTAAGAACATTAATGGGGATATTTATTGATGGATTGAAGGAAAATTTATAAAATAAAAAATCTTTTCCCTTTAATATAATTTTGAATGATCAAATCTTTTATCTTTTACACACTCTTAATACATAAATATAATATTATACCTATTATTGTTTTTAATTCCATTAAAAATGTATATTAATTTAAACAATAAATTTAATAAACAAAATTTAAGGCACTTTTTTCAAATCATAATTAACAACTTATAACAAAACCCTTTAAGGTTTTTAAATAAAATTAATTATCAAATTACCTTCAATCAATGCTAATTAATTATAAAATATTTCTTATTTTTTAGAACCAAAAAACACTAAATCAAATTGGACACAATCCTAAAATCAATAATAAAATATATATTCAATGTTAAGTAATTTTTTCTTCTATTAAAATGAAAAAAAAAATTAAATAAATACAGTGATTCTCATCAATAGTAACAAATGCTAACACAAAAAATTAAACATTTTTTTAAAATATTCCATAATGAAAATATATATGAAATTTTTTCTTTTAATCATGTATAAATGTATCATAAGTCACTATTCAACTTTTAAAACAGCTACTCTATAAATTCAACTCCCTTATAAAGTTACTCCTTCAATTTGACATAATAAAAAATTCAATATAACATATTTATTGATCATATAATGAATATTCATTACTATATACAATATTTTTTATTCATTTTCTACAATATTACATGAAACATCAATTTATATTCCATTATAATACATTTTATCCTTATCCATTATAACATAATTTAGATGAACCATTGGGATTTATCATTTATATTTAGAAATCATTCTATAAATAAAATTGTGAGATAATTGAAATTTGTTTCTATTCCTATATTTATATTGACATGAATGAATAAATTTACAATATTTAATGAATAAATTTACATAATGTTGAACATAAAATACATAGACTATCAATATACACCTAACCACTTATTTTAAAAGATTCAATTATCATAGAAATCTTATGACTCAAAATCTATAAAATAAAAACAAATACCTCTATGAATATTCACACACAAAAACTAAAACACAGTAAAAAATTCCTTCCAAGCATACCCATCATTTTAAATGAAAAAATATAATTATCATAAAGGTAATTATTGATTATAAAAAATGATTTTATTTCATCCCTTTCATAATATTGCACATTTTTTATTTTATTATATAAATAACCATCTAGTTTAACAGAGGAAACCACATCTAAAAAATCAATGTGATAATAATTAACAATGAAAATAAATTTATCAAAATCCAATTCGTTAATCAACATCAATAAAGAATTCATATCATTTGAATAAAATACTTATGACTCTCATTATATAAAATAATATTTTCATTCAAGTATATATTTTAGTAATTTCATATACTTAAAATTGATTTTTATCCTAGCAAAGCTACTATATTTATAATTCATGAAAATAATTGGGATTAAGATATTATTCATTACACCTATAAATATATAAACATTAGTTATTATAAAAAACACAATATATATAATAAATATATGAAAAACTATATAAATTATATAATAGTATGAAAAATACTAAAAATACAATTATATTACATAATAATAATGTTCTATTTCAGAAACAAAAAGTAATCTAGTAATATTGATCTTTTAAAAATAATACAATTTTGTAATTAAAAACTATAACAATCATAAAAAATAGAGAATAAAATAAAATTAAATAATAATGAATTATTATTTTGAAATTTTAATCACTATGTAATGCATGCACTATAACTAGAAAAAAATCACTTCATTATTTAGAAATATAACATTTTATATCATTAAAAAATATTATATACTAATTATTGGAATGATTTATTTATACTTTAAAAGGTAAAAACATGTTTCTAATTATGTATGGTCATTATCATATTATCTGGGTTATATATATAGATTGTAATTAGTATAATAGAAATGGAATATTCAACTACGATATTGGATGGCATAGAGGTGTGTCATGTGATGATGTTCTCTATGGGGCTTGGGAATTATGTACTTTTTACATATTTTGGAATAAGCTATAGAATACTATTACTAGTATAACATATATGAATAAATGTTTGTGGGATACCAAGGATAGTGATATTAAAATTTTGTAGTGGTGGATTAAATTCATTTAGAACAAACCATAGAGAACATGGAGTCAAAATGAAATTTATAATTTTGAGACTGAGTTGGATCATATGTTTTTGGAGCAGGAAGCACGTTAGTTTATTCATTAATAGTTGAAAAATATTTTAAAAGAGGATACATATACTTATTTTTTCTATAAAAAATATACAAGGAAGATGAAAAAAAATATTCTGAAATTTAAAATGGTTTTTTATTTGGAATGATTTCCATAGAAATAAAATTAAAAATTCTTAATCCAAAATGATTAATATTATTTATTGTTAGGTGGATGAATATTTTCTAAATGCGTTCCATTATTGGTTATAAATTTGATAAATGATCAACTGAACGAGGCTCATTTTGACCTCAAAGTAACAAAATTTATAAAGGGAAGTAATTCCACAAATTCCTCTTATTTAGTTACAATGAATTTAATATTTTTCTAAGGTTTGATATTCTTAATCAATATTTTTTTGATACATTTGAATAACTAGTGGAAGGGGAAATATTATTTACCACATTTTCCATTTTTTAAACCTAATTTTTTGTTGATTAGGAACACTTACTTCACTAATCAGAGACCAAATCAACAAATAATTTCAAACAACAAAAAAACAAACAAAAAACTGGGTGAAAATATAAAATTCAAATAAAATTTCAAAAAACAATAGTTGATGCTAGGCTATCAGTCAATTATATTAGTATACTATAATCTAATAGATGATATTCACATCCTAACTCAAGCACTGTGCTTCTCTCAATAACCAAGTTCATGATTCCAATCATGATCTACATCATTAGTTTCTCTTCATTGATGATGCCATTTCCACCAAAAGCTCCTTCACTAAAATATAATGAACATATTTCAAAAAAAATTCCACCATATAATAATAATCATCATCATCTCGAATGATAAACAAAAATATTACACCCCCAAACATTATGTTACCTAACAAAATGAAATACCATACCCCCAAATAGACACTAGTACGTGACCCTCATATTCACCAGAACAATACTCCCATATTACCGAAATAAAATTCCACCTATAGAACATCAACCATGAAGCTGAGGCAATAAATACTGAATACCTAAATCACAAAACAGATAATAGAGAGTGATGTTTCAAGATCTGGTGAGATCATTGAGAGGGGAGTGGGTAACTAAGTGAACCCTTTTCAATTTAAAAACATGTTTATTTTAAATAATCAAATTTGATCGATTATGATCTTAATCAACTATTTTTATTTTCTCTAAACCTTTCCCAAATTTAAGAAAAGTAAAAGGTGAAATACACAATGATTTACATGATTCAACCATAAAGATATACCCTTAATGGAATCATTTATATTCCCTTATTACATATTCATTTACTATCAATAAGAGTGGATACAATAATATAGTATAGCATCTGGCTTACATGACATGCCATTATGTGCTCCAGAATCCCATTGGAGGGTCTTTATATAATATCACACTATTCCTAGCTTCCAACGTATTTAAAATTTCATCTGTACATAACTTTTTCCCTAAAAATGAAAATGAGTTCTTTAATAGTCATCAAAAACCTTTATCCGTAGGTATTTGACACCCTCTTTACTATTTTATATTAGTGTGTCATCCATGTTATCCTATTAATATACATCATCTATCATCCTATACAATATTTATATACCATGTGCCATTTGATGATATTCCTTCTTCTCACCCTCTCCATATCATTATCATAGAAATCTTGGTGTCTACTTCTTATTATTCATTGATGTATTGTGTTTTTTGTATTAGGTCTATCTCTCATTTCTCGATATTTAGAAGTTCCCTGTTTTTAATTATAATTTGTTTCTCACTTGATTCACAAAATAAATATTTATTATTAATCTATATATAATTTTATATTCATATAATCATGATTATCATTAACAAATTTTCTTTTGAAAAAACACAATTCATGGTAGTATGAAATATTCTCACAAAATATAAACTCATTCAAATTCAATTTAAATTTAGCCTTAAGTCATAAGTTTTCCTACCACAAATGATATTTTAGTATTGAATCTTCCATTTCCCTATAAAATTTATAACTTTTAATCACCTTAATTCTTCATCCACGTGTGTGTGGACTCATGTCGTGTGACATTTTACTTTCTTCTATGGTATAACAACTTTCTTAAATATCTATCTTGAATCAATTATAACTTGATTCATTCACTTTTCTAAAATCATAAACCATTTAATGATCATGATCATTTAAACCATGAATAATATCTTTGATACATCATCTAAATTGAATCAAAACTCATAATGTATAATAAGGACATTCTTCCTCGACTTCTATTATTTCATCACAACTATTCAAAAAAATATTTTACAAAATTCCCACAAAATCAATCATAATAGTTTCCTTGAGATTCATATTCTATATAGTTCTTCACAAATTATACACTATAATTATCTTATAGGATCCTTAAAAATTATTTTATAATGATTTCACTATCTTCAAATGGTGTATTGAATTCTTTGATTCTTATTATGGTTCATTTGTACCTTATGAAGAGTTTACACTATTATAGAACCCTGAAATATCATTTTAACCTATAATGTAATCAATATAAGTTTTATCTACCCTAAAATGATCAGAAATCCTAAAAATTATAACATTTGGATGTACCCTAAGAATTTCAGTTGTAACCTATGAAGATAATTTTTTATACCTTATAATGATTGGTTTTACTCTACAAATTCCATCATATGGTTCATTCCTTTTCATTTATGAAGTATTATACATCGTAAATACATTATGATGTTTAATTTTTATACAATGTGAAGTTTATATTATACCATGTTATTTGTGATGGGTTCATTCCTTTTATATTTTTCTCATTCAATACAACATTTCTATACTTATTCAAAAATGTACTAAACTTCTTCAAGTCACATCAAGTGCTTCTAAATTTATTCAAACCAACTAAAATAATCATCTAAATGTTATCCCTGAACTAAAATATCAATGTTAATGTTTACTAAATTATGAATGGGTCTTACACACATTATTTTATTCCATATTCATGTAATAATAAATTATCCATTTTTATCACTAGCTAGACATTATAAAAAAATTATATCAAACTACTTATATTGTTATTTCATTATCAAAACATGTATTAAAAATGAATAAAAATACAATAAATCATCATAAATATAGAGTCTTCTACATGAATCTATTCATGAAATTGCATCTAGTAGTAGCAACACAAACTCCTATTCCATTTATGAAGGAAATACCTTCCATATATTTTTACACATTTACAACACATACTGATATCCTCATCTTATAATATCATCCACACTTATTGACAATAAACACAATATTTACAATTCAATTTAAATCCACCCTTTTATTTTATTTCAATACCATTAATCCTTTGTGTCAATATAGATAATTTAATTCTTTTCTCCCCACCATTGATAATAAGTGAAATAGAGTATATGAGGTTAATATCCCTCATCTTCAACCATTTTCCATGGTTCATCAAAAAAATTATTCTAGATATTTTATTTAGACTTTCTACCTCATAAAATTTAGATAGAATAATTAAAATACACACTTTATTAGAAATGATACATTATTATGTCAACTCTATTTCTATGTATAAAAAATGGCATAGAAAACAAAATTGATTTTTCCATATCATAAAATTTTTCTAATAAGAAGTTATATATGTTATTTGATTATTAGTTTTTTCTTTTATGTATTGATTGATTATATTTATCAAAAATGAAAAAAAACATCACTAATTTATAAAAATATATCAAAAATGATCAAGTGAATGATAGATAACACTCCATTTTTTAGCATTCCCACTAACCAATACTCCCACTTCGTAAACATGTTTAACACATAATATTAGAAGAAAAAAAAGTAATAAACAATCTATAATGTAGAGACTCAATTATTTTTTATGACTTTTAAATATTTCAATATATATTTACAGAGCAATTTACTAAGACGTCGTGTGATTCGGATCCCCAATATGACCGGAATTAATTTTATAAATATATTAAATATATTTACTATTTCTCTTTCATTTTTATTTAAATAATATAGTACAACTCTCAAATATTTCATTGGACAAGAAATATGAGACCACGGTTGTGTCTAGAACATGGTGTTTACCGTAGATGTGACAAAACAATTAGTTGGAATGAGATGTTTGGATCCCTAATTCGTTAGTAGTATGGTTAAGTGAATTAATTATTTAATTAAATTGTAAATTTAGTTAATTATCTTTGACCAAAGAAAGGACTATAAATAATTCACTAAAGAGAATTAATAGGTTTGGCTCACAATTTTCCCACCACCGGTGAAACTTTGATCCTCCTCCCATTGAAGAGTCCCTTTAATGATGATTAAAAACTTGTGGGTCAAGGAAAATCAATGTATGAAAACTGCAATAGATTCTTCTCATCATTGCATGAGAACATTCTTCACCAATTATCAATCCCAAATAGCGGCATGGATCTCCTTTTTTTGGTATCTGGATTAAAATCGTGAGTAGATTGATATTTTTTTCTTTGATCTACTCCACTCTCTACATCATTTTCATGTGTCCGCCTACTAAAATTAAATTATTTCCAATTTTTTTCTAACGCTAGGGTTCCCATTTTTGATTGACTTGACATGAACACTTGGCCTCAATCGGTAAACCTTTGATATTGTTGATTTTTACTCATTGTTATTCTAGTTATTCGTTGTTGGACCAATGGGAAACGAATCAGCTTTGTCGAGGTAGCTTCAAACATGATTGAACCCCCAAATTTTTTGCAGTTTCACGAATGACATGTGGATCAATAGTTTGTGGTTTGATTAATAAATGAGCGGGATGATGTTTGGTGAATGGATGATATCAGAAATGTGGGTGACTGTTTGTGATTGGGGTGGTTTGAGATTGAGTTGATAACCACTGTTTTTTTTGGTTGTGTATGGTGGAAATGTGTGGTGGGATGGGGTCGGTTTTGAGTCGTTGTTGTGTGTGGGATCTCATGGATAAGGTTGTTTGGCATGGAAATGATGATGGTTGGACTCATATCATGGATGAGGTGGTGATATGTGTTCCACGTGATGTGCATTAATAATAATAATTATTATTATTAATCATCATAATGAGTTGATAAAAATTAAAAAAGGGATTATTTTATTATATTAAATGATAATGATGGTGATGGCCTAAAATGGTTGGTTAATTAATGTAAATGGGTTTAATTTAATAAAAAAACCCATTTTTATTTAAATGGATGGGTCTATTTTTTGGATTTTTATTGAGTGATGTGTGATATTTATTAATATTAACAATAATAATAATAATAAAATGATCAAGGGTTGTTGGGGAACCATATCTGAATGCACAAGGAGAGGCCTTGTAAAAAAATTTTTGTTTGAATACTTGCACATAAGGATACTTCAAAGTGGTAGTTAAATGTTAAAAACAGTTGAAATGGAGAGGCGCATTAGTGGAATTTCGTACAACATGAAAGGGATGAGGTGATTGAATCTCATTTTTTAAATGTCTTAAAGAAAAATATATTAATAATATTATTATAATAATGTTATTATTATTTTGGGTGTCAAACCAAGAAATCTTATTTAACATTCCTGTATGGTGTCAGATTGATGTAAAGTCAGTGGAAATGTGACCATGGAACTGAGATGTTCATTTTAAGACCGATATCAGATAGCTTCTTCATACTTATGTCTCTAGAGAACGAAATAGTCCTAAATAAAAAAATTATTGTTATTGAAAAATGCTGAATCTGGAATTTCTCCCTCATACATTGTCAGAATGAAGAATCAACTATGATTTTTTGAAACTGAAATTAAGGCATACATTTCAAGACCAAATTTGGTTATTTATTTTGGGTTTGTGTCTTGGGCACACAAAGAATCATCCATGAATGATGTGGTGAGAGAATTTTTTACCATGTGTCTAATTGAGTCATGTAAATAGTATATCCTGAGCTCTTTTCCATGAGGACCACAATGGAATGTTCTGTTTGGCCATCCAAGTCCATTTTAAGAGAAATATTAGTGATGTTACATTTTTTCCATCAAACCAACAAAGAGCCTCATATTTTTATCAGGATTGTTGTTGAGACATGTCGTGTCATACCCTTACAGGTCAGGTTGTGCTACATGTCTAGAAAGCCATGTTATGTAAAGGACATGACTAGATATAAGAGTGGGACCATGTTCTATGTGGGTCCGAAATATTATGTGTACCTATTCTTGATTAAACTACAATATTTGTATGTCCTTCATTTAAACATGGATTTCCCCGTGAGTAGCCTTTCTTGATTTTTTTTCACATAGAAGGCATTAGTGCCCTTGGAAGCAGATTTTGAGGTACAACATGAGATGTTTCTAGTGTGAAATGTCATTATATGGAGCTTTATGATGGCATTGATTGGGTAGGATCATCTAAGAGATTATATAGAGATTGTATTCTGTTGTAATATTTTCATGGAGGTCCTCCATCCATTGAGAATGTACTCAGCATCATATCAGTGTAAGGTTCCTACAACTTTCTTATCAAGGTAGAAATTGTAATCC
This sequence comes from Viscum album, assembly GCA_963277665.1. Taxonomy (NCBI): domain Eukaryota; kingdom Viridiplantae; phylum Streptophyta; class Magnoliopsida; order Santalales; family Viscaceae; genus Viscum; species Viscum album. Next base: position 1,968,798,323 of record OY728150.1, read on the forward strand.
ACTATTGTATTAGCTGTAGGTCCTCTATCAATAGTGATGGTACTCTATTTTCTTATCAGGTTTTGGGTACTCTATACATGTTCTACGGATAGAGAGGGTACTCCCCTACCACTTCAGGGCACGAGTCCTCTATCCAGGGGGCAATACTCTGTTGTCCTACCTAAGCTTGGGTCCTCCATATTTTTTTACAAACACAAAGTGGAATCCCCATATTGGTATAGGTCATGGGTTCTCTACATGGATATTATACCCCCGACTATGTGTACCAATTAGGAGACATATTATGGAGTAGCTTTGGACTCACAAGGAAGAGAGACACTATCCCAACCGAGATTTGTTTTTGGGACATGACCTAAAACCATATGGGTAAGTCATTTCCACCTAGAGTGGCTAGTATCATTCATTTGTAATTGATTCCCGTAGAATTGAGGGTTTAGGGGAGATGCATGAGTGGCTGGGAATCATAGATGTACCATCTTTTGGAACTTTTGGATACTCTTCTTCTTGGATTGAACTATGATATGGAGATATCCAACTCTCTTTTTTGAGTTTCATTGACTAGGAATATATATATATCCTTCTTCAGTACCCACTCCTTAGGTTTTGGTTACTCTCCTTCTAGGAGAAGCAATGATGTGTAGGGTATGACACATGCTTTTTTGTCTAGCTTCTCATGGTTTAATGAGTCTACTATCAAGTTATAGGTTTCAAAGACTCTATGAGAAGTTCATCTTCTCAGTGTGCTGAGACCCTTGTGTTTTGACAGGTTTTCTTTAAATATTTTTTGGGTTGAGTTACACTCTTTCATTGTACCTTTTTCAATATACTAAATTCCCTCTTCAGTTTTATCTCTTAAGGCTCCCCCTTCACTCTTTCAGGGCATTATACTGGGTATTTATATACTCACTCCTTTGTGGTCTTTTCCCAACACATATTGAGTCTTTTTAAGATAACAGAAAGGTCGATCATGAACTCAAAGTAGCTTAAGGATATGGGGTTCTTAGACCATGTATGGTGGTCATAACTTGGGATCTTTGAGTTGGTCACACTCATCTGTTTTACATTTCCAGTTTTCTTTTAGGTTGGGACACATTTCCAGTTGAGCGTCTGTTTGTTCCTTTTCCTTTTAGTTTACACTATCGTACCTTGTACTTTTTAGATATCTATTCATGGTTTTTTTATTTATAGTAGTGTTTCATCTTTTATTTCATTCTCTATGAACATTTGCATTGAGTTGGCTATGTGAGTGGGTACTAGTTCTAAGGAAAAGGCCTCCTCGACTTATTTTTTCCTTTAGCACTTATCTCCACCCTCTGGCCAATGGAGGCAGGTTTGGGGTAGTTGTGGATCGAGCCACAGATTTGGGAGGGATGTGACAGATTGGTATCAGATAAAGTTCATTCCATCGGATGTTGTTCAGATGTTTCACCTTAATAGGATTATTTGTGTTTAGGGAAATAGTGTCAAAGTGTCTTGAGTGAGGCTCCTAGGACAGGGAGTCCAGTGATGGTATGGGCGGTCGACGTATCCATTCATGAGGACATTGACCACCTACTCGTCGAATCATCATGCCAAGAGATTTTTTGCAGGTATCAATGGTTATTGAATAATATAATATTGAGTCTTTGACTATCCTTCATGATTTATCTACCCATTTTTATTGATATATATTTATATAGGATCATCAAACCACTGCCCTCCTTGATAACTTTCTAGATGCCTCCACGATGATAGCCATCTTGGATACCAGCTCAAGTTTATAATGATGACCCTAAGAGTGAATAGGATTTAGTTAAGGGTCCATCCCACGCTACTTCCATATGGAAGGGTAGTAGAACCGCCACATGTCGAGAATCATATAATCCAAGTAGAGCATGATAAAGATGTGTGTTTTCTTAGTTCACTCTGCGAGTTAAATCATCAGAGACTATTGAGGTCCTACAGAGAGCCAGATCCTCTCTAAGCAAAGGATTGGCTAGAGTTATTGGTTTGTATCTTTAGACTTATTCAGATCTCGATGGATCATGTGGTAGCACTAGTAGCTATATTTTTTCAGGAAGTGGTAGGGTGTTGGTGAGTCCTAGTTATGTAGATGCACGATGAGTCGATACTCTCATGGGATGGCTTCCAGTGCCTATTTAGTGAGGAGTAATACACCTCATACTTACGCTCAATTTAGATCCATGAGATTCTGGAGCTTCATACTGGAGTGATGATGGTGATATAGTACACAACTAGATTCGCAAACCTTACATGGTACTCTCTTGACAAGATCTAGGGTGGGTACTTTCGAGAACTGAAGGTTGTGTAGGGACTCTATTGAGAGACCCAAAAATGATAAAGTGGAGCTGGTTAGACTTCCTACTAGACTACAACATTGAGATAGTCAATAATCAATGGAAGGTAAATGTTGATGCAGATTCCCTTAGTAGGAAGTCTCAGGCACGTCTTGTGATGAAAGCTTCAGAGTAGTTAACTTCCATGTGGTTGGCCCTGATGGAGCAAGAGGGTGATACTTTTCTTCAATTAATGGTTTTGAATCCTTCTATCCATGAGCATGTGATAGAGTCTCTCTTGGAAAACATAAAATACAATCTATTACGTGATCAGATATCCATAGTATATGCACTCAATGTATATTATGAAGGAGGGAATCACATCATCATGTTCTAAGGGATTTCGTGGTGGACTTTGGATAGATCGGGGAGGATCACCTACCCTTGGTAGATTTTCTATATAATAATAGCTATTAGTCTACCATCGAAATTTCACATTTTGAGGCCCTATATGTAAGACCCTGCAGGTCACCCTTATGTTTGACAGAGATTGATGAGTCATCACTTGTGAATCTAGAGTTGGTGCAGGCGAGAATGGAGAAAGAACATATCAACCATGAGAAAATGAGGATGACCTAGATCAAATTGAAGTCCAATGTAGATCTTCTTCATTGTCCCTTGTATTTTAAGCATGGAGACCATAATTTATTATGATTCAACCAATGCAAATGAATTTAGAGGTTCATCCGGGGTGGAAAGCTATCCCTGAGGTTCATTGCTCTATTCAAGAACCATCATTGGGTTGGCGAGGATACCTACTCCATCACCCCTCCCCCTCAACTATAATAGGTGCATGAAATCTTACACAGGTCACAAATGAGGAGATATGTTCATGTCCTTATGGACGTTGTCGACTGAGGTGTGTTGGACATCGAGGATGGAGCCACCTTTAAAGAGCACCATGTGGTGATTGAGGACCGACATGAGCAGACCTTTCATGCAAGGACCATCCCCTTGGTTCATGTGCTTTGGCAGCACAAATACATGAAGGCACTTTCTTGGGAGTGGGAGAGAAAAATTCAGGCCCAATATCATGAGTGGTTTTCCATGTTTTACTTTTCAAGGATGATAATCTTGAAGGAGGGAATGATATAGAGTCATTTAACCCTTATAAGACTTTGGAATAATTCTATATATATTTTATAAGCTGTAGGCTGAGACAATATGTGATTCCAAGACCCGGTGTACCCATAATTAATTATTAAAAAATATTAAATATATTTTATATTGCGTGCATGCACGATTAATTAAAGAATAATGGATAACTCTTAAATGGTTGATCAGATCCTAAATATGAGACCGTTGTTGTGTCCAGAATGTGGTTTCTACCCTAAGCGTGACATAAAATGAGTCGACACATGATTAGACAATAAAAAAATATATTTTAATTACATTTTAATGGTATTAAATGTTCATTTTTGATCTTATGGGCCTGAGTTAGTGGATTTTGATTTTGAACATCCATTCTCATCATTTGTGCACTTCATGCCTAATGTAAGCCAATTTATGCCCAACGATTCATCTAATTATAAGGAATGTAATTATCCATATTTTAATATGATATATTTTGTGAAATGTATCTTCACTTAAATTTAAACATTTTTCATTTATGGATCAATGGATGATTCATAAAGGATGATGGAGATATTTGGCGATGAAAAGAAACAATTTTAGAGAAGGCGGATTGGACATCAGCCGACTGATGACAATTTGGGGCCCTTAATACAGTCCCAATGAAACCCAAATTGCGTAGGCTACTAGAAGACATTTAGGGGAACAAATAACACTTCATGATCAAACGCTAATTCTGCCTCCATGGTGTTCATTTAGGCGGCCCAAATTAGAGATAAAATTCTAGACCAGAATCTGCGGCACAGAAAAAAATCCCACCAATTAAACCATATCTCTAAAAACATAACTTCTTTTGGGCAGAGATTTTACAGGATGTTAGGTGACATCCGGAGATTAATTTAAATCTACTATGTCCCACCCAAATTCGGCCATCTAGAAGGACTTACATGCACGTCTGTTCAGTGGAATAAAGTCGGCTGCCACCTCGGGTCAAGAGTGGAAAAGTCTCATCTCCCTTACTTTCCACCACCCTAGGCCTACCATACTCAAGTGAAATCTTTTGTACTGTTGGTGGATCGACCCAAGGCTCCCAAATGTCTATTTAAGGCATTGGTGGTGAAGGATTTTTTCATCTTGGATGCGTTGTTCAATTTTAATGTTATGCTTCGATTTTGTTGTCTCAAGTTTTTCTTTCACTTGTAAGTTGTTCAATTCACCTTAGTTTCTTAATAAAAGTTCTTATTATACTCTTATTATATTGTTATTAATATCAATTTGATACCGTTAGTTCAAGTCGTGAATTTATTCACACCAAACCTTGTGAAATAATCACACAACGGTGGATTTGTCGATTTTTGTTGTTTTTTTTTCTTCTCTATTTCCTCCCTCGTAAGTCTACTTCCCACTTCCGTTGAAGATATTTCATCAATGGAGGGATAACCCACTTATGGGTTGATCCAAGGGAGTATCAAGGGTCAGGATTGAATGTTATTTATAACCCCATTAATGTATAATCACTTATTTAATTGATATTTTTATTTGATGATTTTTAAAATATCTTCATTCTTATTGAATTTAAGGTCACACATTTCAAGTGCTAATACGAACCATTACCTTGAAGTTCTCAATAATTTGATCCTTCAAGTGAATAGGTGATTAGTATTATGGTGTTTTGGTATTAAATCAGTTATTTATGACGTTGTTTTATCTTCTTAAATGAACCCATCTCAAATTTAATAAATTGAAATCATAGAAAGGAAATATGTACAATCCACTCCAAGTGATAACCTAGGATCAACTAATTATTTTAAATTGAATTCACTTAAATCTGTTAGATATCATCTAAACCCATCTAAAATCAACCCAAGTTGGAACTTTATATCCAAAAATAGTCATTAGAATGTGCATGTCTATAGTTTACTTCTTATGTCTCTGTGGATTCGACAACCCAAGCTAGACTACAAGGATCGTTCTACCTTCATCTCTTAGGTAAATTTGAGCGAGAATCAAATTTTGTCACCGTTGTCAGGGACCCAAGTAAGTCATTTAAACACCCGTTCTATTCTCCCTCCATTTCTTCTTTTTTCATCCAAATTCTCTTATCTTGTCCCTTTCTCGTTTTTTTTCTTTTGGCGCATGTCCGCCTACACCCGTGATCAATCAAATCATCTAGTTAGGGTGGGTAGTCATGGGGTTGGGGAGTCAAGTACACCAAGGGAACTCTTTACATTAGATCCTAATCTTCCTAACACCCCCGAGTCAAAAATTGAGCCCATTTCAATGGATGGTCTTCAAAGAAACAAACTCATAAACCCGGGTTGGAACCAAATTGGAAACCCAAATGAGGAAGCCTCAAACATGGGGAATGTGATTGATCAAATCATGAATGACTACCTCAAACCTTCCTGGACCAATTCCCCCTCATTAATTAGACACAATTCCCTATGATATTCCAACTACAACTTTAAACCCCATGTCGTAAACCACCTTCCCACATTCCATGGAATGGAGTCCGAGATGACCTACCTTCACATTAAAGAGTTCAATGACATTGTAGAAACCATGTGTCCCCCACATCAACTAGAATCAGCTAAGATGAGTCTATTTACTTTTTCTTTAAATAATAGAGCTAAAAATTGGTTACACAATTTGATACCATCATCCATAATCTCTTGGTACCAACTACAAAGAGAATTCTACAAAAATACTTTCCCCACCACAAAACAATTTCTCTTAAAAAGAGTATCCAAAACATTTTTTAAAAAGAGGGAGAGTCATTCTATGAAACGTGGGAGAGGTTCAAAGACACTCTAAACATGGTTCCACACCATGGTTTTTCTATTCCAGAACAAGTGAGAATTTTCTATGAAGGGTTGGGTCTGGGGAACAAACAATTCATTGACATGAAGTGTAATGGAACATTTAAAAACAAAGAACCAAATGATGCTTACAAGTATCTAGAAAGCCTTTCTGAACAAAACCAAACATGGGGAACTTCACCTTATTCTGAAAAGACACAAATAACTAAAGTAATTCATACACATATAGAATAAGAAATGCTTAGGGCTAAACTCTCATCACTCTCTAAGAAGGTAGAAGAAATAGACCTTAGGAAAGTCCATGAAATCCAAACTGTAGACCTTGTTTGCACAATTTGTGACAAACATGACCATAAGACAGACAACTTCCCAACCATTCCATCTATCAAGGATGTTCTTTTAGGAGGACCCCCAACAGAAGTAAATTCCTTGAACTTTCATAAGCCTCAATACCAAAACAACTTCAACCCAAGGTATAATGACCACCCAGGCTTCCGCTGGAATGATAACCTACAACCTAGCCAACCATAGGGACAATATCCATACCCCCATCAGAACTGCCAAACCCATAACCAGTTCGAAACCCAACCTATCCAATACCAACAGCCACCTGTCAATTTTCAACAACCCATCCCACCACCAAAATATCCCCCCGGGATAAACGAATCTTCTCAAGCACCAACCCAAACTATTCCACAAAGCCTACTAGAACAACTGTGCAAACAAATGGAGAGGATGAACTCAGAAGCCTCTTCCCTAAAAAAAGAACTTCAAACCATCAAAACTGGAAAGGCACCCATTCCTACTCAGGCGGTGCCATTCTCAACTTCAAGGGGAGAGTCATGTTGTACTCAAACAACTCATGAACAACTAAAGGTTGTGACTGTTTTAAGAAGTGGGAAATCAATTGAGAGACCTAAACAACTAATTCAAAACCCACCTGAAGATTCAAACTTGGATGAAAATTCAAATGAACCAAATGATAAAATAGAAAAACACGATAACATTGTCAAAGAAACAACTCTTCAACAAACAACCCCACAACCTGCACCATTTCCTCAAGGCATGAGGGGGAAAACCAAGCTTGGATTGAGTGAAACATTGAGGGAAATCTTCTCACAAGTTAAGTTGAACATTCCCCTTTTTGATTCCATCCAGACCATACCTTCCTAATCAAAGTACCTTAAGGACTTGTGCACTTTTAAAAGAAAATTTTCACATAAAATCCAACTCCTTTTGGCTGCTAATGTGAGTACCACCATTCAAGGGACCATCCCTCATAAGTTGAAAGACCCAGGTTTCCCTTACATCAATGTTGAACTAGGAGAGAGAAAACTTGTAAAGGCCTTGTGTGACCTAGGTGCTAGTGTCAATCTCATCACATATGTTGTGTACTTCCAGTTAGGACAAAAAGAACTCCAACCCACGTCTATCACACTTCAACTTGCTGATCATAGAATTAGGGTTCCAAATGGGATTTTAAAGGACGTTCTGGTAAAGGTTGATAATTTCATCTACCCTGCTGACTTAATTATCCTTGACAACCATCTAAACTTATGAAATAAGGAACAAACCCCAATTATCTTTGCTCGTCCCTTGCAACAATCAACTCTGTTATCCGAGTCCGAAATGGGGGCATGACCATCACCTTTGGAAACATGAGTCTAGACTTGAACATATATAATGAAAGCTCACAAATAGGGGATGACACAGACATTCACGACGTAAACATGAAAGGAAGAATTTATATTGAATCCATAGAACACAAAGGAATATTTGATGAGTGTTTAAATCAGGATGAGATTGATTTCCTTTTTTCATATGAAGGAAGTTTATCTCCTTAGATTGAATCATTTTTAAATTCCTCTTATGATGAAGTCTTAGGTCCAACAATTAGTGAAACCTTTCAAGAAACCACTATCATGGAGACCAATCAAACTTCCTTCCCTAAATCTGATCAAACCAATCTTGTAGCTGAAACTTCTATATGTGGGGAATCAATCCTATATGAAACTCTAAAAAAAGAAATTGATCTTGATCCAATGTCCAAATATTCTGCAGAAATTATGAACCAAACTGATCATGAATTGAAGGAACATGTTGCTACACTAAAGTATGCCTTCCTAGGGGACAATCAAACACATCCTATTGTAATTTATTCTTCTCTTGAATCTAGTCATGAGAGGATGCTTCTAGATGTCCTTAGGAAACATAAGAAATCCATTGGTTGGACCATGTCTGATATTCCTGGGATTAGCCCACTTATTGGGATTCATAGGATAGTTCTAGAATATGATTCAAAGCCATGTCGTCAAACTCAATGCCGACTCAATCATAATATCACGGAGTTAGTAATGAAGGAATTTCTAAAATTGTTAAAAGCTGGTATCATATATCCCATAGCTGAGAGTGAATGGGTGAGCCCAATCTAAGTTGTTCCAAAAAAGGCTGGAATCACAGTGATAACCAATGAGGATGGAGAGATTCTTCCAACAAGGGTGAGTAGTGGATGGAGGGTCTGTATAGACTATAGGAAGCTAAACTCATTCACCAAGAAGGACCATTTCCCCTTACCATTCATTGACCAAGTCTTTGAGAGAGTGACGGGTCATTCCTTTGATTGTTTCTTAGATGGGTACTCAGGGTACAATAAAATTGAGGTCTCCCTAGAGGATCAAGTGAAGAATACATTCACATGTCCATTCGGTACCTTTGCCTTCAAACTCATGCCCTTTGGTTTATGCAATGCTCCTGGAACCTTCCAGAGGTGCATGATGGGAATCTTCTCAAACATGGTATGGGATTTTCTAGAGGTCTTCATGGATGACTTCTCTGTGTTTGGGGATACTTTTGAGGGATGTCTACGAAATGTAGAGAGAGTATTGTCAAGATGTGAAGAAAAAAATCTGGTCCTAAACTGGGAAAAATGTAATTTCATGGTTAAAGAGGGACTAGTTCTAGGCCATCTGGTCTCAGGTAGGGGGATTGAAGTTGATAAAGCCAAGGTTGACATCATTCTTCACCTTCCATAACCCAAAACTGTTAAGGAAGTGAGGTCTTTCTTAGGACATTCTGGTTTCTATAGAAGATTCATTAAAGACTTTAGTTCAATCTCTCGTCCCCTTTGTGCTCCCCTAGTAAAGGATGCTCCATTGGTTTGGACAGAAAGCTGTGAGGGTTCATTATCAACCCTCAAATCCTCTCTCACCTCTTCCCCCATCATGAAATCTCCAAATCAGAACCTTCCCTTCGAACTTATGTGTGATTCCAGTGACTTTTCTATATTAGTTGTGTTAGGAAAACGTTGTGATAAAAATTCTTATGTCATTTATTATGCAAGAAAATACTTAAATGATGCCCAAATCAAATAAACCACCACTGAAATGGAGTTACTTGCTATTGTGTTTGCCTTAAAGATGTTTTGGTCCCACCTCTTAGGATCCCCCATCACTGTGTTAACTGGCCATTCTGCACTAAAATACCTCTTCCAAAAACAAGATTCTAAGGCTGGACTAATTAGGTGGGTCCTTATCTTACAAGAATTTGACCACAAAATCAATGATAAAAAGGGTGTTGAAAATGTTGTATCTGATCACCTCTCTATGATGTAATTCAAAGACAAATCAAATCACCTTTATGTGTCTGATTCATTTCCTTATGAACACTTATACTCTGTGAGTGACTACCCTTGGTATGCTGACATAGCCAATTTCTTAGTTACAGGAGTCGTTCCAAAATTCCCAGGGACACAAGCTCGACGGAAGTTTCATTCTGATGTCAAACACTATGTGTTTGATTATCCTTACCTATTCAAGTTATGTCCTAATCAAATCATTAGGAGATGTGTTCATGAGTCTGAGCAAGAGTCCATTCTAATATTATGTCATGTGGAGGCATGTGGAGGCCACTTTTCCACAAAGAAAACCACTACAAAGGTCCTCCAAAGTGGTTTCTACTGGCCTATCCTCACTAAGGATTCCTACCAACTATGTAAAAGTTATCCTCAATGTCAAAAATTAGGATCCATTACCAAAAGGAATCAAATGACCCTCACTCCCATTCTGGTTGTTAAAATATTTGATTGTTGGGGAATTGATTTCATGGGATCCTTCCCAAACACTATGGGATACCTCTATATCCTTTTAGCTGTTGATTATGTCTCAAAATGGTTTGAACCCATTCCCACCAAGTCTAATGACCATTATGTTGTGATAAAATTTCTGAAAGAGCACATTTTTTTCTCGATTTGGAATTCCTTGGGCTATGATCAGTGATCGAGGAACCCATTTCTGCAATCTCCCATTCTATTAACACATGTATAAGAATGGTATTTCTCATAAATATTCCATTGCATACCATCCCCAAACCAATGGTCAAGATGAGTTAGCAAATAGGGAGATTAACCAAATTCTTGAAAAAACTGCCAGCCCCTCTATAAAAGATTAGTCTGAAAAACTCTTAGATACTCTTTGGGCATATCGTACAGCATTCAAAACCATCCTAGGAATGTCACCATATAGGTTGGTTTATGGAAAAGCATGCCATTTACCTATTGAAATTGAGCATAAGGCATTTTGGGCAATCAAAAAAATGAATTTTGAAATTTTTTAGCCAAAGAAAAGAGGAAATTAGATAATAATGAACTTGAGGAACATAGTATTAAGGCTTATGAAAATTCAAGGATAAATAAATCTAGAGTTCAAGCCTACCAATCTAGGAATATCAAAGTTAAACATTTTGAATCGGGAAAATTTATGCACTTGTATAGTTCAAATCTTTATTTACACATGGGAAAGTTAAGGTCTACATGATCAGGTCCATACATAGTGCATAAGGTGTACCATGGTGGGGCAGTAGAGATTCAAGATCCCATAAGTAGTTAAATTTTCAAGGTCAATGGTCAATGGTTAAAACCATTCATTGGATAATTTAATAAAAAGGAAATATAGGTGGAGTTCACTGAACCAACCAATGAACCAAACAAAATGATTGATTTAGGATCCATGTCGGGCTAATGATGTTAAAAAAAGCGCTGCATTGGGAGGCAACCCATGGTTTTAATGTTTTCAATATTTTTGGAATAATTTTTTTTATTAATCATTTTAATATTTTAAAAAAATAGACTGTTGATCTGTTCTTCTGTTATGAGTATGGATGGGTACGAAAGGGGAGCACCATATTCATCTGTGTCACGTTGTGTGATCCCAGAGTACTACCTTACCCAGAAATTGAAAAGAAGACAATGTATCATCAGTTGATTTCAAAAAAAAAAGGAAACCCATAAAAATGATGAGACATATTATTAAATAAATTGTTGTGTTGTTTGTTTTATTTGGTATATTCTTGTATGTATGTTTTAGGGACTATTTTTTGGTGATGCATATTTAATCAAGGAGGTTCTTACATCTCCCATGAGACCAAAGAGTGATTTGGGAGCACCAAAATCATAATTATGAATCCACCAGGTGAACTTGTTCCATGCCCTTTCCAACACATTTCCCCCCACCCACTTCTCCTCTATTTTATTTTAACGAAACTAGGGACAATTTCATTCAAATTTGTGGGGTGTGGAAACAAAATGATTGTAAAAAAAACAATGATAAAATAAAGTAATGTAAAATTCTTTTATAATTCATATAATAACATCTTTTCTCACATTAAAACTACATAGAAAATAATTTTTATTTCCTTGAATCTTATTTAAATTCATGATTATGTTTAAAATCATTGATTTTGGAAGTTTGGTTGTCCAATGAAAATTTTCATCATTTTTATTTTCATCCAATAAATAAAAATGCCACAATGCACGTCCACTAGAATGTGGGTACTAATTTGAATTTTTGGGGTCCCAAAATAAATAGCATAGGCTGGTTTGATTTTTATGAATAATATGAGTATTCAAAAAACTAAAAAAATAAAAATAAAATAAAATAAAAATTTGCGTGTAGAGCAATGGATTGATAAAATGCGAGGCTTTCGGCACTTGGGGATCGTGAATCCTGATTTTTCTAGACCTGAGTTTTTCACTCTATCTCTATTTATGGTAATATGACTTTGTTTTTTATTACGTTAACTCGAGATGATGCCCAAGTATGTGAGCTTCAATTGGTGCCCTTAGGTCTTTGAGTCTGGGAGTCATCAGCAAAGTCATGCTACATGGGTTAATTTGATTAACTGAAATTTCAATTACAATGGAAATATTGCAAAAAAAAATACAAAAAAAAGTAATGAAGAATACTCATATTAGGATTAAATGATATTTCACCTAGCGCTTCCATGATTTCCCATTTGAATGAAAATGAACCCCCATATCTATTGTGATTCACAACACATCATTTCACCTAATTGAGTTGGATGAAGTATGATGATGGATTTGATCAAAGGAATGGGCTTGTGATTGGGATATTATTTTAAATTTATCTTGTTTTAAATTATTTCCATAGGTTATAAAGATATAATTGTGTGCAGTATACATTTTGAGCACTATTTGTTATAATATGTTTGAAGAAAAGAATTCAAATAAAATCATTGAATTATTTTCTCGAGACTAGAAAAATATCAATTTAGGGGGTGTGATTATCCAATAAAAACATATATGTTAATTACATTTTAATGTTATTAAGTTTTCATTTTTGATCTTATGGGCCTGAGTTAGTGGATTTTGATTTTGAACATCCATTCTCATCATCTGTGCACTTCATGCCTAATGTACATCAATTTAGGCCCAATGAGTCATCTAATTCTAAGGAATGTAATTATATATATTTTAATTATATATTTTTTGAATTGTATCTTCACTTGAATTTAAACATTTTTCATTCAGGGATTAATGGATGATACATAAAGGATAATGGAGATATTTTGTGATGAAAAGAAACAATTCTGGAGAAGGAAGATTGGACACCAGACCATTGATGAGAATGTGGGGCCCACAATACAGGCCCAATGAATCCCAAATTTCTCATCCTACTAGAATACCTATATAGGAACAAATAACGCTTCAGGGTCCAATGCTAATTCTGCATCCATGATGATCATTTAGGCGGTCCAAGTTAGAGATAAAATTCTGGGCCAGAATCTGCGGCCGAGAAAAACATCCCACCAATTAAACCATATCTAGAAAACAATAACTTTTTTGGGCTGATATTTTACAGGATGTTAGGGGACATCCGGATATTAATTTAAGTCATCTATGGCCAACCCAAATTCGGTCATGTAGAAGTACTTACACGCACTTCTGTTTGGTGGTTGAAATCTGGATGCCACATCGGGTCAAGGGTGGAAAAGTCTCATCTCCCTTACTTTCCACCACCCTAGGCCTACCATACCCAAGTGGGATCTTTTGTACTGTTGGAGGATCGACCCAAGGCTCCAAAAATGCATATTTAAGGTAGTGGAGGTGATGTAGTTTTTCATCTTGGATGCTTTGTTCAATTGTAATGTTATGCTTCGATTTTGTTGTCTCAAGTTTGTCTTTCACTTGTAAGTTGTTCAATTCACGTTAGTTTCATAATAAAAGTTCTTCTTGTACTATTATTATATTTTTATTAATATCACTTTGATACGGTTGGTTCAAGGTGTTAATTTATTCACACCACACCTTGTGAAATTATCACACAATAGTGGAGTGATCGATTTTTGTTGTTTTTTTCTTCTACATTTCTTCCCTCGTAAGTCTACATCCTGCTTCCATTGAAGCCATGTCATCAATGGAGGGTTAACACACTTATGGGTTGGTCCAATGGAATAGAAAGGGGCTGGATTGGATGTTATTTATCTCCCCATTAATGTATAATCACTTCTTTAATTGTGATTTTCATTTGATGATTTTTAAAACATCTTCATCCTTATTGAATTTAATGTCACACATTTCAAGTGCTAATACGAACCTTTACCTTGAAGTTCTCAAAACATTGATCCTTCAAGTGTATAGGTGATTAGTATTATGGTGTGTTGGTATTAAATTAGTAAGTGATGACATTGTTTTATCTTCTTAAATGAACCCATCTCAAATTTAAGAAATTGAAATCATTGAAAGGAAATACGTCCAATCCACCCCAAGTGATAACCTAAGATGAACTCATTATTTTAAATTAAATTCACTTAAATCTATAAGATATCCTTTAAACCCATTTAAAATCAACCCATGTTGGCCAATTCATAGCCAAAAACAGTCCTCAGAATGTGCATGTCTATAGGTTACTTCTTAGGTCTCTGTGGATTTGAAAACCCAATCTAGACTACAAGGACCGTTCTACCTTCAACTCTTCGGTAAATTTGAGCGAGAATCAACACGGGATGTTTATACCCCATACACGTTGGCATTGATGTTTTTTGAATTAATTATTACATTTTGTCTGAATAAAGGTCTATAAATAAGTTTCTATGGAGAATTTTTAAGGTTGACACATAATTCTCCCACAACCGGAAAAGTTCTCCTCCTCCTCCATTTGAAGAACCCATTTGATTATGATAAAAACCTATCGATCAAGGATAATCGAAGACTGAAAAATGCATCAGCATCTTCCGATCATTGCGCAAGTTCATTCTTCACCAAAGATCGATCCAAAATAGGGGTAGGACTCATCTTTTGTGTTTTAAACATCTACTTTAAAATGTTGAGTATATTAATATTTTTTCTTCGTTCTATGCCCATTTTTTTAGACTTTTCATGTGCCAACATACTGATATTTATTGATTGTAAATTATTTTCTAACCCCAGGATCTCTGTTATTGATCAACTATCCAATAGAAATTGACATAGATCTGAAAAATATCTTTCATGGTGCTTTTACCCCACCGTTCTTCATTTCCTTCATCACTGGACAATGAGGTCATGAATAGACTTTGTCAGGGAAGGTTCGAATGAAGTCAAAACCCCAAATTTCTAATGATTTTATGATCAAAATGAATATCAATGGTCTTGGGACACATTGATAAATGATTGGGGTGATGTTTGGTGAACGGATCAGATCAGCACTGCAGGTTCATGTTTGTGATTGGAGGTGGTTTGAGATCAGGTCGATAACCCATGTTTGTCCAGGTTGGCATGCATCGAAGACATACGGTGTGACGGGGTCAGTTTTGAGGAGAGGATGTGTGTGGGATCTCATGACGAAGGCTACTTAGTGTGGACATGACGATAGTCAGACTCAAATCTCCAACGAGGTAATCATATGAGGTCAACAAGATGTGTGTTAATAATAATTAATAATAATAATAATAATCAGAACCAGTTGATAAAAATTAAAAGAATAATTTTTTATTATTATTATATTAAATAATAATAATGAAAGTGGCATTAAATGTGTTTTTAATTATATAAAATGAGTTTTATTTAATAAAGAAAATTTGTTTTAAATTAAATGGGTGGACATGTTTTGGTTATTTGTATTAATCAGTGTATGATAGTTGTTGTTTTTGACAAAAATTCTAATAATAAATTGATGAAGGGTTTTTTGGCGTGACATACGTATACATGAAACGTGAGGCCTTATGAAAATGGGTATTTATCATCTTTAATTCCCTGAAATAATGTTTAATCAAGTCAGAGTCTAGGATATTGACACTTTGATTTTTTTTCATGCATTTTAAATTATGTAAGGGAATGAAGTGAATGGTATATTGGTCTTGAATTAAAAAATATTGTGGCATATTTTCTCCCTCAATCCAATAAACTAAATCTCGGCTCTCAAATATATAATATAATATTATATATTAAAAAAATAATATAAATTCTAATATGTTTTAAAATAGAATATTTATTTAAAAGATATTATATTTTTCTTATATAAAAAACTATTATAATATTCTAAAAAATGATCAAATAATATCTGTTTTCAATTTTTTGATTATTTTCGTAAAATTAATATATTTTTGTTAATATTTTTAAGTGTATTCATTTTTTTAAAACAAGTTAAAAACTAATGTGTTTATTTTCTATTAAAATAAATTAAATTTGTAATTGAAATATATTTTTTTTAAAAAAATAGGTTAAATATTTTCAAAAAATTAAAAATATATATCTGATAAAAATATACTTTTTAATTATTTGGAGAAAAATAAATAGATTTTCTTTGATATATTTAAAGTCATATGTTTTTTTAATGATAAAAAGAATATTGAGTTTAATGTATTGTACATAAATTAATTATTTTAAATGAAATGAAATCTCTATGTAAAAAATTGCTTATTCCATTTAAAAAATAAAAAATGATTTATATTAAAAAAAATAGTTTCGTTAAATATTTTACTAAATCTAAAAAAATGTATTAATATTTTCATAGAAATGCAATTTTTTTAAACGTATAATAAATATTTGTTCTTTAGACCAAATATATTATTAAAATTTTACTATTCATCTTAAAATATGTGATGTATTCAGATGTATAAAAATTAATGTTCTATGTGTAGGTACTGAATCTATATTTCTATAAACATAAAATATTATTATATAATTAGAAATTGTTAAAATTTTATTTTAAAATTTATAATTTTATTATTATTATTAATATATAAAATTTTCATAAATTTATTTAAATAAATGTGTTTCCATAATAGGTTAACAAATTTCATTTTAACCAATAATAATTAATCAAAAAAATTAACTAAAAATTTTTAGGAAAAAATTCTTGGTGGTTTCTATAAAATTACTCTAGAAATTTTTAGTCAATATCGTCAATGAATGTAACATAACAAATTTATAATGATAAATTTTATTTAAAAACTTCACAAGAAATTTTCTAGTTAAGTCAATAAAATTTTTATGAAGTCGTTTTCTTTGAGTTATCTGGTTTATTTTTTTAGTGATTTTTTCATTAAGATCAGTGTAAGTTTCTAGTTCACACTGGAATGTTCTAGAGGAAGTTTCCCTAAAAATTTTTGTTTAATTTTCACTATAATTTCTAGTGGAAGCTTCATTGAAATTTTACATGGATGTTTCACTAGGATTTCTGGTGGCACCATCTCTGTTATACTAGATATTTAAGTAAAAATATAATTTTTCTATAGTGTGAAACATTCACTAGAACATCCATGGAAACATCCATTGTAATTTGAACTTAATGGATTTATAATTGTTATTAATACAGATTTTGTAAAGAATATATTAAATATATATGATAAGTGCGTTTTTTATAAATTTTATTTTAGGTGTAATTTAATATTTTATTATCATTTTTCATCATATATAATATAAATCTTTAAATGGTACATTATATTTTATTTATAATAATTATGAAACAAATATAATACATATATATTATTATTGAATTTATTATAAATATATTTATTAAAATTTAATTTTTATTAATATATTATATGGTTTTATAAATATATATGTTTTTTGTATTGTAAAACTTCCACTGGAATTTCATTTGGAGCATCTATTGAGACTTCCATTGGAACATTAACTTGATTTATTTATAATTTTCATCAATAATGATTTTATAGAAAAATATATTAAATATATCTTATAAGTCTAGTTATTATAAATTTAGATTTAGTTATAATTTCATATTTTATTTACTTTTTTATTAATATAGAATATACATTATTACATAGAAATATTATATTAAATTTATAAAAAACAAGCAAATAATATAATAAATATAGTATATAATTTAATTTAAAATTAATTTATTTATTAAATTTAATTTTTATTAATATATTATTTAGTCATATAGATATATACATTTATTGTATTGTGAGACTTTCACTAGAACATCAATTGCATTATGGATCAACCATTAGAATATATATTTTATTCAGGTATTATATACATTTTTAAATGGAAAAATATTTTGTTTTTATAAAATTTATATAAAAAGGGAAATACATATTTTATATAACTGCATTTAATGTAAATATATTTATCAAAATTTAATTTTTATTAATATATTATATGGTCTTATAAATATATATAATGTTGTATTGTGGAACATTCATTGTAAAATCAATTGCAAATTCTAGTGGAACATCCACTAGAACTTTCACTGGAACTTCCAGTCGAACTCTTAATGGATTTACAATTTTCATTTATACATATTTTGTAAAAAATGTATTTAATATATCTTTTAAGTTCATTTATTATAAATTTTACAATATATATATATATTATTTATATTTTTATTCAAGTATTAAATACATTTTTAAATAATAAATTATAATATTTTAATAAAATATATTGAAAACATTTAATACATATTTATATAATTTCAATTAATAAACATATATTTGTTAGAATTTAATTTTTAATAATATATTTTATAGTTTTATAAATATATTCTTTTGCTGTATTGTAGAACACCTATTGGAACTTCCACTAGAACGTTAAGTCAAACTCTTAATGGATTTACAAATTTCACTTATACATATTTTGTAAAACAATTATTTGATATATGTTCTATATACCTTTATTATAAATTTTCATAAATATATAAATTTTATTTACATTTCTATTCATGTATTTTATACATTTTTAAATGGTAAATTATATTTTTTTTATAATATTTATGTAAAAAAGTTAATACATAATTTATATAATTTCATTTAATACAAATAAATATATTAAAATTTTAATTTTAATAATATATTCTATAGTTTTATAAATATATACTTTTATTGTATTGTGGAACAACCATAGTAACATCAATTGGAAATTCCACCAGAACTTCCACATGAACTTCCAATTGAACTCATAATGGATTTATTATTTTTATTTATATATATATATTTAAAAAAAATTATTTAATATATCTTCTAAGTACATTTGTTATAAGTTTTCTTTAATATATACATTTTTTCATTGTTATTCATGTATTATAAAAAATTTTAAATAGTAAATTATATTGTTTTTATAAAATATATGTAAAAAATATAATTCGTATTTTATATAATTCCATTTAATATAAATTTAATTATTAAAATTTAATTTTAATTAAAATATTCTATAGTTTTATAAATATATGCCTTTTTGTATTGTGAAACATCCTTTGTAACTTCAATTAGAACGTCTAGTCGAGCTCTTAATTGTTTTATAAGTGTTATTTATAAATACTTTTAAAAAAAATATTTAATATATCATTTATGTTTATTTATTATAAATTTTTCTAAATATATACATTTTATTTTCATTGTTATTCATGTATTATATTCGTTTTTAAATCGTAAATTATAATGATTTTATAAAATTTCTGTACAAAATTAACACAAATTTTAAATAATTTCATTTAATATACATATATTTATTAAAATTTATTTTTTATTAATATATTCTATAGTTTTATAAACATATAATTTTGTTGTATTTTGGAACATCTATTTGATCTTCCACTGGAACATCCACTCAAACTTCCACCGGAACTTCCATTTAAAATCTTAATGGATTTATAAAAGTAATTTATATATATTTCACAAAAAAATGTATTAAATATAAATTCTATGGGTATTTATTATAAATTTTCATTAATATACACATTTTATTTATATTTTTATTCTTTTATTATATAAATTTTTAAATGGTAAATTGATTTTTTTTAAAATATGTAAACAATGTAATACAAATTTTATATAATTTCATTAAATATAAATAAATTTACTAAAATTATATTTTTATTAAAATATTCTATAGTTTTATAAATTTATAATTTTTCATGATGTGGAATATCTATTGGAACCTCAATTGGAAATTCCACTGGAACATCCACTGGAACTACCACTGGAACTTCCACTAGATCATCTAGTCGAACTCATAATAGATTTATAATTGTTATTTATATATATTTTGGAAAAAATATATTTATATATCTTAAATGTGTCTTTATTATAAATTTCTCCAAATATATAAATCTTATTTACATTTTTATTCATGTATGATGTACATCTTAAAATTTTAAATTATATTTTTTTATAAAATTTATGTTAAAAATGTAATATATATTTTATATAATTCAATTTAATATGAATATATTTATTAAAATTTAATTTTTATTAATAAATTATATAGTTTTATAAATATATACTTTTTTATTGTGGAAAATCTATTGGGAATTTAATTAGAAATTCCAATTGAAATACAACTCGAACATTCATTCAAACTCTTAATGGAGTTATAATTTTTCTTATACATATTTTGTAAAAAAATATATTTAATATATCTTCAAAGTGAATTTATTATATATTTTGTATATATATACATTTTATTTACATTTTTATTCATGTATTATATAAATTTTTAAAAAATAAATTATATTGTTTTTATGAAAACAAAAATTAAAAACATTAATACATATTTGATATAATTTCATTTAATATAAATATATTTCATAAAATTTAATTTTTATTAATATATTCTATAGATTTATAAATATAGAATTTTTGGTATTTTGTAACATTTCATGGAACATCAATTGAAAATTCCACAAGAAATTCCACTCGAACTCTTAATGGATTTATAATTTTTGTTAATATATATTTGGTAAAAACATATTCAATATATATTTTAAGTGTATTTTTCTGACTTTTTTGAAACATATAAAGTTTATTTACATATTTAATCATGTATTATATATATTTTAAATTGTAAAATATATTGTTTTTTATAAAATTAATTTAAATAAATTTAATATATATTTTATATAAATAAATTTAATATAAATATATTTATAAAGATTTAAATTTTATTAATATATTCTTTCCTTTAATAAATATATACTTTTTTTTCCTGTGCAACACTACGGGAATATCTACATTACTTCCACTAGAACTCTTAATGAATTTATAATTGTTATTTATATATATATTTAATAAAAATATATATCTTGAATATATATTATAAATATATTTATTATAAAATTTCCTAAATATAAGCATTTTTTAACATTTTTATTCATGTATTATATATATTTTTAAATGGTAAATTATATTATTTTCATAAACTATATTCAATAAAAATGAAATATTTATTTTATATAATTGAATTTTATATTAATATATATATAATTATTTAATTTTTATTAATATATTCTGTATTTTTATAAATCTATACTTTTTTTGTATTGTAAAACTTTCACCAGTAGCTCAAATTTCACAAGATGATTGCAGGGTAATGAAAAAATCTGCAAAGAGGAATGGGAATTCCACTTAATTTGAGAAAGGATTCTACCCAATTTCCTTTAAAGAATTGGACAAAATATGGAGAATACTCAATATTGGAAAAGGACCGACCGGACCGCGTACCGGTCCAACATTGATGGTACGCGGCCGGTTCAGCGAGTCGCTCCCTCTGTAGACCAACATCGATGGCGAAACGGAGGCGGGAACCACTACATGGGCGCAAAGCAGGATGTGCAACATGCAGGTCCACCGTCACGAATCGCCCAAGCCGCGAAACACGCCAACTGGCCCAGAGCGCACGCGTTGTCGTTCGTGGAATAGAGGCGGAGCCCTGCACGGCCGTAAAGCACCCCCCGAACCGATTTGGTTCGCGGGTGGGGTGCATTCAATGCACCCCCACCCCCACCCCCACCCCCACCGCGCGCAAGTTACGGATTGACCAAGTCACCCGTAAACCGGGTTTTCGGTCATGGGCCTACGTAAAAGGTGCTGCATGACCATGGATACATCTCTTTCACCCCTCTATAAAAGGACATCAAGGGGGAGAAGAAGGGGGCGATCAGATTTGGGTAGAAGGATTCGGAGATCAGGGGATCGATTGATCGGACTCCATCGGTGAGAAGGCTTGGAGATCGACTTCTGAAGGAAGGATTCCAGAGGAATGAGCTTAGTATTTCGCGAAAAACGAAGTTCCAATTCACGAACCAGAACAAGTATAAAACTGGAGACGAATTGATAAGGAACCGATAAATGCATAACAAATTGGTGAACCGCGAACTTAAAATAAAAACCTTGAGCCATGGCCCCTCTGCGGATGTACTTCCTGCAGACCAAGGATTTTATGCCCCTTTTTCAATCCGACACACCGCGTATCACCCTCCTACACGGGTGGAGATCTGACCGGCAAACCCTTGACCGGCATTTCCCCTAGCCACAGCTACTCACGCTGACTCCACAGCGTACCAACCTGGTACACGGGTCGAACCTGAAGCCCTATACTGCCCTGGTACGTGGGATTCCTATCAGTCTGCATACCACCATGGTACTCAGATGGCCTCTCTATCCGCGTAGCACCCCCATACGTGAAGGGCACCACTCCTCATGCACCTATGCATCCCGCCAACTCCTTCGATGTTCCCATTCCCCGATCAAGATAAAACCCTTCCAATATAGCTCGATCCTTCGCAATCACTTGATTGGCCTATTCATCGGCCTCGAGCCAAGGCCTCTACTGAAGCCACTAGACTCGTATGATGGAACCTTCAGGCGCATCAGCGCGCCACTTTGAGTTCAAATACCCACGATATGCATGGACAAAGGGGTTGCCCGAGCTCTTGAGTGGATTCCTGAGGCATTCCTGGGTTCACATTCCCACGGTAGTGCAGGGTTCGAGCCCGAGACTTCCCTTTGTGCCTCTCCACTTACCAGGGTTGAGGGACCCTACTCGCGTTTTCTTTTGACGAGCTCCACCGATGATCACTTCTCCCCTCTCTTGTGAGTGGATGGGCATCCCTCCTAGAGTAAGCCCCACGCCATCCTCGTCGGAATCCAATGGACCTTCCCCTCCCAACACGGAAGGTTCATTGCCCCACTGTGCGACTCCTACCTTCCTCCAACATTAGGGAGAAGGAGAGTCCAGTGGTCTCGGCCTTCTCCTCTGCTTTTCATCTTCCTCTCGTTCCCTCAGTAGGGAGAATGTGCGAGACTTTCCACGTCTGTAGCATTCTCTTGTTTCTCACACCGATCATGACTCACGTGGACTTGGAGATTTGTGATGGCCATGGCGTCTTCACAACGACGGCCCTCAAAACGAACTACATGGGTTTTGATCCCTATATCCTAAGTAGGGTACGTAGGAAGCCTCTCTAAGGTTCAATTCCAATTCGGTCCACTAACCATGTGTAAGTCCCAATCATGCCCCTCAAAACGAACTACGTGGGTTTGGATCCCTGTCTCCGAAGCAGGGTATGTAGGAAGCATCCCCAAGGTTCAATCCCAATTCGGGCCACTAACCATGTGTAAGTCCCAATCATGCCCCTCAAAACGAACTACCTTGGTTTTGGTCCCTATTTCCAAAATAGGGTACGTAGGATGCGTCCCCGAGGTTCAATCCCAACAATAGAAAACTATCACGTAAGCCCGTATCACGGGATCGATCCAATTGATCAAGTCATTATCTGTCCTCCCCTGGATGATAATAAACTCCAGAGTTTCCATATATGAGGCTTTAAACCAGTGCCTTCTCAATGAGTCCAAACTCCTTGGAGTTATTAATTCAATGAGCGATGGTAAACCTCAGGCCTAAATGATTCTGAATCCCTGCGTTCAGCAGACCATTTGCAACTAAGAGTAATTCGTGGATACTATGCTTGGGTATAAACCAAAGATTCGCAAACATATGAATACGTCTTAAATCTATAAGAGCGTCCCAGAAAGGGAAATAATTCCCCCCAAAAGGGTGCAATGATCCCGAATTCCCATACTCTCGACCAATGTGAGTTATTAAGTGCTTCTTGCCAAACCACACAGTGAATGCCTACATTTGGAAAGCAGGTCTTCATATTTTTGGATATGGAACCGTTGGGTGTTTCGAAACTAAAATGGTGCACCTGATGTGAATGATTAAACAAAACCCAACCGTCTCTAATCAACCGTCAGGTAGCACATGTCTTCTCACCATCGGTCGAAACAAAAATGGTGAACCTGATGTGAATCTTTAACCAAGCATGATGGATTTAACCTGACCCCACTCTGCGCCCCAACATACTAATAGGGAAGGCCAAGCAATGTCATTAATTACACATGGTATTATGAGATGCTTATTTGACAGTTTTTTTGTTTGTATTTGTCAAAATATTTTACAGGTACCAATCTGACCTCCCTTCATTCCAATGGAATCACAGAGGAACTCACATACACATACTTAAAACAACGCAATAATAAGACATCCTCAACAACGAAGGACCCCGTCACCTACTCAGCTTATTCAACGTTGGGTCTCGGATGCTTTGATTCGAGAGTACCACTTGAACAGTGTTGTCCCAACGGTGGAGGCATCCATGCATGCCTTCCAATCCGCCAAGACCCGTCGGTCTCCTGCCCAGCAGCAGCCGCAAAAGTAGATCCATACAGCTCATATTGGTGTCTCAAACCTTTTTGGGAGTCTATCCCCGGAATGAGACAACGTGTACCTCCCTTATCTTAGGGATGTGGATGAGGTCGACACTGAGGACTTCATCCCCACTGAATAGAGGTTCCGCTCTAAGTCCCCCACCGGAAGACGTCATCGCGGTTACACCACTACTCAATATGCTCACGCTATGGAGGATGTCTCCCCGAGGATCTAGGCCCATACTCCCCATGCTACGGCCCCTAGGACCACTTGACGAGGGCGGAAAATGTACAACCAGGGACCGGTCATCACCCTTGTCCCTAAGAAGGAGCTCTGCTGCCCAGTCACTAAGACGTATTGCGAGTAGGCACATACACCCGTCTGCTCCTCCAAAGCCTGCTATCCAGACATGGCAGCATCATACGAGCAGGCACACATCCCTGTCGAGCTCCATCAAGCCCTTCACTCACACAATATGGCACCTACCTAGAAGGAACCTCTCCCTAACCAGGGTCATGAAGCCCACCAACCAGACATGGTGGCAACCCAGCGCCTGTAGGACTAGCTCCTAGCAGATGCTAGTGTTTCCTACCATCCCGATGTGGTGGGGATCAACAAAAGCACGCCATCCAGATGTGGCGGAAATTAATAGGTGATCACGTCTCCCTTCCAACAAAGGCCACCGACTCAATATGGTGGGGAACCAACATATGTAGGGCCATCTCCATGCGGATGCAAGTAAAGTCCACCATCCTGATGTGGTGGAAAACAGAGAGATAAACCAGCATATCCCGACACAGGGAAAACTCGTTCACCTACCCCGACACAGGAGAATTGTCAGTACCCACTGAACACCAGAGGACCGGAGAAGGATATTCCATCTCCGATACCAGAATGGGCCTTTATACCCGTTCCAGCCAAAGATGTCTCTCTGCATATCCTGGAAATGATGGAGGAGCAGGTATCGATCCCATATCATATCTTGCAGACTTTCCAGAATATAATTGCATCAGCGGTAACAGCAAGGACTCGATCCTATGATCCCATATCCTTAATTGAGGCGACTCATCTAAGAGATGAGATAGAAGCCTCAGATAAGATCGAGTTCCATGCTTCCTCCCAGGACGGTCATCGGCCATATTCCACGATACAAGGGAAACTGGATCATGCAGCTTCACTTGTTCCAATCGGGGGACACCCGTCCATCATAGTGGATGCTCCAGAGTAGGCATATATCCCTGCTAAAAGTCAAGATGTTCGTCATCATATCCCGGTAGCATCACGGGACCCAATTAGAAAATAACTCAAAGGTTAAGGTCGTTATCAATAGCATACTATCCCCGCTGCTCACAAGAAATCACCCTGAACGCGCCGAAGGCAGCCGGAAAATAAAGAGCGGGTTCATGACTCTGCTCTACTGGAAGTTGGGGTTCCCAATGCTGTTAAGCACTTATCGAAGGCTCAAAACCCTACCCATCCATTACCATATTATGAGAGTGTCAGTAGCAGTTGTGAAGGTCTGCCCCGAAATTTTGCTACTAGAAGCTCTGAAGGTCCTCCCCAGAGCACCCGTGGGGGCCTCCCCCACGGGCATATAACGATCAATCATGAGAGCTTCCCTTTTCAGGCGAGTCATGGAATCCCTCTGTGTGACCAGAAGATCGAGCAGCAAGAAAGCCCTCTACTTGTTGTGGCCCACCCTGAAGGTCCTCCCCGGGGTATACACTACAAACACTCTCTGTGTTGTGGGACCACAGATTATGATAGTAGTCCTCGCTATCGTAGTCACAACTGTGGAGGCCCTCCCCGTAGTGAAATTTCATCCAAACAAAAAGGCCCTCCCCTTGTCTTGTCCTACCCTGAAAGACCTCTATAGGGGTTACGTTGCAATGGCACTCTGCGCAGCCAGGCATCAGATCACGATGGTATTCCTCGGCACTCAAATAACGAAGGTCCTCCCCGTAGAGATGTCAAGAAATGAGAAGGCCCTCCCCTCATTGTGGTACATTATAAAGGCCCTCCCCAATGTGTACCCCACAGACATTATCCCTGTGGCAGCTGTGATTGTAGTCCTCGCCACCATGGCCACCATTGCGAAGGTCCTCCCCGCAATGGCCCCAAGCAACAAGAAGGTCTTCCCCAGTATACACATCAAATGCCAAACCATGATGGTCATCCTCACCATGATGATAGTTATTGCGAAGGTCCTCCCCATAGTGATATATCATATCGATAGAAAGGTCATCCCCTTGCCGAATGAAGCACAGAAAATTCCTCATATGTCGAGGCACTCAAAAGGATGGGATTAAGCATTTCAGATTCCTAGCTAGTCGCCAACGACACCCTTCTTCAATCAGGAGACGGTCCAGGGCCATGTTCATCTTCTGAACCTCCTTGAAATCGCCCACATGATAATTCAATACATATCGGCCCTGTTGACTCCGACCACACTATCGGTGTGCATCTCAGTTGGGCCGACTAGGTAGAGGAATCACTAGGGGAATAGTATGCCGACATGTTGCACCTAAGGAAATGACTAGTCAGAGATGATGTACAAGTTATGTTTTGTTCCACGACCACCTCTCAATTCGATATACCCAGAAAGTTTCTTGAAGAATGTGTGCATGATATCCACACCAATATATGGACAACACTCCTCCAGATTAAATCAAGATTACTTCCCTACGATGGTTATGTAGACCATGTCAAGACAACAGGAGACCTCCTGCGTCATATCGACCTAGATTCTCTTCCTTTGGCATGGGAACCGCGACATGAGAGGCATAAAGGAAACATTGAGTTAGTTTGCCTCCATGCACTGCACCAGGTGTGCCGCCTCATTGGTGATACTCTGATGGGAGTCTATATTAGAGGATGGGGAGAACATAGAGGTCTTCATTTTACTCCGCTCCCCGCCTAGAAGAACCTGTTCGGCATAATGTCTTGCAACGTCATCACTTCAAGACAACAATCAAGTGGGGTCCATGTTCAGGAAAGGAGACAGACCCAACAGAGACAGGCCTTGAGTATGTCCTAGAAGCATCAGGCCCGATGGGAATAATCCATTCACGAACTCTTGAATTAGGCCACCGAAAGCATACAACAGGCCTCTCACCTAATAGAGTCCAATCAGTAGTCATTTCTTGACTCCCCATAGGGGATTGATTCACATGTGAACTCAGCATCATATCCAGTTCACCCACGAATGGGGGCACACAAGATCAGGTAGGTAGCGATAGCAGCAGCCGCTGCTGCAATCCAAGGTCAACCCCAGCCTGTAGGGCTGGGGGCATTATTAACAACAAATTCCCCTATAAGACCAATAAAAACCGGAAGAGACTCAACGTCCAAGGAACGTAGCCAACCACAGCCCTCAAGACTGGGGGTATTGTTTACCACCTCAACAACAACCTCCCCCAAGAGAATCTTTATTCTCTCGTCTAGGTAGGATAGTCAAAAGAGGAGGTTCATGTCCTATACAATCCTTTGAATCATCATCCCCGTCAAGAGGGAGGCATACCGTAAAGTCGTATCAAAGAACACACTGTATCACCCTTCATCAAGGAGTCTGAAAGAAATCCCGGGACAGGAAGGGGAAGACCAGTAAAAGGCATGGGTGATCATCTTTATATATGGAAGATGAAATCTCCTCCACCCCATGATATTCATCCATCAACTCCGTAGAGGTTAACCCCACGGGTGACACCGAAGATGATGCAAATCCGAATGGATCGGGAGATGACGGTTTCGGTCAGGCTGTGATTCACAACGAACCATCTGGTGTGCACAACCAGAACCAGAGGTCCGCCCTAACCATGGCCGCCCTTCCAGATAACCCTCCTCCACTTATCCTACGAGCTTCAAACAAAGATAATAAGAAAGGACTGGTTACCCTTAACCCACCCCCTTCTCTCAATAAAAACGATCCATTTACACTCAAAGAGAGACTCACATGACTGGTAGAGGAAATGAAAGAATTAAGGGGGCTTAACGTCGAGCTACTCCAGAGGAACCGTCTTATTTAAAGCACTTCCCAAGAAGAGACACACCTTGCACTCCCAGCAAGTTCACCTCAAAGACTAAGTTTTTCCCCCGAAAATAAAGCACGGTCAAGGCCCCCGCCCAATGAGGCGCTCAGCCCGTCCAACTACCTGAACATGGATTCGAATGAATACCAAGACTTCCCTCCACTCAAGAAGAAACCAGAGCGAGTACGTCTAAACCCTCTAAAGGCGTCACAAACGGCATATGAACCCTTGGTTCTGGCTCAGCCGGATCCTCAAGAAATGCCCCAGGCTACACTTTCCCAAGACCAGGACCAACTGGATTTAAACTAGGGACCTTCCAACACCATCGAGGATAGCTCGATTGGAAGCAATAGAATGAATACGTGCTCTGGTACAGCCAGAGTGAAAGCCCTACCCAGATTGGGTGAGCAACACACCTCCTCTACCCAATTTTGGGAGCCATGTATTCTATATTTTCAATGAATCAGGCGATACATAAAATCATTTGATGCACTACATGTCCTATTGAAACCCTGTGATGGGAACTCCAGAACAACAAGAAGCAGTGAAACTCAGATTCTTCGTGCAGACCTTGAAAGGATCTGTCATCGTATGGTATACGAGTCTGCCAGCTCAGTCAATAAAAAGTTAGGTAGTCCTTCAGCAACAGTTCCTATTCCAATTTAGCTCAACGCTTCCTAAAACAGCGGTCAGCGACCACATGAATTGAAAATAGAGGGAGAACGAGAGGGTTTCATATTTCATCGCTAGATGGAAGGGTCTGACCTACTCTCTGAACAAGAAAATGAACCAAGATGAGATGCTTTCCATGTGAATCGATAACCTTCAAGATGAGCTGCGAACACTGCTCATACTAGTGGAGTGCACCACTGGCTTCTGCAATCTCTCTGCCATTTACAAGAGAATTTAAGAGTCCCTGCAGCGGACTAATATAAAGTCCTGAATAGCCTCACAGGTTCCTACCAAGAGAGCAGGTAGAGCTAAAGCATCCTCTGTCACGCTCAAGCCAGCCCCTACGCCTGCTCCAATGCCTAGGCCTCCACCAAATCATCAAGGGCCCCCTGTATATCAGCGGCTGCCTCTGACCAAGTGGGACAATCATAGAGGATCGAAGCGGAACCAGTTTTAGGAATAAAGACCCAAAGTAAACTCATTCCGAGAGGACCAAGTCCGTGGTTACTTCATCACCTCCATGAATTTCAATTTTCTCTACATCCTAGAGCCAAGGAAGCCTGAAGAACTAGGCAGTGATGATGGGCTAGATTACATTTCCTGTCATCGAATGTTGGGGCATAATATCTAGGAATGCTTCATCTTCAATGTCCTCCTGAAAATGATGGTAGACTTCAGGCAGGTCAAGTTGGGACCACCCCCATCACATGGGACGTATATTTCTACCACTGACTTTGAAAAAGGGGAGGGGTGAGAGGAAGTCACCAAAAAGAAGGGGAAGAAATTTGATGACTGGATGACTTAGAAGACTATCAATTGATCTTAGTGAATACTTCGAGCTCAACTACAGTAGATGGTCTTGCCTCCAATAGCCCCTAATGTCGCACAGCCAAAAATATCGGCCTTACAACCCTCCATGAGCCGTTCATCCTGGAATAATCGAAAGGCGAGGAGACAAGCGCAAGAAGAGAAGTCCGCAATGAGGCTAAAGTTAGACCCAACACTTTCAGATTTTATGCACTCAAACTTGGAGCCATGGGCACCAACCCACCAATTGGCACCATCATGGACAACCGACCAGGTTGACCTGTCATAGGACGAGGAGCTAATCGTGGGTTCCATCAACGTCGTCCATCTAATGGAATAGTTCCCTGATGAAGGGTATGGTTACGAACCTGATTTCCTAACACTTGGGGTTAAAAGGAGGAATCGCAGAAGTAGGGGATACCAGGGGAGGTGCAGTCGCAGCCGAAACCAACCCAATAGTTTTAACCCGGCCCAAACCATTAATATCACGGAAACACATGGGATTTCCCTTAAACAGACTCATTAGAAGAAATAGTACCCCTCCACCTCCACAAGTAGCCACACTTGCCCCGTCATTCTGTTGTACCCATCAGAGGAGGAACAAGTGTCTAGCCTCCTAGTTCACACAAACAGACCATATGATCCAAGTCCCCAAAACATGGGAACATCATCGACATCTGACCTCGTGGCAGGTCCCTCCTCGTCACATACTCCAGCTCCCAAAGTGTCTGCTAAAACTCTCCCGCCAATGGAGAAGCGTCGGTCATTGGAGCAGAAATACGATATCCTTAAGCAGTTGGTGTCAGTACCAGCCAAACTATCAATCCTGGATACCCTAAGTTTGTTAATAGTTCTCAGGGAGGCTCTTATAGAATCCTTGCTCAACCCCCAGAAGTTTCAAGGCAAGGTAGGTACTGCCGAGATTTACCGGACGGAGACTGGCCCGGCTGAATGCAATGCGGTGATTTCCATAACCGATCAGGTTGAAGATTCCATCATTAAAGGACACATCAAACCACTATATGTGTTCTATACACTAAATGATGTTGAGATCCGGAAATTATTTATTGACAACGGCTTTGGAGTTAACCTCCTTCCCCTAAGGACACTTCGTAATTTGGGATACACTGAGGATGATCTAATACCCTCAGCCACAACTCTGTTGGGTTACGACAAGCGTTAACAGAATCCAAGGGGTCAAATCAAGCTAAAAACACATTTTGGTGACCTTGTGGCCTACTCGGAATTCCTGGTGGTCCGGAAGAACACAACATTCAATGCCCTACTGGGAAGGTCGTGGCTCCATAAGCACGTGGATATTCATTAATCCTACCACCAGTGTATTAATAATTTCATCAATGGACAAGGTGGAACATTTCATGTTGACAAGGACCTTATCGAGCTCTCTAAGTCACACTACATTGACGCCAGTTTTTATGAGAAAAAGAAAAAGAAACCCTCGATCGATGGTATCTATTGGGTTCCTGATCCAAATGGTCTAGAAATGGTTCGTGATGACCCCCTCAAGTAGCTTGGTGGAGACTACATACTTCCCATCAACAATGTTGAGAGCAGGGTTCATGTCCGGACACACACTCAGTTTTCCTCGTGACTTCATCCATAACGGCTGAGCGTGACAATTCAGAAACGACCACTAACCCTCAATTTGGGGTGAATACTTGAACGAGAATGCCCACAATGGATAGCCTCCAGAATCCCAAGATCCTATGCCGAGAACTCTCCCCTCGTTGGATCAAGAAGATTAGAATGTAGGGGAAGAACAGGAGGAAGATCTTAGGGATGCACCGCCCAAATTTGAGGATGGTATCTCCACTACTGTGGATGAGCTAAGGGAGAGAAACATGGGTACCGAGGAAGACTGGAGTCCCACTCTCATTAGTACAACCATGACTCCTAAGGAGCAGAAGGTATATACCTCTTTCCTAAGGCAACATCGAGATGTTTTCTCCTGGAATTGCACAGAAATGCTGGGACTCGTTCCCGAAGTGTAGACGTACCATTTAGGACTGCGAGAAGACCACCGGGGATATAAACAAGCCACCAAAAGGACGAATCCCACACATACTGCCAAAATAGAGGTTCAAGTCGATAATATTATTAAATAAGGATTCATTCAAGAGGTCCAAAACCCCATCTGGCTATCCAATATTGTCCCCGTTAAGAAAAAGAATGGAAAAATCCATGACTGCATCGATTTCTGAGATCTCAATCGGCATTGCCCAAAAGACGATTTCCTAGTCCCGATCACCGAGTTATTAATCGACACAATGGCTAGGTATGAGTCTCTCTCATTCATGGAAGGTTATTCTAGGTATAATAAAATTAGGATGGCCTAAGAAGACGAATAAGCCACTACCTTTAGGGCCCCTCAGGGAGTAATCTGTTACAGGGTCATGCCCTTTCGTCTCAAGAACGCTGGTGCCACATATCAACGTGCCATGCATCGCATCTTTAAACCATTCTTGGGGATATTCTTCAAATTCTAAGTGGATGACTTGGTGGTCAAATCAATAAAGCACTCAGATCACCTGTCAGACCTTGAAGCTGTCTTCAAAAAACTTCTGACAACATATCCTGAAGATGAACCGCTTGAAATGCGCCTTCGGGGTTACCTCTAGGAAATTCCTTGGCTTCGTCGTATGTCATCATGGCATCGATGTAGACCCTAAAAAGACAAATTCTATCCTTGGTTTACCACCACCCCACAATCTAACTAAGTTGAGAGGATTCCAAGGAAACCTGTCCTACATTAGGTGATTTATAGCCAACCTAGCGGGAAAATGTTTGCCCTTCACCAAGTTAATGAAAAGGGGGGTTACGTACCAATGGACAGATGATCGCCAAGAGTCATTAAACAAACTAAACAATTACTTCTTAATCCCACTATTTCTCATTCCCCTGTTTGAAGGAAGACCTCTTATCCTATACATGATGGCCCTAGAGCAGTCACTGGGAGCCTTCCCCGCACAGAAAAAGGACGCGGGTAGTGAAAATAATATCTATTACCTCATCTATACTATGATCGATGTTGAAACTCGATACTCAAACATCGAGAAGAGTTGTTTGTGCTTGGTATTCTCAGTTCAAAAATTGTGACATTATTTTCAGCATCATGAAGACCATTTGGTCTCACGTAGTAACCTGCTCAAGTACACCCTCAGCCGCTCGATGCTGACCAGGCTCCTATCCCGATGGGCAGTCATCCTGCAATAGTTTGACATCTGGTTTGTGTCTCAAAAAGCCATAAAAGTCCAGGAAATTGCAGATTTTTTGGTAGAGCACCACTCGACAGGGACTACCACACCAGACATCGAGCTACCTGATGAAGACATCTTCTCAGTTCAAGAGGAGTTCCCAACATGGGAAATGTACTTCGACGGTGCATCCTGAAGCCCGATAGGTAAGAGTATGGAGGAGCCCAAATTTAACAAGGTGGGTTTGAGGATCATACTCATGTCCCCAGAAAAGGCAGTCATTCCATATTCCTTCCTCCTATCAAAAGGATGTATGAAGAATGAGTCATAGTATCAAGCCCTCATTGCAGGCCTTGAGCTCGCACTCCAGGCACAAGTACATCACCTTAATGTAATAGGTGACTTGGAACTGGTCATCAATATATTCAATGGTGACTGTGCTATTAAAAAGTAGGAGTTTATTCCCCTATTTGACCATGTCTGAGAGTTAATGGAATAATTCTCCATAGAACCAACATTGACCTATATTCCCCGGTCTCAGAATACCCATGCTGATGCATTAGCTAATGTAGCCACAACCCTAGCTGACCCAGACCGGGATGAAAAAATTATAAGTATTTCTCATCATCAAATGGTCTTGTCATTTGTTAAGACTAAGATAGAAGAAATCAACGATGTCAGTCCGGTCCATGAGCCATATTCTCCTACCACCGGCTGGATAACCCCCATTGAAAACAAACTTCAAAGGGGATAACTTCCATCAGACAGGGCTGAACGAGAGAAAATACAGAGAAGGGCAATCAACTTTTTCCTATATGGTGGCACAGGTCAGCAAGAGGTCATCTACAAACGAGGCCTCAACGGAGTCCTCCTCAGATGCATTGATGGAGAAGAAACTACTATTGTCATAAATGAAGTACATGTCGAAGTATGGGGAGCGCATTAGTCGGGGTCTAAGCATTCCCATCAGGTTCGAAGTCCTTGGTACTATTGGCCCACCATGGCAAGAGATTGCGAGAACTTTACCGCAAAATTTCACTCCTACCAAATTCATGCAAAATTCATTCACCAACCCCTAGAGTTACTTCATTAGGGAAAGTACACCTGGTCTTTTTCTATCTGGGGAATAGACATCGTAGGACCATATCGTCCTGCCACGGCCAAACAACTGAAGTATATCCTCACAGCAACCGACTTCTTTTCCAAATGGGTAAAAGTTGTACCCCTCAAGGAAGTTGGGGTAAGAAACATTGTCAGCTTTG
This sequence comes from Viscum album, assembly GCA_963277665.1. Taxonomy (NCBI): domain Eukaryota; kingdom Viridiplantae; phylum Streptophyta; class Magnoliopsida; order Santalales; family Viscaceae; genus Viscum; species Viscum album. The sequence continues at coordinate 1,968,832,759 of OY728150.1, forward strand.
TGAAATCCAATATCATCCCCAGATTTTTCATCCCTCATACCATACTAACGGATAACGACACCAACTTATGCTCTGCTGAATTGGTGAAATTGTACCGAGAATATGGTATCAAGGATAACCACTCATCCCATTACCATGTAGCATCCAACAGATAGATAGAGTATTTCAACAAGACCTTGTCCAACATTCTAAATAAAATTTTGGACAAAGACACGAAATCTTGGTCTGAGAAACTCCTTCATGCATTGTGGGCATATTGAACCACAATCTGCACCACTACTCGGGCTACTCTGTACTCATTAGTATACGGAACAGAAGCGGTCATGCCCATTGAGCTTCAATTTCCCTCAATCCGTGTTTCTATTTGTGATCAGTTATCCAACGATGAGCAATCAGAAAAACAACTACGTGAATTAGAACATCTGGATGAGAAGCCGTTGCACACTTTACACTATCTAGATGTATATCAGAACTGGATTGATGGAGCCTTCAATAAAAAGGTTCGTCTATGGTCTTTCTTGGAAAGAGAATTGGTGTTGGTCCTCCGGACCCCAATGATACCTAGAAAGAAACCTCCAAAGGTGGAGCCCATGTGGGAGGGACCATATGTGATACACAAGGTTTAATCCAATGGAGAATATGCCATGATCTCCATGGACAGGCAGTTCACTACCGCTCCGACGAATACGAGATTTTTGAAGTATTTTTCATAATCAAAAGCAGTTATCATCCAAGCTACAGGACGTTAAACTGCCAAGTGCCTATCGTCCAAGCTACAGGACGTTAAACTGCCAAGTCCCAATGGTCCAAACTCTATAACACTAAACTAAGAGTATTTCATCCTCATCGCACGACGTTAAACTGCACGGATTTCAGAGAACAACGTACGGATTGATTCCTGCCCTTGTAGGATACGTAGCGATGCCAGGATTCTATATCCGGGGCTAGCCATCCCCAAATAAAGTTATAAGTGCCCTTTTCCCCCATGTATGGACCAACCCTGCACGGGGTGTATCCCTTTCAGAGAACTACGTACAGCTTGATTCCTGCCTTTGCAGGATACGTAGTGACACCGGGATCCCAAATCCTGGCCCAACCACCCCCAAATGAAAAACAAATGCCCTTTTCCCCCATGTACGGACCAGACCTGCATGGGGTGCATTATCTTCTAATGAACTACATATGGCTTCATTCCTGACCTCGCAGGATATGTAGTGATGCCAAAATTCCACACCCTGGCCCAGCCACCCTAAATGAATCTAAAAATACCCCCTTTCCCCCGTGTAATGACCAGACCTGTATGGGGTGTATTCCTCATCCATACCGCACGATGTTAAACTGCATGGATAAGAAAAAAAATTACCCCTTTCCCCCATACGAACCAGACCTGCATGGGGTGTATTCCCCAAAAGAACTACATGTGGCTTGATTCCTGCCCTCGCAGGATACGTAGCGACGTTGGGATCTTATCTCCTAGCCCAACCACCGATAAAAGAAAACACATGTATATATACTCCTCTTCCTTACCACATGACGTTAAACTACACGAAATAAACTTTTCATGTTGGTTCATCTTCGTCCTCACCGCACGACGTTAAAACTGCACGAACTTCGTCCTCACCGCACGACGTTAAAACTGCACAGACTTCGTCCTCACAACACGACGTTAAAACTACATGGACTTTGTCCTCACCACACGTAGTTAAAACTACACGGACATCGTCATCACCACATGATGTTAAAACTTCATGGACTTCGTCCTCACCACATGATGTTAAAACTCAATGGACATCTTCCTCAGTGTATGACGTTAAACTGCACGAACTTCATCATGACCCACCCAAGATATACGGTGAAACGGGATGTGAATACTCCTTGCATATTTGGATGCATCCTTTCCATACATCAGACTCTACGACCCAGATTTTTTGGGGATCTTCATAACCAACCATGTCCATCAAAAGTAGAAAGTTATCGACCAGTGGACACCCTTGTAGGACTATATATACCATGCCCTCAGTGGATCTTCATATTGATATCCCCTGGCCCATCTACCAAATTCAGGATTTCCTCAGGCGATACTCCTCCTATATCTGTACACTTACCACCCTTAGAGACCCTATATCATATATCCCGATCCCAAAATTTATGGAGCCGTGGATTACAAGTTTCTTCCCCTCTCACATCCAAACGTTTCCAAGGTATCCCTACCTGTTTAGCCAATTTATTCTACCGTGGTTCACATGACAATCTGCATCTACAAACATCAATCCAATTCTAGGCTACTTTGACTCAATGGGCAATTGAGGTGAAGAAGTTTCTTGTATGCATGGACACTATCATCCCCATATGCCAAACTCTGTGCTGTGAGCAATCCTAGATTTTCATAATCATTCGTGGCCCTCAGAAGTGGAAAGTCATCAACCTGTGGACACCTTTGAAAGAAAATGCATACCATGCCCTCAGTGTCTCTGCATATTGATATCCCCTGGCCCCTCTACCAATGGCAAGGTTTCCTCAGGCGATACTCTTCTTATCCTCGTACGCTTACCGGCCTCATAGTCCCACACCATATCTCATGATCCAGGAAACCCCAGAGTTATAGCTTACGCCCTCATTCCCTCGCACTTGTTCAGAGTATACCAGATCATCCTAACTCAATTGCCCTCTGGGTGATTGTAGCAATAGTTACCCAATGGTCTGAACTCTATGACCGCTAAACTAAGAGAACTTTGTCCTTACCGCAAGACGTGAAACTGCGTGGAGTAAAAGTACACCCCATCCACAAGATAAATCAGCATAGTGAGGTCTTCGAGTTTTAACAGCAACTAGGGACGAACATCCCCGACATGTTTAGATATTCCCTTACCAAAATGAAAGACTTCGTGGCCCGGAAAATTGCAGATCCTCATAATCGTTCGTGGCCAACGAAAGTGGAAATTCATCGCCCCATGGACACCTTTTCACAACTATTTATACCATTCCCTCAGTGGATCTGCATATTGATAGCCCCTAGCCCGTTTACCAAAGACAATATTTCCTCATGCGATACTCTTCCTAGCCTCGTACGCTTACCGGCCTCAAAGCCCCCATGTCATCTCTCCAGATCCAAGAAGCCCTGGAACCATGGTTTACACCATCAACCCCTCTCCACGTCTTGGATATGCAGAGATATTCGAGCCCAGTTACATTCTAATCAAGAGTGGCCTTTGAAACCATGTCCTTACCGCATAACGATTAAAACTGCACGGAACATGTATTTTCCTCTTGGAGTGAAGTTGCAAAGACCAAGCATTAAACATCTAGGAAAATTCCTCAAACTACAAGCATTTTCACGGATTAAAAAATGCCCCTCGTCCTCGCCGCATGACGTTAAACTACATATTATATTTAATAATGCTTCTCATCTTTACCACATGACTTTAAACTACACAGAATTCGTCCTTACAACATGACATTAAACTACACGGAATTTAAAATTCCCTCCATCCTCGCTGCATGATCTTAAATTGCACGAATTCAATAATAATAATAAATCCCTTCGTCCTTGTCGCATGATGTTAAAATGCATGGTTAAACTCTTCACGGGTTCAATTAGGAATATAGGTTTTTCATCATTCCCTCATTGCACGGGCCAGACTTGCACAAACCACTGTCTCTCACCATCATGAGAAGGAATGACTTTAACCATTCCCGGGAAATTTATCCTAGATGTTTCTCCCATATCCAGGCACCCTTTCCTCATAAATCACACTCTATACCTAGAAAGAGTCAAACCCTTGTAAGCAACCCCTAGTGGTCCCGAATCTCAACTTCCCTGAAGTTGCTCTGCTATCGGGAGAATACTATCATTGACCTGTGGACACCTTTGCTTGACTATGAATACCATGCCCTCAGTGGCTCTGCATATTGATTTCCCCTGGCCCGTCTACCAAAGGCAAGATTTCCTTAGGCAATTCTTTTCTCTGTACGCCTCTTGGCCTTTAAGCCCCCGTATCCATCCCAGGATTCGGAAACCCTCTGAGCTGTAGTTTACCAACCTCTTTCACAACCCTGCCTAAATATGGTGGAATGTCTCTGATGAGATTACATAGAACCAGGAAAATCCATTCCATTTTAAAGAATATCCCAGCTGCATGACATTAAACTACGCCAATCTCCGACCACCCTTCGTACTAACTAAATGCCTAGGAATGTAGCCTCCCGACCACACTCCGGATTAATATAGATGTGACCAAACCCTTGAAGACTTCACATACCCTTTCCATGCCACCCATGGTGGTTTTCATAATTCTCCAAGCCACCCATGGAGGTTTCTGTAAAATTGACTTCCATGAAGTCCTCAGGCCATCAGAAATGGACAGTCATTGACTTAAGGACACCTTTGCATGACTATCCATACCATTCCCTCATCAGTTCTATATATTGATCTCCCCTGACCTGTCTAACAATGAAAGTCTTCCTTAGGTGATGCTTTTCCAACCTCTTCAGGCCGATATGGCTCCCATTCCTTGTGGCATGTCCTGCATGTTTTTCAAATCTAAACATGTTCCCCCAAAATGCATATGAATGGTATTGATACATCTTTTAATCAACCAAACCTCGTCGGGGCCCTCGCCCCACCATATCTGGTCAAATTTGTTCGACAAAAACGTCAGTAATGATAGTCTTGTAGGCGGGACTTTAAATTGCTCACAAAAAGAGGTGCAAATCCAATTAGGCCGAAAACCTGAAAAGGGCGAACAAAGAAAAATCTGATCCATACCCACTAGGTCCACACCAAATGGTCCCAGGAAAAATTAAGGTATTGACGGATAAGGAAAAAAATTTGTAGGGTTTTTCGACAAAAACCTAGCAAAAGTCTAACTGTTCTCGCCGATTCCCTTGGCTCGGAAAAAATTTAGAGGATTTTCCAATCACTCATTGATTTTTAGGACCACTTTACATCAGAATAGCCTCCTCTTCATTCTGATTGAACCCCATTCTGATGGGGGGAATTTGTAGGGTCTTGATAAAATCCACAAATAGGAATGGAAATTCCACTTAATTTGAGAAAGGATTCTACCTCAATTTCCTTCAAGGAATCTGACAAAAATATGAAGAATACTCATGATTGGAAAAGGACCGACCAGTCCATGTACCGGTCCAACATTGATGGTACACGGCCAGTTCAGTGAGTCTCCCCCTCCATGGACCAACATCGTTCGTGAAACGGAGGTGGGAACCCCTCCGCGGGCAAGAAGCAGGACATGAAACAGGCTGGTTGTAGAGACCCGAAGCTTATCGTACATGGACATTACATTACTTTTGCAGAATACTTAGTACATAACGAAAACACACACACAAGGATCGTAATAGTTTAGTGTCTTTGGAAACTCGGAACGTAATCTTCTAATCGTGGGGAAAGATCTTCAATATCTCCCACAAAGATCTTCCCTTTTTTTTCCTAAAAACCTTTCATTATATCCTGGGGAAAAGAAAACATAAAAGGGTGAGCTCAAATGCTCAGTAAGGGTAAACAAAATAAATATCAATCACATCATATACATAAGAACATAGCTTTTGAAAATCTTAACCTGCAAAAGAGCTCATAATATCATAACATGGGATAAATCATAGAAGTGAAAATGAGATCCCCATAATCATAACATGAAACTTGAAACTTTGTGGCATGCACACATAATCATAGAAAATAATTTCTTGTTAGTCACGACTCATTGCCAAGACTATCTTAGTGGACAAAGTCCCTTTCTGAACCGAGTTCACTCCTCGTTTCAGTCCTGTATCACTGAACCGAAATAACCTTCCGTTCCAGCCATGTCTATCTCATGAGATATAAAATCTTTACCCAATGCATTGGAGGGAGATATAGGTCCCACCCATCTTATAATGAATCCTTTCTTATGTGTGCCACATAATCATAAAAACACACATCATCGCATAACACATGTAACAAAAATGGGATTCTTGAAACATCATGACATCATAAATCAATTCATAAAAGATAAAGGAATTCATAAAAATAATTCCATCACAACATGAACAAATCAATTTAATAATAGGGATAAAACAGAACCATTTATTATCTTAGATGGAAAATAATTTTGATAAAACACTTGAACTCCATTCTTGAGGAAAATATCCTTTCTTCTTCAAAAACATTTTTCCTTTCATAACATGTCATACAATTTTAAAATAAAAGAAGATGATTAAAAATAAACTTGAATACTTGTAAAGGAAGCTTCTTGGAAATAATTTTTTTAGAAATCCATTCATGCCGTATAAGTTAAAAAAAACATTCCTCTCGTACTTTTGTCGGAAAAGTCAAAAATTACCTCGTATGAAAAACGACAAAAGATTCCTTTCATATCTTTTACTAAAAACTCACTGAAGGGTAAAATTGGATTTAAACAATTGTAGGTGGATTTAAATAACATTACATATTGAGGAAACATGGATGTGGATGATAAAATATACCCCAGTAAATTTCAAAGTACAAACAATCTCGGATAAGAATGAGATTGTGATATTTACCTTACCTTAGGTCCGACTTGCTTTGTAAGTGTCCTAACCTCCTGTATAATGATTTAAATCATGTTATTGACTTATTACAGAATCATATTAATTGTTATGATATCATATATGGTTCAGTTATGACATTATATTACCCGTTCTTTTGTAAATTCCATGTTAAAGAAGCGTTTTGGGTAAAATCGTTTCATTTATCGTAGGTGTTTTGACTTGTTGTTCTTGACATCATTATTACTTATATCATGATTTACTCACTTCCAGAATATGATTTATATATCATATATATTCAGTATATATATATATATATAATAGGTAGATAAATAAAATGAAAAACACCGTTCATGGAGACGGTAGTCCGTACGTACGCATGAACGCTGTTTTCCTTTCATTATTGTCTTGAAATGGAAGTAAGTAGATGACATACATATGTATATATATACATAAATCCAGTAGCTTTATAATGTCATATATTTCATTATTATTTCTTATATATACATTATAATCATTCTTAAATGGTTAACATGGAGAATGAATCTCATCGCATCGTGGAGACGGTAGTCCGTACGTACGCACGAGCGATGATATCATTTCTATAAATATTGAATTGAATTGGAGTGGATTATACAATATATCAGAATCAATATGATTTTTTAATAACTATGTATAGTTATTATTTACACCATTATACCCATCCATGTAAGGTGGTGGTGGAAAATAGATTACACCACGGCGTGGAGACGGTATTCCGTACGTACGCACGCGTGGTGATTTCTTTTTCCATAGGATGGATAGATGGTGAAATAGGGTTGTTTCATACTTATAATAACATATCAGTATATGAGTGATACTGATGTTATTACTTCATAATGAAACAACCTAAGAAGAAGAAGTTGAAGAAGAAATAAAGATGAAAGAATTGGTAACGGTAATTACCTCTTCTTTGAAGTGCCTCTTTGAGACCTCCTCTTAGGGCACTAAAATTGATCTTTGAGGAAGACCAGAACCTCTAGGATTTTTCTAGGGAAGTGGAGAAGAGATTTTTGCAGGGGTTGGCCGAGCTTGAGTGCTCAAATTGGTGTGAGGAGGAGGGGGAGGAGGTGTCCTTTTATAAGGGAGGAGAGGGGCACCTTAGGAATATCTTAAAATATTATTTTATATTAAAGTCAAAATCGGTTTATAATGGTTCCAAAGGGTCTTATTTCGAAGCTAAAGTGGGGATGGATCGAAATCATATCAACCAATAATATTTAGACAAGTTTAGGTTATTATTTTAACCTTATCAATTAGATTTAACTCTAAGTTAAATAATTTAACTTTTACCATGTCTTTTTGTTTTCTTACATTATATGGTTAATAAACTTACTATAACATGCCAAACGAACCCCAAATTGTATATTATTAATACATATATCTTTATCTAAGTCATTTGGCCGAACCATAGATTTTTAGGAATAGAATAATATAATATTTGATTTAAAAACTATTTTGTGTCAATTTTGACACTATTTGATACATGATTTTTGTGAAAATAATAAAATAATTATATGTTCGAACCAAGTTGATTAAATCAACACTAATATATCATAGTAACCTAGAAAATTAGAGGAATTCATAAAAAGTCTCAAATTATATTTAGTTTGGTGTTTATAACATCAATTATGTCAATATTTCATTAATAAGATAATTATTGCATCATCATTATGTCATAAATAAATTAACTTATTTGATGTCTAAAAATTACAAATAAAATACCATCATGTAGGAAATCGTTTTAGATTTCTAATGAATATTTAAAATAGAATTTATCTTATGTAAAACCCTATATTAAAAATGTTTTAGTAAATAAACTTTGATTTTGACTCTTTTAACTCTTCTTTGAATTAAATAATAATAAATGTCCTAATCTAATCCAAGTGGGCCTAAATGGTCATATTTTATTCCTAAGCTTGTTTTTGGTCGAATTACGCTTGTCCAATAGAATTAGGACATGTGTTAGGGTAATAATAATATCATTTTTACCCTTAATTACCCTATATACTTTTAACCGTGGTAAATAAAAGTAAAAAGATACTATTCACCAAAAATTATTTTCATCTCATTGAACCACATTTTACTTACTGACATCAACCGTGTCTCTCGGATTTTTGAAATTCCATTCCCAGAAGCGGTAAAATTAAGTTTTATGAAAAAATCAGTTTTTTTAACTACCACTTAGTAGTTTCACTATTCATCAAAAATTGATGTTTTTCAGAACAATGCCAAAATTTCATCCCAAGCTATATTTCATATTCCGAATTCAAAAATGAAGTCTATTTTACCAAATTCATAACATTAAAGTTGCATTAATTAATTTTGTAATTAAATCCCGCTGTTAAAACAAATAGCGTGTTTTTAAGAAACAATATCTATCAAAAGATTGACACTTGTTTATGTCTAGTTTAAATGTGAAATTACATCCAATGACCAACATTGTATTAAATTGTAAAAATATATTCTAAATATACTTTAAAACCACTCAAATTAATGATTTATCACTATTAATTATTTCTATTAAAAAAGTTGTTTTTAATTATAATTTTGTAATTTTCACTATTCATCAGAACATGAAAGTTAACCGAAAAGTACCAAAATTTCACCTTAGGCTAAATTCGATACTCTGAATCCAAAAATGAAGTCCATTTTGAGAGCTAAAATTTCTAAAATTTAAAAAGTGGTTATTACTATTCATAACGGCTAGTTTTAATAATATTTTAATAGCATATCATTGTTTCGTAAACCTCAGTATTACGTACCACACACGCTATCGAGGAAGGTTGCGATTGCGTGTAACACAAAGCAAGTCAAGGATGCGTGTTGTGCAAGCTCCTTTTGGTGTAGCGTACAACACAAGACATTAGTGAAATAAAAAAGAATATTTTTCATAATATCTCGGGCTGTTACATTCTACCCCCCTTAAAATGAATTTCGCCCTCGAAATTCGTCGGGGTTATAAATGGTTTACTATTCGAAAGTTTCTTTAATAGAAACCCACATCGTAAAAAGGAATACCAAAACTTGGCTTTAAAAACTAAAGTATGAAATGTAACGATTACCCAAATAAACTAATCATTGGGTTTCCACATAGGTGAAAATATGGATATGGAAGAGAAATCTAACCATCATTTTCTGATGGAGAGTGGTAGAGAACATGGCTATGGAAAAGCCAGTAATCACAAATCCATAAATTTGTGACGATCTAAGGTACCATCTGATTCATCAGGTATAAGAGAACTAGGACAACATTTTTGGTTTTCAAGATCATTTCCCTAAAGTTAAAGAATTTGAATTAGAATAAATACTTACTTTATTTTGGTACAATCTCACTGTTGTTCGTGCCTTTAACAATTTCCACTTCATCTCTTAAATAAATGAAGTTGAATTTTTTATTCGTGAAGTGTTAGCAGATCATTTGATAGAATGACGGGTCATTCCATCTGTCTCAAAAGGTTAGCAAAATTTATATACATAAGTCGATCTATAGTGGGATTAATCATATATGGTTCCTAAAATGGGCTTTTACTTCATATATCATACTGCTTAATATAATAACACTAGTTTCAACTAAACAGGGACTTCCTGTAGGTCAGTGGTAGGCGATAAAGGCCAGTCGCACATCGGTTGTGGGTTCGATTCCTACAGCCTTGTCCGAAGCGATGGGCTGTCGCTCGTCCTGCAGGTTGTCCTTTTTCTAAAACTACGTTACTATAACATCCCATCAATAATATCGAAAATCTTCTATCCTTAAACAATACTAACTTATGTCCAACATAATCCAGTCTAATCTTTGGGCTTATACATAATACTGCAGTCCACTCTCATAATATAGTGACAACGATTACCAGAGATTTAATACTGTCATTGATCCCCACATATTATAAGATATGTCTTGTTGGTCACATTCCAAACATTCAAATTCCTTAATCGTGTATTCTCTTGAATACCTTAGTGAAAACAAGAGTGCAGTTAAAAGTTAACACTTTCCACATACCAAAATCCTCAAAATTCTATATACTCAAACCATGATATCACTTAGTCCTTATATCAATCATGATCTCATGAATACTATTAAACATTTCATTTTCTCGTCTTCATTATGCGTATATCATCTTATTTCCAAAAAATATCTCAATCACTTTGAATACCACATCAATAAATATTGCAATACTCAATGATACAACATTATTTTGGAATCCCATTACATAAACACTTAATCATTCCACCACATCGTTGTCATATTCAATATTGCCAATAGTGATCGCATGTGATTTCCCTTTGTCCTTTTCCTTCAGTGGTTGCTCATGTTGAACATCACTAACCCTTGGATTAGGGCAATTATTAGCATAATGCCCCATTTCCTTGCACTTGAAGCATTGAAGTGTTGGTGGTGCGTTCTTTGCATTGTTTGTTTTATTCACATCATTAGAAACCCTTTTTCCATTACTTCGACACTCAGCTGCTCGATGACCTTCTTTTCCACACTTAAAACATTTTCTAGTCCTTTTAAGACAATCTCCACCATGCTTCTTTCCACACTTTGTGCATAAGGAAACATTCATCTTCTTTTCACCATTATTCTGAGATATCTCCTTGAACTCCATCTTTCGTTTCTTGTCAAAACCATGAGATGGATATGTAACACCAACTTCCATTTCTACCATGATAGCACAACGCACAATTTCTTCATAGCTACTGAAGTCTCTTATAGCTAATGCCCTTCGAAGACTTGGTTTTAAGCCACTGAAAAATCGATCAACTTTACTTTCAGGTTGGATGATAATACCAGAAGCATACCTTGAAAGTCTTGTAAAATTTGCATCATAGGTACCAACAGATTCATCATCCCTTTGCTTCAGTTCAAGAAACTCTTTCTCCATCTTTGTTTGAAGAATACGAGGGAAGTACTTACTGAAAAACAAGTTCTTGAACTCGTCCCATTCCATGGACTCAATTTCATCTCTTGGCCTCGTATTCTTGATAAGATTCCACCATTGATCAGCTTCACCTTCCAAAGGATATACTGCTAAGATGACTTTATCATGTTCAGAACATTGAAGAACTGAAAATATCTTTTCAGTAGTACTGATCCATTGTTCAGCCACAAGTGGATCAGAAGACCCACTGAAAGAAGGTGGACGTTGCCTCATGAAGGACTCAATAGAATATTGTTCCCTTCTCTGCTCATTTGGAAGTCCAGAATGATTCATAGCTTGTGTAAGTATAGCAATAAGATTTTGCACTCCATCTCCCATAACATTTGTTTGTTCAGGAGGGCAATCATTGCAGTGTCCATTGCATTGATCAACACGGTTCCTTCGGGTTCCAGCCATCTTCTAAAACCCAAAAAGAATAGTGTGAGAGGCAAAAATCATGCTAGGGAAAACAACATAATAAAGGGGGAGTACCTTCAATATCCAACATCTTAGGTTTAATTTTATGATCGTTAGCGTAATTCTATTACTATAACCTATACGTATACTTATCCCTAGGGACATCCCTAGACATACCTTAGAAATATCTCTAGGGATCACACTAACGTTTTCGCATCCTAGTTTCCAAAGGTTGAATAAACATTTCCTCTGATACCAACTGTAGAGACCCGAAGTTTATCGTACATGGACATTACATTACTTTTGCGGAATACTTAGTACATAACGAAAACACACACACAAGGATCGTAATAGTTTAGTGTCTTTGGAAACTCGGAACGTAATCTTCTAATCGTGGGGAAAGATCTTCAATATCTCCCATAAAGATCTTCCCTTTTTTTACCTAAAAACCTTTCTTTATATCCTGGGGAAAAGAAAACATAAAAGGGTGAGCTCAAATGCTCAGTAAGGGTAAACAAAAGAAATATCAATCACATCATATACATAAGAACATAGCTTTTGGAAATCTTAACCTGCAAAAGAGATCATAATATCATAACATGGGATAAATCATAGAAGTGAAAATGAGATCCCCATAATCATAACATGAAACTTGAAACTTTGTGGCATGCACACATAATCATAGAAAATAATTTCTTGTTAGTCACGACTCATTGCCAAGACTATCTTAGTGGACAAAGTCTCTTTCTGAACCGAGTTCATTCCTCGTTTCAGTCTTGTATCACTGAACCGAAATAACCTTCCGTTCCAGCCATGTCTATCTCATGAGATATAAAATCTTTACCCAATGCATTGGAGGGAGATATAGGTCCCACCCATCTTATAATGAATCCTTTCTTATGTGTGCCACATAATCATAAAACATACATCATTGCATAACACATGTAACAAAAATGGGATTCTTGAAACATCATGACATCATAAATCAATTCATATAAGATAAAGGAATTCATGAAAATAATTCCATCACAACATGAACAAATAAATTTAATAATAGGGATAAAAACAAAACCCTTTATTATCTTAGATGGAAAATAATTTTGATAAAACACATGAACTCCATTCTTGAGGAAAATATCCCTTCTTCTTCAAAAACATTTTTCCTTTCATAACATGTCATACAATTTTAAAATAAAAGAAGTTGATTAAAAATAAACTTGAATACTTGTAAAGGAATCTTCTTGGAAATGATTTTTTTAGAAATCCATTCATGCCGTATAAGTTAAAAAAAACATTCCTCTCGTACTTTTGTCGGAAAAGTCAAAAATTACCTCGTATGAAAAACAACAAAAGATTCCTTTCATATCTTTTACTAAAAACTCACTGAAGGGTAAAATTGGATTTAAACAATTGTAGGTGGATGTAAATTACATTACATATTGAGGAAACATGGATGTGGATGATAAAATATACCCCAGTAAATTTCAAAGTACAAACAATCTCGGATAAGAATGAGATTGTGATATTTCCCTTACCTTAGGTCCGACTTGCTTTGTAAGTGTCCGAACCTCCTGTATAATGATTTAAATCATGTTATTGACTTATTACAGAATCATATTAATTGTTATGATATCATATATGGTTCACTTATGACATTATATTACCCGTTCTTTTGTAAATTCCATGTTAAAGAAGCGTTTTGGGTAAAATCGTTTCATTTATCGTAGGTGTTTTGACTTGTTGTTCTTGACATCATTATTACTTATATCATGATTTAATCACTTACAGAAAATGATTTATATATCATATATATTCAGTATATATATATATATAATAGGTAGATAAATAAAATGAAAAACACCGTTCATGGAGACAGTAGTCCGTACGTACGCATGAACGCTGTTTTCCTTTCCTTATTGTCTTGAAATGGAAGTAAGTAGATGACATACATATATATATATATACATAAATCCAGTAGCTTTATAATTTCATATATTTCATTATTATTTCTTATATATACATTATAATCATTCTTAAATGGTTAACATGGAGAATGAATCTCATCGCGTCGTGGAGACGGTAGTCTGTACGTACGCACGAGCGATGATATCATTTCTATAAATATTGAATTGAATTGTAGTGGATTATACAATATATCAGAATCAATATGATTTTTTAATAACTATGTATAGTTATTCTTTACACCATTATACACATCCATGTAAGGTGGTGGTGGAAAATAGATTACACCACGGCGTGGAGACGGTATTCCGTACGTACGCACGCGTGGTGATTTCTTTTTCCATAGGATGGATAGATGGTGAAATAGGGTTGTTTAATACTTATAATAACATATCAGTATATGAGTGATACTGATGTTATTACTTCATAATGAAACAACCTAAGAAGAAGAAGTGGAAGAAGAAATAAAGATGAAAGAATTGGTAACGGTAATTACCTCTTCTTTGAAGTGCCTCTTTGAGACCTCCTCTTAGGGCACTAAAATTGGTCTTTGAGTAATACCAGAACCTCTAGGATGTTTCTAGGGAAGTGGAGAAGAGATTTTGGCAGGGTTTGGCCGAACTTGAGTGCTCAAATTGGTGTGAGGAGGAGGGGGATGAGGTGTCCTTTTATAAGGGAGGAGAGGGGCACCTTAGGAATATCTTAAAATATTATTTTATATTAAAGTCAAAATCGGTTTATAATGGATCCAAAGGGTCTTATTTCAAATCTAAAGTGGGGATGGATCGAAATCCTATCAACCAATAAGATTTAGACAAGTTTAGGTTATTATATTAACCTTATCAATTAGATTTAACTCTAAGTTAAATAATTTAACTTTTTCCATGTCTTTTTGTTTTCTTACATTATATGGTTAATAAACTTACTATAACATGCCAAAAGAACCCCAAATTGTATATTATTAATACATATATCCTTATCTAAGTCATTTGGCCGAACATTAGATTTTTAGGAATAAAATAATATAATATTTGATTTAAAAACTATTTTGTGTCAATTTTGACACTATTTGATACATGATTTGTTTTAAAATCATAAAAGAATTATATGTTCGAACCAAGTTGTTTAAATCAACACTAATATATCATAGTAACCTAGAAAATTAGTGGAATTCATAAAAAGTCTCAAATTATATTTAGTTTGGTGTTTATAACATTAATTATGTCAATATTTCATTAATAAGATAATTACTGCATCATCTTTGTGTCATAAATAATTAACTTATTTGATGTCTAAAAATTACAAATAAAATACCATCATGTAGGAAATCGTTTTAGCTTTCTAATGAATATTTAAAATCGAATTTATCTTATGTAAAACCCTATATTAAAAATGTTTTAGTAAATAAACTTTGATTTTGACTCTTTTAACTCTTCTTTGAATTAAATAATAATAAATGTCCTAATCTAATCCAAGTGGGCCTAAATGGTCATATTTTATTCCTAAGCTTGTTTTTGGTCGAATTACACTTGTCCAATAGAATTAGTACATGTGTTAGGGTAATAATAATATCATTTTTACCCTTAATTACCCTATTTACTTTTAACCGTGGTAAATAAAAGTCAAAAGTTACTATTCACCAAAAATTATTTTCATCTCATTGAACCACATTTTACTTACTGAAATCAACCGTGTCTCTCGGATTTTTGAAATTCCATTCACAGAAGCAGTAAAATTATGTTTTATGAAAAATTCAGTTTTTTAACTACCACTTAGTAGTTTCACTATTCATCAAAAATTGATGTTTTTCAGAACAATGCCAAAATTTCATCCCAAGCTATATTTCATATTTAGAATTCAAAAATGAAGTCTATTTTACCAAATTCATAACATAAAAGTTGCATTAATTAATTTTGTAATTAAATCCCGCTGTTAAAACAAATAGCGTGTTTTTAAGAAACAATATCTATCAAAAGATTGACACTTGTTTATGTCTAGTTTAAATGTGAAATTACATCCAATGACCAACATTGTATTAAATTGTAAAAATATATTTTAAATATACTTTAAAACCACTCAAATTAATGATTTATCACTATTAATTATTTCGATTAAAAAGTTGTTTTTATTTATAATTTAGTAATTTTCACTATTCATCAGAATATGAAAGTTATCCGAAAAGTACCAAAATTTCACCTTAGGCTAAATTCGATACTCCGAATCCAAAAATGAAGTCCATTTTGAGAGATAAAATTTCTAAAATTTAAAAAGTGGTTATTACTATTCATAACGGCTAGTTTTAATAATATTTTAATAGCATATCATTGTTTCGTAAAACTCAGTATTACGTACCACACACGATATCGAGGAAGGTTTCGATTGCGTGTAATGCAAGGCAAGTCAAGGATGCGTGTTGTGAAAGCTCCTTTTGGTGTAGCGTACAACACAAGACATTAGTGAAATAAAAAAGAATATTTTTCATAAAATCTCGGGCTGTTACACTGGTCCACCATCACCAATCGGCCTAGCAGCGAAACGCGTCATCCGGACCAGACCATACACGTTGTCATTCGCGGAATAGGGGCGGATCCCTTTGCGGCTGCAAAGAACCCCCCGAACTGATTTGGTTCACAGGTGAGGTGCATTCAGTGCTCCCCCCAGCGAGTTACGGATTAACCACGTCATCCATAAACCTAAATTTCAGTCATGGGCCTCCGCAAAATGTGCAGCATGACCACAGATACATCTCTTTCCCCCCTCTATAAAAGGACATCGAGGGGGAGAAGAAGGGGGATCAGATTCAGGTAGAAGGATTCGGAGATCGGGGGATCGATTGATCAGACTCCATCGGTGAAATGGCTTAGAGATCAACTTCTGAAGGAAGGATTCCGGAAGAAGGAGCTTAGGATTTTGTGAATAGAGAAGTTCTAATTCGCGAACCAGAATTGGTATAAAACTGGAGATGAATTGATGAGGAACTGAAAAAATGCATAACAAATTGGTGAACCGTGATCTTAAAATAAAAACCACGAGCCATGGCCCCTCCACGGATGTACTCCCCGCATACCAGGGAGTTTATACCCCTTTTTCGATATGACGCACTGCATAACACCCTCCTATGTGGGCGAAGCCCTAATCGATGAACCCCCGACTGGTGTCGCCCCTGGATGCTACTACTCGCGTGGACTCCACCACGTACCAACCTGGTACGTGGGACGAACCCAAAGCCGCGTATTTCCCTAGTACGCAGGATTCCTATCAGTCCGCGTACCACCCTGGTATGTGGATGGCCTCTCCAGCCGCATATCACCCCCCTACGCGAAGGGCGCCACTCCTCATGCACCCATGCGGCTCGCCAACTCCTTCGATGTTCCCATTCCCTGAGCCAGATAAAACCCTTCCAATCTTGTATGATCCGTCACAATCCCTTCATTGGACTATTCGTCGGCCCCAAGACAAGACCTCTACCGAAGCCACTGAACCTGTATGATGGAACCTTCAGGTGCATCAGCACGCCACTTTAAGTTCACATACCCACAATAGGTGAGGACAAAGGGGTTTCCCCGGATCTTGAGCGGATTCCTGAGGCATTTCTGGGATCACATTTCCACGATAGTGTAGGGTCAAAGCCCGGGAGTCCCCTTGGTGCCTCTCCACTTTCCAGGGTTGAGGGACCCTACTCATGTTTCCTTTTGACGAGCTCCAACGGCGAGCACTTCTCCCCTCTCCTGGGAGTGTTTTGGGAATCCCACTTGGAGTAATCCCCACACCATCCTCGCCGGAATCCAATGGTCCTTCCCCTCTCATCACGAAAGGTTAATTTCTCCACTGCGCGACTCCTACCTCCTCTAACATCAGGGAGAATGAGAGTCCAGTGGTCCCGACCCTCTCCTCTGCATGTCGTCTTCCTCCCCTTCCCTCGGTAAGGAGAATGTGCGAGACTTGCCAAGTCTGTTGCATTCTCTTGTTTCTCACACCAAGAATAACTCGCGTGGGCTTAGAGATTTGTGACTGTCATGGCGTCTGCACAACGACGGCCCTCAAAACAAACTATGTGGGTTTTGATCTCTGTCTCTTAAGCAGGGTACGTAGGAAGACTCCCTGAGGTTCAATCCCAATTCGGGCCACTAACCATGTGTAAGTCCCAATCATTCCCCTCAAAACGAACTACATGGTTTTTTATCCCTATCCCATAAGCAGGGTACATAGGAATCCTCCCCAAGGTTCAATCCCAATTCGGGCCACTAACCATGTGTAAGTCCCAATCATGCCCCTCAAAACAAACTAAGTGGGTTTTGATCCCTGTTTCCTAAATAGGGCACGTAGTATTCGTCCTTGAGGTTCAACCCCACCAACAAGAAACTCTCAGGTAAGCCCATATCACGGGTTCGATCCAAATGTTCAAGTCGTTATCTATCCCACCTGGATGACAATAAACTCTAGAGTTCCCAACTATGAGGCTTTAAACTAGTGTCTTCTCAATGATTCCAAACACCTCAGAGTCATTAATCCAATGAGGGATGGTAAACCACGGGCCTAAATGATTCTGAATCCCTGTGTTTAGCTGACCAATGCCAACCAAGAGTAATCCATGGATACTATGCTTGGGTATAAACCAATGATTCGTGAACATATTAATACGTCTTAAATCTATAAGAGAGTCCCAAAATAGGAAATAATTCCCCCCAAAAGGGTGTGATGAGCCTGACTTCCCATCTTCTCGACCAATGTGAGTTGTTAAGTGCCACTGGCTAAACCACCCAGCAAACGCCTGCCTTTTGAAAGCAGGTCCACGTATTGTTGGATATCAAATCATTTGGCGTTTAGAAATGAAAATGGTGCACTTGATGTGAGTGATTAAGCAGAACCCAACCTTCTCTAATCAACCGCCGGGCACCACACATCTTCCCACCGCCGGTCGAAACAATGATCCACTTAAAAATTAATTTGAACTTCCATTTGATGTCGTACTGGATTTAAAATTGTTATTTACATAGATTTTATAAAAAAAAATATTGAATATAACTTATAGGGGAATTTATTATGAATTCTCCTAAATATATACATTTTACATTCATTTTTATTCATGTATTATATAATTGTAAATGATAAATTATATTATTTATATAATATATAAGTAAAAAATTGTAATATATGTATTTTTTTAAAAAATCCATTTAATATAAACATATTTATTAAAATTAAATTTTAATTAATATATTTTATAATTTAATAAATATATACATTTTTTGTATTGTGCAACATTCACTTGAACATCCAACAGAAATTCCCCTAGAACATCCACTTGAACTATTAAGGAATTTATAATTGTTATTTACAAAGATTTGTTAAAACATGTATATATAATATAACTTATAAGGGAATTTATTATGAATTCTCTTTAATATATATATTTTATTTTTATTTTTTATTCATGTATTATATATATTTTTTGAAATTGTAAATTATATTACTTCTATAAAATTTATGCAAGAAATGGAACACATATTATATAAAATTTAATTTTATATAAATACATTTTTTAAAATTAAAATTAAATTTCCCCCTTTTTTGATTTCTTATAATGAAAATTCTTCATTGACATTTTACCCAGTAAATATAAATGTTATTTATCTTGAAATTGGAGTTTTTTTTTATTTTTTAGTTCCATTTTAAAACAGATTGTTTTTATATAATTAAAAAATTACATCATAAATTTTGTTATACATTTATAAAATAATGAGTTTCACTTTATTTGAGAAAAAAATAATATTTCCAAAAAATATTTTTATAAAACATTTAAATGTAATAATATTTTTTTGTATTTTTATATGTACATGTTTTTAATTTCATTCATAAAAAATATTTTTTAAACATGCATAGATTAAGAGTTGTTCCCAACATAATTTAAGAAATAAAAATTGATATATTTTAAAATATAGTCATTTATAAGAAATTTATATTTTTCAATGTCATTATTTTTTTATAAGTAGATATATTTTAATTAGTAACTTATATTAGTTTTTTTATATTTAAGTTTTCATTTCTATTTGATTATGTTTTTTATCAATGTTATTTACTTTTTTCATATCAATGTTTTTATATATTTTTTAATGTTTGTTTTGGGTTATTTATAGCATTTTTATTGATTTTTAAATAAAAATTAAATATTCAGAATATTTTTTGATATATTTTATGATACATTTTTATATGTTTTTCTAATGTTTTAATTTTTTTAGGATGTATTATAACTGTATGGTTATAATAAAAGCATAAGGTAAAAATTAGTTTTTGTAAAAATTTAACAACTCATTTTTTTTAGAATTTTACAATCTGATGGTTTTTGTTTATTATTTAATATGCCTCTCCATCTCATGTGTACTAGATTTTCAGGTAAACTCATGTAACTGGTGACGATGTATGTCATGTTAAAATGCAACTGTTTTAGTACCTTCACCCATGGATAATTAAATGTTGTAATTAAATGGAAAAAAAGAAGCCACTTTGGTGGTGGTGTGGTGGTGAAGGTGAGTGGCACATTCATGCTGTTCTTTGGGAGGTTCAAGGTTCGAATCCTGGGAGTCTGCTTTTTGGGTGAGCCTCTCCCCCGAGATCCACCCACCATACCAGGTCACCCTGTCTCATCTGGGTGGGAAAAATGAGGCGCGGCCCAATTGCTGACGGATCGCTTGACGGACCATCACTGCATGGTCGTCACCCTCCGGGATGCTCTACCATCTTGGTTGGAAACGGCTCATTCCCAGCTTGGTATCTCTCCGAAGTGACCCCTTCGTCGGGAGGGGGGTTCCCTTGTGTAGAGGGTTTGAAAAGGCCACATAGGGGAATTCTCGTTCTCAAATAAATGGAAAAAAAAAAAGAAAAAGAAATGGAGAGGCGCCTTGGTGGAATCGCATAGATCATCAAGGGGATGAGGTGTGTAAATCTCATTTGATAAATGGTTTAATTAAAAATATAAAAATATAAATATTATAATATTATAATTATTATTTTGGGTGTCAAACCAAAAATCCTTCTGTAACATCCCCATATGGTGTTGGATTGACGAACATTCATTGGAAACATGACCCTTTAATTGAGATGGTCATTTTAAGACTTAGGCAGATACCTTTTTTGGACCTGTGTCTCGGGTCAATGAAACACCCAATAATAATAGTATTTTTATTATCACTGAATCTTGTACACGATATATATCTCACATATAGTGTCGGAATGATGAACCATATGTGACATTGCGTACCTAAAATTAATACATACATAATAATACCAACTTTGGGTATTTAATTCTGGCTTGTGGCTTGGGACCAAGAATCACCATTCGTGATTGATGTGGTTAAATAATACTTTTTCACTGAGTTTTCGATTGAATCAAGTGAATATTCTATCCCATTTTTTCTGAGGATCAATGTGGTGTGATATGTTTGGTCATCCAGGGCCATTTGAAGAGTCGTATTAGTGAAATTATGCTTTGACCTTCAAACAAGTGTCGATCCACGTGCGTTCGTTGGGATTTTGGTCAAGACATGTCGTTTAGTACTATTACATATTGTGTTTTGATATATGGATATAAATCCATTTTCTAGTGATTACATGGGAAAACATCATAGTGTCACCACACACCATGTTGTTTCCTAACATTCTGTGCAACTCTTTTTTAGGAAAATTCGTTGTTTTGTATCTCATTTGTTTGAACCCAAATTTTGGCCTGTGAGTAGCCAATAATGCATTTTGTTTTTCACGTAGAACACGATAGTGCCCTTATAAGTGTCTTTTTATATACTATGTGAGATTTTTTGATCCTGAAACATCATTAAGAGGCACTTGACAGTGGAACTGATTAGGCATGATCATTAGAGAGTTCAGATGGAGATTGTACTCTATTGTCATATCAAAATGGTGTTCCTCTCTCAATGAATAGGACACTCCATTATCATATCAACATGCACATCCTTCAAATTTCCTACCACAGTAGATATGATAAACCAATGTCATATTAGCTCGAATTTCCTCTATCTATGAAGACGGTACTCCACTTTCACAACGGGATGTAGATCCTCTATACTCGTTCTACATATAGATATGGTACTCCCTTATCACACCAAGGAGCAAGTCCTCTATCCATGGAGATAGTACTCCCATATCATACCAGGGAATGAGTCCTCTGTTATTTTTTATAGTAATAGATTGAAATCTCTCTATCTGTATCGAGTTTGGGGCATCTACATGAAACTTGTACACCATTCATTGTGCAACACAATGAAGAAAATTTGTATTTTAGGGTGAATATTTTTATATTAGGGTGAAAATTTATGTTGAAATTTATATTAGGGTGAAAATTTTTATACACCCTTCAGTATATAAAAATTATATTAGGGTTAAATTTTTTATTTTTTCAGAAAATATTGATTTTCCAGTGATTGGTGAAAAACTAGGATTTTCTTAAAAATATAATTTTTTTTAAAAATAAATTAAGTAATTTAAGGTTACCATTATGTTTTGATTTTTATTTTGGGTATCATATGAATTATTTTTTATATTATATTCACTTAATTAATTTTTGATCCACTTTAAATTATAACCTTTCATAACATCATTTTTGGGTTTAAAAACATGATTTCTCTAAAAAACTATACTAATGTGAATAATGTTTCTAATTTTTAAAAAATTTAAAAAATACCTATTAAATATTGATTTATGGGATTTTAATAGATTATATATCAATAAACTTAAATTTAAATTCATATAATTTTTATTACAAGTCATATAGTTAACATAAAATAATCATTTTTTTGGAAAATAAACTTCTTCAAAAACGACCTTTTCATCGCATGTGAGAGTTTAATTTTAAAAAAAAGTATTCCCCTTATGTGAACTTAATTTTGTAAAATAGATTAAATATAATTAATCAAAATAATTTATATTATCTATCAACGTCAAAATTATTTTTTTGTTTGTAATGAATTTTGAAAAAAGTAAAAATCATTCACAGCAGCTACGGTAAAAACAAATTTACTAGGGTTTATACTAAAACAAAATATGTTAAAATGATATAAAAACTAGTATAAAATATATTTTATGATTTTATATTGACCTTATAATGTCTAATATCATTAATGGTTCATTTAGGATCCTTATGGTATGTGGAAAAGTTGGGTACAACTTTTTCTTTTCAATTATTACAAGTGTGTCACCCACCTCACTTATAAAAGGCCTCCTAGTCACATCTCCTTTTCACTGATTAAAAACAATATGGATCATAAATTACCTATGAATATATCTTCCTTAATTCCATCAACATGAACTAGTTTCCATATTTTTGTCATAATTTCCTCATAAGAAGGCTATTGGTGCTTATAATAAGGAGGTTTTTCCAAAGAAGAGGTATCGTGCTTAACCATGTGTTTTTTTATTTATTCTTACACCACTTTTAAATATTCATTAATTATTCATATACAAAAAAACCATTATCTATAATATATTAATATGTTTTTAATTTTATTTAATAAACTAAATCTATCTCTTCTTACAATAAATGGGTTATAAAATCATCATTCATGTTTACAGAAGACTGCCGCCTCGTGAACCGATGTCATTCGTTTTCCATCATCGCCTCCCACATCATGTTATTATAAATGTTTTAAAGTAAAAAATTTGATATTTTTAACATATTTATACATATGTGGTTGTGAAATCACATATAATTTTTTTACTTTCCATTGTGTGGGTGATACAATTACGTCGCTTGTGTGTATGGTGGAATGTCGCCCCATGAAGGGATGTGATTATTTTTTCACAAACACATTCATGGAAGGATATATGAAAAATATTAATTAATAAATGTGATATAAATGAAATACTTATGATATTAATGAAATTTTTATCATTCATAAAAGATATTATATCATTTTCATCTTACACTAAAAAAATGATAATATCATTCGTGTGTATGTGTTGATGACCACCTCCACGAGGAGATATGATTATTTTTATTCACCACAGAACATGTATGATATATATTATTATATTTATGTATATAATATGTTATATATAATATGATGATAATTATATGAATATAAAATATTACATACCACCTTTCTATAATGATCATTGAAAAATAGAAATGGTCACTCATGTGTATGTACGATCTACCATCTCCATGATTCCAATGTGGTTATGATATCACGTATCAATGAATAATTTACATTTTTGTGGGTTATAAAATAGAATCTCTAGTGTGTACGTTGGACTGTGGCCTCATGAAGTGATGTGATTTGTTTTTCAAAAACTATTTCATGGAAGGTAATATAAAAACATTTAATTAATAAATGAGATATAAATAAAATAATTATGATATTAATGAAATTTATATAATTCATAAATGATAATATATCATTTTTATCTTACACTAAAAAATAAGAACGTCATTCTTGTGTACATGTGGATTACCACTTCCACGTGGAGCTGTGGTTATTTATCATCACCACAAAACATATATGACATATATAAGTATATTTAAGTATATAATATTTTATATATGATATGGTGATAATTATAGAAATATAAAATATTTCTTACCACCTTTCATTAATTATCGTTGAAAATAGGAATTTCACCCATGCGTATGTACGACATACCATCTCTACGATCGCAATGCAGTTCATTTTTCATAACCATGATTAATGATTAGTCATAAAATTATAAATTATTTATAAAAGTGATAGTGATTTCATTATTTTGATTCTGTATATTATGAAATAATGGCAACTTTAACAGTGATCAACACACCAAATCAGCTTTTTGAAACAATGAACCGAACGACCTCAAAACACCCAACATGGACTTAACTGATCAAGTATTTGGATATATCATTAAAAATAAATAAATAAAATTATTTAAGAATAAATTTTTAGTAGTAAAAATGTTTATTATGAAATAAAATATTTCATATAAGATTATTATATATGAGTCAAAGGACATACTTGGAAAATCTTGGCCAAGGTAAGGGTTTCTCGTGTCAGTTTTACTTCTGTAAGACATATGCCATATTCAATGATAATTTTTATTATGAAGTGTATATAGTAAACATTAATGTATTTTATGATTATTTTCAGGACTGTTATTGGGATTTATAAATCTATATTTGGTTCTCCCATTCAATATATTTTGATTCGGAAATTACCAAATGAATAAGGGACTTCATCTAAATTTTTTTCATTAAGAAATATTTTAATATTATGAACTTTTTTCTTTTGTATTGTGTATATATTGTACCTTATACATTTAATGTCATTAATAGACAACATTTCATGGTATTTTAAGTTGCAATTTTTATTATTTCCTCTAATGGGATTTGAATTTAATGTTACTATGTGGTAAATAATTTTATAGCTCACTATATTTTAGTTAGATTATATTAATTATTTATTATATTTTATATTCTAAGATTATATGTATAATTAAAATATAATTTTTTTTTATTTCTACTGATTTTATGTGGTTTTATATTTGATATAAATAATTGATCCATTTATTAATTCTTGCTTCAATGTTATGATCATTGTAGGGCATACTCGTCTCAAATTTTCTACTTTGAGACATATATTATATTATACACTATTATTTTTTTGAGGATTATATACTATACCATTGAGATGACATATCATGAAAATCATTGTGTTCATGATATTTAATGTTTCATTTTAACTAATTATTTCCTGGGTATTATGATTGAGTTGTACCAATGTGGTAAAAGCCGTTATGTTACAATCTACTTTTTAATCTGGATTTTTTATACAATAATTCCTATCAAAGGAACTTATTTGACCATTGTGTAAAAAAATATATTATCCTCTATTTATTCTTTAATTTTGGAATTATTATTCCCTTTTTCTAGTATTTTTTACTTAATATGATTGAAAAAATATTTTTACGAAAACCTGACTTCATTTGTCTCTTTGGATGGAAATCCTTTTACTTCCAAATACAAGTTTTCAAATAAATTTTTCAAAAATGTTATAACATGATAATTTAAAGTCATTTTTCACAAAATTGTATTTTCAAATAAATTTTTTAAATTTAATATTCCTATTATTTTTTGAATGATTAAATTTTTTATTTTTTCAAAAAATGTTAAATGAATCATTGATTTAACATACTCTTTATAAACAATATTTTCCACCGACATGACAACTCACTTTTTTAAAGCATCATTTTTTATTTTCAAAAATTTAATTTTCAAATAAAAAATATTTCTTTATTGTTTGATTATATTTTAGATTTTAAATTTGTTTTTTTAATGAAATTATATTTTCCACATGAAATATTCAACACAATCTTTAAAAAAAATCCATCTAAGATCACATTCCATAATGTTACTCAGAGTGAAAAGAAAATATTCCGAATTTTTTTAATTATAATTTAATTCTATTACCATTATTCAATATCAAATACCTGTAATGTTACTAACACCCCACTAGTGATATTTTGTATTGATAACATCCTTATTCTTTTTTTTGATGCATTATGAGATTTTCATTAAACCCCTTTCTTTTTCACGACAAAATTGATCTATGTATGGATATTTGATATTATTATGATTAAAAATAGAATTAATCTAAATTTTGTATACATTAAATGTGATTAAAAATTATTTATGATGAATTTATGAGCCTTATATAGTTTATACAACTGGTCAAACCCTATTATAGCTCATAGGTGAGCTCGATATAACTTATATATAAGGTGTACCCAAATAGCGTCATGTGACCCTGATATTGCTTAAATGACGGGTGCACCTAGGTAGAACCTGGTGAGATTGAAATAGATTATATGATGTGTGGACCTAGATAGTGCTCCAGTTAATTGGGTAATATTCCATATCATTAGAGGCAAGAGGGAGGGAGTTAGTGGAGGGTTTCCCTTATTAATTTAATTATGATCCACTTATATATGAAACATTTTTTAAAGGGGTTATGAAGATAATTTTCCAAAGACATAATCACATTTTATTTATGATTTATGGGGTTTAAATGTTTTCTTTGATCAATATTGACATCACATGGATCAATATTATTCATTTTTATGACCACTGTATTTGTTAAATAATTTATCCGTGTTTCATTCTTGATTATCCATGTATTTATGGGTAGGATTTATCTTATATTTTGTTCATTAACTTTTATTATCTCATCATAACCTTATTCTCATATTATTCTCACTTATAATAATCATTTTTCATGCCTATATTTACCCTTAATAATATTGAATCTCACACATGTTTTATTTCATTTTCCCTAAGTTATAAAGAAAGATGTTAAATTATTTATATCTTGAATGTTTTATAATGATACAATGTCTGTAGGAGATGTTTAAGACATAATGTGGAATATGAAATGCTAGGTATAGTGGAAAAAATAATCCCTTGAATTCATGTGTATGGTTTATGTACTAGTTTGGCCTCATTATCTAAATATATAAACCTAAAGGTCCTCAAGTATCTAAGTGATCAAATATTAACTTTTGATGTTGTAAATTTTGGATGGAAAAATTGGTAAACCTTAATTAGTATCAATTCAAGGAATATAAATTTTATTATTTGAGCATTGGATCTAGGAGTGTGGGATCATGGATGATATAAAACTGGTTTTTTATAAGGGATACCATTAGTTCATAGATAAATGATGTAATTATTAGAATAAGTAGGGTTACATGGATCAATACTACCGAACCCAATGCCTTTTAGAGAGTGTGTTGAATATGTAAAATCCTCCATGGAGATGGTATCATCATGATCAGGGATCTCACAGAGCTGGTTTGGGTAGAACCTAGGGAGGCAATAAAAACAAAGGGTATATTAGATCCCTAGTAGGAGAATCTTTATGTGGAGGAAAATATGATGTCCCACTCCCATCACCTACCACATGTGGTGCACACAATGATAAAGGACTGGTGGTTGAGGGTGTGGTTAGTTGCATGCTATGGAACGATATGACCAGCATATGCAAGAGATGAATCGGTGTAAAATCGTTTTATTCTTTAAATTATAACTATTACTTACATTGGTTTTAGTCATTATTTTATCTTCATATCCTTCATTTATGTGATTTATATTCTAGTATGGTCTTTTTATAGATCATTATGGTAAAATACTCATACTAGGAAAGATTCTACTATTTCACACATCTTTTAATAGTTGTATATTTTTCTAAATGGAGAGAATTTCCTTCGTGGTATCTTAGCTGTTATAATGAATCCATTTATTGTAATTATAGGTATTTTATAGGTATGCATGATGTATTACTCAATAAAAAATAAATGAAACAAGGTTAGGCACTAATGGGATCCTGAGAAGGATGTTCAAGCCTATCTCCCCACAGTTAGTGAGTTTAGATCTTGATGCAGTGGGCTCTTGAAACACTTTTCTTCCTAAAGTAGTGGAGGAATAAAGTGATTCCTTATCAAAATATTTTTCAGTAATACCTCCACTCTAATAGATTAACTTCTATATTAAATTGAACCTTGATACTGCTCTAATGTCCTCAATGGAATATCAGATGGACCCTTTAGAGCTCTATTGAAAAAGTGTGTAGTTGAAGAACCATAATGAAAATGTATTTATCAAATAGAATATGTCACCATGGAATGATCTAATATTGTTCTCTGTGAAATTGGATGGGTTCTTGAGGTTGTGCATTAACTACTATCACAAAATTTAGGAATATTTCATGAAAAGATACTCATTTGAAAAGATCTAAGACCACTTTGACGAGCTAAAGGGAATGCTATAGTACTAAAATTTTGGTCTTAGGTTCGACTACCACCAGTTATGGTTTCGCAAAGATGATATTCTGAATTCTTCATTCCTTTTTCCTAGGGTAATTATCTATTCCTGGTGGTTCCCTTTGGTGTAAAAAATTTCGCCATTATATTTATAGAAATTATGAACGACATATTTCATCATTTATTAGATTGGCTCTTATTTCCCATTATCTATACAATTTTACTTTACTCTACATCTATGGGGTACAACTTAGTGAATTTTTGTTTAGTACCAGAGTTACTCAAGGAAAACTAGTTTTATGGTAATATTTTGGAGTGTTAGTTGTGGATTATAGAGGGTTATTTGTTAGGTAATTTCATTTTAGAACATGTTCTGTCATTAACCCCAATGAATATTGATGTATTTCTTTATAGGTAATCACCTATGAGAGTACCCATGGTATGAATTATTATTGATTTTTTATAGATACTATATGATATTTATTGAATAATGTTTCTTGATTATGGACCCTTTGAATTCCTTAACATGAAAAATTAAATCATTATCCTATAATAATTAATGATAAAATCCTTCAAGTAGTTGAGGAATATATATATATATATTGGTGCTCATATTTTGAGACTATAATTGGAAGGTGTTGATTAAGTTGTGTTCTGTGATTTCTCAAGAGATGGGATTGGGTTTGTGTAGAAATAGAGGTAGTTTGTGATTGAATATAGTTCTAGAAATTTCATACACCATTGGTAGAACTACAAAACCCTTGTAATAAAGTTTTAAGTACTAGTATTCAATTAGAAGATATCGATATATTATATATTGGGTTAGAGGTTTTTAGTTTACTCAAATCACTATAGTATCAGACACACCTTTTTCTATATATTCCTTAACCTTAGATTAAGAATTTTTATAGAGTTCATGTTGATCTATGACTTCAAGAATGTATATAATCTTGGATAGGGTATAGTGGTTCTAGATTCACTTTGTATGAAATATTTTTATTTTTTAGTGGAGATGGGTCAATGTAGTTACGTATGTTGCAACTAACCCTGGTTGAGGTGAGGGAGAAAGTGTATCTATACTAAATTTTTATAACTCCACTACTTAAATAGTGTGTGAGAGAGTTGAAGATAAGATATATATATTGTGAAGTTCTACATGATCAGATATACTTAGAAGACAAAAAATGTTGATTTTCTAAACATGGGGATAATTTCATCCTGTTATGAAGATAGATAGTAGTTTTTCTCATGTTTCATGTGGTGGTATTGAGGTAGATTCATA
Organism: Viscum album; assembly: GCA_963277665.1. Taxonomy (NCBI): domain Eukaryota; kingdom Viridiplantae; phylum Streptophyta; class Magnoliopsida; order Santalales; family Viscaceae; genus Viscum; species Viscum album. Next base: position 1,968,862,696 of record OY728150.1, read on the forward strand.
ACTTCCACATAGTGGTATATTATGGATTAGAAAAGATTTATTTGGAACGTCAGTGATAGTATTGGTGAGAATTTATGTGGCAATGTATTGCTGAGTTTATTTCCTGATGCCTTACCTTTCAACATGAGAAGTAAAAGAGTCATGTTCAAGAATGTTTAACTCGACCTCTTGGGATCTTATAGTGTAAGTGGTATGGCATATCAATTCGTTTTTTATGGTTATTCTATGGATAGAAAGTGGTCAAGAAACTATCTTGGTGTTTTTTCATCATCTTACAAAGTCATCTCACATCATTTACTTCCAATAGTGTAGTTCGGTGGACTGTTTGGAGCACTCTTATATGTTGGAGAAATTATGACATCATAGTGTAAAATTGATGATTGTCTCTGAATATGATCTTTATTTTACATCATGGTTATGGATATATTGGCAGGAGGCCCTTGGGACCTAGTCATAAATGAGAATGGTGTTAAAATCCCAGAAACATCATGTGATAGATTTAATAATTCAACTTCTAGAGGATATTCTATGATCCAATATTTTAGACTCTACGTGGAGATAGGATGATCACTTACCATTGTTTTGGTTTTCTTATAATTATAGATATCAATCCAATATCGGTAAGGAATCATTTTAGGATAAGTACGAGAGACCATGTTTGTTTCCCTTTTACTAGATGGTGATAGGTGATTCATCACATATGGGAGCAATGTTAGTGTAAGAAATGATAGATAAAGGTTAGGTGATAAATGATCAAATTATGAAAAATCAAATTCAATATATATATATATATAAAGAGTTCATATTCCCTTTGATTTTTTTAGAGATACTATGTGGTCAAGAGAGTCTCAACATAATGAAGTTTATAAAGGTTTGGTATGGATAACTAGTTATCCCCAAGTATTGTGATGTCATTATAGATCATGTGAAACATTGATAGGTTTCTTACCACTTTTATTTACAACCATAATTTTATCATGTGCATTAATACTTCCATGTATCAATGTAGGGGACATGTTTTCATGTCTCATCATGAATTATTGACTAGAGAGGGATAGATATTGAGGATGGAGAAACCTTTTAAGTGTACAAATGGTGTTACGTGTTAGAAAGAGTGGATCCTTCATAGGAAACCATTCTAGTGGATAGACATCCCTAGATGAATATAAATCTACTAGAGAGATCATGGGAGCATGAGATCTTGATGTGGACTTTGTAACCTCGTCTTTTTGGGTAGATTCTAAAATTCGAGGATAAAATATTTATAGGTTGGGAGAATGAGATGACTATAATTTTCATATGTAGACCCTTAAAAATTTTCTATATATCAGTGTACATTTTTTATAGAGTAGAAACTGTGTTAAGGGTGTCTTGGGACCCTAAAATTGATATATTAAAAATATTAAATTTTGTACATGTATATTTTTAAGAATAATGTTATTCTTATTTAATGGATTATATGGTAGAGAAACTGAGACCATCCTTAAATATAAAACATAGGACTTACCATATGAATGAGATAAATTTCATTCTCATTGTACCTCCATTTAATTCACATTCACGGTTGTATAACATTATAAATTACATTGATTAAATTAAAATTTAATTTAATAGTCTAATAAAATTACTTATCCTAATATAGTAATTTTTAGTCCATGATTTTTTAGATTCTCCAAGGTGGTCCTCATAATCATAAATATTGAGAGACCCTGTGTAGGGAGTGAATTTTTCATGTGAATGGGTAAATTCATGGATCAAAGATCATATTAAATGAAAAACATTCTTTTCATCGATGAAAAATCATTATTTACCACGGATCGATCCAATGATGATGTAAGGCTCATTATTTATGGATTTAATTCCTTATTATTTGGGATTTTGGATAAGGATTATTTATCATCTTTAGAATTGTACCTTCCCATACCATTCCTAGAATTTCCCTATTGAATTATTGATTATTATTTATATTTCCCTAAAATAACTATTTTTAATGATTTAACAACCTATTTTTTGTTTGTGGAACCCTAGTCGTTGGTCAAGTTCACAAAATCCACTGTTGATCATACAATGGATTTCTACCATTCTTCTTATGTTTGATATGGCCCTGCGATAGGTCAATAATTAAACTTTTGGACCCATTTGGGACATGTTTTAACACAAAATCATGTTTGGTTGTGTGATCTAGGAGATATGGGATTTATTTTTGAAGTGAGGAGTATCTATAGTGGATTTTAAAGATAAAATAAAAGGATATAACCCCTAGAATGAAATGGCCAAGATAGGATTTGTGTTGATTGATAAGAATTCCAATTTCTATTCCTCGGAGTCCTAAAATCAATGACTGAAGATAATTCATATTAGATCGGTGTGTTCTAGAACAACACACACTATGTAATCCTCTTTGTAATGTGGATTTGGTTTCCCGACATGTTATATATATAGTGGTGTGGTGGGACAACATAAGATATTACTAAACCTATATAGATTCATGTGTACAGGGAGTACACAATTTTGATTCCATGTGTCCCAACATGACATGTGGAATTCCCACATATTATGTGAACCTACCCATCCAAATAAACTATGTATAGGGAATACAATATTTGGACCCTAGGTGGTTGCACACACTTTTTGACTTAAGAAATATGTTGTTTAACTTGACTTTTCACACTCCGTGTGTATAATCAGGACATAAAAATACATTATCTTGGGATTACATGTCATATACCTCAAAGAGAACACCATGTACCTCTATTAGAATATTCCACCTACGTATTTCCTTTTTAAAGACTTAGATTTTTAAAAGAATTTTATCCTTCCTGTGATGAATTTCATAAATGGAATAGTGAGGTTTTTTCTTTGACATTATAGATATTATGTGAGTTGGCATAATCATACTCTTCCTTCCATAATGGATGGCTAAAATGAGAATCATGGGTAGAGAAATAAAGTTTGGAAACCCCCTTTAGGACATGTGTATTTCAATGTGTGGGTCCCTAGAATCCATAGTATATATAGTTTTAGCACCCTTCCCTCATACCCACTTATGACATGGTTCATAAATCTAGAGATTATAACCCCTCTCTATAGATCTCATGTCAGATATAAGTCCTCCACCCTCTTAAGGTAAGCACCTCCCTTGTCCATTATTTCCCAATGATGAAGCCTGAGCCCCCCATATCTTATCAGGTGAAAATAATATTAAGCTACTAGAATAAATACAACATTTATAGCTAGAGATATGTATATACTCTCATACATAGGTGGGAGTAATTATTGAGATCATCTTCTCTCTTACACGATCTTATATTAGGTCTATTCTATGAGATTATCAATTTTTTGATTTTATTCTCCCATACCTGTCTTGTGGATTGAGATGTCTATATTATTTCTAAAATTTTTCTATTTTTTTAAGGAATCCTAATAGGTATGTATACACTCACCACTTCATATTCTTTTCCCTCACCTTTAATGTATTATTCACATGACAATAAGTTGGATATTGACCATGGAGGGCCTGATGTTGTTTGAGATTAGTGATACTAGGTGATTGTGCACTTAAGAGGTTGTAAAACTTGGTGTACATGAGAAATAATTCTCCACTTCAAATGTTATTAGGTCAAGAATACCCTTATTTATAAATGTCCATGTATTGTTTTCCTTTTATATGTTGGTTATATTTGAATTAATTCACTCCAATTACTACTATTTGTTTTTTCCTAATGTGTTTTCTTATTTTCTTAGTAGAGATCATATATCCTATATGGTTTTGACATAATTAGTGGTGTCTATTTTTAGTGTTTCATTATGATAAGGCCTCCGATTTGTGTGACATGTCTTTTTGGTGTGAGTCATTATCCCCTAGAATATTTGATATGGACTTGGGGTGTGTGACTCTATTTAACAGCAGTCTTGGTGGGGCCTTGGTGGGTTAGGTCTTAAGATAAACTAACCTAAACTGACATGAAAAAATAAAATAAAATTGAACCATCCCAACCAAACACATATTGAATCTAACCCAGCTGAACTAAAATATAATGAACAAAACTAAATATAATTAATTGAAAAAATGAGAGAATTTTTTCATGAATTAAACCAAATCAATGTGAAGTAAACTTAAACAAAACTTACTGAATAAAACATAATAATAAAAAATATAAATTAACTAAACTAATTAAAACCAATTTAAATAAACCTATCCAACATGAGCATAGAAAATAAAAAATATGAAATGAACTAAACTTATTGATTTAAAATGAATGTATTAAAACTTAACTACAAAAAACTATACGTAATTAAATGAAGTAGATTAAACTAAATATAACATGACTAACGTAATCTATATTAGAACTCAACAAACTAAATGAAACAAAAATAAACCAAATAAAAAAACCAATAAGAATTGAATAAAATATATAAAACATAATAGAATAAAAAAATATAAAAACCAAACAAGATAAATTTATTTAAAACATACTAAATCCAATCAACCCAATAAAATTAGATTGGACTCAAACAAACATAAATCAAAGGAGACAAATCCATTGTAATCTTACCAGACCAAACTCAAGAAAAACTATTATGATCTGAAATAAATTGATGTAATATTATTAAAACTAAACAATATATAATGTAAAATAACTAAAATTACTTGATGTAATTCAATATAAATCATAATCCATTAATATATATAAGTTTAAACATAACACACACAAAAATTAAGTTTGAACATATATAAAATAGATCATATTAAAAAATACTAATCAAATAGAATCGAAATAACACAATAAAACTATATTGAAATTAAATTGGACTAAATCATACCATGATGAACGAAATAAAATTATAAATAACAAATTTACAAAAATATGAATAAGACTAAACCAAACTGTCCAATCCCTAATATAATATAATAAAACTAATCCAAACTAACATAACAAAACCCGATTTGATTAAATGAAATTAAAAAAATGTAAATATAACCAAATGAAACTCAAATATATCAATAATATTTTAAATAAAATGAAATTAGTCAAATCAAATCAATCAAAACCAATTCCAAACAAACATAACCAAAAATAATTATACTATATATATCAAATCCTAAATGATCCACATGAAATCTCACTGAATTAATCTAAACTAAACCAAACAAAATAATTTAAAAAAGATATAAACAAAGCCTAACCAAAGATAATATAATATATTGTAATTGGAAAAACATATTGAATGAAACCAGTTGTATTTTACATAAATTATGTGAACGTAACCTATATAAAATTAAAATAAACTAAACTAAACTAATATAAATTAAGTAAAATAATTAAAATTAAACGAAATAACTACAAGTGAATTACACAATATAAATGGATAAAAAACAAACCAAAAAAATAGGAACTAAATTGTCCTATATTTTCATAAACCCACTAGAATAAACCTAACCCAGCCTGAACTTTTATGAATCTTATTGGACCGAAAAATTAAATTGATCAAAAATAAAGTAAAATGGTCCAAATTGAAAAAACCCAAAAAATGTTCTAAACCAAAAATATTCTAAATAAACCTACCTAAATGAACAAAATATGATTTTAATGACTAAATCAACTAAATGTTTAACATGATATTTTTTTATATCAAGATTATATGTTATTCTGTATTTTTTAATATTTATCCCATGTCAATTCGTATTCTTTTTTTATTTCATATCACCAAATTTTCATTATTTTTTTTCTATTTAATATTCATTAATTAGTTCCTATTACTTTTTATACCTTATATTACTTTCCTATTAGTAGTAAAAATATTAAAAGATGAACATTTTATTCATATATAGAATATTATAGATATTTTAAAAATTAATTGGAATATAGTATTATAGAATGATTGATAAATGTGAGATATAATACTTCCTACATGAGTTCCCTTATTTTTTATGGTAATTATAATATAGATTAATTACAATAAATAAAATTTTATTTTTCTATTATTTTAAAATTTTCATTCAGGGGCAACCATCCAAGAGAAAACTTTTCTTTAGTTATACTTCTAAAGGTGGGGAGCAGCTTTGCAAATCCAGAGGGAGTGATAATAGAGGAATATAAGGAAACTAATTTTCTAGTGTTGATGTTGATAAATATGTTTAATGTGATGATCATTATGATTAAATTTATTATGAGAGTTATAATATTGTTTCCCATGATGGTATTGGTGGTCCTGATAATGATTTTCAAGGAAGAAATTAATCCCCACTATTTATAACATATTATCTATGACACTTATCACCATGGGGATAATGTAATATAGTTGAAATATATTTTATATCATTTTTTTTATTTTTTAAAAATAAAAAACAGGGTAAAAACAAAATATAATTATATTTGTTGTTTTTATTGCATACTATGAAAGGTCTAATATTAGTTTAATTAATGTGTTGTTATATATTATATGTAGGTTGTTTGTAGTAGGGTGTAGGTTGGTTAAATGTTCTTCTAGAGAAATTGGGTTATACACATGGTGAAATGAACCATTAGTATAAACACCTATACAAATGGTTCTGAGGAACAATTTGAATTATAGAATTTTTAAGTTCATATAACAATGTTTATTAGGAAATATAAGTATTTCCCATCCATAATGTAAGGACACCCAATAGTTTGGGGAACTAATATTATAGGATATACCAGTTATTCCTAGGTCTATATTTATGTTTACAAACCACTTTTATAGATAAAATATCCATTATTGAAAATAAAAACAGGGATTGAATTCATGATTTATATAGGAAATTTTCTATTTTCAAAGAGTTGTATAGAAATTTCGAATTCAAAATATATTGATGATTTAGTATCCCATAATCACATTTTAGAGCTCTATATGGATACCCTCTTTCCAATTCATCATGTCTATGAGAAAATTCCATAATGGGTACTCATTTCATTTTTTACACGTTGATTACAACCCCATAAAGTGCCCCATTTTCCCTATATCCCTCAATTCAATGTAATATAGTACAATAAAAAAATGTTAGGTAAATATATGTGGGAGTTACTTACTTCATAAATTAGTGTAAAAATTAATATCCCCCACCCAAAAGGTCTTTTACAATTTCCAGTTGTTTCATTATGTGGGAACACCTTTTTTAATTGGGAAAAAATCACATACACTCTGAATTTATTTATTTCTTTTATTTATATTCCCATATTATGAAGTTATAATAGTCATAAAATGTTTTTCCTCATTAATTTATTTTATACATATCCTACATAGATTCTCATTGACTTTAGTTTCCTTTACTGTTATTCCACTTTTATTCCAATTGAAAAAGAACATCATTATTTAATTTTGAATTTACCTTTTTAACAGTAATTGTCATGACTTCATATTTTTTCTCTTTATTGAACTAAATTAACTATAGAATAATGTGGAGTATTCCTTGATGACTTATTAATTGCAAACATCTATATTCTGATGATTCTTATTCTTCTCATTAAATTACATATTTTCCTCTTTGGATTACCCCCCCCCCCCCTTGATTCTTGTTGAATCTGTGGGACATACATGTTATACAAGAAGCAATAGGATTTATTTATAAATATAACTAAACAATAATAGAAACCTTCAAATATTAATCACCCATAATATTTATGGGTCAGTATGTGGAAAACTATTTTTTCTCTAACAATAGTCCAAGTATAATTTTCTCCCTTCTTGGGCCCTTTTATATTTTCACCCAATCTCTGGTACTCTTTGATTTAGGATCATATATTTTATAATTTCACATAGTCCTTATATTTTCATTTCTAACATTTAAATCTATAGATTCCATATTAAATGCATTGATAGGATATTTATTTTTTTTATAGGGGAAGGAATTTGCAACCATTTGGATGATTTTGGTCAGATATACGCTAACTTTTAAAAAAACTCATCATATTCATTATGTGTTTGTCATTATGAATGTGACATTGTGCATTATTTAGTTTTTTCAATTTTTCTGCCATTTTTTCACTATGATACCCTGCTATTTTATTTTTTTCTATAATTACTACCTTTTATTTCTTTATCTCATTGATAAGATCACTTTCCTTTTCATTCACCATACTTTATTCCCTATCAATACACATGATTTTTACCTTGATCTGATTTTTTTATAAAGACATGCATCATGTTTAGATCTCATTATATACACATTTTAGGTTTTTTATACTTAATACTAACTAATTATTGATGAAATCCCATGGTTTTTATCATTTGATAAAATTTATTTTCTATTTTTAGAAGTACATTAGTCTTAAATTTCACTCTATGTCATGGAGTCTTCAATTTCATTAAATTGAAATACTATTTTTTAATTTCATAAAATACATTTTCTTCTTTCTTGTGCCAACTTTTATTTATTTTCTAGGTTTTCTCTTTAAGGTGTCTTCACTTCTTTATGTTTCTTCACTATATTCATCAAACTCATACTAAATCAACTTCTTCCATGGACAAATTACAATAATGTTTCTACAGTATTTTCAACTATAACACAATTACGGGTTTCTTTCATTTTATTTTTATGTACATATTCAATTTCATTGATATATTTTTCGTGAACATCATAAATTACTTATCATCTTCATCACTTAGAAATTTTTCAAATTTTAAATATCATTCATAAATAACATTATATCTTTTCATTTCTTTGATAACCATTTCTTACATTTCTTTCTTATTATAAATATTAACTTTCTTTTCCTAATTTTGGGTAGTTTTCTAAATTTCATCATGTGAAATATCTCTAAAGTCTTCAAGGATAACTATAATTTTGTAAAAACGTTTGGGGAAATTACTCATAAATTTTTGGAAATCAGTTGATTCCTATAATTTAGCACTAAACCCCATGATGTTACTTACATTCTCAATAAACAAGGTTATGTTATCATTAACATTATCATAATCGTTAGATAATGTAATTAGTAAATTATTCCCTTCATTCATTTCTTAATACAAAAATATTCATAGAGAATTATTTTTGGAATTTATTATTAATCAATTAGAGTATTTACTTTGATATTATCATTCTATATGGTTCTTCAAATATTTATCCTAAAAAATAATTATAAACCTCATGAAGTATCATAGATTGATCGTAAATTATTCATGTGGTAGAATATACTATTTCATTTTTTAATTGGGTACATTTTTTATTTAATAGAATTATACACTATGATTTCCATATAACCTAAAATATAGTCAATGTTAGTTTCATGTACTCCATGATGATCTCCACTCATCATAATTCATATAAAGGGTTTAAATTTAGAAAGTTGGGTTATACCCTATAAATATATTTGTTTTATATAGTATGAAGATCTGTAAAACCCTAAAAATTCCATTTTAGTTTTCATGACTTTGCGATTTTTCACTTCTTACACATTTTATGTACCTTATGAAGACTACGTGAGAGACCTAATGAATTATCCTATGTATTCAATGATGTGTGGCTTTCATTCCATTGGGGTTTTCTCATTAATTACAGAATTTCCAAAATTCCTCCAAATTTAATAAAAATTATTCAATTCAATATGATGGTATATTTATCACATCATATCATCTTAAATAATCATCCAAATTTATTTTTACATAATAAAATTGGTGTGTATGTTTAGTTCTTTATGAATAGATATTCTTCAATTAAGCTAGTTACTACATCTATGAATAATAAATTATTCAACATCTTAAATATTTGTAATTGATAAAAATTAATTTAAATATTTTAGTTAGTACTCTGATCATCATAACCTATCATAAAAATCAATAAAAACGCACACAAAATCACAAATATTTGGTCACATCATAGTGCTGCTTTATTGCATGATCACTCACTTGTTTTGTTTACTTTATTTTCTTTTTAGTTCCATGTTTCTTTGTGTTTTGTTTTTTTCAAGGTTTCAGGATCCACTTAAGAGTTGGTGTGAGTTTAGGCCTGATACCATAAATATAAAATCAATAAGACGACCACTGACATGGTGGTTATGGACACTGGTCAGCCAATGGACAAACCTAGGATAACTCAGGCTATAGAAAGTCCATTGGATAACTAGTGACCATCCACTAGAAAATTAATATAATTAATTGGATTTCAAGAATTATTCCTACAACCACTATCTATCAAGTGAATACCCACCAGCCTTCTTATAAAAAATATGGGATATGTTCATAATTTCAAGACCCACCAGCTCACCGACTGGTCATAACTAGCTGGTCAGTTATGTTGATATAGTTGAGAAAAGTATGGGCCTTATTTTAAATTTTTCTCGAACACCCATTTTATTCTTCCTTCTTCCTCCCATGAACTAAACACTACTTATAAAGAACTAGGGGTTGTCTAGGTATATATTTGGATCTCTTAACACAAATCCTTAGTGGATCAAAGTTTCAATTGAAGCCATGATCCTCTTATGGTATTTCCAACTCTAATTTTTACTTGGATAAACTTCTTAATTATTTTGATCTTGAATCCAATTATTTATTTTCAATTAACACCATGGTAATTTTTTATATCTTGACTTATTATTATGAATTTTTGTAATATGAATCTTCTTTTTTCTTCTTCAATCCTTCTGTCCATGGATTCTATCACAATCCTTGTGAAAGAATAAAATTAAATAAAACATATAATATCATTATAATAAATAAATTAAAGATATTAAATATAAAAGGGGATATATATACATTTCATAAAGGAATATAGGTTCATAACAAAATTAATGACCCAAAAAATAGAAGTTGAGAAAAATATACCTTTCTACTTTGGTAATATATTCAATCATAATCCTCACTTAATAATAACATTAAATCAGACAAAAAATATCCTTAAAATAATATTAATAATGATATAAGATGTCAAATGGTCAGTATATACTCCTTAAAAAATAAACGAGTGGTGAATATTTAATATGTATCCAAAAAATAAATAGGAAAATATAGGTCCCTTACCTTAATTATTGACTTCCATTTTACATGTTATAACTGAAAATATACTTTTATTATACATCTATTAAAGAACTTCACTCAAATATATAAAACCATATTGTATTTACTTATGTCCTTTTGTTACCCATTTATCAAAAATTCCATGTTAAAGTCATGTTTTGGGGAATAACATCTTTGTTTTTTGTGCATATTTTTATTTTTCAATTTTTTGGCCCTATAACATTGTTCAAGGTTCCATAATCTCTTGAATTTTAACCATGATATAAATATAATATATATTTTTGATATATGAATTTATATTATTCCATAAAATTTAGATTTAGAAAACGAAATACACCATTTATAGAGACTGTAGACTGTACGTATTCATGAATCTTATTAACATTTTCTGGAAGGATTGAGAAAAATAAAGGTAAATAATATATTAAAAATATATAATCATTTAAATTATATATATATATATATTACATATATTCATTATACCTATTCTTATTAACTTCTAGGTAAAGCGTGCAACGATCGCATCACTTTGTGAGGCGGTAGTCTCTCGTACACTTGAGTGGCATTATCATATTCCCACAAAATGAAAATAAGAAGGTATATGTGGTATCATAATTCTAGAAGTATAGAGATCATACCAATTTAATATATATTTATTTTATATATCCTTATTACTATCTAGGTAAAATAGAAATAACAAACACATCACATCGGTTCGTGAGGCGGTAGTCCGCCGTACAGATGAGCGGTGTTATTATTTTCCAAAAAGTTTGGAAGTAATAAGGAAAATGTTTAATTATAATTTAAAAGATATAATATTATCATAAATTTCATATAAAAACATTAAATCCATCATTATATCTGTTATTGTGAGGTGGTGATGGAAAATGAATAACATTAGTTTTCGAGATGATAGTCTTCTATAAACATGAATGATGATTTTGTATCTCATTTGATGGAATATGATAATGACATATGTTATAAAATTAACATTATAAAATATCAGTATATATAAGATACTATTTATATTATTTAATAATTATTTAATAAAAAATAATGGAGTTGGCGAAAGAAATAATGTATATACACTCGTTGAAGAACATTACCTCTTTTTCAGGTAACCTCCTTAAGATTGTACCAAAATCCTTCCTATGAAGGATTTATAACCAAAATAAAGATTATAGTATGATATGATAAAATTAAGGAAGTTATGAGGGTAGTTATTAACCAATACAATGGGTTTTGAAAGTGTGAATTTGACAGGAGAGGGTTGTCCTTTTATAAGTGAGGTGAGTTGCACAATTCAAATTATTTAAAAGAAAAAATTATAACCAAATTTTTCAAATCCCAAAAGGATCCAAAATGGTAATTAAAAGAAACAATAATATATAATGTATTAATATGGACATCAAAGAAGATTTGGATATATTTTAGGCCATCCATAAAATTTATATTCTTATTTTAACACCTTAGTAAACCCCTTTTTACCTTAATCTTGGTAATTAATTTTAACTAATTTTATTATTCATTAGGTAAAAATATTACGCTGAAATTATTATATAATATAAAATATTATTATTTAAAATATTTAAAGAATTTTTTCAAATTAAAATAACATAATTGGAAAATTTAAATTTAAAATTAATCTCATTAACATGACAAGAAAGCAGTTTTCCAAAGAGAACATGTTCAAAATATTAAAAAGATATAATATATAATTAAACATAAAATTAATTATATTGAGATAAATTGGATTAATATATATATAAAAATAAACTAATTAAACTTTTCAAACCATCTTAAAGAAATTATGGGTTCAAATTTTTTATAATAAATGACAATTCGTAATAAAAATCATTATTTTAACTATTCATCAAAAAAATTTATCTTTTTAAAAAAATCCAAAAATTAAACCTTATATAATTCAAAAATGAGGATTTAAAAATTTATATTTTTTCAAATATATTTTCTAAAATTGTGAAAAAATAATTTTAAAATATTCATTATAAATGGAAATGAAACTATTTTATAGAAAAATATGGTTTTTAACCAGTAAATTGGATTTATTATTATTTATTTTCTAGAAAACATGTAATGATGAATGTTAAAATATTTATTGAATGTATAATATAATAATTTCATTAAAATAATTCACTTAAGGTTTTTTTGTTAATTTTTTAAGGGAAAACAATTTTTTCATAAAATAGATTTTCAGAAAAAGAATTGATTTATTTTCAAATAGTTTTTATTTTAATTTAAAAATAATCGGTAACCAAATAATTCATTCTATATAAATGTATAAAACATATATTTTTATAATTTATTTAATCCAATTAATATGAATCATTCTAACTTATTGGTGATATCTATCATATTAAATAATAATATATTAATATCTTTTCAGGTTTTTTAAACTAGGTGTTGTGTTTAACACAAGATAAACTCAATATTGGATGTAACACAAGTTAAATATAGTGCTGTTTGTGGCCTAAGGAAAAATCAGTTTTTCATGTGATTTATAAATACAAAATGGTTAAATTTATTTCAATATATATATATATATCAAAAAGTCTCACGGTCTTATATTCTACCCCCTTAAATAAATTGTGACGTTGCAATTTGAACTTGTTCTCGGTAAAAAAGTATAAAACTTTTTGAAAATACCTTTATGGGAGACCCACATTTAAAAAAGGGTTCATAATAATTCCTATTGATATGTGAGAAAGGTATATATGAAGTTCATCTAAAATAACACATTATTAGGTTTCCGTATAGGAGAACATTGGTGGGAGGTGAAAACATATACATAGCAGAGAAAACTAAAACCCAAATACTAATAGATAGAAATAGATAACTTGTTAAGGATAAATTTAATGATCACATATCATTAAATCCATGATAAGTGAAAAAAAACCTTCATTAATTATAAATAAAGGTAAATGTATAACATTTTATTTCAAGATCCTTTTCTAGATGTTGAAATATTTTCTCAAGATTATATACTTTCTCTATTTTATTCTATTCCATATGTAAAATCTCATATTTTCATTGTGTTTTAATAAATTTCATATTTATATCTTTCTTATGAAAATTAAGATGATTTTTTTAATCTTGAAGTACTATAGGATCATAATATCCATTAAATAATTATACGACATTCCTTCTGCCTCTAATTATTATCAAAAATTGAATTGTTAGAAAATTATATCCAATAAAATCCAAAATTTAATGCAATCCATTACATGAAACATAATCCTTAATGATCCACCATGTCTATCAAAAATTTGAATAATTATTTTAAATAAGGTCACTAAATTCCCAAAATCAACTTATCATTAATCCCCCAAACAACATGATGTGTATTTTAATGTCACATTCCAAAACTATGAATAAATCGATTATATATTCTATTTAAACATGTTAATATCGTAAATTTTTATATATACTTAATGAAAACATACATATATCCTCATTCATTTAATAAAAAAAATATTATTGTATATATTCTATATATCCCATAATTATGTAAACTCCACCAATGATAATATAAACCACTCTGTCGACAAATCATTAATCAGTTCCAATGTCGTCAATACTATCCAATTAACATTATTTATATAAATTATATATTTATCTAAATATCATTATCATGATGTTAGGAACATATAAATGGTTATCTTTCCTTAATCATAATATCAAATTTATTTTAAATAAATATTATAGTTCATCAGAAATATTTAACTTATTCATTCATATCCTTAACGAAAAACTACTATGGAATAATCCATTAATGTTTCATGATTCTAATAACTAAAATAACCTTAATTAAAAATATATTTTTTTTAATGCTAATAAAAAACACGTCAATCAATCCATTTTATTCATACACCATTAACTAGGTTTTTTTATCTTATTCCTTAGAACTTCTTTCCTTTCATATTTCATTTAGTGTATCTTCATCATTAGAAATATAACCGTTACTCATACAACCATACTAATTTTCTTTAGGTGGTTTCCCTTTAGGAAACCAATTGGTATAATTTCCATACATTCCACATTTTAAAAAATAAATCATATATGATATCATTGGAGACTGTTATTTTCATTATTCATGTTAACTGATCATTTAATTTGTCATCTACAATTTTTTACTTTTTTCCATTCCTTTCCACACTCATAACATATTCTTATTATTTTGAGACATTCCATTGGGTACTTCTTCCCACATTCCTGACATATAAGAAACTGAATATTCTTTCCCCAATGGTCTCTACCACCCAAAATCATAATAAACTCCATCCTTCTATTCATTGGTGATCCTAATAGTTTTTAAGATGTATTTTTTCATCATATAATGATAAATAAGTTGGAATAATCAAAATATCTTTCACTATAATTTTCAACCCAATTGGTTTCACATCAAAAAAATTCTATCACATTCAATGTTAACCCATTTCCTTATGGTTCTGACTATTTATTAAAACCAAAATGTATATTTCAAGATTCAATAATCATATTATAGAAGCACATAAGCTAGAAAAATCACCTATAGAATGTAGAAATCATGAAACATTCTTTTTAATCAATGACACTTTAGGTTTCTCTTTGGTCATTAACGGTTGTTGTCACAAACTAGTCCAGGCGTCCATCTGACCCAACACCCAACCCAGTTCGAGACAAGACTCGAGAGTTATTCCCGATCCTCCGAGGATGGACACTAGCAACGATCATCAATGGTATCACAATGTGAATGATTTTTCCCAAAACAAAATAGGATCAAATTACCAAACATAGCATAAAGTATATCCAAAAATAACTAAACATCCATCCAAATATTTTTTTTTGTATTTTCAAAATCCACTTTTAGGTTAGTGGTAACCTCATATATCTCATGAGATTTCAAAATTCAAAATATAGTCACTTCAAAATTAAATAAAAAAAAACGAAAAAAATTATGGAAGGATTAGTTGAGAGGCCGACATCATCTTAATTCCATGTCCCAGTCGTCCACTCCAATCATCGTTAACATCCATAGTGCATCCCATTGAGAAAAAAGTAAAAAACATCAACTTTTAAATTTTCACTATCAAATAGAAAACATTATCACCGCCTCATTTGATAAGATGCCTTGCATTTAATACCCCGAACCACATAGTACCTTGGCCACAAAAGACCTCTGGTGAGGTCCTCCACCCTAAAACTGACATCGTTGCTGAAGAACCTCCAAACAGGACACCAAATAATCCACGAGAACCATAAATTGATGAATCTTTATAAAAATCATGAAATTCAATCTTATAAGAATCCGAAGATAGATATGAGGCTACCACGATAGACTCCACCTAGAATTCCATCAGTTATGCCAGATCACATCCCAAAACACCTTGAACACGACCACGAATGTCCTACTCAAAGAAGAATGATAAAATCATGGAGAAAGAGTAGAGTGTTGATCATAGGAAGGACTCAATAGTGATCTCATTTCCATGTCCACCAAACATGCTTCAAAAACAACCACCATGAAAAAAAACAAAACAAACACCACCACTAGGAATGAATTTATCTTGTTGAACCAGAACACTAGGAAACATATCCATTATTAGAGGATTTCTTGAGAATAAAATTTACTTCAAGATCATAATTATAGAAGGTAACCAATGTAATCAAGGGAACTCCATTAGCAGAAAACCAGACTAGATTCATAAAAAGAGGCAGTGAGGAGAAATTGAAGCCCAACGAAGAAAGAGCACTATCATGCCAGAAAGAACTAAAAAAACCTTGGATTGGGGGAATTAAGGGGAAGAGGAAGGGTTGGATGGAGTCCTGATCCACTACCTCCTCAAAACAAGAATAAGTGTACCACTCCACAACCACCAAAATAATGGGGAAACCCAGATCTAAATCAGATATGTCGTAGGAGAGGAAACACACACTGTAAATGTGATAAAAATACAGGAGATAATGGAAGTGGAAAATAAGAAAACCTTGGACGATGAAGGAAGCACATGTGAGCGCAAACTAGGGGAGAATGAATCCATCCCTTTTTTTTCTAAACATCAATAAATATACAACCATCATAGATAAAATATCTACTAAAAAACAAAAACTGAATGAAAAACTTGATCCCAACCAGCACCAACCAAATCTCTAAGTGACCTCTTCATCACCACCCTCCCAGAAAACTTACATTTCCTAAATTAAAACACTTGAACAAAAAACACGCACCATAAAAAACTCAGGTCTACCTCCACTGAGTGGAATAAGTAGGGTGTGTGTACAAAAAACTCATTTGGAAATCACTACAATGTACATACATTTCCAATCCCAAAAATAGTCTATAACCACTAGTTAAAAAATGCATATAGAAAATTTATTTTTGTCACTTTAAAGAACCCAAAAAATCTTTTCATCCTTAAAACAATAGACATTTCATTTTTTTTCAAAATGGATTCCATTTCCAAATCCATTTTATGAAACCAAAACCTAGGTGAAAAAACTGATAAGAAGATAAATATTGTTTACTGAAAATAAGAGGAATAATGTAGATAAAAGTAAAAAATTCCAATAGATCAAGAAACCAATTGCAACAAAAATAAATAGATCATACATATAGATATTCATTGATGTTTCCTAAAAATCTCTTGATGTAATCCCAAGATGTACTCAGTTTGTACTCACCTATCGAAATGTGGTTCCTTTCTATAGTCAATCACCAACATAGTTTCTCTAAATTAGCCTCAAAAGTGGCACATCCAACCTATCCTCTCAAAAATCTAGCGGCACCAACCTATCTAATCGGGGTTGATATGAAACTGTCACTCAACCCTCTCTATGACACATAATAATCCCATGACAATAGTACATGGTTAATGTAGAGGTCCTCACACACGTGGCTCAAGCCAATAACCCATATCTACCATGCTTTCCTATACCAAACATTGAAAAAACCTATGTTATGGACCTCTCTGTGGTGGTCCACCATTAAGGATCCCATATCACATCAACCAAGCACATGTTTTAATCCGGAAATCACAACATATGAGTCTTAAAAATTTTACCAAATATACCAAAATGTTGAAACTTCTCTTTCACATCACATGATTTTAAAATTGATTCCCCAAAGCATCTCAATGATCCAATCAGGCCTTATATTTCCAAATCCAATTCGATTTCCAACATCATTTAAAAAAACAAGATGAAACTTACAACATGCATAAAAATTACAAACGGTTCTTCATACCATTTACAAACCAATCATTTTCCAAAGTACCAAACGAATCATAATCTAAACATCCAATTGAACCCACATTAGATTCATTTAAAAACAGAGGTAATTTAGTAAAATGCCAAGGGTTTTAAAAACCCAATTCAGAATAACATATTTGAAGAATAAATAGAGGGTTAAGGGATAAGTGTTTTGAAATATGTGTTTACAGTTTAGAATGTTTATCTATGACCATTATCATTTGTGTTAGCATTCATATGTTCACCCCATGCACATATGGATGTTCCCACATCCAATGGTGAACTCTTTAAAAACCAAGAGATCCCCCATGATCTATATTTAAAAAGCAAACATTTACACAACCAATAATCCTACAATTTCCTAGAAGCACTAAAACACAAAGTGTCGTTACTACCATTCACAAAGCTCAACTCATAATGAAAACCAAGTTATCAAAACACAACCAAGGCCAATCCATTACCTTGAAAACTTAATTTAAATTTTTAGTGGCCACTTTAATTTTAACAAACACCATTTATACATACATGTATATACATAAATAAATAGATCCTTTGAACCCCCATTTTCCCACCATCCTACCCACATAAAAGCACCATAATAATTCACAGGACACATCACCACCATAAATCACACATTTTAGACTCAAATAGAAATTTTCAAACATCATATTAAATTTAATGGAATGTAACTTTATAGAAACATATACCTTAATGACGTGAATATGAAAAAAAAACTCTAGAAGGAGGAATAAACCACAAGTGTCAATTTTCACGCCCTAGAACCCAGGAAATACTAGCAACACATCAACCATAGATTATAGGGTTAAGCTAAAAGGGAACCCATGATATTAAAAAATAGAAGTCATGAGGGGAGAATAATAAGAGAATAAAATTGGTCGAATCTATGAATAAATAACCTTAGAACATCAAATATTCATTCATTGAAGAAGAAGGAACAAATGAGGGAATCTTGGGAGATCCCATGGTGAACCTTGGTCAAACAAGGGTGGAAAATCCCATGTTGTAATTAAAACATGAGAGGGGAATATTGTAATTTTACAATTTTTAATAACCTATGAAACTCTCAAGGTTAGGACACATGGTTTTAAACGTCTTGTTCCAACCGTGCGAACCCTACTGAATAGAAGGGGTACCACGCATGGTTTGGTCACATGGATACACATACCATGCACCAGCCATGAAAAATGGAACTATAAAAAATTCATAACTCCCCCACATGGTTTCCAAACATTTTCTACTAACCATGAGCATTTCATGTGTCAAATCACGTACACAACCCTTAATGTTGCACAGTTTCTCATACCTCTGACACGGTTTTTCTCAGACCATGCTCAAGCCATGCAATTCAAAATCTGAAATAATAAATTGAACTAGAAAAACCCTCATCTATAATAGGCCATATGGTTAACCCTCAAACTGTGTATGTGAACAATTCATATGCCAAAAATAGCCTCATAAACTACAAAACTCAAAAAATCAAGAACAAAACTCAACCAAAGGATCTAATTTCAAGATAGTAATAAAATAAAATAAAATACTTGGTTGGGGTGTGAAAACTCTCTGCACAACAAAAACATTTTGCACCCATAATGTCTCTCAACCACACAAGGAACAATGCTCAAGATAACAACAAGATGAGGTTAATTGAAAAAATGGTCCATAATGAGACCTTTAACTCCACAAGTGATACCCAACAAAATCTTCAAAAAACCATAACATGATTAACCATGAGAGAACAAGATATGGTTCTCCCCACTACAAGGAACTAGATAACACCACAAAACCCTTAAGTAAACTCCAAATCTAAACCAGAAATCACCATGAATAATGGGAAAACCCCTAGAAGGAACTCAAAACAAATAGAAAATATAACCACAATTCATCAACTCCATAAGAATCAAGCTTTGCCAAAGTTAGTGTGACTGGAAACCAGGACTAATCCTTAAAAATACTAATCAGACCTAAGAAATAACTTTTAATCAAAGACTCACATTAAAAATGAAAACCCACAACAATTACAATAGATCCAAATGACAAAAATTTTACAAAAAAAAGAATGGTCTTTCAAAAGAATAAAAAACTATGAAAAATAGAATTCAACTGTTTCCACTCTAGAACTGGAGATAAAAGTTAGGCCAAGGTTCCCTACACCGCATGAAATTCCTAACTGCATGAAAAGATTCACCATGGGGACTGTGGATGGAGCCATGGTGTCTTGAAGCATCTACTTCTCCATAGTTATAATCCAACACCTCATTCCAAGGATTCTTCCTCAGGAGATGATTCTTAAAAAAGTATCCAGATGACCCAAATGGCCTTAATGATAACACACATTCATAAGATTGTGACAAGAGGGCTTCGAATTCCCAAATAGAACTAACTAAAAGAACACAAGTGAGCATTCTGATGAATGAGAAGATTAAAAGTTTGAAAAATTATTCTCATAAGTTGGATCCTGTAGAAAACATCTCTCTCTAGAATATGAACCATCACAAGCAGTATGTTATTCAATTTTGTCAAATGTCACTAACATCAACTCGTCCAGAAACACCTCATCCATGAGCTTTCTAAACAAAACATCACCAAAAGAGGGGAATTTCTCCTTGATCTCTAGATGATGATATAAAATAAAAGAGAATATTTCAATAGGGCTTATGAAGCTACATATGGAGAAAAGGTAATCAACTCCTTGATGTAATAATCATCATCTGCAGACCTTACTGAACATTCCTAAGCTATTAAACTTTGTTCATGTTCACCTCCTCAAGTATAAAACAACCTAAAAATTGGTATTAAACACTTAACAAATCATCCCAACTTGCAGTTATTATGGATTGATCACCTTCCATCGAACCAAAGATGGACCCTCAAATTAATCCCAAATAGAAAAGATTTCTAAATCTTTAGGAGTTTAGAATGATCTAAAGAATGCGTCAACTTCCTCCATCCACTCCACAACCTCTAACAAATTTAGATAAGTGTGGAAGTCATGAAACATCAAAGAAGAACTCAAATCTACCACTCCACTAATATCCTGAGTAGGGAAGAAAGAGACTCTCTAGAAAATATGGGGACCTTTTTGGGCGACATACTCTGAGTAGAAGAAAAATACAAAATTGTAATCGACATCAACCGAAACTCAACCAAATGAAAAAAATCACACAAAAGCAAATGGATCATGATAAAAATATCACAAAAAATCAAAAAAAAACTGTTTTCATAGACCACAATTTCCATTCCCTCTTTAAACCCATTCTGAATCCTAAATCCATTTTTCAAATACCTAGCTCACTTTTCGAATCAGGTTCAAACACTATTGCTCAAATTTTAACTATAACCACACCATTCAACCATTTTTCCTTTGAGACCCCCCCCCCCTTTATATTGAATAAAAATTTTCATTTTGTGAATCTACTCACACCAAAAAAACCTCGGCAACACCCAAATCACAATAAACTCTTGATATATTAAAATAGTATTCAGGAATTACCCAATGACATGGTTAATGGGCCATTCCACATAAATGAATCATGAACTATGAATATTATAATTCATTCACTTAGGCTCCACATGGATATATACTCCATGGGAGACCACCTTACAACACTGACTCACTTACATTGTCATTCCCCACCCAAAAATATGAAAACCAAAACAACAGACTCAAATCCTATACTACACCAAGAAACTCAAGGACCAGTATGGGAAAGTGTTCATTAACCTCTTTCCATACCTACCTCCCGATTCCCAACAGTCATGTCTCCAATCAATTTGATTCCCCTAATAACAATAGTCTTCCTCTGATACCATTTTTGCACAAACTAGAAAATGATTCCATCCAACTTGACAACTGACCTGGTCTGAGACAAGGCCCAAGAGGTGTTCTCAATCCTCCCATGTTGGAAACGATCACTTAACATCAAATATATCACAATAGAAATGATTTAGATCAAAACAAAGGAGGACCAAATAACCAAACTGAGCATGCAACATAACCAACAAAAACTAAAAATCAAAATATATACCACCAATCTAGATACAAAAATAGCTAAACCAAATTGAAGCTGAATAAAAAACCCAAAACCAACCAGAACTATCCCAGTATTCAAGTAACCACTTGGTAACCACCCATCCACAAAACTAACATTCTCTAATAGAACACACACAAAAAAACCTACACCTTTAATATAGTCCGGGTTTATCGATGTCGAGTGGCACGAGCAAGGTGTGAGTATAAAACGATAAGTAGGAAATCACCACATAGTCCATAAATTTCATTTCTCAAAAATATTCCATAAATACAATTTTGAAAATACATATAGAAAATAGGGTTTTATCTCTTTAAGAAACCAACATAGTTATCCCACATTATAACAACAGACATGACATTTCATTTAAAAATAGTTTCCTTTTCCAATATCTTGTTTATAAAACCAAAACCAAGGTGAGAAACCCAAAATTATTAAAAAGGGTTTATTCTATAAATAATAGTAATAATTTTGATTAATGTAAAAAATAAAAATAGATTAGAAACCCAAGTGTGAAAAAGTAGTTCAAAACATATAGATAGATAATCATGGTAATTTCTTAAACATCTCTATAATAAATCCTCGTACATACTCAGTTTAAACTCACCTATTGGTGTATAGATAATCTCTATAGTCAATCACCAACCTGGTTGCTCTAAACTAGCCTCACAAATAGAAAATCCCACCTATCCTCTCACATATCTAGGGGTACCAACCCATCTAATCAGGGTTGAAAAGAAACAGTCACTTAACCCTCTAGATGACGCCTAGGAATCCCATGATAATAGTACATGGTAAATGGGGAATTCCCACATACATGGATTAAACCAATAACCCACATCCACTATAGAGGCCTAGTCCAAACACTAAAACCACTTAGGTGATGACCCACTCCTTGGAGGATCCACCATAGAGGTTCTCATCTCACATCAACAAGAACAAGTGTCAATCAAACTACCACATTGTCTGAGTCTTACACCATATTTCAAAAACACCACAATGGTCCAACTGGGCCTTCAAATCACATGATTTATAAATCCCCAAAGAATATAAATGTGTAAATCAATAATTATATTTCCAAATCCAATTCTGTTCCAAAAATCATTTCAAAAACTATGATAAAATATACAATATTCCGAGTAATTCCAAACATACCTTCACACCATTAAAAACCCAAACATATTCCAATCTAAAAAATGGGTCATAATTTCGAATGCCAAATGAAACAAAATTTTATTAATTTGAAAATCAAGTGGAATTTAGAAAACCACCAAGGTTTTTAAAGCTCAATTTGAGAAGAATAGAGATGAAGAAGAAAGAGGGGGGAAAGGTATAGGTGCTTTTAAATCCTAGTATTATGTTACGAAATTTTAGCTAATACTATTATCATTTCTATTCCCATCCATATGTGCACACCATACACATATGGATATTCCCGAATCCAATGTTACACTCATTGTAAACTAAGAGAGAACCCATGAAACAACTTTGAATTCCACTATTTAAACTATCACTACCACAATAAATTCACCCAAGCACTAAAACACAAAGAGGTTTTAGAACCATTAATGAAGCTCATCTCACAATGAAATCCAAGTTAAAAAATATAACCAAGGAAAAATCATTACCTCCAACACCAAATTTAATTTTTAATAGGCCACTAGAATTTCAAAAAATATCTTCAATACCAACATATATAGATATAAATATAGAAATCATTTTAGAACCACTTTTTTCACCAAAATTACCCCATAAAAGCACTACAATAATTCACACAACACATCAAAACCATTAATAAAACATTTCAGAATTAAATAAATGTTATAAAACATCACATTGAATATTTTAAAAATGAAATGGATGGAAAAACCTACCTCAATGACGTTGAAATGAAACAAAAGTTCTAAATAAGGATTTATACCACCCAAGAGATGATTTGAACACCATAGAACTGAAAAATACATGTTGGGGATCAACCCTAGATTCTAGGATTCATCTGAGCAAGATCACACTAAAGGAAAACAAAAAAACCATGAGGAGAGAAGATGAATAAGAGATAATTTTCCAAAAAAGATGAAGAACCCACCTTAGAACCTTGAAGATGCATCCATGGAAGAAGGAGGGCTAATGGGGGAAATATTTCGATATCCCATTATGTACCTAGGTTGAATAAGGAAAATCATGATATGTTGTTAAAGAATGAATGGGAAAATATTGTAATTTCACACTTTTTAATGACCTGGTAAACACGCATATTTAGGTAATATGGTTTTACAAACCATGCTCCAACTATGCACACCATACTAGTGATAAGGGGATACCTACACAGTTTGGCCACACAATTGTAGAAACCATGCACTAACCATGAAAATGGAACAATCAAAATTACAGAACTCCCAACATAGTTTTCACATCTTTCTCCTAACTGTGTGAATGTTGTAAACCATGTTTGAGACACTAAACCTCAAGTCGCATGGTTTCTTCTTAGCCTCACATGGTTTTCCCCAGAACATTCTATGGCCATGAAATTCTAGCTATGAAATATTAATTTGAACTGAAAACACCCTTATCCTTAATAGGTCACACAGTTAACCCCCAAACTATGCTGTGTAACGTTCATAGGTCAAAAACCCACCTAGAAACTCCAAAACTCAAAAGAAATATGGGGACTCAATAATAGCCCCAACCAAAGGATCTTTAATCAAGAAAGTAATAATATAAAAGAAAATATATTATTGGGGTGTCAAAATAATTATTTAAATCCTTTATGATGTTTTGTAAATTGTTCATGACTTTCCAATGAATGTCCCATGTGGGTGACAAAATAGGTGTGGTGAAAATCCCATTATTGATCACTAGGTGTCGATCAAGTCCATATAAATTCACCCTTTTAGAGTTATTACCACTAGGATCCTCTGTTCTAGATCCAAATTTACTTATAGTAATATACATAATTTTTAAATTTCCTGGAAACCACTCGGTCTATCCTTTACCAAAATGCTAGGATTTTTTCTTATACTATACTCATCCTTCTAGTTATCCTTATACATATCCATATAAATATCCTTAGAAATATGTTTAGAGATATCACTAAAATTTTCACATCATACTTTCCAAAGTTTTACTAATCCAATCCTATGATTCTAACTTTAACTTCCAAAATTCTCGTACATAGATATTGAATCTTTTTTATGATTATTCATTACATTAGAGAAACACATCTAGTAGAACATAATGGTTTAGTTTCATTAAAGACTAGGTAAACGTTCATCTTATTTATGAAAATATCTTCAATGTTTCCCAGAAATATATTACAATATATAACTCTCCATATACATACCCTACTTAAAACATTTTTTTGTAACCTAGGTAGAGAAGACATAAGAAAAGGTGAGCTCAAATGACCAGTAAGTGTAAACTAGGGGAAATATGTCAACAAAACGTGATAATAAATGTATGATAACCAGAACATAACATATGAAATCCATATCAAACATATAAAAGATCAATATCATGTGTCATATATTAATGATTTGTAATTCCTATGGCATGAATTATAAATAAATCAAAGAATGTGAGACATAACAAAATAACATCGACACATAATATGGAATTTTGGAATATATATAAACTTCCAAAATAATTTCCCAAGTATTCAATGATTATTTCCAAAACTATGATAGTGGAATGAGTTTACCCTCCAAAAAATCATAATAGTCAAGGTTCACTCTCAAGACTTTCATAGGGGATAGAATATGTTACTAATCTAGGTACATTCCCCATTGTAGACCTGTTTGTCTCATGAGATTTATATCCTTACCCAATTAATTTGAGAGAGATATAAGTCCCACCCGTATTCACTTTTAAAATGACCAATAACCTTGGTTATAATGTTACCACTATCATATTGTAAAAATATTACAAATGTGTTCCATATGATCATAAAAAATCATCATATCAAAAACAACAAAAAGAAATGGGTTTCATAAACATTTCATCGTAACATAATCTATAGAAAAGAAATAGGTTTTATAATCATTTCATAATTTAATCAAATCATAAACTGTGGAAAAATAAGTGGGATATATAAGAATTTTATCAGGGTATAACCCATGGAAGAGAAATGGTTTTTCTAAACGTCTTTTCATCATAAACATAAACCATATAGATAAATAATAAGAATCGTATCCTTATAGTTTATCCCAAATAAATCATTATAAAAATAATAGGATGTGATCTTAATAGGAAAATTATTTTGGAAGAACACATGGAATATTTCATGGGGTAAAGAACATGTCTACAAAAATAACATTATAAAACTAAAAATTCATAAAATATTTTGAAATAGTTTTTATTGAAAATTACCTTTCAAACTAATAAAGGAATAATTAAAAATAATTTAAGAAAACTATTAATTCAAAAAAATTCATTAAAAATCACTTTTTAGAACAAAAAATTCATATAATGTTTTGGAAATAATTTTCTTTTATAATTTACGTGTGAAATTTTAAAGGAAACTATAAAAATCATTCAAAACATTTCTATATGAAAATATACTTTCCACATTGAGAAAACCATTTTAAGCCATAAAAAAAATTGAAAAATATTTTCTTATAAAATAAACATGAAAATTTATAAAGGAAGGTTTACATAAAATATGGTTCATGAAGGTGGGAAATTCTTTTCAATATATTAATGTTAAAACAAATATTTCTCTAACATTTTTAGTAAAATAAGAACAGTAATTGTTTGGAAAATGATATGAAGATCCCATTAAAAAAAATAAATTAAACTAATTTTAAAAAAAATTAATAAATCATTTGAATAATGTAAAAAAATTTGAAAACCTCTTTATAACAATTTTTTTTGGAAGGAAAATTTATTTCGGCCAAAGAAAAATATAAAGACAACTTTTCATAATAAATTCTTTTGAATCCCTAGGTACGTAAGGAGAGGAAAATGAAACAAAAACATGTATTCTCTTTAAATAATCAAAGGACAAAAAACATTAATGAGTTTAATTGGATTTGGATAAAAATATTTCATCATTAGATACAAAATGATAAAAAATCCAGATAGAAGATGATGTTGTATTATAAAACCCTTACCACTATAGTAACAGTAAATCTTATTACCGATGAAAGAATAAAATTAAATTAAAAAAAATATCATGAGAATAAATAAATTCATTTCATTAAATTTTAAATCGATTGTTTAAACACCTCATAAAAAAAGATAGGTGCATAACATGGTGTATTTC
The DNA here is from genome assembly GCA_963277665.1 of Viscum album. Lineage (NCBI taxonomy): Eukaryota > Viridiplantae > Streptophyta > Magnoliopsida > Santalales > Viscaceae > Viscum > Viscum album. Next base: position 1,968,890,227 of record OY728150.1, read on the forward strand.
CCAAAGAATCTAAATTGAGACAAAAAATCCCTTTCTGTTTTAGTAATCCTAATAATCATATGACCCATTAATGGATAACATCAAATTAAAATTTATATATCATTAAAATAATTTTATTATTGTTATAACATGTCAATGTGGAAATATACGAAACACAAAAAAAGGAGGGGTGAATATGGCGTAAGTCTCCCATAAATAAAATATAGAATATAAATCCTTTAACTTAGGGTATAAAGTTTCTTCAAAAAAGTTGGAACCTCTCATATAATAAATATAGAATTATTATAAATATATTACATAGACATACTCAAATGTATGAAATCATATTTTATTTATTTATGACCTTTTATTACCTATTTATCCATAATTTTATAATAAAGTCATGTTTTGGGAAATAATTGCTTTGGATTTCATGTATGTTTTGATTTTATTTTATTTTTTTGGTCCTATTAGATTTATCATGGTTACATAATATCCAGAATATATACCATGATAAAAGTATCATATATATTTATTATATATTTATTTATAGTATTCTATAATATTTACAGATTAAAAATGAAATACACCATTTATGGAGACAGTAAGTTATACGTACGCATAAACGGTGTTTACATTTTCTCAACGAATAGAAAGAATAAAATGTAAATATTATATTACAACTAGAAATAAATTTTTATATAATATATATATATATATATGTCACATATTTTCATTAAACACATCCTTATTACCTTCTATGTAATGTGTGAATATATCACATTGCTTTGTGAGGCGGTAGTCCACCGAACACACAAGCAGCATTATCGTATTCCCACGAAATGGAATGTATGGAGGAATATGTAATATCATAATTATAAATGAATAAATAGTTTACCAAAATAAAATATATTTATTTAATATATATTTATAGTTATCCAAGTAAAATTAAAATAAAAAATACATCACATTGATTTTTGAGGTGGTAGTCCACCGTACACATGAGCGATGTTGTTGTTTTCCAATGTGTTTGGTGGTAAGAAGTTTGATGTGGTATTTTAATACTATAGCAATAATAATATCATAAATATCATATATAAACATTATATCCATCATTTTATTTATCCATGAGAGGCGGTATTGGAAAAATAATAACATCATTTAATGAGGTGGTAGTTCTTCGTATATACGATTGATAATTTCATATCCCATTGGATCAAATGATAGAAGGATTTATGTTATTGAGTTAAAATAATTATAACTGATTATAGGGAATATAATAAGGTTTTTTTATTATCATTTTAAATAATAATTGAAGTAGTTGGAGGAAAAAATAAAATTAGAGTGTTCATTGGAGAAGGTTACCACTTCTTCGGATAACATCTTTATCTTTGTAAAACAATCCTTCCTAGGACAGATTTTGAAAAAAATAAAGATTTTAGGATTATAGGAGGGAATTAAGGATTTTATTGGGGTAGGTATTGGTCAAACTAATTGGTTTTAAATTTTGGAATAGGGGAGGAGAGTGGGTGGCCTTTTATAAGTGTTGTGTGTGGCACACTTGTAATTTTTGCAAAGAAAAAGATGGTCTAACATTTTTCACATTCCAAAAGTCTCCAAAATATAAAATGATTTAACCTATATGTGATAAGATTGAAAAATTAATATAAACTGGGTTTTGTACAAGTATTGGGATATTTTTAGGCCTTTTATTTTTAGTTTAATACCCCGGTAAATCCTTTTTTACTTTAACCACAATAATTAATTTTAACTATGTTTTATTATTCATTATGGTCGAAAATTATATTTTCCGTATTAAATAATATAAATTATTATGATTAAATATTTTTTATCAATTTTCTAAATTTATTTTCTATACGTGAAAAAATATAATTTGAAATATATCTTTTAGACGTGATGAGAGAAAAATCTTCTAAAGAGAAAATGTTAAAACTTTAAGAAGTTTTTATCTCCAAAATATGAATAAAATTGATTAAAATGAAATAAATTTTATTAATATATATATTTTTTATCTCAAATTTATTTTGAAACTATCTTTACATTTTTTTATACATTTAAATGTTTTAAAAGAAATGAATAATCTTTAAAATCCCAGTATTTTCACTATTCATCAAAATATTAAAATGTTCAAAAAAATCCCAAAAAATAACCATATGAAAAAATTTACAAGGTGATTTCAAAAAATAATTTTATTTTTTCTAATAAATTTCATAAAAGTGGTAAAAATAACTTATAGTATAATCTCCAAAACAGTTACCAAACTACATTTAGAAGAATCCAGTTTTTAAGCATAAAATTGGTTTTTATTCTTACTAGATGTCTGGAAAATACATAATGTTATTGTTAAAAAATTTATTGAATTTGTAAAATATATATATATATATATATATATATCGTTAAAATAATTTACCAAAAGTTACTTGTTTATCTTATTGAGGAAAAATTCATTTTTTTCTAAATAACAGTTTGTAATAAAAAGATTTTATTTATTTTCAAATAGTGCTAATATTCATTCAGAATTAATTATCCACCAACGAATTAATTATATATGCATTTTTAAAACATGTATTTCCATAATTTAGTTATTATTTTTCAGAAACTCCTTTCCAATGGCAAGGAAATAACTATTATATTAAAAAATAATATTTTTCTGTTATTTCTTATTTCTTCTATACTCGGTGTTGTGTGTAATGCAAGCTCAACTCAGTGTTGAATGTAACACATGCTGATTTCAGTTTTGTATGTGATAGAAGCTAAATAATGTTTTTTTTATGATAGAAAATATCAAAATGATTATATTCATTTGAAAAAATGTTTCACCAAATCTCGGGGTGTTACGGTCTCTTTGCTTGATGTTTTTATGTAACATTCCCCCCAAAAGTAAACTAGAGAATCTTCAATAGGGTAATGGTGATGATCCTTGATAGGAAAAAACACAAGTTTATTATAATCTCATCGATATTTTCATACACAAAGTATATGATATGGAATACTTTGAGACACCTTCCACTTAATATGTTAGAGATATGAAACCATTACGCAATGAGTATATGAATCAAACCCAAGAGTTTCTTTATTAGACGCCACCATCTTTCCCTTTGAAATAAGTTCCTCAAGAGGTAAAATATATGTTCGGTAAAATTGAATGAATCATTGAATTCTTGGAAACCCTATATTTTTTAAGGTGATGTGTATTGTGTTCAGCATTGAGATACTGAGTTGAAGGTAGTTGGATTCAGTATTTTTAGAAAAGATATATAAGGTCTTAGAGTGGAATGATTTCTAGGACATCACCAGTGAGAACTTTTTTCATTGATTATTACTTTAGTGAATTCTATGAATTTCCTCACCCTTCATAAAGGGAATCATATAGTGATATAATACGTTAATTAATTCAATAATATTACTAAATTTTCACATGAGGTATTGTGAAATGAGAAGATGAAGACTCATTGTGTTCAAATATCCCTTAAATATAATATTTTATCTCATGTTTTAATGATAAAATTTATATCAATGCTAAGGTGGTAGATAGGGGTTGATGGGGTTGTTTGGCTTGTATGGAATTTAATGGTTGATAGGATTTTCTCCTACCTCTATTGGTATAATTAGTTTTTATTTTAAAGAGAAGTGAAATAAGAGGGAGTTTCTTAGAAGAAAAAATGATGGTGTCTCACAAAATTCATATTCTACATCATTAGATGCACTTTGTGGCATGTCTTGTGACTTGTGTGGACAAACATGACATGTAAATAATTCTTTCCCCATAAATCTAAAAATCATCAATTCATATGGACATCATGGTCACATAAAAATGTTATTCCATTCACTTTTGTTTCCATTATATGGTATATGATCATCATTACTGATATGATCTACAGTGTAGTCATATGTTTCATGGATAATAGGGTTTCATGCCTATTCCTCTAGAACAATGCAGTGGCAAATAATAGAATTGTGTCTAATTGAACTATATGTGTATCCTAAAAATATGATAGTTAACATTTATATTTCTTGTACTTTTGAAAATACTTTGTTTGAAATAGGTTCCTATCACTATTTAAATTTGACATGTATTATGGATAGTTTAAAACATACAAAATAACACATTTTATTTACTACAGAATTGGAGACATCTCTTGGAATGAATAAGGATAAGTGTCTCTAATTCCCCTCATTCTCTTTCTTTATGTGTGATATTGATATGGTTTTGGATTTCCTTGTCCTTGATTTTTTTTGTCATTGATATTAGCATCTCGATGGATCAGTTATTTTATCAAAATGATTAATGGACTATTATAATTGATGAATTTCATTTACTATTCATGATGGAAACTCCCATTTTTCAAAGAAAGTGTTTCCCAAGCTCTTGTTGGTCAAGACCTCAACTTTTAGACCACTGCATGTTGATATATATTTTTTTGATTAACTAGGATAATATTTGGTCAGTGGTGAGATTCTGTCAGTAGTTAATCAATTCCATAATGTGATTCTATATTAATTTTCTAGTAATTTTATGTGGAGGGAATTGGATTTCCTAATTTAATTATTGTCGAGAACTTAGCTAATATCAATTCCAAATTATCATATGGATCCATCTAATTTGAAAGAGTAATTTTATTTGGATTATTTGAGAGATAAGGACTTCATAAACATGAGTGTTTATCCCTCAATTGTACATGATATCTTTTCAAAAAGTTAAAAGGAACTATCCACTTATACATTAATTATCGTAATATCAACTATGTAGTGGCTAAGAATGGGTAGCATTTTCCATGGATTGATGAATTTTTTAATCCATTGGAAGGGGAAAATTTGTTCATGAATTTTTTTTTCAGGTTATCACCAGCTCAAAATTAAAGATTTGGATATTTTGAACACTTTATTTAGGAAATATATAGACATTTTTATTACCTTTTTATGCCATTTTTAATAACTAACAATCCATATTTCTTTGTGAAACTAATGACCCAAATTTTCCATTAGCATCATGAAACATTTTTCATGGTGTCTATCGATGAATTTTCAATGTACTCAATGACTAAAGAATATTTTGTTCATCACATAAGACATGTTAGGGGAATCTTATAGGATCTTTGAATATTTTAAAAATGATCAAATTTAATATACTGGATATGAGAAGTTATGTTCTTGGAAAATATGATCATAGAACACAGTGTATCAATTTTCCTATAAAATGTGACAACTTTCATTTCATGAGAATAACATCCATATATCTTTGAGATTAAATGACTATGTGGTCTAGTAAGAGATTATAAGTTGTTTGTAAATGATTTAACAAAACATGCATCACTTTTGACTTCTATCTCCTAAAAAGGGGTAATGTTATTAAAGTACTCACACTACCAAGCATAATTTGATGAACTAAAGATGTTTTTTACATTAACAGATATTCTATCTCTACAAAAGGTCAAAATGGTTGTATGGTTTATAATTATCCTTAAATTGCAGTTTTGGAATACATCCTTATATAAATATATCGTGTATTCATTTTTCCATCTCTCTGTATTCATCCTCATGAAATGAATTATCTAAATTGTGATATATAACTCATAGATTTTATGTGTACCCTCAATAGTTGGCAACAAAATATTTTCTGTGAGAATTCTATTATCTAATCTAATGATAAGATTTTGGGGTAAATCTTATCTCATTAATAATTGAATATCTGATAGGTATTATGGGTGGAATACTGGAAGAAATTTTAATTTGATAGTGCATATACTCTAGGAAATGTTAATTCAATTTTAAATGATCTTATTATGAAGTTAGATTCGAAGGATATGAAGGAGGTGAAGGATGAATGGAACATGACATGACTCTTTTCTCAAATGCACTTTGGTTTCATATAGGAATAGTTTAAAAAATTAAATAATTAAATTAATTTCCCTAATTATTCAGATGATTCAATATTAATATAGGAAATAAAATGAGTTCTATTCTATTATAGATTCTTTATATAATGGGGAGTATATCAATGAATGGTCTCACTCCTTGAAAGTATTCTTTCATTATGAAATATTCATGTCATCATCTCAACCGTAAGAATGCCTGTGATGGAATATTATCATAATTATCTATGGGTTTTACACCCTAGATATATAATTATTATATATGAAATAAATTACCTATTTTGGTTTCTTGGTATTAAATGGGACATAGCCGACATCAAATATTGATGTTACACTTAACAGTTGATTAAGGATGAGAACAAGAGTCCTTATAGTTTAGTCAATCTATCCCCATGACAACAATGATATTGAATTAGATATTGATGTTTTTCATTATTGGTTTACCTATGACAACCCAGGTAATTAATTCCATTTAGGTGGTGATTAACTAGTTGATAAATTTATCTCATTTTATGTTGATTCATTATAACACCAAGATGAAGGACTTAGGTAAGTTTTATGATTATGAGGTCAAAAGTTTACGTGAGCCTCCACTAACCATTTACATGAATAGTGATCCATGTTTTATATGTCACCATTGGAAGGGTATTTAGGAAATGATGGGATCTTAGTGAATTTTATCATATCCTATCATCTTTAGACCAATGGGTTAATAGAATAGAAAATTAAAATTATGGAAGATATATTATATTATTGGGTCTTGGTACTTACAGGCACATGGTATAACCATTTGGGACTGTAGAGTTTCCTTATAATATTATATAACAATTTTACATCATGATGGATCCTTTTGATATTTTATATGGTCAACCCTTCAACTCACTATTCTATTGGTAAGAGGTGGGTTGAGCCTCTTTGGTTGTACTATGTTTTAATTAGGAAAAAATAATACACTGGTAATTTTGATCTCCCTTATAATGTTTTTTCAGTCGCCAAGAATTTATTAAAATCTCACCTCAGTTATTTCATTGACAAGTTTGGATGAAATGGACGTTAAATCTGAGCTATGTTGGTCCATTTGATATCATGGAATGAATTAAAAAGGTGGCATATCACTTAAAAATAAATCCATAGATGAAATAAATAGAAAATTTGTTTCATGTATCTCAATATATGAAGTATCAACCTAGACCATATAATATTCTAAATTTAGAGTACCCTGAATTAGAACATCATATATCAATGACTGAGAAACTATTTTGAATTTTTGACTATAAATTAAATGTGTTATGTGGAAATTTAATATCATCGGTATGGGTTATGTGGAAACATGGTTCATATTATAATGAGATTTGTGATGCAATTTCTTGTATATAAAAGTAATGGCTATATATATTTATTGATCAACCATATTGAACCTAGCACTGTGCTGTAAAAAATAATATGGTGGGGTGAATTTTCACACTGGTGTCACTTTCATGTCTAATCATTGTCTTATTTAATTTACCTTCATTTCATTATAATTCATACTATTTCATAGATGGGTTTAGTCCTTTTCAATGGTCATAGATGTTGATTGAGAGCTAGGGTGAGTGTGGACCTAATCCCGTAGTTAGAAATGCTAAAGAATGTATTTTTAAAATATGATAAGGACCACCACACATCCATTGGGCTTACATTGGATAACCATTACTACATGAAGTCCATCGACTAGATAATTAATAGAGATCGGCCAACCTGTTGATGCTTTTGGGTTGTAAGTATTCTACATTCTACCATCGGCTCACCGTTGACAATCCAATTGCTAGCCGGTGAAAAATTTGGTTCGTGTGCATTCTACTTACAACCCTTAGAAAAATGGCTAGTCTTCAAAATCCGGTCAGTTGGATTCACCTATCATCATATGCAAATTATCTATTTGATAAAATCAACAGCCATATAGTTTTATTGAATCTTAACCCCCAATTTATTCTTCATTCCTCAAACCTTGAACAAATATGGATCTATAGGATCTTATTGGATCTCATTAGATTCTTTTAGATCACTCAAATAAAATATTTGGATGGTCGAAGTGCAGATCAAATATGTGATCCACTTTTTTCATTACAACACTAATTTGGTATTGGATTCCTTATATATTTTGATTTTCTTTTGCTTCTTTGTATGAATAATTCATGAAAACCAATGGAATTTATTAGATATATCCATTTAATCATGATTTATTGTCTTGGTGATCCTCTTTTGTCTTTTTCAAGCATTCTCTCTCTCTGTATTCTGGATTCTTTTCGGTATTTGAAATTACATGTGTTCTTATGTAGTTTATTTCATGAATTAGTTTTTTTATAAAAAACATTTTTACTAGATCTTATAAATTGATTTCTAAAATCTATTAAATGCATGAACCATGTTTTGATGAATTATATATTTAACTTCAAGTGGATTATAATTATTTTATAATATTTGTTTTTAGAAAATATTTTTGTTTTTTGAAAATGATTTGAATCATATATTCCATTTTGATATCATTGATAAATTTATTTCAAAGAATATTTTGAATAGTATTAAATGTATAATGATTATCATTTTATAAAATTCCCTTTGAATGATTTGGTTTATAAAAATAATGTTATTCCCATGTGTGATCATTATTAAGGGGGGGAGTTATTCTTAGAAATGGACTCTTACATACTAGGACCATTATTTTAGGGTAATGTGTGCACCGAGTAGACATTGGTTTTTGTGGTATGAAGACACTCTAGGGAGTGAAATGAAACCACCAATTCAAATTTCTCTATGGTAATGTGAAAAACAAGTGTCCTTTGATCATAGACATCCTATTAGTGTATCCACTAACCTTTAACTTGTTTACCCAAGGGATATTTAACATGTTTTTATTCAATGGAAGACTTATTTTAAATACTTTTATAATTTTGTTATTATGGAACCTAAATGAAAATTGATATATTTGGAAATTTATTTAATGTTTTAAAAATGTTGGATATCCATGTATTGAAATAAATCATGGATTTTGATTCCCATGATTAGTCGTTATTTATTTTAGCACATTAGATTTATATTATAATGAATTATAAAAAAAACTTGTTGGGATATTTCTGGTATTATTTTACTAAAACATTTCATAAACCGTTGAGTGTAGGAAGTAATTGTTTTGTATACTCATGGTAAATGAATGGATCCAAACTATAGTGGTGGTGGGTTTGTTTTTTAGTAGGGTGTGGGATTTTGGTGGTGACTACAGATCACATTTATATGAGCTATTGTTGTACTTGTGTACCGTATTTTGATTTGTATTTTGGAACCAATTTTTTTTCTTTAGGTCTTTTTTCTAGTGTTTAATAGTATTGGAATTTTAATATAATATTTATATATATATTTTTATTCTGTGGGCTATGTGGAAAAATTATTCCAATAAATTAGTTTTTGATGCTCAGATACTTGTATTTAGAACATGGGGACCAAGAACACCCTTTGGGACATATTAGGAATAGCTCAGGTTCTAGGATAGATGTGTAATTTTCATTGGTTTTTAATGAATATATTTCTTGACCCAACCACCCTAGTCCATGAACTGAGTCAACTAACCCCACGTGGCTCCTATAAGACCTTAGTTTTCTTCCAATAACAACACAGTATATTACCCATCTCAGTCACTCTACACATGTCAACACATATTCATTTAGTGTGATTTATCATCACTCACAAACAACCTATCAAATTTACCTACAGGCCACCAATCCTTACTAAAACTCTAAGAAAACCATTCTTAACTATGGATTTCTGATTAGGTATGGTCCCAAAAATAAAGGTGTTCCTTATTGAAAAGTGTAATTACATTTAGCCTTTTACGTTTCACTTATCCAAGGGTGTTACACTCTCCATCCCTTTAAAAAACAACGACCTCATTATGGACCCCACATATCAAACCGAGGCAGTACAACTGTAATTTTAGCTGGTTATTAGCACTGATAGTAATTGTTCTGATAGGAACTTCCTATAATATTAATATCATCACATAACCCCATGGGTCTTATTTAATACCTTAATTACCTTCTCAGTTTTCCATAAGATATTATACACATTGTTCACTTGTCAATCTAATGACTATGCCCATAGAAAAATACATTTTATTATAATGTTCCTTTTCAATACTCATATGCACCCTAGGAAACTTCCTAAGTGTTCACCCATACTAACATTACTCTAGGCCGAGCTCTCATAACTATGGATTTCTAATTAGTTAGGCTCCAAAAAATAAAGTTTCCATTTATGAACATGGGTATTAACATTTATTGATTTTACGATTCAATTTTATAGGGTTGATATATATGAAGATTGGTACATGAATCTATCCATACATGTTCTTTAGGCATCCACCACTTAAACTCTTTTTCCATTTATAATTATTGTGTCTTTATAATATCTTCACACTTTGTCAACACATATTAGTATCCACATTTTTAATAAATTCATCCACACTTATTGAAAAAAATATATTCATTATTTGTGATTTTCAAAAAGAAAAAATAAATCATAAAATCCCTCACTTTAATATAAAATGGGAACTCCCTAATAGGTATTCACCATTCAATTAATAAAATTCCTTCTATCATAATCTTCCATGACTAAATTTCCAAGAAACTAACCTATTACTATAATAGAGATCCTAGAACATCGAAATATATAATAAACCTATTGAATTGGGGAAATAATTTATCCTACATCATATCCTATTCATGTAAAAGAAAATAAGTTAGGAAAAATAACAATGGATACACTAAAACTCCACCATAATAGACCTACCAACACTGATGAAAAATATCAGGAGAATAACAAATATAAAAAAGGTTCTACTTTTTAATAAACTCTATCCCTATCAAAAACCATATTAAAACCCCATTGTTCCAACCAAATATAAGGTCTATCATGATGATTCTTGAAACAAGTTCATTGTAGGAGCTTCTATGAGTAATACCACAACTAATACCACTAATAAAAAAGTGGATAAAATGACACAATTAACTACCACTGAATGGGATTCTAAGGAGTGATTAATTATTAGTCAATGTAGCATAAGAATTTAGAAACCATAAAACCAAATAATACCATGCCATGGAAATTGAAACCATAGTAATTGTAAATAAATAATTTGTACCTTAAACTGATGATCAAAACAAATCTTTCCTTTCATATGTCCTTGACGAGGATCCCTATGATTATCCAAAATGATATTCCTTTCATAGTTTATCCATGCCTTGCATGGAAACACCAATATAGTTTGTGAAGGACCTTCTAAACATCCACAATATACTAGTATCATGTTTCAGTAAGTGTGTGGAAGTATATAGCTTTAAGGGAGAGAGATTATTTACAAGGGGCTCTCTCAAGGGTTCTACACACCCATTATACATGTCATAGAATCAATTTTATAGGTTATTGGGATGCTCTTAGATCCTATGAATTTACACTTATATTTCACAAATACATGTCAAAATTACATTGATTAAAATCATATAACACTCATCCATAAACTCTCCCATATGTTATAGTGATATTTAATTATAGGGAAAATACTTATAGAACAAGCTACCTTTTATCACATGACCAAATAAAAAATCACCTGAAATGGAAAAGAAATGGAGAATCAAAGGTGAGGAAGATAAAATTTTAATTCCATGAATTACAATCCATAAAATCAAATATTAAATACATCTAAAACATGAGGATTAATCACACTCTAAGAAGATGATAATATATAAGGATGTAATTCTAAATCAATGAAAAATCACTTACTAGAGAGAGTTCAAATGCATCCACCAATGCTTTGGTCTAATAATGAGATATATTGTAGGATCAAATTATCATCTTATGAGCCTTAAAAATCAAAGAATATTATTCATATCCAATGGTAGGTATTTAGGATTTATAACGGTGGGTAAAAAATTAATTAGAAAATTATAGTGGTTAAAAAACCTTCTATATGGTTTACTGGTTTAGGTCACAGTGTTAATAAAAAATATTTTATTTAACATACATCTTTTCTAGGATATTGTAAAGGATTCATGGATTTACCAAATGATTAGAATAATGGTTTTTTAACCATGGAAACTTCAACATACAAAGGCCAAAATATTTGAAGGGGAGGTAGTGAAATCTGGAGTAATTGTACGCCAACCATGCACCACACTCCGGACCCTCTAAACTGGGTATATAGTTTGTTTTTCGAAACCAAATATTTTCCTCTATCCACACACAAACTATTTACAACCCCAAAACATCCAAAATATCCAAAAGTCCCTATAAACGACCCTAAAATAGATCTAGAAAAATCATGATCAACGTTAGGGACAAAAAGCACCAAAATAAAGTAACAAGATTTTATATTAAGATATATTATATTCATATTTAGATAAGAAACATTAACTATAAATGAAGTGTTTTATGTTGGAACTCAAGTTGAATAATATAGTGTCAAGCCAAACTGGACCTTCCAAATGAACCAAGAAGAGATATTTTTTCCCTCATGTTGAAGATATAGTTTTTCATTCAAAAAGGTCTTAGATCAGTAATAATTGAATCATGAGAGCTATAAAGAATCATAAAACTCTTGATAAATAAATAATTTCAACCATTTTTATAAGATATGTATACAAAATAAATCTATTTTAAAAATATTAGTGAGAAAAATCTATATTTAATTGCTATATGGGTGATTGAAAATTATGATAAAACAACTAAAATCATAATGGTTATTCTGAGAAGGTGTATATGTATCAACATCCCAATGGGTATCCACATAAAAGGTCGGACGAAATGTCGATAAGGACCTCATTTTTTATTAATTTTTGATAATCCACCTTTCAAGGGGTGATGTGGAACCCTTACAAGGCCCAAAGGCTAAGAGTCAATTACAAGACCCATAGGTCTTAGAGGGAATCACCCAAACAATACAACATGGATCTTATCCTCCCCAGAATATGTCATGATATCAGCAATCCTCCTTTGCAGGTCTAGATGGATTGTTAATCTATGCAAAGATGCACAGGCCCGGTACTGATGGGAATGTTATACCCACTCATTCTTCAAATTTTAATTAGCTCATATCTATTGAATGCACTTACCATGAATCCCACTCTGAAGCCTTGTCTTTTATATTCATACTAGTACATCTACATCATCAGGTGTCCCAAAGTCCTAGGGGTGGCCTTAAGGCCTTAAGATGGCTACAAGGCCATTAAAGACAATTGGATTGAAGGCCTTGGGTGTCCCGAAAGCCATGTAGGTCCCATTGAACAAACTGGTGGCCCATTGGCCCATATGGATGGATAGTTCCAGCTGCTATAATACCGAATAGTGCTTGTTACAGTATAGCTACAGTACCTCAAAAATATGTCTCCACCAGAAGTTGATCTCGGGTCTCTTGGATGCACTTTCTAAGAACTCACCAACCGATTTGAGGCTCATGTGCATCCCCATTAAAGGTGAATGTTCACAAAATTACCAACAATATAAAATCTAGAAGATCTAGAAATACTGCTAAAAAGATAAAAGAAAAAGTTTTTTAGGATGATGTTGGGGTTGATGGATGTTTTGACACAAATATATGGATTTATAGCATAATATTTCAGTGTATAAAAATGATATGATGTATTATGAGATGGGGATAAAATCATAAATAATGGTAATTATTTCTATAAATAATATGGGAGAATAGAAGAAGGATAATTAGTTTTAGATGTATAAATATAAATATATTGAAAATTTCATTAAGATGCGCAATATTATTTTTCATACTTATGAGAATTGATGGTATAAATCATACTAGTTTTCCTAACATTCCAATGATAATATATAATCACCACATACTAAAGAGCATGTAAATGATTCTACATTGATAAATTAACAAAAGAAGATGTATGTTAAGAATGAATCTCTTAATATAAGAATGAATATAGTTTAGAATTTTCCTACTTTTTTCAAAAAAATATGAATGTAATTATGTGTGTTAGGTTCAATATAAATAGAAATACTCCAAACAGGTGTATGGATATTATATAAAAACATTTAGAGATGTTGAAGAATATGGGGGAACCAACATTGGTTCCTAGTTTAAAATCTGATTTAAGAATATTCCCCCACATGTGATAAAATATATACATGTAACTAATGATATATTGATCATATTTCTAGAATAGATTGAATAATAATGTAAGATATATAAATTAAAAATAAATTAAATCAGTATACTAGCTCAATTAAGGATTTTTATTCTATTTAATATGATGTTAATAATAAGAATCAAACCATTCTTCCCAAAAGATAACATATTTGGAAACCTACAGTACATGCAAGCATGAGGAATACAAGACACATTACAACTTCAAAAAACATTAATACATGGTTAAGGGTGAAATATCAATGTTATAACTATAACATAGGGGTTTATAAATTCCACATTATTCTAATATTTTTATGATTGCTCGTTAAAGAGGAAATTGATGGTGAAGCTATAGGAAATTTAAACCGCCATGGAATGAAATTTAAATTGGTATCAGTTTAAACTTGAATAATAATTTAACATAGCTTATTTCTAAAATAAAACAGCCATGTTGATGGATTTTAAGAAACATTCATTAAGGGGGATCTTGAAAAATAATCCATATTGATAGATAATTTATATTTACTATGAATCTTGAATATTGAGGGACTTGTTAAACTTCATATTTGTGGTATGATACTCAATATATTAGCTTTTCATAGTATATGCATACATTTACAATTTAGGGAGAGTGATTGTCTAACCAAAATGTGGATTAAATACCATGAACATGAATATATTTTCGATGTGAGTTCACTTGAGTGGAGGTTCTAAGTCTTTCTAAAAAAATATTTATAAATACCTAAAGAACTAAAATTTTGAGTTGTTTCCACATAGAGAAGTATCATTTTACATCTTTGATGTCTTGTTTATATTTTATTTTTTTCTATTGTATGTTTTCCCATTTTTACCAAAAGTGATTAAATAATGAATCATTTCTAAGACCTTTATGGTTCCTCCCTCCTATATGGATAGCTAAAGATAATGATAAGAATAAGTTTTTATTTTTATCCCACCCTCTGATTTAGTGAGAGAATAATTTTCCCATATATATTTTATTTACAATAAGGGGAATAAGAAAACATTTTCTTGAATTTGAATCTTGTTGAAAACAAATAAAAGGGTGATATTGTTGTGCCAAAAATTATTTTTGATGATATTTTTTTAATTTTTTTCAATGTAAAATATTTATGTTAATTTTTTCATTGAGTGGTTGGGTGATGGATTAATTATCCCCCAACCTAAAAATAAGAGTTGGATGCCCGTGAAAATATATAAGGTCATATTCAATTTGGTATCCCAAATATACAATGATTCATTAGTTTTTATACATTTCCATAATAAGTACTTATGGTTTCAATGGTTTTATAAAATAGTTTAGATGATTCTTATATTATATAAGCTAAATACAGCTTTTTGATAGCAACGATTTTGGGATTATCAGGATTGAAATCATGATAAATGATAGATTGATTGGTAAGATAATACATCCCTGTGTATTTATGCATATATATACGGAAATTAGTGTTTAAAAAACATTGGATGTGGGGAAAATTGATGTTTAAGTGATATGTATAGTGGGATATATTGAATAACTTGAATATGACTGTTTTATTTATAGAAAACTCATTGGTAATGTAAAAGAGAGGATTAAACATATTAGATAAATTGAAATATTTGTTATGAAGTATTTATGTGTGAATCATACTTGTTTGTATAAAACTATAGTGGCCTTGGTTTTAAATGAATGATGTATTGTGTTTTTGGTGAACCACATAAGAAAATTGATAGGCGAAGTAATCCATGTATATGAAAGGTCACAAAGACGAAATTCTATGTAACAAAATTCCAGCAACATAGGTGACTCTATGTATCCAATATAACCATATATCTAAATTTACCTCATAATCAAATTCATATAGGTGAAGATCAATTTAATTGAATTTAAAGTCATATATGACAATGTTTTCTTATGTGAAGTTTGACAGAATGGATTTTCATCATGTACATGAATTAAGCAACATATGAAAAATCACATAAATGAATCCAAACTCAGATTCACATATAGGGATTTTCATTATGTTTATACTAAAATCCCTAATGTTTCTATATTAATTATTATTATTATAAAGTCATTTTTTTATTCAATAACAGATCTACAAGGTTCTGAGTATAAAAAATCAAATAAGGATGTATTATTCAATCTTGATATATTGAGTTTCTAATCATAAGGTTATTAGAGAAGAATTTCAAATAGATAAAAAATTTATGGAATTATTTATAGTGATAAATCTATTTGAATAAATTCAAAATTAAATTACTAGTGAATTAGTATATGTTTTTTGATGTATTTTAATGATAAAAATATATTGATCATGCAATGGGATCATGATACATGTTGAGATTTGGGGTAGATTGGTAAAAAATGAAGCGGTTGAGTATCCTACACTGTATATAATAGAATATATATGTCTATAAGAACATGTATATGTCTATATATTTAGTAAATCAGATTTTCTATAAAATAAAATGATTAAAAAATTAGGTCTTTGGGTGTGTAAATTAGAAAATAAATTGGGATGTCTAGAAACTAATTTAATTGTAAAGAATACACATGTATATGAAGTGTTCAATTGTAAGTATAAGAAGATGACAAAGTGTCAATGGAAAATAGAATAAGACTGAACAATCTAGAACACTAAATCCATATGAGATAAAAATGATAAAATGAGGGGGGAAATGAGAATTAAAATGTAATGGTCACTCGTGTAAATGTACAACATAAAATCATTTGAGTAAAATGGATATTCATTATTGTGGGTATCCATAATTTATGAAAATGGTGGTGGGATCATGGGAGACATCCATGGAGGTGATATTAAAAGATAAGATCATGAGAACCTATTTTATGATAATTTTATATATTTTAAATATACAGAATAAATGTTGGTGACCAATGAATAAATGTAAAAAATATGTTGAAAGAAGGTAAGTGAGAAAACTAAAAATAATGTAGATGTTTTTTGTTAAATATTAAAGAAATATCTTGAATAAAAAATAACAAGATCATGATCTTATGATAAATATTCTTGATCATCTGGACATCAAAGTATAAATTAAAATAAAAGGATTATTCAAAAATAAAATTTGTAGATGTTTGGTTGAAGTTGATTTTGAGAAAGGATAATTTTCTTTTATTTTTTTGTTCATTTTAATGTGGAAATAGTTTCGTGATGGTGGAGAACATAATATAAACGATTAAGGAATATTAACTACTAAGTGATACATCCATGTAAAAATTCATACAAAATACATATGAAGCTAATTTGTGAGAAGAGACTAGAATTTTGAGTTTTATTGATGTTTTTCTAGAATTCAAAGAAGTTGTTATTGAGAATATGCATATAAATATAATTTATCTATATAAAACTTTTGTGAAGATAATGATATAATTCTTAAAATAAAATCAAACGAAAACTTTTATATAAGTGATGTGAAGTTGTATAAGCTTTGGGACTGAAGGTGTGAAATGATGGAATGGTGTAATGCCGTAATTATAGTGAGAAGTTAATTGTGAGAAAGAACTGGGTGAAGCAGGAATATGTAAGTTAAAAAAAATTATATAATTATATGTGTAAGAAAAAAATATTAGATTATATTCTCCTTTGATATAGTGAAGAATCCATGATTGGAGTGAATAACCAATCCTGATAATGAGTTGGCCTTTTAGAAAAAACCTTGTAAATAATTATGGTTTTGTACCATTATTTACTATATCATCTATTTAATATTAGGATAAACAAAATTATAATAAGACTAATGAATTCTAGGAAGTCAAATTGATTAGGAAATAATTTTTACAATTAGATCTTGAATCACCAATCCCCTTTTAGTAGTCTACCAGTCCTCTAGGCATTTCAATGTATGATAATTTATAGAAGATATTTAATAACATTATACTAAATCGTACACAAAACAATTAATAATGTAAAAAATATATTTATGATTAATAAATAGATATTAAAACAAAATAAATGAATTGTTCAATTATTTATACTTATGATAAAAATTTATGGACAATTTATAAATATAACTCAATATAAAAAATTTATCATTTAGTTACTCATTTGGAATGATCCATAATTTAAATAAATAGAAAACATTTATTTTTATTCTAAATAATTAATCCTTCATATTATTCTTATCTTATTTTTATTTTAATTATCTAATATTTTTTGAAATATAAACATTTTTTTATTTAAATTACCATTATATAAAATATTTGATCAATCCAAATATTTTCTAAACCTTTATCATATTTATAATAAAAATCGTTTTTATGATGTTTAAATAAAATCACAAATAAAGCCTTATTTTGATAAATTAAAATAAAACATTAAGAACAATTCGTAAATTTAAATATATCTTCTTTTATATTATTTAGCCTTATTTTCTAATTTATAATCCCTTTATAAATTATACTTATAATTTTTATATAATTTGTTTATCTAAATTATAAATCATTCCATAAAATTTGAAAATGGTATTTTAATATTAAAATTTAATATTATGTAATATTTGTTTTATTATTGTTTAATAAGCATTTATTAAATAATTTTAAATGGGTTATAATAAAGTAATTTATAAACAATTTTATAAATTAATTAAATGACCTAAAATACCCTTTATTGTGTTTTCTAATCCATTTAGAAACCATATTATTAAATTCAAAATTTAATTTTAAGAAAAAACATTATTCCTTCAAGATCATATTTAACTATGTTAAGGGAATTGTTAAATATTATTGATATTGTTGTAGTACATAAACCATTAATGTGAAATTAGTTATATTTTAAAACTGATAACACTATTTCCAATTATTATATGTGGTTATTGTAAGGTGATCTCATCATATTATAGCTATCACACCATATGATATGCCACTTATTTAAGGCTTGCTAACACAAAAAGATCATAGGGAATGTTGGTTATCAAACCATAAGAAATGTTGTTGGTGTAAGGGGAACCATATGGTGTCTAGTATATTGTACCCTAAAACATATATCAACATCATATTTATGATGTGATAAAAAAAATTTCTACCTTGACAATGAGTTATCATCTATTATCATATATCAATGTTTTCTACTATGACATACTCTTAACTAATGGATCAAAATATAGTAGTAATTTACTATATGGAATATGAAAGGAAATATGTTTTCAAAAACCATCATTTTCCACATGATTTAAAAAATAAAAATCCATTTTAATGATTTGATAACATGAATTTATTTTAATTTATTGATTAAAAATTAATAAAAAATTGGAAATACTAAGAAACAAAAAAAACTATGAACATTAGTATTTTTATACTAAAACCATAAGAATTATAAATAAATAATGCATACCTGATAGAAATGGTTACTACTATTATTGATATTTATTTGTGACAAATGGGTATCTTTAAGAAGACATAAAATTATATTCTCATTATGGTTTATACATGAGTAGTACAGAATCGCCCATTTTTTTGGTTAGGCCTTCCAAATCTCCATGATATGCTATTATCTCATGTCGCTAAGGAGGATGGAGGAAAAGTTCTTCGAGAAGAAGATATTATTGGATAAATTATTTCCTTAGGATATTCATTCCCAAGATACATGGTATGACTTCCTTTATATAGTCTATAAGGATGATCCCTGTGTAAATTCATTTATTCATGTTTTTTGAAAATGAATATGTAAATTCCTTGGGAAAAATTGAATGTAACCCTCAACCATAAACTTTCTCATATATAAAAATGTTATTTAATTATTTATAGAGATTAAAATATTACCCCCTAAATATTAGACTACCTTACGTGATATTTTGTAGTTCCAAATGAATCATTTTTTAAGATACATGTCACTAAGATTGATTTATTTCATATAATATAAAATACCAAAGTACCTTGTATAAGATATCCTTGTATCATTAAATTTAGAATACCCAATATAATAACTCGACCCCTTAATACAAATTAATAACTGATTTATTAGAAAATATTACACTTAATATAACCCAAAATATCAATAAATATAGTGTTTTTTGAAATTAGGTACGTTATATAAAACTGTAAAACAAAAAAATACATCATCCTTATTAAAAACCGCCTTAACATATTTATAATATTTCTTCATACTTAAAACTGCATGGGATAACCTGGGGACATACATAATATTTCGATGAGGTATAATTCCTGGTAAGGGAATAAACATAGTATAACATGAAGAAAATAATACTTGTTAGACAATAGGCATATCCATAGGGTATAAAAAGAGTACTAATCATAAACATGAAAAATAGGACATGATATAGCATGATAATCATAAAGGTATCATGGGAAATGTATAAAAACATAAAAGATAGAATCATAATCATAGGTAAAGGATAACATCCAAGACAACATGACGGGAAAAGTCCCATAAATGAATAAGGTTTACTCCATGACCTAACATGATGCCTAATGATACAAGACATTACCCAATGAAATGTAGCACTATATAATTCCGGATGTACCTGTCACATTCATTTCATTCGCATGCTTAATTATTCCTGTCAGATAATAAAACATTGAATAATATTTCACCAAATTTTATTCCAGGATCATGGAGTGTGTAATACATTCATGTATGTACCAAATAAAAAGGTATATGTTCATTAATGGGGACACCCTTGATAGGAAATGGGCATGGTATTCACTGCCCAATTGTTTTGTCAAGGAAAATTACAGTGAAATTTTGGTTTCATAAAGACATCACATAATGATTCATAAAAATGGGTTGAAGAGAAATAAGGGGGTATATCATCACATATAATAAAATGGTCAGTAATAGTGAATGTAAAAACATATCCCAACATTAAAAATTGGAAATAGAAGGCACACACTACTAAAAAACAGAATAATGAAATGAATCCTAAATATATTTCAATCATGGAAACTATTGTAAATGAAGGATAATGGGAGGAATAATGAGAGTGAAATGGGATATAATCGATTATAAATTAAATTTAAATTAAGGGTAATATGGAATAACATATCCTGACATAAGAAAAATTAATTTAAGTGACATAACATAAAAATAAGTGCTTGAATGGAAATGAAGAGTGAGAAATATCTTACATAAGTGTGTGACTCAAAATGATTGGGAGGGGATTCATGTGAGATTAGTGTGCCTTTGGAGGACTCTAAAGAGTGTAGGGAAGATTATGGATGTGATCCATGTATTTTTAGTGAATAGATATTGGAGATTGGGTGGGTTTTTATAGGAAATGAGGGGGTTTCTTTATTATTTAGGTTTTGGACTCTACGTAATAAAATAACCCAAACAACAAATGATCCCATAGTTTTTTTAATAAGATTTATATCAAATTTTAGTGGTTACTATTATTTTAAAATTAAAAGCTCCGAACATAATAACATAAATCCCTTTCTTCTATGGAGGTGAGTCATACTCTTAAAGAAATTATTTTAAAACCTTAAAATATATTAATGGTTTTGGATGATTTAAAATGGATTTATATAATTAATCAAATAAAATTAAAATATCATTATTTTAAAGAGATAACATATATGTAGTTGTGGATACCTTTCAAATTATTTATTAAATAACTATTTGGTCATTATTATTTCATGATACCCAAAGTATATTTTTATGGTATTAAATTTTTACCCAAAAAATTCAGTTGTCTCAGAAAATTATGAAATGTATACCATTGGATAATTTCAACGTTATTATTCCAAAAAAAAAATTCATTTTATATAAATAATTATATAAATATTTCAATATTCACTTTCAACATAAAATCTATATTTTTTACAAAATGTAGGGTTTTTTGACAATAATAATTTTCGAACCCTTATTAAAATTATATTTGAATTTATAAATATTATATGATAATTTATATTTAAAAAAAATTAATAATTAAATTTTATTAAAATGTTATTTATCTCCAAAAATCCATTAATTCATCAAAATAAATTCCTTAATTGAATTTGAATATTACCCAAACAAATATTATATGTGTTTTTTTATATAAAAATCATTTAAAAAGTAAAATTTAATAAGATGAAAATATATCCATTATTATATAGAAAATAATTTACATGATCATATTCCTAGTCTATTGACAGATTCCCCTTTAATACATGAGAAAACACACTAAGAGTAAGTTGCATGACAGAGAGACTGTCATGGGGTGGTTCAACATAAATGGTTTGGGTCGTGCTCTCAATGAGCTTAATCTTCTCCCATTAATGGTTTTGCTCATGCATTAGTTATTAGATCCCCTCTTGGGATTGGTCAAGGGTAATCCCTATAGATTTTATCTCCCTCATAACATTTGGTAATTTGGATTTATAGTGTATGATCATACTTGTTGAGGCCATCACTTCCTTTGTCTGTTTCCATTGGATTTTTCAAAAAAAACTATATTTATACTAATCATGTGATCACTATTCAATGACTGTATTACAATATTTATTATTCTTAAAAGTATTTTAAAACTGATAGGATATAATAAACCCAAAGAATCTTGTGTTTTTTCTATAACTATAATATATAATAATTGATTTAACTAAATCAATAGGGGAATGTTATTTATAATAGTATGGGTCATTACAATTATCCCCCCCTTTAAAAACATCACCCTCAAAATCTTCATTTACCACACTAAAATTTATGGGGGTAACTCAATTTTATAGATTCCTTAGGTTCTCATGTCTCTTCTTCAAACGTGTGGTTTCTCCATAACACTTTGACAATGTGAATTTACTTTTTTCGTAGAACTTCTCTCCACAACCTATGATCATCACAAGATTATCCAAATATGAAGGATAATTCTCCAAAAGTACCACATCTAGATTGTGTACCTGTGAGAGTTCTAGTATGTAATTTCTCAAAATGAATACCTGAATTACATCAGGTACTTGAGATAGTTTAGGTAGGCGTACTGGTTAGTAGGACACTGCCTTGATGTGATCAAGGATCTCAAAGGGTTCAATGTATCTTAGACTACATTTCTCTTCTTCCCAAATATAATCACATTATTCCATGTAGATATACGAAGGAATACCATGTCTCCAAAATCAATCTATAGGTCTCTTCAATGAATTTCAACATAGATCTTATGTCAAATTTGAGAATCCTTGATGTGGTGAGGAATGGTCTTAACCTTTTCCACTATTTACTTAACCATTTCAAAATCTCATAGTTTTTGTTCCCCAACATTATCCCAACATGTAGGTGTTTTTATCCTCTTCCCATAGAGGGAATCATAGGTAGATATTTTAATGCTTGAGTGTAAAATGTTATTTTAAGAGAACATGATCAGATTAAGGGGTTGATCCCATTTTACTTTGAAGTCCAGAGAACATTATATCAATATTTCTTCCAGTGTTTGAATTGTCTTCTCATATTGGACATCATATTTATAATGATAAGTTGTATTGATATTCAACTTTGTGTTTAGATAATTTTGGAGACTTTTCCAGAACAAATAGGTGAATCTGGGACATTGATCTGATATAATCTATAGGGGGACTTCATATAGCCTTACCACTTCTATGTTGTATAACTATATGAGTTTATCTGCTGGTAATTCCTCTCTAATTGCAATAAAATGAGTTTTCTTTTTAATATGATCCGCAAAAACCCATATAGTATTGTTTCCCCTAAGTTTCTTCAGATGCTTGGTGAAAAATTACACAGTGATGTTCTCCCATTTCCCTGTTGGTATGGGTAATTGTTGCATCATGCCCTTACACATGTGCCTTTCATTATTCACTTGATAACATACCAAGAACTTTGATGTATATTCAGTGATCTCATTCTTCATTGTGTCCAAAAAATTTTGCTAATAGAGATCTTGATACATCTCTATACTTATTAGGTTAATAAAGAAATATGATCTATGTTTATCATCAAACAAATCCTTTTTAACTCAATATTTGATAGTATGTATTGACTTGATCCAAATATCACAACACCTTATTCATTAACATTTAACTCTAATGATTTACTATTTATTATAGCTTCTACTTTCTTATGAATTCCCACATTATCTCTTTGAGCAACCTTTAATCTCTCCAAGAAATATGGTTGAGCAATAATTTGTGAAAGGTTTTATGATGTTCCTTCCTTTATGTTTCCCATGTTCATCCTTTTCAATTCTAAGAAGATCGGATCCCTCTAAATTCACATCAATGATAGAATTGTTGGAACTATTATACATAGATCATCCTCCACATTATTTTATTTACTATGATGTTAGTGGATTGAGAAGTCATAGTACCTGGTCATCTTTAACCATCTTCATTGGTGCATATTCAACTATTTCTGTCTGAATATATAATTGAGCATTTTCGAATCCGTATATATATCACTCTACTCCCCAAAGAGATAATGTCATTATATTTTCAAAGATTAGATCATTGTATCAAACTCCAAGTCATGTTTGTGGTATTTATATTCGTTAACTTTCTATTGACTTGAATCATAGGTTATGAATTTTTCCTTTTACATTAACACAAAGCCTAGTACCTTATTCAAAGAATCACTAAATACCAAAAAAAGATCTTCACATAAGGGTAGTGTGAGAACAGGTATAGTTATAAGCCTTATTCCAGATCCTTGAATCTCTCTTCACACTCATTATTCAAATAAATCTTGACTCCCTTCCATGTTACCTTGGATATAGTGTTTTACAATCATGAGAAGTTTCTCACAAATCAATTATAATACATAGCTAAAAAAATGTAAGATATATGTCATAGATGTTTTCCTTATCCATCCATGAAATGATTTTTCCATTTAAGGGTCTACAAATATCCCATATACATGTTATTATATGCCCCAATAATGAAACACCCTTCATCCATAAATCACATTTGATGTACTTGGAATATATATTCTCCGATCATAGGGTCTTTATCATAATTCTCATATTATCCACATACACCTTATTGCTTTTGGAGTATATTATATTATTATCTATAAATACTACCACAAATTTTTTGGGGTAATCTATAAAAAACATATTAATTAATTCCATGACGATAGACGAATAATTAGGGGGTCTGAATGGAATTAATATGAACTCATAGTGAGAGTACCTAGTATGAAAAGAAATTTTTAGGATATCCTCCTTCACACTGAGATATAATGATCGCAGATCCACCTTAGAGAAGTGGTGTTCCCCATATAGCCGATTGAACAAGTCGTCAATTTGTGGCATATGATACTTGTGATTTATTGTGGAATTTTTGAGCTCACAAAAATCAATGAAAAGGGTGAATTGGCACATCCTCATTCTTAAGAAAGAGGACTGGTTCACCCCATGGTGAATCAATTTGGCGTATGAACCATTTATCCATAATCTCTTATAGTTGTTTCTTCAGATCCACATGTTCCAAAAAATCCATTCCATATAGAGTATTGGATAATATTAACACCCCAGGAACGTGCTCAATATAAAATTCAACCTCCCATCAAGGAGTAATACCTAGAAATTCCTTGAGAAACACATCAACATATTCCATCACAATAGGTATGTCTTTGAGGATAGTTCTTTTCTTAGACTCAATCATTTAAGCTACACACGCTTTCTTGTACGGAAATAATATCCATGACTAAGATGTTGTTGGTTATAAAAAGGTTTGGGGTTTTCTATCTTTCACTATGATCTTTCTCATGTCAATATTATCCTAATCATATAACACTATGTTGTTACAAGAATGTTTTATATACATTATTCATGAGATTAATTCAGATATGTATAAATATGTTTTGATTTTTTTGGTTGAATATGACCTTTGTGAAAATATGACATGTGTTAAAATATTTATAAAAAATTATATGACTGATAAATCATAAATTATGACATGGGAAAAAATATTTTATAAAAAATATTTTATATAATTTTAATTAGTAGTTTTATATTTATTTTAAATTATGATTATTATGAATTTTAAAGTGTAATTATTCATAATTAAACCAAATATGAATTCATATTTGTTTCTCTTGTTTCTTATAATAAATAATGTTTTTATTTATTTATTTATTATTTTATACTACATATGTTTATAAATAGTTTATAAATTGTGAATAAAATGTATTCTTAAATTTATATGATAATTTTTTTTAATGATATAGATTTTTTTATTTCATGCATGATTAGACTAAAAAATATTTATTTTTTCATCTACTTTAATCTCAATTTTTTATAGTTATAATATTGAGAATATATTTTGAAAATAATTTGATCATATTATGTGTTATAGATATCATGATTTTAATTCTCTCTTCTGCCAATAATCCCTGATGAGAGAGCATTGGGGTCAAACATTCATGGAAAAAATGGAATACCCAACAACCTAGATCTCAAACTTGTTCATAACATGGAATGAAGGGTGTTCCTGATCCCTATAGGCTGGAAACAAGTTCTTGGGTATCATTAAATATATTTTGGAACAATTTTTTCACATAAGAACATAAAATAGAATAAAAATAACAACATACATGTTACTATTCCAAGACAAGTCCACATATAAAATGAAACAAAATTCATACAATTCAGGTGTCCAAAAAAACAAAACAAAACAAAATCTCATGTACTATAATAGCCAAACACTACATGACATGTTGACATATTCATACCCCAACTCCCTCCTTACAAGAAAACCCACTACCACCCTATATTTCCATTACATTACCAACATCAGAAAAACAAGATCAATATAAACTTAAAGGGGTGTATAGGATGTTAGAAAAACAAACCCACGAGGATCCCACCGAGTGTTTTGAAAATATACTATATAAAATAAAACAATTATGCTCAAATAATCAAAGATAATACATTATATGAATTTCTTATATTCAAATAAGAACATGGAAATTCACCCCTTTTGACAATTCAAAAACATACTATTAAACTGGTTTCCAAATTATTTCCACTATAAATCCAGACATTGATTTCAAGGATAACAATATATAAAACCCATTATTAGGTAAGCATCAATTCTAGGTCAGTGAGAATACTCTTGTAGATCATTTTATTTTTAGTCCACATGGTGTGCACATTTTCCTAGAAGAACATGTATATGGGGTAAGTGTTCACTCATGGTAGTGGATCCATTCCCTAACTTAAGTAACATGGTGCACACCTTAAACTATAGAATAAGTTTAGGGGGAAAGATTTCATCCCTGAGGATAGATTCTTTCATGACCATTTATCACAGTGATTTTTATCGTATAAAAATCATTCAAATGTAATTTTATCTTCAATACAGTATAAACCATAATTTTAAACCATTTTTCATAATAAAATCAAATGAGGAATCCATTTTCAAACCCATAACTAGAACCACTACATCTCACAAATAATGCCTTTAGAACCAATTGAAAATAAATATACGCACCATATTTTCCAAAAAATTTAAATACCAATTTCAAAGAGAGATTAAGAAATTTTTTTTTAGATAAAAACAATTCATGAAACCACTTGTCTTGTAGTTTGGGTGGTATCCAAGTGTTTAGAAAACCCCCTGACTCTACATCGAACTAGTGATAAAATCCTAACATCCCAAAAAATGTGGATTCATGGGCATGAATTTTGAGGAAGGTGGATGTGGTGTGCATCATTGGTCCATCAGAGTCATGAAACTATACTGTAGTGTGATTATAGGATATTTTATTGGTTTAAGTAGAGAATTAGGAATAGGTGGTGGTGTTTTTTTGGAGCGATGACGATGTCAATATGTGGCAGTGGTCTACAGAGTGATCATAAAGAGATTTTGTGATAAGAGAGGGAGGGAAATGATCACTCAGGAATTTAGTGGTACCATAGGGATGACACATCTAGGTGTCTCCAATGTTATGAATCAGTGGAGAAGAATATGGTTGGTTTAAAGGGACCAATGCAATAGGTTTCATGGTATTTAGTTATCAGAAAAGCACAGGTCAGAGAAGACCTTCGGGTTATGGGCCTCTGAGCCAGTTCACAAGGCCTTTAGGACATGATGTAATGACCTTTAATCCCCACTGGACCTACATTCCACGTAATGGGAAACCTCTACCTGGAAAAAATAAGTGTTTCCAGGTTTAATAAAATAAAAAAGGAGGGACTTCCCTCCTACTTGTTAAAAAACTGAAACCAGATTCCTTAAAAAAGTTGAAATATCTAACGTCACATGGAATCTACAATTCAAGAATACTTGATGGTCCATGTAGACTAGTAGAATCCCTAATACCAAAATTTTTAATAGGAATCACGAATTTATCAATTCTAGAACAACATAAGACATATGTATCACTTAAAACTAAAATTCCTAAAGAATTAAAAATGGTCAATGAGGATATGGATAATAAATCACAATTCTATGGGGTTTTATAAGAGACCCAAAAATATCAATTCACAATGATTATATCTGTCACCCACTACCCCAATCTATGGTTTCATTCAAGGATAATTTTTATATATCATAGAATAAGGTTGAGTGAAAGTAAATGGGAATTTACCTTCAAAAACTATATCCAATACCTAGGGATTAGTTGGAAAAAATAAACACATGAAAAAAATTACAAAATCAAAAAGAAGAGTCTCCTTGGTCAAGATGCAATTCCAACAGAAAAATAATGAGGTGAAACAGTTGTGTTCCTGATTTTAAAATAAAAATTACAAATTATTAATTCACATTGCATAGTTTGTCCAAAGGGTTTTTCAAATCAGGTACAAACCAAGATAAATGATTCTCTCCCTAGTCGTATGGTTTGATGGGATGGTCAATTCATTTATACTTACTATGAACCTAACCATTAATCCTACTTTGGGAATCTAATTAAATATTTCCTAGGGACCCCTACATGGTTTTTAATAACCATGTGATAACTATGAAATGACCATAAAACCATTAAAAACAACCAAAAGTCACCGAAATTGACCCAGAAAGGTACCCAAATGATTAAAGTTTAAACTAAGTGATGTGATTACATGAAAGGAAAATCGTGATGTGACAATTCACCCACCATATTTCTTTCTACCCCCAAGAATTAATGTCCTTATTTTTTTGATCCACAAAAATGTTAAGTCCATAGATCCCTTATCGTAGACTCTCACTCCCATGAAACATAAGAATTAGGATAATGAATCCACAAAACTCAAACCAATGATATACAATTCCCACATTGAACATCAATTGAGCATCAAAAATACACAATGATTTCTTGTTCACAAATATATCTAGTTCTTTGTTGAGTTCTTCCAAATTGAAAACAATATATAGGTTAGGCTAATCCTTTTAGTGTTGAGACACGTGAAAAAAATTATGGATCAAAGAAATTTAAGGTGGTAGAGACAAGTGATATTCCATGTTTTCAAGGTATTAAATGTTCTCAAATGGTATCATATGCTTAGGAGTGATTGTCCAATAAATTTGGATCCATCGGTGACCTAACCAGGGTGATACGTTTTATAACACTCATTCCCTATTATAAATGATAATGTATAATGATGATAGTCTATATAATTCATATAACATCTATGAGATATCACCAAAAATTTATTAATCATATATTCTTTATTCCTTTTTTCCAGAAAAAATATTAGTCCTTTCAACAAATCTTCTCTAACCTCATACCAACAAAATGGAGTGTTTAAATTTTGACCATATAAATATTAAAAAGTTACCATCTTTATGGGTTATTGGTGATTATTATTATAAAAAAATCATAAAATTCTACGAGGTTATCCCAAGAACCTATGATGTATAAATAACATGCATAGAGAAATTTTTCTATAATTTGATTAACACTTTTTATCTTTTCAATTGACTTAGGATGATGTGACATTCTCAACATAACATGAGTCCCCATTGGTTAAGACATTTCAAAATCATGAGGTGATGCGAGGGTCCCTATATGATAAAAATTCCATATGAATTCAATAAATCCATATGATCTCCAACAAAAATAAGTTCCCCAAATCATTCACATTTCATATATCATGAATTGATTTTAAATGAAAAAAATTGGTCAATCGATTGATCAACACCCAAAAATAATATTTACCTTAGAGAGGTGTAATTAAACAAATAATTAAATAAATTGAAATATCATTCAATATCCATGTAAGAATTTTGATAGAATAAAGAAAACAACAAGGCTTTTGTTTCTTGAATTTTATTTCATGGATTATATACCATTGTTATATAATTTCAATTATGTATCATGTCATTCCATTCCATAGAAACCAAAAACTCATGCTATAAAAAATATTATGGTTCCAGGGTGGATAGACCACAATAAATGATGAAAATATCACAAGAAATCCTTACTCAAGGTTTTAGGACCAACAAACCAATTTCTAAAACAAATAATACCTTCTATGGAGAGGTAACATGCACTGATGGTCTCCACACCATATAAAGAGACTCTAATATTCAAAGACATGGTATCTTATTCCTATTCATGTAGAATAATATCAAAGGGTGAGGATATCAACATAACACTAGTATGAAAACTACCATACCCCTCCTCATAAATTCTAATGTTCGATTTAGAAAATATCCCCATAAAGATTCAATCATCCTTCTCTTACTTCACACCCTAGGAAAACAATATCCTTTAATGTGAGTCAGAAACCACATTACCCTTTCCTGTAGTATTTGAAAAATAAAATTTACATAACTACAGGTATTCCATTCATTATCACAGAAAAATTTCAAATCCTTTTTAGAAAATATGTTTCCCAATCTCTTATGGTTGGTATAAATGATAAAATATTCCACAAAAATATAGTAATGTTATCTTTTTAGGGAGTGAAAAAAGATTCAAGTTATATATCATTATTGGGATAACTCTTATTGTGAGGTCAAAGTTCACATGATCCATGAGCCACCACATGATCTCCCAATATAAGGATGCATTCCAAATCATCACCTAAAGCATCATAGTTAACCACATGACCCTGACTGAACTCTTATAATGTTAGAATTTGTGCTGAGGTAAAATGATTCTTTTACTCATTGAAGGATTCCTAACTCTTATACTTCTACATTAAATTCAACCCCTTCTAGGGGAAATCTATATATGTACATGAAATGTTCGAGAAATACTTTAAAAGTTGTGGATAATACCCTTACAAACCCATGAATCATCGAATATAAAAGAGATTTTGTGGATCTTAGCAAGAAAGGACAACTTCCAAGTTTTTATGATCAAGTAAGATACCATGTTTCTAAACCACATATCCTAATAACATTACTTCTCAAATACATAATTGAAATTTTGATAATTTTTCATACATATGGTGATCCCATAGGATTATTGAATCATGTATCAAGTCAAACGCATTGTATGTTTCAATCGTAGAGTGTACCATAATTTCATTTATGAACACCACAACAAATGTTTCGAGATACTACTGAAAAAATGGTTCATTAAATCCATAATTAAAGAAGGAGTTTTAATTAGTCCAAATAGAAACATAACATATTCGATATGGCCAAAGCGGATTTTGATGTCAGTCTTCATAATATTCAGCTCCTTGATTTAGAGTCAATGATAACCAAACCAATGATTAATTTTTAAAAATCACTTTCCCTCTTTTCAATAGATAGAAAAATCATCAATTATAGTTATTGGATATTTATTATTAATAAATTCCTGATTTATATTCTAATAACAAACACAAAAATAGAGATTCTCATCATCATTATTTGAAAAAGAGTATTGGGTATATCCATGGTGAAACATTTGATCATTCAAAATCATTGACTTTTAGATTATATAATTATGTTTTTATCACTTTATATTCAGATAGATATATTTGGTGTGATGGAATCAATATCGACTGAGTTCCTCTAACTAGTTCAATAGATAAATCCACATCTCTCCCTAAAGGAAAATCAAAAAATTCAAATAGAAAAACATCTAGAAATTCAATGATTATTAGGGAAGCTCACTACTAAAACATTTCTCTCCAATTTTTTCCACATAAAAAGACAACAACATCCATCTTATGGAAGATTATATCATGTAAAACAAGACCCCGAGTCCATTTCTCCCTAGAACACAAGGTAGTTCCCATAGAGCTAATTAAAGTACACATGCTGATGATAACTATTTAATTATACTTTTTGAACAATTAAATAGTCAATAATGATAATATAAACTTAGAGGTCATAGTTAATGACCAAAAAATCCCAAACTATCTCTACATAGTGAATAATGAAAGAGCATGTGGTACATCAGAAACTCTACTCCTTTATTCCTAGAGGAATATAAAATTCAATAATGAATGGAATGGGTTACATTGAATTTTTTCAACGATACACCATATGAGTTGAAAAAAAATAGTAATATACACCTACATAAAATAAACTAGTCATTAATGTTGAAGAAATAAAAATAGTACCTATTACAATAACATGACCTGCATTAACTTCTTTAGAAAATCATTAACTATGAAAATTTGTTTCAATATAGTGGTATGTGGCTGGAACCTTATTATAGGGGAAGACTATAACTATAAAAAATACCCTCTAGGTGATGATGATCCTAATATAGAGTTAGTAGAAGAAAATAATCCATAAAATCTTTTTCATGTGACCATGACATCTACACAGGTTTTAAGTCTTTGGAGATATAGAAAAAAAACCACTTTGTGTGTCTTATTCGGCCACAATGATAAAAACTTAGTCTTCCAACCTTGATGTTGGTAATGGAATTTTTTCTAACAAACATTACCACTCTTTCAACTATGGATGTAAATTTACTTCCTTCTCCTTTTATAATATCTACTTTAGATATTACCTAGTGTAGGGGGAACTCTAATAATCCATGAATTACCCACCAAGTCAATATCTTACAACAGTTTCCAATCCACCCCCTTAACATAGGTGAAAAGAATTATCATGTATAATTCTAATTAAATTTCATGTTTAAGATCCATAAAAACCTATGATCATTTATCTTCTAATTTAATACCTTCCCAGGTAAAAAATCGGGAGATTTTGACAACGCTATTATCATAATTTATCACTATTTTCATCCATTTTTCAAGGATGAAAAAATCCATGGATTTATCCATTGTTATAAAGTCTTTTTAGAAAAGCTATGTAAATATGGGATTCATTTATTTCCACTAAATTCCCTAATTCATCTTTTCCAAAACAATTGAATCCCACCATCTTCTCCTCTGACCATATATCTTAAAGACAACACACCTCGCCTTGATGGAATCGAGGGTCTCCCAAAAATAAAAGATCATTTACATATTATATAACAAATCTCACAGTAGCTGAGGATCATTCTTCCCATAAAAAAATAGTGGTTTTTGAAAAATAATTTCTTGGTCATGATTCCTATCCTAGTCCTTTCATTGTTCAATCTATTTATCCTAAATAGGTGAATGTTCCACCCCATGGTACATAGCTCAGATAGTGAATATAACAATTTCATTCTAAATTTGATCAACTGGAGGGTTTTCCTACCTTTCCCTAATTATAGAAATCATCCTTTGGAATCAATGTACATCTTTTTTGGGGAATGGTATTACCCATAAATTTACAAAGGGACACCCAAACATGAGATCAAATACTCAATTATGATTACAAATAATAAAATTCTATTTGAATTATAAAAATTAATGGGAAATAAAAAAATGTGATCAAAACACATTGAATTTCACATGACACATTTCCTTACCACCAATGGTAAATTAACGATCTTAATGATGATATATGGATAGAAACTTTGTCATAACATACTTATTAAGTCCCCAAAATCAAATATTATTTCTACCAAGACATCCCAAAATTCATACCAACAATGGAAACAAAAAATCCACTCTTTGTTGCCAATTTTTCACAAATGATCCTATAATACCTAGTTCCCTGGAACCTGAACTAGTATTCATCATAGAAAAAAGGGTGTTACATATCCCCACGGACAGATAATAAGCTCTTGGGTATTAAGGACTACCTTTATGAATGATTTTATGACATTATAAAATTAAATATGATAATAATAATAATAAAATATATAAATATTCTAATCCAATCCCACAATGAAAAATATACAAAATTTAGATAACACTAATGTCTAAAAACATCCAAACCATACCAAAAATCTTGTAAATCAAGAACCTAGGTCCTTGTGTCATGTAGTCACCTCCAGAATTTGACACCCTACTAACAATAAAACTCATTTTCACCCAATGGAACCTTTCATTTACATTAAATAGATTATACAATATATATGTACACCCATATTTACATACAAGGTTTGAAAAAAACAATCCCAATTGGATACCTCCATGTGATTAAGAATATAATTAACAAAATAATCTTATTATTCTCAACGAATTGATGAAAATTAATGATATATAGTTTTCGAAATTTAAATAAAAACATGAAATTAACCCCTTTTATAGATTACCAAACATACCATTAACTGAAATTCCCATGATTTTCCATAAATAATCCAAAAAATCATTTCAATGATAATATTAGATAAAAATATATCTTTGTTTAACATCAATTCCATGACATTCATGATCATCATATAGTTCTTGTGATTTTTAGGTCACATGGTGTGAACATTTCCCTAAAAAGATAGGTCTAGGGGTAATATTTTACTCTTGGAAGTGGATCATTTCCAAAACATAGGATACCTGGTGCACACATTATCCTAGAAGAATATGTCTAGGGGAAAGTGTTAAAACCTAAGGACGGACCCTACATCATCATTGATCATAGTTGAGTTAATCATATCATATTCATTCAAATTAAATTACATCATCAACACTATATAATCAGTGCATTAAAACTATTTTATATAACTACACCATTGGGAGAATCTATTGTCAAATCCATATCAAATACCACCACCTTTCACAAATAATGCCTTTACAATAATTTCATAATTAATTTCAAAATAAATAAATAAACCATATTTAGAAATAAATTTCAAAGAGAAAGAATACATGGTTTATAGGATTAAAACATATAATGAAAACACATTATTTGAAACACTTATATTATCAACACTCATGAAAAATCCAAATTTCAAGAAGAATTTATTGTCCATAAAGAAAAGGAGTGTCCCTAAAAAATTTATTCATAAATAAGAATCTCCTATTCATAAAATATATAATAGTAGCAGATAGATTAATCAATTTCCCCAATAATTCCTAAATATGCACACTATTCAACAAGGATCTGGACTATAAATCTGAACTTCAAAATTAATATATATGAAACCCAATTAGATAACATCATAATCCATAGATGTATCCCAAAAAACCATATAATAACATTTCGTTCAAGGAGTGAATATCGGATCTAGTATAAAAATGATAAAAAATATGTAATTTCCACATACTTTTGAAAATGTGGATCCAACACCTAATTATCAATAAAAAATGATCGCTGAAATGAAAGAAATATTTAAAATCATTAAGAGGAGTCTCCTTGGTTAAAATAATATGTGACCAAAAGATTAATATAGAATAAGTATGTGTTAACAGTATTAAATTAAATATTCAAAATATTTATTTTCTGTCCTATAGTTTTTTCATATATTTTTTTCAAATCGTGATCCAACTATGTGCCCCTTCATAGGATAATGGAGAAGCAACATGGTTTGGCCACACTATTTAATAAATAGTAAGATATCAATGTGAAATTTTTCTTTCCCTGTACCCATTATCTGAGGTGACAGTTTCATGGTCTATACCTACCACACACCTAACAATGCACTCTCTTATCGAATTCTAATAGAAGATTCATTATTTTTTGGGAAAACCATAACGGCATGTCCTAATCATGTACCAACCATGAACCAGCCTGAAAACCTATAAAACAGTCAGAAGTATCCACAATATCAGAATAATATAACCAAATTAATGAAATTACAAAAAGGATGTTAGTACCTAAAAAACACTGATATTTGAAATAGAATACCAACCAATGTGGCGGCTTATTCCTTGTTCTAAAAAGGTGAGTTTTTTATATCTCTTTCTCATAGCTTACTCATGTAAATATATTCAATCAAAAAAATATTTTTTCATTTACATGAAAACATCATCAAACTTAACATGATATGTATTCAAATATGTATTAATATTTTTTGCCTCAATTTTTTGGTGAATAACAAAATCTTGTTGGTTGTATAAAGAGTTTCACGCCTATATTGTGTGAAAACATTAATTTAGAAGATTGAATATTCATTATAAAATTGAATCATTGGAAGCATGCCTATACAATGAAATAAAATATGAGATAATAAAGGTTTCATGAGATGTATTTTGTTTGATATGAATGATATATATTTTAAATAAAATATCCTTTTAAAATGAATTCAATTTAAATATTATGTGTGACATTCCTTACAAAAAGGAACTTCTTAAGACCTCGATCATCTAATCGGGAAGTTTTTCCAAAGAAATATGTATATGGATTATCTTCAATATTGTAATGAAGTAGTCATTGAAACTAGATCTTCCTCAATTATGATATTCTAATGGATGGTACTCGTGGTTTTTCCTCTGTTATATGGTTATTAATGTTTTCATTAGGTTACAAATTTTTAAAATCCCTAATAGTTATGAGACTATAGGAATAGTGTCAACTTTTACCATATAATGGATACAAGAAATGAGTTTCTCACTCATCAATACATGAATCGTAACATTTGAGAAAAAAATCCTAATAGGTCTCTTTTTTGAAATATTGATCTTGACTCATTAAATAGATTAATATTTTGTGTTAATTAAATTTAGTTGGTATAAATTAATTAAAATTTCTTGAAAAATATATATACTTCATGATAATTTCCCATTGATATTTATTTTCTATGTATTATGGAATAATTTTGGATAATAATATTGATACCATCATGGGTATAACATATAGTATAGTTCTAGATTGGTATCAAGGGTTGGGAAAAGTTCTAAAAGAAAATAATTTTATGTATCATAATGGGAATGTTATAGATGTCAATTTCATTAAATATGACTCTTGGGTATTTGATACAAGTAGTGAATCACATGTTTGTGCTACAAAACATACATAGAGATAGAGGGGAATTGACAAAAGTTTAAGTGGATCTTCATGTTAATAATGTAGTAAAATTTGTTGCATTATAATTTTTCACATACGATCTGATCAGACCATGTGGATTAAAACTAGAATTTTAGAGCTATTATTATATTCCATCCATTAACAGAAATTCTATTTATAGATACTTTTTAGACAAGATATGGTATTTATTCACTATTAATAACTTGTTTTTTCTTATATATTAAAATGAAATATCTTACATTATTGAGAATATAATAAATTTCTTATATATTTTATGTATATATAATCTAATTTATAACATTCAAAATAAAAAATTTAGGGTTGACTCTAATATAACTTATTTTTGAATTGTATCATTGGAAATATAAATAATAATAACAACCAAAGAATCTGTAGATATGGATTATTGGAAAAAATATGTTATGAATTGATTGAAAATTTAAAACTGTGTTTATTGGTAAATATGAACAATGCACCTTTTAAAAGAAAAGGTGAATGATCTAGTAGACTGTTGGATCTCATACAATGTGATATATATAAATGAATGAGTACTCCAAAAAGTGGTTCCTTTAGGTACTTCATTAATTTATAGATTATTTTATTCAGTTTGGATATGTGTTTTTGATGAGTCATAAGTATAAAACATTTAAAAATATTAAAGATGAAATAATCCACTGGAAAAAATATGAACATCCTTTAATCACATTATATTGTTTAATATTTGAGCCGAGAATTTATTGATCATATTAGGGTTTTTGGGAATTTTTTCACAACTTAGTCCTCTAAGAATACCATGATTGAATAGTGGGTCTGATAGGAGACATTGTGCATTATTTGACATGGATTGTTAAAAAATTATTCATTATATCCTTTATATTACATTTTGGGGTTCTTATCTACAGACTGTTTCACATATACTAAATTGTTTTACATATAAATTTTTCATAAATACACCGTATGAAATAGTAGTTGATAAACATCAAATTGTATCTTTTATTAATATTTTTGGAATAATATCATTCGAATAATGTCTGTATTCGGATAATCATGACTCCAAATCATAGAAATGAGTAATTATTAGTTATCAAGAAAATAGTAAGGGATATTATTTATATAATACTAATAAGAAAAACTTGTTTGTATACCAATTTTCTAAATTCTATGTGATGGAATTTTGTAATTATGGAGTCGGTGGGATTAATTTTGAACATGGTGAAATTCAATTCCAATAAATATTATATTTTCTTATGATGGAAGTCAGACTATATCCACAAAGAGTTTTGGATATATAATTAACTCAACCCATATTGGAACCTTGAAGGCCTATAAGAATTCATGAAAAACGAATGAGATATTTTTTTCTCAAATATAATTTTATAGTTTTAAGGTTCATAGGATATAAACCTAGTACCTACCAAGAGTCCATAGAGAGTTTAGATCCAGAGAAACTGTTAACAACCATGAATGTTTAAATATAATCCATGTATGATAGTCGTGTTTCAAACATTATAAGTCCACCTGAAGGGATGTGTCTCATAGTATTGTTATTTCTATAATAAAACATACCTTGATAGAACAGTGTATACCTATATAGCATGCATGGTGGAAAACATTATATAAAAATCCATTGTATTTAGTATGATGAATGATTTTCAACTATTATAATGATAAATTCCATTTTTATATTTTTTCCAAAACAACATATTTTTATTATATGATATATCAAATGGATGTAAAAACTTCTTTCATTAATTTTAATTTAGTTGACGGTGTTTATATGATGCAAAATGAATGTTTTGATGTTCAAACTATGAATTCTAATGTATGAATGCAACAAATTTGCATTTATGGATTAAGGAAATGATCCAATATTTGGAATATCTATTTTAGTGATGCATTAAATTTTTTTGGTTTCATGAGGAATGTGGGTGATTCATATGTATAAAAGTATATTTTTAGTAGTGTTTCAGTGATTCCAATAATTTATTTGTATGAAAAACTACTTTTCATAACTAACATCCCATCACTTTATTCAGTGAATATGTGGGGGGAATTATTCTAAAAAACATTACATGGTGAGGAATATTATATACTATGTATAAAGGTCTATGGAGATAAATCTAAAAATTTTATTTGACATGGTCATGACACTTCCATAAGTAAAGTTCTTAAAAAGTTTTTCTAAGAGAACTCCAATAAGGTGTATTTATTGGTGTTATGGGGAAAATATTAGGAAGATTTATGATCCATAAAAATAATTAGAATAGATGGATAGAGTTTCATATGTGTTATAAAAATGATATATCCTATATTCATTTTTTTTACATAAGCTAATGTCACCTATGCTCTACTTATAACTAGAAGATACTAGTCCAATCCTAGTGGGAGTCACTAGGTGACTATAAAGAAAATTTTTAATTAATTGAGAAGGGATAAGGTTATGATATTAATATTTATAGGATAAGATTATCTCTATGTAATGGTTTATATAAATGTAAGTTTTCAATATGATAAAGAATATAAGAAATCCAGATATAGGTTTCTATTTTACCTAATTTTGGGAGTGATTAGTTAGATGTGTTCCAAAAAATCAACCATAATGGGCTTCAAAAAGAGGAAGTGTTAATAACTACATAAAATGGTTCAACGGATGTTTCCTTTATTAATAATTCTATCTCTAACCCATAGGTGGTTCTAATCATTGGGGAACCAATTAAGGTTTACTATGTAAAAAATTGAGCCATACCTCCAGCAAAAGAAACTTAGTATCACTAAAGGACTAAAAAAATCCTTTAAAAAAATATAATTGCGAGGGGTGATGTAATAATCTATTGGGTGGATACACTAGAAAATATAGTAAATATATTTCTGAAACTATTAATACAACAACAATATCAGGTTCATATAGAATCACTTGATGTTAGGAAGATGAGATATTGGCATTAATGGTTGGAAATGTATGATAGATTTATAATAAAGTCCATATTAATTTATCATTAATTTATGTGGGATAGAATTTATATTACATGGAAATTTTAAGGATTATATTCCTTTGAAGTGTGATTTTTAGTTATCCCTAATCAATTGTCAGGAATAATTATAATAGGTTGGGATGATTTGTTATGTATAACATAAATAGAATCATGTTTTCATGATAAAGGCTTGTATATGATATAAAAATAATATATTCATGATGTAATAAATAGATACATATTACTTTGAGTAACCCCCAAATAATATCACTTGGAATGTATTGTATTCATTGATATATATAAGTGTGTATGATTATTATTAATCCCCATTGCCTATGGTTTGTTGGATATATATCATTATAACCATAATACATTAATTCCATTATAATAAAATTCAAAATTAAAATACCTAATTAGAGGGTGGTCGATTCAGTTTCAGATCTTGTCATCAGTCAATGTGCAACCAAGAATGGATTTCTTCTCTTTTATAATTAAAATAGACATCTGGAATGTAATTAAATTTTACAATGTAAATACATATAAATTATTAGTTTTGTGATAGTTAATGTAATCAATTAAATATATGAGATACATTTGATGTACTCATCTATTAGATGAATGATATGTGATTTATTCTTTGACTTAGTTATAATTTTTTTTAAATCAAGGAAGGATCAGACAACCTATACTAGATAGAAAATTTTAATTTTTAGTTGTCACTCAATGTCATGAGAATATAGATTATATATTTATAAATGTGATGTTTATGATGCATCTTACAGTGGGAATTTTTTTATTGATATAGGTATATGTTTGATGTAGATCACAGATGACCCTTTAGTTATTTTGATAGCACTAATACTTTTCTAGAGGCTACTCTTTGATTACATCTATGAAATAAAGATTCGATATTTTTTTCAATGCTTCTCTGGAATGTAGGGTATCATAGTAAGTCATTTAAATATGTAATAAAGTTTAGATAATTATTTTTCCTTAAATGGATAGAGTTTTATGAAACCATGTGAAAAAGGAATATTGGACAAAGAGTTGTGATGTTTTTCATTTAATCCTTAGAGAATTTAATTAGAAGTCTAATATTGATGTATGTGCACATAAATAAGGTGTACCATATATTATAATACACCTGGATCAAAGATTGTGATATTAATGTTATGGATAACATATCATATTATTTGTTTTAATCATATTCCAATGTCATAACATACAATAAACATTACAATTATATGCATGAAGGGAATGAAACTTCCACCTTCTTATCTTGTGGTTTCCATCAATTCCTAATCCATAATTAATGGATTAAATAATTTTTTATAACGTATTAAACAATACAAATTAATTCTATTTTTAGTTAAAAATTTTTTGTTCCATTTGATAGAACTTGATGTGTTTCATATAGCTGAAACATTATTCATTCAATAAGGATCATTGAGGATGGTTATATAAGGGAATGATTTCCATCATTGGTAGTGTGGAGATAATTGGTTTCATTCAAATATTTCTAAAAATATATTATTCTTTTAGAATCATTCATCATTTACAATGAAGAATATATCACCCCTACCATCATATTGTAATAATCATGACATAATCATTGATACAAGGGCTAGTGTTATCCCCATAGTGGATGGAAGTTAATTTTTTCTTCTCCTGTGATCATCATCAAACAACTTCAAGATTATGGGGGCTATTGTAATTAAAAAAAAATGGTTCAATTTTATTTTTAAATACTCTTTATGTAGATTCATAAAGATAAATAAGTAATTATATGGGTTATCTTATACTATCAACAATCATATGATGATACACCAAAACCCATTAAGAATATGGTATAATACTAGTATTGTAATCAAAGTATATTAACGTAAAAAATAAACCAACCTCCCTAAATTATTTTCCCTAGTAGTTAAGAAATCTACCATTTAGATGGTGTGGATCATGTTAATACCATAAACCTACACTTACAGTTGATAAACATAATGTGAAATTTCTCTATTTTATTTTTAAAAAAGAAATTTATATGAATCTACCGACTAATTATTAGGAAAATTTAAAAAATACATAGAAAAAAAATTAAATACAATCCTATGTAGATTGAATCATGAACCAAGAAAATGAAATATGAAGTTTGGTGATTTCATGTATGAGAATGTATTAATGTGAAGAAACATGGTTCATAGTTTCTACCAGAAGACATTCTAGGATTGATGGTTCATGGTTCTTCTCTTTTATATGGATGAAATAATTTTAAAAACAATTTAAATTAAAAACATTAAACTGGAGAAGAATGATTTTTATGGAATATTATTGATTATTTATATAAAATAGGTCATTTAATTCTTTATAATAAGTATTGAGAGATGTGGAAAATATATGTGTATTGTGTGGTATTATGGAGATTTATTCCAAAAGATAATTGAATGTTTTACAGTGTTCGGATGTTAGGAAGTATCAGATCCTTTGGTCGGATGCTTCAAGTTTTCAAAGGACTAAATTCTAAAAGTAAAATATAAGGTGAATTATATGTAGAATTTTTTTTTCATTCAATGTAAGGATTCTCAATATACACCATGGTATGTACACTCTTAATTATTTATATTGTAGTGGGATTTGTCTTTCATTTCTTGTAGAATCCATGTAATGATCACTTAGAAGGTAGGAAATATATTATTTAGTGTCTTAATAGGTCTAAAGATATAATCATATCATCCCAATTTGATGATCTATTTTTGGATTTGGTGATTACATATCATTTAGTAGGTTTAGATACATAAAACATTACTATAAGCTATGTTTTCTAATTATAAGGAATGGGTATTTACTGGATTCCAAGTCTCTTGTTGGTGGTAGTATTGACTACAATAGATGTGAAATATAAGTTTTCATTTAAAAGTAAAAAATAATTGATATGGTTTAAGATTTTATTAAGGGATATTTAGAGAATCCAATAAGGTAAATTTTTCTACTATGATAGTTAGAGTATGATACATTTGGAATATAATCTAGTGTTTCATGATAGGATGAAACACATCAACCTGAAATTAAATTTCTTCTTAAATACGGTAAAGGATAGACAGTTAGTGTTGTATATGATGGGAAAATGAAAATTTAAAAATTACTTATCCATCAATGTTTTCATCTAGGAATATTTGAGGATATATTTAGACTTATTAGGACTTGGTTTAATGGATGGTAATGGGGATTGTGTTTAGTGAAGACGTTTGGATGGATTTTTTCAAGTGTTAAAGGTTGATAGGGTTTCCTCATAGAAGTATTCTTCTGGTATATTTTTAGGAATGTGATTTTAGTTCATGTTTAGATTTAGATGATTGAAATGAGAAGATCTAAAATTTATCTTCATCTTGATCATATAGTATAAGATGAAGACTCCAATGAAGGTGGCTATTCTAGAATTTACATTTTTTAATTTTTTTACTGCTAAATAGCTCATAACATGTGTAATTGAAGTTATAGAATAAATAGAACATAGATTGATGTTTACCAAAAAGTATTTCTTGTGGGTTTTTATATAAAATTAAGGAAATATGTAAAGATCAACCAAATATATGAAAGTAACATATATTTTTCAACAAATTTTGGAGGTTTTAGTTTGACCTTCAATATGAAACTAATAGTCACCGTACATAATTGAGATACATACATGAATATAAAAATATTGTTGAAACAATTGACCATTTGAGGCCTATAATATGTAGGTGGGACAACATGTATATCTCTGAAAATGTGAATAATAATTACATATAATTATTGATCTAATTGGATGTTCTATCAAAGGAATTATAATTCTCGTTACTATTAAAGGAAGGAAAATT
This sequence comes from Viscum album, assembly GCA_963277665.1. NCBI lineage: Eukaryota > Viridiplantae > Streptophyta > Magnoliopsida > Santalales > Viscaceae > Viscum > Viscum album. The sequence continues at coordinate 1,968,934,161 of OY728150.1, forward strand.
AAAGAGTGTTACTATATAGAGTTATGACATAATACCAGAACCAGGTAATTTATTTTGTAATATACTTTTATTTTATTACAATTGAAATCCAATTTTTGAGGTTGTAATGACTATTTGTGAGGTTATACTCAACGTAGTGATTTAGGGTGAGGCATTTTTTATCTTATGCTCTTGTACACTAAAAGTCATAAGGTAACTTCAAATCAAGGAAGTTTTAGAGATTATTATTCCTTTGAAACTCTCATAAGGTTTACCTTTTGTTGATATAGTATATGATCCCTAATAGGATCTTTATAGACAATTAAAAATAAATTTAAAATGAATTTTTACAAAATCATAGATATTTTAGAAGAAAATTTTATAATAATAAATTTTATACATCTTAATCACCACACTAAGTACAAATATTGTTTACTTTGAGAAGATATAAAAATGAGAATGTAATATTTACCGAATAAATCTTGGAATTGTGTTAAAAAATAATTTATAGTAATAATATCATATCATAGAATATATAAGATTAACTTGTTGTATCTATATGTCAATATGAGAACATTGTAAATGATTAAATCAATATATAACAATAAAACTGATCAAAATATGTCTCAGAATTTTTTTTATTCTCTTTTAATTATCTATATAACATTAAATTCTATAACTCTATTTAAAATTATATTTTACAATTCAAATAGAGTCATCACTCTATCATAAAAAAATTAGAAAAATATCTCTTACAATCCTGATGAACCTTACTAACATCTTTGATTAATTTACAAAAAATTACTTATGAAATAATAGGTTAATGATCATTAAAAAATAATTTCTTGAATGATATTTAATTTAATAAAAAGAAATTTATTTTTTATTTAATTCACAAATGTTAAATAGAAAATTCCATAGAGTAACACTTTTGTATGTTTTTCTAATATTTATTGACAATTCATAACAGTTAATTCAAATATTAGTTTTTTAAAGTTTTATGTTATATTCTTTTCCAACCACATGAGGGTAACCATGCATTTTTTAAACTATATAATTTTTAAATCTATGTTTTTGAGCTTCTATAAAATTAAAATCACTCTTAAATTATCTACATAAGTTTTACCACCTGATTTTGGTAATTTTTAAATAGGAATTCAAAAAAATTAATTGTTCTATAAAAGTGACTTTATGATTTAAATGCATTTTTAACAATATATAAATACATTTGTAACTAAGAACATAAAATAATGAAACATACTTAATATTGATCTAGATTTCCAAAATATTATGTAATTGTGGAAAATACTAACTAAAAATTGTCAAATTATATCTCTGTATTTAATAAAAATAAATATTAAAACCAATAGAGTCATTTTTAAATATTTAATTGAGAAAAAATTTGCCATGACCTTCCATAACTAGATGGATCATAGGAAAACAATGATGATAATAGTGACCCCAAAAAACCCACTTCTTATAAGCCATAAGTTCGTGAAAATTACAATGGTTATAAAACCCAAAAATGGGAGGAATTTTCCTCACAAATCTCATAAATAATGGAATAACCACCAATAAACTCCATAACACCATAAATGAACCAACCAAATAAGGATAAAATTTTATACATAACCAAAAATTTTAAAAAATAATAAACCATGAACAACTCTTATTATTATAACTTCATAACACACACAAGCACCATTGATCGCTAACAGTTAGTAAAGTAAATATTGATCTTAAATTCCTTCTTACTAACCATATATATATATAAAAAAAATACAATATTATATGATTGATTATTCAAGTATAATCTAATGGATCCTCCTGAAAACCTCTAATTAAAATTTAGAAGAATGATACTTGAAATATAACTATTTTTATTGAAGGTATTGATCCTTGAATATTTAGTTCAACTCAATTTTTATTTTTGTAATAGTTTCTAAGGGACTAAGGAATGTTTCAAGAGACATTAGGGCTTGTATGGAAAATAGAGAACCAGTTTTTAGAGAAAGAGATTGAGGCACATGGTTGGTGTACTGTTAGTAATAACATTAGGCTTAACTATATCATCTATAGTGGAGGAAAATTATTTCTTTAACCATGCGTAGGATGCTACATGGATATTAAAAATATAAAAAAAAATTAGGAATATTTAGAATTATTTGTTTAACCATGCACCTAGTTGAGCAAGAGGGTTGAAAAATTGGATAGTAAAAATGAATAGGAAATATGTAGTTTGTCAAACCAAGAACCATTCCATGTGAGGGGTTTCACCTTAGTCAATAGGAGTGCATAATTATAACATGGATTAGTAAACTATACAACCTAACCGTATGCCCATTAAATTTTATATAAAATTTTTATTTTTTCCCTTTTCACTTTCAAACTATATTCCCTCATTTACCCCTTATTTACCACGCACACCAGCCCCCTCTACTCAAGCTCTCCTCCTCCCTCATCTCTAGGATTTGTTACATCTCTTATGTATGGAATCTAATTCATGTGTTATCAGTCACTTTGGATCTCCATCAGTAATTATATGATCCCACTTAGTTTGCCTCTCATTTTATCTTATCGTATTGGATGTTATTTCTATGAAATCTAATATTATCTATTTTAATTGTGTTTTTCTTCTTTATTGATTTCTAATGTTTTATTCTGAATCTAATACTGATATTAGATGAGGAGTCATCTATTGGTATACAGTAAATTGTCCTTCTCTTTTCCCAAAATGTTTTTTTCTATATCATGCTCCATTTTTTCTCACAGCGAACCTTATTTGGAATTACTTTTAAATGTAATACTAAATTAATAAATTGTTGTCACTTTGAATTTGTTTTCTATAAAACCTAATCTTTCATCGTTAGCGGCTGTATACCTTCACACCAATCACCCCTTAAGGTGAATAATATAAAATTACAAAGAATATGTTGCCTTATTTTTTTATTAAACCACCTTTCATGGTTTGATGAATTGTTAATCATAAATGAAATGGTTTAATTAAATTTAATGGAATGGTATGATACATTTCTAGGTCCTTAAACCTTTGACATATAATTAAAAAAACGTTTAAAGTGTGTTGACTTGACATTACTTTTTAAATGTTTAAATTATTTAAATGAATGGTGAATAGTAATACCATGTCACATATCCCTTGTTTAATTATGAAGCATGATTATCGTAATCCATGTGATTATGGAAACTTTTTTAATTATTATATCTTTTTACTATGGTCATGAACCTAAAATTACATTACATGTGATGCATTCCCTGAGTAATACTTGGACACCCATTGTGGTTTTCCTTTGATGGAATCATGGGATTACAAATGATTCATTGATGCATATACTAAGTTAAAGTAGAAATTTATATTTAGTTTTTGTCATATATTATAAATTTATTGGCTTGTTATTGATGTTTCCAATATATTTTTGAAAATTTAATTGAATGACATGGATGATTCACATTGGATTCAACTAGATGTTGTGAATCACCTTGGATTACTCAATGGGGTCTTTTCAAGTATCGCACTAAATATACCTAGGACATGATCCTATTACTCGATAAAACTCCCTCCGTAGGGTGAATTGAAAATTTTACACCCCATTAGATTTGATACATATTATAAAGATTAAATTTCATTGAAATTATGGAACATAATATGACTATCGCTATATATGGATTCATTGTGGTATACCTTGGGTCCCAGGCTTATAATTATAAATAAAAAATGATAAGTTCTCATAGACATTAAATCTTTGGTAGAAGAAGGTAGTATTGGATGGGTTTACCACAAGGGACAAAGACCAATATAATTTATTTACGTATTTCCTTTATTTATTATTCCTTCAGACTTTCCATTTTTTAACCATATAATGATAGTGTTTTACCCCATTGGTGGTGGACTATTGAACTTTACTCACACCTTGTATGGGGCACTGATTCATACACAAACAGACTTCATTTTTGTAGGAATGTAAAATAGGAAAAACCCAGTTATGGACACTTAATTTTGTGTACGAGGATAGAGTACAGGAAAAGAGGACTGAGCATGTCCCCACCATGCTATTGGAGAATTGTTTTTATTAATTTTGTATATTGTTTATAGATTGTACATATATTATTACTACATTCATTCCCCCTATAGCCCCTATTTTTCATATAGCACCATCAATTAATTATTTTATATATGACAGTATTTATTATTCTTAGATATTATTATTTAATCTAGATAATTTACTTCCAATATTATTTATTATATTTCTTCTACTGATTTATCTACTATATACCATTGTACTCCACTCTTATCATGAGGGAACAGTCTCACTCCATACCACCATAGACCCTCACATCTAGTCGGAAACCTCTCTTATATAGGGTGGAATGCCTGAGGCCTTGTGCCCATTCATGCTAGGTTACTTATAGTTCAACCGAGTCTGTGACGTCACGATGTGGTATAAAAGGTTAATTTCCTTTCAATACTAATTTTTTCATGGAATAAAGGATACTAGGGTTTGTCCAAAAAAAATAATGATCATATACCTAGGTGTAGCTAACCGACATATTGGAAAAATATATATGTTTTCTATGATGGGACTAGAAATTCTTTATTTTTCTGATTACAGGTGTAATGATTTCATGTAGGGTCACAGACATGATTTTTTTGTGATTATAATAATTATGTATTTTATTTTATGCTTGGACTAGTAAGTAACGGAATTATTTTCCATGCATTATTATAGTAACATGATGATATTTTTCTTACATATTCAATGCGAGATCGATTTAATTGTGATCAGTGCCTTCTGCATATTGTTGGTGCCCTGAGTGAAAACATTTTTATTTGACTAATGTATCTACATGATGAAAGAGATAAATAATCACTTAATTTTGTTTTTTCATTAACCTAAATGGTTATTTCCTATAAATCCTGATGGTAGAACTTTAACTAACTAATTATGACATATTTATCAATGAAACTTTGGTTTCGTGGGATGAAATGTTGGTGGTTTATTTTAAAACAGATTCCAGTATCTAATTATAGACTGTATAGGCCCTTATAAATTATGAATTGTACTCAATATAATTATACATTATACACGGAATTTTATGTTGTGTGAATGGATTAATGTTATGAAATTTTTTTAGTCACATTAATGGCCAATTAGAACTTATAAACATTGTACTTTTTAATTTTGGAGTGGTAGTGACATCTAAATGAACCATGGTATATATATATATACATATGAAATTATTTATTTATAAAAAAGTGATAATAAATTTTTGTCATTAAATAGGGATTCCAATTACAACCTAAAGTGTATTTTACTCTATAACATGAAATTGACACTCCATATATTGAAATATCTATCTTGAAAATGTGAAGTTGACTGGGGACCAACCATAGAAGTGGGGAGTGGTAGTGTATCTTGTGACCCATCCTAATATTCTTATTATAATTTTTTTTTTGAGAAATGTGATTATAATTTTAGAAATAACTCACCATGATGGCCTCGGTTCCTGTGCTAAGAGCTTAGTGGCGAAAATGCTCTGAAAGTGGTGAGACCTAACCCATAAAAGTTTCACCTATGGACCCTCCCATTAATCATGGTTTGGGAATTGATTAAAGGCCTCAAGAGGGTTTCCTATAGTTAGTATAGTCCATAAAAGAAGCTTATTGACCTATATCTACTATTTCATAGCTCAAGCAAGAGTTCATGAAAAATAACCCTCTAACCTTTTTTGGGGGAAGGTGGTCCCTAGGATACTAAGTCATTCCTAGAGTCCATGATATCTATCACGGATAAATTAGATAATCATATATATAGATGAGTGAAGATCACATCATACATATATAAAGGGAATAATGGTGGGATGTTTTGACCTAGGAAAATCAACATCGGTTTATATCCTATAGAGATTTCTAGACAACCTTCTATGATTTTTTATTTCTCAGATGCTGAAGGAATACCAAGTTACAGAGTTTATGAACCTTGATCAGGGAACTTTATTGGTTATTAAATACACTTCTAATTTCATGGAGCTTGAATATTTTATTTCTACTCTCCTTGGTGATAAATTTTTTTTGGAAAGGCAATCTGAGGATGGACTAATGTATTCTATGTGGTCTCATTTAATTATGTTTTGTTTGACTACTATCACTAAGATAGTGAATCAGACCCTCATTTAAGAGTGTAGCCTAAGGGAAGTTGAAGATGTGGGTCATAGTGGTTCTATAGCTCAATAGAGAAGTGGTTCTTCTAGCAGAAAATTTTTCCATATTGACCCTTATCATGGAGGCAGTAGTAATTCAATTGTGTACCCAAGTTGCTTTTTGATATGTCACTAATGTGGAAGGCTAAGACACATGAAACCACACTATAAAAACGATTTATTTGAGTGTTGGGACTACAGTAATATGGTTCATCTTCAATGGTTTTGTAGAATGTTTTTCCAGAAGATAGTGAGTGGGGTTTGCGCCAACTCTATATTGTGGAGAAGAATCAATACCTCCATGTCATATAAGAAGCTGAAGTAATGACATCTGATAAAGCTAAAGAATTATTCATGGTTTATGTATCCATACACAATTTGTGTAGTTCCAGAAAAGTAGAGCTAGTCATAGTAGTCATCTTGTAGCTCTTGATTATGGATCATTCCAAATATATTTAATAAAACCATTAATTTATGATCATAGTACCAGTCTATCTGTTGTTCAAGGTACAATTTTAGTAATGGTAACTTTAGTTTTTATTTTATTTAACATAGGATATTCCCACTCTTTTATGTTTATGGCTATCATGGAATGTATTGTGCTTAAAATTCATTAATTCTATTAAGTGATGACTCTTGATAGTCTATTGGTAATATGATAAACATGTGTACACCAACGCATATAATCACCCCTCTAGATTGGTGTTTATTATTTCTTATATAAAGTTTTCATCATTGAGATGATATGATTTGATACATTTATAAGGATTGAATTTTTGGTTCCTTATCATGCTCATTTCAATTTTAATCACTCCAGGGTGCCCTTTACATAACTCGAGGTAGGTAACTATATTCACTAGGGAGAATGGGATTTCTAAAAAAGCTGATCTAGACCTAAGCATTATGGGTTAGTTAGATTGGTAACACAAATTTCCAGTGTTTTTTATGTGATCAAGGATAATTTCAGACATATTTCCTTCCTGTGATGGATCATTTTAGATAATTTTTCCCTAAGGTATTTTCTGGGTTAACTTCTAAGAGAGAGGTAGAGTTATCTATTGAGATAGTTCATAGAGCATCAATGGTATCTATTACTCCATATAGAATGGATTCTAATGAGCTTAAATAACTCAATTGGTTATTAGGGTACCTGAATGATAATGGGGGTATATATAATAGTACATCACCTTTGGGTTTACCTATACTCTTTTACAAGAACATGGATGGAACTACAAGTAATTGAAAGGATTACCGAAAATTGAATCATCATTTGGTTAAGAACTATTACATTTTACCTCATATAGATTTCCTCTTCAACCATATTTAATGAGTGAGGGCATTATAGAAATTTTATTCGAGGTTATTCTATCATAAAGTATGATTTAGGACATTGGATATACCTTATAGAATGTTATAAAGTAGAAATGTATTTTTTGAGTATTTAGTAATGTTGTTCGATCAGAAAAATGTGTTGTTAGTTTTTATGGCCTAGATTAATCATTTTTAGCAGCCATACCAAGATTCTTTCACTATGGTTTTGATGGATTATATCTTGGGTAAGTCTCTTACTCAATGTGATCATTCCAAACACATTACATTTTATTGAGTACACTGAGAGAGTATATTTTACATTTAAATCTCGCAAATGTCTACTTCTAGATTGATAAATTTATCTTCCTAGGTCACGTTATCTTAGAGGCATGAGTATTTGTTGGCCCAGAGATGGTGAGTTACTTGTTTTATTTAGAATATCTCATGAATTTCTATGATATATGGAGTTTCTTTGGGATATCTAGATGCAGTAGCTATTTCATCTAGGATTTATCATTTCTTTTAGAACCTCTTCCAAGATGGATAAAGAAAGGTGTATAATTTATATAGTTTGTAACTTATGAGAATTCCATTAAGAAGTTTATAGGAAGACTGACCCCAACACTAATGATACATGAACTTTATATAACTATAGTTTTTAGGGCCCAACATTGTTAGATGCTTTGCCTATTGGTTGAATGGTTCATAGTATACATGAACCATAAAAGTAACAAATAAATTTTAAATGTATATGTTTTTGGTAATATATAGTTAATTTACATTAAGTACCTTCACTAATTGGATTTTTATCTTTCTCATGAACCTTTTAAAGGTAATGTAATGGGTTATTCTCTATGCCAGAAGACTCGGACACAAGTTATTCTGGAAGCTATTTTTGAATGGAAACTGATTGATATATTTTATGAGTTGTATCTTGAGATAAATTAAATTCATGGGAATCCTATTCTTATGATATTATCAGTGACTTCATAACTTCTATACTAATTAAATATGATAATAACTTCTAATCTCAAAATATTGTTACAATGGGAAATCCTTTAAGTTGAGGACCTACTACATAGTTGGGTAATTTATGAGGATGATATATCTCACATTCCAAGAATAATTTGGGTTCCTATAGATGTGTAAGAGCAATTTATGTGTGAATTTAATGCATATAAATGGTTATTTCACCCTAAACCATCTATGATGTATTTTTACCAATTTCATCAGCATAGATTGCCAGGGATAAAAAGTGAGAAAACTAGTTTTTCTACTCATTGGTCCATCTATCAACATGTGAACATAGAACACCAGTGACCTGTTAGGATTCTATATCCATAACCCATTCAATAGTAAATATGGGATTATTCCTCGATGTATTTTTAATTGTTTTACATAAATCCCCTTATGGTATTGATGTAGTTTGGGTGATTATGGATAGATTGAAAAATGAAACCAACTTTTTCCCATCCAAGAGACCTTTTAGTAGATGATCTTAGAATGATTTATGTTTATGATAATATATTCATTAATGGGGTCTTTAATACTACCATATTAGATATGGGATCCTAATTTAATTTTCAGTTATGATATGGTTTGGAGAGGGATTTGGGTTTATAGGTGCTTCTAAGTACACCATACCACCCTAAGATCGTTTTTCAGTCTGATCATACTATAATGGTGTTAGAGGACATTTTCTGAGCATGTTTCCTTTATTTTTGAAGTTATTGGGTGAAATAATTATACTTATATAAGTTTTTTTATAATAATAGGTTCCAAGTGACTATATAGATGGCTCTTTATGGGGATCTATACTATAAGTCATGTTGATCACCTCTATGAATGCTAGAGATAGGGGAGGTAGCACTAATAGGACCTCATCTTATTTAAGAGATATTAGAGTAGGTGCAACTTATCATAAATCATATGGAAATAGATGATCCTAGGAAGAATTATTATGTCAATCGTCATTGCAAACTATTAAAGTATGTGTTTAGGGATCGAGTATTTTTACTTGTTTCTCCTAGGATGGGATATCGATGTATAGAGAGATAGGGAATGATATTGCCTAGATTTTTTAGTCCTTTTGTGGTTTTAGAGTGGGTAGTACTGGTTGATTATTGGATTACATTCCCTCAATGATATAGGGGTATGCATGACATCTTCCTTGTTTCATAATTATGTCATTAGTATATTGATCCTTCTATGTTCCTTCATCATAATGAGTTTAAATTGGATTTTGATGATAATTTTTTAGAGTAATCTATTTGTATTATTGATTTTATCATGACGGATCACTGAGGTAGGTCATTTCATGTAGTTTAGGTGCTATAGTAGCACTCTCGTTCATTGTATGAGAATTGGGAGAGAGATATGATGATGTATGTTCTTAGAGGATTGAATTACTCCAGATGATGATTTACCACACTTAGTAGTGAAACTTGGTTAAAATTTTATTTAAGGAGGGGAGGTTGTGAGATCCTGGTTTTTATTAAAGGTAAAAATCCTTGAATTTTTAGTTTAAATCTCTTTTTATCAATATAATATATCCCAAGGGACTATGTAAGGATTTATGATAATTCTAGGATTTTTTAGATCCCAAATCTCTTGTTTTTTGATAAAGATATTGAGGTACAAGATTAGTAGTAACCATGTGGTTCAACCGTGTATCCAGAAGAGGAGGAATGTGGTTTTTTATACCTTCTGATGAAGGATACCTGGCTATGAAAAGCCTAAAAAATTATCGGTATATTGAGCATCGTTTTTATATGGTTTATTTAACCATGAGCCTTACTATATGTGGTGGTGGGAAACATGGATAGTGGTTATGCACGTGCTAACCATGGGTTTTCAAAACCGTGTGCCTAGCCATGCTAGGGGGTGTCAACATGGGATATAGTTTCATATGGTTGGATCATCATTTGTAAAGCTGAGGGGCTAAACTGTATGGGTCTCAAAAATGATGTAAATTTACCATTTTGGACACATTCCCTTAACAACTAAAATCCCTCCTTTCTAACTCATTTCAAATGCACAATAGCCCCATCCACTCAATCTATCCTCCTCCCACCCTATAGGATTTATGATATCTCTTATATATGAATTATAATTCAAGAACTGTTCGTCACGTTTGATTACCTTTAGTATGTATAAGATTCCTATTATTTAATTTCTAGTTTTATATTTTCATATTGGATTCTATTTCTATCTGATATAATATGATATATTTTTATGGTGTTTGCCTATTCCACTGATTTCCCCCATTCTAGCCTAAATGTAAAGCTTGTATTAGATTAGGGGTCACTTACTGGTGTAAGTTAGCTGCCTTATCCCTTTTACCTAAATTATTTATATCTATATCATGAACCATTGTGTCACTTTCTACACCTTACATGTGATGTTTTTTAAATTTAAAATTAAATTAATAAATTATTAAAACCTTTAATTGTTTTCCTTAAAACATATTGATTCATCATTGGAGGCTTTCTACCTCAAAGAGAATCACCCATTAGGGATTTTTATATAAAATTCATAAGTTTTTTTTCCATTTTGTATGATTAAGCATCCTCTTGGGGTGTGTTGATTTATCCATCATAAATGAAATGGTTTACATAATGGAATGGAATAATAACTTTCTAAGTCCATATACATTAGTTGAGTTAAAACACCTTCAAAGGTGTGTTGACATGAAATTACAATTCAAATGGTTAATTGATTAAAATGAAAGGTTAATGGTAAGACCATGTCACCTAGACCATTTTTAATTTTGAATCATGATTATGGTTATCCTTGGGATTATAAAAAATTGAATAATTATTATATCATGTTGACTATGTTCATGGACCTAAAATTATGTTACAGGTGTGGCATTACCGAAGGTATACATGGTATATAATTCTAGTTTTCCTTGCATGGTCTTGTGGGTCACCAAAAGATTCATTGATGTGTCTTCTAGCTGAAGGACCACACATGGATTCAGTCTTTATCTTAGAATATGAATGACCCATCCAAACATTGAGGGTTCACCTAAATTTTTGGAAATTAAATTAAATGCCTTGGATGATTCTATGTGGATCTAGATTAATATTATGGACCACATTTGATTACTCATTGGTCTCATTTCATGTCTTGCACTGAGGAAACCTAAGACATTATTCTAGGCCTCAGGTAGAACTCTCCCTTTGGGTTGAATTTTGACTGGTACACCCCTATGGATTTCACCTAGATTATGAAGATGAAATTATATAGAAATTATGAAACCATATATGAATATCACTATATATGTAAACATTGGTTGTATTCCTCATATCATAGTTTTATTAGTATATATAAAAAATGTATAGTGCTTAAAAACATTCAATCATAGGTTAAAGCTTGTAGTATTGGATGGGTATACCATGGGAAACCTAGACCGACATTGTTTATTTATTTATTTCATTTATTCATTATACCTTCAAAATAGTTATTTTATATTCATAGAATGGATTATTCTAGAAATATTTGGTTTTCTCCTACTATGGTTTACTCACGCCTTGTTTAGACCATCGATTTGTAACTATATAGAATTCATAGATGTTGGTATAGAAAAAGGAAAGCCCCCATCTATAGATGCATGACTTTTTTTATAAGGATGGAGTACATGAGTAGAGGTTTCATATTGTGTTCCTGATGTTGTTAGAGATATTTTTTGTCTTTTTGTGTTTTTTTAGATTGTAAATTTCATGTGCCTACTACAATTTCCCCCCTATAACCCCCATTTTTATAAACCATCATGACGTCATTATTTTTTATATAACACTGACTACTATTCCTTTTAATTATTATTCTATCTAGATGATTTACTTAATTTTTTTATTGTATTTATTTGACTAATTAATCTACTATATACCATAGTATTCCACTTTGATCATGAGGGTATAGCATTCCAACAATACGCCCATATACCCTTTCTTTTGGTAATCAACCTATAGCATAAGAGGCTGCATGTTTGAGGCCTTGTAGCCAACCATTTCATGTAACTTATATGTGAACTTGGTCTATAACTACACAAAAATGATGCTTCAATTAATAGACAGTGAAAAAAACTATTACCTATATTAGGTTAAAAAATTAGTAAATCCTCACCACAGCCCACTCACCCAATATCACACACAAGTATTGTATTATAACATCAATATATATATACTAAGGTACCCATTGTTGGAGTTGGTACCTTAAAAAAATAATTTTTTACTCTATGATTACCTATATATTCATGGTTTTGAGTATTAATAAAATTCAAATCCCACCGTGATTATTCTTCTTGATTACATTGAATGTGACAATGTGTTAAGGGTTTTGTATCACTTAATGGTTAGTAAAGTTCCCTCATATGTTGAGAACCTATAAGTCCTATGATAGTATTCTTAAATAAATATACTATGGATGGATTAAATAATTGTGTGGGAAACAAATGATACATGATGTTAAGGATAGGTGGATCATAATAAATTTACACTTATTATCATGATGTTTTCCCATTAACATATATTAGGGTGGCGGTTTTGATAATAAATCCACCCGAAAGAAATTTACAAGGTATATGTGTCATTTCATTTTCTAATCTATGGACTTGTGTATTTTTCCTTATACATGATATTATTAGTAATTTATATCATGATTTATTTATTTTGATGTATCAGTGAAAACAATGATGACATATGTTCACAAAAAATTAAAATCTATTGGGTGTATTATGAGTGATATGGAATTAATAAATATTTCATTAAATAATTATTCCATTCTTAGTTAATGGATGTAGATATCATTATCCAATTGATTAGAATGGAATAACCTAATTAAGTTAATATCGATATTAGTTTTATTGATGATTTCTTTTCAAAAATGGCAACGAGAATATATCGAGCATATAGGTTAGGGACACATGCGATAAAAACTACTAGATTCGACTGATTGATCTTTTATTTTTTAATTGAAAAATGATGAACCTGAAATAGTACAAGCATTCAAGGTGGTCTGGAATAATGTATCCCCAAGGAATCCCCATAACAATACCAATACACTCCTGAGGTAAAGATCCCACCCTATAGAAAACCACCAAGGGGTCATCATGACTACTCCTCCGAGAAAGAGCATCTGTAGCAAAGTTGGCCTCCCTAGGAATATGTCAAACCAGACATTCATTACAAAACTCCACAGCACAACCATAAACGAGGTAAGACAAACACCAAGTCACCTGAACATTCCCTTGGAGGGATCGAATAATCACATCAGAGTCTGATTCCACTTCCAAGATCACCAACGATAACCTTTTGCATAGCATAACTCCGGTGTGTAATGCCCATACCTTAGTGCCCAATGAATTCCCTGGCCCAAGGAAGAAACTAAAGGACACTAAAACTGATCCATTACTATCCCAAACCATCCCTCCTCTGTGCATCAAACCATTCATAAAATAACCATCCACATTAATTTTAAGGATATTAACTGGAGGATTCCATCTTACCCATCCTCCATGTACCATCGGACGAGCCACAGGTCTGTTAACGGAGTTGGAGACCACAGAATAATCCCCCCCCTTCAGTAGAGACTCTAACTCATACAGGAGACCTTTCATTCTCACCCGAAGAACAGAATCCAAAAGAAAGACCCACCATCTTACATTATTCCTATCCTCTCTTATAGTCCATAAAATTATTATTACAATGGTGTTGCGGACCTTGATCTCCATCATGTTCTGCTCTGCTCCAGAAATCCACCCTTCGAAAAACTCCTATAGGGAGATGCATGAAGCCCTGCAATTACCCCATCTATCTGAGCTAAACTAGGGACATCTCACCCATTAATTCCCAATAAATGAGTGGAATCTGGATTCCACCTGAGGATTAATGCAACAGTAACACCGGGATATCATATGTATACCATTTTTATGGATGTTTTCCTCTATAGGAGAGGCCTGGATTCTATCTCTCAAAACTAGAAAACTCATCTTCGATGGTATCTCCTTACACCACAGTCGATCACACCATTCATCCTGACTTATTCCCTATCAAATCAGGCCATGAAAGTCTTTACTATAATAGGACCCAGAGCTAGCTTCGGTAAAACATATGCGGTCTTCATCCTCCAATAGAATAATTTCTTTGAAATAATTCTTCTGCTATGAGCTGGTAATGGCCTCCATCAAGATGGGATGTTGAAACGCCTCCCTAACTAACATATCCAGGACATGGAACCTTGGAAAAAACAACTTCTCTCCAAGCCAATTATCCTTCTGTAGGTTCACATTCCCACATTCGTTCACCCATCAAGAAGAATCTTGGAATATATCCAAATGATACACCACCGGTTTGCCCAACCATGAAAGTTTCCTTCTATCCCAATCCTCCCAATGATTGGAATATTTTATTCTCATATTATTATTCCAAATCTACATACCCACATGAAAATCCCAATCCAGTCGCGCCTGTATGGATTCCATGGCTACATTTAATTCTCTGAGACCAATACCACTTTCCTCAACCTGTTTCACAAACTGATTCCATGAGGCCCACTGATCCCTTCCTGTATCATTATAATCCTAAAGAAATATGTTCATAATAATCTCCATGGAATTAATAATCCCTATATGAGGGGTGATAATAGATAATGCATGCCTCAAAATCAAAGAAACCACACTATTAATCAATTCTGCCTGACCACCAAAGGATAGAACCTGTTTTTCCAATTATAAATTATCCCAACCATTCAATTAATTATATCCTCAATGAAGGCTTTTTTCACTTGGCCATTAGATATGGGAGCCCAGAGATACAACAATGGAAGCTGTTTCTATTGCACCCCCTGAATTTTTGGATTCTTTGGGCCCTCCTCCTTGAGCATTTAGTAGAAATAAATACATTTATCTTCCTATCGTTTACCTGCCAGTTGCTCAGAATACCATAACTCCCCATGATCCGCATGAAATTAATCAAATATGAACTCCTTCCTTTAAGAAAAATAAGATTTTCATCAGAAAACATCATGTGGGAATAGGATCCATCCGAGGCCTGTGAGATATAAGGTAGTATCTTCCGGTCCAACAACCCTCTATAGAGGTTTTAAGGCATAGCCTCCTGAGAAATGAGAAATATGGAGGGAAGGGGTCCCCTTGACTCACCCCTCACAGTTTCTTTAAAAAACCAAAATCCCTCCCCAGCAGAGAAATAGAGATCCTAGGAGTGGAGAAACAGAGGAAGAATATATCAGAAACCCATTCATGGAACACAAGATCCCTCATGACTCGAATTATAAAACTCCATTCAAGATTATCATATTACTTATCCATATCCACCTATAAAATAACATTGGACCCTACCACCTTCTTTTTCACATCCTCTAGAAACTATTGAGCAACTCCCATCACCCCCCAGATATCTCTGCCTTGGACAAAGCCTTGTTATTCTTGTAAAATAACACTCAAAATTATATTATTCAGTCTCCTGATCAGTATACATTCCAATATCATATATGAGACATTTCATAGACAAGTAGGTATATACTAGCCAATAGATGTTGTATATTTCACTTTAGGAACAAGCACCACATTGGAAACACACATACCCTAGTTGATGGAACCCCCATAAAGAAATACTGAACTACCTCGATTGTTGTTTCCCCCACAAATCCCCAAGCTTCCATTTACAAGGTCCCCAAGAACCCGTCCTTCCTGAGATCACTATACAGAAACTAGCTTCGAACCACCTCAAACACCTCCTCCAAAGTAGGAATAAACATTATCATCTCATTATCCCCCCTCTCAACCTTCTTGGGAATATTCTAAATGAAATCCTCCCTCTCACCATTGGAGAAAACCTCCCTCAAGGTCACTACACTACCACCTACCAACAATGATTTTAAGTGCTCAAATTCAATCCTAATAGCAACATACACATCATATGAGAACAAGTCATTGTCCTGACTGATATTTACCTTAGACTTTTATCACACCTTCATAAAAGCATGAAAGAACTGATAATTCCTGTCACCTTCCTTGAGCCACCTCACCCTAGCTCTCTTCCTGATCCCATTCTGTACCTTCTAAAGTATTTTCACTAGAAAGGTTTACTTGTCACATAGCCATAGGAAGAATTAATCATCCCAGTTTTGTTGAAGAATCACTTCCAAACGGTCAATATCCTCATGTAGCACCTCCACTGATCAGTCTAAAGAAGTAGAAGCCCTTTAACATCTGATAATATCACTCTTAAGCCTCTTCAGATGCCTTAACATCCCAACCCATGCTCCTACATCGATCTCCTACTCCCAGAAATCTTTCATAATTTGCATGAACCCCTCCCTACTATTCCATTTCACATATTACAAGAAGGACTTACTATCCCCACTACCAACCTTTAGTTCCATGAGAATGGATGAATTATCCAAAACCCCCAGAGGCAGATGTGAAACCAAGGATCTTGAGAAAGATTGTAGGCCCTGAATGTCAGTCAGAAACCTATCCATTCTACACCATGTATATTTTCTCTCCTAAAAACCTGGATCCAAGAGCACCTTACAGAAGATGAGGTTACTGAAATCTAGCATACCAAGGATATAGGACATTTTACTGCCCTTCTTTTCTGAGATTTCAACAAGAGAGTTGAAGTCGACACCTATAAACCATGCCAAACTAGTCACCTAAAAGGAACCCAGATACTATCACGAGCTACGTCTTTCCAAAAAGTCAGTACTGACATACATGAAGGGGAAAAAATTCCATATGTCTAAACCTTATTTTCACTGTAACACATTGCTCCACCACCTGAATGAGCCTAAATTGAAGAAACCACTTCCAAAAAACCCAAATGTGGTTTTCAACTAGATTATCATGCAAGTGACACCCAAACCCTGACCTCTTTACAAACAAATTGATATTTCTCAGATCCTATTGGGGTTCAAGAACCACCACCATCGAAGCACCGCATATCCTTGATTAAAAATCCAGAAAATCACCCTTCGCCTATCCCCCATTCCCCGAGTGTTCCAGATAATCACAAAAGACAATAATAAATAAAACTACCTGACTTACATGTACTATTACCTGACTTTGGAAAGAAAAAATCATTGCAACAACCCTCCTTTTTCATCGACCGCGTCACCGGACCATAAGGCCCCTTCGAGGATCATCCCATCTTCTGCACGAGAACCTTCTTCTTCATCGGGATATCCTCTTCCTCCAATAGAGAAAACTAGTTCCCCAACATCATGGGGGTATTGAAGGAGGATCCCTCTCTCGATCCAAAGAAACCCTTAATAGTCTCGGAGGTGACTTTTGGGCTGCCAAAATTTCTTTCTTGACCCCCTTTGGAAGTCCAGTCTTCTAAGGCACTGAATAAATACCTCTACCTCAACCTATAGACTCCAACAGTGTCATCTTCAGGGAGTCTGAATACATCAATGAAAAAATATGCACCTCTGTCAAGGGCGGAGATAACCTCCTTGGAATGTAGGTAAGAGATCCACAAACATCTTAGATTTCCCTTTGGAAGAGAGGCAGGATGCCTCCAGAGGATCCACTTCCAACGTGCCCGGATATGGCTCCGATGAAGACCCCTCCACTAACCCCAATGACCACCAACCAGGAACCTCGACACCCTCTGACACAAAACTGACCCCCTGCCCCGTTTTAGAAAATAAACCTTCTTTACCGACCCTGATCCAAAAATATTTGAATTCCCCAACGAAAGTGCCGTATCAATGAGCCTATACCCCTTTGATGCCAACTACGGATTAGAAACCATCTTCGCCTTCTCCACATCCTTCCGGACTTTCCGCCCCCTCATCTGAACCCGAAGTACGCAACTAGGAAGCTGAGACACTCTAGAGCCGAGAGTTACCCTTCCCCTTCCTACAGAACTCCACACCATGACCTTGTAACCCACATGCTGAACAGAACCTCCGGGGATACTATAACTCCAAACATTTCCACAACACAAACCCCTCCGGAGATCGAATCATTATGCATGTAAGAAACTTCACCACGTGGTTCATCTGATTACAAACTCGCGGGTTGATCGAATCCAACAGACGCTCCATCTTCTCATCTAAACAACGAAAACATCCCAAAGAATTCTCCACTACCCTCAAAATAGATGGATTATGTATGAGAAGAGGCAACCTGGGGATATGTATCCACACTTCCCCCATAAAAGATTCTTTTCCCGAGTGACATGTTGGGATTTTCGATTTAAAATTTAAATAATGAACAGAGAAATTTATTAATGAAGGGATTTTCTCAACATTAATGGAGAATTTTCTCCCAACATTAATGATGAGTTATTCCCAATATTAATTTATGGAATAATGATGGAATTTTTAATGTTGACCACATTTATTGATGATATGGGTTATGTGTCTATATATGAGGAAGCGATAGAATATTTTGGAATGTGGGCAGGCAAAGATGTAGCCACCAAGAGAGAGCGGTGAAGGGGTTTCTGCATTTGCGGTAACTGGTATGAAGAGAAGATGATGAAGAGGAATGATGCTAAGGTGATGATGTCGACGATGATGGAGTGTCAACAGCGGCGATGATTGAATAGGACGATGATGATGGTGCCATGTATCGAAAGTCCTCTTGGTTTCAGAGATCAAGCGGCGTGTCCTAGTTGTGATGATCGGTAGTACGGACAAAAATGGTATGTTCTTGGGTGTCGTGTGTCAAGTGAAAAAATTTCGGGTGCGTTGTAAAATTCCTATGGGTGTTGGGTAAAATTCCTTCGGTTGATGTGTGTAAAATGCCTTCGGGTTATAAAAGGACTTCGGGTGAAATATTCTCTTCTCTTGTGTGTTTCTACAACGATGGATTCTGCTGTGGCACCGGGCTCCGAGCCCCAACAGTGGAATCATAGGTATTGGATGAAGTTCTTGGTTGGAGAACACAGTGGCAAGCATCTAGTGGAGCAACATATCAAGGACTCAGATGTCATCAGAAATGACAATGGTATCAGCGGTGTTGATGGAATATCGAAAGTATTCTTGGCCGCAGGTGTCATGCGGAATGTTCCGTTCATTTGGTGACATTTAGAGCTTGGTGGAGTTGACAATCAAATTATCCCAGCTGGTGGAGATCTCTTTGAATTATTTGAATTTTAAATAAAGGTGGATATTGTTGGGATTTTTGATTTAAAATTTAAATAATGAATAGAGAAAATTATTAATGGAGGGATTTTCTCAACATTAATGGATAACGTTCTCCCTAAATTAATGAAGAGTTATTACCAATATTAATTGATGGAATAATGATGGAATTGTGAATGTTGACCACATTTATTGGAGATATGGGTAGTGTGTCAACATAAGAGGTAGCGGTAGCATGTTTTCGAATGTGGGATGGAAAAGATGTAGCCACCAAGAGAGAGCGGCGAAGGGGTTGTCGCGTTTGCGGTAACCAGTGCGAAGGGAAGATGATGAAGAGGAATGATGCTAAGGTGATGACGCCAACAATGATGGCATGTCAACAGCGGTGATGATTGAAGACGAAAATGATGATGGTGCATGTATCGAAAGTCCTCTTGGTTGCAGAGATCAAGCGGCGTATCCTGGTTGTGATGATCGGTGGTAGAGACAAAAATGGTACATTCATGGGTGTCGTGTGTTGAGTGAAAAATCCTTCAGGTTCATTGTAAAAGTCCTTCGGGTGATGTGTAAAATCCCTTCGGTTGATGTGTGTAAAATTCCTTCGGGTGATAAAAGGCCTTCGGGTGAAATATTCTCTTCTCTTTTGTGTTTCTTCAACGATGGCTTTCGCTACAGTGTCGGGATCTGAGCCCCAACATGACACTCTTAGGCCCATAAGATAGATAAAAGTGATGAGGATCACATCACCTTCCCTCCCTTGACCAAGCGCGAAAAAAATCATCCCTAGAAGAAAAATTAATGAAGAACATGAAATTTGGTAACTCTGAGACTGTCGCCTGACAGAGAAGACCACAAGAGACCAAAAAATCCCTAAACACCTCCAGTGAAAGCTTCGCAGGACCGAACCTAGAAACCTGCGTAAACCTGTGGAACTCTGTCGCACACTCTAACTCTTGCCCAGAGACCACCACCACCGGAGCCCTATCCCGACATTCTGCACTTTTTTGTTCCATATGGATCGAAGGAATACGGCTCATTCCAAGATCCTCCTCCGAGATGCCCCTGCAGACCACCTCCTTGAAGGATTTGTCCTTGAGGGTCTATTCCAAGCCTCCACAAACTGTCTCTTCCATCTCCTATAGGTTAAACAACCCTTTGGGTTTCATTATTATGAGCTTACCTACTATATTATATATCAATAGAAATGGATTATTTTACACACTAATCATTTATAGGATTTAGTTATTTTTTAGATATTTAACCCATTTCTTTATGGATTCCATAATATGCATTTAGTTATTTATCATGTACTTTAGGAATGTTTATCTTAATTCCATTGAAAATTTGGTCTAAAGGGTGACACACTAAGTGTATTCAAAACCTTATATAAATTATAAATGAATTTAATGTTATAATTTAATATTATTCTTAATTTACAATAATTGATATTTATTCAGGTTATGTTAGTTTCACATATTCAATCTTGAGTTATTCAAGAAAATAAACTATGAGTTAAAATTTTATTAAATATTTATTCACCAACTTAGTGAATATAATATTTATATATCTATTGAATGAATAACATTGTGATAATTATTTATTTAAATAAATATTCATTATTCCAGGTTTCACAAATACCAAGGATAAAAACTAAGCCAATTTAAGGGTCTTGTCAAAATGATATAATAAATATAATTTTAATAGTATTTATTTATTTATTTAAGATTTGATATTAATATTATCTATGAATGATGAATATATCAAGAAAATAATAGTAGTATTGTTGTTATTATTATTATATATGGGGTTCATTTAGGATTAAGAGGATATTAAAGGGACTATGCTAAATTATTTATTCCCTTACCTAGAAATATATATAATGGGTTATATCATTTTTTTGGGTTCGGTGTAAGAGACATTGTGGTTCACTACAAACCCTCTCTAAATAATTCTCTCAACCAGAGTGAAAAACTCTTCTAGAAAACTCTCTAGAATGTAAATATCTAATCCTAATAATCCATATCCAGTCCTTGATAAAAGTATAAAAAATTACTAAATCCTTTAAATTATTCTTGTTGTGATCAACATCAAATTACTCAAGTTCTAGAACCTTCTTCTATAGCCCCCAAATATTTCTATGGTGACATTCTGAGGTTCATGGAGCCGGTGTGGATCACTAATAGAGGGATTATACCATGAAATCCTTTGTTTAATTGTAGGTTTATGAAGAATGGTTCAACATATTTTGAAACTATTAAATAATTTCTAATGAGGTAATTCTTTTCAATATAATTTTATTATTATTTATATTTGATGATCATATCTTTGGGGATTTGGAGGTTATTATTCATCTAATTTTGAGAATTTATTTGAAGGTGTGGATGAAAATACATTATTGGGAATATGACTAATCACTTTTTATGTGACCAAAATACTTAAAGTTATATCAATGTAGTCACATATTAATTTAGAATAATTTATTATTTGTTGATCGATATACTCATTAAATGATAGTTTTCATGTCAATTTATTTCATTATTTAATCTGTAATATGAGATTATATGTTCTCTCAGTTTTATATGGTATGGAATAAAATATAAATATATGAAAAAATATTGGGGATGCAATCTTGATGTGTCAAAAATTATTATTATAGGACACAGTTACATGATGTGCAGCATAAAATTATACACGTTGTAGTCAATTCATCTACACAAAGACACGTTGTGAGCAATCCAGCATGCCATGTGGTCATTGATACATAGATTGTATTAATTACATTCTATATGATAGATACCATAGTCATATGGATTTATATTCTATCTAACGTGTAGCTAGTGTACACTTCATTAAAAATCTAATTTTTTCTAGTGAATTTTATGGAAACTGCATGGTTAAATACAATTCATGTATTTATTACATGATTTGTAGGGGATTTCAAACCATGTAACATGGGATAAATGTAATTACATGGATTTTAGTGGGTTTAAACACAATTTAATGTGTTTTATCCCTCATGAAATACATGTTGAATCCCATGGTGGATGGTATGAGATTGGCCTGGGAAGATTACACACTCTGTAGGTCATTTATACACAATGTAATTTATGTCTGCTCATGCCATGTACAAATATTTACAGATGTTGTGACTGCATAATTACATGTGGAATGTGTATTAATTATTTCATTAAACGATACTACATTTTATGTAGCTAATTTACACACTGTTTGAAATGTTCTTTGATAGTAATGATAAAATTCATTATTTTCTATGTTATCTATTATCACATGTCATGCAAGATGGTTATATAAGCTATGTGGGTAATGAAGTATTGAACTAACCATGTTACCTTTAGTAATCACTGTATAACTAACCATAAGGTTATATTCTATATCGTCTATCAGTACCCATCATGTACTTATATAATTTATATAACTCAAACCAAGATATAGTTCATGATATTATTCCTCTATAGTCAATGGTCAATTAATTATCCTCTTGATAAACCAACCACTAGAAAGTTCATAATCATGAAACATTAATTCATTTAGTTTATTTCACGTCCCAGGGTTATTTAATGGTTTCCTTACAAAGATAAAATAAATAAATCAATTAATAATCATTTTGGATAGAATTAAAATAAGTTAGAATATACATAAATTTTGTTATCCAGACAAGGATGCTCTCTTATATAAAATATTTATAATATTAACTATAATGTAAAAGGATAAAAATGAAAATATCAAATATTAATGATAAAATCTCTCGTTGACAAATATTTAGTTGGAATGTCCATCTATTACATGGGATAAAATTAAACCATAGTTTAAAGTACAAGTTTACCCAATTTTAGGGTGCATTCAATTATCGAGGAGTTTCGGACATTGGTTTGGGTTAATCATGGGATGTTTACATAATATTTTGACTTACCAATAAATATTTTGTGTAACTTAGAGTAATGTTTTAGGTCAATCCAATTCTATTATTTCTAGAGTGGGGATTCCACTCAATAGATCAAGATTATGTACGTTAATTACGTTGTAATAATGCTTGTAACTAAATAGATTTGAGTGTCTTGTTAGGTCCCAGTCTTTGTTATAATAAGGGAGATAATGACCCTTTTCACATGATTATACATGTGAAAAGATATTTCAAATCCAATGGTGAGGGATATTTGAATTTGATAAAATAGTAGGAGACTAATAAATAAAAATTTACTATGTCACTTATATTTAATAATCTAGATAAAGTAATAAAACATTATTTTATTTATTATAGAAAATAGAAAGAAAGTTTACTTTTACTTTATCACTAAAATAACTTTGCGATAAAGAGAATCTCCCCGAAAAAATGAATTTCTAGAAGTAGTATAGGTTCATTCACATAGTATTGTAAAAAGAGAATAAATTATACATCTTGGAGTCCAATATTGTAAAATAACCTTCTAAAGTGGATAGTGGGGTGGAACTCTCTCATTACCTAAAACACATCAATGGATTCCTTGATGTCCAGTGTATCATGTTATTTTCCATTCCCAAAGAGATACAAAATAAATTAAAAGAAATGGATATGTATAGAATAATGTATCACCCCTATGATCTTTTTCAGGAGGAGGGATAAGAGAGATATGAGATCATATTCAGAGGAGAATATAGTGGTTATAAAACCATGGTTTTATGGAATAATTTGATGTATAGTTTCAATATTTTTTATATCAAGATGGTAAATTGAGGATAAAATGGAGAAATGGTTTCCTAATGAAGCATTATTTGAAAATTGGATTTAAGATTCAAAAAACAGAAGTTTTTTCAGTGAAATATATTACTGAATTTGATATGATAAAGCATAAAAATGGGATATCATATATGAGTACTTGTATATGTTTCCACATGTATAATGTTGTTGTTATATTGAATAATTAAATCTTGTATAAGTTTTTATGAATACCAAGGGTATTTTGGTGAAAATGATTAAATAAAGACACAAAATGTCCCACCCGAGTTTCAATTTTTTCATTGGTTTTGGCTCGGGATGGGATGTGGGTCACCCCATGTTTAAATTTTTGGGTTTTGATGAGAAAAACGTATTTTTTTGTTTTGGCGGCATCTTCGCTCAGGCAGAACATGGTTCGTAGACCATGCCACTATGCCCTAGTCACTGTGTGACCAGACCCTGGTCACCTTGTGGCCTACCCGGTGTAAAAGATTGAAAGATGAATTAAAAAGTTAAATAAATAAAGGAATGGAAGATAAAAAAATTGTTCTAGTAATAGTAATATTATTATTATTATTATTAAAAATGAAATGATAATTGTTATCTTTATTATTAAAATTTTTATGGGTCATGAATTTATCTGATACTTTTAATAATCCAGAATAATTTTTATGGAAAATAAATTAAGTTAAGCAAGTGTTTCACAATTGCGGATGATAGTAATATTTTTATTAAATTTATTATGATTAAAATTATTTTTTTTGTAAATGACAAAATTATTTATGGGTGTTAAATATCAACATTACTAAGAATTTTAAATCCTTTATTATCAACGTTATTATTATTATTATTATTTATGCTGGTGCGTAGACACCACACAATTAGCGGAATCCATGCGGTCAGCCCGAGTACCTGCACGGTTGCAGCTTTGGAATCGACCAAATAAAATAAAGTAAATGAGGTGAAGAACTAAAATTAAGTTAAATAAATAATATACCATAATAATGATCATATTATTTCATCATGGATAAATTTATTATGGGAGCCCAGAGATACAACATTGGCAGCTATTTCTGTTGCACCCCTAGAATTTTATGGATGCTTTGGGCCCTCCTCCTTGAGAATTTAGTAGAAATAAATACATTACTCGTCCTATCGTTTACATGCTAGTTTCTAAGAATACTATAGCTCCCCATGATCCGCAAGAAATTAACGAAAGATGACCTCCTTCCATTAAGAAAAATAAGATTTTCATCAGCAAACATCAGGTGGGAATAGGATCCATCCAAGGCCTGTGTGATATAAGGTAGTATCTTCCGGTCCAACAGCCCTCTATAGAGGTTTCAAAACATAGCCTCCTGAGAAATGAGAAATATGGAGGGAAGGGGGTCCCCTTGCCTCACCCCTCACAATTTCTTTAAAAACCCAAACTCCCTCACCAGTAGAGAAATAGAGATCCTATGAGAGGAGAAACAGAGGAAGAATAAATCAGAAACCCATTCATGGAACACAAGCTCCCTCATGACTCGAATTATAAAACTCCATTCAAGCTTATCATATGCCTTATCCATCTCCACCTCGAAAATAACATTGGACCCCACCACCTTCTTTTTCACATCCTCTAGCAACTATTGAGCCACTCCCATCACCTCTCAGATATCTCTACCTTGGAAAAACCCTTGTTTGTCTTGTGAAATAACACTCAGAATTATATTATTCAGTGTCCTCATCAGTAGACATGCCAATATCATATATGAGACATTTCATAGACAAATTGGTATATACTAGACAATAGATGTTGTATCATTAACTTTAGGAACAAGCACCACATTGGAAGAACACGTACCCCTGTTGATGGAACCCCCCTAAAGAAATACTAAACTACCTCGATTGTTGTTTTCCCCACAAATCCCCAAGTCTCCATTTACAAGGCACCCGAGAACCCGTCCTTCTCTGGAGAACTCTACATAAAATAGCTTCGAACAACCTCACACACCTCCTCCCAAGTAGGAATAAACATTATCATCTCATTATCCCCCCTCTCAACCTTCTTGGGAATATTCCAAATGAATTAATCCCTCTCACAATTGGAGCCAACCTCCCCAAAGGTCACTGCCCTACCACGTACCAACAATGATTTGAAGTGCTCAAATGCAATATTACCAGCAACATACACATCATATGAGAACGAGTCATTGTCCTGACTGATATTTACCTTCGATTTTTATCTCTCCTTCAGACAAGCATGAAAGAACTGATTATTCCTATCACCTTCCTTGAGCCACCTCACCCTAGCTCTCTTCCTGATCCAATTCTGTACCTTCAAAAGTATTTTCACTAGAAAGGCTTACTTGTCACATAGCCCTTGGAAGAATGCATCATCCCAGTTTTGTTGAAGAATCACTTACAAACGGTCAATCTCCTCATGTATCACCTCCACTGATTAATCTAAAGAATTAGAAGCCCTATACCATCTGATAATATCACTCTTAAGACTCTTCAGATGCCTTGACATCCCAACCCATGATCCTACCTCGATCTCCTACTCCCATAAATCTTACATAATTTGCATGAACCCCTCCCTACTATGTCAGTTTGCATATTTCAAGAAGGCCTTACTATCCCCACTACCAACCTTCAGTTCCATGAGAATGGATGAATTATCCAAAACCCCCAGAGACAGATGTGAAATCGAGGATCTTGAAAAAGATTATAGGCCCTGAATGTCAGTCAGGAACCTATCCATTCTACACCATGTATATTTTCTCTCCTAAAAACATGTATCCAAGAGCACCTTACCGGCGATGAGGTTACTGAAATCTAGCATACCAAGGTTATAGTACATTTTACCGCCCTTATTTTCCTAGATTTCAACAAGATAGTTGAAGTCGCCACTTATAAACCATGGAAAACTAGTCACCTAAAAGGAACCCAGATACTCCCATGAAATGCGTCTTTCCAAAAATTCAGTACTGACATACATGAAGGAGAAAAATTCCATACCTCTAAACCTTATTTTCACTGTAATACATTGCTCCACCACCTGAATGAGCCCCAATTGAAGAACCCACTTCCAAAAAACCCAAATGTGGTTTTTAACTATATTCTCTTGCAAGTGACACCAAAACCCTTACCTCTTTACAAATAAATTGATATTTCTCAAATACTATTTGGGTTCAAGAACCACCACCATCGAATCACCGCATATCCTTGATTCAAAATCCATAAAATCACCCTTCGCCTATCCCCCCATTCCTCGATCATTCCAGATAATCACAGAAGACATTAATGAATAAAACTACATGACCTACGGGTACAATTACCTGGCTTTGGAACGAACAAATCCTTGCAACAACCCTCCTTTGACATCGACCGTGTCACCGGACCAACAGGCCCCTTCGAGGAGAATCCCATCTTCTGCACGAGAACCTTCTTCTTAATCGGGCTATCCTCTTCCTCCAATAGAGAAAACTAATTCCCCAACATCATGGGGGCCGTTGATGTTGGATCCTTCTCTGGATCCAACGAAACCCGTAACAGTCTCAGAGGCGACTTTCGGGCCGCCAAAATTTCATTATCGACCCCCATTGGAAGTCTACTCTTCTAAGTCACTGAATAAAGACCTCTACCTCAACCTATCGACGCCAATAGTGTCATCTTCAGGGAGCCTGAAGACATCATTGAAAAAATATGCACCTCTGTCAAGGGCGGATATAACCTCCTAGGAATGCAGGTAAGAGACTCCACAAACACCTTAGATTTCCCTTTGAAAGAAAGGTAGGATGCCGCCATAGGATCCACTTCAAATGAGCCCAGATTTGGCTCTGATGAAGACCCCTCCTCTGACCCCAATGACCACCAACCAGGCACCTCGACACCCTCTGACACCAAACTGACCCCCTACCCCGTTTCAGAAAATAAACCTTCTTTACCAACCCAGATCCAAAAATATTTGAATTTCCCACCGAAATCTCCGCATCAATGAGACCGTACACCTCTGATGCTGACTACATAGTAGAAACCATCGTCGCCTTCTCCACATCCTTCCGGACTTGCAGCCCCCTAAACTGAACCCGAAGTACGCGACTAGGAAGCTGAGACACTCTAGAACCAAGAGTTACCCTTCCCCTTCCTACAGAACTCCACACCAAGACCTTGTAACCCACAAGCGGAACAGAACCTCAGGGGATACTGGAACACCAAACATTTCCACCACACAAACCCCTCCGGAGATCGAATCATTATGCGTGTAAGAAACTTCACCGCATGGTTCATCTCAATACAAACCCGCAGGTTTCTCGAATCCAACAGACGCTCCATCTTCTCATCTAAGAAAATAAAACTTCCTAAAGCATTCTACACTACCCTCAAAATAGATGGATTATGTATCGGAAGAGGAAACTTAGGGAGATGTATCCACAATTCCCCCATGCAGGATTATTTTCCCGAGTGACATGTTGGGATTTTCGATTTAAAATTTAAATAATAAAGAGAGAAAATTATTAACAGAGGGATTTTGTCAACATTAATATAATTTTCTCCCAACATTAATGAAGAGTTATTCCCAATATTGATTGATGGAATAATGATGGAATTGTGAATTTTGGCCACATTTATTGGAGATATGGGTTGTGTGTATATATAAGAGGAAGCGGTAGCATGTTTTGGAATGTGGGTTGGAAAAGATGTAGCCACCAAGAGAGGGTGGCGAAGGGGTTTTCGTGTTTGCGGTAACTGGTGCGAAGGGAAGATGATGAAGAAGAATGATGCTAATGTGATGACACTGACGATGATGGCGTGTCAACAGTGGCGATGATTGAAGACGACGATGATGATGGTTCCATGTATCGAAAGTCCTCTTGGTTGTCGAGTTCAAGCGGCGTGTCCCGGTTGTGATGATCGACACTACGGACAAAAATGGTATGTTCATGGGTGTCGTGTGTCAAGTGAAAAATCCTTCGGGTTCGTTGTAAAATTCCTTCGGTTGTTGTGTAAAATTCCTTTAGTTGATGTGTGTAAAATGCCTTCGGGTGATAAAATGACTTCGGGTGAAATATTCTCTTCTCTTGTGTGTTTCTGCAACGACGGATTCTGCTGTGGCACCGGGCTCCGAGCCCCAATAGTGGCATCATAGGGATTGGATGAAGTGCCCGGTTTCATAACACGGTGGAAAGCATCTGGTGGAGCAACATATCAAGGAATCAGATGTCATCAAAAATGACGACGGTATCAGCGGTGTTGCTAGAATATCGAATGTCTTCTTGGCCGCAGGTGTAATGCGGAATGTTCTGTTAATTTGGTGACATTCAGAGCTTGGTGGAGTTGACAATAAAATTATCCTAGATTATAGAGATCGCTTTGAAGTATATGAATTTTATATAAAGGCGGAGATTTTTGGGAATTTTGATTTAAAATTTAAATAATGAAGAGATAAAATTATTAATGGATGGATTTTCTCAACATTAATGGAGAATTTTCTCCCAACATTATTGAAGAGTTTTTACCAATATTAATTGATGGAATAATGATAGAATTGTGAATGTTGACCACATTTATTGGAGATATGGGTTGTGTGTCTATATAAGAGGAAGTGGTAGCATGTTTAGGAATGTGGGCTGGCAAAGATGTAGCCACCAAGAGAGAGCGGCGAAGGGGTTGTCACGTTTGTGGTAACTGGTGCGAAGGGAAGATTATGAAGAGGAATGATGCTAAGGTGATGACGCCGATGATGATGGAATGTCAAAAGCGGTGATGATCGAAGATGATGAAGATGATGGTGCCATGTATCGAAAGTCCTCTTGGTTGCAGAGATCAATCGGTGTGTCCTGGTTTTGATGATAAGTGGTACGGACAAAAATGGTATGTTCATGGGTGTCGTGTGTCGAGTGAAAAATCCTTCGGGTGCGTTGTAAAATTCCTTCGGTTGTTGTGTAAAATCCCTTTGGGTGATGTGTGTAAAATGACTTCGGGTGATAAAAGGCCTTCGGGTGAAATATTATCTTCTCTTTTGTGTTTCTTCAACGACGGCTTTCACTACGGTGTCGGGCTCCGAGCCCCAACATGACACTCTCAGGACCATAAAGATAGATAAAAGCGGTGAGGACCGCTGCACCTTCCCTCCCTTGACCAAGCACGCAAAAAATCATCCTTATAAGAAAAATTAATGAATAACACGAACCTTGGTAACTCTGAGACTGTCACCCTGCAGAGAAGACCACAAGATCCCAAAAACTCCCTAAACACCTCCAGTGATAGCTTCGCAGGACCGAACCTAGAAACCAGCGTAAACCTGTGGAACTCTGCCGCACACTCTAACTCTTGCCCAGAGACCACCACCACCGGAGCCCCATCCTGACATTCTTCACTTTTTTGTTCCATATGGATCGAAGGAATACGGCTCATTCCAAGATCATCCTCCGAGACGCCCCTGCAGACCACCTCCTTCAAAGATTTGTCCTTGAGATAAAACCAAAATATAATAATTTTGTAGGATTTAGAAAAGTATTTTTGTCATTTAATTTCTTATATGTTTAATTTAACCCCTCATTAACCTCTTTTAACCTTTACCATATTATTGAATTCTAACCTCTATTATTCATAATGACCATAAATTAATTTTACCATACTATATAATGTTAAATATTTTGATTCAAAATATGGAATCCAATTTATTATATTTAATTTATATATGTGTAAAATATTAATTTAAAATTAAACTTATAAAACATAATGAAGAAATGGTTTTCAAAAAAATCTGTGTATAAAAATATATTTCTACAAAAATTAATTATAATTTGAATTATAATGAAAATAAATATATTATATTTAATCAAAAGTAATAAATCAAATTTTTATGTCAATTCAAATCAAAATGGGGCTTTGTAACTACTTCAATGGAAATGAAATTTTTCAATAATATCAGTATTTTTCCACTATTCATGGAAAAATTAATCATTTTATAAATATCAAAATATATCACCATAAGATAATTTGGATATTTTTATTTAAAAAATGAATCAATTTTATAAAATAAATTTTTTAATGGATACAAAAATAAATTATAATATCCATGCACGAATTTCAATAAAACCCATTTTTAAAGAAAATGTATTTTTGGAGCATAAAATAACCTTATTTCTATTACTTTCCTTATAAACACAATTAAATGTATTTTAAAATATGTTATTAAATATATAATCTATAAATGTCATTATAATAAATTAATTATTTTTCATAATTTAGTTAGTTATATTCATTTCCATCCTTCCAACGGCTTGTATATAACTATCAAATTAAATAAAAATAATTTAATAGTATATCGTGGTTCGTTTAAACTTTGTGTTATGTGTAAATTAATATATCAAAGAAATTTAATTTATTTAAATAAACATATATTTTAAAACCTCAAAGTGTTACATTCTACCACCCTTATATGATTTTTTCTTTATATTATATCACTTTTATATAAAAAATGAATATATATATACATTGTTACATCATTATATTCCCATATAGCTTCATCAAATTTATTATTCCATCAGAGAACATTATCTGATTGATTAGTCTTACTCTATAGACCTTTATCTCTATGATTCAATATTTATTTATGTTATTCTAATAGTGAATTCCATGGTCTAGTGGTATAACCCATAATTTTAGTATAAATTAAGTATCAAGTATGAACATGCTTATAAGAGATACACAGAGCACATCGTGAAGTTGGGAGAGGTTCAGTGGAAGTGCTATGCGATAAGAAACCATCCTGATCTGATCAAGAATATTTAAAGGACAAGTATATCTAAGGCTCAATATTCCATTAAATTAAAATATTATAACATGATTCCATAGATAAATTCATAGGAATACCTTTTCACAAACATTGAATTCTAGATCTCACTGAAAATTGTCACGATAACTCTTCTATCGACTCTAAGATCCATTGATGTGCTTCTGAGTAGCTCTAACCTTCTGTACAATTTCATCATCTATCTCTGGTACCAAAATCTTTCTTTCTTCAACTTAATCTCATCATGTTTGAGTTCCAAACTTTCTCCCATAGATGTATTAATTATGAGCCATTTTAATGATCAAGTGAAAGCTATTATAGTAAGAAAATTCCACCAATGTAAGATGTTGATCCCAACCACCTTCTAAATACATAGAATATGATCCCAATATATCATCTAGGGTTTTAATGATCTAATTATACCAAACATCTATTTGAGGATGATATGTAGTAATAAAGCTAAAAACATTATTCAGATCTTATTATGGACTTCTCTAGAAGATTGAGGTAAACATTGGATCTTGATCAGCTTCAATAGAATATAGTACCCCATACAACCATACCACTTACTTGATATCTATCGTGAAAATATGATCAAGATAGTAATCGTCTCTGATGGAAATGAAATGCAATGATTCCATAAGGTGATTAAATATAACCCAAATTATAGTGTTCCCTTCAGATGTTTTGGAGAGTTAGACTAAGAAATGCATGGTAATGTTTTTCCATTTACAATATGGTATGTGTAATGGTTGTAATATCACCTTAGAGTTTTGTCTCTCAGACTTAACATGTTTATATATCAGGCATTGAAATATATACTCTGCAATAACCCTTTACATTTTTTCCCTTCAGAAAAAGATCATTCATGTCCCTATACATCATTATACTTTAATTATGAATCGAGAATGGTTACCAATGAGCTTCATCCAATAACTCATTCTTCAAGTATAGTATTTATGGGACACATACTCATTTCTTGAACCATATCTTTTCATCATAATCAAGGTTGAACATAGGAACATTTCTCACCATATTAAATAGTTCCACATTCTTTTTTTGTGCCTCTTTAATCATAACATGGATAAATGGTTAACCATCCATCTAAAAAAGATAATATTTACCCTCTTTCCTCATTATTTAAATATCCATATTCTATAAATCCTTTAATATTGGATATTTTTCAATCCTCTCCATGGAAAAAATAGAATGTTATTTCTAACTCAAACCATATATTGCCTTCTTCTCCATCCTATGTTGGTAGTGTATTGAGCAGTCACAATCTATAATCAATCTCGTCCATATCAGTTAATTCATATTAAACTCTTTCAATTTGTATAAGGCATAATCTATAACAATATCATTCTTCCATAGGATTCATCATATCCCTTTTTTGCACACATAAAATAAGATCACAAACCCTTATCCACTACAAGGTAGTGTAAGCATAGTTGGGAAAACTAACTTTCTTTTCATCTCTTTGAGATTTTCCCCAAAATTGTATGTCTTAAGAAATATTGATCCCTTCTGAGTCAACTTGGTTATTATATTAGATAATCATGAGAAATCCAACACAAATCATTGGTAGTATCTAGCCAACCTAAGAAAACTATGTATCTTAGTTACTATGGTTTTTGGTCTATTTATCTAAAACTTCCATCTTTTATGGATCCATCAATATATACTCACATGAGATTATATGACCCATGAATGAAACTTTTTGTAGGAAAAATTGAAACTTTATGAATTTAGGATACAACTTCATTTTCCTTGGGGTCAACAATATAATATTTAAATGACATTCACAATCTTACTTTATTTTGGAATATATTAGAATATCATCAATAAATACTATGAAAAACTGATAAAGGAAATCTCTAAAGACTCTATTCATTTAATCCATGAAGATGGAGAGGAATTAGAAATTCTAAATAAAGTCACTATAAATTCATAATGTACATACTTTATATAAAAGGATATCTTGGATATATCCTTATTTGGACCCTAAATTATTGATATATAGAATGATGTAAAATATTTGAATCCTATTGAATTTTTCATAGTTGATCACGAAATTCATTAATACGGGACAGAGGATACTTTTTATTGATAGTGATTTTGTTATGTTCTCGATAATCAATGTAAATATTCATTGACCCATCATTCTTCTTAACAAAAAGAATAGGGGTACCCCATGGTGATGTACTATGGTGTATAAACCCCTTATAAATATTCTCTTGGTGTTCCTTCATAAATTCTTAAAACTCAATCATGGACATTCTATATAGAGTATTTGAAATAGGTATAGAAATTGGTATGAGCTCTATAGAAAACTAAACTTCAATATTTGATAGAAGAATAAGAAATTATTCAG
The DNA here is from genome assembly GCA_963277665.1 of Viscum album. Lineage (NCBI taxonomy): Eukaryota > Viridiplantae > Streptophyta > Magnoliopsida > Santalales > Viscaceae > Viscum > Viscum album. Next base: position 1,968,968,661 of record OY728150.1, read on the forward strand.
AAAATACCTATTAATAATATAATAAATAATAATATCATTGATTTGGACTATCTCCCCAACCATTTTATATAAATATACTTCATGAATAGGTAGTGAGACCCATATAATAGAAGTGACATCTATTATAAGTTCATATTCATCCTCACACTGAAAGATGATCATAGTTTGATTTTGAATATCAAATTAGAATACCCTTACATGGATATTGATATGGGATCAATATAATTAGATCTAATCCATACCAAAAATCATATCAAATTAACTACATTAAGAATCAAAATATTTACAGGAATCATGTTCCCAAAAAAACTATCGAAGAGGAGCTATAGACATGATATGTGATCATCGTGCCATAAGAAGTTTTTACTACTTACTCGACATCTAATCATTAAGGATATGAATGGACATCCATAGAGATGTTTCATTATATAAATAAATTCATATTACTAATCTCAAATAAGATATTGAATGTGTTTGTAACCACCTCAACTTTATATTCATTTCAACATTATTTTACTAAAACCAAAATGGTTAGTATGAGAATTAAGAATCATTAATCAGAGTGATTAGTGTAACAATAAAACCATCCCAAGTATATCCTAAATTATTAAACCTTATTTTCAATCTATGAAACCATAGGTTTAACCTAGTTCATTCCTGGTTGTTATCTATTTGAATCCTTCATGATGGTTTATAAAGAAACCGTGAATTATTGAAACCACACCCACTGAGAGTGTTTATATAGGTGTATAGTCTTAGTCCCCCTCATCTTACACTAATGATAATTGAGTAAATACTCAATAAACTCCTTCTAAAGTTGTTACCCCTACGTTTATCTATTCTATAGCCAAATCCACTTTGAAGTATTTATACAGGGATATATTATCTAGGAAAACCATACAATATCTACTTTAAAAAATCTTTAGGATGTTATTCTATATATAGACTTATCCATGGGGTTTTAAATAAATTTATCTAATCATAATCTCTAAAAATAGTTAAATTGCACTATGATTCCGACTAAGGTAACCCGAGAATAACATACATAAATATTAAATCATTTTAAATCAATATTCAATACATTTTACAATAATCCACACCCAAGAAATTTAAATATTTAGTGTCTTCTAAGACTATATTTATAATCATATTACTTTATGAAAGGTTTTCAATATCTCTCATAAAGTTATTTTCATATAGTATCTACAAATCTATTTTTTAATATTTTCTAATAGCCACTTTAAGGGTAAGTGGTAACCATACATCACAAGATCCAAATACTCCACCATAATACAAAGACGCACCACATTCCAAAATCTAGAGAAAACCATCATGTCACACTTCTTAACCAAAGCACCATGCGACGAACTTCAAATTCAAATTTCAAAGTCATAAAAACTAATTTCAGACCATGTGCCAACCATATCATTTTGGATTGAACCAAGAGCCACCTCGAGTCGCGTAATTCGCTCACCTGCCTCGATTTGAGCTGACTGAAATCCAAAGTCCAGTCACCTCTGTCATCATCGCTCCTTGAAACCACCACCTTCATTGAAGCTGCAATTGTCACCAGAGTATCCTTCATTTTCATCATCTTCCACCACCAGAAGTGCCATCCTCACGTCGCCAGTCAGGCTCTGTCACCATCTACACATCAAAAAACCACCACCAAAGACTTCAACCTTCAGGCCTCATCGCCACCAACCACATTGAACCAAACACCGATGATAATCACCCTGGATCTAGCCGCTCGAACTCATGTCCCAAAGGACTGTGGAGACCACTACACTACTCTTACTTGGAGAGATTGGAGGTAACCTGGAACCAGAGCAGAGAAACAAGACAAAGAGGCAAGATAAAATGTCGGAGAGACCACAAAACAACATCATCGCTTCACCTTCTCCAGCATCACATCCAATCGAGCATCACTGTCATGTACCTAAAATCAATAGCCACAAACCCCTCCTTCCATCCAAAAACAACTACAATGAAGATCTCCCACTGAAAAAACCACAGCGGGGGAAAATTGAGTGTGCCTTCTGGGAGACCCTGACCAAATGAACACACCTCCCAAAGCTTACTTGCAACCACTACAGCTGACCGACTATGAGAGAGGTGAAGGGAAAATGAAGCCAGAATAGCGAAGGGTTCAAGAAAGGATTCAACTGAGAAGCAAACAATAGAATCCCCAGCCACCTGGATAACTAGTGACCAGACCAACCAAACTTCCTAAAACCTCTGAGAAACCATCGATGTTAACCAACTAGGAGAGCTACGCAGAGTCTGATGGTTAGAGCAGTTGTTAAATCTAGCCAGAAAACCATAGGGAAAGCACAACCTCGACCGGACCGCCTACCCCTTTCGATGAAGCCACTACCGAGCAGAATCCCTACCTGAAACAAAAATAGAGAAAAGCCACCAGCCAGAAGAAAACCCCAAAGGAGGCAAGCACCGATGAAGAAAGGGGAATAATGAGGGGGGAGGCGAGGACAAAGAGCGGCGCATCGGCCTCCCCCACTTCAAAACCACTGAGGAACCCTAGCGGTGAGGAAGTGAGAGAGAGATGCAGCTCAAAGGGGTCCTTGTCACAACTTGGTGGTTCCATGTTTCTCAAATAGTACACTTCTTAAACAAACCCTACTTAAAACCCTTCTTCATAACCTAGGTAACAGAAACATTAGAAAGGGTGCGCTCAGAATCTTAGTAAGTGTAAATATGAGAAATATAAATCAATTATTAGAAGTGGGTATATGAATAGAATAAGGGTATAATAATAAGATCACAACTTATGATAATCAAAACCAATCAGTCAAATATCGTTAATCATAAAAAATGCATAATGATTTTTCATAATAAAAAACATATGACATAAGTGTTTGGTATCATCAATAGTCAGTCATGATCCATGAGAATATATCATAATAATAATACATAGGTTTTTATACACGAAAAAATAGAAATTAATTTCCTTTTTCATGGATAGCTACCAAAACTATTATAGTAGATTGGGTTCACTCCACATTCCATTATTTCTTCAGTCACAATTCACCCCAAGACTATATTATTAGAAAATTCTCATACTGAACTGGGTTCACTCCCCATTATAGTCCAAATTATATCATGATATATCCATCATTACCCATGTAATTATAGTGCTATGTAATTTTGGTCCCACCTATCACATAATGAAATCCTTACATATGTGTGACATAATATCATAAATCATTAATCATATCATCATATCATAACCCTTATAAAAGAAATTAGTTTCATAAACATAAAATAATCTCCTCATAATATATCCCAAGGAATGGAAGGGGGTTTTATAATATTTTCATCAAATCTTAATTTACCCAAAAAAAAAGAAACAAGTTTCAAAGAATCAACCTTTAATAAACTTCATCATAATCCATATAGATAAATAAAGTATACGGTATCATAAGATCATATACTCATTTAAGTATAACAACCCATAAAGGATGTCGACAAAATGAAAAAAACCTTTAAAAGTATATTCGATTTTTTCTTTGATAACATGATAAAATTCATTTTACCTCCATTAAATTTTAACTAAACATTCCCATAATATTGAGAAAATATTTTTCTCTGAAAATAACCAAATAAATTTATAAAGGAATATTTTTAAAATTATGGTCATTAAAATGAAAAAATTAATTCATATCATACACAATATTAAAAAAATTTGGTTCAAGCCTTTGTAAAAGGAAAAAATGGATTTTTCATATGACATTTAGAACGATTTCTTTTAAAACATTTATAAATAAATATAAAGTTAATGAAAATGACCTTTTTAAAACATTTCATGTATGGGTAGGATCATTTATTAATTTTTTTTGAAGATTATATATTTGGAAAAAAAAATATCATCTACCAAAAAGGATATAAGGTCAATTATTCATTAAAAACATTTTCTCGGTCATTATAAGTACTAAAGTGAGGAAAATGGTAATAATACATAAAAATTCATGGAATAACCATAGTATAATAAAATAGATGGGGTTTGAAGGATAATATCTATATATTTTCCATCAATGTAAATTTTTCATATTCAGTCTTGAAAATAAATGAGATTATAACATAAACCCATACCTCAATTCATGTCATGCTTTGTATGTGTGCAAATATACACTATATTTGGAAAACTCATATATATTACCTATTAATATTTAAAAGAATGGTATTATAATAAAACTATAACCTCTATGAAGTGGGTAGAGATTTTATTAATGTATTTGGGTATGTCTTGGATAATAAAAGAGGTCGTTGATGTGTGAGGGAGAGAGGATATGTGGTGTCTTTTTATAAGGAAGAGAGAAGACACACTTGTTTTTTTAAATATTAATATATATTAATGTTTTACGCATTCCAAATGGATCCAAATTATCTAAAGTTATAGAATATAATTATATAGAACAAGAATATATTCAAAAAAGTAGATTTAGAGAAGTTTTAATCCCTTTTAACCATTATCATGTTAATGAATTATTAAATCAGTTACTATTCATAATTCCAAAAAAATTAATTGACCTTATAATATAATATTAATTATGATGATTCTAAATATTGAATCAGATTTATAAAATTCAATCTCTATAAGTTTCAAAAATTAATTTTCAAATAATCTCGCAAAACATGGTGAAAAATGGTTTTCCATATAAATGTATTTTTAATTATAAAAATGTTTTTTACCAAAAAATAAGAATAATTCCGATTCTAATGAATATAATTGGAATATATTAGATAAAAATGAACTGATGAAATTTTAAAATAAATTCAAAATAAAATGGGATATTTTAAATACTTGAATGGAAAATAATATTTTTTATAAAATCAGTATTTTTCTCTCTTCACTGAAAAATTTTCCTTTTTAGAAAAATCCCAAACTTTCACCTTATGATACTTTTGATATGATGATTTTAAAAATTAGAAATTTTTTTTAAAATAATATCTATAAAAGTGGGATAAATTAGTAATAATATTAGTGTTGAAAGTATAGTAAGCACCATTTTTAATGAAAATTTATTTTTGAAGCAGAAAATGAACTTATTCTCATTCCTTTCCTAATAAACCTAATTAAATGAATGTTAAAATATTTGATTTAATACATAAAATATAAATTTCATTTTAATGAATCATAAATAGTAATTATTTAATTTTATTAAGAGAAAAACACATTGATTTTATAAAAAACAATTTTTCAGAAAAAAATATCTCTTTTTACAATCAAATGTTTTTATTTTAATTTCTAGAAATTTGATAACAAATAAATTCATTTTATACTAGAATAAAAAATATTTTTTCATTATTTTTTGACTCTTATTCATACCCTCTAATCTAATGACTATGAAATAACTATAAAATTAAATAGTAAAAATTAAATATTTTATCATGGTTCATTTAAACTCAATGTTTCATATAAAGAAAGATATCTAAGAAAATATAATTATATAAAGATAAATATATCTTAAAATATAGAGGTGTTACAATACATGATATCTAATCACAAAAAACCGCTTCAAGAATCACCTGAATTATCTTATACCAACAAGCATCGATTCTTCATTCAACATCCATTATTATTTTTCACTTCAACTTCTTATTCAACATTTAGACATCAGGGAAGACATTCTCTTATTAAAAAAAATAAAACTCTTAATGTGGTATCAATAGATATTTATGTGGATGATGACCTTGGAGTTGATGTTAGTAGTAGAAGGAGTATCATATATTCCATGTTTACTTATGGAGAGAGTTCATACTAAAATAGTGGGCTTCCTAGACCCAACTAAATAGTACTTTTATTACATTAACATGTACAGAGTAAGTTATGCATGATTTACACTTAACATTATAGTGTCTATATTTCTACATCCACTATTTATATGGTAATGTCCAAGTATTTTTTTCATATAGAAAGGTTATAATAGTTCCCATGCTATAATGATAACTTCGAGATACTATGAAATTAATCATAACCATATGTCCATAGTATAGATACATTATTATGATTGGACACTGATGATGTTTTACTATCAGGTGTTGGGGTCTCATAAGAATTGAGACTTCATCTCATTAAGTTCTCACTAGGTGATCTCATGTAGATGAGATCATGAGGATTGACCAACCAATAGGAAAACCACATGTTTCAGCTGTTATTGGTCATTCCTACCAGTGAACACTTGTAATGGTTTCCGAACATGAGAATATTATCGATGTGTATCTTTTGAATGTGTTCTTTGATGAAATAAAAAAACCATGACATTGATGTCATGGCGAGGTAGCTTGTGTTGGGAGCGTTATTGGCGGTATGGAATTGATTTAATAATCAGGATAGAATTTGTCACTTTTGATAGGAAGATATATCTCAGTTTTAGTTGATCAGGATGGTGGTATGTCTACTAAAGTCATGTTCATGGTAGAAGAAGGTAAGTCTATCATATAAGTTAAATGAATAACAAAGAAAGATAGGATGATTACATAAAGTGTGCATCATTCATTATGAGATATCGCGTGACAAAGAGATTATGTTACATGGTTGGTATTCATAGGAAGGTTTACATTTCTATGACTACTCCTTATATCTTTAGGGGATTTGATGTGTTTCTAGACTCCAACTCTGGTATATGAATAATATTCACTACTATCGAGATAAGGTCATAGAGGGTCACACATAATAATGTATTCATAAGTCTTCCATATTCCGATGAATAGATGTTTATGACAAGGTGGGACCCACCATAAGGTTTGGGATATGTTTGAGTACAAAAGACCACCTATGAATAAACAAATTCATATTATTCAAATTTAGAATAATTGAAACTATTTATTTAATAAATTTATTTGCAACTATTAAGATAAATACACATGAGAAAATTATTAGAACGAATATTATTTTAATTTTCAATGATTTTTTAATATTTACGGGAATGAAAAGTCGAGTTAATGTCATGGTTTTATTACATAACTTATTTATTCTATTAAAAGAATGTGATTGGAATATAAATGATATTTATAACTTGGTAAAGGAATCATAAGATGTCGTTTATTGTTGGTAATAAATATCTAGGGGCCAAGAACCCTTTTCGGGTATTTTGGAACCCCATTATAAATTGGAGGAGAGGCTCCCATGCAACGTACTATTGATCACATGACATCATGAGATTCTCTCTCCTTTGTCCCACTTCCTAGAGAGAGAAGATCTTGTTCCATGGAATCGATCGAATAACATCATCATGTATCGATGGAACAAAGAAGCAATGATCATCGGGACATTGGAGGAATCATCAAAACTCTGTACTAACACCCATATTCAGACGACCGATGCTCCAGCAGACTTTCAAAGCGTGTGTGGATGATCTAGATGGATTAGAATTCGGATTCATCAAGAAATGATTGTCGGCGATGAGCAGAAGTCAAGTGCGACTTCAGATCGAAAGATGCATTTTCCTCAGTTTAATTTTATTCTTCAAGTATTCATGCGGAGATACTTAGGTTGTAATCGGGTAGCGCTTCGCCACTGATGATGTAGTTTCATCGATCGTCAGTGAAAACTTTTAAAATTCCATTTTTTGGGGCTTCCTTATTTTTCATGGAACCAAATTTGGTATCAGAGGGGATGCATGAAAATTTAAGTCAATGAAAAATTAAATTTTGTGAAGGGACTCATTTCTATCCCAAAACCGTAAATTGTGATTCAATCCGATCATGGATGACCACGTTGTATTAATCCAGAGTTTTAAATTGGAATAAAATTAGTATTTTGGAAAGTTTAATATGATAATATATATATATATATATATATATATTGTCATCTGGTGGCCCAATTCAAACTGGGTTGTTAAGCATTGACAAGTAACCCTCAGTTCCGACCATCACCTGATGGTTGGAACAATTTATTTCTTCTTTTAAATTACTCCATGCAGTAGTGGATATTATTAAAAAATTTAAAATTTCAAATAAGACTAAGATAGGATTCTGAAATTTTGACATAAAACAAAACAAAAATATAATAATAATAATAATAATTATTATTATTATTATATCAATGGAGAAAGGATCGCATTGAAAAATAAAAATACAAAAAGTAATATAAATTTTCAAGGGGGTTGGGATAGGATCGACGACAGGTCAATGAAAATAAAGCCTTTTATCTTATGTTGTCGGCACGTTGGAAGAAGAAGAAAAAAAGGATAAAACTTGGTCCCCTGACCACCCACTGTGGCACCTCCCCTCTGTCCCGACCACACACAGGTTCACATACGGCTACATCCCGCAACACAGGCCAGCGATCCTCCGCAACCTAACACCATGCACCACCTTACAGCTTTGATCCACTGGCTGGCGACCTCCTCTACTAAATCCATGGACAACCCAAACCCCAGTCTCCCTTGTGCCGTCCAAACCACTCGCCATCCCCAAGGCTAGAGCGTGACCATACCCCCCCTTCACTATCAGTCAAATTGAGGTTTGGCGCGACCCATAAGCCCAATCCTGAGCGGGTATGGACGGGTTTTGCATGACCCGTATGGGCCAATTCAGACTACCCAAGTGACCAAGAACATAATTTTATTATATGTGTAATATATATATATATATATATATATATATATGTGCCCCATCGTTGGTGGTGGGGTGGTAAGGGCTTGGTGGTGGTAACAGTGAATTATTTTAATTTATTAAAATTTTATCCAGATAGAATTTATTTCAAGTTTAATTTTATTTATGCATTTACCTTATATACTTGAGTTTAATGCGTATCGACTGATCAAAATCCATAGACCGACCACTTCATGTATGATGTATGTCTATTAATTTATTTAATTATGGATATGCATATTTGTATTACTTTTTAATAAATGACGATCTTTGAGTCCTCTTATACGTCATTATATGTATAAGGGTCTACCTTCCCAGATTAAATTTTTATATGTATTCTACATTCCAGATACCTCATCGCCTGAATATGAGTATTATTTTATAATAACAAGGATGAGAAATAACATACTTCACACCAACATTTGGCGGCGCACCAGACAAAAGTTTGACACAATGGATGAGTGAGTGTTGCAACTCAAGTCACATGCGTATAAACTCAAGGAGTTACCCCTAGAGTCAAGGTTCATCTATTTTCACTCAATTGATGACCATTAGCATCAGTTTATGATCACGTCATTTCATTTTACTTTGGAATGATTTATTATTTTATGTAAGTGTAGTTTTTACCTACGATCACAGAAAATAATTACCAATAATGAATAGATAAAATGAACATGAGATGCGATAAATGTTTTCTATTTATTTCATGGTAAGTTGTGAGTGTGATCACATAGTATATAATAATGAGATAAAAAAATGATTTCATTTCGTCATGTAATAATAAAACCCTCAAAGAAATATACAAGCTCAAACACCTATTGTTTTTTGAATTTGAACGAAAATGAGTGTACAGGGTGCTCGGTCAACCAATGTTGAGAGTGCCACCTACTACCATAGAGTTCTTATGAGAGTTATGGGATGAATTAACTAAATTTGGCATAAAAGAATTAGCCAAATTCATCTTGTTTCAACTTTAGAGACAAGTGTTGAGTAAATGATATTTATGATAGAATCTTGGAATTCACTCAACGGATCAAGGAGCCATGAGTTAATGCCATTGACCATCCATGTTCCTACCTAAAAATTCTCTGAGTAGTGGCGTAACCAAAGATTTTAGACTATTAGGAGAGGTCTCAAGAATCCTTACCACTAAAATACTCAAAGGATAGAGTATTCTAATTATAGTAGTGATAGATACTAATGTTTGATAAAATAATGGACGACATTTGAGGATTAAATTAGATAGTATTGTTTAATCGATAATCAAGACAAATAATTAATCTACTAGATTTTATTTTTTTCAGAAAATGGAATGTAATACCACAAGTACACTAAGATAAATTTTTCAAAATGTTAATGACCTTCCAAAATGAATTTTAAAGAGTAGTACAGACACATTCACACAATAATACGATATAGAGAATTCAATGTGTTGGAGTCCCCAATACATGTTGAATCTCCTTAGTAAGTGAGGGTGAGGAAAATTTTTACATGATACTCATGTATGAAGAATATGATAGTTATGTCATAATTCTTTCACAAACGTCTGATGTGACTTATGTATACAACACCAGAACATGGATGATTATACATATTGTCTCATATCTAAGAATCATGGGAGGATAAAGCGAAGCAAGATATGAATGGGTGATGATTACACTGGTGATGTATAAATGTGAAAAACTGTCATGATCATTCAATACATCTCATTAACACTTCTTTATTGCACGTTTACTCTAGTTTTGTTTCGGATTACAAAAATGAGTAGTATGATCAAAAATATTCTTTAACTTTGGGTAAGGTTCACCAAGTTGATAATAACTTAAAGAATGAATACTCTTTAGTTCTTACGGTGAACAAGTTGAAAGAAAATGTGACAAAGGCCATTTGCATGTGTGTTTCCAACTGAACATATGCAACATCCTTATGTAAAAAGAGGTTGGTTATTGTATAGGAGGTTGTTTTCTTCACATATCATGAGATAATTTTATTGAAGTTTAAAAGTAATGAACTGATTTTCAGAAGAAAGTGGTTTCTTCTTCTTCCTTTATATTCATTAATTATATGCAATGTTTACATAGTACCTCTTGGGTATTAAATAAAATATTCCTATCACATACGTTTATTTCAATACAGTAACCATGTAAGAAATGAAACATTATAAGAAGTAAGGTGTGTTCTCCTAGTAGTAGGGAAAGGGTGATTACAAAGTCATCTGTGAGAAGAATACAACTTCTAATTGCCATGATTAGGGATACAAGTTATACTTCTATTGATTAAACTCAAAACATTAATACCACATGTCCATTAGACAAAAGGAGACATTATTCCAGTTTTGGAATGAGTTTTATTTCATACTCAACTAATAGTTCAGTAATTCCTGAATCATTGGCAATTACTAGTTAATATAAAATGTAACACTCTAATACCGAATTTTGGAAGGAATAATATTTTTAAAGTAAAACTAAATTCCCATGTCAATGATATATCTATTATGATATTTATCATTTTCAAGCCTGTGAACTTAGGTATTATAGACACATTTAATTAGTTTTGGACAAATAATCCTTCAGAAATAATTTTAATCCAAAAAGAATTCTTAATTATTTTATCTAGAGAGAGTGGACTATTCTAATGTTATGTTAGTGGTAAATATAATTCATAAGATTTCTTTAATATTTCTAAGGAATGTAGTAGTGAATTATGATATATGAATGGTTATAAGATATTATTTTCTTCAGGTCAGTGTGAAGAAGAATATCTTGACCAAGAATTCATCGATCATAATAATGTAGTGTGGATTAATTCTTAAATGGACATAACCTTTACACATGAAAATCTATGATGTTAGTAAGGAGGATCAATGAAGAGTATTACATGAAAAAACTGATCAATAAAATGTAGCATGGATTAATTCCTAAATTCAAATTTCATTATACACATCATGATATAAGTAAATGGAGCACCAATGTTTAGATTTATATACATTACAATAATTCTATTATTTACGATACATGCTTCGAAAATATCAGTATTATCTCATATATGCATTCCAATTATAACGAATATTGGATATCATATGATTTATAGTATGATAAAAATCCATTATGTCATAATAACATATGTTTAGATGCAAAGAGTTTGTTAGAATACAAACAGACTTGCATCAAATCAAACATAATGTACATAAAAAGTAGTTACCCAAAAATTTTATAAGGATATTATAGAAATCCATATGATAGAAAATTTATACCCAAGTGATAGTATATAAAAGGGCGTACATCTCTGTTCGTGATAGTGGAAGAATAATTGACTTGTGATTAGTCAATGTTGTAGATGCACAAGTAGTTGGCATAGAAAGATGTTTCAAAAAAGCATATGAAAGTGTAATGTTCTAGAGTCACATACTGCATAGGAAGGGTAAAACCATTTCCATGGTTTCTTATTCTCCATGGCTGGTGATACATTATTCATTGAAGATAATGAATCCTACACGTAAAAAGTATATGAAAATTAGCTAAGATTGACAAGATTAATTAAAATTCCATAATGGATTCAATGCATCAACAAATATGGGAATATTATTTTGAATAATATGGTGGTTATTCAAGTGAGATTGTACATGGATGGTACATGTTTGGTACCAATAAAGATTGATTGGTTATACCAATTCACTATGCGCATATCCATTAAAATTTTACTTATCATAGCTACTTTCTATGATCATTAAATTATTCATTGGATGTCATGACCAACATTTCTAGAAGGTGTCTATACGATGAAATTATAAAGTGGTGGTGAGACCATGGAATTCCAATAAGGGGTGAAAGTTACTAAAATCTATTTTTGGATTGAAGTAAGAAATGAGATCCTAGAATATTCATTCAGAATGAATTTTTCCACGTGTCTACAAGGGGTTATGCGGAGTGCCGATGTTTTCAAGTAAAAATTATTTTCTAACATATGGGAAAAATTATTGGTCTTACAGTTAGTTAAGACCATAATAAATGTAACTCTTTAGAGATTGACTTAAAGTAGCATCCTGATTTCTAGGGAAAAAACCTACTGAATTAGATCTACTATTTTATTGGACCTAGTCAATAGTACATATACTGACAAGGTATTGAAAAATACAAGTTTGAATAATTCAAGAGATAATTATAACCAATCTCATATGGAATAAATCCCTCCAAGAAGACAAGCATGGAAAAAATTAGGAGATTAATGTGGTGAGTATAATTACATACACTTATGGGATGGATCAATCAAATATTCCATGCTATGTACATGAAATGATATTTCAAACAGAAACACTATGGTAGGAAAATTTAAATTATTTCAAGGATAATTGTATAAGAAACAGTAATAACTATATGGTTGTACTTAAGAAAGTATAAGGGATATGTTCCTGGTTTGTGGAGAGAAGTGGATACTAGTTATAAATAGAAACAAACAAGTCTGTCTATAGATCAACATGACGTAATATCACAGTTAGGCTATGGTTAGGAGAACAGAAACCTCATTTAAGCTAGTTGTTTACATATATAAAAATATTGATTTTGTTTCGAATTCTAAGGTAGCTAAAGAAGCAGTGTATAATATGAAACTATTTTTCCTATATCACGGAATCATACAAAGAACATAATGTTTTATCATAATGTAAATTATGATAATTCTAATATAATTACTAGCCATGTATCGGTTTTAGATAGTGGAAAATGTATATATACTTTGTGTTTACATCTCCTAAGGAGGTTTACTCAATGGGGTGAAGTTGTAGATAGCAAAATTACCACATAGTAGAAACATGAAAAACCCATGAATAAATACATAACACACCAAAAACATGATTTGGTCAAGTAATATCTAACAAGGTTTCTTAAAAAGCTGTCTCTAGTGCATGTGGGAGTGTTGTAATAGTGGGTACCCATAACCCAACTAAACAATACATTTCAATTACATTTCCATGTATACAGCGAGTCATGCATGATGATCACCTATCATTATAGTGTTTATATTTATACATCCACTATTTATATGGAAATTTCCATAGATTATTTTCATATTAAATGGTTATAGTAGTTCACACGCTATAACGATAATTTTTAGATACTATGACATTAATCTTAAACATATGACATATAGTCTTGATACATCATTATGAATGGACATAGATGATGTTTCACTATCAAGTGTTGGTGGGCTAAGAAGCATTGAGACTTCCTATCATTAAGTTCTCACATGGTGATCTTGAGTAAGTGAGATCATGAGGACTATCCCACCAATAGGAACACCACATTTTTTGGTGTTATTGGTTGTTTCTATGTATAAACATGTGTAATGCTCTCCAGAAATGAGATTATTATCAATGTATAAAATTTAATTATGTACTTTTATGTAAGGAACAAACCAATACATTGAAGTCATGGTGAGGTATCTTGTGTTGTCTGTGTTATTGGTGGTATAACATTGAATGAATAATCAAGATAGAATTTTTCTCTTTTGATAGGAGGATATATATATATATATAAGGCCTAGTTGATCGGGATGATGATACCTTTACTAAATCCATGGCCAAGATAGAAGAAGGTATGTCTGTCCAGTAAGGTCGACGAATAATAAATCAAGAAAGGATGATGACACAAAGTGTACATCCTCATTTATGACATATCATGGGACACATATATTATATTATATGGTGTGTGTTCATAGAAAGGTTATCATTGATATGACTTCTCCTTATCTATTTAGAGTTCATAACAAGTTATTTGAATTTTATCATGTTCTATGAATAACTTTTATTGCTATCAAGATGAGGTCCTAGAGGGTCACACACAATTGTGTATTCAAAATTCATCCATATCTTGATGAATGTGAATTTAGGACATGTTGGGCCCCACCACAAGGTCTGGGATATGTTCCCGGATACTCAATCGCTAAGGAATAAATAAATTCATATTATTCAAGTTTATAATTATTGATATTGAATTTAATTATTAAATTTATTTATCAGTATTAAAGTAAATACATGGGAGAATATTATTCGAAAGAATATTATTTAAATATTCAAGGTTCGTTTAACATTTTTGTGGATGATGAGTCATGTTAATGTATCGGTTTTATCACATAATGTATTTATTATATTAAAATAATGTGTTAAAAATAAAAATGACATCTATGACTCAATAAAGTATTCATAAGATGTCATTTAAAGTGTGTAATAAATAAGTAGGGGTGAGTAACCCTTTTCAAGTATTTAAAAACCACACTATAAATATGAGGAGAGTATCCCATGAAATGTACCATTCATCACTTGAGATCTATATATTTTCTCTACTCTATTATGATTCATATAATGAGATGATCTCCTTTTAAAGAATCAATCGAATTACACCTTCACAGATCAATGGAGTGGATCTACAATGATCATCGTGGGAATCATCATAATTCTGTGATGGAACCCATATTCCGATGGTCGACGCTCCCATAGGCTTTCTAAACTCATTTGGATGAATCTAATGGTATTCTAATTTGGATCCTTCTAGAAATTATCGCCAGTGATGAGAAGATTCAAACACAACTTCATATAAAAACATGCATTTCTTTAATTTATTTTGAGATTAAATTATTAATGTGAATAACATCATTTTCTAACTAAGAAGTGGTTCACTAGTGATGATGTAGTTATGTTGATCACTGGTGAAAAAATTTAAATTCACCTTTTTCTGTGCTTCCACAATGTTTCCAGTACCAACACTGTAGTGAGATGCATATCTCACTTATAGAAGAGGGTGAAATTATCTACCAAAAATGTAGAGTATATTTTTGTAATAGAATTTAGAAATGACATGGTTTGATTAAAGAAATTATTAGAGTCTCTGGATTGAATTCTAGATGAAAACTTATTACATTGTGAAAGTCAAATTGTTATAAATCGTGCAGAGAATTATGTATTTCAAGGATAGATGAAGAATATATTTTCAAATTATCATTTTATCACAATCCTAATAAATTATTGGATGTTTTCACTATAAAAGATTTTTGGAACCGACAATTTGATAGACATGGTTATGAATTTGATGGTGGTTGAAAAGTTGAGGAATTGGTGTGCCTCTATTGGTGTAAATTGATGAATGGAGGATGATAAGAAAAATATCAATGAACATCATGGAATTCTGTAAGGGAAAATAGTTATTATTTAATTTTCATATTGAAATTAATGATTTAATGGGATATATTCCACTGATGAGTAATGAAGAGGTAGATATCCGATTATGTAAGTTTTCAAAAGATGCAATAATGGATGGTGGATTATTTTCTAGATCATATTTTATGTGGTTGATTGTTTGAATGGTGTATCTCGATCCATCGGATAGAGTATAACCTACTTCTAGTGTCTCATACTATTCAATAGGCCACAGGGTGTGGTAGCAATGTGAAATCCTTCATGGATACTATAGTATGGATAACCGATGACACTAGAAGGGTAGTATATATCTATAGAAAAACCATTACCCTTAATATATCATAGTGAACATACTATATATATCTTTAATAGTTGAAAAATTTGTTAATATAGAAGTGAATTTCATTATGATATCCTCTTTGAGATAGGGTTCTGACACACTAGTATTATAAAAATTAATTTCTCTCTGGGACATTGAGTTTGTTCTTACTATATGTGAATTTAGGAATTTTCCCAAAACATATAAATCCTATGTTCTTATTCTTATTCTTAATTTTATATTTTCTCCCCTTCAATCAATTTCTATATTCAAATATCATTGGTCCTCCAAATGTTTTTATAAAATACATCAAACATAGTTTCAACCGATGTAATCAAAATCAAGAGTCAATATATTCTTATTTGAACACAAAAGACATGACTACTAAACATAACTCAAACACTCATAAGAGTGTACTCTAAATTGTTTGACTGATGGTTTTGATATATGACTTGTACGTTCTCCATATGATAAGATTCTAATGTATTTCATGTTTGACACACATAATGTAACACATGAACTAGTAAGATTCTACATGTTTAAACATATGTTTGTCTAAATACAAGTTCTAAATTGAGTAGACTCATTAGGTTGAGTTAAATTGAATACTCATAAAAGTTTTTGAGTAAATTCACATGTTTGGAAAAAAAATCAACTACTACTCATTTTAACACAAACTAATTCAAAATAATAGGGAATATTAAACTAAAGTGAATGAAATAAGAATCCTATGTTTATTTGAGTAGTAGTAGCCAGCGTTGAGCTCATAGTGGATTCCAATTTCTACAAACATACAAGATAAACAAACAAAGAATTAATTAAACTAATCTAATGAAAATAAAAACTTGGAATGAGGGATGAAAAATAGATAAAACAAGATTTAACCACCATGTTGGTATTGGTTTTTGGATAACACAAGTTTGGAAGTTGCAACAATTTATCCCTAATATGACGGAGGATGGAGATTCATATTCAGGGACCACCAAATGCATGTCTTTATAATTCCATTAAACATGCACTGGTTATATATAATAACATGGAAAACGTATAACAATTATAACCCCTTAGATAAAATTTATATCTTTTATATCGTGGTAAAGTGTAGATATGAGTCCTTTTACGCTCCATAGACAACTTTTTTAGTTTCAATGATCTGACTATATGTCACTGCATTTTTGAAATCATCCAAAGGGAAGTCAATAAAAAGTTCAAATTGAATATAATTAAAACAAATATATGAATTAGTATAGAAATATCCCCCTTAAATAAAGTTAGATTATAATTCATTTACATTAAGAAGAGACACTAATAACAATTCAATTACCCCCTCTAGTTAATTTATTATGGGTTTGGGGAGCCTCAAGTGTTCCTTAGCATGTAATTATTCTTCTTCTTCACCCCCAAGGTAAGGCATGTGTTCAAAAAATCATCACTGTTTAAGAAGTGGGAGGTAGTACTCAATTATCTTTCAATAAAATTAGATAGAAATGAGTACATGAAAATATTATGTCCCTAAATTGGACTAGCTATCAATTCCGCCTCAATTCTTATTGTCGTATAAGGGTTGTTTATCTTGGATGGTGGAAGATAATCATTCTTCTCCATATTTTTTTAAATTTCACCATTTCATTGGTGTATTCTTCCAAAAATAGATAAATTCATAAATGTGTTTATTATCTATTCACTATGAAAATAATGTTTATTTTTGATGGATTATTTGAAACTGTAATCCATCACAAATGACTCATCTCTAAAAATTACATCACAGTTACTATTATTTGATATGGTTCATCATAATCAACCTGAGTTTTATACTATTTGTAAAAAAATAGTTATCCCTCACAAATGCTATTTTCAATGGATTATAAAATCCATCTAAAATAACTTACTACCAAATTATTTGTGATGTATGGTAAAGTCCTTCCTAAATACACAATGTGATGAAAATTTTATACAGTTACAAATAGTATGTGTGAAAAAAAAATTATATCCATTACAACTATAATTTTTTCAAAATTATTTGGGGTAAATTTATAATTATATTTCAAATAAATATAAATAAATAAAAATATTAATTTAAATTCAATGTAAAATGAAAAATAATAATAATTATTATAGAATTAAAACATGAATTATACAAAAAAAATCATAAAATTAATATAGTAATAAGTTCACAAGGGGATGAGTGATAATATCTGTTAGGTATAGGGATTCCAATCCATAAACCATATATAATTTATGTTTATACTCTATTATATACTCATGATTGTACTCTTATAGCTGAAACCATTTATCTTTCTATTGTCCCTAATTTCTATCTCTCTAGTCAATATATGTATAGTCTTGTCCTGAGCTGGTTGCCTCGCCTCATACTCTATAGTAGTGAGGAATGATGATACCACATGTAACCCTTTAATATAAATGGTTACATCACTTCATTACCATAGTAACTAGCCAATGTCGATGGTAAACCAACATTGATCACCCATCCATTCTTAATAAAACTCATCACTACTTACAACTAAGCCGACTCATCAAAACGGGACTTGTATGTGGCCATATCCCCACCATCCATCTTATTATAACTCTCCCTTGTCTAAGAAATATTTTGTCACATATATATTATGAAAATATAAATAGAAATTAAGAAGATAAAATAATTATATTATGTTAATTTAAAAGACTAGAAAAAATACTTACCAAAATCTATTAGTGTCTCTCACAATCAATTTTCCATGAACTACTACTAATGTAAATCCTCTTGAACATATAAAACATTGCAATGGATGGATCAAACTTAGCCTACATGAATTTATAATATTTATTTCTTATTAAATAATAATCTATTATATAATATTACTTACAAATTGTTGATGATGTATATTAATTATAAACCTCCCAACTCTTTGTGTGATATCATGTCTCCCTTGATTCGATAAAATTTTAGAGGATCTCCTTATAAATGTTTCTCATGTCCATTTTGTGAAAAATCCCACCCAAGCCTAGGTGGGAACATTATCAGGTCTATAACACACACAATAATCATCAATGATAGTCACAAATTATCTCTCCAAAGCTCTCTCTAAAAGGTTATATAAAACCCAAAGGAAACGGTTACACACACAAGCCTCTCATGCATCCTAAATTAATAGTCTCGTGATATCATCAATAGGATAAAATAAACCATTCTGATATTTAATAACAAAAAATTAGATATTTTATTAATTTAAAATAAAACGCACTATTTATTTTCAAACTCTATGCTTCTTAAAGATTTGAAGATGTACATTTCTAGGAACATGACCCCAAGACACCCATGGAGTAGAAAAATAGTTCTTCAGAATAGAACTAGTTTATCAAATAGATAAATGTGAAAAAACATTGAAAATAATAAAAATTTATAGCACAATTAATAAATTAAACAAGAAAATAAAATTCATAATTATTCTTACTTCTACCAATGAGGATCAAAGATAAGAGAGGGATTCCACGTAGGAATTCGATCTAGAATCATCAATTTGCATTAGGCCTCAACCCCTCCTTATAGATGGAGTCATGTCATCACCCTTAGATGATGAAATAGGAGGCTCTTCACTATATAGGCCTTCCTCAGTCAAGCTACATATCATCTCATCACACTTATCTTGAGATATCATAGTGAAACTGAGGGAAAATAATGTCACCAACAAATAATTTTCAATACAGATATCCAATATAAAAAAAATATTTATTGAAAAAATATTTATATTAATTATTAATATAAATATAACATAATACCTCATTATTCATCTTCAAATTCATATTAATCAACATCAATATATTCATCTTCTTACTTATCATCAACAATTTTTATACGATCTTCAATTCCATCATCCCTCAAAATTTCATATTAATTTGTTACATGATCAAAATTATCAACACCATCAGACATTAATTGTGGGGTCTCATCATACACAATTTTATCTCTTTGAGTAAGAGATGTATTTGGTGATGTTTTATGATTTTTTTTTTGAATTTTGCTCTTCTACAAGAATAATTTTATTTTCTATAAATTTATTATCATGAAATTTCATTTTTATTACACTCGACCCATCATTTAAATATACTGAAGTTGTATAAAAATTTTCATAATAAATAGGATGTGCATAATAACTCCATTTCATCAATGAATGTAGAACCTTTGATTAGTATCAAACCAATGGAATTAAAACATTTTATGTAATTTTTTTCTAAATAACATGACTCATTTATTTCATCTAATATTCCTGAAAAATCACTTTCACTTTCCTAACTATGAGTTACTTTTAAATAGAAACCATTATTCATGGATTTTCTTATTTACCATTTGTGTGTTTATGAAATTGAAATCTATCTCAAACATAGGAATTATAAGGTTTTATCAATTTGGATTGTTATTTACATAGTGTACATAGTAAAATATCAAATTTACTTCCATGTTTTGATTCCTAAAAAATAAAAAAATAATTAATTTTCAAAATAAAAATATGATTTAATATGTTCAAACATAAAAAAAATAACTTATCATTTTTTTAAACTAATAGAACAAATTACATTGTCGATATTATTCAATTGAAATAAGGGTATTTTGTGTGAATTTATTTTTTATATGATCATCATATAATATTCAAAATAAATAAATCAAAATTTACTTTTTATAAGTATTTAAATATATATATATATAAGTAGAATTTACTACACTAACAATATCATTTATTAACAATTGAGTAGAATATATTTACAAGATTTTTTTTTTTCATCATCTAAAATTCTTCATTCATGATCACCCCCAAAACCAAACTCATGATGATTCAATAATGATAATTGATGGTACATGACATCATCAACATTTTCCTTATTATGATTCATTCAATTATTTTTTAATGATATTCATATTGAAAATAATAAGAGTAAAATTTCAAAAATTTCCACTTATAAGTATGCTTATGAAATTAACCATTTAAATAATTTTTTGTTACACACATTCTCCTTCAATTTTTAATGAATCTATCATATCAGTACATCCATCAGAATTGTACTGAACAACCAAATTTTTCATTATACAAAAAATGTAATATTAAATGTTCAATTGGATCCAATAAAACTGATAGGAATATTTATTCAATTTAAATAAAATTAAAAAAATTTCAATGCACATAGTGCATCATAATATATTTTTTCCAAAATATATCTCATAAAAATAGGATATTTTTGTCAATATATACCAAATTTAAGAATTCAACAACCTCTAAGAACAGTAAATAATAAGAACTAATTTACGGAAAGTAAATCATGACTTTTTAACAAGTTAATATGATAATTTCTTTCATAGAAAGACAAAGTTAAGCCATAGATTTCAAGTGAACTCAAATCTATAATTTATTTAATGAATAATAAATTTTTTTATTTAAAAAGAACATAAATTATTTTTACTTCATTAATTTTTTTCCATTATTTTCAAATAACTCATTTTCAAGATGCTTGAAAATTTTGGAAAGATCTAACTATTCCTTTATAGTATCTTTATTCTTTACAAATGTGTCCAACATGACATAGAATATGATATCAAATTATTTCTTCTCAATATGCATTATATACAATATGTGATGAACCAAGAAATCCTAATAATATTCTAGGCCCCCCAAATACCTCACTTTATCCAATTGTGATCTATTCAAAATCCAACCATTTTTATTAGCTTAAATTTAGTCCAAAACTAATAGATGGTAGTGAAGAGACGATAGATTTTACCTAAATATCATAGAGCACTACTAGAGGCCCATATATTTGAATTATTTCTTTTGTAAAATTATTTCTATTCCCTCATAAAGGATGATATATTGAAAGACATATCTTCTAGAAGTAGAAGCGAAATTATTCCATTGATAAGAATAAACACATTGTTGTCGCCATTCAGTATAGACATGGTTTTAGGCCGTGTGTACTCCATACAGATATAATACCCTACGCAATAAATTCACTGATTATCCAGATTAATGTATAATTTTTTGTATAATTATATTCTGTAACTTCAAAAAATATATTTACATCATAACTATATAATAAAATCAACTCATTAAACCAGTGAATTCAAAAAAAAACATTTCATATTTTTATTTGGATGTCATGGAATTCGTAATTCCAAATAGATATATGGTTCATTTATTATCATCTAAGGTGGTTTGTTTTATAAATTAATAAAAAATGAAATAAATATTTACTACCTTGAGCACCAAATGGATAGACACCATCAGTAGGAAGACATAACCATATGTTATGAGGTGCTGAAGAAAAAGACAGATGCACCTGATCAAATTGTTTTCCTTGAATCACCATCACATGGATGATTTAATATTACACTTATTGAAATATTGGATCTATGACATGATATCAATATATCTATATTTTGATACGTAAATATACAATATAATATAGGAGTTATTGGAAAATGCCTCAATCATTTAAGAGAAAAAAATCTAGAATTTCTTTATTATACCTCTATGTAGCTTGATGTTCTGTATATTGGACTATCAAATAATTACTAATATTCACCATAATTTCAGATCTCATACATCTATACTAAAATAACTAAGACCAAAATTATGAACTATTTCTTTACTTTCATAGAAAATTTCAGGTAGTGCATTTCCCTTTGAAAGATAGATTCGAATAAACAAAATATTTGATCGAAACAACTATTTCACATTTCAAAAAAAATCTACATAAATTTTGTAACAAATTTTAATTTTATTATCTTTCATCCATGATATATGTTAATATCAGTAGATTTAAAAAAAATCAAAAAACTGAGATGTTTTCAATCCAGGAATTGAATTGTCATTCAAATTTTCTATTTCCTAAAAATATGAGTCAATAACATCATATACAGAATTTAAAAACTATGATGGATCGAGAACCAAAAAAAATATTTTCTTCTGAATTACATTCACCATGTTGATAAAAAAATCATCTTTCTGAAAACCAAAAGACAATAGATGAACCCCAACATTATCAAAGGTATCAAATCTATTAAGATAAGATTTCTTACATAGACACTTAAATGTCCCTTCTGAAATAAATTCATAACTTGACTATGAAAATGATACAAACATCTCGACACCTTTAATGTAGATAATATTTTTACCAGAGACATGTGGATTTTTATAATGATTTATCCAATCGTGATGTCATAATAAAAACCAGTTTCAATTTCCAACATATATAGTTTTCTAAAAACAAATAACAGAAATTAGTTTATAAAATAAAATGTTAAAAAGGTATTGAAATTACAAATATTTAATAAAATACTAATGATTTTATATTATTAAATATTTACAGTTATTATAATTTCTATTTTTTATTTCTTATTTTTAATTAATTATTATCAATTAAAAAATATTATATAAATTAACAATTCTTTAATAATTTTAGTAACATTTTATTATTATTTATTAATGTAGAACATTAATTAAAATTTAATTTATTGATATTTTATATTAGTATAAATTATTAAAATGTCTTAAAATAAATAATAACTAGTAAAAATTAAAATTATAATAGGTTAATAATTATTAAAAAAGTTAAAAAGTAAAAAATAATATTAATAAATATTACTAAGGTGGTCTCATTAATAAATATCAATATTATTATAAATTACTAAAAACTAATTTATAATGACTAATATTATATAAAGAATTTATTTTTATAATATAAAAAATAACTGGTAAAAAAATATTCATCTAAATTAACTAAAAAAGTATATATTTAAAATTATTATAAAATTATTATGTGAATTTAATAAATAATCCTTTATAATAATATTATAAAATAAGTAATGTGATAACAATAATCTAAATAATAATTATTAGTAATTTTTTTTGAAAAAAATAATGAAACTACATAGAACATGACAATAAATTAATCAATATTTTTTATTATGAATTTTAATAAATTATTAAAATTTATTTAAAATAATAATATATTAAAAAAAGTACAAAAAATAAGAAATTTAACAAAGTTATAAAACAAGTAAATAAAATTTAAAATGAATTTTTTTAGAGTAATAATAACTTAACAATAATGTATCTTATAAATTAGTAAAAGTAATTGTAATTTATTAAAATAAAGAAAACATTTACTAATAAGTAATATACTAATAAAACATTACAAATTTTTTTATTAAATTATTTTGAAAAATAGTAATAGAAAAAATCTAATATTATAAAAATAGTATTTAAAATAGTTTGAATTTAAAATATACATGTATAACAACGTATAAAACATTAACTTTTTAGCATTTGTTTCAATTACTTGTTGCAACAGGCATGTAGTCCATCTCAAATAGTCTGTCATGATAAGACTTATTAGTGATGAAAAAATTAAGGTTCATTTCAATAGGTAGTATTTGTGATGGATTTATAGATCTATTGTAATTATTTATTATAACATAGTATATCTCAAATAATTTCATGTGGGATTTGAACACTTTGCAACAAAAATATTAGTGATGAAATAATTAAAAATTAAAAAAAAATTTAATAAAAATAATTAACACCAAAGATAAATATGGAATAAAAATATAAAAGGAAAAAAATTGGTAAATTATTAAGAATATTTTATTAATCCAACCATAATAAATTTTGAAAAAATTAAGCGCAAATATTATAAATTTATACAAAAAATTATTATTTAAAAATTTGTAGGGGAACCTAATCAAATATTTTTAAAATATCATTTAGTTTAACTTAAATTTATGTTATACAATTATAAAAAATTACTACTAAAACTATTTAAGTATTATTATTTTTTGTAATATTTAAAAGTTATAATAATTTATTATAAAATAAAAAAGTAATATTATTTATTTATAGTAATTTATAAGAATTGGTATTTTTTAAAATATTTTTGATTTTATAGAAAATAATTTAAAAAAAATAAAAAAAATAATATATTAACAAAATTAATAAACTTTTTATTTAGAGAAAATAAATTGCATAAAACATTTTTTCAATTTTTTTGAATAATATAATTATTGTTAGTTTTTTTAGAAAAATATAGATCCCAGATATGGACACCAGTTTTTTTATGATATTATGATTGGATAAATCATCAAAAAAATCACACGCTTCTTGTATAAATTCTATTTACATTGAGGAAATTGGAATGTTTATATAATTTACTTCGCAAAATTCATAAACTAGTTTAGAAGGGATAATTAAGTGTCTGTGTAAGAAATGTGATATTAGGAGATTTGAAACATTTGATCATGTTGGGGTTCAACTATTGGGTTTTGTTTTTTTTGGAAATATTATGTTTTTTTGGTATCAGCATGGTGAACTAAATTTATAAGAAATCAATAATTTTTTGGTTTTAGATTTATAAAAGTTTTATAATTTTATATATGAGGTTGTTTATAATATCTTGAACCCAACACATTGGCTTGAGATGGACCTACATTCCACTAACCTTACGCGCATTCCCCTAATACCAAAGGCTAAAAATTATTAACAAGGGTTTACCACATCGTTGGGGGATGATTTACCCTTATATGGTATATAACTTATAGAAAAAATTATATCACTCTAATATAAACCTAATTCATAAATAAAATAGGACCAAACTATCACACATGAACCATCAAAATTATTGGACACACAGAACATACATAAATAATAAATCCAAGTAAGACTACAAGAATAAAAATTAGTAAAAGAACAAAGTGCTAATGTGACACATTCCCATGCTATATATGATCAGTACCTATAAGATCCTAGATCCATACCTAATGTTTACCATCATTATACACTCCTCTAAGAAGGGTAAATTCTCCCATTACCTTCATTACACCAAAAAACGTCATCATATGCACCAAGATGCATATATTGGGGGAGTATAGAAACCCAATAAGAAATCCCTCAAAGACTTCTCACACACACCACTAAAGAAAAAACAAGTTATCCCACATTTTATAAAATATGTTTTAAGTATAACACTAATAATAATTTCTAGAGAAACCATGTATGTCACTCACATTAAAAATATAACTTTTTTCAAAATCATTATTTTATTAATCAAATACATACCACAACTCTAACACCCAATCCTAGTATACACACAACCATGAAAACTCGCATGATCGTTTCCTGGACCAAATGCATGCTTCATCTAGTTAGACTACCAAATGGACCAAACTAATGAGTGTAACCCCATTCCTTTAGACCCAACTCACCATTGGGTGGAGTAAACCAATGTGCCCTAGTTTTAACATGACATCCATGTATAAACCAACAAGTCCACATTCAATGTATTATGAATTCACAACAAAATATTAAATCCAAGGTGCACCAATTTCATCCAAACATCTAGGTGTAAATTTGTAATCCCAAATTCGAAACCCATTATGATCCCACACAAAAACCCACTATTTTTCAAGAACCCACACCAAAACCCCAATCCACATTCATCATGAACCCACAAATAATTTATTATGAGGGTGGGTTTTTTGGATGTTGCATTAAAAATGGTGGTTTTTGGTGTTTCTTCATTATAAATATGGATTTGGGGCATTATGGATTCATAAATGTTTATTTTTTTAGAAATTAGTTCACTTTGGATTACATGGGTTGGTGTGTGTTCATATTGTATTGAGTGTGGAATCATTGCTCCAGTCATGGATTCTATGATAATACATGGGCACAATAGGTTACTAAAAAAATGATAACTTTAGTATTAAGGAATGAGGACCTGCTTGTAGGTTTTCTCCGTTCTGGGATATCTTCTTGATGGCGATGCAATGGGTTCATAAAATTGGTTTGTAAGATAGCATGAGTGTTTTCATAAATGACTTCGGTGTGTGATTTTTTGGTGTGGATTGATTTAGAGAAATCACAAGTTAAAAGAAAGTTGAATTATTGGTGTCAGTGACTTATATGGATTCTCTAACCATTGTTGTTTTTGTTACACTTCTCTATTATTTTATAAAATGTAGGTCAACTTTTTTTTGTTTATTTCTATTTATGAGAAGTATTTGGGTAATTTCCAACTGGGATTGTATACTAACCCCAACATATAGATTTGTTGCGTATACATACATTGTTCAAAATGATGTAGGTAAGGAGGGACATATTACCTTTTAGATAATTTAATTAGTATTGAGGACCATAAGGATGGAGCTGGTAGCATAGAAGTACAAGTCTTATGGAGCATGGGATCATGCCACATTAGAACTTTGTTCTTCTATTGAATCATGATCGTTGAGTATCACTTGGTCATATTATTTTTCTATATGTTATGTCTCTAATCATTTATAAATTTTGTATATGAGATTTTTTTCTGCTTTTATTCATCTATCTTGTGTAGATTATGACGCTATCATTTATTACAATGGTTTGTATATTATCTATGAGTAAATCATTCCCGAATTATGTTATATACCCTTCTAATTAATTTCCATTTTTTAGGGGATTCAAATAAGGTTAGTGGAATTATGGTTGTTCACTAGAAAATGGTTTAGGGTAAGGATGTTAAATTATTGACCCCTATTTTAAATAATTATAAACTCATAATGATAATAAAAATTTGGAATTGTAATTATTTAATTTTTTTGTTATGTTGAAATCTAATAAGGTGGCCATATATCATGGATACATGATAATAAAAATTAAAGCTATTTAATGTTTTTCCTATTGAATAAAATTTTAGAATGCCAAATAGTTTCTTTGATCAAATATTTTTTTAGTTAAATCATTATTTCTTATGTGAAATACACTATCAAAAAAATTCAATGAAATAAATTAATTAGTCCATAATTTGGATATTATTTATCATAAGATCCATGCATGTTCAAGTGATTTGATTTTATATAATATTTAATATTGGTAATTAGTTAACATTATGTTATGTGGAAAATTTTACTACAAATAGGTAAAATAAGAAAGATCTATTTTTTTTTGCAATTAAATAGTTGATGTTTTTTTGGATTGCAAATAGATTAGAACATTTATTTTTGTCACATAACATATTTACCTTGATGACATGGCATAGATCCATTATTTATATAAGTAGAATAAAAAATCATCATTATGATTGTGATTTATGGAAATAATTTAATTGGGTTTATTCATATTTTTTATTTTAACCTCATAGCACATAGTTAGGAATTTCTACGGCTTGTTTATGCCCATTTGGTGCTTACAATAGTAAATATTCTTGTCAGACTATTTTCATAATTTCATAAAACATAAATCATTCTTTGTTGATAAAGGAAAAATATATCAATTTTTACAACTAGAAGATGGGCCTACGACCATGGTTTGACAGCCATAGTTTTCAAAACCATTGATATAATGCATCCTACTACCATAGTTAGTGTTAAACTGTAGACATATGTCACCTTAGGTTAGCCTATAACCATGGATTTTAGAAACTGTAGCTATAGGTTCACCTAAAACCCCTGTTAAGTGATACTATGGTGGTGTGGGATGTGGGAACCTCATGAATTTGGAAGCAACTACCAAAATTATGTGGTCAATTAATGGGAAAGGCATATTGGAACAATTTTGGAAAACTAGTCTGGTAGAGCTGGGTATAGTCACAATTTTAAAAAACCATGGAAATATGCCTCCCTAGAAAAACATATGGCCATATTTTTAGAAAATTATTTCAATATGTCTCCTAGGAATTCCCTATGTCTATGGTTTTACAAAATCTTTTAAATTGGACTTATTGAAAAAGCTTATAGCCATAGTTTTAAAAAACTGTGGCTATAGACCTTCAGTCAAAATATAAATTTCCATTTATAGAGAACCATAAAAGTTATAATCATATATATATATATATATACATATATTATGTGTTAGTGTAGTGTTAAATCCTTGGAAGTATTCAATAAAATGTTGCAAGATCAAAACTCGGTGGTTTAATTTAATTATTCATAGGCTATGGCCATGGTTTAGTGAAATGTGGAAATATGTATCATTCACATGTGGTGTATAGATTATGAATATAGTCTATGTGGATCATGTATATATAAAACTCAAGGCCACTATTTACTAAATCGTGGCAATATGTACCATTGTTGTATGGTGCGTAACCCCTTGACACAGTCGACGTGGACTATGTTCATAGCGCACCTGAGGCCACTATCAAAAAATTTAGTCTTATCCTAGGCCCTATGGAAATTGTGATAGGGTCAAAGTTCTATGTAAACTATGGCCATATGTTATTTCCATGGTTTCTAGGCCTATTTTATTGTTTAAAATCATGTAAATAGGGTGATTTATTAGTTGTGTTTATGTTATTAATTCCAGAACATCTAAAAAAGTAATATCAATGTTTATTTTAATATAGTAATTGGTGAGTTGATTTTACTATGGAGTGATGGTATAACTAAATAATATATAGATTCAATACAAAATTTTATAATAAATGTTATGTTAATATTGAAAATTAGTGACTTTTTAGAGCATCGTTTATTATTTTAATAAAGTAAACATGGTATAAAGTCCTCTCCATACTACTTGGTGGACTATAAATAATTTATGATTATTAGTGGATGAAAACATTTATTACTATAATTAAAGATTTCTACCTATAGATCAACCTTTATAAAGGAATAAAAATAATTTTAGAAAATGTATAACTATAATAGATTAAAAAATAGCAGTGATCATAGGTATTTAAGAAAAATATATCACCTCTTCTTTTCCACATATTACTTTTGTACCAACTATGAAAAAATAAAAAAATATGCAGCTTTCGAAGAGATCAGAATTGGATAGAAATAAGATTTTTTTGGATCTACTATATTGTTATGATTTATTAGTCCATCACAGGCTTGATGTACTAAAAATTGAGATGAATTATTTTGATAACATATTATATACCATGTTGTACAAACATGAAAAGTATAAGGATACTATAAAATCATGGATAGATCTATCGCAAAATTTTAGGTGTTCCAAACTTGATTTATTTTAAAATTATATATCTCGAAATTTAATGAATCCAAAAGTATCTTATGCACATTATAATGAAATTCAATTATTAAATTATTATTGGATTTTATATTTGAATTTACCATATAATTTTGATTCTAGTTTGTTTCACTATATAAAAAATAATCCTTTTACCATGTTAAAAATTTATTACTATCATTTAATAATGGATCAAAATTTTCATTGGTCTTATAGGGTTATTGATTTATTTGATTTCAGATGTGTTTAATAAAATATCATATTATTTCCAAGACACTTGTGCAGAAACAATATACCATGTCACACTAATTACTCTATAACAAGATGTCATTCTAATTTTTAAAAAAATTTGAAAAAATATATCCATCATCATTCTTTAATTTAATTGAAAATTCAATATTTTATTTTTCATATGAATAAATATGTCTAGGTATAATAAATGTTTTATGGATAGACCCATATTATATATGTATTAAAATATAATAGAATAAGGTATGTAACAAAGCATTAGTTGAAGGGTAAGTTACAAAAGCACACTTCTAAGAGATCATTAAAAATTACTAATCTTATTAGTTTTAATTTGAATATCCATAAAAACATAATAAAATGGGTCATAATTAAACAAATGTTGATTATTTTACGAATAATCTATTATCTATATTTAATTACTCCAAGATTTTTTTGGTAGTGATCTTGAATGATGTATTTTAGATGATGAATAAAATAAATCCTATACATATATCATGCTCAATTGTGATGAAATGAAACTATTTTTGAAATTAATATAAAGTTTAAATATATTTTCTAAAATTAAAAATAATTTAATTTTTTTCTAGATTATTTGATGATCAGATAAATAATATAATCACATTAATTATCCAAGTTTCTCTTGAAGAACATCAATAATGTAATTTTTCATACTATTTTTATAGAATGATAAGTTAAATTATTTATGATCAAACATATGAATTACATTTTTTTATTTCACCCATTATCATTTATTTATTATTATTTCTTGTATCAGAACATAAAAATAAAATAGATAGTTAATTATATGCATTGGGTAACCTAACATCTGAATTGGTAAAATTTTATAATTTTTATGTGGTCAAGGGATTTCAATTTCATACACACACATATGATAGATTAAAATAATCAACAAAGAGTTGTGTTTATTTAAAAGGAATCAACCACAATGAAAGTGATGTTGACTTGTAAGGAATTGTAAAACCCTAGTCTGAATCACTGGGTTTGATCCATATTTCTACATAGCCTAATGCATGCCTCCTCATATACATGAGGTTTTTAAATCATAGTGTTGGTCCAATTACTACCAATGGGGAGACTATAACCTATGTATCAATAAATAAAATATTAAACAATAACACATAGAAATAAGTAAAAACTGTTAAAACATAAGGAATGTAATTTATATCAAGTAATAAAGAATAATAAACAAAGAAACCTTAATGAGGCTGGACAAACAAGAGTTTGAGAAAGATAGATAGGTAAATAAAACACTTAACATCACTATAGAGTCCATCCTGGTACCTCTTTTGATCATTATGGTCATCTCATAGATCCCTTTGATTGGGATATTCCATTTCATATATCCTTGATTGTGAAGTCTTCATGAAGATTGAGATGTTCCTATAGGGTGGGAGTATAAACCCAGTAGGACACCACCAATTTTTCCATAACATGAGTGAACATGTATAAGAGTGTGTTATATGATAGTAAATAAATGTTAAAGAAACAAAATAAAATCATGTTCTAAGTGGTCATACACTGACCAAGCCACTAGAAACCTGTGGTTCTACATGCTTCTTCTCTATATTGGAGACATATTCTTAAAAGGATTTTTAAACTAGATTCAATGAAAAGGTCACCACATGTACTTCACAAAATTCACAAGGCTAAAGTGTATCAGATCATACTACACAAGGACATCATGTCTTGTCACTTTTATAGGCTATTAAAGAAGCTCACCACATTCCTACAGCTCCCCAAGTTAGTAAATAAGGATATAGTGTCCTAGAATAGTGTCCTGGTTCCAATCAATGAAGACTATCTTTCCCACTATCGCCTCTTAGTCCAGATAAAACAATACCATCATGCACCAAGATTAGGTCACAAGGTCACCATGCCCCATTATCCAACTATGTCTAGATATCATGTCACATGAATTGTTTTAAAACCCTCCCCACTAGTTCCACGGATACATGATGGGTCTAACATTCCCTTTGGTTCCATGTAGAGAATAACAATAACACCGCATATAAAAAATAAAAAACGTGGAAATAGTTTCATCACATCAGTCACATATATCTAAAGTAATAGCACAATAATAAGGTAATAATATTCAAACACACACACAAGTGATGCGATGAAGACAAAAATAGCCAAATACACACACAAGTGATCAAACTCAAATATGAGTCACACAGGTTACACATGCACACACATGTGATCAAACATCAATCATGGTATCATTGGATACACACACCAATACATATGATCAAACTCATTCATTTTATGAGAATATAAAAACACAGTGTCATTTTAATCCAATAATCATATATAGGGCCTCAGCATTGTATATATCTTCCTACCATAAGCATTTCATTGTCAACATCATGGTTCACAAAGAGATTTTTCACCTAAACCATGTTCACACAGAAACCAAAAAAATATTCCATGATTGGAGATCCAAGATCCAATTCCAATATAACATGACA
Organism: Viscum album; assembly: GCA_963277665.1. Lineage (NCBI taxonomy): Eukaryota > Viridiplantae > Streptophyta > Magnoliopsida > Santalales > Viscaceae > Viscum > Viscum album. The sequence goes on from OY728150.1 coordinate 1,969,001,511, forward strand.
TAGTACTAGAATGAGACTTAATAAGTAAGAATCTAGCGGGTAGGTGACACAATTACACAATATTAAAAATCTTCAATGGTAGTCATCAGATGAAATTGAAGGAAAAATAGCTCACCATTATATAGGGACAATAGAAGAGATGAAAGGCTATCACAAATAAAATTTACATAAGAGTAACATCCACCTTTCAAGGATCAATTTATATCAAGTTCAGGAAAATAGAATCAAGGAGAACCAATCTCCAAAGGTAATAACTATAGTAAGAAATTTCATGAGAAACCTTTCCCTAAAATGTCAGAAACCTGTAAGAAAATAATCGAGATCGAAAAAATCAATAAGGAGAGGAGTTTTGATCAATTAATATAGGTGATAAAAGAATTAGAACTACATTCAAGGCCCCACATACGAGACTCTCTTGTTTCCCCTTTGAAATAGAAGATATCTGAGGAATAATTTGTTTATTTTGGTTATCTCAAAGAATATTATGACGTCACTATGGAATCCACAATGACCTGCAATATGGTTGTGGTGTTCTTGAGTTAACTGAGGAAAAAAGGCCATCCCCATGGAATTTATCCAAAACAAAGGCGAATTTCCCTGACCACCACCACGAGTGTGATGAGGTCATCCAAGTCATGGACCATAAAAACCTTCCCCCTATGCCCATTCTCAGTAATTACCATTTTCTGATTTTTCACAAGGCTCACCAAGGACCACCACAAATTGCACCCTGAGTGCGGTGTATCCGTTTTTGGAATAAAATTATCTAAAACCAATTTTTATTCTTCCAAAAACCATTAAAACCTTCTATACTGAAGTTTTAACCATCATGAGGCCCAAAAACACAACTTAAGATATTTCATAATGTATATTAACATATCAAATGAAAATGAGGGTGTTACAATTCTCCACATATAATCAATTCCCATCCTCAAGAAGCATATATAATGGTATTAATCAAACAAAATAGACCATTGAGGTCAAATATCACACTCTATTTCAAAAATTTCCTACTATATCTATCTATTATGCAACAAAACTCGAACAAATGGCCCCATCATCCCCTACAAAACCATCTCTCTTAATTTTATGATCTATACGGAGAGACCCACAGAATTTGAATCTAGTTCTGACTCAACATATGATGATTTTATCACATGAGAAGGATCAAGAAGATGCCTCTGAATCTATGAAACATGGAACACATCATGCAAGACTCCATAACTTTAATGAAGGTATTATCGATAAGACACTACTCTAATAAATTCGTTGATCTCTAATGATACAAAAAACCATGGAACTAACTTCCACTGGTTCCAAAAATAGAGATTCCCCAATAGGGGAGACACCCATAAGAAAACTCGACCATTAATAAAAATCTCCAAAGTCTATCTCCTCTAGTCGATATATGATCACTACATACTTTGAGTGGTAACCAAATACTTCCGGGTCAATTACACTCTCTCAATGGTCTATTGCACTGTACTTAGCCCAACAATTATTGCCACACCAACATCGATTCAACATAATGATTAGTGGCACGTTGAACCATAGAGAACTAAAAGAGCACTGTCGTGGGAACCCTCATATGATTAGCATGATTTTGGGGTACTTAAGTGCAGCAGAGTGGCTGACTAAGGTCGTCTCTCAAAAGAGGAAGTGAATTAAAACAACTTTTTAGAGGTATTCTAGAAATAAAATAAAAGAGAATAAAAACACTAATTAAAAGGATGAGGGTTGGTTATAGTTTATAAATCTAGAAGATGTTTTATGGAAGAAAATTGTATTTTTTTGTTTTTAGTTTTGAAATGAATTTCGATTAAAATGTCACAACAAGAAGATGTTTTTTTAGAAAATATTTTAAAGACATAATCGATCTAACTATACCTCTTATTTTAATTATTAATAATTATAATTTAAATCAATATCCACTTAATTATTATCCCTTAATTTTTTAACCCTTTAACCCTATAAAAGTAAACATAACCACAATGATGGAATTACTTAAACCCTAGCCTAGCTTCGGAACACTCAATCGCAGCACCCTACATTGATTGTTGTTATAAGGTTAGCTTATGGTCAGTGGTTAATTAGAGCACATATACATTCTGGAAATGAGGATGAATTGTGTTTAGAAATTATATTTTAACTCTACAAATTTATCATGTGTGGTCTTATATTGCCGATTAAGATCACACTCTCACAATTTACACAAAAACTCAACCTTGTGTGTTTTTTTGTTAATTGTTAAATTCATTGGTTAGTTTCTTACAATTTAAAAACACAATTAGTGGATAATATTAAGTGAATTACAGTATCTCAATGATTCAAAATAATTAAATGAAGAGGGTAGAAGATAGATCAATCACTAAAAACTACTCCTTCTTGGGTGGTGTGGTCATCGTGGAGAAGTTTTTAATGAGAAAAGGATTGAAAGGGTAGAAACCAATATTGTCTCCACTCTTGATTCTAACCCAATTAAGAAGATTAAGAGAAGAAGGAAAGGGAAAAATATAGAAGATTATTTGAAGAAAAATTCAAGATACAAACATGAAAGAAAAGAAATACAAAGAGGAGGTGGGAGAGGAGAACCTTTTTGGAAGAGAGGTTTACAAAAAGCCTTACTTCTTCCAAGAGTTGTGAGGGGCTCCCAAGAGTCCCCCTTTCGGCCACACCTTCCCAAATCCTCGAACAGCCCTCTAAAAAAGTGAAAACCACATTAAATAGAGTTTGTGAGGGCTAGGGTTACATAACTTTTTAAGTGTGAAATGAAAAAATCTGCCAAATATTTTATTCCAAGTTTCACCGCATAGTTGACCACCAAAACGCGTGCATTGGCCGGCCTTCTAGAAGTATGATTTGTGAAAAATCATGTCCCCGAGGTTTACTCAAAATTTGGGCTCAATCCAAGCCTTTATGAAGAAGATATGGCCCAAATACATAACCCATTTCCATTCTGCCGAGTCCAGCCCACCATTGAATTAATGGACCATTTACTCCATCCAAATTCACTCTTTAGCTCTAGTGTCCTGAATAAAAGTTGTAGAAAATTAAGTTAGGAACACTGTTAAAAAATATTAAGTTCAAATAAAAATTATTAAAATATTCATATTCACAATAGTACAGTACATTTTAAAAGGTTAAAACATGAATTTTCATCAAATTTTCAAATGAATGATCTACTCCCAAATATTTCATAAATGAATATATTTATCCCAATGGGAAGAAATTATATCAATTATTATCAATAAAATATTCAAAAAATAGTGTTTTATCAACTCCCCCACACATACCCTTTTTCACTCCTGGGCAAAACCTCATATCAAGTAAACATCAATATCAAATCAAAACCAATTTTAAAACACATATCCTTGAGATCAAACAATTACACACTAAGAAACAAAAGATATCAGCCTCATAAAAAACCATTATTTCAAGTTCTTCATTTATATTATTCAATATAATTACACTTTATTTATACTCCCATGCACAAAACACTCACCTCAATTGAATTTTCTCTTATCACACAAATGTCAATGTTTTTTGCAATGTCTTTCTCATCCAAACTCATACAAGGGTCACCATAGGCTTGATTAATTCCTACATCACTACCCAATGTGAGTCAAGGTAATATGTTTATCATGATGACTTTACAGGGTTGTTCTGTGGCTTTCGTTTGGTAGGATTTAGATGTGAAAAATTCTGAGGCGGAATGAGGAGGGCTTGACTCTTTTGAAGCAAAATTGCATTAATCTAATTTTCACTTAAATATGGTCTCCTACTCAATCCCCATAGTATCAATTCAGCTCCATCATCATGAAAATTAATGGAAATTTTACACCATTCATCATTCCAGCATAAAAAATTTCAATCTTCTCAAACATGATTTTCTTGAAAGCTCCAGATAGGCACAACTTTCTAGCTCTATTAGAAGCTCCAGAAAAGGCACAACTTCACCTGTCATGAAAGCTCCAGAAAAGGCAGATCTTTCAAAATAATGATTTTCTTCAATAGAAAACACATATCTTCATAATTTAATTTTGCACCCAACGAATCACAGAATGTGGTAGCACAACAAAAAATAGCTTCCCCCACACTTAAGCTCAACTATATTATGCAATTTCACTTCAAGAGTTGGTTAGATAGGGAAAATTGGCTTGTAATGTGGCTAACCTAACAGGATGTGCATGGATTCTAAGGGATACAAGGATTAAATTTTCAAGGTAGGCCATTATAAAAAATAATTCTTTGAAATAGGGGCTTTAATACCAAACAAATGACTCAATAATTTAAACATAAGTACCTCAAACCCTCATTTTTTGACAGAAATAAATCAAATTCTGGTTAAATCAAGCATGGTTTGGTTCTCTCAATAAGTGAGGTGAATGTAATGAATATGAAAATAATGGTTTAGAAGCTTCACAGGAAAGTGGTTTCAAATATAAAGACAGTGAGATGTGGCATGTGATTCAAAATTCAATGTACTTTTCATGAAATTACTAAATATTTGAACTTGAAACAAAGTCATTTTCAGCATTCATTTATGCTCAGTTTCATAGGATAAATTGTTTCACTCATTGATATGCATTACAAAATTATGATGAAAATAATTTCAGCTAAAAATTTCAAAAACACAAAGAAAATTAAAAAATAAACACACCAAATATGAAAAACAGACAATTTTTTTTGTTTTTCTTTTTTTAAACAAGAAAACAATTTAAATTACTAAAATAAAATGTTCCCTCCACCACACATAAAATATTTCATTGTACTAAATGTGAACCCACGAGATGATATATGCACATGAAATAGAGAATTTTTAAATAGGAAAAATAATATAAATGTGAAAGGGTTAGGAACAGCCTGATGTGCTCAAGTGATGATGAGGCCATGCCGTGTGATAAAATCGACTACATTAGTAGGAAGTCCCTCAATGTATCTCTTAAAACATTTCCCATTGACTATAAAATTCCTTCCAATGTCCTCTTGTGTGATATCCACTACACCATAAGGAAAAACATTAGATACAATATAAGGACCTAAACATCTGGAACGCAACATACCAGACATCAGCTTCAATTAAGAACTGTAGAGAAGGACTTTATATCCAACATGAAACTCCTTTTGTTGGATCATTCAATCATGAGCTGATTTTGATTTTTCCTTATAGATCCTTGAGTTCTCATATAATGACAATCAAATCTCCTCAAGCTCTTGAATTTTCAGCGTCCTTTGGATTCCAGCTTGGGCCAAATCCATGTTGCATTTCTTTGTATCCCAATAATCCCGATGCTTAACTTCCATGGGGAGATGACATGATTTCCCAAAAAAAATCCTAAACTGGGACATACCAATGGGTTTCTGGTATGATGTCCTATCATCCCACAATGCATCATCCAAGCTCTTTCTCCAATCCTTCCTATTTGGATGCACGATTTTCTCTAAAATATGTTTCAACTCACGATTTGAAACCTCATCCTAGACATTTGTTTGGGGATGGTATGGTTTTGATGTTTTGTGTGTCACCCCATAATTTCGAAGGAGGGAAGAAAAATTCCTATTGCAAAAGTGTATCCCTTGGTAACTGATGATGGCCTTTGGTACTCCAAACCTGTAGAAAATTTGAGCCTTGACAAAATCCACTACAAAATGAGAATCATCAGTCCTGGTGGCCATGGCCTCCACCCATTTACTCACAAAATCGATAGAAACAATGATATACAAGAAACCAAATGAACTAGGAAAAGGTCCCATAAAATCAATTCCCCAAACATCAAAAATATCACAGAATAAAATGGGATGTGTTAGGTTTCCAGGGCCCACAGCGGAAGCCAGTGGGCCGGGGATTTTAAAATTTTCATCGGTGGAATGACAGAACTTGTCATCGCCGACAATCCGAGCCCGGGAGAGGTCTGAGGATCTTGTGTAGATAGTAGGATCACAAAAAATAAAAAAGTAAATGTACCCGTTTCAAATCTGAAGGCGCGATCGACTACTGCTAGACGATGGCGATCGTCGCTTGAAGGATCCAAAGCAGGATCCCTCTAGATCATCCACTTACGCACCAAAAATCTACAGGAATGTCGATTGTTGAACTCTAGGTGCTATCATAACTATTCAATGATATCTTCGATGTCCCGACGATCACCGCATCGTTGATCTTGTGATTCGTGATGAGGAACTTGATCCGAGCTCTTGGATCATCAGTTTCTCTCTCTAGGAAGAGGGAGGAGAGATAGGCTCTCAATTTTTCATTCCATAAATGAATGAATAGTGATATGCCCTTCAAAGAGAGAGAGACTTCTCTATTATTTATAGATACAATGATAAATACCCGGTGGGGTTCCCCGACCCCCGTTAAAAACAACGTTCTCTAAATAAATAATTTCAACGAACTAAACTGCGCTAATATTATTTAATATTTTATCACACACTTGTAATATATATATATATATAATATATTGCGTGATAAAACCGAGCCATTTAATTCGACTCACTTTCCTTCTTAAGGTTAAACAAACCGTGAATACTAAATAATATTCGTTCGATTAATAATTTCTTGTATTTACTAATGTTTTCAATACATTAAATAAATTCAATCCCAAATATTTGTAACTTGAATATTAATGAATTTATTTAATTCATTTGGTGATCGACAACTTGGAAAATGATCGGACCCCGTAGTGGGGTCCACTATGTCCATATACCTATTCAACCAAATAGGGTGGATTCTTGAATACGCTATTGTGTGTGACCCACTAGGCCCTTATCATTATAGTAGTGAATAAAATCCACAAACCAAGAATGGAGTCTATGTCATGTCCCCCTACCACCAAAGATTCCCTTCCTGAGATGGCAATGGTGAAAGGGATATAATGACCCCTGAGTCCCGCCTCCAGTAGGCCCCGGGTTAGTGACTAGTACCAAGGGTATGAGTTTTCACAAATATGGGAGGCATTACCCTTTTATTGTTTTAAGATCAGGAAATAGGAAAAGTTAACCACCAAAAAGGAAAAGAACAATTGTGTTTAAATAAACTCAAACCAATCCCACATGCATGTTTAAATAGTTCTGAAAAAAAGTATTAGTAAAAGAAAGCTCAAAAGTACAACACCAAAAGAAAACAAGAGTACAACAACTGCAACAACTCCAACTGTCCGACTAGTAGGGTCCCGCACGGCCCTGGAAGTCCTCTTGGAAACCTGAAAGTAAACGTAGGGTGAGAATACAAGTATACTCAGCAGGGAAACCTAAATCTCTCGTGCACAAGTGGGGAGACATCCAAATGTCCCGTGAGAACAACAGAAGAAACCCAGCAATGAATTTTATCCACCCCACCGAACCGGCCAAATTCACCAAAAACATAATCACCATAGGTAGTAGTATATAAGAACAAGAGTATTGGGTACCCCGCACCATTTCCCTTTAGTTAGCTGCTCTTCCTAATGGAGAACGTCCTGACACTGCCACACTCTCCCCGCCCGCACACACCTGGGCCTCACAACCACGTATCTCGCCCGCACACACTTGGGCCTTATACTGAAAATTATTGGGAAATAGTAAAACCTTCCTGAAGAGTCTTGGGCTAGAACCACCCCAATCGAAACCTACCTGAAGGGTCTTAGGTGTAAGGTCGCCTCAAGCCATCACATCCTAGGGAAGAAGGAGCAGGAAGGAGCTAGTAACTATGGGAAAAACACCCTCTCCCATGAAATGGGAGTGTTCGACCCTAAGTGATCAACATGGGTGGGGTGCGATAAAACACAAAAGATACAGATATATATATGTATACCAAACACACAACCCAACCGATGGCTTCTAAACAGAGAAAATGAGCATGTGCCTCAGCACTGCTACTACGAAGCATGAATACAAGAAACAACCCCAACCCCATTTAGTTTTCCATATTTCAGCAGAATTAGTTTATTAGTTCCTTAACTTCTGGGCAACTATCCACAACCAACCCCATCGAACATTCGTAAAACATATCTATGCCATCCACAAATCAAGATAGGAAAACACATGTAGCACAACAAATCCCTTATTATCAACCAACCAACGCATTTATTATTAATCCCATTCCATTTCCATGACACACCATTCATTAACTCTTCCACTTATTATTTATTATTCACAACCCATATCCCATTCACATTCAGAACCATCCCTGCAGCCTCGCTGCCAACTTCCAAAACCACAACTGCATCGGACATCATTATCCCTTTAATACCATTTATCATATCCCCACTGCCCATCACAAACATAGCATTCACACCAACCCACAACCATGCCAACCATAGCCCCACTGCTCACCCAATCCACAAAAAGCCACAAAACACCCCCATCGCATGCCACGTATCCAAGCCAACACCCACATGTTCATTTTTCCATTTTGTTCAACCGGGGTGATCACACAAGGGTTCCAGATTTTAATTAGCCAACTTTATGTGATTAACCAAATTCCACATTCCACAAGGTTCCATTCACAAAAACATTCTAGATGATGGGGAAACATTTAATTGCGCAAGAAAAGGCCCCCAACGACTGTGATTTTCAATATGCATAATCCTATTCAATTAATAACATATCAATAAGGTAAACAAAGGTAAACATAACAACTTTCCCATCCTCGTTATTTAACCAGTTAATATCTTTATTTAATGGTTCAACTGTTTTTCATACAAAAGTATACCCACCCCGCATAATGCACAAATTAGTGAGATGAAGGTAAGATCCCTACCTCAACAGGTTCCGATCGCAAATGCTCCCTCAGATCAACCTTAGAAGATGTCTTTCGACGTCCGTCACTTCTGTTGGGTCCCGAAAATACCTCCTCGGGTGGAAGTCATAAGGGAAATGATGAAGGAAAGACAAGAAATCCAAGCTCGGATGTTCCGCCTCGTCGTTACGATCCCGTGCCTGCTGACGGATCGTAAATCAGAACTCAGACAAAGAAGTTATGGAAGAAAGAGCATCCGAGTCTCTTGGGAGAACTCTGCTCAGAGGAAAGGGGAGGAGAGGGGTGAGTTGAAAAGGAGGTGGGGACCCCTCCTTTTATATGCAATAAAAGAAAAAGTACACGACGTGTACTTTATGGTACATGGTGTGTACTTGGTTATTTCATACGGTCTCCACGCGGCTTCCATCACGGATCTGTGACCATTGACTTTTCAACACACGGTTTGAGGGTAAAACATACGCGGGGAAGGACTACACAACATGTAGTTTGGACACACGACATGTACTCATTTATTTCACATGGCTCCAACACGGCACACGGCCGTCGACTAGTCAACACCTGGTAACACGTACGCGGGGAGAGACTAAACAGAATGTAGTATTGGACACACAGTGTGTACCAATTTATCTTACACGACAAGGACACGGCCTTAAACACGGGGTATACTCGCCAAGGGGGTACATGGAGTGTACTCAAACTACACGACGTGTAGTTTCAAAATTCTAGAAAGTGTGGGAAAAGTCCATCTTACCATCTAGAACACTTCGTGGCCTTCTTTTGACAAAGGAATGAGCCAGAGAGGTCCGGGCCATTAAATCAAATATCTTTTAAAACATTCTCATCCTTGAGAAAAAAACCAACCCCGAGGAATCCAACAAGATACCTCTTAGGGTTCTCGTTATAACTGGAACCCAACCAACAACCCTAATAATATGTGTTAGGAATTACTTCTCTTATGTTGAGATATTATCCGCTTTAGGCGGCACTGACTCACCTGCACGGGTTTAATCGCATCCTCATTAATGCGTCTTGATTAATAGTAGGGTTTTCCCCTTTCCCTACACATCCGGACATGCTACACACTTCCAGAGAACAAGGAAACAAAAGGTCTCAGAAACGACAAGCCAAGAATTCCATATATCAATGGTAGAGAGTACAACATCAACACAAAGCTCAGATGAACAAGGGAGAAAACTAGTCAAATAAACTCCGGGTACTGAGTGTGCATCTGGGCATCCTGCTCCCATGTGCTCTCCTCGAGGCCGCCATGCCTCCACAACACACGAACCGACGGAATGGTTCGTCCACGAAGCACCTTCTCTTTACGATCCTCGATTCTGACTGGTCATTCCTCGAAGGTCACATTGTCTCCCATATCTAATCCTCCCCAGTCGATATCATGAGAGTCGTCATGTAAGTACCGACGAAGCTGGGAGACATGGAATACATCATGAACCATATCCAACTGAGGTGGCAGGGCCAGCTGATATGCCACCTCATCGACTCGCCTCAGCACCTCAAAAGGTCTGACGAACCTAGGTGAGAGCTTTCCCCTTTTCCCAAACCTCTGCTGCCCTCATCGAGGGGAAACCTTCAAGAACACATGATCTCCCACCTCGAACTCCAAGGTCCTCCTCTGACGATCAGCATAAGACTTCTGTCGGTCTTGAGCCGCTTTCATCCTCTCACATACAAGATGGACTTTCTCTGTGGTGCTCTGCACTACCTCTGGCCCAAGAGCACCTGTCTCACCAACCTCTGCCCAACAAATGGGTGAACGACATGTTATTCCATACAAAGACTCAAACGGAGCCATGCCAACAGTAGAGTGGAAGTTGTTATTGTAGAAAAACTCTACTAAAGGCAACTGTTGTACCCATGATCCTACGAAATCCAGAACACATGCTCACAACATGTCCTCCAACGTATGGATAGTCCGCTCTATTTGCCCATTGGTCTGGGGGTGGAAAGCAGTGATAAGGCATAGCTGGGTGCCAAAAGCATGTTGTAACCCCCTCTAGGATTGTGAGGTAAACCGATTATCCTGATCTGAGACGATAGTCTTCAGGACACCATGTAACCGCACAACCTCGTCTACGTACCTCTGTGCTAAGGAACTCACCGGGCCTGACTCCTCAATTGCTAAGAAGTGAGCTGATTTCGTCACTCGATCCACCACTACCCAGATAGCATCATAACCACCCAGAGCTCTGGGTAGTCCTGTGACGAAGTCCATTGAGATGTCATCCCACTTCCACTCGGGGACATCTAAAGGATGCAACAAACCACTGGGAACACGGTGTTCAGCCTTCACTTTCTGACACACTAGGAATTTAGCCACAAACTCCGCCACTACCCGTTTCACCCCGGGCCACCAAAACTGTTCCCTCAGGCCTTGGTACATTTTTTAATCTTCTGGATGTACCTCCAAGGCTGAGCTATGGAACTCACAGAGAACTCCCTCACGCATTGTATCTGGGACAAACAACCTTCCATGGAGAAGCATCCGATGTCGGTTGTCCTTTGACCATCCTTCTGGTGCGTTCCCCTAATCGACACAATCCCGCATCACTTCCGCCTCGGAGTCCCCCCACTGAGACTCTTCCACCTGCTGCAACAAGGAGGACTGCACCGTCATCTAAAACAAACATCCTCTAACAGCTTCTACCCTGGCATCCATGTGCAAGGCAGCCAACTCTCCCATCTCCGTCCAAGCATCAGTGGATTCCCGAACCACTTCCTTATGCGACTTCCTGCTCAGGGCATCAGCCACAATGTTTCCCTTACCTTAAGTGTAAGAGATCTCAAAGTCATAGTCTTGGAGAAACTCAACCCATCTCCACTGCCGCAGGTTCAGGTCATGCTGGGAGAAGATATAACACATGCTCTTGTGATCTAAGAAGACCAAAAAGAGCTCCCCAAAGAGGTAATGTCGCCACAACGTCATTTCGAACAATACTGCTGCAAGCTCTAGGTCATGGGTGGAATAGTTACTCTCGTGAGGACGTAACTACCTAGACCCATAACAGATCACTCCCTTCTTCTGCATCAGCACGCACCCTGGACCAAGTCCAGAAGCATCAAAAAACACTTCATACAACAACCCTTCCTCTGGAAACCTCAGTACGAGAGCTCTGAACAACTTCTCATTCAGGTATTCAAAAGCCTTCTGGCATTTCTCGCTCCATAAGAAGACCAGGTTCTTCCTAGTCAAAGTTTTAAATGGAGAAACAACTCGAGAGAAGTCCGAAACTAACCTCCGATAGTAACCTGCTAACCCTAGGAAACTACAAACTTCTGTCATGCTCTTGGTTGTTGCCCAAGAAACAACTACCTCCACATTAGAAGGGTCCACTGACACTCCATGTTGAGAAACTACATGCCCAAGGAAGTGTACTTCTTGTGTCAAGAACATACACTTCAACAATTTCCAATAAATATGGTGGTGTCAAAGGAATTCCAAGACTTCCCTGAGATGATCAACATGCTTCTCCTCTGATCTTGAGTAGATTAGGATTTCATCGATAAACACAATGATGAACTTGTCCTGAAAATATCGGAAGAAAAAGTTCATAAGTCCCATGAACACAGCCGGTGCATTTGTAACTACAAACGACATCACTACAAACTCGAAGTGCCCATACCTGCACTTGAATGTTGTCTTCGAGATGTCACTATCCTTTACCCTCAGTTGATGATATCCAGATCGTAGATCAATCTTGGAAAACCAACCTGCTCCCCTCAATTGGTCAAAGATATCATCTATCCTTGGAATGGGGTAATGGTTCTTGACCGTTACCTAGTTCAACCTTCGGTAGTCTATGCATAGCTTGAGACCACCATCTGCCTTCTTCACGAACAAAACTGGAGCACCCCATAGTGATACACTGGGTTGAAAAAAACCCTTCTCCATCAGATCATCAATCTAAATCTGAAACTCCTGCAATTCTGAAGGTTCCATCCGATAAGGGTCCATCGAAATCAGACGGGCACCAGGCTATAAGTCTATACTGAACTCAACGTCACGTCGGGGGGGGGGGGGGGGGTAGAGTCAAAACCTCCTCCGGAAAAACATCGAGGAACTCCCAAACAATATCCGGGACATCCATCATCTCTGTATCAGCTGGAACCACTGATAAACTGCCTAACAAAGAAAGGAGAGGCTTCACATGCCGGCTTCCCACCTGATAGCTCCTCTCACCAACAAAAGATAGGTGCTTCTCATCCACGTCGGAGAACATGACTCTTCTCCCGAAGCAGTCGACAACGACACTAACAGAAAACTACCAGATGATGCCTAGGATGACATCATATGGATGCATCTGTAACAGAAGAAGGTCCCCACAAGATTGATGTGGTCCCAACATCATCCCACATCTCCGGAAAACACAAGATACGCTGGTCTGGCCTCCAACTGGTGTACTCAGCACCAGTGATATGGAAAGTCTCTCTACGTCTAGTCCCAAATCATGTGCTAGACCAGGTGCAACAAAGGAGTGCGAAGCTCCCAAATCGAAAAAAGCAGAAACAAGAGTGCTGAACAAACAAATCGTACATCGCACCACCTCTAGTCCTGCTGGAGCTTTCAACTCTGCTGAGTGCAACTATCCACACCCAGCACCTCTGCCTCTCTGATGTCGTCTACCTCCCCGACCACGCCTTGGTTGAGGTCCCTGAGGAGCACCCTAAGGTCGGCCTCCTCCCACAAAGTCTCCCCTCAGAGGAGCATGGTCCTGGTGATGCTGGAAGGGCCTCATTGGCAACTGGTGCTGCTGAGGTGGGTGCTGAACCTACTCACCTCCACCGTACTGAGCTTGGGTCGCTCACCAACTCTGAACGTGCTCGAAACCTCCACAAGAAAAACTCTTTGGTCATGGGCTCATGAAAAAGGGACGAGGACCCGATGATCTAAACTGGAACTACTAGGGCCTGCTCCCCCTGGCCTGAACCAAGAAGGTGTCATCGTAGGAGACCTACTACTGACTGCCTTCCCCTTCGACAACCCCGGCTAGATCCCCTCTCAGGGTGCACATCCCAGTGAGTGCATCATCTCTACAACCTCTGCCTTCTTCTGTACCGCCAAGTATGTCAGAAGGGTGAAGGGGGTGACAACATACTGGAGCGAAGGATGAAGCTCCTCCTCAAATCGTCTCGCCCGAGACTCCTCATCCGTAAAGAGATCTGGAGAAAAGCGCATGAGATCCTTGAACATGATCCCCAAATCTCGTATTTACATACTCCCCTACTGAAGGGAGAGTAACTCCTTCTGATTATCCACCTTGATCATGGAGGAAAGGAATTCATCTCGGAATTCCTTCTCAAATTCAGCCCATGGAACCTCTTCCTCTATCCTCTCTCTAAGGTAGAGCATCCACCATTGTCGCGTCGTGCCTCTCAGCTGACTGACTACTAGGGGAACCCAGTACTCCCTCGGAGCACAAATCAAGGTAAAAGTGATCCCTAGCTCCTCAAGCCACTCCTCCATCTTTGTATCCGAAGTACTACCCTCGTACTTCTTGAGGGTTTTCCATTGGAAAGAACATAGAGTCTTATGCCACTGGCTATCGTCATCCCCTCGGTCAATCCTCAACTGATCGACTGCCTGAATCTGCTGGGCCTCTGCCGTTTGAGCCACCCGGGGATGACGTCGAGGTGCCATAGCTGTACGGTAAACAATGATCGCCTAAGCCCAAGTATCAAGGAATTTCTCAAGGTTTCATTTTATCATTTTATTTCAATTTCTTTCACAGAACACCCAAATCAAGTAAAACACAATCAGGATGATGCATGTAACTTCCCTAGGGTGTTTACCCTGCAATCAATGTAGTCTCACTTGGTTGTTCTGTATGCTAAGAGTCCTTGCATCCGATCATGGGGGGCCTTAAAATCCTGTGTCCTAGCCGGTCTTCCCTGTCCTATGTCACGCACCAAGATTAACTAACACTGTTTCCCTAACATCCCATGGAATCCTCACTATGCCTAACTCCATACTCCAACCTATCTCTCAACCATCACCTCTGATACCATTCTTTCATGACTCCCTCCCACCAAAGATTACCCTCCTGAGCTGGCAATGGTGAAAGGGAGATAATGACCCCCAAGTCCCGCCTCCAGTAGGCCCCGGGTTGGCGACTATCACCAAGGGTATGAGTTTTCACAAATATGGGAGGAATTACCCTTTTATTATTTAATTATCGGGAAATAGGATAAGTCAACAACCAAAAAGGAAAAGAACAAGTGTATAGATATAAACCCAAACCAATCCCACATGCATGTTTAAATAGTTCTCAAATAAGGTACAAGTAAAAGAAAGCTCTAAAGTACAATACCAAAATAAAAAAAGAGTACAAAAACTGCAACAACTCCAACTATTCAACTAGTAGGGTCCCACACGGCCCTGGTAGTCCTCCTGGAAACCTGAATGTTAACGTAGGGTGAGCATACAAGTATACTCAGTAGGGAAACCTAAAGCTCCCGTGCACAAGTGGGGAGACATCCTAATGTCCTGTGAGAACAACAGAAGAAACCTAGCAAGGAATTCTATCCGCCCCACCTCACCGGCCACACTCACCAACAACACAATCACCACATGTAGTAGTATATAAGAACAAGAGTATTGGGTACCCCACACCATTTCCCTTTATTTAGCTGCTCTTCCTAACGGCGAACGTCCTGACGCTGCCACACTCTCCCCGCCAGCACACAGCTGGGCCTCCCAACCACGTTTCCTGCCCGCACACACCTGGGCCTCACAACCACGTATCCCGCCCACACACACCTGGGACTCACAACCACGTATCCCGCCTGCACACACTTGGGCCTCATCCTGATGATTCTTGGGAAACAGTAAAACCTGCCCGAAGATTCTTGGGCTAGAACCACCCCAATCGAAACCTACCTGAAGGGTCTTAGGTGTAAGGTCGCCTCAAGCCATCACAACCTCGGGAAGAAGGAGCAGGAAGGAGCTAGTAACTAAGGGAAAAACACCCTCTCCCATGAAATTGGAGTGTTCAGCACTAAGTGCTCAACATGGGTGGGGTGTGATAAAACACAAAAGATACAGATATATAAATGTATACCAAACACACAGACCAACCAATGGATTATAAACAGAGAAACTGAGCATGTGCCTCGGCACTGCTACTACGAAGCATGCATACAACAAACAACCCCAACCCCATTTAGTTTTCCATGTTTCAGCAGAATTAGTTTATTAGTTCCTTAACTACTGGGAAACTATCCACAACCAACCCCATCGATCGTTCGTAAAACATATCCCTGCCATCCACAAATCAAGTTAGGAAAACACAAGCAGCACAACAAATCCCATCTTGTCAACCAACCAACCCAGTGATTATTAATCCCGTTCCATTACCATGACCCACCATTCATTAACTCTTCCACTTTTTATTTATTATTCACAACCCATAGCACGTTCACATTCAAACCCATCCCTGCAGCCCCGCTGCCAACTACCAAAACCACAACTGCACCGTACATCATTATCCCATTAATACCATTTATCATAGCCCCACTACCCATCACAAACATAGAATTCACACCAAAGCACAACCAAGCCAACCATAGCCCCGCTGCTCACCCAATCCACCAAAACCCACAAAACACCCCATCGCATGCCATGTATCCAAGCCAACACCTACATGTTAATTATTCCATTTTGCTCAACCGGGTTGATCACACAAGGGTTCTAGATTTTAGTTATCCAACTTTAAGTGATTATCCAAATTCCATATTCCACAAGGTTCCATTCAAAAAAATGGTCTAGAAGATAGGGAAACATTTAATTGCGCAAGAAAAGGCCCCCAACGACCGTGATTTTTAGTAGGCATAAGCCTATTTAATTCATAACATATCAATAGGATAAAAAAAGGTAAACATAACAACTTTCCCATCCCCATTATTTAACTAGTAATTATCTTTATTTAATAGTTCAAATGTTTCTCATGAAAAAAAAAGTATACCCACCCCTCAGTATTAACAAATTAGGGAGATGAACGTAAGATCCCTACCTCAATAGGTTCGGATCGTAACTCTCCCATGGATCAACCTTATAAGACGTCTGTCGGCGTCTGTAACTTCTGTCGGGTCCCAGAAAAAACTCATCGGGTGGAAGTCAGAAGATAAAGGCCAAAGTAAAGACAACAGATCCAAGCTCGGATGTTCTGCCTCGTCGTTACGATCCCGTGGCCACTGACTGATTGTAAATCAGATCTCGGACGAAGAAGTTATGGAAGAAAGAGCCTTCGAGTCTCCTGGGAGAACTCTGCTCAGAGGAAAGGGGACGAGAGGGGTGAGTTGACAAGGAGGTGGGGACCCCTCCTTTTATAGGCGAGAAAATAAAAAGTACACGGTGTGTACTTTATGGTAGACGGCGTGTACCCGGTTATTTCACACGGTCTCCACGCGGCTTCCAACACAGCTCTGCGGCCGTTGACTGGTCAACACATGGTTAGAGGGTAACGCATACGCGAGGAAGGACTACACAGCGTGTAGTTTGGACACACGGCGTGTACTCATTTATTTCACACGGCTCTAACATGTCACACGACCGTTGACTGGTCAACACACGGTAATGCGTACGCGGGGAGAGACTACACGACATGTAGTATTGGATACACGACGTGTACCCATTTATCTCACACGGCAAGGACACGACCTTCAACACGGGGTATACCTGGAAAGGGGGTACACGACGTGTACTCAAACTACACGACGTGTAGTTTCAATATTCTGGAAAGTGTGGGAAAAGTCCATCTTACCCTCCAGAACACTTGGTGGCCTTCTTTTTACAAAGGAATGGGCTGGACAGGTCCATGCCATTTAAGTCTAGCAACTCATCATGACCCCTAAAGAGATAAGGATATTCATAGTAACGACTACCATCCTACGAACACTGACTGTGTACTATAGTCTCTTTGTCATTTAATATCTCACAAAGCAGGATGCACTCATGTGTCATCGTCCTTATCTTTCTTTATTATTTGTTGATATATCTGGATGGATTTAACTTTCTACTACTTTGGCCAAAGACTTATGAAGGCATCACCATCTTGATCAACCAGGCCTGAGATATACAACTTCCTAAACTTGGAAGCTACAAATCCATTATTGACCATTCAAACAATGTCATACCACCAATGATGCACCCAATACAAACTACCTTACCATGACATTACTGCCATGGTTTTCACCTTGTATCAAAGTACGTAATTAAATGATATGCATTGGTAATAGTCTCAAGTTAGGAGACCAATACACATTTCTGTAGATAGGAAAAACCAATGACACCCAAAACATGTGGTGTTCCTATTGGAAGGTCTGTCCTCATGATCTAACTACTAGAGATCACCCAGTGCGATCTTAATGAGAGAAAGCCTCAATGCTTATGAGCCCCCAACACCCGATAGTCAGACATCTACTATGTCTAGTCCGTAAGATTTATCTAGACTATAGAACATATATTTAAGATCAATGTCATTGTGTCTCGAGGTTATCATTATAGCCTAGGAACTTCTATAACCTCTTGACATGGAAATTAACCTTTGGACATTACCATTATTATAGTGGACGTAGAAAAATTCTTCACTATAATGGTAAGATATCATCATGCATATCCAACTGTACACATGATACGGTAATCAGAAGTACTACATAGTTGTGTCTAGGGCACGCACTATTTCAACACTCCCACTTGCACTAGAGCCAACTTGATAACTAAAATTGTTAGCTACTCACATGATAAATACTATGCTTCTGATGAGTAATGGCTTTAACTGTTGGGACTACCACTTTTTCGCTGCATGGCATATCTTCTATATGAGACCTCATATGCTTGAGTAAAACTTCTCAAGATAGGGTATCCCCGAGTGTATTACTTTTTTCCATTTTCATAACTTGACAACTTGGCTAGTAATAATATCATAATTCTCATTATGATAATACTTTTCTCACTAGGAGCAAATCCAAGAACTAGAACAAATCATTGCGATTGATAACTGCTTCTTAGCTGGCTTAGAAGCTGCAACTTACTCGGTATTTGTAGGTATGGCTACCATAAGATTTTATGAGCTTGACTCACTCATCTCCTTTTCCTAACTGCGATACCAGATCAAATTTATCTAATGATTACTAGTTTCTATCCCACCATAACTGGTACACCTTCTTCTCCATATTCCAGGTACATTTCATTTGTACTTTCCAAAGTACAAGATGATAGTTCTGACTACATCACTTTCAGTGCTCCTGGAAATAATTGATATCTTCCTATAATAAATTATATCTTGGAAGTATCAATTATTATGCATATTATGGCATATGTTATTGATCCATCTCTTAAGAGTATGGTATCAATTCACACCTTTAATCTCTTCTTATGTTCCGAACATGTTAACTTGAAGAGATTAAGCCATGTGACATAGATAACTATTCTGAACCTGAATTGTTCCAACTTGTATTTTTCAATACAATGTCACTATATGTATGATTGACTAGGACCAAGCAACCTTTGTATCTACCTTAGTAGATCCAGTTCCCTAGAACTTAGGTATCTACTTGAAGTCAATAATTGGAAAATTGCTTTTAACCTAATCTTATCTAACTGTAAGATCAAAATTTGTTTTCCATATGTTTCCAAACATATTTCACTTGGAAAACAATGGGGCTCCCACTATCCTTTGGTAGACATAAGGAAAAGATTCATTTATAATTAATGATTTAAGATCATGTTGCTTACTTTAATACAAAATTGGATTTTAGTAACTTTCAACCCTTATTGGCATCATTTGATGTCATCATCTCTTTCAGGTTGTGTCGTATAGACACCTTCCACGAAAAATGATCTTGAAATCCAATGACCAATAAAAAGATCTTAGAAGTTTTTCTATGACAAGTAAAATTCTAATAGATTTAGGTGTATGGTCTTGGTATAACCAATCAAGACTTATTGGTACCCTACTTATACCATACATGTATCATTTCATTTGAATACCCACCGCAATATTCAATTTATAAGCCCATTTTCAATTTGATACATGGAATTCATTATTGAATTTTAGTTGATCTTGTCAATATTAGCTCGTTTCCATATACTACTTACTTGTAGGATTTATTATTCTTGATGAATAATTTATCACCGGCCACGGTGAATATAAAACCATCACTATGGTTTCATACTTCCTACACAGTATGTGTCTCTGGAACATTCATATTCCATATGTAATTGTGGAACTTGTTCCTTATGTAAACCATTTTTGCATCTCGAGCATTGACTAAGTCCAAGTCAATTCAACTCCCACTATCTATAATAGATATGTAGACCCATGTATAGAAATTTAGTCTAATATTTGACTACATCTTTTCTATCTTAGTGATTTATGAAATATCTTAAGAAACTATTAGGATAATTAACTTAGATGCACAACGTGTTTAGCTTAATGCAGTGTTGTTTAAATCCTAACAAACGTTTTGCATCTAAACACGTCATATGACATAATGGATTTTTCATCATACTATGACACATATGTTATCCATTTGTCATTTTAGTTGGCATAATGGTTATGGGTTTAATCCATTATTTGCAAAGCACTTCATGAAATACAATGGAAGTTTCTACAGGTTGTAACATTAATACAAATTACATCATAACTTCGATGTATAAAATGTGCGTTTAGGAATTACTCCATGCTACATTTTGTTGATCAATGTTAATATGTAAGACCCATCATCGATCCTCCTTATGAACATCAATACGGTGATGTAGATAAGGTAACATGCATTTTGGAATTGCTCCATGCTACATTATCATGATCGATGATTGTTTGGTCAAGATATTCTTTGGCCTACCGATCCGAAGCAACTCATATATTTTGACCAAAATTATACTCCGTGAGAACATTCCTTAATGAATTAGAGGAAACTAATGAAGTATCTTTACCTTTTTCTTTCTTTGGAATAGTTCACACTGTCTTGTTGAACTAACCTCGGAATGCTTTGTGGCATACCTTTATTTCTAAAGGATTCTTTGTCTAAACTAAGGGTGTCAATAATACCATAGGTGTTTAGCTGTGTCGAAACTAAATACCATATTGGTTATATAGTTGACGTCCACTTTTAGTTTTTCTTGACCAAGAATCACGTTGCCACAACTGGGTAGGTCTTATATTTTATATTCATCATGTATTGCCATTGATTCAAATAGAAGATAACTATTTGTTGAGTATTTTACCACAAAAAACATTTATTCCAAAACATGGAACAATGTCTCATAATGACCATAAGGGCATGTGAGTTAAATGTGTTGGTTATACTTGACAACTATTTCATCTTGAATCAATTACATGGCAATTAGAAGTTATGTGTTTCTCACTGCTGACTTAGGAATCACCCTTTCTCAGCTACTTGGATAAGACACTTTACTTCTAGTAATGTTTCTCTAATTACTTTGTTATTGTATTTCAATACATATATGTGATAATTATATTGTATTTTAATACCCAAGAAGTATGAGAGAAAACAATAGTTTTATTTGATGAGTATTAACTGAACGAGGAGCGGGTGGTTGCTTCTTGTATTTCAATTTTTAAACTTCCATGAATTCATTTCATTATGTGATGCAACTATCCTTCTGTTAAATAACCAACCACTTTTCATTGAAGGACATGACGAAGGTTCTTTTGGAATAACTTTCCATAAGTCTTTTCGCTTTTTCATTCAATGTATTTGACATAAGAATAAAAGATGGCGTTATCTCCAATATTCTTATTACTTGGAAAATATTACCTTAAAGGTAATGAAGCGCTTACTCTATACCGTTCGTTTGTACCTTTAAATGATACTAGAGTAATTGGGTGTAAAAGGTATAATAAATGGGATGACATGAAAGATTGTGAACCGTCTTTGTATTTACACAAATCGAGTGTAATCATCACATTCAAATCTTGCTTCGCTTTCTCCTCAAAAGGATCTTGGAGATGAGTCTACATGTAACATCATCCACGTCATAATGTAGCGGCTGCAACTAACATCCGACTTTGATGATAGCATTATGACAGAACCATCATATGCTTGATTCATGAGTCTCCTGTAATCAGTTTTACACCCTCTCTTCTTAAGGTGGCTTAACAGGTTAGGACACAAGCACCTTGAATTTCTGATATAGTAGTAATGTGCGCAAGCGCCTATACTACATTTGGAATTTTGTTCTTGTTTGGACATTAACTTTGTCTAATGTTTATCGCAATTTTATTATGGTATTTCATGCCATTTTCTACAAATATAATTTAGCAGATTGTACCATTATGTGATTACCTAATGTGACATTACTGATTATTTAATCATTAAATGTCTCCCACTAATTTTTGGAATTCTAGGAACCCTCTATACTAGAATCTGAATACTCTGGAGTATTCTAGTGGAAAGGATCCCTGAACCTCCCTCATAGTCTAAAAGCTAGGGCTATGCCACTACTCAGAGGATCCAAGGTAGGCTTTTGGCTAGCCAACCGCATTAGCTCGCGGTTCCTTGATCTGTTGAGTAAAGTCCCATCTTCAAAAACCATTTACTGATTTACTCAACACTTGCCTCTAAAATTAAAACAAAATAGATAAGGATATATATTTGCTACAATTTTAGTTAAGTTGACCCACCACAAAAATAAGAACTCCCCGGTAGTAAGAGGCACCCTCAATTGAGGCATGAACCGGCACCACAAACACCCGATTTTGTTCAAACTTGAATGATGGAAGGCTGTTTGTGACTTAATATTTTCTTTGAACGTTTTATGTTTTTCTCTCGACGAATGTAATACATTTCTATTAATCTTGTTCATCTATGTTTTCGCTCTCACAATAGAACTTTAATAGAAAAACATACGCCGCTTCTTTATGCATTTTATTATTTATTATTTTATGTATTTTTCCCGCTGTTCTAAAATGTATAAAATAATAAATAAATGCATAAAGGTAAAACTACTACCCGACTGGTCTTGATCATCTAAACGACCTAAGGCGCATCATACCTGTGTCAAAACGTGACTCTTGATGCAGCTTCCCTTGTTTAGTATGTCCGTTGTTCTTCTAGAATATCACCCTGTCTTGGCGGGGTCCATGTCACGTCTTGGAGTACCACCTCATCTCGGCGTGGTCCATGTGTCGTCTTGCTCCGTCGTGCACTACCTCATCTTGGAGGTGTCCACGTCGCTCGTTGTCTTCGTCCGATGTACAAAGGTACTCGTGCGCAGGCGAGGGGGACTCAGGTTTGAATTTACATCAAGTAAATTGGGCGTGCATGCCCTTATATATTTTATACGAAAACAAATATGATGTTCATACCGTCATTTAAATAATTACAATCATCGCATGTATTGAAATAGTTAATTTAACAAATAAATGCAGAAAAACGGGGTTGGTGCTGAAGACCAGTAGGTGGGTATAGAATGCGGGATAAAAAATAAAATGCATAAATACGCATGGGGGATATATAATTAAATTAAATGAATTACTAAAAACAAATAATTTAATTAATTATCGGTCCTTTAATTAATTTAATTTTAATACTTAAAATTAAATTAATTAAATAATTAATTTAATATATAAATTAACTTAATTCTACTCGGGTATGAAAATTTATCTCACTACGATTAATATAATAATTAATTTAATTAATTAATTATATTAATTGATTTAACTTAACACGAGGGGTTACCTGCCTGCTAGGAGGACTAGGCAGTGGCTGGTTAACCTTTCCAGGGTGCTCTCGGAGAGGAGCTGAGGTGGGCGGTCGGTTGCAGCTGCGCTGCTTGGGCTTGTGCTAGGCGGGTTTACACACGGGTCTGGCCGGAGCTGGCATGCGGAGGAGCGGGGTGGCCAACTGAGCACATAGGCGGTGCACGAGGGAGGAAGCAGGCCAGTGGCCGGAGCTGGCACAAGTGGCACTGCTGGAGGGAGGGATTGCTTTCAGGTGGGAGGCGGTGGCTTCCGCGTCACAACTCGCTGCTACAGGGTGCACATGGTGCGGGCTAGGTGGAGGAGCCAGCTGGGGTGCGGCTCCGGCGGGAGCTGTTGCCGGCAGGGGTTCGACTGCATGCGCCGGCCGACCTGCATGGGGGGGACCATTCTGAGGGAGAGCATCAGGTGAGGGGTCCGGTGCAGGGTGCGGCCTGGGCGAGCGGTGGCGCTAGCCCGCGGAGGAAGGCCGACATGGGGCTCGGCTGGGGTCTGGTCCACCAGGAGAAGGGCAGGAGATGGGGTCCGGGGCGCGAGCTGGGTGGAGGCCGCCGACTGCTTGCATTGCGCCGCAGGGAGAGGGGTAATCGGCGAGGAGGGTCTCGGTAGGGGTCGGCTGGGTGCGAATTCGATGGGATCCGCTACAGGCTGCACATGGAAGAGAGGTGGGGGTCCACTCGGACCCCCTGCAGATTTCATTTTTTTTTGCTGTTCTCCTGTTTCCATGCATAGGACCCCCTTTTTTATTGTTTGTTGTGCTTTTCTTGACCGCACAACCAACCTCACCGTTTTTTTGTGTTTTATAAAGACTTCCTTTAAGTCTTGGTTCCACCCATTTTTTTATCTAAACAACTTTAAGACTTAGCTTTTCAAGTCATTTCCATTATTATTCTTAAGGCTAAAGATAGACTTTTAAATTAAATAATAATATAATTATTATAATGAAATAATAATTTATTATTATTACATTATTATAATAATAAAATAATAATAATAATAATAATAATATTGTGAAAATTATGTTATTTATAAAATATAATTTCCACAATTAATTTTATTTCTAATGAACCAATTGAATTTTAATCGGTCCAACAAAATGAAATAAAAATAGAACCCGAGATCAAACCGTGAATTTGATCCAGTTCAAAAATTTAAACTGACCATAACATGGCCATTCGACATCAGATTGCCACGCGGTTTGAACCATTGGGACCGTCATTGAACCCTATATGTCATTTTTATGCAAATTAATTTTCTAGGCTCATAATATTTATGCGACTCGCTCGGATACTAATGTTAGGTTTTCGGGGCCTGCAGCGTAATCTGGTGGGCACGGGATTTTAAAATTTTCGTCGGCGGAAAAACAGAACTTGTCGTTGCCAATGATCCGAGCCCCAGAGAGGTCCTAGGATCTCACGTAGATTGTAAGAGCACGGAAAATAAAAAGGTAAACGTACCCTTTTCAAATCCGAAGGTGTGATCGACTGCTGCTAGCCGATGGTGATCGTCGCTTGAAGGATCCAAAGCAGTATCCCTCTAGATCGTCCACACGCGCTCCAAAAATCCTCGGGAACACCGATCGTCGAACTCAGGGTGCTAGCGTGGTGATTCAACTATATCTTTGATGTCTCGACGATCACCGCATCATTGATCTTGTGATGCGTGAGGAGGAACTTGATTCGAGCTCTTAGATCACCAACTTCCCTCTCTAGGAAGCGAGAGGAGAGAGAGGTTCTCAATTTTTCATTCCATAATTGAATTAATAGTGATATTCCCATCAAATAGATAGATCCTCCCCTCTTATTTATAGAGACGTTGATAAATACTCGGTAGGGTTCCCCGACCCCCGTTAAAATCAACATTCTCTAAATAAATAATTTCGATGAACTAAAATGCACCAATATTATTTAATATTTTATCACATACTTGTAATATATATAATATATATTACGTGATAAAACCGAGCCATTTAACTCGACTCTCTCTCTTACATAATATTAAACGAACCATGAATATTAAATAATATTCATTCGATTAATATTTTCTCGTATTTACTAAACTTGTAAATACACTAAATAAATTCAATCCAAAATATTCGTAACTTGAATATTAATGAATTTATTTAATTAATTTGGTGATCAACAACATGGACAATGCTCGGACCTCGTGGTGGGGACCACTATGTCCATATACATATTCAACCAAATAGGGAGGATTCTTGAATACGCTATTGTGTGTGACCCTCTGAGCCCTTATCTCGATAGCTGTGAATAAAATCCACAGACCAAGAGAAGAGTCTAGAAACTCATCATGGCCCCTAAAGAGATAAGTATAGTCATAGCAACGACTACCATCCTACGAACACCGACTGTTTACTATAGTCTCTTTGTCATTTGATATCTCATAATGCAGGACGCACTCTTGTGTCGTCATCCTTATCTTGATTTATTATTTGTTGATCAATCTGGATGGATTTTCCTTTCTACTGCTTTGACCAAATACTTATGAAGGCGGCACCATCTTGATCAACCATTCATAAGATATAAAAATTCCTAAACTTGGAAGCGACAAATCCTTTCTTGACCATTCAACAAACGTCATACCACCAATGACACACCCAATACAAACTAACTCGCCATGACATTACTTCCATGGTTTTCTCCTTGTAACAAAGTACGTAATTAAATGATATGCATTGGTAATAGTCTCAAGTCAGGAGACCAATACACATGTCCGTAGATAGGAACAACCAATGACACCCAAAACATGTGGTGTTCTTATTGGCGGGTCTGTCTTCATGATCTCACTACTAGAGATCACCAAGTGCGAACTTCATGATAAGAAGTCTCAATGCTTATGATCCCCGAACACCAGATTGTCATACATCTACCGTGTCCAGTCAGTAATATGTATCTAGACTATAGAACATATATTTAAGATCAATGTCATTGTATCTCGAGGTTCTCATTATAGCCTAGGATCTGTTATAACCTCTTGACATGAAAATTAACCTTTGAACATTAACATTATTATAGAGGATGCTGAAAAAGTCTGCACTGTAACGGTAAGATATCATCATGCATATCTAACTGTACAAATGATATGGTAATCAAAAGTACTATATAGTTGGGTCTAGGGCACCCACTATTTCAACAGTTGGGGCATCTCGTGTCTCCTTGAAATGTTTCCAGTGTGTTGGAAATGAGAGCATTACTTACAAAACACATGGGAATCATGGAATAATCTAGGACAATATAATCCAGAGTCCAAGAATTTTATAGCAGTACATTGGGGTCCAAAGTGTCCACCAAAAGCAAGTGTATGACATAAATACAAAATAGACTCATACTCATGATCGGGAACACACCTCCTAATGACTTGGTCACTACACATGTGCCAGAGGTAAGGATCATCCCACACATAAAACCTAGACTATGTTTTTAATTTTTGGACTTGATGCTTCATCAAATTTACTGGGATTTTAGAGGAAATAATGTAATTAACTAAATCAGCATACCAAGGATGCGTACCTGAGATGGTATAGAGATGCTCATCGGGGAAAGTGTCCCGAAGTGGTACCTGGTCCACGATGTTACCCTCTAGTGTGTGAGTAAACCTACTCATGTGGTCTGCCCCCAAATTCTCTGACCGCTTCTTATCCTGTATCTTGATGTCAAACTCTTGAAGAAGGAGCATCCAACAGATAAGTCGTGGCTTTGCATCTGGCTTCTTTAGGAGGTACCTCAATGCTGCATGGTCAGAAAAAACAACTACTTTAGATCCCAATAAATATAAAGAAAATTTATCTAAATCAAATATAACAGAATGAAACCCATTTTATATTATTGTGTAGTTTTATTAGGTAGAATACAACGTCCTCAATGCATAGGCGATCACATGTGAACGTCCATCCACCCTCTGAGATAAGACAGCTCCAACCGCGAAGTTGGAGGCATCACACATAAGATCAAAATGAATCTCTCACTGTGGGGGCTGTATGATTGGTGGAGTGGTCAGAAACATATTTATCTCATCAAAGGATGTCCTGTAA
Source organism: Viscum album (assembly GCA_963277665.1). Lineage (NCBI taxonomy): Eukaryota > Viridiplantae > Streptophyta > Magnoliopsida > Santalales > Viscaceae > Viscum > Viscum album. The sequence goes on from OY728150.1 coordinate 1,969,029,043, forward strand.
GAATCATCAAACACAAAATCAGAATCCTTTTGAAGTAATCGTGACATAGGGAGATCAATCTTACTAAAATATTTTATGAAGCACCGATAAAATCATGCATTCCCTAGGAAAGATCTAACATCACGCACACGTGAAGGATAAGGTAAGGATGAAATAATGTCTATATTAGATCTATCAACCTCTATCCCATGTTTTGACACTACATGACCTAAGACAATGCCATGCTCTACCATGAAATGAAACTTTTCAAAGTTCAGGAACAGATTCTTCTCCCTACAACGATTCAATACCTTTCCCAAACTATTTAGACTTTCATCAAATAAGGATCCATACACTGTAAAATCATCCATAAATACCTCCATGCAGGTCACAATAAAATCAGAAAAAATACTCACCAAGCATCTCTAGAAGGTACCTGGGGCATTGCAAAGTCCAAATGGCATCCTTCGGTAGGCAAACATACCAAAAGGACAAGTGAATGTTGTCTCCTCTTGATCCTATGGAGCAATAGGAACTGGAAAATATCCAAAAAATCCATCCAAGAAACAATAGTGTTTCTTCCCATCTAGTCTCTCAAGCATCTCATTAATAAATGGTAGGGGTAAATGGTCTTTGCGAGTGGAATGATTTAGTTTTCTATAAGCAGTACAGACATGCCAACTGTTTTGTAATCTTATTCGAACTAACTCATCTTTTTCATTTTTAACAACATTAACACCACTTTTCTTAGGAATAACTTGAATAGGACTTACCCACTGAGAATCTGAATTGGGATATATTATACCTGCCTAAAAAAATTTTCAACCTCTTTTTTAACAACCTTCAAAAGGGTTGGATTGAGTCTCTTTTGTGGTTGCATCACCGGTTTAGCCTCATCCTCCAAAATAATCCTATGCATGCAAATAGAGGGGCTAATACCTGATATGTCAGTCAAGGTCAACCCAATTGCCCTGATGTTCTCCCTCAAAAGATTCAAAAGTTTTTCTTCATGTTCAAAAGTGAGATTGTTAGCAATGATAACAAGTACTTTTTCCCCACATAACAAGTATGAGTATTTGAGAGTTGGTGGCAATGGCTTGAGTTTCAGTGTAGGGGGGTGGTGTATGGATGGAGACATATAAGGAACTGAAATATGTGCACAAAGAGCATCAATATCAGAATAGAAATCATCACAATCATAGAATAAAGCATCATATCCATCAGCATACTCAATATCCATGTCATAATTAGATTTCACATGATCAAAATCAGAATATGATTTCATTTCAAAATAAAATATTAGAGATTCTTGTTCCTTAGAAATGGGTGTGGAAGTAATCTTAGACATAAAACTAGAACCAATACTCATAATTTCTCTAAGAATAGGACAATCCAATTCCATGGTGTTTTTACTTGGTGGTTCATAATGGGAGATAACAAATGCAGAATGATCTTCTGAGAGTTACTTCATGGAATCCATAAAATTAAATATCACAACTTCATCACCAAATTCCATGGAAAGTGTACCCTCACTGACATTTATGATAGTTTTTGCAGTTTTGAGGAAGGGAATACCTAAGATAATGGGGGCATGAGAACTTACCTGATCATCCTCCATGTTAAGCATGTGGAAATCTACTGGAAAGATCATGTCTTTTACCCGGACAAGTACATCCTCAAGAACTCCCGCTAGATATTCTGTAGATCTATTCGCCAACTACACCACTAATCTTGTTGGTTTTAGCTCACTAACCCGTAAAGAAGAGAATAAATAGTGAGGCATCACATTTATGGAAGCTCCCAAATCACAAAGAGAATCAAAAAAGTGCAACTCCCCAACGGTGCATGGGATGGTGATGTCCCTGTATCCTTACACTTTGTCGGCATTGCTAGAGTTGGTGTAATGAGTGCTGACACATTCCTTCCAAGATTGATCATCTCATTTAGCTTGATCCCTCTTCGATTGGTACAATGATTTTTTAAGAATTTTTCATACCTTGGAATTTGATTAATGGCTTCAAGTAGTGGAATGTTGATCTCCACATGCTTGAATGTGTCCAAAACCTCCTTTTGCATTGCTTCTTCAGCCATATTATTGGTTTGAACAACCCTATTTGGAAAAGGACAGGGTTTAGGAGGAACATAATCAATCTTTTTCTTACTTTTATCTTTCTCCTTGGATTGCTCATCAGTTGGTATGGAATGTGGCTTCTCTGGAGTTGAGGTGAATCCCGGTGGAATGGTAGGTACAAATGTATCGTTCATTTTCTTCCCACTTCTCAATGTGATGTCACTAACATTCCCCATTGGATTTGGAGTGGGTTGGGAAGGTAGATTTCCATAATTCTTACTTACATGTTAATGGAGGGCGATGGAAATCTGGATCATTTGAGTCATCAACTCCATCAGCCCCGAACCTTGACTTTTCATCTCATTCTGTCAGTTAAGAACAATTTACTTCAAAAGGTCATCAGTGTTAGAATCTACCTTTGGTGGGGGATTCCCTTTTTGTTGGATTTTTGATTCTTGAGATTCAAATCACCTTTGGGGTTATTGGAAACCCTACTGGTAAGGTGAAGGCTGATGGAAGTTTTGTTGAAAGGGTGGCCTTTGTTGTTGTCCAGAGCCATTCCTCATGTCTGATTGATCCTTCCACCCTTGGTTATATGTTGGATAAAACTTCTTTTGGGGATATGGTTGTATTTTTTGTTGCTGATATGGACTCCTAGGGAACACTGCTGCACAATTTTCTGTTTCTTGGAGTTGAGGGAAACAGTCAGTTGGGTGGCATGTCTCAGTGAAAATACCACAAGGCCTTGAAGGAGTGGGTTGTGTTGACTTTTGATCCAAAGAAATATGCCTCACCATAGTGGTCAATTCTTCCAACTTGGTATCAATAAAATGAATTTCAAGAGAAGAAGGACTTACATGATGTACTCCCCTGACATGTGGTGTACCTCGATCGCCAAATTGTTGGGAGTTTTGGGCCATTTTGTCGATCAACCCATGTGCAGCTACTGGTGTCTTGTCCACCCATGCTCCTCCAGCTGAATCATATACCATGATCCTATCCATAGGTGTGATTCCTTAATATAAGTACTAAATGAGGAGTTGCTCACTGATTTGGTGATGTGGACAGCTTGCACACAACTTCTTGAATCGCTCCCAGTACTCATACATTGACTCCCCTTGTGCTTTCTTGATCCCTGAGATCTATTTATTAATGGAAGTGGTCCTCAATGCTGGAAAAAATCATTTCAAGAAAATATGTTTCAAATCATTCCAACATGTTACATATTCAGGTTGTAAATAGTACATCCAATCCTTTGCAGCTCCATCAAGTGAAAATGAGAATGCTCTTAATTTGATTTTATCTTCAGAAAAATTTCTAGGTTTTAGGGTTGAGAAGACCACATTAAATTCTTTCAAATGTTTATTGGGATCCTCACCAGAGAGGCTATGAAAGATTGGAAGTAAGTGAATTAACCCATATTTTAGTTCAAAGTCTGATTCGATATTTGGGTATGCAATACAATTTTGTTGATAGTTAATATCAGGTGAATCCAATTCTCGAATGGTTCTATTATGTTCTTTTCCATTATTTTCAGCCATTGGTTCTTGTTTTATTCTTGAATTTGAATTTCTTCCAATTTCAATGTTTTGATATTGGAGTAATTCTCCAACTATTTGAATGTTGAAACTACCAGTAGATTGAGAGTGTATGATTCGAGCCCTAAGGCTATGTTCAATATCAGGGTCAATATCTAAGAGATCTTCAGGATTAGTTCGTGTCATAAATCAATAAAAGATAAAAATAAGGAAATTAGACCATAGTAAAATAAAAATTAGAAGTTTGAGTTGATGTTCCAAAAAGAAGTAGATGAAAATAAAAGAAGAAGAAAAGAAAAAAAACAGATTGCGTAAAGAAGGAAGAAAGAAGACAGGAGGCGAATAAAATGTAAAATTAAATAAATACCTCAAATTTGTTGAAATAATTTTTGGCCTCCCTGGAAACGATGCCAATTTGAAAGAGCACTGTCGTGGGCACCCTCAAATGATTAGTGTGATTTTGGGGTACTTAGGTGCAACAGAGTGACTGACCAAGGTCATCTCTCAAAGGAGGAAGTGAATTAAAACAACTTTTTAGAGGTATTCTAGAAATAAAATAAAAGAGAATAAAAACACTAATTTAAATGACATGGGTTGGTTATATTTTATAAATCTAGAATAAGTTTTCTTGAATAAGATTGTATTTTTGTTTTGTTTTTAGTTTTGAAATGAATTTTGATTAAAATGACACAACAAGAAGATGTTTTTTAGAAAATAGTTAAAAGACATAATCGATATAACTCTACCTCTTCATTTACTTATTAATAGTTATCATTTAAATAAATATAAACTTAATTATGATCCCCTAATTTGTTAACCCTTGAACCCTACAAAAGTTAACTTAACCACAAAGATGGAATTACTTAAACCCTAGGCTAGCTTCGGAACACGCAATTGCAACACCCTGCTTTGATTATTGTTCTAAGGTTATCTTATAGTCATTGGTTAATCAGAGCACATATACATTCTATAAATGAAGATGAATTGTGTTTAGAGATTATATTTGAACTCTACAAATTTATCATGTGTGGTCTTATATTACCAATTAAGATTGCACTCTCACAATTTACAAAAAATTTCGACCTCGCGTGTTTTTATGTTAATTGTTCAATTGTTTTCTTAGTTTCTTAAAATTAAAAAAACAATTCATGGATCATATTAAGTTAATTACAGTAGCTAAATGATTCAAAATAATTAAATGAATAGGGTAGAAGATTGATCGATCACTAAAAACTACTCTTCCATGGGCGGTGTGGTCATCGTGGAGACGTTTTGCATGAGCAAAGGATTGAAAGGGTAGAACCCAATATCGTCTCCACTATTTATTCCAACCCAATTAAGAAGATTAATAGAAAAAGAAAAGGGAAGAATACATAAAATTATTTGAAGAAAAAATCAAGATACAAACAAGAACGAAAATAAATACAAAGAGGATGTGGGAGAGGAGAGCCTTTTTGGAAGAGAGGTTTGCACAAAGCCTTACTTATTACAAGAGTTGTGAGGGGATCCCAAGAGACACCCTTTCTCCACACCATTAGAAAGCCTCGAACAACCCTCTCAAAGAGTGAAAAACCTCTTTAAATAGAGTTAGTGAGGGCTAGGGTTACATAACTTTTTAAGTGTGAAATAAAAAACTCGTCCAAATATTTTATTCCAAGTTGTACCGCATAGTTGACCTCGGAAACGCATGAATTGTTCATCCTTCTAGAAGGATGATTTGTGAAAAATCATGTTCCCGATCATTCCTCAAATTTTTGTCTCAATCCAATCTCTGGTGTAGAATATATGGCCGAAATACATAACCCATTTCCATTCTGCCGAGTCCATCCCACCATTGATTTAATGGACCATTTACTCCATTCAAATGCACTATTTAGCTCTAGTGTCCTGAATAAAAGATGTATAAAATTTAGTTATGAACACTGTTACAAAATATTAAGTTCAAATAAAAAATAATAAAATATTTATCTTCACAATACTACAGTACATTTTGAAATGGTAAAAGTGGAATTTTCATCAAATTTTCAAATGAATGATCTAATCCCAAATATTTCATAAATGAATATATTTAGCACAATGTGAGGAAATTATATCATTTATTATCAATAAAATATTCGACAAAATAGTGTTTTATCAAGAACCTAAAAATGATCCATTTGAATAGAATCATTGAAAATGCAATTCTATGTGAACACTACTATTGATAAGTTCTCTTTCTATACTCCACCAAAGACCATGACACATTCCCAAATAATATCCTTAACGATATGAATTGTCCTCTATAACTTTCAATCAGTAGGCGAATGATATGTTGTACTCAGTTTCAATTGAGTCCTTAAGGAATTATATTATAAAATCCAAAACTAATATTTGAAACACATATTCCTATAGCATATAATACTATAAATCACTCCATTTATTCATAAAATATCTTAGACATACAGCTTACCCAAATCTTCTATAATGCGAGTATTTTGAATTAGAAAGAAATAAACCACTTCGATCAACTAATAAACTCTTACCCAAACAACATCATAACTCTATAGGGTCCTGGGTAACCCCATCAATAAATATATCATTGAATCATCCAAATTATACATATCTTTTGAAAGAGGATGAAACAACCCAACAAGATGTTGATGCTTAGCCATTACCCTATGTGAAGAAGGCATCATGAAACAAATATGAGGATGTATTTATTTATATTGGACAACAAAACCTGATAATAGATTTCATGGTATATCATTTTCAACCTTATAAGCACATACCACATTGAATAATGAGAATCTCTCATCATCTCCATGCTTAAGGAAGTTAGAAATAATATTCTTCAATCAGTTTAGAACACATCGTCATTATTTAAGGACCACCCTAAAATAGAATCATCCCCATCTAAGTGTCCCTACATTACCACACACTTAGGGTATGAATCTTGGATCACTTTCACATGGTTCACTAAGGAAAACATAATAATTATACATGCACATGTCATCACTCCATCATCCTTTGATACATCCACAAGCCACTATTCCATAAAACTCATCTGACATCATTCCACCAATAAAGGCTTCCCACTATGTTCTAGAATCTTAGATATATTCCTTCTAAGATAATCAAAAATGAAATTAAATTTCCTTAGAGAATTGGTCAGATCAATTTTGAATGTTTGCAGATAAGACATGCAAAACCTTTACCTCAAATTCAGATCCCACCAAGAGATGATTTATCATAGGCCGTCATGGTTTGTTTATATAACAAATCTCCCACTGAATAGATAATTTTTCCCACAATCTAGAGTGTGAACCATAGTTTCCAAATCAAACTCATGATTCATGTAGTTCCACTCTTGTGTTTATAAATAAAATGAACCATAAAAAACTACAGGATCTCTCTACATTATAATAGCTCAAAATCCAACTCTAGAGGAATAATATTAAACTACATATCTAATCCTAGGCTCTACAAATATTATAATTTGGGGTTTCTTCAATATTCTCTTTATCTCCACGATTACCTCCTCACATTGATCTGTCCACTCAAACATCCATACTTTTTTAGTAATCCCTTTCATAAGTGCTTCAAATGGGATAATCCTTATATTAATTGATTGTATTACCTAGATAACCCAAATATGATTGGGATAACCTTGATTTTGAATTGGTAAGTATGAATATGAGAAACTGTATTATGAAATATTTTTATAATTTTACTACACATTAAAAATTTTGTTGATGAATTCTTAGGAAATGAGCACTCAATTTTCCTTACTAATTTTATTCATTAAAAATATATTTTCTTCAAAAATAGTTATTATTATATTTTGTGAAAAAACATTAAAATTAATTTTTAATAATTTTTTAATTTTTATGTTATTAAAATTAATTAATTTTTTAAATTTTAATTTCAAAATTTTCTTTGTGTAAAATTTTAAGACTTTCATAAAAATATATTTTTCCATAAATAGTGAAAAATACTGATTTTTGTAAAGACTCTCCTTTATTTTCAAGTAAAAGTACCTTTATGTTTTTGAATTGATCATAAACTAACATAGTTTGACTTTATTTATAAAAAAGGTAATTAATTACATAATAATTTTAATTATACTTGATTTTGGTATAAGATCATTTGTTGGCTTAAAAACACATTTTTTTAATAACAATTTTTTATGCGGGTAATATGTTTTTATCTTAATAAATTAAATTAAACTCTATTGATTTATGATTTTAATAAAATTATTTTAATATATATTCAATAATTTATTTTATAATCCATTTTATGGTTTTTACAAGGAAATAAATGGAATTAAACTATGTTTTTTAATTAAAAATTTATTTTTCAAAAATGGGTTTTCATTGCGTTTTATACGCTTATTTAAAATTAAATCCTACCACTTATAGAAATTTATTCATGTAAAATGTTTTTCATATTTTAATATTATAATAATTAAAATTATTTAATATGGTTAACTTAATTTTTGGTCATAATGAATAGTAAAAATAGAATGAAAATCACCTTAACAAATGAAAAATCAATTAATATAAGTTAAAATTAAGTTATAAGGCCACAATTTTTCATATTAATTATTATTTGAGAAATTTATTTTTACCCCTATAAACTTATTCCCAAAATTAATTTTTTATAGGACACTTTTCCATGAAAATGAATTAATAATATTTTAATCATTTTAAAAATTCAAGGTGTCCCCCTCCCCACACTTACAAAAGTGAATCCCTATTCTCTTTTCATCACACAATAGTGAGCCATATAACTTGAAGTAGACCTAAAAAATGATATTTTCAGCTTCCTAATCCATGGATTAGAGATTTTTTCTTCTTAAAATATCATTCCAAGGGTCCTTAAGAAGAATTATAAAAGAGATCTACTAAAAATGAGGTAATTGTCTTACCCAACCTCTCTAAATTTATTTCTTATTCAAACATATTTAAATATTTTTTATTTATCATAAAATTATAAATTAAATATCCTCAATATACTAAAATTTTATTATGATTATTTAACAACCATTATCCACTCACTTTTCCTTCAGATGAGAATTAAAAGTATCGCTCATGCTTACGTGTGGAGTACTCTCTCAAAGTAGTGATGTGATTCCTTTTCTATCACCATAAATATGGTTAGTTATTATGATGGATTTTTGGTATACAAATGATATTTATGAGAAAATTATTATTTTTCAATTATAATATCTTATCTAAATTATAACCTTTATATCTTTTGGAATGTGATAACGTCACTCATACATATGTGTAGACCACCACCACCATGAAACGATGTGATTCATTTTTAATTTTAACTTTACATTGATGGTAATAAGGATATATTTAATGAAAATAAATTATATTTATGATATAGTTAAAAATCAATAATTTTTAATTATTATTTACCTTTCTTTATTTCTAACCTTCGAAATGTGGAAACATCACTCGTGCATTTGTACTGACTACCTCCTCCACGAAGTGGTGTCATTCATTTTTCATCACCATTTTATATTAATGATTATAAAAGTGTATATGGTGAATAAATAAGATAATTATTTTATGATTATTATTTTTGATATTATGAAACCATTATCTTGATGAATGTATCATAACCCTCAAACTGATACATGCATGGAAAATGGACTAGTTTTCACCCAAATGATCATTTTAATGAATAAATTGAAAATAAAAGGATAATAAGAAACTATAAGGGAATTATAAATAGTAATTTATGTATAAATATGGTTCTAATGTATATGTATAATTTAATTAAATTTATTATAATGGAGGATAGGTTTCTGATGACGCAACCTGAACTTGATGAAAAGGGTTTCTTAACTGAATTTCTTTATATTGTGTTTTACAACTTCTTCATTGATTATCTTCTAAAAAGATAAAATGTCAAATGAAATATGATTTATTTATTTAATATTAATATTTTTTTATTTAGTTTTTTTTCAAATAATAAATTTATTTGTTGACTCTAACATTAGAAGTTATATTATTTGTAAGACATTTCTTTTATAATCTCATTTTTTCAGGATTGTTTATGTTAAGGTTTTATTTTGAATAATTATATAATAAAAATATTTTAAACCACATATATTCTATTCTCAACTAGTTTTGTTTTGGGTTTTAATGTTTATTTCCCATTTAATATGTTGTTGGATTCAGAATCAAAGTTTATATTTTCTGTAAGGGAGTTTATTTTTAAAATTCATTTTTATGATTTATCTCCAACATTTTTTTATTCCATGTCCATATTTGCTTCAAAATGTTTTTGGAATGTTTTTAATCTTTCTAAATATTTATTAAATTCATTTATAGCCATTATTTACTTTTTATGAAATGTTTTATTTTTATTCTTATTATTATTTTCTGAATGATGTTCTTTTTCTTCAAAAGAGTGAATTGAATCATTATTTTAACATATACAACATGAATAGATTTTCTCACCTTCAATACTAATATTTTATTTGAACAATAATTTATATGTTTGATTTTTTATTTTCAAATAATATTATATATATATATATTATTTTAAATAATTTATTTCAAAATGAAAATGGTAATTATCCTCAAGAAACGTTTTAGTGATATTTAAATGGTATTTTTCTTCAATGATAAAATTATATAATGTTACTTATACTTTAATAGGGATATGATCCAATGATATAATCCTTTTTATTTTTTTGTATGGTTTATTATTTTGGGGATGAGATGTTTATGAAGCATATTTTTTTCCATGGTTTATGAATTGATGACATGATAAGTTTTTTTATGATATTATGGAACACATGATAATGGATTATGATTATGTGATGGTGGGCCTAGAATTATATATCCCTCAAATTAATTGGGTAAAGATGGATATCTCATGATATATTAAGTACTAGAATGTGGAGTGAAACTAGTTCAATAAGGGACACTTTCCACTATGATATTCTTGGGAATGAACTATGACTAAGTAAATGATAGTGTAGGGAGTGAACCCAATCAACTATGATATTATTTCAGCGATTATTGACTATGGAAATGATTTTCTATTCTTATGTGTATACAAAATACTTATGTCTTATGCTAATGATATATTTCTATGTCTCATTATTTAATATTTATGTTTTCACAATCTTATGTTTTATGTCTTTTAATTGAAAAAACTATATACCATGATTCATGATTAATGATATTTGACTAATTATGTATAAAAATTTTATGTTATGATCATGTTATAATACTTTTATATATAAATTATTCTTGAATATCACAAATTAATGATATCTCTTATGTTTACCCATACTATGAATTTTTTATCACCGTATTTATATTTACTTTTCCCAAGGATATGAATAATGGTTTTAAGTATGATGTTACTAAGAAAGGTAATAGTTGTAAAGAAATTATTAGTAGATAATGTAAATCCTTTATGTAACAAATGTTTATGTATTCATGTTTCTAAAGACACTAAAACTTCATGGATCTATAATATTTATGTATGAAAATTTGGGGTAGCTATAGTTGGTATCAGAGATGGGTTTAGTTAATAGATAAAAACTAGGGATATAAAACTACATAGAAAACAATCATGATAAGTCTATGAATAGGATAACATCAAAAATATTTTGAAAACTATGAATTTTATGGTTTTCCTTAAAAATACATTTGTATATGGATACTGGAATGTTGATGCAGTTGTGGAATAGATTCACCTTACAATAACAACTCTAAAAGGGATGGATTGTTTAATAACTCAATCATCACCAGTGCACTATAAGTGGGAATAATATTAAACTCATGTATAGACACTCCATGGAGATATTATTGGGTTAATTTATCTTTTCATTATGAATAATTATGAAGTATTATAAAAGATGATGATCGTGGTTGTTCTATATTATACCTAATGTGTCATATATTTAAAATAAGGTTTCATGATTTAGACCTCCTATAAAGGATTTTCATGATCACTCACTCTAATTATTATTGATCACATAATGATTATTGGTTTAATTTAATGGATAAAACCTTGAGAAATCATTTTAATGTTGAATCTGGTGAATAATGCGATGACTATCCTCATGAGCGATAAAATTAAATGGGAGATGGATTTAAAAAGTTGGTGGTTATGTCTATATAGCTGTCTCCATATATGATTAATAATATAAACATAGGAAAGTGTTAGAATGAACTAAATAAGATAAAAATATATTTTTATAAAGACCATTGAGGAAATTATATTCATATTCCAACATATTGAAAATATGAAAAGAGGAGATCATAGAAATTCCTTAAAGGAAGAAGAAGATGTTTTGGGTGTGAAAAAGAATTTCATAGATATGTATTTTCAGATGAAAAATGAATAGTTTAAAAAATTATTGATGGGAATAATGGTTTTAATAAGGTTTCATCAATGGTAGAAGGTTTTAGATATAAAATTTATAGGTATTATATGAATCAATGTCTTATGGGGAAATATAAAGAATAGGATTAGAAAGGTTGTATGAGTAAAGGTTTTACTATTAATGATGAAGAGACAATGAATGACATATGAATGTTATGAGTTATTTTAAAAGTATTTATAATATTAAAAATAATGATAATCATTAAATTTAGGTTGATGAATCTTAATATATGATTAATATTTTATATTGTAGGAACGAAGTATTAATGAATAAGAAGAATAACAATATTTAATTTTTTATGATAAAAGTGGAATGATTAAAGTATTTATATATTGGGGAATGGTAGTTAGGTAGTTTGTTTTTTATCAATGATACTATGGTTATAAGAATAATTAAACATCTAAATATTATACTGTTGTATTTTATGCTTTAGGATATTCAATAACAAGTTTAACTATAGTAATAACCTAGAAAAGTGATTTAGTGGTAAGGAAATTTTTTGGGGAGAAGGTGATTAAGGGAAAGATAACCCTTAATATGTTCCTGATGTTGAGATAATAATTTTTAGTTGGGATAAAGATATTATTAGTATTGATAAATTAAATTTAATAGTATTAGTGACCCTTAAATTCATTATTGATTTGATAAAAAAGTGATTTATGACGAAGTTTATTTCATTTTTAGACTTAACGAATATATTGGTTAGTATGTGAAATTATCTGAGGAATAAGGATAGAGTTAATGTATTTGAAGAATTTATCTTTATATTGAGGCTTTATGGTAATTCATGATATTTTGGGAAAATTACATAATTTTTAATAAAATATATGATCACGATACTCAAATATTTGGTGTGTGACATTATAAGATACCTTATATTTCTTGGGGATCAATATTAATTTTATTTATGAAATTTTGAGACCTTATTCCTAATTTTTTTTGTATTTAAACTTTATTAAACATTTTTTTGAGGATTATTAAGGTTAACTATATGTGTAATGGTTTATGATAAACTTTGGGTATTTTTTTTATTGTTTCAGAGATTAATGTATTTTTTTTCATCATACAACGATTTATCCATTTTGGGTAACCCGTGACAAAAATTTTGGTTTTGGTAAATATCTAGAAAAAAGATTAAGGAATTTTAATTATTATATGGATATTATGGACCATTAAAAATTACTTTTAGTGCTTCATATATTAAAAAATTCATATGGAATATTCCATTCATAGAGTAACAGATGAAGTGGCAATTGGTTGAAACCCAAAAAAAGGATGAAATTGTGAATATAAAATATAAATAAATCAATTAATTATCTCATGTTCTCTATTTTAATAACAATATGATCCTTGAACTTTAGGAAAAGTACCTTTAATGATATTTTTATTTCTAAAGTCATTTCTAATGAATGGATGGTTTTTCAGCCCTCACAGATTTATGGTTTTTATCATTAAATTTATCATGACCATGTTCTCTCTCACTATATATTAGTCCTTAGAAATTATTTTTATCCTATATGTATATATTTTAACATACCATTAATTTTATTCTTATATAGAAACCCTATTATGTGTTATTTCAGGTAAACACTATATTTCACATTCCACGTTTTCAATATAAGTTTTATTATCCATTTAAACAATGTGGGTTAGAGAAAGGTCTTTTCAAATTTTGAACCTCTGATGACCATGATAAAATTAAAAGGAAATAATTTTTATGAGGGTATAATGTAAAACCCCAAAATTTTAGTTTAAAAGAATAATATGCTCAATATATTTCTTGACACTCAATGCTGATCTTTAAAATAATTACGATCCTATATAGAAATAATATTATTTAAATATTAATGTTAAGACATATTTATTGGATTGGAGGATATGAATATGGATAACCTCATTATTATATATATATATATACTGTTCCTAGTGAATGAATTTTTTGATTAATTCTTAATAAGTAAAAACCCAACATTTAGTGAAGTCATTTTATAATTTATAAATATATTTTCTTCAAAAATGGTATCTATTTCATTTTATATATGGGTATTAAAACTAGTTTATACCACATTTATAAATTTTTTTATAATAATTATATCACATTTTATATCACCATATGAAAATTATCATTGGGTAATTTTTAAGCCATTTACAAAAACATATTTTTATTGAAAAATGAAAAGTAATGATTTTTATAGATACTATCAATTATTTTCATGTATTTTTTTAAGTTTTTAGTTTTTATTAAAGAAATTATTTTTTCTTTTAATAATAAATAATCAAATTAATTACATATTAACCATCAATATACTTAATTTTGGTATAATTTATTTATGGATTCAAAATTTTTTTCTAAAAATGTTTTTTGAGTAGGGAATGTGTTTCTATATTATAAAATTAAATTATTCTCTATTAATAAATGGTTTTAATTAAATGTATATATTATATTTTAAATAAAATAATCTTCCATTTATTTTATGGTTTTTACATGGGAATTAATGGAAGTAAAATAATTTTAATACTTAAAAACATTTTTTAAAAATGGGGTTTTGTTGTGTTTTGCATGATTATTTTAAATTAAAATTTTGAAATTATATAAATTAAATATTTTAAATTTTATTCCATATTTGGAATTAGAATAATTAATATTTTGTAATAATTCCAACTTATTTTTTAGTCATAATGAATATTAAAAATAGTAAAATATTCTCACTATAGTTAAAGGGTAAATCCAGATCACATTGGTTAAAACTAAGCGATAAGGACACCATTTTTCATCTTAATTATTATCAGATGGATTTATTTAGACCCATATCACCTTATTCATGAAATATAATTGTTTATGGGATAATTTTCCATGAAAATGACTTAATAATATTTTAATTTTAAAAAATCTAGGCGAGTCCCTCCTCCCACTTATAAATGAACACTATCCACTAATTGTTTACAACACTTTGAGCCGTATATCTCAAAAAACCTATATAAATATATTTTAAACATACCTAGACATTAATAATAAGTTTTGGTATTATCAAAAGACCATTTCAAGGGTATTTAGAAATGGATCTAAAGGAAATATACTGAAGAAGTGGTAGTCATCTTGCGTAAACACCTTCAGTTTATTTATTATTATACCTTCGTTTAATATATGGAATTCATTATAAAATAATATATTAATTATAATAAATATAATATTGTATAATTATGTTTATATAACCACCATTATCCACCTTTATTTCCATAAAATTTAAAATGAATGTATCACTCATACGTATGTGCAGGCTACCACCTACACATAAGGATATGATGTATTTTCCATCACCATAATCATGGTTGGTAATTATGATGAATTCAATGTTTATATATGATATTAATGGGATAATTATGCATCTTTAATTATAATATATTATCAAAATTCTTTTTTTTCATCTGTTAAAAATTGATAATGTTGCTTGTGCATACATGTGGACTACCACTTCAATGAAATGATGTGATTCAGTTTTCATTTATGATTTACAAGAATGGTAAAAAGGATACACCTAATGAATATATATTAAATTTAATAATTAATAATTATTATATAAAGTTTAATTATTATTTTACATTCTTTCATTCCAATCATTGAAAGCTTGAAACATCACTTATGCATACGTATAGACTACCATCTCAGTAAAATAATGTATTTCATCTTTCATAACTATTTAGTATGAATAATTATAAAATTGTACATTATGAATAAATATGTTAGTTATTTAATTATTGATGTTCTAGATATGATTAATACCAATGAACAAGTATTATAACTATCAAACTAAATCATGTATAGGAAACATATTAGTTTTTAACCGAATGTTTATTTTAATGATTAAATTGTTAATAAAAGGGTAATAAAAATTATAACGGAATGTTAAAAGGAATGTTTTTATAAATATTGTTCTAGTATTTAATTATAATAAATTTAAATTTATTATATTATAGTTTAGATCACTTACGAAGAAGGTCTAACTTGAGGTAAAGCGTTTATTAACTCAATTTCTATTCATTGAGTTATACCGCTAATTCCTTGATTATGTTATTTTAAGATTATGTATTACATTAAATATGATTTATTTATGTTTTATTTATACATATATTATGTTTATTTATAATTTTTATATAATCAAATCATTTATTGATTCTCACATAAAAATTTGTGATCTTTGTAAGGGATTTGTTTTACAATCTCATTTTATTTCATGGTTTTTTTGTATAGGTTTCATTTCGGAAAGTTATATAAAAATAATACTGTAAAAATCATCTATTTTATTCTAATGTTATTATATTTTATTTTAAAATATTTATTTTTCATTTTATCTCTCTTGGGATCAATAATAAACATATAATTTATAAGTAAGGGATTATATTTTAGAAATGTTATCTTGATGGTTTCTTTGAAATAGTTTCTATTTCATGTACATATTTTAGATAATTGTTTTTCAAGAATATTTTTTAATATTATCAAAATAATTATTAAATTCATTTTTACCCATGTTTTAATTAATATGAAAAAATTAAATGGAATATTCATTTTTTCCTGAACACGATACCTTTTACCAAAAGTCTAAACAAAATATTTGTTTTAACATACATCACATGAATGAATTTTCCCACCATAACTAATATTATTTTCCATGAAGCATCAATTAAACTATTAGATGATTATTTTAAAATAAAATTTTATTCATTATAAATTGTAAATATTTATGTTTTAAATATGTTATTTTTAAACTAAAATGGAATTTTCCTCAAGAAATGTTCCAGAGATCTTTAAAAGAAAATTTTCATTTATGATAACATAATTTGATGTTACATATCATTTATTAGATATATGTTCCAATGATATCATCCTTATTATTTCACAGGATGGTTTATGATTATGATGATGATATTTTTAAGAAACTCATTTCTTTTCCACTAGTTACGATTTGATGATATGTTGAATGTTTTATTATCTTATGGAATACATGTTGATAGATTATGATTATTTGGTGGGTGGTCATGCAATTATATAAACCTATAATGAATTGTATAAATATGTATATATTAAGAAATAATAAGTACTATAATTGGGTGTGAAATCTGTTCAGGAAAGTACTTATTCCATTACTATTGTCTTGGGAGTGAAAATTGACTAAGGAACTGATAGAGTAGGGAGTGAACCCAATCTAGAATGATAGCCTTAAAAGTGATCCTTGAATAAGGAAACATTTTTTGATTACTATGTGTATGACATTAACATATGGAATATTCTTATGATATATTTTCATGGATCATGATTGATTATTTATGATTACAAAAACTTATGTCTTATGTCCTTAAATTATAAAACCTTATAAAATTATTTATTATTAAAGATCATTGAAAGATTGGGTATGATTGTTGTATGTTATGATCATATCTTCATACCATTATTCATAACTTATGATTTCATATAATCATCGATTAATATCTCCTATTTCTATCCTTGTTGAGAATTTAAGATCAGAATTTATTATGTTTCTTTTTCCCTAGTTATAAGGAAAGGTTTTAAGTATGTTTTTTATAATAAGTGTGATAGTTTTATACAACTTAGTGAGTGATTATGTAAATATTTTATGTTTCATTTTTTTATGTATCCATATTTCCAAAGAAACATAAATATTATGTTTTTGGAATTTATTATAATGTTATGTATTGAATATTCATATAATAAGTAGTATTTATGTATGAAAATTTTGGGTCACTGTATATCTACTCTTGAAAGTTGTCTTAAATATTTTCCTCTATAACACTAATCTGGAGGTAGCCTGACCATATGTCAATTTTTAAAAAACACTATGTTCCCCATAAAAATTAAAACTAGTCATCAATACTCATCAATGAGTATTGATTATTCATAGTTACATGGTTCAACTTCATGCAGTCCACACAAAACCTAAGACTACCATCTAAATTCTTTTCAAAAAATACCTAATCACCCAATGGATATGTACTTGGTATGATAGAACCCTTCACCTCTAAATCCTCATGTTGTATATTGAGTTACTTCCTCCCAACCAATGCTATATGATATAAGGTAATAGATAGAGGTTGTTACACTGGCATGATTTTGGTCTCAAATTCGATTCCTCAATCATGCTGGGAATCTAAAAATTATTCATGGAAGACATCCTAATATAGGTTCACCATTGGAGGGAAATAAGAGGCTATAACTGGATCCATTATACAAACCATGCTATCCACATCCACTATAATAACTATAATCCAACCAATGTCTTATCAAATTCTAATTTCTCAATATCCCCTATTTGGTAAACCCCCCTATGCATAGTAAAGAATACACATCTTTTATTGTAGTGGATTTCTGCCCAATAACTTTCCATCCAGTACATTCTAAAGATCACATAAAAGTTAGTTATCCCAAGGATCATGAAATACCATAAAAATATGTTTCTATCAATGACTAGGGACATCCTAGACATATCTAAACAAAATCCACTTTCTTTTCTAATGGTGTATCAAGAGGAAGAACCTCATAATATAACATGACTAGTTAGTCAAGCCCAAAAAAGTTTTATAGATATAAATTAATGAGATGCAATAGTATCAAATAACTAGGTTGAAAGAGTAGAGGTGATCAATATTGTACCTTTAACAATCAGTAGATCATCTCCAATGTCATCCAAGACATATTCCATCACATACATTTGGTCTACCTCAGATCAACGACCATGTCCTTGATATGCATGACTCACCTGATTCATCATCGTATTAGGGGTGTGAACCTACTACTGAGAACCCTATCCAGTTCTACTTCTCAATGCCTTCATTTGAATCAAACCCTCGTGAAACCATATATTTGATGCCTTTAAGAAAAAATTCTATAGATTATATATATTTCCACACTAATGATACTAAATTAGATACTCTAGAATAAATTTGTGATAAATACAACTCTTTTCATATATGAAACACTAAGGACATATTCCTCCCATAGAAGGTGGTGAAGAGAATCTACTCAACTTTGACTATATTACCTTTATCTATGTTAAATCCACTTATTTCCTCTTCATACTAATGATATCATCACTAAGAAATCCACTAAAGTATAAAAAATACCTATATATTTTCCTCCTCTAGACCCTTATTGATGGTTTGGTCTTTGTGAAGCACCTCCATATATGTCATCAACTCAAAATTCATGAATCGTAATGTCAAATTTGATTAGAGGATGATTTCAAACATCCTATACTTCTACACCTCATTTCTATCCAAGAGAGGACTGGAGTGTTGAAACTCCATGAAATGTGTCAAGTATGTAGACACCATCATATATCCATATAGAATCTCTATAAAATATTAATAATGTTCTAACTTCAGCATACTCAGAAAGAACTCCTCAAATAAAAGTTCCTTTATGGTCATCCAAAATCAGACCTTCAAGTCTTCTAGTCAGTTTCATAACACCCCATTACTATCTAGAGGGTCCCCATAATATAAAAGTAACTAAATTTACCCATCAATCCTTTGGAGTATGAATTGGAGAAAATATTCCCTCAATGATGCTAATCCATTTATCATTAAGTCCAATGAATTGTTATAACACCTATATCACCTTAGTTAGATAAAAACCAATGATATTCATAGACACACAAAATAAATTACAGAAAAACTATCCAATGAGGCTATTGGTAATAACAAAACCTAGGTCTCTGAGTATTACTCATGGTTCAAAACTAGTTCTACGTATCATCACATTAGATATATCCATATATAAATATATCATAAAAAATAACAACATGATCAATTTTATCTATCTAATTCCATAACAGATATATCACAATAGTAGAGAAAATTGTCATTTCACCAAACATCGAGCACATATAAAGGAATTTAATTAATGAACATTCATGTATCAATTAAGAGAAATATATATATATATATATATATATATATATGAAATTTTATACTAAGTACATAGTCATAATGTGTGAATACACCCAAATCTCATAATACAGTAATAGCACAATATACTCTAGATCAACATGGAACCATAAAATTGTAATAGTAATAATATTCCCATTAAAAGTAAATCACTGGTTTGATATACATGAGATAGTTAGGAATAAATGATGCTACCTTTTTGGGGTCCCACACAACCTAAATATTTTTAACATTTCCTTTAACATAGTAATGAAGAATGAAAGATGGAAAAGCTCTTATAATACCAAGTTGTAACTCTCAGACCCAATTCATTATGTTCAAGCCGAAGTGACACATAGCCTTATGAATACCTCACCATACGCAAGAGGATACTAATTACAATTAAGGGTCCAAGTGTTTTCAATGAGGATAATATACCATTAGTATTAATAAAGACAATAAAAAATAATAACATAGTGGAATAAGTTAAAAATTATAGAACATATGGAAAGTCATGTATCTGAATTTATATAGAATAATAAACTAATTACCCCCAATGTGGACGGAAACAAAGTGTTTGGGAAATATAGGTAGGTAAATAAAACATTGTAGCATCACTTTTTATTTTGTCCTGGTACCTCCTTCGAAAATAGTTCTCTATCTCTTAAATACCAATCATTGGTCCTTTCCTTTCAGTATCCTACATCATGAAAACTACATGTGCAACAATATTATAATGAAAACTGAGAGTATAAACCCAATAGGACACAAACAACGTGTCCCTAAAATGAGTATATATGCATAATAGTGCATTTTGTTATAATAAATAAATTCACAATAAACAACATAAAATCATGTGTTGAGTGGTTATGTGAAGACCAAGCCACCAAAAACCCTGAATCGTACATACTTTAGATCCATGCCAAAAATATAGTCATAACAGAAGTCATGAACTTGAGTCTCCCACAAGGTTACCACTTATACTCCATATCAACCACAAGGCTAAAGAGACTCTAGTTAGACTACATAAGTCTATCATGCCTCATCCCTCTCATAGACCTATACATAATGCTAGCTCATTCAGAAATTATCTCAGGTCAGGACATAATACCATCATGCCTCAGAACCATGTCTTAGGTCAGGTGACTGAACACCATCATTGCCATTGTCCCCACCGAGGTTAAATCAGACAAGACGATCATGCCCCCAGGACATGCCATAAGGCCATAATGCCTCGTTTTCTAACTCAGTTCTATCATTCATCCACAAGTTGAATTTGAACATACCCCCCCTCGAGGTCTATGTATCCATGATGGCTTCACCAATAAATTTGGTACCATTCATAGAACAACAACCACATAGATTATACCAAATAAATCACATGGACAAAAATTCATCACATTAGTCACATATATCTGGAGTCATATCACAACATGAAGGTAACAGTAAGAGAACACACACATGTGAGAAAACTCAAATATGGGTCTCACGGGCAATACAAGAAAATACATGTGATCAAACATCAAACATGGTCTTACTAAACACACACACAAGTGATCAAACTCAAGAATGGTATAATATTAGAAGAACACAAAATCATATTATGAAGAAAATCATTTATGTGTCCAATATATGGTTAGAATATTACTAATTTAATCATGTCAAAATCAACATCAAGTTTCTTGAAGGGTGTCATCAACCAAACCACATTTTCACAATAACCAAAAAAATCCTACACACAAAGACCACCTAGAATTGATTCCAAACCAATATAACATGGTTCTAGAATGCCACTAAATAATAAACAAACCATGGGGTAGATACAATAATTAAAAGTTTTTCAATAATATAACTGGTAGTCTTAAAATCTGGTTGAAGGAATGAGAAATCCATCACTCTTAGATAGTGATAAGAGAACAGATATCAGGATATCAAGAATCTGGTTCAAAAAAAACCTACAATTTAAAAGGATTTATTTTTATCAATTTAAATCAATTAGATTCAAGGAAAATGAATCACCCATGGTTGCAGCATCAGTAATGAAGTTCATCTAAACCATTTCCCTAAGACACCCCAAAGTCATCTAGAAATAATGTGGATTGAGGGAATCAACGTGTATAGGGGTATTGATTGATTAATAGAGGGTATAAATGAATTAAAACTATATTTAAGTCCATTATATAAGATTCATGTGTTTCCCCTCTGAAACATATGATATCTAAGTAAGAATACAGTCGTTTAAATCGTTTCAAACCATAACATGACATCACCACAACCTCAACTATGACTTACACTATGACCATGGTGTTCTTGACCACACAATGAAAAATGGAAAGCCCCATAGAATTTTTCTAAAACATAAGACATTTTCCATCACCATTTCCTCCATAATGAATGTGGTGTGATTACTCATGTCGTGGCCCAAAATAGCCTTCCCCAAGCACCATACCTTTGGCCAAAGCCACAACCAGCCATATGAATTTTCCCATTTTTTTCATAGGCATTATTAGGGAACACCACATCTTAAACCAAAGTTGTGGTGTAGCCCATTTCTGACCCAAAGATTCTAAAACCAATTTTTATGATTCTAATAACATTCAATACATTACATACAAATGTTTCAATCATCATAATGCTAACAAAACAATTAATATATATCAGAACTTGTATCAATGCATCCATAGAAATGATGGCCTTACAACATAATGGATGAAATAATTGGGTTATGTTATTTGGAATATAATTAAATAATAATGTTTAAATTTCATCGGTCTATTATTTATCTAGGGTTGTGATTCGGGTGTCAAGTTATCAAGTTCCTAGTAATATTTGGCATTGTGTGTTCGACCACTAGACTCTATTTAAATTAATACTATATTTTATTAAAAATTAATTTAATTAGTGACTTTATATTAATAATAATATTTTTTTGGTCTTCAATTATTGATAGAATAAGAAACTCCATCTAGGTGGCATGAGAGACTTGTATGAATGAGCCTTTTTTTTCATTTTTTACACAACCATAGAAATAGAGTTATGAAGAGAGATTATGATACAATGTTCATTGAGTCTTCAAGTGTTATGGACATAACTACACCCATTCCATAACTTGGGATGGATTTTTCTCCTATTGGGTATGATAAATCTTATAGAGTAGGTCATCATATGATCAATGATATCCAGGGATAAAGGAGAAAATTCATAGAGCTGGGAGTCATATATTGAGTAAAAATTGGTGAAATATGGTTAGTAATATTTATTATTAAATTTTAAATAAAAATAATAAAAAATTATATGTATCATATTTATATAGTATGCTTTTTATCACAATATTATGGAGTTTAGTGTCAATATGAGGATGTTTATCAATCATACTGCATGAGATATTGCTGGTCAGAGATTGAATCAAAATGTGGTTAGTATTTTTTTTAAAAAAATAACTTAAATTAATTTTATAATCCTTTTAATTTCAATTCATTCTTTAATGAGATGCATGAGTCTATGACTTTTCTCATGTGGGAGGTCTAGGCTAAGAATTAGGATGATTTATCATTCATGTTTGGTTTCAAGGGGGAAACTTGGATATGGGTTACCATGCATGATTTTGAGAAATGTTGAGTGATCAATATTGGTTCATAGTTGACGTCATCTAGCTAATATGATACTTTAGTGATGCATTTGATCATCTCAAAGGGTGATCATATAAAATCTACATTTACTATAGAACGTAAGGACTGGTTTTGAGCGTATAATGAGACTTTAAAATTATTTTATAGAGAGAATTAATAACACACTAGAGTAAAAAAAATTCTTTCATGTCAATGTTTTAACATGAGTTATTTAATAACTCATCTTAAAAATGTATTCCAGTAGGTTATTTATATAACTGGAATGAAAAACATTTCTAGGGATATTTAATGGTAGTTATTAAATAACAAACCTTAGAAATTATATTTTAACACCCGTTCAATATTATCCAATGTTAAAAATATAGAAACTTGTGGTTTTGTCATTTTTTGATAAATAAATTCTATTAAAAGTAAAAATTCTGAACACGTGGCAATGATGATTCAATTTTTTAATAATACACCTTTCAATTTTCAAATCACACCAAAAATTTATAACAATGAAGAAAACATTTTTAAGGGACATATATATGATTTCATGGCCCATCATTACCAATTTTTAATTCCCCCTCCTATTGGAATCAATGTTCAATGAGTTATTCATTAAATTATTTCACAATGTATAAAAAAATATTATCTCATTATTTTATTTATTTATTTTTAATTTTCATAATTGATTTTTTTATGATTTTTTATTTTATGATGAAAAATACATATTTGGATAGTTTTAGAAAATCCAATCAATCACATGATATTAACATGTTAGAGTGTGATATTAATTATAAGTCATAGCCTCAGATGCCTCATGAATTCCTTCTGCTAAAGAAAATTAAGTTAAATTGTACCATAATAATGTTGAAAATTTAGTTGAATCATTAAGATCTATTTTCTTGATTTATTTTAATTGTTATAATTTTTTAAGTTTCATGCTTTTGTTTTCATTCAATGGAGTAATTATCATTTAATATTTAAAAAATTATAAACTTTTTATGTCAGTTTATTTAAAAATTATGTCAAAAGAAACTATAATTTTTTTATAAATAATATCATAATCCTCATTAAATATTAGATATGAAAAAATGTGACATCTAAAGTTTCTTTCGAATTCAGTTTTGAGTATGATAATATCGAAAGTTTTAATTTTTTTCATAATAATGACATTATCATAATTTTTAGTAACATGAATTTAGAATATATTTATTGAATTGATTTTAATAACATCTCCTAATATAAATATGTAAAAAACACAAAAAATATATTTATTCATGTATATCCCTCCGCCTATCCTACAACAAATCCCCATCCACCATAATGGCTTAATTATCTTTTTTAGATAAAAATATAACAAGTTAAATGCTTATTATTTTTTTGTGAATGGTTTATTATTCTTTTTCAAAATATTTATTATTTTCTTTTAACTTTTTATACTTTTTTGTGATTTTTTAATCTTGTTGAAAATGGTATTTAATTGGAATCATTATTTCCAACACAAAAAAATTATTGAATAATATTTATAGTGCATTAAAATCAAATCAAATAATAATATTTTTGAGGAAAAATTATATAGATCAAAGTTAATTTCTAATTTTTTGGTGTAAAAGATCAAAACCCCGTCACAAATATTATTTTCTATATATCCTTATTTCTATCAGAAAAGAATGTGGTCTTGAAATATTATTCATGGTATGTTTTGGTCACAAATAACTATTTTTACTAGGATTTTTTCCACAAATTACTCTTTGAAAACGATGATTGTTTTTGTAGTGCATGAATTAATCATTTCCAAGAAGGAGGCATGCATCAAGGTTATATATGAGAAATTGGTAAAACATAGTCAGAGGCAATATGGGAAGTTGATTTAGATAGACCGAAGGTTGTGTGAATAATAATTTGTATTCACAATACTTTTTTGTTGATATTTAAAAATATCAGTGCCTCAATTTTTTTTATTATTCTGGACAATGCTCAAATACTAAACCTTTCTCTTGAGGGACTATAATGAACTTTATAGTTATTGATACCATTCAGGTTTATTTTGAGTTTACTAGAATTTTTATTAGATTCAAGTAATAAATGGGGAAGGAATTATTATCATGTGAATTCATTGTTTTATTAATGAAGTCATAAAATGTCATTCTAGTCACATATACGTTATATTTGGTGTGATTTGGAACTGATTGTTATCAATAAACTGTTATTTTCAGTGGTTTAGCTACTGAATAATAAATGTTCATGAGTGATGTGGATAAAAAAATGGGTAATAAAAGGACATATACTTAGTATATTTCCTCCATGTGGGTGAGCCTGATTCCCTTCACTATCAAGTAGAATGCTGAGGATTTTTTTATAATTGTTTCAGATTTTGAGTATGTGTTTCCTAAGTAAGTGATTAGTTCACCTTTTTTTTCATGTATAGGTAATTATAAAGACCCATCATGGAGGAATAACTGTATTTTTAGTTTTATATAGGATAAAACATATTGAACATCATCAATACAGATGATCTTCTAATAAATATTTTTATTTGAACCAATATGAAATATTGGGGTACACCAGGATGGTTACCAAGAATCTTAATAATAAATTTTGACTACACACCAATTATAAATGGATAAATTAAGTAATAGTGAATAATTATTATACCCATACAAGGATTAAAATTTCCTTTGAGTAGTTGAGTGTTTCAATATAGTTTTATAATATCAATTTATCATATGATTATCAAAATTTTATAATTCAATGGGAAGATACAATGAAGATAAATATTCATTACAGATAGGTATATTATTATTTCAATGAAATTTAATAACCCTATAAAAGTATTGGAGGTATTAATGAACTAGATATTTAGTTATTATATTGATTATTTTATCACGATAATTATTGATCACAACCAAGTGTAGTTGAGATCAATGGATAAATGTACAATTCATATGAAGGATTTCATGTAGATTTTATATAGAGGTATTTTATATGGAAAACTTTTAATGTATTTATTCTATTCATAAAAATCACATATTCTGGGGTATATCATTTTAGAGAAGATAATGCTTCTAGTATAAAATAATATTGTGGAATTTATTTCTTGGGAATCACTAAACAATATCTCTAGGGTGTCTAATTTCCTAGTCTTGGTAGGTTACTAATAGAGATTTAGATCGAAACTATCATTAATTAAATAATATATATTATCATTACAGAAGGGGGGAAAACTTATGTTTTGATAAATTAATATCATGTAACTTTTCAGTGTTTAAATTATAGGTTGAAGAGTACACCAATTCCATAATTAATATAGGAGGAAGTTAATTATGAGGTTTTATGTGATTGATTCCATTTGTTTTTGGTCTAATTATAAGCATACAAGTGAGAAGTCAATTCTTATAGGTTTATAAAGTTCCCCCTTATAAATATAATTATATTATCCATGACTTGGATCTAAAAATTGAAAACCATACATTAAGGTTGCAACATCCCAGGTAAATAAAGAACATCCATCCAACGACCCGAAGGCCTTCAAATTTTTATTTTATTTTAATCAGAAATCCCCTTTTAAAGGATGAAGGGGGAACCAAAATAGACTTCAAGGACATAGGAAAATCACGACCTAAAGGTCTAGAGATACAACCCAACCCGAAAACATAGAGTTATCCCGCCCCAGCATTTGATTGTGAAAAAACCCTCCACCGTTGCATGGTTGTACAAAAATCCAATGTCCTGTGTCAAAGCACAGTCCAGATCCGACGGCTGACGCCATACCCTCTCAAATTCCAAATCTGTAAAGCGCCACAATGATGAAAGAAAGCTCTGGAACCTCCTATGGGACTTGCTACATAAGATCAGGCTCAATTACATCTACAATCCAACGGACCACGTAAAGAACCATTACAGATAAAACATCTTCAAAAGATAAATGAGAAACACAATGCTGGAATCAATGCCATAGAAGCTCACTGATCCATGGGCACCTCCGACACCATACGTAGCAACCTGGAAAGATAGACAAACCAAGAACATGAATCAGAGTCTTCGTCACCTAGGACTGGAAGAATCAAAAGCACATTAATGAGATGTCTCTGTTGAGGGGGTCTGAGCCAATCAGAACTAGCAGCGCCTCTATGAGAATAAAGTCGGTCATCTCAAACTTCAGAAGAACCCACATCAGATTCCAAACTAGTCAAACCATGGGAAACGTAAGCACCAACAAGGAGGGATGCTCCTGTAATGGAAACACCGCAAGAACACCATTCACACAGATAACATACAAAACCTGTAAAAGAACCACCACGAATTCAAACTGCAAAATCCCATAGCCGATCAAGGACCAAAAAACTCCCAGCACCCAAGCCGTGCTGAGGGCAAATTCAAGATGTTCATCCGAAACCGCAATGAACCCAGACACACCAGATCAGATCCTCCGCAGACCACGCCAATACCAAACCTCTTACCAGAGCCGACGCCTGAACTCAAAAACACACCAGATCCGAGCCAAGATGGACGACACGGATGCCATGCAACACGTCGGACCATCACCGATCCTAAAACTCATCAGATCTGAAGAAAATGGGGACTAGACAGCCAGAAAAACCAGATCGAGGATAATTTTGGGACAGAGAATAGCCCAGAGCATCGTCGGGGTGACCGTTGACGAAACACACCATCACAAAGCCGGATGGCCGGAAACAGCCCGAGCCACACTAGGACACGCTGAATCCATCGCCAAGAACTACGAGTCTAAGACAAGATCCCGAGGGCCACCCCACACGCTGCAGATCCAGAAGGTGCCAGCACCGAGCCGCAAGCCATGTTGGGGGGGAGGAGACATCTCCCGATGAAAACCCTAGAAGCGGGGATGGGGAGAAGACCCGCCGCTCAGAGGCCACCTAGAGGAAATAAAGAACATCATTTTTTAATATTTATTAATATTTATGTATTAATTATTAATTTTACCCTAAATAGGATGCTATGTTCAATGGCGTATCTAATACATAACAATGGGTTTCTTTGAAATCTTACATTGCACACTAATAATATAATATCATTATTTTTAATGATAGTTAACCCCTGATCGTTGTATTGGCGGGAATGAATAGAACTAACAAAAATATTAATATAAATGTTTTTTAAATGTTTTTACATTTATCCAATAAATTTTAGAGGGTTAAAATGTGAATGAATCTAATTTTAAGCATAAATACTCTAATATTTTTTAGAAGGCCGATTTACAAAATTTTGATGGAGAACCCTCATTAAATATTGTTTTGGTCACTTTTATATGTTCTATTTGAAAAAATAATATTCTTATTTATAATCGGGACATTTAAATTTACCTTGGGTAAAATTTTGGTATTTTTCCGATAAAATTCATTTTTAATGAATAGTGAAAAATACTGTATTTTAATTCAAAAATTCATTTTAATCTTAATTATTTATATGGTTATATTATATTTTTAAATGTTTTTAATGTGTAATTATATTATATTTTTACCATTTAATCCAATTATGGTCATTGGAATTAATTTCACTTTGAAATTGGACATAAACAAGTGTCAATCTTTTGACAGATATTGTTTCTTAAAAATACGCTATTTGTTTTGACAACAAGAATTAATTTTAAATTAATTAACAAAACTTTTATGTTTATAATTATTTAAAATAGTCATAATTTTTTAATTTGAAATATCAAATATAACTTAGGCTGAATTTTTGGTATTTTTCTGAAAAACTTCAATTTTTGATTAATAGTGAAACCACTTAGTAGTAGTTAAAAAACAGACTTTTTCATTTAAATGAAATTTTACCGCTTCTATGAATTGAATTCAAAAAATCCTACATACATGGTTGTTATCAGTAAGTAAAATGTGGTTCAATAATATTAAAATATTTTTTGTTGAATAGTAACTTTTGTCGTATTTACTGCGGTTTAAGGTAAATAGGGTAATTCAATTTAAAAAGAAAATTATAATAATACAAAATTTCCTTACCACTTGTACTAACATTATGGTATGAGTCATGGCTGAACATGGGAATCTTTAGGTCGATTTTTGGACCCCATGGAGCCACTTAAGAGTGAAAATGACACTTTATTTTAATTAATTTAACGTAAAGACCATAATGAAAAAACAAACATCTTTTAGTAAATTAATTTTTACATGGGGTTATGTTAGTTATAGTTTTTACTATAAATATTCATTAGAAAGATAAAAATATTTCCTAAATCATGGTATTTTTTTATAAGTTTTAGACATCAAATAAAATAAATTATTTCGGACATAAAAATAATGCAGTATTAACCTTATTAATAAATGATTTAAATAAATAAGATTATAAATATTAAAATAACATCCAAAAACTATCCCATTATTATTCTATGAATTTTTTTCGACCATGATTCATCTTATATTCAATATTAATGAGTTTTTGACCTTTAGAAACCGAAAATCCATATATAATAAAATAATATTTTCTGACACCTATCCAGCCCCTTGGATCATCCAAAACCTACCCAAATAATCTCTCAATATCCTTATATTCCTCCTAAAAGCCTTACCTTAGGAATAAGGCACTTTAAGAAGTCCTTTTGATTTAAACCAAACAGAGTTACCCGAATTAAAGGAATGGTTTCTCTTAAATTATTTTATTTTATTTTACTTCTCCAACCCTTAAAATATTTTTATTCCTTTACTTTATAACAACAACAGTACCATCAATATAATAGAATTTTGTTATGATAAGTATTCGAACTACACTTACACACACCACCATCTAATGGTTAAAGAACATATTGTTTCTGTGGACGGCGAACTACTGCCTCACGAAACGATGATTGTTCAAATATCTCCTACCGCCTCCCATGGTGGCCATTATGATGGAAATATATTTATATATGATATATATATATATTTATTTTTTCTTTATGATTCATTATTTTTTCATTTATAGCATACTTTTATGGTTTCCATTATGGGTAAACGCGATAATTTCAATTGAGGAAGTGCAGACTATCTCCCCCTCAAAGTGACATGACTCATTCATACCATACGTGGGACAAATAAAGGATGGATTTATTAAAATTATATATTATATTATACTGGAATTATAATATATCTATGTATCATTATTTTTTCATTTTATTAAAGTAAAAAATAGAAATGAAAGTAGCGTTCATGCGTACGTACGACTTGTCGTCTCCATGAACAGTGCATTTCATTTCTTATCTCCAAATGTTATGTACTATTATAAATATATATATATACTAGATATATAAGATATATATGATATCTTAATCATTAATATCATTCTAGAGATATTGTACTTTTGACCACATGGACAAATTGTAATTATAACAAGTTCATTTTTAACTCAAATTCCGAACATCGAAAAAATGTCTGATATGAACTCAATTAATTAAATAATTTTTATATAAAGTTAATAAGTGATATAAAAGTAATAATAAACATGAAAATTTTCTTCAGGAAGTAGAAATTAACATAAGTTTATTATTTAGGAAGAACCTCGAACAAATGAGTCAATTCGGACACGAGGTAAGGGATTTCTTATCACAAATTCAATTCTGTGAGATTTCAATTATTCACCACTTATTTATTTCATGTGGTGTATTGTGTACTGGAATTTGATATATACTATCATTATTATGTTTATATTCATGGTATTCTGTGATTAAATTTGATGGTTATTAACTTTTGGTCATACGACTCGATCAAATTACAACGTGGTAAGGGGTTTTCACCTCACTTTTTATTCCCGTGAGATTCATGATATATTTGCCACTATTTACTTTTGTGTGGAATATGTACATCACATGATTGTATTCCTTGTTCAATATAATTTAATATATGGGAATTTACATCTTCATTGTATGATCCTTCTTTCATGGTGTGTATGTTTCATAAGTTACCAAATCAGTAAGGGAACCTTTCACCCTATTCTTTTTAAAAGACTTATTTTTTGTTATGTATTTTAATTTACATATTACTATTTTGGGATATGTTCTTATATATCCTTATTGTTGTAAATTAGATTTCCAAGTGATGATATTCCCCTTTTCTCTCTCATCAACTCATTTTCTGAATTTTAATGCGGCGTCGTTAGGCTTTCGAATTTTTGTAAGGGAACTTCTTCACCCAATTTTTATTCTTTGGGATGAACTTCTACTTCTTGATTATGTCATGATATAAATATGTGTTAATAACCTATGATTGTTTTACATTTAATATCCACTTATATTTTGAGTATTCTTATTTTTCACACATAATTACGTCAATGATTTATCCTTAATCTAAGGATACGATCTTTTTAAGGGACTTTGTCTCAATTTACATTCCATTGAGACTAATTTTTTGTTATACACAAATTCACTTTCACATGGTGTATGTACTACCATTTGACATATTATATCATGAATATCTTTATTCTCATGATATTATAAACTTTGATTAATGTTATTCCTTAATTATTTGTATTTAAGCATCTCTCATTTGTTTAGGAACTCTTTAACTAAAATATCATTTTAAATGTTTTAAAGATTTATTATTCTAAATATTTCTCATTAATTTCCATGTTTTAAAAATGGTTTTAAGGATTTATTCATATGGACATGAATGTTTTGAAATTAAAATTTCTTTCAAAAGCATCAAAGTGGTACGAGACACTTTGATTCAAAAATCTCTTTATTAAATGTTTTAAATGATTTTGAAAATGGTTTGATAAAGAATTGATTATGTCAATATCTTGAAATGATATATTGTGATTTCAATGTGGAAATGTTATCTTCCTTTATGATTATTTTACATGTTTTGAATATGTAATGTTTATTGGGCATTATTTACGTATACGAGTGGTTCCATGAAAACCTAGGGAGTGTGAGCCCGAGATAGCTCTCCAATGCATCGGGTAACGTGACGGAGGAAAATGTAAATGTTTCTCCTAAGATATTTAGGGAATATACTGTGATTGGTATTCCAAATGTAACTTTCTATGTAGTTGTGATAGCTACAATGTAAGTATGTTATGAATTCTATAATTTACCTTTATAATTTATGATTTTTATACGTTATTCATAAATCATATGATTTCATGTGTTATGATATGATTGAAACATATGGTTTATTTGATTTGTATTTATTGATGGGATAATGTTTCTTTTCATTATTTTATAACAATTTATGAGCTTTTTATGCTCATCCCATGTTTTGAAATGTTTTTCACAGGACATAAAGATGAATAGGGTCAAGTATGAGATCAAGGAAAAGTCATGTTGTCTAAAACATGGAACTAGACATGCCTCTTTTTTTCAAGAGTTTTTATTTTATGAAAAAGGGATACTGGGTAGTAGTGTCTTCAAGTAATATTCAGGTTGTTATGTAATAGTTATGGCTTAATTCTCTAAAACTCTAAACCTGAAAAGATCCTCAATGTGAATTCTTGACAAAATTCATGATTATGTAATGTTTAAGGATGGGTCCTTACAGTTGGTATCAGAGGTCGATTTAGATAACTTTATAGGTTAGAGTGTTCTTTAAGCATAAGTTACCTTACCACAATGGTTAGTATTTTAGAAAGAGTCATAGTTATTTTAGATAAAGTGAATGAGTTTAAGATAACATTAATAAGTACATATTTTTATCTACACTCATCATATGTTATTATATGATGATTTTTCTGATATACTCACACTTACCATTTTGGTTTTTGTAAATGGATAGATCTAGCAGGCACCAAAGTAACAGTGGATGTGAAGAAAACTATAATGGTTTTCTGAAGGAGAAACTGAATGAAATGGGAGCTACAATGAGAACTCTTGTGGTTATTCTCAACCAAAAATTTGGAGTCATGATTGACCACCTGAACCATGGTGATTTTTATAAGGCATCGTATATGCAAGAAACAAATACCCATGTAAATTCAGGTAATAATTATAAAGGTAAGTATATTAAAAAACCTATGTGTCAAGGATGTGGAAAGAAACACATAGAAAAATGTTCCAAAGGGATGAGAAGATGCTATAGATTTGGAAGTGAAGGTCATAAAGCAAGAACCTTCCATGGAAAAAGGAAGCATATAATTGACTCTAGGAAAGGGAAAGAAGTTCTTTCTGAGGGATCAATTGAATGTTTTAAATGTGGTGTGCATGGTCTTTACGCAAACAGTTGTCCTACAAAGAAGTTTCGAGAATGGAATCACCAGGATCATACAAATACATGTTTACCAATACCTAATGTCATTCTAATTGAGGATGAACAAACTGACAATGACCAATGAAAGGTATTGATTATTTCTTAACATATGTTTTGACATTATTAAATCTTAGAATATGATTCATGATTTTGTTTGTAGGAAAGAAGTATTTCAGTATAAGTTGGTAAAGAATGGTTAATGGATCATGAATAATGTTTAATGAGTAAGAAATAAACATATAATGGATTCAAGAGTTATGGTGGATTTTAGGAAGGTGAATTGCTTAAAAGTATTAAGGCTCTTTTGATGATGGGATTACATTGGAACAATTTTTATATTATGTGTAACTCTGAATTTTGATATATGATAATGTTATTCAAGGAAAAATTATCTTTTCTTCTGATGAGTAATGGTGGAATTTTATTTTGGGAGAATATATGTTATTATTATGGACATATGGTGATTTGAGTTCTTTATGGAAATGATTAACCTATCATAGAGAATATGTTATTTTGTTAATTATACTTCAGTATGAGACATTAAGAGTAGTTGATTTTATTTGGAGATAAATGTTATGATTTACTGTGGAAGACTATGTGACAAAATCCTTCTGAGTTTTGGGTTTCAATCTTATTTTGGATTATTTTGAATAATGTTAAGGACAATTTTATATTGAATGGTATTTCTTGAACTTTGAGTACTTTTGGTTGAATTTTTGAGATTAAGAGTAATAATTTTTTTTATAAAGGATTATCCATTTGGAGATTATCTGATCATGTACTAACCAATTTTGGTTTTATTTAATATATAAAGATAGGGGAAATATATGGTTCATATTTTTTGGATCATGTTATTCTATAGAAGTTTAATATAATGCTTTCAATGTGAACAAGTAATCTTGAATACTTACCGTTTAGAGAAAAGATGAGTTGGTGGTAGAATTTTATTAAAGGATGACACTCTACATGATGAGTAAGTATATTTCCTTACGATATTAGTATTGTTATTAATAAAATTATTCAACTCTATGAAAAGGATCTTAATGAAAAAATGTTATAAGCCCTCTTTTATCATCAGACTTTTACCCAACCACAATTTTATGGTATTGTGGTGGTTAACTTTCCGTGATCAAGTTATCTATCACTATCTATTAATCTATGAGAGTTATTTTCTCTTCCATATCCATGTTTTAATGTAATCCTTGTATCTATTGTCTTGGGTAACCTTTATACTTCTCAAACTTATTTTAATGTTATATTTTAATTTACACTTTTTATGATGTGGGACATTCAATAATGTTTCTGAGCCCAATTTTAAAATTGCGAGGACGTAATTTCTAAAAGGGGGAAGGATGTAACATCCCATGTAATAAAGAACATGAAATTTTAATATTTATTAATATTTTTGGATTAAGTATTAATTTTAACCTAAAGTGGATGTTATGTTCCATGGCGTACCTGATACGCAACAATAGGTTTCATTTAAATCTTACGTTACACACTAATAATATAATATTATTATTTTTAAAGATAGTTAACGCCTAGCCGTTGTATTGGAGGGAGTGAATAGAACTAACAACAATATGAATATACATTTTTGTTAAATGTTTTTACATTTATCCAATAAATTAGAGAGGATTAAAATGTGAATGAATCTAATTTTAATCATAAATACTCTAATATTCTTTAAAAGGCCGATTTACCACCTTTTGATGGAGAAACCTCTTTAAATCTAGTTTTTTTCACTTTTATAGGTTTTATTTCACAAAATAAAATTCTTCTTTAGAATCGGGACATTAAAATTTACCTTGGGTAAAATTTTGGTATTTTTCCGATAAAATTCTTTTTTTAATGAAAAATGAAAAATACTGTATTTTAATTCAAAACTGCCTTTTAATATAACTTATTTATATGGATAGATAATATTTTTAAATGGTTTTAAAGTTTAATTAGATTATATTTTTACCATTTAATTCAATGTTTGTCATTGGAATTAACTTCAATTTGAAATTGGACATAAACAGGTGTAAATCTTTTGACAGATATTGTTTCTTAAAAACACGCTAATTGTTTTGACAATGGGAATTAATTTTAAATTAATTAATGAAACTTTTATGTGTTTATTTTTTTTAAAGTAGAAATCATTTTTGAATTCGGAATATCAAATATACCTTAGGCTAAAATTTTGGTATTTTTCTAAAAAACCTCAAATTTTGATGAATAGTGAAACAACTTAGTAGTAGTTAAAAAACTGAATTTATCATTTAAATGAAATTTTACCACTTCTGCGAATTAAATTTCGAAAATCCAACATACATGGTTGTTCTTATTAAGTAAAATTTGGTTCAATAAGATGAAAATAACTTTAGTGAATAGTAACTTTTGACTTTTATTTACCGCGGTTAAAGGTAAATAGGGAAATTCAAGGTAAAAAGAATATCATAATAATAAAATATTATCTTAACAATTTTCATAAACTTATTAGATGAGCCATGCCTGACCATGGGAATCTTTGGGGTTATTTTTGGACCCCATGGATCCACTTAAGAGTGACAATGACACTTTATTTTAATTAATTTAATGTAAAGACCAAAATGACAAAAACAAATATCTTTTAGTAAATTAATTATTAGATGGGGTTATGTAAGGTATATTTTAGACTATAAATATAAATTTTAAATCTAAAAAGATTTCATACATCATGGTATTTTTTTATAAATTTTATAAATCAAATAAATTAAATTATCTATGACACAAAAATGATACAGTATTTACCTCATTAATAAATGATTTAAATAAATAAGATTATAAATATTAATATAACATCAACAACCTAACCAATTATTATTTTATGAATTTATTTAAACGATGAGTCATCTTATATTCTATCTTAATGTGTTTTTGACTTTTATAATCCTAAAATCATTATATAACAAAATAATATTTTCACACTTTCCTAAAGAGCCCCTCTTCCCCCTTATAAAAAGACGTCACCTCTAACCCATTCCTCACACCTCTCAAGCCCCTTGTCTTATTAAACCCCTACCAAAATAATCTTTCAAGATACCTTTCTTCCTCCCATAATCCTTACCTTAGGCAGAAGGCACTTCAAGAATTCCTTTTGGTTCAAACCAAAGGGAGTTACCCGAATTAAAGGTAACAGTTTCTCTAAAATTCTTTTCTTTTATTTTACTTCTCCAACCCCTAAAATATATTTATTACTTTCCATTATAACAAAACTAGTATCCTCAATATACTATTATGTTTTTTATGATAAGTATTCGAACTACACTTACACACACCTCCATCTAATGAGTAAAGAACATACTGTTTCTGTGGACAACGAACTACTGCCTCACGAAACGATGATTGTTCAAATATCTCATACCGCCTCTCATGGTGGCAATTATGATGGAAAATTATTTATATATGATATATATATATATATATATATTATACTTAGTTTTTCTTTATTCTTCAGTATTTTTTCATTTACAGAATACCTTTATGGTTTCCATTATAGGTAAATGCGATAATTTCATTTGAGGAAGTGCAGACTACCGCCCCCTCAAAGTTACATGACTCATTCATACCATAGGTGGGACATATAAAGGATGGAGTTATTGAAATTATATATTATATTATACTGGAATTATAATATAACTATTTATCTTAATGTTTTCATTCAATTAAAGTACAAAATAGAAATGAAAGTAGCGTTCATGTGTATGTACGACTTACCATCTCAATGAACGGTGCATTTCATTTCTTATCTCCAAATATTATGTACTATTATGAATACATATATATATACTGGATATATAAGATATATATGATATATAAATAATTAATATCATTCTGGAGATAATGGAATTTTGACCACATGGACAAATTGTAATTATAACAAGTTCATTTTTAACTGAAATTCCGAACATCGACAAAAAGTCCAATATGAACTAAAATAATTTACTAATTGATATAGCAAGTTAATAAGTGATATAAAGGGAATAATAAAATTGAATATTTTCTAAATGAATTTTAATTTAACATATTTTTATTATTCTGGATGAACATGGAACATACGAGTCAAGTTGGACACGAGGTAAGGGATTTCTTATCTCACTTTTAATTCTGTGAGATTTCCATTATTTGCAACTTATTTATTGCATGTGGTGTATTTTGTACTGTAATTTGATATATACTATCATGATTCTATTTATATTCAAGGTATTCTTTGATTAATTTGGTTGTTATTAACATTGGTCATACAACTCGATTGAATTACACCGTGGTAATGGGTTTTCATATCACTTTTTATTCACGTGAGATTCATGCTATATGTTCCACTATTTCCTTTTGTGTGGAATATGTACTTACCATGATTGTATTCCTTGTGGAATATATTTTATTTTATGGGTATTTAAATCTTCATTGTATGACCCTTCATTCATGGGGTGTATGTTTCATAAGTTGCCAAATCGGCAAGGGAACCTTTCACCTTATTCTTTTTAAAAGACTTATTTTTTGTTATATATTTTAATTTGCATATTCCTATGTTGGAATATGTTCCTATATATCCATATTGCTATAAATTTTACTTCCAAGTGAGGAGATACCCTTTTTCTCTCTCATAAACTCATTTTATGAATTTTTATGTGGCGTCGTTAGGCTGTCGAATTTTTGTAAGGGAACTTCTTCACCCAATTTCAATTCTTTGGGATGAACTTATACTTATTGATTATGTCATGTTATAAATATGTGTGAATAAACTATGATTTTTTACACTTAATATCCACTTATATTGGGTGTATTATTATTTTTCACACATAATTACATCATTAATTTATCCTTAATCTAAGGATACGATCTTTGTAAGGGACTTTGTCTCAAATTACATTGCATTGAGACTTATTTGTTGTTATACACCAATTCACTTTAACATGGTGTATGTACTACACTTTGACATATTATATCATGAATCTATTTAT
The DNA here is from genome assembly GCA_963277665.1 of Viscum album. Lineage (NCBI taxonomy): Eukaryota > Viridiplantae > Streptophyta > Magnoliopsida > Santalales > Viscaceae > Viscum > Viscum album. The sequence goes on from OY728150.1 coordinate 1,969,067,780, forward strand.
TCTCATGATATGGTAAACTTTGATTAATGTTATTCCTTAATTATTTGTATTTAAGCATCTCTCATTTGGTTAGGAACTCTTTAACTAAAATATCATTTCAAATTTTTTAAAGATTTATTCTTATAAATCATTCACATTAATTTCCATGATTTAAAAATGGGTTTAAGGAATTATTAATATGGACATGAATGTTTTGAAATTAAAATTTCCTTCAAAATCTTCAAAGTGGTATGGGAAACTTTTATTCAAAAATATCTTTATTAAATATTTTAAATGGTTTTGAAAATTGTTTGATAAAGCATTGATTATGTGAATATCTTGAAATGATATATTGTGATTTAAATGTTGAAATGTTATATTCCTTTATGATTGTTTTACATGTTATGAATATATAATGGTTATTGGGCATCATTTAATTATACGGGTGGTTTCGTGATAAACCTAGGGCGGGTGAGCCTGGGATAGCTCTGTAATGGACTGGGTAACATGACATAGGTAAACATTAATGTTTCTCCTAAGAGATTTAGGGAATATACTGTGATGGGTATTCTAAATATGACTTCCTATGTAGCTGTGATAGCTACAATGTAATTATGTTATGAATTCCATAAGTTACCTTTATGATTTATGATTTCTGTATGTTATTCATAAATCTTATGATTTCATGTGGTATGTTATGATTGAAAAGTATGGTTTCATTGATTTGTATTTATTGATGGGATAAGGTTTATTTTAATTATTTTATTACCCTTACTGATCTTTTTATGCTCATCCCATGTTTTTAAGTGTTTTTCAGAGGACATAAATATGAATAGGGTTAAGGATGAGATCAAGGAAAAGTCATGCTGTCTAAAACATAGGACTATACATGCCACTTTTTTTCAAGAGTTTTTATTATATGAAAAAGGGATACTGAGTAGCAGTGTCTTCATGTAATATTCTACTTTTTATGTAATAGTTATGGCCTAATTCTCTAAAACTCTAAACCTGAAAAGATCCTCAAAGTGAATTCTTTACAAAATTCAAGATTATGTAATGTTTAAGACTGGGTCCTTGCAAAGGTCATTAATTATTTATTTCATAGGTGAGCATATTATGGTCATCAAAAATCATATGATATTATGTTATATAATATAAAGAGTGGTTAATAAAATTTAAATGGAGTTGTATAGCGTTTCATATGAAATAAATCATTGAGATCACATAAACCCCTAGAAAAGTAAATTTTATTAAGTTTTGTCTAAGTCAAAAGCTACACTGGAGTATTCCTTATGATCCTTGATAGGAGTTGAAGATGATAGATGGGAATGAATTTTTATATATTAATGTAAATAAAATAAATAGTTAATGTTTGTTATATCTAGTGTTAATATACACTTCTTTGATGGATCACGTGATTGATTCTGGGTTAGTTGATCTTGAGATAAAATTTTGAAAAGTCCTTTTTTCAAATAGATTCCCTAAAGGGTTGGGATGAAGGCAGAGAGCATATGATCATGTTTATAAGGACATTTTTTGTTTTATTGGATATAAATGATAATGTTTTGAATGAATTATGTAGTTAACCCTTTATTTTTCTTATTAATGTATCAATTATTCATTTTATATTTATGTAAAAGTTTTTTTCAATATTGAAATGAAATGTAATGGATTTTGTTGGTGGTTTCCTTTTTTTCATCCAGTGAATTCCAAGGATTGGGTTCAATAGTGTTATTTCAAACCCTTAAGATTCCTATGTATTATTTAAATAATATATTTACTTATTTCATGGCCATATTTTCTCATCCTCATTGAAAATATAATGTTATATAGTTTTTGGTGTAATGGTAGATGAATTAACCTCCTTATATTATTCTCAAGAAGCATAGTTTAGTGGAATCATTAGAAAAGTTTCTTGTGTCATAGATGGGGATTCTTTATGGATTTCCTATATGGATATTATCTTACAGTGAGGGTTGTTTTATATAAAGGGTGTGGAGAGATTTTTAGTGTTATTTTAGTGCCAAAATTTTCATAATAATATCATTTTACCTATTGAAAGATGTTCAAACTAAGAGAATGGTACATACTGTTGAATATATGTCATAGTTATAAATTTTACACTTTAATAGTGTCAAAAACAAATCCAGACCACCCATGAACCAGTCACTGAAGTCAGCCTATATAAAGTAATATAGGGAAATGTTGATCCCCATGGGTTGTGAACTAGTATTTGGACATCATATGCACACAAGTGGGAATGATTTTTCTTGATAAAACTAGAATAAAAAATAACATAAACTTGAATGCCTAGTGTGACCACACTGTAGGTCAAATGGGCATTCATTAAAAATAAATGAATACCAATAATCAAACAGAACCATAGAAAGAATAAAAATATAACATAATCAAATAGTATGAATAAAAAATAGCATTTCAAATACAAAGGCCACAAGTTGATTTATGACATGACGAAATACATGCTATTAACAAAATACCTAAGGAAAAAAATAATGTGATTATCCATATCCACGTGTCAAGAAAAACTCCCTTCACTTGGCACCAACAACACACCTGAAATAAACACTTGACACTAACTTTCACATCTAATAGGAACTTTAAAATAACCCGAAATATATATACATATATTGATGATCAAAAATCCCATTATGTATTCACCTCACAACCCATATATAACCTTTAAAATTAAATATTATTCATGATGGTTTTAAATTAAAACTATAAAATTAGACATAACATTTTAATTAAAATAAGTCACATGTAATAATTTTAGGAAAACAACCAGTTTCAATAAAATAACTTAAACCCACTTTTTAAAAATATTATATGAAAGATCCATTAATACATTAGGGGATTAATTATTTAGAAAAAAACCTATATTAACTAATTTATTTAGAAAAATAATCAAAAACATGATATTAAAGTGAAAATAAATAAATTAAACTAAATACATATAATTCACTCATAAAGAAAATCCAATTTCAAGAAAAGTGTACAATTTGAAACAAAAGTAAAAAGAATTAATAGCCCTCACTGGTAAAAGAATGATAATAAAAAGTAAAAAAATAGTATTTACTCTAATAAATGTATAGAAATTATTGAATTTAAATAAAATTTATATCACCTATGTAATGATGAGATGACCAATATAATAAAATATATAAAATAATTAATTTTTTTTTCCAAAATCCTAGACAAGGGATGCAGTATTAAATCATTAGTTAAACAATTTGTGTAAGGAGATGTATTACTTCTCTATTCACTAGACTAATGGATATGGGTTTTATTACATAACTAGTCAGGGAAACACTATAAATCAATTTATAGGATAAATATTACTTCACTAGTTTGGAAAAAAAATACTAAAATAGGGGATACATATTGTATAAATTCACTAGTCATCATGATTCCCTATAATAATTGAATGATGTAGTATAACCTCACCCATCAATATGATTCATTATCCTAGTTCATGGAAGATATGTCCCCTCCTTATATCATAAGAATTTTAGATTCAACAATTTTTATATTGAAAATCCCTTTATAAATTGAAAATTGGGCCTTTGGGAACATGTTTTGGAAACAAATTAAGAAATTCATCTTCTGAAAACCAATTAATAAAATATTACCTAAAAATATTTAAAAAAAGTTTAATTCCATTCTTAAACAACAACAAATCACACTCAAATCCAAAAATCAATAAAATAACACAAAACATCTATAAATAACTACAAAAGTATGTAAAATCAAATATTATCGTTACTTTATATATTTATTTCTATAAGAATGATTTTACTCTCACATATAATAACTATGAATCAAAACACCACATTTTTATGAATTAATAAATTTCTTTAGATATTTTACTTAAGGAATTTTAAAAATAATAAAAGAATAAATATATTATGTGAAAATAATTTATATGTACCAAACATATGAAGACCCTTTTATTTATATATCAAATTAATTTTGGGGAAGAAAACAAGACACTCATGTAATTATAAGTTAATTCATAGTGCACAACTTTTAAGAATCATATACCAGGGGTTGAAAATTGTCAAGAAATAATGTATTTAAATTTAATGAGTTTTTCATGGATCAACCAACCTCAACCAATTACCCATGATCAATCACATGCTCATAGTGTCCTTTCTCAGGTCCACTACTGCCTATTTATACCATAAAAAACACTAAAATAATTTATTCAATAATAATACCAAAAATCCTAAAATGTCATAATCATTTTCAAACTCATAAAATAATATAATGATTCTAAACCGTTTGAAATGGGGTGTGGTCCACACCTAACAAACACCCAGACCTGAGATATATAAAATCCCCAATAAATCAACCAATCTTAATATCTAAATAAACGTAAAATCACAAAAAATTTATAAATAAATATGCAAGAATTTATTCCTTAATAAAAATGGGTAACAAATTCTTACTCACAACTTACCTCATATGTTATACTATTTCTATCACTTATCTTCCTCAAATATCTAAATAACATAAAAAACTGAGGTCATTTACCATATTTTCATGAACCAATATTAGAAACCCCTAAACTGGCACCCAATTCATGTAATGGAAAGGATTGAAGAAAAATTCCGATATCTACAACTAGATTCTAGTTATTAGTCATAAAACAAGCACAAGTGGGAAAAATTTCACCAAATAAGACATGAATAACACAGAACAACCACATGGAAGTCTGGATTGACCACTTTATAAGTTGGATGATCACACATAAAAAATAAATAATTCCCAATAAAAAAATATAACTAAAGAAGGCATACAAATATTACATAAAAAATTAATACAAATAAAAAATTTAATTTTATATAAAAATGAAAAAAGGAGACCACTAACATGGAAAAATAAAATCAATGGATAAAAATCCCAAAGAAACAAATACCATTATCACCCATATCTATGTGTTAAGAAGAAATACCCTTTCTTGGTGTTATCATTACACTCAAACTAATAAGCCAAGACAAACCACCAAAGTCAAGAAGAACCTGAACAAAACCTAATATATATATTTTTGTTCAGATTAGAGAAATCAAGAGGGGGGGTGAATTTAGTATCTATAAAAAATTCTGTTAAAAATTTTACTTAAAAATATTCCCCAATAAAAATGAATGCATGCCAGTTAATCAAGGTAATAAGGTTATAATAGTTTGAATGTTCAAATAACTTCTCTGATGATTTATTAATTTTTAGTAATACCAATTTGAGTTATTGATATAAATTTTTAAGCTACTCTAATAGGGAAAAACAATTATAACTTCTATCCTAGAAAAACTATCAAAGTAAAATATAATTTTCTATAATATAAAGTAAAATAGAGAAAAACTAAATTAAAAGACACAGCTGATATAACAAGAGGATAAGTCTTAAGATGAGACTTAATCCAATCCACTTGGTGATCACCTTCCACCAAGCTGTCTATATAGATAAGATATTGATCCACACTCTAGATCGAGGTAAAACAATAGTACACAAGACTGTCCAGGTCACACGACCTCTTCCACTATTCTTTGTGGGTATAAACTACCAGGTCACACAAGGTCCTCTTCCACACTTATCTATAGGAGTAAAAATATATAAGAAGAAATGAGAGGAAGTATATCTCGAATCCTTTAGTTTAATATGGTAGACATTGTGTGTTTTTAATTTAGAAACACACACACTGCTCTAAAGCTAAAAATAATACCGAACAAAGAAAAGATGTTGAGAAATAGTTAGAAGTGATCTTGGTGTTATTCTATGTATCTCTAGACTTTTAGAATGAATTATATGCAAGTATCAAGTACTCTTTTAAAAAACAGAGTATCGCAAGTCTGGTGCTCGAGTGTCCAGTTCGAAGATGTGAGTTATGTAGATCGTCTTCTTCTAGTTGGTATAGTGAAGATGTTTGAGGCTTTGATCTATGATAGTTTAGACTTTATGTATCGAGAGTGCTTCATGTGTTCTTCAGTAGTATGTTGCATTCATGAGTTTTCTTTTTCAAAAATTCTTCCATATCTCTCTGTATTTTTTAGTATCCAAGATTATCTACTTCTTAATTGAGGGTGCACATTTTGGAACCTACATTATGCATGTATTCTTCACCTCATACCTCATACTATCACATGACATGTCAACAAAGAAACATTAATGATGTTAGTTCCATTTTATAACTTGAATATAAACCTTAGAAATTAAATTGACAACGACAAAAGAAGAGTAAATAATGGTGTCACAATTTTTCTTGAAATGGTGTCTCTTGGAAATGGAATCATAGGGAAACATTGTATTATCCTTTTCCTTTGAGCGATGAGACAGTCACAATGCCACAACTATATTGACATCTGGAACTGGTAGTACAAATGCGATGTTAGGATCACAGTGTCATAATTTTTGTGTCTGGGTCACGGTATCAGTGTTATGGTGTCTAGTCACAAGATTAGGTCATGGTATCTAGGTCTCAGTGTCTGGTCACGGTATCCGGTCACAGTATCTAGGTCACAGTTTCTAGTCATGGTATTAGGTGATAGTGTCTGGAACTTTTTCAAAATCCAGAACCAATGTCAGACTTACATTTTCTCAAACTTATCCAAATATCTGTAAACAGTCTTAATCATTAATATTCACATAATGATTTAAACTCAGTTAGTGGCATAATAAAACATAATAGAACAAGATTAATCATAACTAGTGAGATTTTGAATTTGAACCCGTAATCATGGAATCATAATAAGACCGACAAACTTCAAACATGATTTAAAAAAAATTATCATTATTTTCATGAGTTACATGATTTTCCTGATTTGTGAGAATTAAAACATGATAAAATAGGAGGAGTCCAAAAATATCACCTTTTTTATGATAAAAAATCATGGCATTTGTAAACTATATAAAAATTAATAAAGTATTTCTTATTTCTCACCATTTGGGGATTATAAAAAAGAGAATAAGAAGCATAAAATAAGAATAGAATAAATGTAAAGCAAAAGTCAAACAATAAAAAGGCACATTCCCTTACAAAATAATAGAAAATCCAGTATAAACATAAGAATAAAGAAACAAAATAGAGAACATTCCCATAATGTAAACATTCTTCACTTATCTTCAGAGGCAATAGACTTCTCTTTTCCCTTGTATGAGTTGGCAGGAGTATCCAAAGGAGCAGAAGAGGAGGTGGTAGCTGGGAGGGATCCAATGGTGAGAGAAGGAAGAGGCACACCTTCAAAAATAGAAGGGGAAAGAGTGGGTTTGGTATGAGATTAAGGCACATATTTTTCAAGAATAACAGGCTATATCAAGATCAGAGCCCAAGTTATAGACATTGTAGCAGGAGGAAAAGTAGTGGATGAAGAAGGAGTGGAACTAGGCTTCAAGAGAGAAGTTGAAGGAGCCATAATGGAAGTTATTTTAACATAGATATTGGATTCAACAGATTGATGAAATCAGTGATGACCACACTGCCATATTTCATAGCTTTTTCAAAGTATATTTATTTTAAAGAAACTTTTACAAGGTAGGTGTGAACTCTTTTATTTTCTTTACTTGATCCTTAAATGCTTGGGTCACGTGAGGCATTTTCAAATTTTCTACAAGTTACTTGAAATGACTTTTCAATTTATGCTTTGTAAAAATCAATTTGATGTAGTAATCCACTTTATTTATAATCTCATCATAGGCCATAGAAGCTTCTTTAGAATACTGGTGAACCATGTCATGGACATGATCAATGTTCTGAACAATTTTAGAGATGCTTTCTTGAACATGAGGACTTTTCAAAGATTTAAGATCTTCTTGAATAAACATTCTTAGAACTGCACTTTATGAAAACTAAGATGATTGATCAGGATTAGCCGAGGAGGAAGAAGCTGAGATGGCCGTATATGGTTTAGGAAGACTCTTGACAATAGTTATAACAGAGTCCTTGAAAATACCACAGAAGCTATCAATTGAGGATGCTAATTTTCAAATATCTTCTTCCATATTTTCATTGTTCTCTAATGTTTTCTCACCAACAGCTACTAGATTTGGTCGAATCAATGCTAAAACCTCTCTAGATATCCTTTTAGTATCTCTTGTGCTAAATCGAGAAACATGGGGTTTAGTGGTTTCAAACTCTTTCTTTAGTTCCTCAACCAAAGACCATAAATATTTTAATTCTTCTCTTAGTTGCTGATTTTCAATTATTTCTTCATGAATTTCATGTAACATATGAGGTTTATTTTTCCATATAATTTTCTCCAAAAAATATTAGCATCTTGTTCACTTTGATGAGTTACATGAAGAGTATGATCTTTCAAAAGATTCTAAAATTAAACCAACTTATTTTCTCCAAATAACTTTAAATCATCATGGCTTATAGAGCTTGGGGATTCTTGATCACTCTTGGGTTCATAGACCTCAATAGATTCAGGCTCCTTAGCAGGTATTACACCTGGTAGAGAATAATATTTCCATTGAAAAGCTTGTGTAAGATCAATTATTCTAATTGACGCCACATGATAATCTGATACATCAAAATAGATATGGAATTTATACAAATTTACCATAGGACTTATCTCAAAATATCTTTGCGTTTGATTAGATTCCAGAATGGGGGTTTTCTCCCCCTCAATTTGTGCATCAGTTATAAGAGTGAGAGTCCCGTTCTCCTGCTCTATTTCCAGACTTGCATCAATTTCTGGCTCACCCATCTATGTTTTAACTTGCCGAAAGTCTTGGTCTATTATTTCTTCAGCTGATAAGATTAATTCAATCTCATCTCCTCCAAATCCATTTTTTTGGTGTTTTCAAATGACACTTTTAAGGGTAAGTGATAACCCTAACAATAACATCCAAATAAAACATAAAAAGGAAAAGTCACCCAAATCAAGTAATTCAATCTCATCTTGTTCTCCAGACCTTTCTACAACTACTGAACCTTTCTAAACAATAGGTTATTATAGATGTTACCCAAGAAAATTTTTCACTTATGGAATAACAGAATGTTCTTATTTATCAAAAAATCCTTCATAAAATATTATTTCACCAACTGGTTGTTCATCAACTTGTGGTTCATGTAAGCCATTGTCCTCTTCTTCTAAGACAGTTTTATCCACAGGTGTAGCTTCTGCATTGTCATGACCCGTTCCTTGGGTCCCGTGCCATGACTACCCCAAGCCCACCTTCCATAGGCCAGGGGCTGGCGACTAGCACTGAAAGGTGTATCCCCTAAATTCAGGAAGGTATTGCATTTATATCCTGAAAACACACTCAACCAAGCACACTGCAAGATATGATCACAAGTAAACTATATAAAAAAGAGTATTGAAATAAAGAGGGGCCGGAATATAAGCCCAATAGTAAAGGTATAAGTACAACTGAAAATACAATACAAATGAAGAAAGATAAAGACAACTACTGGGTCGTCCTTTGAGGTTCCTACCTGAAGGGTAGGTACAGATCTCCTCCTCAGCACTCCACGTCTGCCCGTCTCCTCTGCGTACTGACACACTATATGGTCCACCTCCGAGCACTATCTAGTCCTGGTACCCTTAGCCTCGATCAACATTGTCCATCGTCTGCACCAAACACAACGAGGTTCGGGTGAATCTTGTGCATGGGTTAGTATAAAGATACTCAGTAGGGACCCTCAGACCCTAAAAGGTCTCACAAAATCCACAAAGGATAAACCAAAAAGCCTAAAAACAACTGTCAACCCTACTTAGGTATATTCCCATACATATACCTAAGTTTTCAAGTATACCCATCTCATTCATGTGGAAACACAAGGCCCAAATCATTAGATCAAAGCTCAATTGTTCCATGAAGGAAGGAATACCAAAAATGTAACACCACAAAGGTAAGTACCAAGAAGGAAAGTACCACACAGGTAGGACAGATAGAAGAATACCACAAAGGTATCACCATGAAGGAAAGTACCACACATGTACGCCACACAGAAGAATACCACCAAGGTGTCACCACGAAGGAAAGTACCACACATGTACGCCACACATAAAAATACCACAAAGGTATCACCACGAAGGTATGTACCACATAGGTACGACACACAGAAGAAAACCAAAAACTTATCACCAATAAGTAAAGTACCACCCAGGTAGGCCACACTGAAGAATACCACCATGGTATAACCACGAAGGAAAGTACCACACAGGTACGCCACACAGAAGAATACCACAAAGGTATCAACACAATGGTAAGGACTTAGCTCACACTAGGTATAACATAGGTACAATAGTAGAGATGATTAGATGTAACTATTGAATCATCTTAATCTACTAAGAGGTAGACCCATGCAGGATCCTAAATCACCAGACCCATATAGGATCCTAGTATATCATCAGACTCACACATGATCCTAGTTGAGCAGACCCACACAGGATCCTAGTACATCATCAGACCCACACAAGATCCTAGTACAATAAACCCACGTAGGATCCAAGAGTAGTCCCACGTGGATTCCTAGAGCGGATCCAAGTGATAATATTGAACACATACCGACAAAGGATCCCAAGCACAAACCTACAAAGGATCCCTTTCTCATGTTACATACAACTACAGTGTTCCCGCACTAAGCTTGCTTGATTCAGGGGGGATCTGCACCTCAAGCCATAGGTCGATACTCAAAATAACACGAATTCTCACGAAGAAGTATCCCAAAGGACTTATATGTAAAATGGGTCTCAACGCAACAGACGGTGCGTCAATCGGACGTCCGGTCTGTAAGTTATTGGCCTTTTAGTCCCGAGGGCCCGATTGGATTTGTGTTCGATCCAACCCGGCCTTACCCCAACTTTATCCACAACTCAAGTGGAGTATACCAAAAAGTCTGTCTCGCTCCATGGTTTCTGGAACCACTGATGGTACATCAAACAGATGCATGTAGCACAAGATATGGCTAAAAGAGCGAAAATGGGTCGAAGTTGGTCCAGGTCCGATCTTACCCGGTCGGACCGACCTGGCCCGCAAGGTCTGACCTGGCCCGCCGGTGCGGCCTGACCCGCGACGCGGTGGCCTGCTACGCTCGTGGTGTGGTGGCCCGTGGTGCGGCGACCGACCGCCTTCTCCGCAGGACACAAGGCCGCGACTCTCGCTTGTCGGGCGGCGCAGACACGCGTGGCTATCCCCTTCATGCGGTCGACCTCTGCCGGCCGCCGTCATTGTTCCGCCATGGCCGACGGGCCGCAACCCTTCCCCGGTAGCGTGGTAGCACCGCCACCTTCGTCGCGGCCGGCTGTGATGGCATATGGAATTCCTAACCCCCGCTAGGGTCGGTCGCCATTCCCTTCCATCATGAGGAACAAATCAAGAGTCACAAAGAATTGCAAAGTGGTCGGGCCATGTTCGTTTGGTCTGTACCCTTCGAGTTAGGGCAATAGAAAGTAGATCAATAATTCTTGAATCACGAAGAACATAAAGAACGAGTAACGGGGGTATAAATCAACTATAAACTCTACATGATACCCCGCAAAAACCTCTCGCAAAGATAAAAGAAATTTGGGGACATCCCGTTAGTCGGTTGACCAGTGTTCTTCGTATAAATTCAAGAATGGGGAAGAGGAAACAAAAAACACTCAAATGAAATAACCCCCTACCTTGAACATCAGAGTATCATCCATGATTTCTAGTGGAACGTGTTCTTAGTAACCGCGAACATCTCCCACAGAATCCACTCACACGTCGCCCATTGGTGGTTCGATGTCATCTGTCACCTCCCGCTGGGTCGGCTTCGTCTTCTAAGTGTCGAGCGTCGTGACACTTTACCAGAGCTTCGCCACTTGTTGAAGTCATGCCAAATCCTCCCCCCCCCCCAAGCACCATATAAATTGGATAGGGGGAGGGTAAGTAATGATCATGGAATTTATGATGGTTCATTTAATAGGAACCTTCCTAAATTCCAACAATGTTGTTACTTAGTATTTGAAAGTCAAGCCATTTAATTCACATTGGCACAACTAAATGAGTTGTTTCCCAAGGGACATACCCATATTAAAGAGGGGTTCGGGTGGTCCTCACAACCATGAATTCACAAATTGGAGTTTTCTAGCTCGTGCGGTCCCCACCTCCAAGCATTCAATTGGAAGGATAAAAATAAAATAAAACATTATTCTTTATTTTATTTATATTTCCACGAAAAACACGAAAACTAAATTTCACCATCGACCAAATGCAGTCGAGGTGAAAGTATAATTAAGTGAATATGAGTGCTTTAAGTTCAACAGTGTCCTCAGATTTCAATTCCGAGCACTGGTTCAAAAGTTACAAAACGCCGCTTGTGCGTTTACTCAACGTATCTGAAAAAATGTTTGGAAAATAATTAACAGTCACCCTCAACCTTGGCGGGTCGAGGTTAGGATCTTACCAAGTGAAACATGCCCCAACGAACCCAAAGGTACTCTCAGATTTCCAATCTTACTTACCTTTTAAAAGTTATGGATTTTACAATAAAATAATTATCACTTAATTATTTTATTTACGGCCAAAAACTACATTTCACTGGTGTCCCGCACCGGCCAAAGTTAGTATCTTCTTAAATAAATAATTACCTCATCATTTCATTGGTGGTCTCATATTTTCAATCCAAGCTACCATTTGTGAGTTTTAATTATTTGAAAAATAAAATAATTTATTTAATTATTTTATTTACGGTTATTCCATTTTTGGGTTTTCTCACAGGAGACCCGCATCGAATAACTTAAGTCGCGCCTAGGTTAAACCTACCATCCTGAGCGCAACAATGCCCTCAGATTTCTGATCCAAGTAACCATTTAAGATTTATTCCACTTTTTCAGGAAAACTGCTTAATCTCTAATTAAATCTTAACAAAACTTCGACGGATCATTCTGGGCACTCCGGGCCTCGGAATCGCGCACCCTCAGATTTCACAGTCTCGAAAAATTTCCAATTAATTAAAAAAAAATTAATGGAATTTCTAAATATTTACATTCATCCTCTGCTTATTGACTTGTGTATTCCACCAAATCGTCATGTTCTAATCCTAGGTCACACTTGTCTTTAGGTCTAGAGGGATTTTCAATGGGATTGAATTTATCATACGACCTTTCATTGTACTCCACCTGAGACTTTTTCCAAGAATTCTAGCTTGTCTTCATTATTCTGATCATATCATTTGAAATAAATAATTCATATCCTTTAATGACTTCATTATTCTGGAAAACTACACCTTTAGTAGATAGCATTGTAGAGATCAATCTTGAATAGAATAAGGAGGTAGACTTAGAATTAGTTTTGATCAATTACCACATGTAAAGTACTATATACTTACAAAGATTAATATTTTTCCCATTCTTTGTAATATATATTAATAATACATCTTGATACTTAAGAGTAGAAAACTTCCCTTTTATTGGACTAATATGATTCTGAATAAACTTAAACTGTAGCCTTGTCTCACCATCCAACTCACCATCAATTTTCTCGTCTTTTCTTCCTATTTTCAGTTAGGTTTCCTAAAGCTTCCTCCAAGGTGAAAATATCACTTTTAGGAGGAGGTTCTCGCTGATGATCCTCATATATTCCTTAATGAGGTATCCCTAGGAATATATCCTATAACCTCTAAAAAAATGTACACCTTTGACCATTAATACAGCTTCTTACAAGAAAATATTTTTTAGTATCTCAAGAAAATATGATATACTGATAAAACTGAGAAACAAGTTTCAGATAAATGGGTCATTTTTCCTTAGTAAAACTGCCCGAATAGCATAGTTTAGTCAGAACTTTCAAGATAAGAGACTTATGTTATAGCAGAAACTTCAGACATACTTCCTTTTCAGGCATGACTACTCTATTTACAAGACTGGGGTTCAGCGGTCCTTTTGGTTCTATTCACGGTACTGTTCTTGCCTTTTTGTGAGACCTTTGCTTCTCAAGAGTCAAAAAAGAGGGTCACAACATTCTGGGAATAGAATTATGGGTTAAAGAAGGATAAGGATTTAAATGAGAGAAGGATATTTGCAAGGCAAGGTATTAGGTTTTGACAGAGGAAAGCTTGAGTGAAGAGAGAAGTGAAAAAATGTTTTTTATCATTTAGGAAGTCCAAACGTCATAAACAAAAAGCACAGTAAAGTTAAATATTTCATACAGTGATATAGAAAAGAATATTTATATATATAGGTCTTTACTATGAGACTGTAACAAGTCATTATGGTGTGACAACAAACGGTGCCACCATAACATTGAGACAGTAAGTGAAAAACAGTAACTAAGAGACAGTAACCGTGAGACCATGAACTTGAGACAGTAACTTTAAACCAGTAATCTTGTGAAACAATGAAAGTGAGATAGTAATTCCAATACATTGACATGTGAAATTGTAAACCATGAAACTATAAGCTATGAAACAGTAAGTCCATACTGTAATCCTTTCACATAAGAATTATCGTCCCTAATTCATGTATGATTTAATTTATCCTTTCAGAATTTAATGGTTTGGTGAATATATCAACAAGATGATATTCAATTCTAATGAATTCCAAAGTTATATCACCATTTTGATAATTGTCTTTCAAAAAGTGATGTCTTACATAAATATATTTTGTCTTTGAGTGTGAAAAAGAATTCTTTGAAATGTTAATAGCACTTATATTGTCACAATTTATAGGTACATTCATGAATTGATATCCGTAGTCTAGTAATGTGTGTTTCATCAACAAAATTTGTTCAGAAAAACTACTAGAATCTATGTATTCAGCTTCAACAGTAGATAATGCAACATATTTTTGTTTATTGCTAGACCATGACACTAGATACTTGCATAAAATGTGGCATGTTCCAGAGGTGATTTTTATATCTAAATTACAACCACAAAAATCAGCATCAGAATTGCTAACTAAGTAAATTATTTCTTTCTAGGATAAAATAGTCCTAGATTGGGTGTATGTTTGAGGTATTTGAAAATTATTTTAATAGAATATAATTGAGATTCCATAGGGTTTTCTTGAAAGCGAGCACACATACATACACCAAACATAATATCTGGTTGATTAGAAGTTAAGTAGAGTAAGATTCCAAACATTCCTCTATAAGTGGGTTAATCAAAATATTTTCCATCTTCATCAAGATCTAACGTACAAGTAGTACTCATTGGATTATCACTACTTTTAGTTCTATCCAAGCCAAAACGTTTTAGAAGATCTTTAGTATATTTTAATTGATTTAAAATAATACCATCTTTATTTTGAAATATTTTAAATCTAAGAAATAATTTTAGTTCACCCATTAATCTCATTTATAATTAATTTTTCATCATTTTATAATACTCCCATTAAAGTCATTTAAAATTCATTTTTCATCATTTTAGAAAACTCAATTCATAAATAATTTTTTCAAGATCCAAAAATAATACCATCGATATAAATTTGAACAACTAAAACATCATTGGAAATTCATTTTATAAAAATTATAGGATCAACTATACCTTTTTTAAAAACTCTAGAAATAAGAAAAATACTTAATCAATCATACCAAGGTCTTGGAGCTTGTTTTAAACCATAAACATATTTTGATAATTTAAAAACTTGATTTGGAAAGTGAGAATTTGTGAAACGAGGGGGTTGTAAACAAAAACAACCACATCTATATACCCATTTAGGAATACTCTCGTGACATCCATTTGATATAGTTTGAAATTCAGATGTGATGCATATTCAAGAAATATTCTAATGGGTTCAATTCTAGCTACTAATGCAACAGTCTCTTCATAGTCAATTCCTTCTTTTTGACTATAGCTGTGTGCAACCAATTTGGATTTGTTTATAACTATGTTACCAGCTTCATCTAATTTATTTTTGAACATCCACTTTGTACCTATAGTAAATATGTATTTGGGCCTATCAAAAAGTTTCCAAACTTTGTTTCCTTAAAAGTCATTATGTTCTTATTTCATATCCATCACCCAAAATTCATCATTGATTACATCATTGATGTTTTTAGGTTCATGTTGTGACAAGAAATCTTGATGTTTAACCTGATTTCTCAAAAAAATATCTAGTTTTTGTTCTTTTATCTAAATATTCTACAACAATATCTAATGGATGGTTCTTAATAGTTCTAATAACTCTAGAAATAGAGGGGCTACTGATTTCAGATTCTTCAACAGGTTCAAGTTCATTATGGCATGAATCTGGAGAACTTATAGAATTGGAATTTTTTACATATTCCTTTACAGTATGGTCAAGGGATTTAGAAGTAATGTCTAGATTTGACATATCATCCTTAAGATTCTCTAGAGAGGTCTTAGGAACATGTGGACCTGTCTAATCAAACTGACATGGACAGATTCCTCTACACATTTAGTTCTTTTGTTAAACAATCAATAGGCTTTACTAGATATTGAATATCCTAGAATGATTCCTTCATCACTCTTTAATGAAAATTTTTCAAGATTGTCTTTGGTGTTAAGGATATAAAATTTGCAAACAAAGACTTTAAAGTAGTTCAATTTGGGTTTTCTATTGTTTCACAACTCATATAGAGTTATTTTAAGAATAGGTCTAATCAAAACTCTATTAATAATATAGCATGTTGTATTTACAGCTTCAACCCAAAAATAAATAGTTATTTCCTATTCACTAAGCATTTTTCTTGAAATTTATTCGATGGTCCAATTTCTTTTTTCTAAAACTCCATTTTTTGAGGTATTCTAGGGTCAGATAAATTATGAATATAGCCATTTTTTGATAAGAAATATTCAAACTCTTTATTTTCAAACACAAGGCCATGGTCACTTCTTAGAGATTTGATTCTATGCTCAATAAGGTTTTCTATAATTTTATCATACTTGGAAAGGTGAGAGTAGGCTTCACATTTGTGAGCCAATAAGAAGGTCCAAGTATACATAGAAAAGTCAACTACAAAAACATAAAAATAATGCTTCCCATTTAAATTAGAAACTCTAGATTGCCCAAAAAAAATCCATGTGATCCAACTCGAGGGGTTGATAAGTTGTAACATATTTTTTTGGATTGAAGAAATTTTTTTGTTGCTTTTCCTTTTGACAAGGATTACACACTTTATCATTTGGAAACTCTAGTTTAGGTAGATCATTGACTAAACTTTTTCTAGATTGTTTTCTAAGGGAGTGAATATTGAATTATCCTAGTCTTCTATTCCATAACCAAGAATCTTTGTGAAATACCCTTAAACATTAAGTATTTTGATAAACTAAAGAATCTAAGTTAATCGAATATATATTATCATTTGTTAATAAATGAAAATAATAATTTATTTTTAGAACTAAAAACATTATAAGCCTCATTTTAAAATTTAACATGAAATCAATCATCACATAGTTGTGATATACTAAGAAGATTGTATTTTATTCCATAAAAAAGTACTTTAGAAATTAACACTGAGTTATAGTTACAGATTTGGCTTAGTCCAATTATTTTTCCTTTGGCATTATCATAAAAAGTGACATGTCCACCATCAATACTTATTAGGTTCTTGAAGCAGGAATAGTCTTCCATCATGTGTCTTGAACACCCGCTGTCTAAGTACCATAAGATTTTACAGGTTCTCTTCAAACAATTTATCTATAAAATAGTCAAATAAAGATAGAATTTGGTACGCATATTTTTTAGGTCCAGTAATATTAGTAACTAGTGCTTTAGGAACCCAAACCTCCCTCATAGGTTTCCTATAATAATTATGTAAAATATTTGAGAAAGAAATTTTATTTACTCTAGAAAAGCCCAAGACAGTAGAGTATGTATCATAGTTTGAACTGGAAGAATGTTTTCCTAAACTAGGAGCAAAGCTGTATGTTCTAGATTTAGAAACAAAATTGGTTTTTCCAAAATTTCTTTCACCAGGTTGATATCCAATAACAGTAGTGTATTTGGGGGAAATTTTTTACCTAGAATTTGTATCATGTTATCTTTACCATTAGTAAACCATTTATGTTCCTCTTTCAATTACTTATTAGATAGCTTTAATTCATTGTTTTCTTTGAGTAATTGAACATTTTTATCTCTTTATATAGAAAGTTCATATTTAACAATTAAGGTAAGAGCATAGTGTTTCTATAAAGAATTGTATTTATCTTTTAGTTCATTATATGTCTCTTCAAGTATATTGAAATACTCAAAACATTTCTTCTTTAGACATATTTTTAGAATCACTATCATCTCCAGAAGAATAGGAATTCTGTATACAAGATTTCAGGTTTACCTTATAAGTGTTTATCCTAAAACACATATTGTCTTTGTTATCCTATTCATCATGTAATGACTCTGAGTCACTTTAAATATCCTCAAAATCACTCCAAGTTACTTTCATTTCTTTTTTATACTTTCTATCTTTGTCCTCATATTTCGTTTTATACTTGAGCTTGGGACATTAAGCCTTTACATATCCCTTTCTCTTACATTTATAACATAATATCCCACCAGACTTGTCATTTCTTTTCCAATCCTTCTTCCAGCTTCCTTTTTTATCATATCTTCCTTTGAAGTTAGGATTTATGAAGAATTTATTCCTTTTGTAATATTTCTTAAACCTTATGGCTAATTTATCAATCTACTCATCATTTTCAGGTGAATATTTTTCAATGTAGTAACTTTATACAGAGACAGGATGTTTCTCATTCTCTTTTTGTTCAGAGGTGGTGGTCTTAAATTCCACATATTTTCTTTTGGGTTCATCCTACTCTTCTTTTTTAACTTTCATATCTTCTTATTACATCATTAGTTTCCCAATGAGTTATTTTATAGGTAATTTTCTGATGTCACATGACTCCCTAATAGAGATAGAAGTTCCTCTCCATCTATCAGGTAGGCATATGATAATCCTCATGATTTGTTATTTGGTAGGGAAATCTCTTCCAAGAGATATCATTTTGATGAAAATTTCAATGAACCTGAGATACAAATTATAAATGGGCTCATAAGGCTTCATTTTAAAGTTATCATACAATATAGTATAATTATTGAGTCTCATTTCTTTCAGATTAATGGATACCTCATGTAAAACAGATAGAGTATCCCAAATTTGATAGATAGTTTTACATGTAGATATTCTGTTAAATTCCTCATATTCTAAAGAGAAATATATGGCATTCATGGATTTATAATTTTATTTTTAATAATTCTTAGTTGGGTTATCCTAAGTAGTTATAGAAGTAGCAGAAATCTTATACTCATCTAAAATTTAATACCAAATTTCAAAGTCCATGATTTCTATATGTAATTTAATTTTAATTTTTCATTGGGAATAATTATTTATATTAATTAATGGTGGTATGTTGGTAGAAGATCCTTATAATATATTATCCATAGTAAAGAAATACTTTTAAAGAGATAGAAATTTAGCAGTAACATAAATTTACATATCTTTAAAGTTCAACTAAAATCATAGTTAAAACGATTAAAAATGGAAGATAATTAACATGGATAACTTATTTAAAACTAAATGTTGGTCAGAGTAGAGTATTCAAGAGGGGGATGAATTGAGTATCTATAAAAAATTTGTTAAAAAGTTCAATTAAAAATATTTCTTAATAAAAATGAATACAGACCATTTAATCAAGGTAATAAGGTTATAATAGTTTTACTGTTCAATTAACTTCTCAAGAGATTGATTACTTCTCAGTAATACTAATATGAGTTATTATTACAGCTTTTGAAGCTACTCTAACAGGGAAAAATAGTTACAAATTCTATCCAAGAATAATTATAAAAGTAACATCTAGTTTTTTAAAATATAAATTAAATTAGAGAAAAACTAAATTAAAAGACAAAAAGTATAAAACAACTGGTTAAGTCTCAAGTTGAGACTTAATCCACTCCACTTGGTGATCACCTACCACCAGGATGTCTATATAGATAAGATATTGATCCACACCTTGGATCAGGGTAAAAAAATAGTACACAGGACTGTCAAGGTCACACAATCTCTTCCACTGTTCTTCATGGGTATAAACTACTAGGTCACACAAGAACCTCTTCCGCAATTATATATGGGAGTAAATAAATGCAATAATAGATGTGAGTAAGGATATCTTGTATCCTTTAGTTTAGTATAGGATACAGTGTGTGTTTTTAATATAGACACACACAAACACTGCTCGAAAGCTAAAAACTGTATTCAAAAAAGAAATAATGATGAGAAAGAGGTAGAAGTGATCTTAGTGTTATTCTATGTAGCTATAGAAATATAGGATTAAGAATATGAAAGTATCTAGTCCTCTTGTGAAAAATAGAGTATCAAAAGTCTGGTGATCTGGTTTCCAGTTTGAAGATGTGAGCTATATAGCTTGTGTTCTTCTAGTTGGTACTGTGAATATTTTTGAGGCTTTGATCTATGGTAGTTCATCCTTCAGGGATCGAGAGTGCTTCATGTGTTCTTTAGTAGTATGTTATATGTATGAGTTCGCTTTTTCAAAAATGCTCGCATGTCTCTCTGTATTTTTAGCAGACATGCTTATCTTATTTTTTAAATAAGGGATCACATGTTAGAACTGACATGACTCAGGTATTCTGTACCTCTTACATCGTACATTCAGGTGACATGTCTGCAAAGAAACATTAATTATGTCAGTTCCATTTAATAACATGAATATAACTGTTAGAAATTAAATTGAAATCAACAAAAGAAGATTAAAGAATGGTGTCACAATTTTTCTTGAAATGGTTTCACATGGAAATGGTGTCACAGGGAAACAACGTCTTCTCCATTTCCTTTGAGTGATGAGATAGTCACAGTTCCACAACTATGTTGAAATCTAGAACCGGTAGCATAGATGCAGTGTTAGGATCACGATGTCATCATTTTCGTGCCAGGGTCATGGTATCAGTGTTACGGTGTCTGGTCATGGTATCAGTTCACGGTATCTGGGTCATGATATCTGGTCAGGGTATCAGGTCACAGAATTTGGCTCAATGTTTCTTATCATTTTATTAGGTCACGGTGTCTGGTACTTTGTGCAAATCCATAACCGGTTTCAGACTTATGGTTTTTCAGACTTAGACAAATATCTGTAAACAATCTTAAGCAGAAATATTCATAGAATGGTTTAAACTCAACTAGTGGTATAATAAAACATAATAGAATAAAATTAAGCCTAACTAGTTAGATTCTGAATTTAAACTAGTAATCATGTAATCATAAGAATACCAACAAACTTCAAACATGATTTAAACAAGATTAGAATAATTTTCATGAGTTTCACAATTTGCATGATTTTTGAGAATTAAAACATGATTAAATAGGAGGATTACAAGATATATATACAAATATAGTCATATAAACAAATTTCCACTAGATATCCTTCCCACAATCCATGCATAATCATTCTATGTTAATCCTTTAAATTCTAGTTTTGAAATAAATTTATAAATGTAAATATTAATTTTAATTAAAACTGGTAACATGATTTACTTTTAGTGATAAAAATGGTTTCATGAAATTAAATTAAAAACTCATTTTAAAAATAATACAGATAAGGTCCTTTGAAACCATAGTTTAATAAAAATTTAGAAAAAAATTCTCTTTACCAATTTTTCTAGGAATGTTTGAAAAGTTTATTTTAAAGTTATAAAAAAAGAATGAAAATTTTGCCATAAAATTTACACATAAAAAAACTTATAGATAATAAACACATATCAAATTACATGAGAATATTACTGCATGGAAGAAAAGTGACCAAAAATCGTATCCTACATCGGTTAATGAATGATAATAATGTGTAAAAAATAATAGTATCCACTCAAATAAAGTAATAGGAATGCCTAAATATAAATAGAGAGATCGACACTCAATTAAGTATGAAATGAATAATATAATTATATTTATAAAAAAACATTATATAAAAAAATCATAGATAGGGGATGTGGTATTACTTCATTGTTCACTCAACTAGTGAATGGAGTAGTATTACTTCACTATCCACTAGATGAACTCATCCCAAAAAAACTGGATTGAAGGGAGATCAAAGGGTAAGAAGAAGATAACCAAAACAGTATCTCCCATATCATTTGTATGACTCTAAAAAGGGGTTCTATATGGGGTTCCAAATATTAATCCTATAAAATTACAAAAAAAGTCTTTATAAAAATAAAATCTAGCAACATGGTCAGGAAATAACCCCATGCCCACATTATGAAGCAAACCATGAGGGACTGTAATGACATGAAGTTTTAGAATATATATATATATATATATATATATATATATATATTATCTAAATTAATAATAGGTTTGATTAATTATTTGAAATGAAATAATAATCTAAAATGATTTTTGACATATTAGATGGTTATTATTGATAATACTGTAAAATAATAAAACCTGTAATAAATAAAATGATATTTTAACACCCTGATATTTTAAAATAGAAACATGTTATATGATGGAGTATATGACACCCAAAAACAATATTATAAGATAATGTAACACCCTAAGACTTTATGTTATATTTACTTTTAAATAAATTCAATCTATTCTATAGATTTCAATTCACACTACACCGGTTTTGAATGAGACACGGTACTCTATTAGGATATTATTATTAAAACAAGACCTTTATAACCAAGATATAAAGTTAGTGGGTATGAATAGTACTAACTAAATTATTAAAATTATATGGATTATAAATGTTTAAAATAAATTCAATGGTTAATTACTGAAAAGAAATAAAATAAAAATCAATCGAATGAAAAACAAATGTTTTCTAAAAAACTGTATTTTTATAAAAGACAGTCTAGTTGTTATTTAAAAAAAATTAAAACTAATTTTTAACAATTATATAAAACATAATTGAAAAGATAAAAAACAATTTTATATCTACATTTTAAAATTATCTTTGGGTGAATTTTTTAGAATTTTCTAAAAACATTATTTTTTTGATGAGTAATGAACATACTGAATATAAATTGAAAAATGCCTTTTTGATTAAATTATTTATAGAATTGAAATATATTCAAAAAAAATTTCTATGTAAAATTAGTTCAATTATTTATATATTATAAAATTTTGGTTCATTGAATTCATTTTCATTTTTAATTTTGATTTAAAAACTTTGTAAACTTTTGAACATTTTTTCTTTGAAAACTCACTTTCTCATCTATTATTTAGGATTAATTTTAAATTTAATTTTTTCAATTTTTATAATTTATATCAGAAAATTTAAATAAATATTTTAAATAATATTAATTTGTATTATATAATAATTTTATCAAAAAAATGTACCATAATGAATAGTAAAATAGTAAAAATTATTTACCATAGTTAAGGTAAAAATTGGTTTATTGGGGGTGTTAAACTAAAAAGATAAGGGTTAAAATGACCCAAAACATGTACAACACCAATTTTATGGCCATATATAGACTTCATAGATTCTAGGATTAATTATGGACCATTTTTAGCGTTCTTTCATTTGATAAACATGGGTAAAAACCCTTTTGATTCAGCCAATACCTTCTACGGACTTTTATACATATGTTGATGTGCATATTTTCCATCAACACCTCTAACAGTTGGGTATGATGATGAATATAAAGTATATATAAGATATTTATAACATAATTATACCTATGGATTAATTATAAAAAATATAATTTTTTTACTTTCCATTCTGTAGTGGATATGATAACGCTACTCGTGTGTACAACAGACTACCACCTCATGAAGAAAGGTGATTCGTTTTTCACTAATGCTTTATATGGAATTTACTAAAGATACATTTATTGAATATATCTGATATACATGATATAATTATGATATTTAGGAAATATTTATCATTATTGAATGATTTTATATCATTTTATTCATTAAATTTTCCCTCACTTAAATATGATAACGTCGTTCGTGTATGTGTGGACTATCGACATCATGAAGTGATGTGACTCCCTTTATCAAAACACCACATGTATGATATATATTAGTATATTTAAAGAAATAATATATTATTTATGATATTATTATCATTCTAGAAAGATAAAATTCTAATTACACCATTTCTATAATGATCATTAAGAAATGGAAATATTACTCATGCATACGTATGACCTGCCATCTCAATGATCATAACATATGTCAACACTAAAAAAAATTAAAGATTGGTTTTAAAATTATAATTTAATTTTAAAATGATAATTATAGAATTTTTATTATTCTCTATAATTTAAAATAATAACCTCTTAGACCAAAAGTCTTCCTAGTGAATTCATTTTTGACACATAAGTCAGATGTCATTGAAACACCCAACAAGAACGTAATTGATTAATTAATTTTATATAAATGTTAATAATAGAAATAAAATGAATAATAAACTTTAAATTTTTTTATGTATGAAAATAATTAACATATTTTTATTATTCAAGAATATAATGATTCTATGTGACGAGTCAGACTCAAGGTAAGGGTTTCCCGTCTCACTTTTACTTCGGTGAGACATATATCATATTCATCACTTATTTCATTTTTGTGGTGTATATACTACCCCTTCTGATATTATTTATCTTTAATTTTTTTATCTTCATGGTATTTAAATTTAATTTATGTGATA
Organism: Viscum album; assembly: GCA_963277665.1. NCBI lineage: Eukaryota > Viridiplantae > Streptophyta > Magnoliopsida > Santalales > Viscaceae > Viscum > Viscum album. Next base: position 1,969,092,318 of record OY728150.1, read on the forward strand.
TCATTTATGTGGTTTATGATTCAGAAGTTACCAAAGTGGTAAGGGTTTATTTCACAATATCATCATTATTAGGATTTTTTATGTTTACGTACCCCTTATAGGAATTATTTGTTAATTACATTGTAATATAAATATATTTTCTTCTCCTATGTATATTCATGAACTTTTCAAGTAATATCATAATTTTTCTACTCATTGGCACATAAAGTGACTGAGAAGTTTTTTTAATGAAAATCTTCTCTCTTAGGTTGGAAATTATTTTTCATCAAAACCCAATTTTTTAAAAAATGTTTTTTGAAAATGATTTAAGATTTTATAATTGATTTATTAAATAAATTCCAACCCATTTTAATTTTTAAAAAAATGTTTTTAAATGAATTTTCATGTTTTTTTAATACAATTCTTGTTTGGATTTTACCACAAATGTGAAAGGAATCTTTATTTTAACCTCTTCGGTAGGAACAAAATCTTCCACTTTCATGACCAATATATTTTATAATGCATATTTTACATGTTTTAAAAGGTTATTTCCAATGAAAATTTTTTTTAAAATTTTTGGTGAACATTTTTTAAAAGGTGATTTTCAAAATGCAAAGGCCTTTTTTCTCATAAATGTTTTAAGGATATTTTCATGGTATTTATATTAATCAAGGACATAAAACCTCTATTTTAAATTTTATCCACTGAGGATATATTGTATTTATATCCTATTTATTATTTATTCATATGGTTTTTGATCAGTTTGAATGGGGATGAATAATTTTATTACCATTCACCCTTTTACTTTTGATGGTTTATGATTATGTTTATTGATTAGGGTAAGTATTAATATTTAAAATGATAGTTTTTTTAAAAAAAAGTTATAATGATTATGATTCAAACCTTTAATATGAGGAATTCATTGGAGTTAGTAAGTGATTGTAGGGGCCCACTATATCCCCTCAATGCGTCTTTATGTCTCATGAGACAAACTAGATTTGGATTTGGATGAGGCCTTACCCAATTATTTATATTTCTTAGAAAAAGGACTCAATAATATGTTATATATATAGAATTATGCATTTCGTAATTAGGAATTTAGTTATTGATATTCCATGTGATTATTCAATTAGTTAGAATATCCATGGTTATGTTTTCAAGTTCATGAGACTATTTATATGGAATTATATAATAATAATTTATTTCAACTATATTATACTTAAGTAATTGATTAAATTGAATGTTTTGTAGTTATTTACCTTTAAATATAGACTATTCTTTATATATTCATATCTTTAAATGTATGCTTACCCTTAATGATCATCTAATATCACAACTTTATTATGTTTTATTTCCCCCATAATACTAGGAAATGTTTTTTGGTTGATATGTAGGGATTCACTATAAAGAATACTAGAATTCTCAAACAATATAGTTTTTGTATCTTATGTTTTCAATTGTAATAATAATTTCATGTATGTATCTAGTTTACAAAGACTAAGAAACTATTCAGTCCTTCAGGATGTGATTTCATATATCATATTCCTATATAATAAAGTAGAAAGTCGCTCCTGGCTACTGGGGTTGGCGTCACTATTGTTTGTTATGGAAGATGTTTAGTATAATCATTGGGAACTAGATTTAGGAAGATATATATTTGGTAACATAACCCAATAATATACTTTGAGGACAAGTATACAAGAATTTCTAAAATATTTGGTAATAAAGATACTTTTGGGTTTATATAATAAATAAATCTCTATCTGGATACTATAAGTCCATTTGGTTCTAGAACATATGTAACTAGATGTTTAATTCCAAAAAGGGTGAATTGGGCTTGAAATGATCATTTCGTAGTGCACGACAATGGCCCTTACTATGACCTTGGATTGAAAATCCATGGGATAAGCTTAAGATCAACCAAATTTTCTTTAAAAATCATTTTAAAGGATTTGGAAATAAAAATATCCCCAAAGAAACAATGTTTATCATTATGAAATTAGATATTCATAGAATTTTTAATTTTTTTTAAGTGTTTCACTAGTTTTGGGGTTATAAATTACTTTTCATAATTTTGTAATATAATATAGTGTATTCAATAATTTATAAATGGATCCTAGCACATGGAATGTGAATCTAATCAATTTTTCTAATCCAAAGAATAATAATGATCATTTCTTTATTGATATGAAACCAATATTTAAAAGAAAACTAGTCTCCCAAACATTCTTATCCTATGAAGACCTAATATATTTTAATATTAGGAAAGATAATGAATTATCCAATTATTATAGATTATAAGGGAATTAAGAGAAGAATAGAATTTAATAGAAAAATATGGATAAAATGATACAGGAAAAAAGGATTTTACAACATTTGATAGATGTGGAAGGAAACACATTTGATCATTCTTAAAAGGAAAATGGTTTTGATTCCAGTGTGGAGAAAAAGGCCACTATTATCATGATTTAACGGGCTATAAAGAACTATACAATGTGAAATTATTCCACTTCATGGATATGGGAAAAAATTAAAATCAATACCTTCAAATGAATATATGTTATGCCCAAAAAAAAATAATTAACCTCATATTTTATAGCGTGTATGACACGTGACAACAAGCGCGTACGGTAATATAATATCCATATACTTTATAATATATTTACTATTTAAAATATATTCTTCATATTTGAAAACATGAAACACTATGTTATCTTGAAATTAACGTGACACTAGTTAAGATTACATCATATGCAACAACTACCTTCCTCTATAGCTTGTGTTACACACAAAAGTGACCTTCTTTGATGGCTTACTCTATACGCAATATTGAGTATTACTGAGAAACAATCTGTAACTAAAATATAATTATTAAATATATTAAGATATAAACAAACTGTTATGAATTTTATTAACTAACTTATTTTAATATGTGGTTTATACAACTAAATTGTTGGTTAAAAATAAATTTGAAATGAATATAAGAAGCAATTTAATATTGAAAGGATATTTTTATAGGAAAACTATTTTTATGCTCACGAAGCTTTTTTACCATAATAAAGAGAAGTAATTACAAATAGTTAATTATTTCAATGGATTATATATGTTATATATCAAATATTTTTTTATATTCATCCACTAGTTTTGTTAATTATAAGATAAGAGAAAACCTAATATTTCACGTAGAAACCATTATTTTTATAAAGTCAATTTTACCGCCATTTAATGTTGAACCCACTTTAAATATTAATTTTTACACTCTTATCAAATTAATTTGATAAAATAATCTTTATTTTTGAATTAATAATGTCAAAATTATCTTTGGATGAATTTTTGTGATTTTTACAAGAAAATTCATTTTTTAGTGAATAGTGAAACATACTGCGTTTTAGTTAAAAACTATCTTTTCGTTTAAATAATTATTAATGTTAAATTATATTATTAAATTTTTTAAAATAAAATTGGATCAATTTTATATATATTAATATAATATAGTACAATATAATCAATATAACTTTTAAATTGAATATAAAAACACAACAATCTTTTGAAGATTCTCCTACTAAAACCACTTAATCTGTATGTTTGTGAGATTAACATTAATCTTAATTGTTCCTCTTCTATGATTGTTATTTTGAAAATCTAAAATAAATCATTGTAATCAAGATAATATTTTTGGTCTAAAAATATCAACATAATTTTTGAAAAAAAATGATTAGTGTATGTGATTAAAATTAATTACAGTGATTAAGGTGTAATTAGGATTAAAATGGACTAAAAACATACGTTTAAGGGACCAAATGACCTAACCACTTGTAAAAAACCCATTTTATGGACAAATTTAGTCAATTAACCTTACATGAATTAGTCTGGGAGTTTTTTATGTCATTTTTAGGTAATAAAATGTGTAAACCTAACTTCTTTTCAAGAATACCAAGTGAGTCCTTTTCCTTCCCTATAAAAGGTCACCATCTCTACCCATTCCACACACCTCTCTAACCTCTTAATTTAACCCAATCTCTACCCAAATGGGATCCAAAAATCAAACCCCTAGAACTTGAATCCTACCTTTAAGCATAATAACTCCCATGTATTATTTTCGGTTAAACACAAAGAAGTTTCCCGATTAAAAGGTAATGTCTTTTCATAATCTCTCTAATTTCATTTGCATTCTCCAACACCTAAAGTCTATTTATTATTTTATTATGTAATAGAAATAGTATAATAAATTTACTAGGATGATTTTATGCTGATATTTCAACCTAAACATACTCATACCTTCATCGAATGGGTAGAAATCATAATATTTATGTATATGGTGAACTATTTCCTCACGAAATGATGATTGTTCAATTTCTCTCTACCGCCATTCATGGTGGCCATTATGATTGAAAATCTGTTTATATATATTATATATGATATTTATTATGTATTTATATTTATTTAAATATTTTATAATACATATATTTATTACATTCTATTTTACATTAATACGATATCATCATTTGAGGAAGTGTAGACTACCACCCCCCTCAAAGTGATGTGATTCGTTCACACGATACGTGGAATGTATAAATGATGGTTATAATTTAAAATTTGAGACATAAAAAACTTATATATATATGATATTAATTACATAATTACCATTCTGTATATATATACATACATATATATATATATCATTTTCTTTATTACCCTTTCGCAATCTTTAAAAGATGTAACGTTGTTCGTGGACGTGTGGACTATCGCCTCCTCGACATGATGTGATTAATTATACATCACATAATTATTTATATAAGTATGTATGATTAAATAATATACTATTTATTATATAATCATCATTTTTTACTGATATGGTGTTACTTATAATCTTTCCATAACGACCATTGAAAAATAGCATTGCTACTCATGCATACGTATGCCCTACCGTCTCCATGATTGTAACGTTAATTAATTTTTCATAACCATATTTAATGATTTATTTTAAAAGTATAATTGATTTATAAATATTATAATTATTTCATGGTAATTATTCTAGATATGTTATATAATGAACCCTATGACCATACTTTACCAACAATACTTATTTTGACACATAAACCGAATTTAGTCAAAAACACCCGATGTAAACTTAATTGTTTGAGTAGTTGTAAACAACATGGTAATAAGGTAGAAATAGAAATAATTATAATGTTGAAAAATTTTCTAAACAAATTATAAATTTAACATAAGTTTATTATACATGAAGTTAAAGTCTGATCAACTGAAAGGAAACACAAGGTAAGGGATTCTTGTCTCATTTTCATTCTGTGAGGCATACTTAATTGTTGTGAACATAATTTCCTATATCTGGTGTACATAATGCCACATTGACATAGAATATCATGAAAACTATTATATTCATGTTATATTGATGTTTCAATTTATTATTATCACTTTGTGTTCTTTCGATTCATATGTAAGGTATTTTCATATCAATTTTCATTCCATTGAGGCTTAATTATTGTTATGCACCTAGTTTCTTTTATACGGTGTATGTACTGCCCTTTACATGATATATCATAAATATCATTACTCTCATGATATTGTAAACATTCAAATAATGTTTTGATTTTATGAGGATAATGTTTTAAAATATTTCCAAGTGGTATGGGAGACTTTGTAATGCTTAAAGATTATTTTCCCCAAGAATAATACTAATGATCATTCAATGGAATTTCCATTTGAGGAAATTACATAAAAATTGTTCAATAAACAAATTAATTTTTTTCTAGTTATACATAACCATTTTCAATTTCTAGTTCCATTTTTTCACTCTTTTCAACTTAAAGTGTTTTATAATTTTTTTATGAAAACACGAATTTATTTCTCACTTTAGTCGGAGAACCTATTTTATTCTAAAAACCATGTTTTATTAAAAGGTTTTAAAAATTATTTTAAAATAATTTGGTAAATAAATTTTTACCCTTTTTGTTATTTACCAATGGTTCAAATTAATCTTCTTATCACTTTCCTAATGAGTCAATTTTTAACCTTTTTTCATACAAAAAGAATACTCTTTATACCTCATAAAACATGTACAGATTCATGTGCCGTCATTTTTTTGAAGCCTCCTTTTACTGTTTTAAAGTTTTATTTCTAAAGAAAAATTTTTTCAAATTTTTTCTAAAATTAATTGATATTTTTCTCAAAAATATTTTTAAAATATATTCTTTTATTTAATCAACGACAAAAACCCTCTATTTTTACTCCCCATGGGATTATTGTATCAATACTATCCTTAATCTTTTTCTGGATGGATTATGATATATTTGGCCATGGATATCATTCACATTCATTTACTGTATTTATTTATTATTTCCATTTGTATTTTCAATCTCTTATGATAATTGAAAATTGAATTTCCCCAAATTTATTCATTTCATTTACCATGTATATTACTATTGACTAAACTATATACCATTTTACATATGGTGTCTACATTGATAGTTATTTTACTTTCAAGGTTAATATTGATAAATACATATATCTTAATCCATATGGATATTTGTTAAGGAATATTGTTAAATTAATTATTTTATATATGAGGAATGTCATGGATTGGTACGACATGGGCATGGCCTGGTTATAGATAACCCCACGATGCATTAGTAGTATCATGGGATGATTCCTTTACCAAGATGCCTTAGATGGGGTTTTTTATCTGAAATTTTGTAAACCCTCTTATGAAAGGTCTTGATAGTAATGTTACCATGTACTTAGGAAATATGGATTCCAATAATTAAGAATTTATTTCCTTTATATTATAATATTATTCATCCGTGAGATTTTGCATCGACATATCTATTGATGTGTTTCGTTTTTAGGATTCAGTTATAATTCATCTATGAGATAATGCATTAACATATATATAGATACATTTCATTTTCAGTTCATTGAATAAATTTCATGGGTTTCAGTTTTCTAACTTTCCATATTGATATTTCCTTATCTAGTTATTTGAATTTCATGTGTTTCTAGTTATTTACCTTGTCATATAGACTATTCTAATTGATTCATTATTACTTTAGCTATATTTTTTCCTTTCTAAGAATTTGATATCACCCTTACTATGTTTATTTCCCCATTATTCCAAGAAATTTACTATGAAAGATATTAAGGGGTTTATTATATGGATTATAGTTATCCACAATGTTATTTATTTAGAAATAATAAAAAAATCGTGTTATAATCGGTAATAAAATACACATTTATGTATCTAGTTTACTAATAATTCTAAACTGATCGGTACATAGGGTCTTGATTCCTTGTAATCATGCTAATGTATTTAGTAGTAGACAATGGATCTGGGCTATTTGAGGTTGGTTTGTTACAAAATACCTCAAAGGAAGCTAAGGGGTCATAGTCAAGACTATGATATTACTGCAGGAAAAGTGGAATGATTAATTATATTATGTTTAGATTCTTGAATTATGATATAGGTGTATTTTAATAAATTATATTATATTTATATTAATTATGAAATTTATAAAGATTTTTATAGAGTGTTATTTCCTAAAGGATTTGAGAGCATATGGTTAGTGGTGATGATGCCCAAGAAAAGAGACTCATTGGAAGGTTTAGCCTCTTAGAAAACACATAATTGATGGAGGATGAACCTTAATATATTCCTAAGGTTAATATGATAATGAAATGTTTATGGGATAGTATTAGTGAACATGAAATTGGTTAGTGATTTTATGGTTTACTTTATCTTTGTCAGAGTTAACTATATGTTTGGATCTATAGAATATATTCAACTACATGAGAATTTATTTTTGGAATATTTCTTGTTTTCTTTCAGGATTTATAGTGATCAAGGTATTCAAATATTTAGAATGTGAAATTAAGATCCACTTTATATTATCAAGGGAAAATAATGTTGATTTAGAGACCTCCAGAAAAAGTCCTATTTTCCAGGTTTATTTTAATATAAAACATATTTTTTATGGATGTTAAATGATTAATCTGGATAGTATTTGATTTTTTTTGATTTATTGTAGGACACCAAAATTATTTGGGAAATAAATAAAAATAAGGAAATGAGAAGGTTCAATTAAACACTAGAATATTAAAGATATCAAGGACTTAATTCAAATATTGAAAATTAATAACCATGATATAACGAAGAAAAACCTATTATAAAAAAAATCATATCATGAATTTAATTCATTATGTGAACCATGAAGAATTATAGGGCACGAATTTAATGAATGAATAATTCCCTGAAATCTTCATCCCGCACATTATATGTCTTCAATCACTTTCATGACATGAAACTCTTGGACAAACCTAAAATAATGGTGATTTATAATGATATTTTTGTGAGAAAACTTCTTTTTTGACATAGATACAACCCATGAATACTTATAAAAATTTAATGGGATACTTATGGCATACCAAGATAAATCTATGCCTATAAATAAGAGTCCAAGGGGATTAAAAGGATCAGTCAATGAGTTAATCTCTGGACAATTTTCATACTTTAGGTTTATTTCCTAACATTTATTTTCTTTTACTCTATTTCTATTCCTATAATTTATCACTTATCCAAAATCAACTAGAATTCCCCATGCATGGAGGAGTAGTTCTTGTGAGTGGTAAAAAAATGGGGATACTGGACTAATTTCTATATTTGTGTTTCTACTTAAATACAATCTATTCTTTCTTAAGACAATAACTTCTACTCTTATTTTAGTTTTTATTTCTGAATTCATCTAGATTAGGGATTGATTATTTATTTTAAATATAATAAGTCGATTATCTATTAAAATATCCCACCATTTCTAATCTATTGGATCTAGAATAGATTAGGGTTGGGTGGTGAGTGTTTTGTGATCACTAGCATGTGGATATGATTGCAGTAGAAGCAATTGATTATTATGGGATAACAATAAAAAAATGTGAATTTCCATAATTTATAAAATGTACTTACTGTGATATTGTGCACAAAGGAAGTGGGGTATAATGATTAAGAATGTGATTAAACATACCATCACCTTTTCCATCTTACCAAGGGAGAGAGATGAATCAATCGAGAAATCTCTCTCTTACCATCTAGGAGAATAAGAATTGATTAAAATTGGAAAAAATTATAGAATAAAACTAGGTCTATCCAATATCACTCCAATAAACATATTTCTCCATTTTTATAAAAACAAATCATTTAAACTTATTTCTTTTCCTGATTTCTCAAAATCAATTAAAAAACAACTTTTCATAAAATCAAAAAAAAATGAAAAAATTGTTTTGTGAGCACTCATATTTTGGATAAAACCTAATTAATAGATAACTATACTATTCTTAGTTAATTAAAAATTGTTCATTCATGCCCCATGAGTGGTATACCTTAAAATTGATGTCATTTTCTAGGAGGATGTTCCTCTTAACAACTATTTTTTTAAACAGTGACATGTAGTGTAAAAAAATTAATTGATTTTGACCCAAAAATTGAAAGAACATTAACTCACATGAAGAAAAAAAATTCAAAAAAAAAATTAGGAAATAATTCTTTCAAATTAAAGTGAAAATATCAGGTTTCACTCTAAACCTGATGTAATCGTTGTAAATCACAAAGAAAATGTTTGTGATCTCTATGCACCATAGTTCACAAATCAATAGAAACAACTTGTTGCAGCTAATTTAGAGAATGATTTTAGGTTGTGATTTAACAAGATTAAAATTATTAAAAAATTCCATGGTCTTGTAGGATAATTCCTAAATAGAAATATTTTTGAATTCAAAAACATAAATCTTTAGTTTCATACCACAAGGGGCCGTAGAAGAACTGGTTAAGATAAGGACATTCCCCTTCTCAATTAAGGCTCCTGAAAATGAATGGTTGTATAATCTACAACCAGGAGAATTCCATTACATGTATTATCTCCATATATAATTTATAAAAATATTTTTCTACATATAATGGATATAAACTATCCAAAATTAAATCTATTCTATTCAGTAATCAACTAGATGGAAAATTAATGAGTATTTGGAGAGATTCAAGATGTTCTATACCGAATTCACACATCAGACTATAGAGGAACAACACTTCCTTGTTTTATTTTATCATGAATTGCTAAAAAATTATGAAAAATTTCTTAAACACTCATATGAATGAGCCTAGATTGAAAAGTTTCCTGAAGATTCTAGAGGTTTGATTAAAAACATTTCATAGAACTCATAACAATTTGACACTAGAGGTATGGGCACTAGAGGCATACATGAGGTAAGGACTTATGATTCTTAATTAACCTTTATTGAAGAAACTATTAAGTAAATGACCAATGTATTGAGATAAATGGGTGTGATATAAGAATGTGGATAATAGGGATCACCCTAAGTATTCAGTTTATACTCCTATTACAATCATTACACCGACCAATGCCCTGAATTTTAGAAGACCAAAAGTTTCATGAAATCATTTCATCCAAGGAAATTCAATAACAATTAGGCCAATCCCTTCTATAAAAATTAATACACACTAAAATCTTCATTCCAAAAACAAAAATATTAGAAACATCCCACGTTCCAATAAGACTACAAGACTCCCTACCAACAAAAAAATTTTCTAACACCTCATTTCTAGTAGAAGACTTATAACTTGCCTTCCAACAGTGCACCATCCTCATAATAGAAACAACTTTAGTATAGAGTTTCAAGACTATAGGAAAATATGGAAATGTTAACACATCAGTTTGGAAGTTTTATGAATTTCATTAAAACCCCGAAAAATAATTAATTCTAGTCAATTTTTAATCATAAGGAAAATGTCAACATTATAAAAAAATGGAGGGAAAAAATATTCAGACACCTAAAGAAATAAATTCTGATGAATATAATATGAATACCAAAGATCCAACCATCCATACAAAAGAAGAGGATAAATCGGAAGAGAATGTAAATATCCGGTTCAGAAAAGAAAGGATAGAAACTCTATAATATAAGTAGCAAAGGGAAAATAGATCTATCTAGACATTGTTCCTTTATTCATTATCTAATCAGAAGAAAGGGGAAGAATATAATATCCAAAAATATATCTATGAAACCTTTATGAATGTTTAAATCAACACCCCATTACTTGTGGTAATTAGATAAATCCAAAATTATGTAATGTTTCTCAATGATCTATGTACCAAAAGGTGTAAACTAGATGGAAATGGGGAAATTAGCTTCAGGAGAAGAGTCTTAGAAAAAAGGAAACTACCAATACAACAAATATTTTAATTTTCATGGGAATCCTATATTCCCTTCCCAATAGGTTCATTAATTTCACTAATTATTTATGTGATCTAAGTGCTTCAAAAATTATTTTTCCTCACTCAATGTTTTCTTATTTGCATATTGGATAATTAAAAACAATATGAGGGGCGGTATGATTAGAGAATAGTTCTAGAATTTTCCCAACTATAGTTTTTGAATTTTTACTCATCAGATTAATAGGCTTGATGTTTCTAGCATATTACTATGTCCTTACCATGGAAGTGGACATAGCACCAGGGAACACACCCATAATTTTTAAGCAGTCATTCCTGAAGATAAAAAAACAAATATCATTGTACATGAAGGTACCCTTAAAGTTGAACATGAATATATTACATTGAAATTCAATGATTCATTTTTCAAGCATTCATTCACTCAATGTGATCTCTTATAAATAAGGTACATACCTTATTGAAAATTTAGGTATTATTCCCAAATTCTTAGAATTAGTGGATAATATTTATTTTGTAAATACAAATACAAATAGACAATAAAATTATAATTAAATTTTATAAGAAGGGGTTACTTATGATTATTTTGATGATTTATTAAAAGGTAATGACATGCTAGAAGAGATCCAAGAATTAGGATTATGGAACCTAAATAAAATATCATCCCTTGAACAACCCCCAGGCCTGAAGTTAAAACCACAAACATGTGATTTATAATATGTGTACCTTATTAATGAAGGGAAATTATAAGATATCATTCTAGTAATATACCTAAGACATGAGATTTTTTTGACTATCTAATATATAATAAATGTCAAAGCTATGGATTCTAGAAGATATCCTAAGTATTTTCCCCAAGATCTGCTCTCATAGAATATTTTTATAAAGTGATTCTCACCTAGTGAGAAATCTATAAATAATTACTAATACCATAATAAATTAAGTTGTTAAGAAAACAATAGAAAAACTAATTGAAATTGAAATCATTTACCCAATATCTAATTAACAGGGGTTTAGTCCCATCCACATTGTCCCAATAAAAAATGGTATGAACACTGTAAAAAATGAACATAATAAACTAGTCCCCATGAGAGTGTAAAACAACTAGAGAGTGTGTATATATTACAGGTAGCTGAATAAAGTTACTCATAGTGAACAATTCCCTATCACATTCATTGATAAAATTCTAGAAATTTTAGTAGGGAAAACTAATTATTGTTTTTAGATGGGTTTTCAGGATACTTATAGGTTTTAATTTCTCCATCGGACTAGGAGGAGATGACCTTCACCTGTCCCATTAGAGCCTTGACCTATAAGAGGATGTATTTTGGGTTGTATAACTCCCTAGTTAAATTTCGATGGTGTATGGTGAGTATTTTATCAGATCATATTGGGGGTCTCCTTGAGGTATTTCTTGATGATTTCATTATTCTCAACAATTCATTCAATCATTTATTAGGGAATTTGGAAAATGTTTTAAAAATGTGCACTAAAAAATATTCTTTTAAACATAAAAAAATTCGATTTCATGGTCCAAAAATGAATACTATTAGGATAAATAATCTCAAAGAAATGAATTGAGGTGGATAATTCAATGCTTGAAATAATAATCTCATATCCATATCCAACTTGTCTTTAGCATGTTAGATTGTGTTTAGTCTATATAGATTTCTACCAAATATTTATAAAAAAATTAGCTAAATTAATATACCAATATTAGGATTTATATTAAAAGAATCTGAGATTAATGTTAATGTTGAGTGCAGGAAAGACTTTGATGAGTTTAAACAATAGTTTATGATACCACTAATAATGAAACCACATAATTTGGACCATCCTTTAGAATTTCTCTAAGACACATTAAATCAAGTTGTGGGATATAAAATCTCACAATGATTTGATAGCATGACTTAATTCATCGCATACTAATCAAGAAAAATGGATGCCACTTATATCAATTACACTACTGTAGAAAAATATTTCATTGTAGTCATATTATCTCTAGATAAATTCAGATCATAGATATTGGGAGCTAAAGTTATTATTTTTTCTAATCATGCAAATCATAGGTATATAATGAAGAAGGATAATTCTATTACATGAATGGTTAGATTGATACTTCCCTTATATAAGTTTTACCTAGAGATCAAGTATAAAAATTGAACCAATAATCAAGTGTACAATAATCTTAGAAGACTTCCTTAAACTGCTAAAGTAAAAATTCCAAGTTAGAACCAATGCAATGATCAACTCCCTAGATAAACAATTTACATCATGGAAGGTTAGGTATTATGGTTTTCTAATATTTTAAAATATTTAGTCAAATATTAGGTATCATCTCATTTAAAATCTCATTAGCAGTAAAAAATTAAACTTGACCCTATATTTTATATTTGTGAAGACTTATTTCTCTAGAAGATATGAATTGTTCATGTAATTAGAATATGTTTACCTAAATGTGAAATTTAATTAGTTTTTTAATTATGTTATACAATATCTTGTGGAGGCCACTTTGGATCCAAAATTATAGCAAGGAATGTCTTGGAATATCGAAATTATTTTATGAGATTATTTAAAGATTCAGATGATTTTTGTAAAAAAATGTGAAAAATATCAGTTTTTTCAAAAACATATCAATAATATAAGAAATTAACGAAAAACCAATTACCTTATATGAATATTTTTAAGATTTGGGTATAGACTTCATGTAATCATTTCTAGTTTCATTTATTTATTCTTATACTCTACTAATTGTAGATTATTTTTAAAAATGGGTGGAAGAAAAATCCACTAGGACTGATGATTCTAAAGTTGACTGTGATTTTGTCAACAATCACATATTCTATAGGTTTTGAGTATTATGTTCCATATTTAGAGGCCATGGGTCCTAGTTCTGCAATAGGAAAGTAGATCCATTATAGAAATGGAATGGGGTGAACCATAAAACATCTTCCCCATATCATCCTTAAGAAAATGTTTAAGAAGAAATTTCTAATAGTGAAATATTGGGTATTCTATAAAAGATAGTAAAACCTAATAGGAATGACTAGCAGAAAAAGTTGGAATATAACTTATGGGATTATAAGACCTTCAATAAGACACCCATTAGAATAAGCCCCTATAGATTGATTTAAGGGAATCATTTCCACCTCCCGATAGAATTGGAACACAAATCCTTCTAGACCATGAGATATATGAATATGGACCTTGATAGAGCTAGGAATAGATAGTATATTTCGGCTACATGATCTAGAGAAAATAGGGAGAGAATATTTTAAGAATTCAAAGATTTACAATGAGTGAACAAGGATAACCCATGATCAGATAATTCTACCAATAACCTTAAAACATGGAGATAATGTTATTTTATAAAATTTAATACTTAAACTAATGTGATCTAAATGTAATTTTAAATGGGAAGGTACTTTTACTTTTATTCATTTATATACTTTTGGTGTTCTGGATATTGAAATGGAAGGAGGGGAAAACCCATTCACTATTAAGGGGTATAGGTAGAAGAAATATCATCCGAATATATCCCAAGAACCAGTGGATTATATTACACTCATTTACCTTGATTACCAATAAATACCCACCATATTGGATCATTCATTTACACTTTATTAAATGAATTAATTACATTTTTAGTCTATATAACTAAAAAATTAATTTAAATTCATTGAGTACACTACATCAATTAAGTGCGAAGGAGGGGAATCTTGTAGATTATTAATTTTTTTAAAAACAATTTTTTGAGACAATTCAATGATGTCAAACAAAAGTTCTTTCAGGAGGCAACCTGTGTTTAATGGGTTAGTCCACTCTTCCCCTTAATCCTATTTTAGTATGATTAGAAATTGGATCACTATAATTTGTTTTTATTCTTATTTTTATGTCCATAAATGGTGTTGAATATAGAATGAATGAACATTATAGAATTCACATCGCGAATTAACACACAATAAATCTGTGAAATAAAAATTCAAACTGTGAAAAGTTTACATATTTTGAAAGATATATAAAACAGAACTGAAGTAATAAGACCGTCACATGGAAACAGAAGTATCATTAATAAATTGAGTTTCATTTTACCTTAAATATCCTTTAAATTAACATTTTTTGAAGATCTATTTTTTATATTTAAAATTGAATTTCATACCCACAGTTAGCTTCCTTTCTTTAATTCACTGATCTAGAATTCATGAATTTAATAGGAATCCTATAATTATATGATTTATATTTTTATGTTAATATGATTGAATGAGTAAAATATGAAATTTAATAATTATATTGAATCATGTATATTGAATTGATGACTCATGGTATGATGTAATTAGTTGATTAAGGTAAAAGAAAGTGACCTACCAATTTCATACTTTGAATATTTAAATTTTAGTGGATTGATTTATTATTATTGGTGCATACCATGAGTGATTATCCCAAATTATAAATTACATTAATGAGAGGATTTATATACCAAATACATTCTATATTTTCTTGAGCATATTTATTGAGTGATCTTGGGGCATGTCACCTAATATAACATTCATTGGATCTTTTCAAAGCTATGACTGTGCAAACCACATTTAAAATGACTAAGGAAATTTTTATTATTAATCCAATATACTTGGAACCCCATGACATAAATCCTTTTGTATCCCATATAAGACATGAATTAACTCCCTTTGAATGATCCACATTAAAATCAATTTATTTCCATTCTTACAATGGTCTATTTTTTAGTAAAATAAATTTTAATGTTTAAGTGAGGGTAGGGTGGAAATTCATGGAAAAGGGACATATTACTTTTTAAGGAAAAAGTGTGGGGGTTATATTTTTGGTATTGGTATGGCATCATGTTTCATACATTGTACATATTGGTTTACCTTATTTAAAAAACTTGAAAAATATGTGTTATGTTTTGGGAAAATTAAATATCACCAATACCAGACTGATGATCTACTGATCGTATGTGGTTAAGTAGTGGATGTGATATTTGTACTAATAATAACTTTAAAAACATCAAGAGAGTGAAAATATTTTATTATAATTACACTAATTATGACCTCATTCTATGTTTTAGGGATATCAAGTTTTAATTTTATAGAGTATATTTCCATTACACTTTACTTTTGTTATCAGTATGTATGCTTTATAGATGAACTTTACTTTTAAGACATAATATTTTTGGCATCAATACCTTCCAACCTGAAGCCTCAGAGTCATCAAGAACTTTTTTAAAAATTCATAATGATTCTATGTGAATTATTTCATTACGTGGTGGAGAAAGTAGTTCCTTTTAAAGCCAATATAAAAAGAGTGTGTACTCATGATAAGAACATAACTCTACTTAAAATTCTATCATGAGTTGTTAGAGAAAAGAATCCATTGTGAGGTAAATCATGACTTGTAATGTTTGATAATAATTAATTGGGATATATGAATGAATGGGAGGAAAGGACCCATCAATTCTAAATGGGAAAATTAATATACTTAAGTTGATTAGATTCTTTTAAGAGTGTGAAGTTGAATTGATATTTTATTAGAATAATTACTGGGTGACTCTAAATTGATAATCATTTGACTTATGTAACACCCCAATATTTCATAGTGTGTTATTTCTTCAAAATAATTCAATAACTTGCACTAAACGTAACACCGAGTTCAATCACACCATGAATTACCAGAGGAAAAATCCATTCAAAAGAGGTTATGAATATTATTAACTAAATTTTAAACTTTATATAATCCTTATAATTTTAGAATCCATATTATGAGTTTCTTAGTCATAATGCAAGAACAGATTCATTTTCAGTATTACACTTTTATCAACTTTTAATAGTGAAACCTTTTTAAATACAATATTTTATACTTTTTGACTAAATGGGGACATCAAAAAAATTTAAAATGAAACATCCCAAGCTTACACGGTATGCTTTCCTTTGAATAAAACAGTAGCGTGTGTTGTACGCAACTTCGAGTTTTAACACACACCACAACCGATCAAACTAGCCGTTATGAATAGTAATACCTAATTTTTGAAATTATATATATTTTATATTTCAAAATGGACTTCATTTTTGGATTCAGAATATCGAATTTAGCCTAAGGTGAAATTTTGGTACTTTTCGGATAACTTTCATATTTTGATGAATAGTGAAAATTACTAAATTTTAATTAAAAACAACTTTTTTAATCAAAATAATTAATAGTGATAAATGGTGAATTTGAGTGGTTTTAAAGTATTTTTAGAATATATTTTTACCATTTAATATAATGTTGGTCATTGGACATAATTTTACAATTAAACCGAACATAAACAAGTGTCAATCTTTTGATAGTTATTATCTCTTAAAAACACGCTTTTTGTTTTGACAGCGGGAATTAATTTTAAATTAATTTCTGCCACTTCTGTGTTTAGAATTTAGGAAAATGGATTCCATATTTGGAATCAGGATGTTAAAATTTTGTAAATAGGTAACTTTTATTTTTAGACATTTTGAATAATTACTGCGGTAAATATTTTATTTACCCTGGTTAAGGGTAAATCCGGTAAATAAGGGTTAAAAAATAATATTATAATAATACTAAATTACCCTAAAACGTGTCTTAACCCTATTGGTTGATACATTGTCGACCATGGGCATCTTTTTGTCAATTTTGGGACCCCATGGATCCACTTGTAAGTGATAATGACACTTTATTTTAATTAAGTCAAAATGAATACAAAAATGACACAAGCATATATCTTTTAGCAAAACAATTGTTACATAGGGTTATATAAGTTGGATTTTAGATTATAAATATTCATTAGAAAGATAAAAAGTTTTCCTACATAATTATATTTTATTTATAATTTTTAGACATTAAATAATTTATTTTATTTATGACACAATGATGATGTAGTAATTACTATAATAGTGAAAAATTAAAATAATTGATATTATAAATACCCAAAAAAATATAATATTAAACTTTTAATGAATTAAACTAATTTTATAGGATAATATGATATATTAGGATTGATTTAATTGACTTTGTTCGAAGTAATCAATCTGTTATGAGTTTCACAAAAATCAACTATTGAATAGTGTCAAAATTGACAGAAAAGAGTTTTTAAAACCAATATTATATTATTAATTGATATTAAATTCCAAAAAATCTAAGGTTCGGCCAAGAGACTTATATAAGGATAGGTTCATCATTAATGGACCACTTGGGGGTCTCTTGGATGTATATAGTAAGTTTATTAACCATATTATATAAAAATACAAAGAGACATTGTAAAAGTGAAACTAATTAACTTAGAGTTAATACTTAAAGATAAGGTTAATATAAGTCCCCAAACCTGTCTAAATTCTATTGGTTGAGTGGTTTTCGACCTATACCCACCTTAACCTTTGAATAGTCAACTTTGGAGCCATTGGAAGCCGAATATGAATTTATTATAAATTAATATTTCTAGCTTTTCCAAAGGTGCCCCTCACCCCTCTTATAAAAGGGCACTCCTCCTTCTCGTTTCTTCACACCTTCCAAGCCTTTTAGTTCGGCCAAACTCTGCCCAAATACTCTCCAAACATCCCTCACTACAACCTAGAGGCCTTAGTTTGATCAGAAAGCCAACCTATGGAGCCCTTTTGATCAAATCAAAAGGAAGAACCCGAAGAAGAGGTAATGATTTCACCACCCTTTTCTAAGTTCCTTTCTTCTTCCACTTCCTCTTTCTTTGTTCTTACAATTCTAAAATAATAACTCCAATATCTTAAATATAATGTGATGTTATTATAAATATGGTACAACCATATTCAGTATTCTATCCACCCTTTGAATAACATGTCACCATACGTGCGTACGTACGGCTTACCGTCTCCACGTCGTGGTGTAATTGTTATTCAATATATTATTATTTGGATGGGTATAATAATGATGTGGAACTCATGTAAATAATAAATATAACATGTTAATGATTCTGTATATATGATATACCATCCATTTATATATTATTTTAATATCAAAAGAATGATATTGTCGCTCGTGCGTACGTACGGACTACCGTCTCCACGAACGCGATGAGATTCATCCTCCATCGTATCCATTCAAGTATAATTATCATTTGATGATTTAAAAATGATGTTTAAGGACTTGATACCATTATGGATTTGAATAATATACAACCTATCCTTTACAAACATGTCTTACGTAACAAAACATACAAAAGCAAACAAGTAAGTTCACACCCGAAACAGCGATAATACTAAGATATTATTATCAAATCAATATTAAAAGATCATATATGATATCATATTAATGTATATGATTCTTTTATAATTTAATAACAATTATTTCACCATTATACAGGAGGTTAACCTACCCCAACCAAGGAAAAGTACAAGGTAAGGGTTATTTCACAATCTCTTCCTTATCCGAGGTTGTTTATACGTAATAATCTACTGGGATATCTTTATCATCCACATCCATGTTTCTTAAAAATGTATTTCAAAAAAATTTTACTATTTACAAGAATATGTGTTAAAGTCATTTATACCCTTGTTTGACTTTTTATAAGAGGTTTATAAAGGAATCTTTCCGTCGTTTTCAAAACAAGGTCATTTTTAACCTTTTCGACAGAATTGAGGTAAGAATGTTTTTTTTAACTTATACGGCGGGTGCGGTTATTTTACGCCATTATAAAATCGTCAAAGCTTTCCTTACAAGATTACAAGAATATTTTCAAGAAAATGTTTTATTTTATATGGCTCTTAAATGATTTCAAAAATAGAAAGAGATATTTCTCTAAAAAGTGTTTTTATTTCATCTATGTCAACATCCTTTAATGGATTTTATGCTTATTTGAAGTTGATTTATTATAATACAAAACTTCTATATTGTATTGAAGGTTTTGTGATATTTTTGACTGTGGATGTGCTATTTTATACCATTCATAGTTTATGGTGAAACTATTGACATTTCGTATGCTAGTTTTAATCCGAATGTTTATTTTATATTTCAAACTTTTCTTCAGATGAATGTGCTAAACAAGTATGTTCCGGGTTGGGGACCGGTAAAAGTAAGCCCTCCAGGTTGGGGACTGGTCAAAGTAAGCCCTCCAGGTTAGGGACTGGTAATAGTATGCCCTCCGGGTTGGTGTCCGGTTATTAGAGGCACTCCGGGTTGGTGTCCGGTTATTAGAGGCACTCCGGGTTGGTGTCCGGTTATTAGAGGCACTCCGGGTTGGGTTCCGGTTAGAAGTAACCCCTAGGTCTTGGGATGAGGCCTAGACAAAGAAATTAACGTTTAGAATTATGCATTCCAACATTATGAAAGTGGTTATTGATATTGCATGTGATTATTCGATTAGTAGAATATCCATGTGAATAAGTAAATGGCATTATTTCATTTTACTTTTTCCATACTATGCTGAAGTTCAATTTTAAAAGGCTTTTGTTTTAGTAATTCATTGCCTTAAATGTTTATGATTATTTTGAATTTTCCGCTATATTGTTATCCTTACTGGGCATTTGAGCTCACCCCTTTTCTATGTTTTATTTTTCCCAGGTAGTGAAGAAGTAAATTATGAATGACTTGCAGGGATATTATGAGGGGTTAATAGTGTGGATATGAAGACTTTGTTGTTGTAGTAGTTTTTCACTTTGAAATGTAATGTAAAACTTTATGATTATATCTAGTGTTTCCAAGGCTACTAAACCAATCGGTCTTTCGAGATTTGATCTTTCTTGTGATCATGCCAATGTTACGAAGTAATGCACCGACTCTGGGTAACTGGGGTCGGGGCGTTACAGTTGGTATCAGAGGAAGTTTAGTACAAACCTTGGAAGCTAGATTTAGATAAACTCTGATTAGAGCACGTAGACCTAAGATGAGCTTTGAAGATTAGTGTAGAAGAACTTCCTAGAATTTTGGTATTGTAGAGATTTTGTGAGTTTTCCGAGCAATACATCCCTGTCTGGATACGAGCAGGTAGAGGCGGCTCTGGCACAGATGTACCTAGGGGTAAAACCCGAAAACACCGCTTTGAGCTAGACTCGAACGGGAACTGGTGCACGACAACGGGCCTTGCTGCACTCTTGGTTACGACACTCCCGGGGGATATGCTTAGGATAACTCTCATTTTCTTTACAAATCATTATGAAGGGTTTATGAGTATATACGTCCTCAAAGGAAACATTCTTATGATTATGGATTATATCCATAAATAGTTCAATTTATGTTAAGTGTTTTATAAGTATGGGATTATGTATTTTGATTCATAAACTGATCTAGTGTATTCCATTGTTTAGAAATGGCGCCCAGTAGAAGGAATGAGAACTCCAGCAATGCACATGATCCAAAGAGAAAGAAGGATCATATCTTTCATGGTCTTAAGCCAGAATTTATAAGAGAAATAGTCTCCCATGTATTATCATTATATGAAGAAATAATATCATGTGTTGATAAGATAAGTAAAGATTTTACTGAGTCCTATGGATTTGAAGGGAATCAAGAGAAGAAAAGGATGGAAGAGAGAAAGATGGATAAAGGGAAGAGGGAAAAGAAGAATTTTCCCATATGTGGTAACTGTGGAAAGAAACACCCTGGAACTTGCCTGAAAGGAATGGGAGTTTGTTATAAGTGTGGAGGAAAAGGGCACAAAGTACGTGACTGCAAGGGTAAGAAAATGGTTTTAAATGTACAATGCTTCATTTGCAAGGAGTTTGGACACTACGCGAACCTATGTCCCAGTCATCAGACTATGCCGCAAATGATGCTATTGGATAATAATCAAGTTATGATACTACCACAGATGAAGAGGAATGATTTGAGCTCTAATGTTGATTATGTCAATTGAGTGTTGTATCAACAATGTACTTGTTATAATAATTATGGAGTATATAAGGATTGTACTGCAGTACTATTTCATTAAGGACTTGAGATTATGTGGAACAAAGAAAAGTGACTCATTAGCAGGATAGATTTTTGGAAAATATTTGGTTGAGAGAATGATAAACCATAATATAGTTCTGATACCGAGGTAGTGATTTTGGGATAATATGTGATTGTTTTGGATAAATTATATTGGATATTCTTGACTACCTTGGAACTGATTAATGATTTGTATATTCCATCATTGTTGGGGTGTAAAACATTTTTGGATTAATGAAGTATATCCATCATTCTATATGGAATAAGGGAGCATGAATGTAATCAATAAGGAATATGGTAATACATGATGAAGGTATTCATATGCTATTACGGGGTAAAAAGGATCTATATTATGTTTACCTTCCTTATAAATGTTGGACTGTGAGTTTGGACAGAAGTATTTTGGATAGTTCTAGTTTGGATTATTTTGGATTGCCATAAAAGGACAACCCGGAGGTCGGGCGGCAACCCGTCGCGTCCGGAAAAAAGGCTGCGAGACTTGAACCCGCAACCGAAGGGCGACAAGGGTGTATCACCTACCACTAGCCCAAGAGATGTCCTGGATTAAATAATGTAGTTTTTTTAAAAGATCTGGTAGATGAATTATAAATTCGTTTATTTTGGAACCCTGTACGAATAGTATAAATATAATTTTTTTTACGAGTGAAAGGTGAGTTTATGGTAGAAACTTATTAATGGATAAAACTCTGATTATAAAGTAATTATATCTCCTTATTATCTTAGCCAATCTCATAAATAAATTCCTCAACATTAATAAAAGGAACTTAGAACAAAAATGTTTCCCTAGATGGTACCTTAAATCATCACTAATTTATGGCTTTGGGATTGTTGGCCTTTTCATAGCCATGTTCTCTACCACTCTCCATCATATAATTGATGGTTAGATTTCTCTTCCATATCCATATTTTCCTACATGGAACCCTAGTATGTGTTATTTTCGGTAATCTTCATACTTTCCACTCTT
The DNA here is from genome assembly GCA_963277665.1 of Viscum album. Classification (NCBI taxonomy): domain Eukaryota; kingdom Viridiplantae; phylum Streptophyta; class Magnoliopsida; order Santalales; family Viscaceae; genus Viscum; species Viscum album. The sequence goes on from OY728150.1 coordinate 1,969,115,454, forward strand.
TATTTTAAATAGAGGCCTCATTAATTCATTTTTCGATGTGGGATTTCAACTAAGATATTTTGAAACGTCAAAAATGTGTTATCCCAATACCCTATATTTTGTTGAACCGATGGTACTTCAAATCATCATAGATTGATGAGTTTAAGGACCTCAATTTTATACTTTTTTGTGATTGATGACCTCAATCACTACCTATAAATATTTACGTTTTTCCTCCAATTATATGTCTCTAATTGCCACCAATGTTCTCCTAATCAAGATCATAATTTGGTGGTGACCCTTTGATTTCTCTTTTCCTCATATTAAGACTAAATTTTAGTAACCCAATTTCCGATGTGGGTTTTCCCACAAATATATTTTCTACATTCAACCTTTTATTTTTGAAGAACAATTTCAAATTGTGAGGACGCAATTTATTGAAGGAGGGGAGAATGTAACACCCCAAGATTTCATAGTGTGTTATTTCTTCAAAATAATTCAATAACTTGCACTACACGTAACACCGAGTTCAATCACACCATGAATTACCAGAGGAAAAATCCATTCAAAAGAGGTTATGAATATTATTAACTAAATTTTAAACTTTATATAATCCTTATAATTTTAGAATCCATATTATGAGTTTCTTAGTCATAATGCAAGAACAGATTCATTTTCAGTATTACACTTTTATCAACTTTTAATAGTGAAACCTTTTTAAATACAATATTTTATACTTTTTGACTAAATGGGGACATCAAAAAAATTTAAAATGAAACATCCCAAGCTTACACGGTATGCTTTCCTTTGAATAAAACAGTAGCTTGTGTTGTACGCAACTTCGAGTTTTAACACACACCACAACCGATCAAACTAGCCGTTATGAATAGTAATACCTAATTTTGGAAATTATATATATTTTATATTTCAAAATGGACTTCATTTTTGGATTCGGAATATTGAATTTAGCCTAAGGTGAAATTTTGGTACTTTTCGGATAACTTTCATATTTTGATGAATAGTGAAAATTACTAAATTTTAATTAAAAACAACTTTTTTAATCAAAATAATTAATAGTGATAAATGGTGAATTTGAGTGGTTTTAAAGTATGTTTAGAATATATTTTTACCATTTAATATAATGTTGGTCATTGGACATAATTTTACAGTTAAACCGAACGTAAACAAGTGTCAATCTTTTGATAGTTATTATCTCTTAAAAACACGCTTTTTGTTTTGACAGCGGGAATTAATTTTAAATTAATTTCTGCCACTTCTGTGTTTAGAATTTAGGAAAATGGATTCCATATTTGGAATCAGGATGTTCAAATTGTGTAAATAGGTAACTTTTATTTTTAGACATTTTGAATAATTACTGCGGTAAATATTTTATTTACCCTGGTTAAGGGTAAATCCGGTAAATAAGGGTTAAAAAATAATATTATAATAATACTAAATTACCCTAAAATGTGTCTTAACCCTATTGGTTGATACATTGTCGACCATGGGCATCTTTGTGTCAATTTTGGGACCCCATGGATCCACTTGTAAGTGATAATGAGACTTTATTTTAATTAAGTCAAAATGAATACAAAAATGACACAAGCATATATCTTTTAGCAAAAACAATTGTTACAAAGGGTTATATAAGTTGGATTTTAGATTATAAATATTCATTAGAAATATAAAAAGATTTCCTACATAATTATATTTTATTTATAATTTTTAGACATTAAATAATTTATTTTATTTATGACACAATGATGATGCAGTAATTACTATAATAGTGAAAAATTAAAATAATTGATATTATAAATACCCAAAAAAAATATAATATGAAACTTTTAATGAATTAAACTAATTTTCTAGGATAATATGATATATTAGGATTGATTTAATTGACTTTGTTCGAAGTAATCAATCTGTTATGAGTTTCACAAAAATCAACTATTGAATAGTGTCAAAATTGACATAAAAGAGTTTTTAAAACCAATATTATATTATTAATTGATATTAAATTCCAAAAAATCTAAGGTTCGGCCAAGAGACTTATATAAGGATAGGTTCATCATTAATGGACCACTTGGGGGTCTCTTGGATGTATATAGTAAGTTTATTAACCATATTATATAAAAATACAAAGAGACATTGTAAAAGTGAAACTAATTAACTTAGAGTTAATACTTAAAGATAAGGTTAATATAAGTCCCCAAACCTGTCTAAATTCTATTGGTTGAGTGGTTTTCGACCTATACCCACCTTAACCTTTGAATAGTCAACTTTGGAGCCATTGGAAGCCGAATATGAATTTATTATAAATTAATATTTCTAGCTTTTCCAAAGGTGCCCCTCACCCCTCTTATAAAAGGGAACTCCTCCTTCTCATTTCTTCACACCTTCCAAGCCTTTTGGTTCGGCCAAAATCTGCCCAAATACTCTCCAAACATCCCTCACTACAACCTAGAGGCCTTAGTTTGATCAGAAAGCCAACTTAAGGAGCCCTTTTGATCAAATCAAAAGGAAGAACCCGAAGAAGAGGTAATGATTTCACCACCCTTTTCTAAGTTCCTTTCTTCTTCCACTTCCTCTTTCTTTGTTCTTACCATTCTAAAATAATAACTCCAGTATATTAAATATAATGTGATGTTATTATAAATATGGTACAACCATATTCAGTATTCTATCCACCCTTTGAATAACATGTCACCATACGTGCGTACGTACGGCTTACCGTCTCCACGTCGTGGTGTAATTGTTATTCAATATATTATTATTTGGATGGGTATAATAATGATGTGTAACTCATGTAAATAATAAATATAACATGTTAATGATTCTGTATATATGATATACTATCCATTTATATATTATTTTAATATCAAAAGAATGATATTGTCGCTCGTGCGTACGTACGGACTACCGTCTCCACGAACGCGATGAGATTCATCCTCCATCGTATCCATTCAAGTATAATTATCATTTGATGATTTAAAAATGATGTTTAAGGACTTGATACCATTATGGATTTGAATAATATACAACCTATCCTTTACAAACATGTCTTACGTAACAAAACATACAAAAGCAAACAAGTAAGTTCACACCCGAAACAGCGATAATACTAAGATATTATTATCAAATCAATATTAAAAGATCATATATGATATCATATTAATGTATATGATTCTTGTATAATTTAATAACAATTATTTCACCATTATACAGGAGGTTAACCTACCCCAACCAAGGAAAAGTACAAGGTAAGGGTTATTTCACAATCTCTTCCTTATCCGAGGTTGTTTATACGTAATAATCTACTGGGATATCTTTATCATCCACATCCATGTTTCTTAAAAATGTATTTCAAAACATTTTTACTATTTACAAGAATATGGGTTAAAGTCATTTATACCCTTGTTTGACTTTTTATAAGAGGTTTATAAAGGAATCTTTCCGTCGTTTTCAAAACAAGGTCCTTTTTAACCTTTTCGACAGAATTGAGGTAAGAATGTTTTTTTTAACTTATACGGCGGGTGCGGTTATTTTACGCCGTTATAAAATCGTCAAAGCTTTCCTTACAAGATTACAAGAATATTTTCAAGAAAATGTTTTATTTTATATGGCTCTTAAATGATTTCAAAAATAGAAAGAGATATTTCTCTAAAAAGTGTTTTTATTTCATCTATGTCAACATCCTTTAATGGATTTTACGCTTATTTGAAGTTGATTTATTATAATACAAAACTTCTATATTGTATTGAAGGTTTTGTGATATTTTTGACTGTGGATGTGCTATTTTATACCATTCATAGTTTATGGTGAAACTATTGACATTTCGTATGAAAGTTTTAATCCGAATGTTTATGTTATATTTCAAACTTTTCTTCAGATGAATGTGCTAAACAAGTATGTTCCGGGTTGGGGACCGGTAAAAGTAAGCCCTCCAGGTTGGGGACTGGTTAAAGTAAGCCCTCCAGGTTAGGGACTGGTAAAAGTATGCCCTCCGGGTTGGTGTCCGGTTATTAGAGGCACTCCGGGTTGGTGTCCGGTTATTAGAGGCACTCCGGGTTGGTGTCCGGTTATTAGAGGCACTCCGGGTTGGGTTCCGGTTAGAAGTAACCCCTAGGTCTTGGGATGAGGCCTAGACAAAGAAATTAACGTTTAGCATTATGCATTCCAACATTATGAAAGTGGTTATTGATATTGCATGTGATTATTCGATTAGTAGAATATCCATGTGAATAAGTAAATGGCATTATTTCATTTTACTTTTTCCATACTATGTTGAAGTTCAATTTTAAAAGGCTTTTGTTTTAGTAATTCATTGCCTTAAATGTTTATGATTATTTTGAATTTTCCGCTATATTGTTATCCTTACTGGGCATTTGAGCTCACCCCTTTTCTATGTTTTATTTTTCCCAGGTAGTGAAGAAGTAAATTATGAATGACTTGCAGGGATATTATGAGGGGTTAATAGTGTGGATATGAAGACTTTGTTGTTGTAGTAGTTTTTCACTTTGAAATGTAATGTAAAACTTTATGATTATATCTAGTGTTTCCAAGGCTACTAAACCAATCGGTCTTTCGAGATTTGATCTTTCTTGTGATCATGCCAATGTTACGAAGTAATGCACCGACTCTGGGTAACTGGGGTCGGGGCGTTACAACTTAACTGCATTAGAATTTAAATATTGGAAGGATTATTCCTCTTATTTATATTGATATTAAATTCATGAGGAAAATAAAGTTATAAGTGTGGGGTAATTGACATAATTATATTTTTATTTAATATTTTAATATAAAACATATGGGTTATACACATTAATAGATTAATCTTCCTGATAATTAATTTTATTTATTTATTAAAGGATACCATAATTATTTGGAAAATGAAAAAAATACTGAAATGAGCATGTTTAATACACTTCAAAGCATTTTTTTCCATAACTCTTCATGAGAAAAGAATATTGAATATTTCAAGGACTGAATTTAAATATTGAAAATGTATAACCATGATATAACAAAGAAAAATATATTGGAAAACAAAAATTCACATAGTGAAATTCATTCAGGATGTGAACCATAATGAATAAATGGATGTTAGATTATTGTGTGAATCATTCCATTGAAACTTCATCCATATACATTACACATTGTGAATCACCTTCATGACATGAAACTCTCAGACATACCAAAAAATGGTGATTTATGAATTTTTTTTATGCTAACACTGCATTTATGGCCTAGGGATGACCCATGAATTCTTATACTCTTTTAATGGTCCATTTATGGAATCCAAACAGAATCCTATACCTCTAAATAAGAGTACAGTGGGTATTGAAAGGATCAATTAGTACGTGAAGCTATGGATAAAATCCTTCTACAAATTTATTTTCCTTCTTTTGTTTTATTTTACTTTTTTCAAGTCCTATAATTTCTTCTATATCTTAAATCAACTCAACCTACCTATCAATGTAGGGGTTGTTTTTGTGAGTCGTTGTGAAAGGGGAGGTTGTGCCAATTTAAATTTTTGAGTTTATGTTCTTAAATAATATTCATTATTTCCTCTTCCATGTGGTTTTTTTTCTTATTTTAGTTTTTAATTCGGAATTTATTTTTATTATGGTCAGATTATTTTAATTTTAATTTCCTTAATTAATGATCCATATATCCCTCTAACAAATCCTGATCTATTTTCTACAAAACAGAATAGGGTTGAATGAAATGTTTTTGGTGATCAACAATATGTGAACATTGATATGGAATGAACTATTAATTATTAAGTAATAAACATACCCTATTTTTAATTTCACTAATTTATCAAAAAGACTGAATATGATGATGTGAACACAGGAATGATGGTAAACTGGTTAGGTATACCCTCACCATCTCTATTTGAAAAAGGGAGAGAGTTGAATCAATATAGAAATCTCTCTTTTACTATCCATCAAAAGAAGAATTGATAAAAATTGGAAATAATGGTAACATATCATCATCTATATCCAATCTCACTCAAATCACTATCTTTTTCAATTGTTTTAATAATAAAAAAATTAAAATCATTTATGCTCTTGATTTCTAAAAATCAATTAAAACACAAAATTTCTAGAAATCATCAAAAAGTGGAAAAATTATTTTTTGAGAAATCTTATTTCTGATAAAGACTAAGGTATAACTAACTATACTATACTTTGGTAATTAAATTTTTTTATACATGCTCTGCGATAGGCGCAAATCACCTTCCTTAAAAAATTTCATACATTGAATTTGGAGGGACATAATTCAGATGAGTCTTAAGGTTAAAAATAAATTTAATAGATTATGTTGAACTCCTTGTGTTATCATATAATGTGTTCAAACCATTTTTATTTATAAAAAATATCTATATATATGAGGAATGACTTGGAATTCTAGTGATCTATTAAATGTTCTTCAGGTATAAAAATTCAGGTTGTATATTCATCTAATGGAGTAAGAAATGAAGTGGGAATTGATTAAAAAACAACCAATGGATGAAATTTTTCTTATGAAATAGAATGATTTCAACAAATTATATTTTCATATTCTTTTGATCTATATAGTAATGGAATTCCATAACTCCTGGAAAAAAATCATTGAAACAAAAAATTTGTCATAGTATCTTCATTTCCAATGAATACAATTGTACCTTAAATCATCATAGATTTATGGTTTTTTGGTTGTTAATATTCTCTGGATAAACCATGTTATTATTGTAAATTATCTTTATCACACTCTATTAATCCTTTGGCATTTGTATACTCTTTCATGTCCTTGTTTATATTTCCCACCAATGTTCTCCTACATGGAAAAATAGCAATGTCTTATTCTAAAAAACAATCATACATCACTTTCTATCATATCAAGAGGATGTTTTATTAACACTTCTCATGATGTGGGAGCTCAATAATGGTATTTTCAAATTTCAAACCCCTTATTATAGATTTCAAGATTAAATTGTGAGGACGTAATTTATTCAAGGGGTATAATATTACACCCTGAGATTTTAAAAAGTAAAATATTATTCAACATAGTATATAAAATGAAACAGAAAGTATGAAATATAATTAATTCCCTAATATATTATGTTATATTTAATTTTAAAATAATTCATTCTCTTTGATATATTTCAATGCATGAATCATCAGTCTTGAACAAAACATGATACTCTATTAAAATATTTTTATTTAAACATTACCACTATAACTGGAAATTAAGTTTGTTGGTATGAATAATACTAAATAAATCATAAAAAATATATGTTTTTATAAATTATAAAATAAATTAGTTGGTAATATATGGATTGGAAATAAAATATGATTCTTCCGAAAGAAAAAGAAATGTTTTCGGAATAACAATATTTTTCTAAAAGGCGGTCTAGTTGACCTTTGAGAAAATAACTTAAAATTAATTTTAACCACTTTTAGAAAATATATTTGAAAATAATAAACAACATTTTTTGAATCTACATGTCAAAATTATATTTGGTTTAATTTTGGATAACTTTTTTAAAAGCTTAATTTTTTATGAATAGTGAATAATTCCAAATTTTAATTGAAAAATGCATTTTCGTTTAAATTATTTATAATGTTAAATTATATTTAAAAATGATTTCAAACTAAATTTTGTTAAATTTATATATATTAAAAATATTTATGTAATTTGAATCATTTTCTTATTTAATTCTGATATAAATATATTGTAAACTTTTGATCATTTTCTCTTTGAAAACCAGTTTTCTTATCACGTCTGCGGGATTAATTTTAAATTAAAATTTGAAAATTATGTGAATTGAATTTGAAAAAATTGATTCAATATTTATAATAACTATAATTTATATTTTATTATATTTTCATCTTGTCTTTTTTCTATAATTTATTGTACAAAATTTAAAAATTATTTACAACGGTAAAGGTAAAAATGATTTTTTGGGGGGTTAAATTGAATGGATAAGGGTTAAAATGATCCAAAACTTATCAAAAACCCAATTTAAGGACATTTTTAGACATTATATTTTATATATTATATAATTTAGTTTTTAGGATCCATTTTTCATATGAATAAACTTGGGTACACCTTTTTCCTTTTAAAAATGACAATTGTTCCACTCACCTCAGTTATAAATGGCATCCCTCTCTCTTATTTTATTCACACAATAAAACTATTTTGGTTCATCAAATAAATAACAAAATAAACTCCCAAATTAAATCCTATACTCTTATAACGCTTTTTTGGTGAGAAATAAATTTTAGGAACTATCTAGGTATAATCCTAAATAGGTGGTCCAAGAGGAGGTAAAATTACTGACTATGTGTTTTTGTTTTATTTCTTATTCCACGACCTTAAAAAGTTATTAATTTGTTACTATATAAAGAAACCAATATATAAATTATAATTATATTTAATTTATGTTCATGACCTATATCCATCTCCTCTTCCCCAAAATGGGAAACAATAACATCGCTCATGTATATGACAGACTACCTCCTTGCGAACTGATTTGACACGTCCTCCATCAGCACCTCTCACGGTTGGGTATGATTATGAATATAGGTTATATATATGATATTTATAATATAATATTAAATTTATTCATTATATCCTACATAAATTTTTTCTTTCTATTCTGTAGGGGATATGATAACGCCACTCATGTGTACGACATACTACCACCTCACAAAGAGATGTGATTCATTTTTAACAAAAGATTTAAATGAAATGTAATGAAGATAAATTTAATGAATATATTTGACATAAATTACATAATTATGATACTCAATAAATTTTTATCATTATTATAATATAATATATCATTTTCTTTCTTACACTTTCACTCACTTAAAGATGAAAACATCGTTCGTGTACGTGTGGACTTCCGCCTTCATGAAAATATGTGCCTATATTTATCACCCAAGATAATTAATGATATATATTAGATTATTTAAATATATAATATCATATTTATGATATTATTATCATTCTGGAAATATTAAATTTTACTTAACGCATTTCTATAATGATCACTCAAAAATAGTAACATTACTCATGTGTACGTATAGACTACCACCTGTATGACTATAACATGAATCATTTATCAAAATCCCATTCCATGATTTAACATAATAGTTTAATTATTTTTAAATATAATAATTATATCATTATTATTATTTTTGTTATGCAGAAATAATGACCTCCTAGACCAACAGTCAACCTACCGAATTCATTTTTGACCCAGAAGTGAGATATTGTCAAAACACCCAACATAAGATTAATTGATTAAATAATTATATATAAAATGGGGAAAACTATAATAAAAGGAATAATAAACCTAAAAATGGTTTATAATAAAGTAAATAATTAACATAATTTTAATATTCTGAATGATGAAGACTGTATTTGACGAGTGAGTCTCAAGGTAAGGGTTTCTCATCTCTCTTTTACTTCCAGGATACATATGCCATATTAATCACTTATTTAATATTTATGCTGTATTTACTACAGATTTTGGTATCTTATTTAATTAATATATTTATCTTCATTTTATTTAATGTTTCATTTTATGGTATTTCTTTTTTTGGGCTTAAAATTCATAAATTACCCAAGAGGTTAGGGTTTAATTCAAAATCTCATCAATATTTGGGATTGTTTATGTTTATTTCTCACTTAGGGTAATTAATTGATATTAAGAATTTGAAAAAAAAAATATTTTATTATACTTTGTTTATTCAAGAAATTTTTAAGCAATAAAAGTAGTTTTCTACATATTAGAACTTAAAACGATTGAGAAAATGATTTTTATAATATATGACATAAATTTTCTCTTCGGTCGAAAATCCCTTTTCAACAAAACCCATGCTTTCTAAAAAATTCTAAAAAAGTTTACAAAAATATTTTTAACCTTTTAAAAATGATTAATTAAATGAATTTTAGCAAATTTTTACTTTTTAATTAATTTGAAGGAATCATCATGTCATTTTCAAAACAATGCCCGATTGGCTTTTACTAAAAATGTGAAACGAATATTTATTTTAAAGTGTACAACATGAACATAATTTTACATTATTTGGAACAATCAATTTTTTAATTCCTATTTTCAAATTTTTTAAAATTTATTTTCAATTAAAAGTATATTTAAAATGTTTTGTAATCTTTTTTTAAAGGTGACTTCCAAAAACAAAAAAGCTTATTTTTAAAAAAATATTTTTAAGGATCAGTCGATGGTATTTCATTTCTTCGACAACATCAAACTTGTATTATTATTATAATCTATTGAGTATATGTTGTATTTATGTGATCCTTATTAGTTTTGTATATGGTGAATGATCATTTTGATCAGGGATGTATAATTTTATCACCATTTAACAATTTAAAACACATTGTCTCAGAAAATTTATTACTAAAAAGGAAATTACACATTCAAGGAGAAAATTGGTTTATAATATTAATAGTGGGACAAAAAAATCCACCCAAAGAAAATATACTTCAACATTCACCATCTTTTAAGTCCTTCATCTCTTCCTTAGAAGGCACCTCAACTTTTTGGGTGTCTTTATTACTTCCACTTCTTTGGTATCTACCAAGTTTCATTTTGATTATCCCATCCCAATGATTCCTCTTCCTCATCCCAATGATCAGAGTTTCTTAGTTCCTTGATATTTTTATATTTTCCTTTAACTCTAGAAGATTCGATGATGCCAAATTCTCCACAAAAAATATTACATACTATTTGATTTGTTTAAAATGTCTCACAATGTAATTTTATAGGGACATGATTTTAATGGGAATGTGACGCCCTATGTAATTGCCACCTTCCCAACTGAGGTATCTCCACCATCAAGATCAGCTGAAACATGCTGACAACCATCCTTGTCAACCTTGTATCCATTTCATTCCAGTGATTCCTCATCAGTCTTAGTCCTTTGACTATACACATCAGACCGATAACTTGATTCTAAGACAACCTCTTCAACCCTACCCTACCCTCACCCTGAAAAGAGGGTTCATGGTAGGGTTGTGCACTAGATTGCTTATGAGTTACCATCTGATATACCTCATTATTCAGTAATAATTTTTTAATTTTTTTATGATCATTGGTAGCCTACACACTATCACGACAATGAGGGACATAATCACCACCCTTGAGTTCCTTCCATGCAAGACTCAAAGACCTATGCATCATCTTCCTTTTCCATGTATTTTTGACATTCATAATTTTTTAGAGATAAATTTTTTATGCTGATAACCTATTTTCCTCAATATATTTAATCCTAATGTAATTTATAGGGTTCCCCTTCAACACCACTCTCAATGGGTTCCTCATTGAGCACATTCCCATCACGTCATTTTGGGAGAGATCCCAATGAATGTGGAAGATCCAAACATTGATAAATATATTCATTCTACTTAATAACATTATTATAAAATAATTAAAGATAATAATTACCTACATAAATGACTTAATCAAATGAAATGAGATTATAAAGTAGACGAGAAACTTCCCTATGGATTCCTGCAGTCTCCTTAACCAACCTCATCACTCTAATTTCCTCTAAAAAACCATCCTCCCTTGATTGAAACTTAAATTTGAATTTCTCAGTAATATTCCCAATACATTGGAAATTATATCATCTCAAGAAATTCAAGAATCCCTCCTTATATTACCAATACAATAGAAATTAAAGAATAATTCTTGTATATATTCATATTCCATTGAGATATCGAACTTAAATTTAAAAAGGACAGCAAAAATAAAGTTTCAATAAGAAGATAACATAGATCATCTCTATTTATAATACTAGAATAATACCCATAACATGCAAGCTATGTCACCCTATCAAATTTTATGGGGATACCTACTGTTGATAGAACATCCCAAAGGACTTGGGGGTGCCAAAAATACAAGTTTAAAACCTTAATATGAATCTATAACTGGGTGGATTTTCTCATTTACCATACTATATTAAACTAAGGTTCCTACTCTTACAACCTATGGGTCCTTTGATTATTATAAATAAAATTAAAAATAAAAGCCATCAATTTATGTTCCGTTGATGTAATGATGATGTGAAAAAATACATACCTATTGATAAAATTTTCTAATCATCAAAACACCATAACTTCTAAAGTTGAGATGTTAAATCTTTATGTTTCCATGAATTATTCCAATAAATTAGAGACAACTAGAAAATAATAGAATGATTTCACTCATAAAATTGATCATTGAAGAATTTAGGATTATATTCAACAAAATCCAAAACCCAATTCTTTATGATATTCTTCTGTGATTGAGTTCCATCAATTCAGGTGTTTGGAAACAACCTAAAATTATAATATTTCATGTAATGGAAATAAATTTGGACATCAAGGCATTCATATTTTCATCCACATCAATAGAACTCACTTTTATAATCTCTTTTATGATATTAACTGATGTCTCTCAAGATGTTCGATCCAAACCTTTAACCGCACCATTAATTCAAATGTTTAAGTTGGTTGTGTTTCACCACATTCATATGAGGAATGCATTAGATTTAGTAAATGATGAACGAGGCCCACTATAGACCCTCTAAGAAAAGATAGGTATCATAAGACAATCTATATTGGGTATTGTGTGAGGCCTTACCCATTTGTTTGGATGTCTTGGAATAAGGCCTTGATGGTATGTTTTATATGTATAACATTACTCATTCCATGATTATGAATTTTGTTATTGATATTCCATGTGATTATTTTATTAGATAGAAAATCCATGGTAATGTTTTCAAGATCATGTGATTATTTATATGGAATTGTTTTATCATTAGTTACACATGTTTTATTATGATCAAGTTATTGATTACATATAATTTTTTTAGTTATTTGTATTTTTATATTGATTATGCCTTACTTATTCATAGATTCTACTGTATGTATACCCTAACTTAACATCTGATCTCACCCCTTTGTTATTTTTTATTTTCCCCAACATATTAGCATGTGTTTTTGATTGATATGTAGGGGTACTCTTTGAAAAATAATGGCATACTCAAAGAAAATAACTTGTGTACTCTTTTGTTTTCAATTGCAGTTTGAATCTTAAGTATCTATCTAGTTTACAAAGACTAATAAACTATTCAATCCTCAAGGATGTGATTCCTTATATCTTATTCCAATTTAATAATTTTGAAACCACCTATGGGATATTGGGATTGGGTTCACTATTGATATTAATCAATTAAAATTGATTATATTTTAATGATACAGAATTAATATTAAAAATATTGTTTTTCTAGAAAACTATTTTTGTAATGTGTTGTGTAATTCAACCTCATAAGTTAAATTCATCATTATTAAAATATTATACTATTAATATATTACATTTAAATATATGATCTAATATGTTAATATTCATTAGATTATAGATTAGTATGAAATGATATTAAAAAACAAATTTTCAAAAATGATATTTTCAAATAAAAGAAGTTCCTCATTATATTTTTTATTTTCCTTCAAATGATAAATATATAATTTTTGGAATTTGAATTAGATAAAATGAATTTATTTTGTAAATTTTGAGTATCAAAATTAGCTTAGTATTTATTTTGGATTTTTTTGTAAATTTTTTTTGGTGATTAGTGAAAAGATATTGATTGTTCTAAAACTGTCACTTTAAAGAATTTATCATAATATAAGAATGAAATAATTTTATTTATAAAAATTATATTTATTTTAAATATATTGTGAAAAATTTATAAATACACATATATTTTGTATTTTATTCAAATTGAAATGGGAAAAATCTGCATACAGAGAAAGGTGAGAAGGTTATGGAGGTCTAAAATAGTGAATCTGATAGCATCCCATGAAGCTAAATCCAATACATAAGATAGAAACTCACCCATATTAGAAAAACACGTAATGGATGCACATGGTATAGCCCTAGAATCTATAAAATCAACTACTTTTTACCCTCGCACCATTTGGGAAGAAAATGTATATTATCATTGATGAGACTCTTGCACTTATGGATAGATTGTACAATTTTCCATGGGATGCCAAAAATACCCAACTGATAGGTCTGGAAGATCTTGGAGGCCACATCCTCAATATCCAAGATAATTTTGTGCTAGTTACATAGCAATAAGACTATGAGTATCACCCTATCCTCGACCTGGAAGGAATTCTGGAGGGAAAAATGAGCTGAGAATTCGAGAATCACATTATACCTGGTGTCACATACAATACCAACACCCCTCATAATACCCATACAACACGATCCTTCAGAGTTAATCTTGATTCCCCTACTTTGAGGATCCTAGCAGACCTAGTAACCTTAGAGGTCATGCATAATGGGAGAATGTAGAGTCTAATGTGCATGAACATCTTGAGAGATATGGCACCACTCCATACCTTGGAAAGCTCAGTATGATCCAACAATATTATCTTGAATCTGGACACGAGGTCAAATTATGTACATGAGATATCCTTATACCAAATAGAGTTCCCCTACCGCTATATACACCAATAAACCTCGATAAAAATAAGTGCTTTGACTTTTTTAAAAGAGAAGTTATCCTCAACCCCTTGAAACCATAGGGTAATGAATGAACCGCTTGAGGGTAACTGGCAGGAGAAACTGCTGATCTCACTGACAGTTAGTCAAAAAACCTAATCCCAGTTGATATATATGAAATGGTGATCCTAGGACTCTTCATATGTAGTTCCACAACAAATAAACATCGACAAACATTTTATTCTTGTGTGCTTTATGTGATCATTAGTTGAAATTTCATTATTAAGGATGTTTTCAATGGGAATATTCATCTTGGTAGGGATCAAATTACATAAGAAGGTGGAACTCCAACTATCTCACTCAGTTTGAGAAGATTGAAGACAATGAAGGTCCCTTTGGAAAAAAACTTCTAACATTGAACTGGAAAAAATCATTTATAAACATCATTATTCATCTAAATGAGATCAAAGAGGCCTCATTGATCATTGCTAAGAATATAATAAGTGAAGGTTCAATATATTATTTTCTTTCCTAAAGGATATGTCTAGGTTCATACTCCTAGGGAAACCCCACAAAATTTCAGTCGAGTTGTGTTTCTAGAAACTAATGTCATATTTACCAATAATCCCCCGGTTGTAGCCCTAGTGTTATCCGATATGCGGTTTAATAGAGATCCATAAGCGAATGGTATTTTCTATTTTAAGAGACCGTATTAATCCTGTATGTTTTCTTGATGATTCTTCCCCATAATGAATGGACCTCAAGAACCTCCCATTCTAGTTTTTCATGCATGTTGTGCACTTCAATGGACACACTTATAACATTGATACCCGCTCAAAAATAACCCATATCATCCTAGAACATGACACCCTGTGATGCATACCATCTGAATGCACATACCAAATGATGGCCTCTAGGGTATTCTCATTTCTAGAGACATCTAGTTTAGGAACTTTTAGAGAATAAAGTATATGAATTAGAATTAAAATGAGGTCACTATTAACCAAAGTCATATGACCACCATGAGATAAAAATACATTCTTCTAATTATTGATATGCCTCAAAGTCTTTTCAACTACCATGGTGGTGTCGTTAATTCGAATTATAGAAGAGTATATCAGGGACCGATGATATTCCACCAGGAATCTATGTCTAGGCATGCACAGGTTTATTTCTAGGTAAAGAGCGCACCTTTTCATCCATCATAACGGGAGGTATGTACTACTATTCTCACATTTTATCATATTCCTGCCTCAACTATATCACTCCTTAAGAATTTTATTAATTTCATGGATATAAATTATCCTTCCATTGAGAAATTGGATAGTATTATATGGATACATCAGGTGAGAGACTCCAATATGTTTTTTCTTTCCCCAAAAAGGAAGAACTCTACAAACCTGGAGAATAGTGTTGATATTCTAGATGTAGTAATCCTACATCAAAATGAATAGATTTGGAGACAACATATCGCTTTTCCTTAGATCGCAGCCAAATTTAAAGAATCCACATTGTTTTCCCATGAAGGAAATATAGAACCAAGCAGAGCTGTAAAAACAGTATAAGAGATCTAAGTCCCACCTTATAGTACCCCCGGTTTGTGGTATGTGGCCTTTTTTCATTCATTTTTATGTTTTTAAAGTGCATGGGATGAGTTGGGAAGTGGTTGGGAGAGTTTTGAATGGTTTTGGATGAGTTTGGAGTCTTTTAATAGGGTGCACGGTTTGAGCACGGTTAGTGGAAACCGTGCAGATTCTCCAGGAAACCGTGAAAGGGAGATAGTAGGCTTCGCACAACCTACGCACGGTTTTCCAAAACATGCAAGGAAATCATGCAGAACATTTCTCTCGAGGATGTAGCGTGCGCACGGTTTTCCAAACTGTGCGGGCTAACCGTGCGACCACATAAAAATAGGGTTATAAGTTCCAAGCTCCCTCAGGATTAACCTATTTCAATCCAAACTCCCACCCACTCGTGGCTCACTTGGTTTCTTCAGTTCTCTGGGGGTGGAGGAGCTTTCCCACTCATTTTGGAAGCATTTTGAAGAGGGTTCTTGGTTTTTTGAAGGTGATTGCTTCTGGGTAAGTCTTCTCTCATGGTTTCTTTGTGTTTTCCTCTAAATCTGCTATTCCCTCTTTCTTGGTTTTCTAGATCTACACATGTAGGGTGTATGTCTAGGGTTGTGGTTTCCTTGGATGATGATTTAATGTCTTGGGAATGTTAGGGAAGGGGATCTAGAGAGGTTCTGGTGGTGCATTCTCCGGATTTGAGGTGTGGTTGTTCGTGGGTCGATTTCATGGGAACCCTAAAGGTAGGTGGCTTCTCTCTCAACTCCACTTGGTTAGAGCAAATGGTTTTTGTTACAATTAAATTTTTGTGCTGTAAATTAATTGTGTTTGATGTGAGAAATTGTTTAGAAATCCCTTGGGTGATGTTTGGGGATTTTTGGGAAAAAGGGGTTTTATAGTGAAATTTTATTTTTGTGGATTTTAAAATTGAGATTTTGAAATGGGATGCTATGGTTGATTTGTGAAAATGATGGATGGGAATGGTTTTCAATAAAAGGTTTGTTTTATTGAGATGTTTTTTTTCATGGAAAATGGATTTCAATAAATGGGTGATTTATTGAAGTGGATTGATATGCAATAGAATTGGTTGATTGCATGTGGTTGTGACCATGGTGGGTTATATGCTTGGATTTGGCTTGTTTTGAATGTTGCGTGGAAGTGGTGAGAAGTACCACTATAAAAAGGGGAGTGATAGTGGACAGAAAGGCCACCATCAAGGATAAGTGGACGAGAAGTGCCGCTTGGTGTGAATGGGTGAACGGGTTGGACGGAAGATCCACCGCTTGGTTGTATGGTTGTTTTGGCTTATGAAAATGGTTGACCTTGTGGTTTAATTTATATAAACTGTTTTATATAAATGTGCTAACTATTTTATCCTAGTGGCGTTTGTAGGGAAGTCATTTGGGGAAATCCTACTGAGTTTTAGTAATCACCCCCTCTTTTGGAACGTTGGTGTCTTTGCATTTGTTTTATACCGTGACGTGGGAAATGGTAAGGCATCTCCCTCCTTTAGTGGAGCTTTGTGATCCCTTGGTGGTGCTTGGAGCTTGGAGCTTGGTGTGGAGCTGTGGTGGTGTCATGGATGGTGGTTTTTGGTTGTTTAGTTTATGTAGTGTACTCTGATGTTTTGTGGACATGTCGAGTTGTATTGATTTTGAGTTGTGTTGTGTAACAACTTAGTGGTCTTTTGGGAATGCATGGTTTGGCAATTTATTTGGCATGCATCATATAGTTGCATAGTGGATGGTTTGGTAGGTTTGGTTGGTTTTGTCTTATGGGAAAATCATTCCCCCACTTGATCTTGAAGCCCTCTACATTTATTGCCAACCTTTGGCATCTTGGGAACGTCTCTTAAGGCCAAGTAGCCCTCACCGCCTCCTCAAGCCAATGAGGTAGGGGCGGGGTGTTACACACCTAGATAATCCCATGCATGGTATGACCATAAGGATAAACTTCGATTCAAGCATGTCATAAGTTTTTTCCATGTCCAGTTTTATGACCATGTTGGAACATAGCCTTCAGGTTGATAACCCATATCAAATCATGTTCCAAACCGATCGATCCCTGAATTGACATCCCTTTGATAAACATGCGTTGTTCGTCAGAGACCCACAATGGAAGCAGAAAAAAATTCTATTAATTAAAATTTCAAGGACATTATAGAAGAATTTTCACATGATGATGGGGTGGTAATTATTGACTATGTATGGATCCTTGATCATTGATATATGAAAAAGAGTTTTGACATAAGAAACTCATGGGAAATGAATACCTTAGAATAAGTCTTGAACCATATGAATGAGATCCATTCTGGCCAAATAGCAAGAGGTAATAAAGAAGGATCCCGAGAAACCATCAAGGCCAGGAAAACTATAAGGGTTGAGGGATTTCACTACATCATAAATTTCTTGTTCATCTAGCATAGTTTGAAAGCAGTAATTTTCTTATGAAGATACCAATCGAGGGAAACACTCAAAAATATTGGAGGATCCCCCAAGGTATAAACCTTGAATGTGAGGATGTAGACCAACTAGGAGGGACCTGAAGCGAGGCTCGACCAAAACATCAAACACTTCTCAGTAATCTATAAAGGATCCATCCTTGAAATGTATGTTTGGTATAACATATCATTTCCTTTCATGGACACGCGCATGGAAGTATGATGTTCTTGTCGACTTCTGTGAGCCACCTAACCCTGGAATTATCATGTAAAAAATATTATTATTCTAATAAATTAACTAACTTGTCATTATTTTTTTGTGGTGAGCTTGTTGAAAGAAGCCTAATCCCATTTACTCTCCATCGCAGACTCCAAACATTCCACCTCATGGGGGATTGAGTCTAGAGCATGGAATCATGAGGGTTTAATGTTACTCCATTCATGCAGGTCACCCTTATGAAACCTTATATTCTTATGAATAATGTTACCAAATCATCCCTGTATTGGTTTATTCCATGATGAGCACACCACCTCTTGGTAGTCTAGGGAAGAGGTCCGCAAATTGGAAAAGATAAAACAATCTCCACCGGTCACTCTTCCAGAAAATTTAACCACAATGAGTGAGTGATCAGAAATAAATCTAGGAAGGTGGATAACCTTTTCATCATTAAATATCAATATTATTTAATAATTCCAATTTCAATTTTAGTTATATGATTTCTAATTGTAAGGATAACTACCATGATAATGGTTAAATAGTTGTTTTCAATGAATTATTAACATTGTATAATCTTTATCAGATCAATTTCATTAATTTATTTTAAATAATGAATCAAATTTAATTAGTAATCTTATATATAATTATATAAATTTTTTTTAATTGGGGACAAAATATAAAAATGTTTATGAACACACAATTGATAAAATTTATTTTTTCCTCAAAAATAATTCCCACATACTGTATGTTTTAATATAAATGTAAAATTTATTATATTTAAAATTAAATTACATTAAATTGAGGTAAAAGTCAGGTTCATTAAATACAAAGATTTTAAGAGGGTATATTTTATATTTTTTCTAAAACATATATCAATTTTTTAAAACTATATTCCTTAGTAAAAATTAAAATGATAAAACGTAAAAACATAATATTAAATAACTTGAAACAAGTTTAAAGCATTTGTGAAACTGAGTGGTAGAAGATTTACCAAACTAATCTCATTGAAAACTCTATTGAATATCACTTTTGGAACCATTTTCACTTGAATACTTTATCCCATTATTAAAAAATAATGGGTGTTCGCAAAACCTCCCTCTTCTTCACTTATAAAAGGTGATCAATTCCACCCTCTCAAAGTTACACACTCCATTGAAATATTCTTAACACTCTAGTGGATTTTACTATCTTAAAATTTATATTGAATTTTATAAATACATGGGTATACATAATATATCTAAAGAACATCATTTCAAAGGATACTCTCAAGAAAAAGTTCTAGGTCCCAAAGAATTTAGGTACATGCACATAGAAAATCAAGACCAATGTAATGATTTCTTCTGTCAAAATTTCACCCCGTGAGAAATATTTCGTATTATACATCATTTCTTCTTTTCCATGGTGTATATAATACCCAATTAATACATTTAATCATGATCCTACCAGTATTCATGGTATTTAACGTTTTAATTCCTTAAGACATGTTTCTTATTATGCACCTTGATATCTTTAATATTTTAAGATTACTACATAATGAATGGATTTTTACATATTCATGAAATTTATGGGATTTGAAGATTCACATCATTATACTTCTTTAAATGTTTTTCAATTCAAAATATTCTAAATTTCTAAGGTTTTTTCTTAACTCAACCACCTTTATTGAGATATAATGTATCTTATTGAACTAATTTATTCAAATATTGATTAAATTTACCATAATATTTTATTTCATGGTAACTTGTATTCCTCTAAAAGGGAAATGACTTTTGAATGTGACCCATTAAATCATATCTTATGACTATGGTAAAAATGTTTTCTAAAAACACATATATTTTATTTAAAGATATGAGTATTATTATTTGTTAAGATTATTTTCCATGTCTGAATATAATTTTCTAAACAGTTTTAAATATTATTGATTTTGAAAATGGAAGGTAATATTATAATATTTTTCTAAATTAAATATTTTATTTTATAAATTAAATCATGATTTTAAAATGGGTTTAAAAGTACTATTTTTTAGAAAATATTTTTCAAGTATTGTTATATCATCTCAGAATATTCTTTTGAAATCAAATTTTTATTATGAAATTATTTTTCTAAGAACCCAATTTTAGTTTTAAGTGACTATTTTTTAAATTTTATATCAAGCCCAAGTATTAAATTTTAAATAATCTATTTTTAATGTGCTTTTATTCCATTAAAAAAATTGGTATTCCATCTTATTTTTCATGTGACATATCTGAGGATATAAAAAAGTTATTTTTTATTAATGAAAATATCATTAATGTTCCCTTTTTAACATAGAGGATATATTAAATCCTCTATAAAAATTCTTTCACAAGATGTCATTTTGAATGTTCTTGTGAATTTTTCCATGAACCCACTCTTTTTCCATGGGTAAATTAAGTAATGTTTGAATTATGAGTGTTTTCATGTTATAATGGAACACATATATGAATGACGATGTGTGTGGTCCTGTATCACCCTGTAATAGATTGGGTAATGTTGTATGTCTCATGAGATAATTATGGACCCTTAGTTGTGATACTCGAGTCAATAATAGACCATGAGTTGTGATACATGACTCAATAATGGATAGTGAATTATGATACTTGACTGAATAATAGACTCTGTGTTATGATAATCGATCACTAATGGGCCATGATTCATAATTCCTAGATTAGTGATGGGTCTCATGAAGTAATACCTAGGAAGCATTGTAATGGGTCACATGATTTTGATATATGAACTAGTATGTAATGATTTCATATGATTATGTTTGTACCATAGTTACTTATTATGTATTACCACATATTTCTTTAATATTATTTTGATCATTACCCATGGATCTTATTTATTATATGATGATTAAAAACCCTATTTTCATGGAATATTTTTTTTATTTTAGAATACATATCCTTCTATAAGGACATATGTACAACTCTTATAGTTATATATTATTTTAAAAAGATAATTTTACTCTGGTCAAGTTTTCTCATTATATAACCCTTGATGACATGTTGATGAACTTTCCCTATTACTAAGTATTCAATTCCACCCTTTTCTTGTTTACCCTTCCCGGAGTTATGAATATTAGTATTTACTATGTGAATTATAGAAGGGAGTCTAGTGTGGTTTAATTATAGAGATGTTTTGAATGAGTTTCTTATACCGTTGATCCTCAAAGACATGAAACCTTACACTCTTAGTAATATAAGATTATTTATGAGGTTTAATGTTTATATTATGGAAATGTTTTAAAATAAATATAGGTTCACCTGCATTTATATCAAATTTATTGTTTAAATAATTTTTTTTGTCACCAAATCTGGGAAGTACATGGCTGGTGTGCTATAATGGTTATTAGAGTATAGTTTAGTTATTTTTCAGGATTAGTTTAGTTATTTTTTGGGGATTGGTTTATATATTTTTAAATATTATGAAGAGATAAAGTTATTAAAGAATCTATGGAAAAGTTTATGTATTGGATAATGTCATAATGTTTTGGTAAAGTAGAGATTTTGAGGTTCTCCTATAAATTACATCACTTTCTACATATGGTCCAATGGATATGGTTGTGGAATAGATGTTCCTTAGGGTAGTCACCATGTATTTTTTTTGAGTATTAACATAATATTCACTTGGGTTCCTGATTAGTGGTATTATGACTATACACCTGGCTATATACTCCCAGGCGATATGCTTGGGTAGATAATATACTCTTTATGAACCATTACAAAGGATTTATTTCTGAATTACATTAATGGATTATGTTATAAAGTTTCAGATAACACAACTTAAAGTAACCTAGGATGAATCAAGAAAGTATTATCATGATTTTTTTAAATTGTATCATAGATTGAAATGAAGGTGTCATTATAGAGGAAATAATACGGTTAAGCATTCATATTTAAATGATCATTTACTATACTGACTGAATGGCCCGAATGCCTTAATTTTTTATCGATTTTCTCATAACTTCCATTTCAATGGATGATGGGGAACCCTTACAAGGCCCATAGGCTTAGGAATTACATTTCTCGTAGTCTTGGAGACATTACATGACCCGTAAGTCTTAAATAAATCATAAAAACTATGACTACTTGAAACTGCTCCTCCCTAATATTTTCATCATGATCAGCTCTCTACCTTTGCATGACTGTTTAGAAAGCATGTCCATGTGATGGGGTGAATAGGCGTGGTACAGATTGCAAATTCCATACTCTCTCATTCTTCCAAAGTCTGTTTATCCCTACTCTGGTAGGTGTGCCCTACTCATTTTTCCTCTAGAGTGGTTCCTTGTAGAATCTTTTTGTGCAACTACAAATCCAGTGGCCCTGAGGGCCTTGAGGCGTAAAGAAGGCCATGAGGTGGCCTGAAATCCTTACTTACCCGAAGGCCTTGGGTGGCCCTAAGGCCTTAAGGATTCCATGCCCAAACCGGTGGCCCAAGGTGAATAGTTTTGGCTGCTATAGTACCAAACAATAACTGCTACAGTAACTGCTAGAGTGCCCCATAAAAATTATGCCTCCGCCTAGTTTTGAACCTGGGTCTCGTGGATGCACTTAGAGAGACCTCACAAACTATTATGAGGATCATGTGTTAATATAATTCCATTATATGTTGTCATGATCATTTTGGTTTTGATATTTGGTTAAATCAGGATATTAGAAAAGATATTGTGGAATGTATGTATCTAGAAACACATTATACTTAGATATAGAGGAATATTTTGAATAAATGGTTGATAATATTAATATATGACTATTATGAGGGAAAATATATGTTACCTATTCTTTCCTATGTTAGAAAGTTTTTTATCTACTAAAAGAAAAATCGTGAGTCATGATTGTCTTTAGATAATCTTAATCATTGTAATTAGTGAGGTATAATTAAAATTTAGAGATAGAAACAAATTTAACAGGGGGGAATGTAAAACCTCAGGATTTTAGAATATAAATATTGACATATATATATATATATACATATATATTCTCTCTAAATTAATACTATTCTTGATACTTTTTTTCACATGAAACACTTAAAAATGATTTATGACATATTAGATTACTACCATTATGAAAACTATAAGAATAATAAAAACTATTGTAAATAAAATATACTAATCAATTTAAAATTAATATATTTTGATGATAAATAATTAACATTATAAAGGATTGTTTTTTTAGATAATTATTTTCAAATGTTGTGTAATACTGCCTATTAATTTAAATTCCCAACTTTTAATACATTACTATAATAATATATCAAATTTCAGTATATTAACAAATATGTTAACATTATTTAAATTAAATATTGTTATGAAATATTATTAAATCCATGTAATGTTCAAATAGGAAACTTTTCAATAAAATAGGTTTAACTTTATATTTAATTTCATTAAAAAAATAAATATAAAATTTCTATAATTATAATTAGATAAATGAACATAATTTTTTAATTTGGAATGTCAAAATTATCTTAGTATGAATTTTTGAGATTTTTCTAAAAAAAATTCTTAAATGTTGAAAAAATACACATATTGTTAATACTATCAATTTCATGACATTATCTTAAAACAATAATGAATTAATTTTTTTAATTGTTTTATATAAATAATATATTGTTTTAAAAAATAAAAAATGTTGAATTTATAAATCTAATGTTTATAAGTTTTGAAACTTAAGAAATATTTTACTCGAATTATTTTATACCTTTAAATTAAAAATTATCTTTCATCACTTGTATAAATTAAATTTAATAATATTTAATTCATATTTAAGATCAATATATACATATTAGTTAGTAATTACAATTTCATATATAGTTATTGGATTAACATGATTAAGGTTAACTATTATTAAATTGGTGAAACAATTGTTTTTTAATGAATTGTTAACGTTGGGTATTTTTTATCCGATCAATTGAATTAAAATATTTTTTTTGAAAATAAATCTAGTATATTTTTTAAAATTATATAAAATTATATCAAAACTATTTTATTTATAGACCAATACTATATAATATTAAGAACACATAATGTTTGAAATGTCATTTTTTCACAAAACAACTTTTTTTATATATTATATGTTTTAATTTTAAATAAAATTTTATTATATTTTAAAATTGAATTGAATAAAATAGATTTAAAATTTAGGCTTAGAACACCAAAATTTGGTCCTAGGGATTATATTTTTCATTTTAGTAAAAATTATATTACTTAGTTAATAACTATTCCCTTAGGTAAAAATAAATATGTTAAAACATAAAAACTAAACAATAAATTAATTGAAAAATATTTAAAAAATGCATGAACATGAGTTGTGGAGTATTTATAAGACTTATATCACTCTAGAATCCATTATTTTTCACTTTTTTAACCCTTTACCATTGAATACTTTCATTCCATTGTTGAAAAATAATGGATGTTCACAAAAGTGACATTTTCTTCACTAATAAAATCGAATAACATCCACCCTATTAAATTTCCACATAAATAAAAATATTTATTCAAAACTAATGAAATTTTTATCTCCTAGAAGTAAATTACACTACCTAAATCCACTAGTCACCCTAATAGATCCTAAAACCTTCATTTCTAAGGATTTTTTCAAAAGAAATTTCTAGGTCCCAATGAATTGAGATGCATGTGTATAACAAATCAAGACCAATGTAAGGGATTTATCTGAAATTTTCACCCCTTCATACATATTTATTATTATACATCATGTTTTATTTGGGATTTTGTATCTAAAACCAATTTAATATTTTTTACCACAGTCCTTTCATTATTCATGGTATTTAATGTTTTATTTGAAATCATTTCCCACAAAGGGGTTTTTTATTTAAGAATTTATAATGTCATAAAGGTTTATTTGTCTCAAATTTAATTACTTGAGAAAAATTCCTTATTATGAACCATGATTTTGTTGATATTCCATGATTACAACCTAATGAATATATATTTCTACATTTAATAAGTTCATTTAAATTGTTGACCAATTTGGTACTCTTTCTCTAAATGGATTTTGATTCAAAATATACTAATATTGTTAGGGGTTGTGTTGATTCAACTCCATTATTTGAGTTATAATGTATCTTAATGAAATTATTTCATCAAATATTGGTTTCTTACAACCTAATACTTTCTTTCATGTTACTCTCTCTTAACCTTAAGGGTAAACATAATTTGAATGTGACCCAAAACATCCCATTTTATGACTATCATTAAAATATTTTATAAAATACCTTTTATAATTGAGTTCATAACATGAAAATTATTTTATATGCATATTCCACAACAATTTTTAAGAGAGAAAAAATTATTTTAACACTATACTATTATTAAAATAGAAGGAAATATTCTTAATTTTTATAAATTAAAAAGGTTTCATTTTTAAATAGAATTCCTAGTCATAAAAGTGGTTTTAAAGGAAATATTTTTATGGATGTATATTTCTTGTTTTCTTATATATTTTTAAAGAATGTTTTTGAAATATTATTTCACTATTAATGTTTTCCAAAAAAAACATTTTGTTTCTAAGGTGGATTCTATATTGTTTTATCTAGCTTAGGTATTTCATTTTATTGAACCCATTTTTAAAGAGTGTTCATGACATTCAAAAAATTTGGTATTCCCTATTATTTTTTAATGTATTTATCCAAAGATCATACAAATTTATTTATCATCTAAAAAAATAATTAATTCTTCTTTTATTATATAGGGATTATTTTAAACCAACATCCAACCTTTTATGGATGTATTATGGAATGCTATTGGAAATTATTTCATTAAATTGATCCCTTTTCCATGGGTTAATAAAGTGATGTTTACAGTATGATGATTTTCATGATCAAATGGATAAAATATGTATGGAATCTTATGAGTGGGTTCCTATATCTACCACTGATGAATTGGAAAAAGTTTTATACCACATGGGATGATTATGTACTTTGAGTTGTGATACACGAGTCAATAGTGGATTGTGAGTGGTGATACTCAAGTAAATAATGGAACATGATTTTTGGTAATAAAGTGAAGAATAGACCATGAGTTATGGTACTCAAGTCACTAATGTCACATGAGTTATGATTCTCAAGATTGTATTGGTTTTTCTAAAGTAATAGTTGGGACACTATGTAATGGTTCATAGAATATTGATATCTGAACTAATATATAGTTACTTCATGTGATTACATTTGTTCCATAGTTCCTTACTACGTATTTTCACAAATTTATGTCATATTTATATGATCATTCATTATAGATCATGTTTATTATATTATGAATTTGATCTCTTTTTGTAGGATATATTTTTGTTTATTTGAGATTGCATGACCCTCTATCATGACTTATGAAAAAATATTATTGTTACAAATTATTTTAATAAGATAATTCTCCCATGATCATGTTATTTTATATTATATCCCTTGGGGATGTGTTTATGATCTTCTCCCATTAATATGTGTTTGATCTCACTCCTTCATAATGTTTCCCATTCATATTTTATAAAGATGAGTATAACTTATGTTAAGTCTACAAGGGATTTTAGTTTAGTTTTATTATGGATAAGTGTTCAACAAGTATCTTTTTCTATTGATCCTCAAAGACACAAAACCATCCATATTTAGTAATGTGAGATTATTTATGACTTATAAGGTCTAACTTATGGAAATTTTGAAAATTAAAGATAGGTTCATTTCAATTTTCATCAAATAAACTGTTTAAATAATGTGATTTTATTACAATATAGAGGAGTGTGGTTCTGGGGAGTTATAGAGACCTTTTTGTAGCATGGACCTCAGACCATGATGTAAATACCTTAAAATGGTATAGGGACCAAACATCAACAAAACCTCTCCATGGCGTTTCCCACCTGGTCTCTGGAGAGACTAACTACCCCTTGGCCACACTATAGAGTCTACTCTAGACCATTGTATAACTCCCCTAAAAAGGTAGATACATGAACATTGACTAACCACTTACATGATGTGATACCTAATAATTATGGAACGTTTCTCTATCTAGATAATTATTCATCCACCATCTCTAAAAAGCTCACTCCATGTGTTCTTCTACCAAAAAACAATAAAAAAGTATGCCAAAACCCACTCACAACAAGAAAAAAACTCCCACTTCCAAATCTAATTAAAGAAATCAGATTCATTTAAAATTTCACTAAAATATGATTTAATGGCCCATTAAAACCTATTTCCCCCCATATAAACATTCCATTACAATAAAGATTTATATACTTCCGTTGTAGGAAATATTTGATACAAAAAGTGAAAAATCTACATATTAAAATATTTAAACAAAATATCATAAAACCATTCATCAATGCTTAATATAAAGGAAAGTTTATCCATACAGTACAAAAATGAACTTTACCATAAATTAATTTTTAATATCATTAAAATAATAACTAAACTCGATATATCAATAGTTACTCATAAAAATTATTTTTAAATTAATAAAAACTCATCATCGGGAAAGAATTTGCTATAAAAAATCAATTCAAACATCCAAAAGATCATAATCAAAAATATATCACATGAAAATGGAATAATATTGAAAACATACCCTATATTTAATAGATAAAATATTCCTAGAACAAATGAAAACTAGAAAAAAAATAAAAACCATATCCTTTGAAATGAAAGAGTTTATTAATTTTAAATTGACTTAGGGAATAACCCAAAAAACACAACTTAAAAGCACATTATTATATATATACCTTATATGACTAAAATTAAAATTTCTAAAAAAAATATAAAGAGTTTATTTAAAATAGAAATGATACATTTCCAAAAAAAGGTTAATTGATAGAACACATTTTTATTGAAATGATTATTTATTACCAATTTTAGCCAAAATTAATTTTCAAAAAAATACCACCTCTAGAAAATTAAAGTCCATAATTAATTACATATAATGTAAAATATTAAAAAATTAGGATTCAAAGAATTCCAGAACAAAAAATGCACTGATAAACCCTTTCTGATTTAGTTTACACTTAAATAATACATTTGGATGAATCTATTAAATTGTTTTAATGATGATTAAAATGGTGTTTGTATCATTAAATTTTATGATTTCCCACCCAAAACATAGAATTACAAGTTTATAAACCCAACGACAAAATAATTTCATCAGAAATAGTTATATTTTATGTCAAAAATATTTTAAAAATTAAATACATGATTAATTGTTTTTGTTTATAAAACTTTAAAATGAATAAAATTTCAAAACACTTCTACTACACCAATTAAAATTCCCAAATCTTACTCATTTAATTATTCCCAATAAAATTCCTCATTAAAACTAATAATATAATAAAAAAGAACTCAAGTAAGAGAAACCATCAATTTAATACCCATTATTAATATAAAATAACACCCATTATTTAATTAAAATCACTATAATTCCCCAAAATTCATCCACATTAAAATGAAAAAACTCCATTTTTATTTTCAAAAGTCATTTAAAAAAGGATCATATAAAAATATAAAATAAAAAGTGTAAAATATTAAAAAATAATACCCAATAAAATTATATAACAATAACATATCAAGGAAATATTATCAATTAATATCAATTTCATCTATACCATGGTAAAATTAGCTTTTAAATATTATGAATATTAGGTATACTAATAAAAACCAATACATAATATCAAATATAACAATAAAAAGGAAAAAATGTGCCAAAGAAACACCCTTATAAGATACTTGGTTTGTGTGAACAATATTCAGTAGATACACCATGTATGACCAACTCATTAGTACCTCTTCAATCTTCCTTAGAATATGGAATTGTACCCATGAAGAAGGATAAATCAAAATCAAAATCAAAAATAAATATTCCCAAATTCCATGTGAAAATTGCGGGTTTGTATGAAAGGTGGTGACTAGACACCTACACACAATGTACCTCCTATACACCTAAATTCCATTCTCATGTCAACCTTAACTCCCCAAATAACATAAATCAAATTTGAGCTCAGATACCAATTTTAATGAACCAAACTGGGACAGTGAACACCCAAGTGTGGTTATGGAATGTCCTTAAGTGCATTCCCAATATCTATAGGCTAGAAATTAGTGTATGGGAATAAAAAATGGACAAAAGGAAACAATTTTACATTAGAAAACAATTCTAACATTGAACTTCAACCAAAAATCCATATTGACCACTCAATAATTTGGATGGACATGTATGAAAAATATACAATTCCAAATAAGTATTAAACATATGAAATAACAAAACCATTTCAATATAAAAAATTCTAATTTAAAATACAAAGGTCTGACGTAGATCATCAACAAGTGAAAATACTTGTAAATAAAAAGATACCCAAAGAAATAAACACCATAATCACTCATCTCCATATCGCAAGAAAAATACCTTTGCTAGACACCATCATTAAATTCAAACCAAAAAAATAATATCAACTGGTGAAACTAATAAAAACCAAAATATAACATAATATATATATATATATATATATGAATAAATAAGAAAACAATTACGTTTTATTACCTACACCCCATGTATAATCTTTAAAATTAATTCCATTTCTTGATGGTTTGAAAATAAAAATATAAAATTAAATATTACATGTTAATTAAAACAACTGAACTGTATTCATTTTTGTTAAACCACTAGTCTAATTAAATTTTATTAAACCCTGTTTTTAAAAATTGTATATATATAAGAGAATTTAAAACCATATAAGATTAATAATATTTAAAAAAAGTAATCCTTTCCAATTTTTACCTAGAAAATTCAAGAACATGATTATAAATTGATAAAATGTAATGAATCTATAAAATTAAATAAAAACAAAAAAAATCTTCCATAGATTAGGAAAAAGTAATAATTATATGAAAATACTATTGCATGGAAAAAAAGTAACTGGTAATAGTATCATGCACATGTAAATAAATATAGAAAAGATTAAATAGATATGGTTTACACTCAAATAAATAAATAGAAACTACTAAATTTAATGTGTAATAGAAACACTCAATTAATGAATATATGATCGATATAATAAAATATATAAAAAATTTAAATCAATTTTTTTTTAAAATTCTTATATAAATAATGAAATATTACTTCATTGGTCACCAAACTAGTGAAAGGAGTAGTACTACCTCACTAGTCACTAGAATAGTGTAAATGAGTAATATTA
The DNA here is from genome assembly GCA_963277665.1 of Viscum album. NCBI lineage: Eukaryota > Viridiplantae > Streptophyta > Magnoliopsida > Santalales > Viscaceae > Viscum > Viscum album. The sequence goes on from OY728150.1 coordinate 1,969,146,370, forward strand.
CTTTACTATTTAGGGAAACACATTGGACTAATAGTGAAGATAAATATTACTTCACTTGTTAGGGAAACACATTGAAATCTTGGAAAGATATAATAAAAATTCACTACATAAGAAGAATCATTGGACTAGTGGAATGATGAATCATAACACCAGTAGTCATGATAACCTACTAAATTAGTGGAAATAATCTATATCAACTCTATATAGTACAACCACTTAAAATCCAACCCTTTTTATAATGAAAAACCCTTTTTATAAAGATCTGACCTGACCCTTGGATGCATGTTTTGGAAACTGAGTTATAAAATTATATTTTGAAAACCAAACCATTAAATATGACATTATAATCCTCTAAACACATTTCATTCCTTTTCGAAACACCTTGTGATAACTCTCAAATCTAAACATCATGAAAAAATATATAAAAAATATCAAAAAATATTCAAACCATATGAAATTATAGAAAAATAAAGATCATCCTTAGTTAATAAATGAATTTCTATAATCATGATTCCCCCATATTTAAAATAACTATGAATAAAAACACCCCATCTTATAAATAAATGTATTCCTTTGTAAGGTATCTTAAAATAATTTTTACAAGTATCAAAACATACACAAATAATATAAAAATAAGTTTAAAAAAAATTGAAAGCTTAATTTATTTTTATATCAAATGGAAATAAAGGTAGAAACCATGAAACTCAGGAAATAATAAATACACCTTTCAATTTTTTTAAAAAATCATATATCACAAGTTGAAAGTAAGAAACTAATCAACAATAGAAATTTAAAGAGATTGTTATGGATAAAACTACCTCAACCCACAATCTATAATCGATCGTATGATCATAATGACCTTTAGTGAGTCTATGAACACCTATCTAAACTATAGAAAACACTAAATTAAAAAATTTAACCTCTAAAACGAAAATTCCAAAATGGTCTAATTGATTCCAAATTCACTATATTAAATAACAGTGTCAAAATAGGAGAAACATTTTATGGACAACCATTAACACATTCTCGTATCTAAGACATAAAAAATCCACCAATAATTAGAAAATGTCAAATGGTTAAATAAAAGAAACATTTCCAAAAAACCCCAAATAAATTCATGGGGGACATATATTAAGAAAATTTATGAATGAAAGTATGAAAATATTTATCTAGGATACCCTCTATAAGCCACACACGAAATCCTTGTCAAATAGAATGACTCTTCCATGCCTTGGTGGAATCATCTCCCCAAAACACTAATCATGAAAACCAAAAAATAGAATAAGAACAAGGGAGGACCAAGAGTAGGAGGATAAAATCCTTTACACAAATTTTTGTGAATAAGTCCTCCAAAATGAAATGAATTGAATGAAGATCAAAGTGGGAGATGTGGAGAGACAAAGGGGAATTTCCCATTTAATTCAATCAACATAGTTAAAAGGAGCTCGATGGGGATCCAAATAGGATCCCCCGTAAAATTACCAAAAGTAACATGTTTTAGAAATAGTCCATAAATAGGCTCGTGTGTAACCCTATCACTCAACCATAATGAACCCCCATTTGGAATTTCTTGACCCCTTCCTCCAAAGATTCCCCTCTTAATCTGGAAATGAAGGGAGAGAGATAATGACCCTTAAGTCCCACCTCCAGTAGTCCCTGAGGTGTTTACCATCACCAAGGGTATACAAATATCAAAAATTGTTTGGAATTACCCTTTTGTAGTAAAAAATATACTAAGATAAGATGTATCAACCTAAAAAAACTTCATGACATACATATGTAAAAGAAATCCCAAAACCATCCCACGTGCATGTTTAAATCAAAACTACTAAAAATATAAGGAAAATATCAAAAGTAAATACCCAAAAGTAAATATAAGAAACAACATAAAAATTGTCCCAAATTCCAATATAGTGATTCCTAGTAAAATCCTTGTAGTCTTTATAGAAGAATTAAAGTAGTTTTATAATGTTGGGTGAGCATATGAGTATTCTCAATAGGAAAACCAAAGTATCTCATGTGCAATTGGGGGAAATATACTAATGATCCTATGAGAAAAATAGTAGAACCAACAACAAATAACAAGGTATATTAACCTTCTCTACCCATACAATGCACAATCACTAAGTAACGCAAGTCAAGTAAAGTAATATAGAAATTACATCGATGGTTTGGGCACCTTGCACCACTTCCCACTGGTTATCTGCTCATACCCCAATTGAAAACATCTTGGTGCTTCCATATCTTCCATAATACTCATGTCACAACCTACCTGAACACACTTGGGCCTCTGAGCTAGTCCCTTAACCTGGGAAAATGTATCTCAACACATCCAGCTAGCAGATACATGGGCCGCAACCATATCATATCCCGTGCGTAGACACTTGGGCCACAATCACACCTCGTCCCGAAGACACCTGGGAATGTACACCACATCTCATATTGAAGATACATGTGTAAGAAAAACTCACCAGCAAACACCTAGGACTTAGAACTATACCAAAACCTACCTGAAGGGTCATAGTATACCAATACCCATAATAGGTTTTGGGGAAGATCCAGTAACCAGTCATTCATCCTCCCACCAGGATGTAGGGAAAAGACACATTCCCTAGGAATGATGGGGGTGTTTAGAACATCATGCTCAACTAGGGTGGGGTGTGTATAGAAATCAATATTAAATAAACGTATATATATATATATATATAAAATACCAAGAACTCATCCCAAACTATGGGTTTTAGAAAAAACAACCATCCCATAAAAATGCCTTTACTGCTGACTCTAAATGAACAACTACGTAACCAGCCACAAACCCAACTCACATACCCAAACAATTCATTAAACCAATTATAATTATTTATTAAACAATTCATTCATTCGTTCCATTACTATTCGATAAACTACTAGGCACATCACACAACATGCCACACACTAAAAGTAACAAAACAAAGGTCACATAGAGGAAGAAGAGGAGGACCCACGGTAAAGTAACTCACTTCTAAATTCTGCCCCATTTAACACCCATACCAACTACTTCCATCACATTCATCAAAATAATCCCTCCCAGTCCATATTCCAAAGTAGAAAAATACCAACTCACAACCACTCCTATCAAAACCCCTTATCAAAACCATTGTAAGACTTGATGTACAAACACACCACACCCATAAACATAAAAAAACACAACCTGGTTGCAGTCTCACTACACAAAACTACTCGTCCATTTAAAAATCAATAAATATATCAACCTGATATTCCATTACCCCACCCAAACCACCCCACACATAGTCGTACCCTCAATAGTAGTACTAAACAACCATACATGCATAATTCATAGATTTAACAAGGCTCATGTTTTTTAATTCCTCTTTTTTAATTCATGGGTGATCCCAGAATAAGTTCACCCCTGGTGTATCCATTTATTCATTTCAATATACATCATTAATCAATTGCATATATACATATATTAAACACATGATCAACAATAATACATCATGGCTGTGCAAAAAAAGGCAACCAGTAACCCAGATTTTTAGTAGGCATATAACCCATTCAATTCACAATATTGATCAAAATATCAGAAAAATAATACGCTCATCATCAATTTCCCTATAATGTGTTATTGGATTGAAACTAATTCAATTATATGTATTAATTTTTTATTCAATTTTATTCACATGGGAAACATTCATACACCTTCCCCAAATGATACACAATTAAGATAGATGAAGGGATCCCTCCCTCGATGAAGAGACGATCATTAGTTCCTCATTGTTCCAAAAATATAGAGTAGGAATGCCGCTAAAAAAAGCATATCGGGAAACATGATCTAAAGAACACATCAAAAGATCATGATCACTTGGAGAAGAAAGGTTTTGGGTGACTCATTTCAAGATAAAGGAGAATGAAAGAATTAGGGAATGTCTCTGACTTTGAAGGATCAATTCTGAGTCTAATAGAACATGAAACAGTTTTGAATTCACCATTAAAGGTGGATATTGACCAAGACAACATGATTTGACTATTTAAAAGACTCAGGACCATTATGAATTTAAAAATATATTTTATATCCCTTGAAACTGCTTCTAAACCACTTAAATTTGGGTTTAAACTCAATTCACATTAAAGGAATCAATAAAGGGGGGGAAATAGTAAGAAAACTAGGGTAAACAACAATTCTGACAAACTATCATAAACAAATCACCATTGGGTGAGTCATTGATGTGAGATACTAGTGGTGAGTCCCTGTTCGGTGAGTCACCATTTGGTGGGATACCATTTGGTGAGTCACGATTCGGTGAGCTACTGTTTGTCGGCGTTCGGTGAGTCACCATTTGGTGAGATACCATTCAATGAGTCACCATTAGGTGAGCTACCACTCAGTGAGTCACCATCAGGAATAACCACCGTGACATACTATTAGCTACTCATTGGTGCAAGTCCTTGGTCTTGACTCACTATTAGAAAACTAGGAAACAGGAAAACTCTTCAAATGAGGCACTGTGACCTCCGATAACACCCCAAACACTGATATTTTGCAAAGGAATGGACCAGAGAGGTCCAACCATTACATCAAATACCTATCAAACTATTCCTGCCCTCTAGAATTCCAAACCAAACTCAAAAAGAAAATAGGGGTCCGAACAACCACCCCGTGAGATACCTCTCAAGGATCTTGCTAAACTTGAAACACCGCTACTGACTAAACACATTGAAGCTTCAACGATAAACCACCATGGGTTGTTCGAAAGCTGGAGCGAAACCTCAATATCAAAAACACATCATTTGACATCTTCTAATCCAACCGAACAAAATACACACCAAACGAGGAAAAAATCCACACTTTCCAAACACATGAATCATAGAATTGATTCCTCCATGTCAAGATATTATCCACTATGGGTGGCACTGAATCGAATAAACAGGTTTAACCACAAAGTAATTAATATTTCTTATGTAGGAATAGGTTCCTCCCACTATTCATGTGTTATAAATTCATCACACATTACAAACCAAGGAAACAACTCATCTCATAGTAAACAAGGTTGAAGAATTACATTACAAAGAAAAATATAACAAGGAAAAACTAAAAAAACTCCATGTACTAGGCATGCATTTGAGATTATCAATCACAAGTACTCTCCTCCAGGAAACCACGCCTCCACAACACATGAACCAAAGGAATGGTCCACCCATGAAGCACCTTCTCCCCACATTCCTAGATCTCTACTAGTTGCTCAATGTATATTGTGTCATCTTTGACATCTAACTCTCCCTATTCAATGACATGGGATTCATCATGAAGATTCCAACAAAGATGAGAGATGTGAATAACATTGTGGATCCCCTCCAACCATGATGGAAACACCATCAGGTATACCGCTCTACCAACTAGACCCAACACCTTGAATTTTCCAAAGAACCCAAGAGAAAGATTTCTCCCCCTACTGAATGTCCACTTCCCACATTGAGAGGATAACATCAAGAGCACATGGTACCCGACCTAGAACTCTAAGGGATTGCTCTTGTGATTGGTATATGAATTATTCTGTTCCTGTGATGATTTCGTCCTCTCATGAACAAGTAAAACCTTCTCTACTGTGCTCTGCACGACATCTGGTCCAAGAACAGTTGTCCTTCTGACCTCTTCCCAACACAAGGGTGAATGACACAGTCTTCCATAAAAAGCTTAAAATGAATCCATTCCAATAGAAGAGTGATAAATATTGTTTTAAGAAAACTCTACAAATGGAATGTGTCTAACTATATATCTACCAAAGTACAAGATACATGCCGGTAACATATCCTTCAATGTCAGTATGGTACGCTCCATCTTCCCATATTTCTGAGTGTGGAAGGTATTTTTGATGCATAACTAAGTGCCAAAAGAATGATGAAATCCCTCCCAAACTTCTGAGTTAAACCATGCATCCCAATATGATACGAAGGATCTTAGAACTCCATGCATTTATAAAACCTAATCCACATACCTCTTGGCCAAGGCATCCACTATGCCAGAATCCTTAATCACTAATAAGTGAGCCAATTTCATCAGCTGATCCACTACAACCCAGATAACATCGCTGCCTCCTTGAGACCTGGGTAACCTTATAGTGAAATCCATTAAGATGTAATCCCACTTCAAATCCGGGACATCCAATGGATAAAACAAACCACTAGTAACAAGATGCTCAGACTTCACCTATTGGAACACTAAGAACTTCACCACAAACATTGCCACTTCTCGTTTCATCTTGGGCCGTGAAAATTGCATCTTCAATCCACGACACATCTTGGAAAATCATGGGTGTACTGCTAAGGGTGGGATATTAAAATCACAGAGGAATACCTCATGAATATCTACTAGAACAAACATATTTCCACAGAAATTATGACCATCCTTCGACCATCCCTTTCAGAGCATCACCTTGGAATGCATGATCGTGCATCACCTTTGCCTCCAAGTCTCCCCACTGAGAATCTTCCACCTTCTGCATCAGAGAAAACTGCTCCATCATCTAAAACAAAAACATCTACCACCATCCATTCCTACATTTAAGTGCAAGGCTTCCAAATCTTCCATCCACCTCTGTTATCAAAAGTTATGATCTCACTAGGAAAAGATATACCTCAAACTCTTGTGATTTGTGAAGACCACAAATAATTACCCAATGTGGTAATGTTACCACAAATTTATCACCAACACAACCCTAGTTGTCTCTATATCATGGGTAGTATCGTTAAATTCATCGGGATGTAACTACAGAGACCCTTAAGAGATATCTCTCCACTGTTGCAACATCAAACATCCCAATACTATATGGGAAGCATCAAAAAACACCTAAAACATCACCCTTTCCTCTGGAAACTATAGCACTGGAGCACCGACCAACTTTCCCATTAGATTGCCAAAGAATTCTTGGAACTGATCACTCCACACAAAAGCCTCATCCTTTCTGGTCAGATCTATCAAGGAAGATGAAACTTGAGGGAAATAGGGCAAAAATATCTGTTATTATCCCACTAGAATGAGAAAACCATGAACCTATGAAACACTCTTGGGTTCTCCCCAAGAAACAATTTCCTCAACCTTGGAAGGGTCCACTGCTACACCCTATCGTGACACCACAAGTCCAAGGAAATCAACCTCTCATGTACAGAACTTTCACTTTGAAATAATTCTATAGAGATGGTGGAATAAAAGGACCTATAGGACAGTCCTGAAATTCTCGGAATACTTCTCCTATGAATTTGAGTAGATTAATATGCTATCGATAAATAAAAAAAATGAACGGGTCTAAGAAGTCATAGAAAATGGAGTTCATGAGCCCCATGAACATGGCTGGTGCGTTCATAACACAGAATGGCATAACCATGAACTTGAAGTTCCCACACATACACCTAAAAGTAGTCTTTATGATATTACCTCCCATCACCCTCAACTGGTGATATCCAGACCGTATATCGATCTTAGAAAACCAACATGCTCCTCACAGCTGGTCAAAAAGATCATATATCCACAGGAGAGGGTAACTGTTATTGGCCATCACATGATTCAACCATTGGTAGTCTATGTACAGCCTCATACCATTGTCTTCCTTCTTTTTGAACAACATCAGATCACCCCACAGTGACACACTAGTCTAGAGAAATCCCTTCTTGATCAGGTTGTTGATATGGATCCTCAACTCTCGTAGCTCAGAAGGTTCCATCTGATAAAGAGACATAGAAATCGAACAAGAATTGGGTTATAAGTCTATCATAAACATAATGCCACGTCAAGGGGGTAGATTTAAAAACTCCTCAGGGAAAAAATACAAGAAATCCCTGACAACACTGGTAACCTCCACTATCTCAGTATCGACTGATTCCACTGACAGCTCAACCAATAAGGAAAGAAGAGGATTTACATGCCCACTACCCACTTGACAACTCTGCTCACCAACTAAAGTCACATGTTGGATATCCTTGTTAGAAAACACAAGTATCCTAAGAAAGAATCTAATAATTTTATGCACATAATTAAACCATCCAATTCCAATAATAGAATCATATGAATGCATCTGTAGAAAGAAGAGACGCACACGAGACTGATGTGGCCCCATCATCTGTCTATATCCCCAACACACATAAAAAAGATGGTATGACCTATGACCGGAGTACTCAACACTAGGGGAACTATAATCCTCTATATGTATATTAATATATAATGAGATAGAATAGGTGAAATGAAGGAATGAAAATCTCCCGAGTCAGAAAAATCATAAGAAAGAGTACTAAAAAACTGATTGTACCTCGAACGATCTCTAGACCTACTCGGACTGCTTCCTATATGGAATGAAACTGACCACACCTAGATCATATACCCCTATACTAAAGAACACCTCCACAAACAAACTAGGGTCATAGTCCCAAAATAATACCATGAGGTCATCCTCCACCAAATCCATGTCCCCTCTATAGAGTAAGTGCCTCTTGTCCCTACTACTGAAATGTAATGGATGGAAATAGCTGCTGAGGCGAGTGATGAACCTTCCCACCTCAAGTATACTGATCTCAAAAAACATTCAAACACTGCTTTTAAAGATGGCCATGGTATCCACAAGAGAAACACTTCATTTCCATGTTCATTGGAAAATCATGAGGACCTAAAGGCTGAAATGGAGACGGTTGAGGGTAGTTTCATACTGGTCTATACCTCAAAGGCCCTAGCACTTGAAACCTAATGTCATTATCCTTTCCCTTAGAAGAACCATTCTGGATCCCCTTCCATCGTATAACTCCTCACGAGTGCATCTTCTAAACCACCATTTCCTTCTTTTAGACCTCCAAGTACGTTGTAAAGGTAAAGGGTGTGACTACATACTTGAGAGAAGCATGAAGTGCCTCATCTAGACATCTCGCAATAGAATTCTCATATAGAAAGGGATCTAAGGAAAAATAAAGGAGATCTTTGGACTTCATCTCTAGACCTCGTACCAACATACTCCCCTACTAGAGGGAGAGTAAATACTACCTCTTCTCAGCCTTCATTGTCAAAGAAAGTAATTCTACTGAGAAATCATTCTCAAAATACACCGACTGAATGTATGTCTCCATCCTCTCCCCCAGGTACAACATCCACCACTAACACAAAACTCCCCACATCTAGATTACTACTAGAAGAAACCAATACTCCATTGGAACCATGGTCAAGATTATGGTGATCAAAATCTCCTCAATCAATATTTCCTTCTCCATGTATGAAATGGTTCCCTCATACTTTTCAAGAGTCTACTGCTAGAAAAAACATAACATCCTCTACCACTGATCATCCTCCTCTACTCGATCAACCCTCCATCGATCAACTGGTTCATCCTAATGATCCTATACTTCCTTCACTACATGCGGACGATGATCGGGTTCCATAGATGAAAAAGGTAAAAAATGAACTCCAAAGCCAAAGTAGTATGGGATTTTACTTAAGGTTCATTTTAAGTCATTATTTATTTCAAATTCCCCAAAACACCTAATACAACTAGGAACACAAGTCATTATTATGCACACACCTTTCCAAGGTTCCTTAAAATACACATGGTGTAGCCTTACTTGGTCATTTGGTATTCTAAGGGTCCTTAAATCATATCGTAAGGGGCCTTAAAATACCATGTCTTATACAGTCTTCCCTAGCCTATGTCACGCACCAAGATCACCTAACACTATTTCCCTACTAACCCATACAATTCTCACTGTTCCTAACTCTAAGCTCAATCCAATCTCTTAACTATCACCTTTAATACCATTCTTCCAAGACCCCCTCCCTCCAAAGATGCCCCTATTGAGCTGGACATGAAGGGAGAGAGATAATGACCCCTGAGTCTCACCTCCTGTAGGCCCTGGGGTGGTGACCAATACCAATGGTATAGAAATCTCACAAAGTGGGAGGCATTACCCTTTTTATATTAATCAATATTGGGAGATAAGATGTATCAACATCAAAAAAACTACACAAAAAACATATGTAAAATAAAGACCAAAACCATCCCACATTCATGTTTAAAACAAAACTGTTAAAAATAAAAGGAAAATATCTAAAGTAAATATCAAAAAGTAATGCTAAGTAGTGACACAAATACTGTCCCAAAGTATGATCTAGTAATTCCTAACACGATCCCTATAGTCCTCTTGGAAACCTGAAATAATTTTTATAGTGTAGGGTTAGCATACAAAGTTATTTTATAGGGAACTTTCATTTTAAATAACATTTTGAATAGGAAAGGAAAAACACAATTTTGAAAAAGAATTTTCATGGTGAATAAATATGTTTTACTTGTATAAAATTTTAAAAAGGTATTTTCATGTAAGAGGAAAAAAGTTATCTTGTGGGGGACTCACATTTTGAAATAATTTTGAAAATGAAAATAAAAACCTATTTTTGAGAAATAATTTTAATTATGAATAATTTTTTTTTCTTATTTTAATTTTTAAAAATTTATATTTGTTTTCATATGAAAAAGGACATTTTACTTAGCTAAGGTAGGATCATGGACAAGAAACTAGGAGAAAGATTGTATGATCCACATCAGCTCTCATGCATGGATCAAACATGCATGGGGTGGGATAATGCCTATTATACCTATGTGTATCGATACAGTCTTATAAAATATGGGCGTGAACCATAATTCTCTCCTTAGAGCAGGCCAATGATGTTTTTTTACCATTTCATATTAGATAAATTAGTGGATTAAAAATATTACATATAATGTAGGAATTTTCTTTTTAGAGGAAGTATAAACTTAATGAAAATTTCTTCTTCTTCACTCGAGAGTAATGCACCTCTTATTTGATAGAACCCGTTACCACCTTCCATTTTTGAGCTTGCCCAAGCATAACACATGGATTCTAGTAAAGGCCATAGCCTCAAATATGTGATCTCAAGATCAATCCATTTTACCACTATAAATCATGGGAACCATCATGATGACATCAAGATCCTCAGATGAGCCTATGAGAGCCTTAGACGATGATGATAATGTTGGCAGTTCTTTCCACAGATGGTGTAATCCCCCAATTTCTCAAATTGGGCAGGAAGTCGTAGGTGTGTGGTTTTTTCCCAGCTCCACTAAACCCACCAGCAGAGAAAGAGAAGCAGGGGCTGGAAGAGGCTTATAAAAGGAGGCACTTATATCTGGAATATCATATCATCTCATCAACTTCAGTAATACCATCAAATCACATTTTTGTGTTCTTATAGGTGTGGTATTTGTGAGGTTTATTTCCCCATTACTCAAAACATATATCATGAGGGTTTTATCCTTGTAATAGTAAGGGAGTTTGTACCCAATTTTACCCATAGTTATCCTTCTATTTGAATGTGGTTTTTTACCCCTTTCATTTTGGGGGGCTTTCCATGTTACATCTCGTGTCTGTTTTATCTACATTTTCACTTTATTTTATCTTGTGATTGTCACTAAATCAGTGGGTCCATCATTTTCAGTCTCATCAATTGGTATCAGAGCTAGGTTCTAGCTCATTTATGTTCACTTTTTTTTGTTAATAATTTTCATAAATTTTTTTTTCTCTATGATTGCGAATCTGGTTGATATTTCACATCATAAAAAAATTATTGAGATTATTAAATAAACTATTGTGGAATAGAGGGGGTTCTGTAATAACGTCCCGTCTATATGAAAGTGAAATTCTTGATCAATAAATTCAATGGGAATAATTTTCCATTGTGTAAAATGAAGATGTAGGCAGTGATGAAAAATTATAATTAACGATTGAAAATTGAGAAAAAACAAACAAATGTGATAATGGAGTATGGATCCAAGGAGAGTGAGAATTCTGACATGGAAAAAAATGTGGTGACTACTTCTGGAGTTGGATATATACTAGTTAGTGAAGCAGTGGTGACTGCTGGATGTAGGTGACATCTCAACAGTGCATGGATAATTGTATCAAGAGTATAATGGGACATGAAGTCTCGATGGGAATGGTTTGACCAGTATTAAAATATCCTAGAAGGACTTTTGTACATGGGGAATAATCACAACTTGAATATCATTGGAGTTGGTACCATAAAATTGATGAAGCAAGATGGTATTTTTTGAACCATTCAAGGAGTACACCATTTGAAGGACCTAAAGAAGAACAAATTATCTTTGGGAAAATTTTAAGATATCGGATGCACGAATTGTACCAATAATGGAGTAATCAAAAACGTGAAGTGTGTTATTGTGATGTTGAATGAAAATAATATCTCAAAGAACCAATATGTGATTACGAGTGAAACATACAAGGAGATTAAGATAGTTGTTGCATCAATGATGTCAACATAAGTCTTGACAGTGTTATGGAATCAGAAGCCTGGCCATAGGTCAGAAAGAGGATTTAAGATTATTCTCAATAATAAGTTGTTTTATTGGATTAAAAAGGTATCATCAACATTTTTTGAGCATTTTTTTGAGCAAGAAACATAGGTTAATGTTCAGGACTTCAACAACACGAAGAAAATAGATCTTAGAGTTGACCCATTTCCACATTTGGAAAGCACTGATTATATAACATGGAGGAGCAAGGTAATTTTTATACTTCATTGATGATTTTTCTCAGAGTTTTTAGGTGTACCAAATCAAGATAAAAACATATGTTTTTGAAATCTTCAAAACATTCAAAGTTTGGAAGTAACTTGAATCTGGAAAGAAGATCAAGTGTTTGAGGACAAATAATGGTTGAAAATATAAAAGCGAGCATTTTAATACTTCTTTCAAAATGAATTAATAAAGTAATTGTTCATTGTGGGATACAATCCTCATTAGAATGGATTGAAAAATCATATGACAAATTTTTTTTGGATAGAATAAGGGTGATGTTGAAGACTGCATGAATTTCCAAAACATTTTGGGTAGAAGCAGTGAATACAACCTTTTATGTGATAAACCAGTATCCTTCACTGGATATTGATATAAATACACTGATGTAGATGTGGAATGGAAAAACCACTGAATATTCATGGTTAAAAACTTTTGTATGTATTGTATATTCATTATTTAATGACTAGGAAATATCGAAGTCAGATTCGAGATCTTGGAAATATATGTTATTGGGGTACGTTGATGGTGTGAATGGGTATAATTTATGGGATCCCACTACCCACAAACATATCATCAGTAAATATTTCATTTTTTTAGAATATATGGTAAAAATGATAGTTTATAGAGACATGATGAAATAATATATATAAACTAAAACAATCAAAGTAGAGGAAAATACAAGGAAGAATAAGTATCCTCTGAGGCATCACCAGATCATAATGATCTTGTATCAGTTGAGTCCATACTATGACAACCATATCAGGAGAAAAGATCACAATTTTGGAACTCATACTATTTTAATAAGTTCAATATTTCATAATTCTTATTGAGAGAGAATGGAGGGTCATCTTCTTTTGTAGAGACGACCTAGTCCAGATGTATCATCATGGATGGCATTGACATAGGAGGAACATGAATCCCAAAATAAGAACAAGACTTGGAATTGTATTACACTATGACCTGGAAGGAATGATATCAGAAAAAAATGGGACTTTAAGATCAATATAGATAAAAAGGACCAGGTGGATAGATATCATGCACGACTAGTGGTCGAAGGATATGCTCAGAAGGAAGGTGTTGATTTCAATGAAATATTCCCTCTTGTTGTTAGACTGAAGACTATTCGAATAGTTCTGTAGATGTGTGCATCACACAATTTACATATAGAGAAGCTAGATGTGCTGTCTTATTTTCTACATGGTGATCCTAATGAAGAGATCTATATGCTTCAACTGGATGGTTTTTTAAAATATGACAATGCGAACTTGGTTTACAGGTTGAACAAATATCTGTACGATTTCAAGAAGGCACTAAGGTGTCAGTACAAGATATTTGATTACTATATCATGTGCCTCAATTATAATATAATTCATTCAAATCTGTGTTCATATTTAAAGGCTTCAGATGGTGATGATTTCATCAGTATTCTATTGAATGTGGTTGAAATGTTGGCTACAGGCCCCAACAATGATCAGCTCTTGGAGAAAATGGAAGAGTTGGAAACGGAGTTTGATATGAAGGACATGGGACTAACAAACAAGAATATTGGGAAACATATCTTCCATGATAGAAATAGTTCGATGATTTTTCATTCACATAGTAAGTACTAACAAAATTTATTAAAATGCTTAAACATGAAAGAATGTAAGCCAATATTTACCATTATTCCTGTTAATTTCATGTTATCATCTAAAATGAGTCCTAGTAGTGAATCCGGGAGGATTTAGATGTCTTAAGTATCGTGTTCATTACCATGGGTAGTCATATATTCATTATGGTTTGTACTAGACGAGACATTGCACATGCAGTGGGAGAATTTAGTTAGTACTTGTAGAATCCTTGATAAGATAATTAGAGCATATTGAAGAGGATCTGAAGATACATCAAGGAGACCTTTAATTCTAAATTATGTTATGGAGAATAATATTTCACTATCAGAGGCTACGTTGATTAAAATTTTGTAGGTGATTCTGACCAGATAAAATCTACTACTGGTTGAGTGTTTATTGTTGCAGGAGGAGCTATGAGCTTGATTTCAAATTTATAGTTAGTTGTGGCTTTATCCATGATGGAGGCAGAGTACATGGGAACTACAGAGGCTTACAAAGAGGTGATTTAGATAAAAAGTTTGCCAGAGGATCTCGGGTATAGATAGGAGCTGATTCCATTTTTTTTTGAAAGTTAGATCACCTTGCACATTTCAAGGAATCAATCTTTTCATTATAGGGTGAAACACATTTGGTTATAGTATCACTTTTTCAGAGATGTGGTGGAAGAAGAAAGTGTGGATATGCATAAAATTTATACTAAGGAAAATATGGTAGATTTGCCGATGTAGGTGATTAACTCTAATAAGTTCATATGGTGCACATCCTCGAGTGTCCTTAAAGAGACCTTAGGGGCATGTTTTGGAATATTGAAAGGATTTTTTGATATGTGATCGGTTCTCATTCAAATATCTAAGTGGGATATGTGACGGTAGTTCATTCCATAGATTGTTTCACCCCCACTTTGTCAAAGGGGGAAGACAGTGGCCTTTATGAGGTTAGTGGATAGCTCCTCCAAACCCACGAATGGAGGAATAGAAGTAGGGGCTGCAAGAGGCCTGTAAAAGGAGGTTATCCCCTCTAGAAGATCATCTCATCTCATCAGATTCAACAACCCCATCAAATCCCATTTGAGTGTGTTCTTTTATGTGTGGTATTTTTTTACGTTTATTTCCCCATTACTCAAGAGATATATTAGGAGGGGTTTTTTATTTTAATAGTGAGGGAGTGTGTACTCACTTTTACTCATAGTGATCCTTCTATTTTCCCATGGGTTTTTACACCTTTAATTTGGGGGGGGGGGGTTCAATGTTACATATAGTGGCCATTTTTCCTCATTTTTCACTTTATTTTATACCTTGATTATCACAACACTAGTGGGTTAATCATTTTCTATACCAAAAGATAAAAAAATCAACATAATTGGGAACTCGGGATAGCCATTATGAAGGTAAGAAGATAATGATGGTTTACATAGTTCGGGGTACACTATAGTGAAGATACACATGGTTCATAGGGAGGTCTTGAGACTAAAACAACGAATCAAATGGGATATAATCCATGTTGGATGTTGTGGAGAAGATAAAATATCTATAATAACGTTTAGACATTGTAGTGAATGATATCGTGGTCAATAGATAAAAAAACAATGAAAATTTCCCATTGTTAGGGAATATGGATGAGCATGTCCAAGACATACATGCATGATGAATAAAGCATGGGGTGAAATGGAGTCAGCTATGCATGTGGATGGGATTTTCATGGTCAATAATGAGTCATAAATGAGTTGGTGAAATGAAATGGATTTTGAAATGGGAAGTTTGATCATGGTTTTAACCATGGTTTAGCTGACCATGGATGAGATGATAAAATATAATTTATAACCCCAGTAAGTTTGGGCTATGGTGTAGTGGTGGTGATATTTGATAAAATTCTATCCTTTCGATTATTTTAAACCCTTTAAAAAATTCACAAATTATATTTTCACAGCAGATAATGCATTTTAAATTTGAATGGGGATTAATATATTCAAATTAGGATTTAAGGAGAAGATCATGTAGTCTCTAAAAGATATATTTTGGGTGTTTCCTCAACACCTATTGTTTATAAATACAGATGTAGGGTCTACTGGGAAGAGAATCAATCATGGAGGATCATCAAGCACAAATTTTCAAGACCTAGTAATTCGAAATAGAGATCTTAGGGGATTAATGTTTCCATCATTTTCTAAAGGGGTTTTTATATTTATTCACTCTCTTGTCTAGGATGAGAGAATATCATTTTTTGGTCAGGTGATATAATTTGAAGGGTACTAGGTCTAGGGAATGTTTTATTATTTTTAATTCATATTTGGGTTTTTTTCATTTAATAATTTAATTATTAATCTCTATACTGCTCATGGAATTCCCATTATCATGTGAATTAAAGAGTAAAGTTTAGGAACCAACTAATTAATTTTATATTGTGTATAAAAAATATACAATTTAGAGTAATTATGTTTAATTTTTTTGGATAACATAATTCATTAGTTCATATATGTAATTGATCATATGAATGGATGAATTTTTGAGTTAGTGTGGTAATTCCACAACTAAGGCTTCTCTTTTAAGCTAATTCTGGAAACAAAAATTATAAAAAAAGTTAAATTATTCACATACATAGAATATGATACTGGATATTACTAAGTTTGATGTGTTCTCTTAATTGAATCTTTGAAAAAATCTATCAATCACATTCAGTTAATTTTCTATGTATTTTTAAAGCCTCCTTGTGGGTTCGACAGTCATACTTGATAAATACTATGTTAATATAATTCATAGTTTTAATTAAATTTTTTTTAATATATTTATAAATTTTTTATACCCATAAAATTAATAGTACCATATGAGGCTATTAATTATTTGGGTAGTCTCTATGGAAGGTTGATAAGAATGCTTAGGATAGTTATAATTATTTCTTATTCTTTTAGTTTTTTAACACATGGTATTATTATGTTTTTTATTCTAGTTACAACTTCAATGTACACATAGGCAACTCTGGGAAGTGACAAGGTGGTCCTAGTGATTGATACAGTGCTAACGACCAATTTTAAGAATATAAAGAAAAAATAGGATATAGTTGAACAAAAATAAGGAGCAAACTAATTTATCCAAAGAAGATATCTAGAGAAACACACACTCATAGACTATGGAAGGGCAATAGACACGGAGCTACAACCACGAATCCTCATACCACTTGTGGTTGATAACCACTTAAAAATCATTCCATCCATAAAAAATGATATCAAATTTGATCCAATTTTCTGATATTTGAAATGAAGATCAAAATACACATCTAGGAAGTTTCATTGAACATTATGATACTTTTTAATTTTACAATGTTTCAAACTGAGTGGTAAGGATAAGGTTGTTTTGATTTTCACTACCACATATCGCATAATATGCATCACCTAATTTTATTAGTGATAATGAAAAATAATTGATAAAAGGGTTACATTTATCAGTGCTAGCTAAAAGTGCTAATAAAGGTAGAATTTTTCAATGCTGAAAAATGTACTCATTAAGGTATACCCTTTATCAGCGTTTTTTAGACCTGATAAAGCTAGATCTTTATCAGTGTTATTCATAAGGATAATAAAAACTATTATTATAAAATATTATTAATATATATATATATATAATTATCATATTTATATTAAAAAATAATGATTATTTATATACATTAATTAAAAAAATACATGTGTATAATTAATACAAATATGGTATGTTAATATTTTTTTTAATAATTCAAAATTATCTATATCGTTTCTATAAAATTATTTCTAAAATTATAAATAAATAAATATATTTAAATAATTAAGGAATTATAATAAATATATATTATTTTCTTAGGGATACAATTACATTAAACACACACACATCACACACATAGGCTGGAAAAGCAGACCATATCCCCCCCAAGGAATAACCCACCCATCAAACCTTATTTATTCAATACACAGCCCAAAGGCCTAATGGGAATGAAATACATTACATAGAACAAAGTCCCACTTACTGGACCAAGTACCCAGTGAAGAATCATGCCTGCATCATACGGCCTGCGTCACCAGGTCTGGGTCATGCCTGCCTGCGTCATGCATCATGTCTGCGTTACCACTTGCTTGCGGAAATTCACAAACACCCGAATTTGAACCCTAGTTTGATGAAAGATTATGATGGAGCCTTTATCCCTCCGAAAATCCCCCAACTACAAATTATAATAAATATATTTAAATAAAAAATATATTTATTATATATTTAATTATATATATTTTTATATTAATAAATATATATAATTATATAAATGAATATATTTATATAAATATATATAATTGTATACATAAGAATAATAATATATATATAACTATATTTATATTTACAAATAAATATTTATAAATATATTTATTTATAATTAGAACAATAAATAAATATATATGATTAAATAATTATAAAATTATAATAAATATATTTAAGTAATATATATTTATTATATTTATAATTATATATACATATATGTTATTCAATTCATATAAGTATATATATATAGATATAGATACATATTTATATTTACATAATTATAATTATATACAAATAATTATAAATATATTTTTTTATAATTATAATTATAAAGAAATAATTATATATTTACATATTTTTAAATAAGATTTATATTATAATATATATATATATATTTATTTAAAGTAATATATAAATATGAATTATATAACTCTTAATAAAAAATAAAATTTTTTTCATAATTTTATATATAAAAAATTATCAAATTTATATTAGTCCAAATGTTTAGTAGTTTATTTACATAAATTAATTACAAAATTTTTATATTATTAAAAAATATAATATATTAATATTTTATTTAATCAATTATATAATATATAAATGAATATATTTATTTAGATATATATATTTATATTTATATTAAATAATTTAAAATATATGTACATGTATAACCGCATGTATGTATGTGTATCTTTGTATACACATGTGTGTATGTAGATGTGTGTGTGTAGATGTGCATGAGTACATATGTATGTTTGTAATTCACCTAAATGTTATGAATTCACTTTCTAATATTTCTATAATCACTTAAATTTAATTTATTTTATTATTATTATATATTCATTAATAATATTAAAAATATATTTAATCATTTCATAATATTTATTTATACATATATTTATTTACTATACATGTAATATTTTCAATATGTTTTTAATTTATATAAATAATATTTATTCATTTTTATTTAATAAGTTTCAAAATAATAAATATGTTTAGAATTTATATAATAATCTATTTAAATATTTTTTTAATAATTTTTTAATTTAAATACTTAATTATAATATTATAAATATATAAAATTTTAAAAAAATTATTTATGAAATTATATATATATTTGTTAAATTAAAATAAATATATTTAAATAACAAATATATTTATTATATTTATAATTATATATTAATAAATTATATTTATATAAATATATTTATAATTATATATAAATACTTTTGAAAAATATACATTCTTAATTACAATTATAAATAAATCAAAGCCAATTTAAATAATTATAAAATTATAAAGCCAATGAGCTTGTATCCAGGAGGTCATAGGTTCAAGTTCTGTAGTGCAAAGGTATTACTATAGTACTATGAATGCGGAGACTCAAAGGAGAATGTTGGCAAGCAGTGACGCAGACATGACACATGCCTAATGACGTATGTAGGATAAGGAAGACATGATGCTGTATTGGGATTTCAGGCCATGTTATGGGCTTTATACCTACTCAGACTACTTGCCATGTACTAAATAAATAAGTCTTGATGGGTGAGCTGTCCGCATTTTGGGGGCTATGACCTGCCTTTCTAGCATGTTTATGTGGTGTGTGGGTATTTAAATGTAATTGACCCCCCAAAAATATATTATATATAGATATATAATTATAATAAATATATTTAAATAATAAATATATTTATTATATTTATAATCATATACAATTAATTTTTAAATATATCTATTTATAATAATTAATAAAAATAAAAATAAATATATATCTATTTAATTAATTATAAAATAATAATAAATATATTTAAATAAAAAATATAGTTATTTTATTTATAGTTATATATATATAATTATATAAATATATTTATAATTATATAAAACTATTTTTAAATATATTTTTTTATAATTATAATAATAATATATATATTTTTAAATATTTATAAAATTATAATAAATATAGTTAAATAATACACGTATTTATTATAATTTATAAATATATATTTATATATTAATAATTATATGTAATTAAAAGATAGAGGAATGGTAGAAGGTTAGTTCGACGATCCTTGGTGACCGCGATGTGTTTGAACTTCCAAGGAGTGAAATTGTACACCTTAGTACCAACTCATGTTGCTGATCAACAATAATTATCTTCTTCAATGAATGCTAAGGAGTGAGAGGAGGTGAAAAGTTTCACATCCTTCTCCAGCTTTTCAGGAGGATATTCTGTCTCTCTCAACAACAGGGTTTCATAAAGAATCATCAGGAAGGGGGCTATTGCCCATGTACTGGCCTCAGACTGAGCCATTTCTGAAATAATTAATCTTTTTAAGAATTCTTTTATTACTCCGATCTCACTCTCAAATGTTATGAAACATTGGAAAGTCTTAGACCTAATTCATCTCTTCACCTCAATTTGGGGATTTTCTAATTTTATGTGTATATCTCTCAGTCATTGATTTTTTCATATCCTTTTACCATCAACAGAATTGAAATGTAGAGCCTGGAGTTAGATCAAAGTAAATCTAAGTCCAGGTATTCTACGGCTTCATGAATGGAGCATAAGGTCCAACCTTAATTAGTTCAAAGATACATGAGAATAGGTGTGGATTAAAATTCATAGGCTAATCTGGGTCTTTTGGCATCCAGAAGTTTTGTTTGTTATTTTTTCTACTATAGGCAGTCCAATCAGAATGAATTCTACCACTGAGTTTGTAAATTTGGACCTCTAATGAAGGTTTTTTGTTGAAGTTGAATTTAGTTCAACCTTGATTGATAATTTTTTTTCTCTCAGTACCTTAGGATGAGAGAAATCTCAAAATTGAGTTTGAAAAAAAGAGGTTGTTTTGTAATTCCTTTCAAATGATTAGGTATTCAAAGTATAAATGTAGGGGGAAATATATATTGTTCTAATTTTCAATTGAAAGGGAATGAAATTCCGCACTTCCAAAGGAAGGATATTAAGTTAAATGTGTAGGATTTTGAAAATCATTCTAACGAACACTACATTGGTGATGCTACTTGACCCCATGTTTCTAGATTTTTGGACCCCACAAGTGGACAACTCCCTGTAATTAATGTAGTGTCTTATCATGGAATTAATGTTTCTAATTAAGAATTTAATCATTTAGAAAATGGATTCTTAGAAGGTAAGATAATTCCTATTACTTCTCCTTTTAATGAAACTAGGCTGGTTTCTTTTTCTCAACCAGTTGACAAGACCTTAAAATCTTGGAAAAAACATAACAGAGGAGGGTCATCATGTTGTTGATGAATTTTCATTCAAGGATGACTTAATTAGGGATATAAGGGTTGATCATGATTGTGAGGTATCTTACAATAGCTATACAGTCATGGATTCTTCTTTATAGGCTGATGTGGGCTACAATTTGTGGAAAGAACAAAAAATAAACTATTTTAAAAGAAAAAATTAGAAGGCTAAGATGGATGTTGCCGCATTCATTAATAAAAAAGACCACCTCTCTACATCTCATGAGTAAGGTAAGTCTTCCCCTAGAAATTTTAATGAGAAATTCACTATTTCTCACATAATTTCCTATTCTCTTAAATCCATTGAACCCCATATGGATTCTTCCATCAGATTTTTTCTCTTAAGGAGTCATCAACTTCTTCCTCTCCTTTATTAGACTATATTCATACAATGGAAATGATAGGGGTGGAAAACCCCAATTAAATAGTAATCAGCCTCTTATGTTTCGTGTTTATAGTGATTCAATGGCCCAACAGTGGTCTGGTTTGGTATTTGAACCTACTTGTGGCTAGATGAATCTAAAAAATATTGCGTCTAATTTATCTACCCCATGATTAGAAATTTTTTTAGGGGATAGACATGTAGAAAGTGTCTTATAGACCCATACTGATAAGAATTTCAATGTTTTGGAAACTCCATAGAGTCTTGATTTAGCTTCACCACCTGATCAAGGAAGAGTTTATAAGGTAGTTTTTCTTTCACCACATTCTAAAGGAGAGGGTATGTAACACCCCAAGATTTTATAGTATGTTATCTCTTCAATGTATTTCAATAACTTGCGCTACACGCAACACTAAGTTCGAGCACACCATGACTTACCAAACCAGCTGTTCAAAAAAGAGGTTAGGAATAGTATTAACCATATTTTAAATTTTATATATCCTATATAATTTTAACATTCATATTTTGTGTTTCTAAGTCATAATATAAGAAACAAATCAATTTTTAAGATAAAAGAGGTGTTTTTCAAAAAATGCAGTTTTTCCACCTTTTAATGGAGAACCCTTTTTAAATTCAATATTTGACAGTTTTATATATTAAATTTAGTGAAATTAAATTCTTCTTTATAATAGGGACATAAAAATTTAGTTTGGATAAATTTATGGTACTTTTCGGATAAATTACATATTTTGATTAATAGTAAAATATTCTAAATTTTAATTAAAAACAACTTTTTCAATCGAAATAATTTATAGTTTTAAACTATAAATTTGAGAGTTTTTAAAGTATTTTTTGACAATATATTTATCATTTAATATAATTTAGGTCATTGGATGTAATTTCATATTTAAACTGGAGATAAAAAAGTGTCAATCTTTTGATAGTCATTATTTCTTAAAAACACACATTCTGTTTTAACAATGGGAATTAATTTTAAATTAATTTTTTCCACTTATGTGTTTTGAATTTTGAAAAACGGATTCCATATTTTGAATCAAGAGGTTTAATTTTTTAAATAGGTAACTTTTATTTTTAGAAATTATGAATGTTTACTTCAGTGAATAATTAATTTACCATGGTTAAAAGGTGAATCCAGTAAATGATGGTAAATAAATAATATTGTAATAATATTTAATTAACCTAACATGGTCTTATTCCTAATTTTTGATGCATTCCCAACCATGGTCATACTTGGGTCGATTTTGGGACCCCATGTAATCACATGAGAGTCATAATGACACTTTATATTAATTAATTTAAAGTAAAGACAAAAATGGCACAAACATATATCTTTTAGTAAACCGATTTTAACCTTGGGTTATATAAGTTATATTTTAGACTATAAATAATCATTATAAATGTAAAAATATCTCCTATGTAATTATATTTTATTTATAATTTTTAATCATTAAATAATTAAATTTATTTATGACACAATGATGATGAAGTAATTACCTTATTAATGAAAGAATCAAATAAATGGTATTGTAAATATTAAAATAAATATAATTTAAAAGTTTTAATTTCAATAACTAATTTTATAGGTTAATATGACATGTTAGGGTTGATTAGATAAATTTTTTTCTTAGTGATAAGTTTTTTCTGACTTTCACAAAAAACAAAATACCAAATAGTGTCAAAATTGACATAAATTAATTTTTAAAACAAATACTATATTTTTGGTTGATATAATATTTATAAAAATCTAATTTTAGTCCAAAGGGATTAAATAATATTATATATGTCATTAATGAACCACTTTAGGTTCTCATGTAAGTTTAGAGTAAGTTTATTAACCATATAGTGAAAGAATACAGGAAGACATGGTAAAAGTTAAACTATTTAACTAAGAGATACATCTAAAATATAAGGTTAAAATGGTAACATAAACTTGTATAAAACCTATTTTTGAAAGGTTTTCGACCAATACCCACCTTATCCTAGAAAATAATCATTTTTTCTCTATTATAACCCGAATATTGTTTTATTATAAAATAATATTTCAAGCATTTCCTAAAGTGACCATCACATCTCTTAAAAATGGGTACTTCCCATTCTCTTAATTTTACACCTCCAAAGCTATTTGAATCATCCAAAACCTACCAAAATATCCTGGAAACTTCTATCAAATAAACCTAGAGTCATTACATTGATCATAAAGCCAATCTATTGATCCCTTTTGATCAACTCTAAAGGAAACACCGGAAGAAGAGGTAATAATTTCAACACCCTCTTTCAATATCTTTTCTTCTTCCACTTCCTATATCTTTGTTGTTTCCATACCAAAATAATAACTCTAGTACCTCCTACACACTGTGATGTTATTATAAATATTTTACAACCATATTTGTTATTCTATCCAACCTATAAATGACAAAGTCACCATACGTGTGTACTTACGGCTTATTGTCTCTACGTTGTGGTGTAGTTTGTTATTTAAATAATTCATTATTAGGATGGGTATAATAATGAGTATAACTAATTTAAATAATAAATATAACATGTTTATTATTATGTATATATGATATACCATCGAATTACATACTATTTCACTAACAATATAATGATATTTTTGCTCGTGTGTACGTACGGATTACCGTCTCCACGACGCGATGAGATTCATTTCCACGTTCACCATTAAATGATGATTATAATAAAAAAAATTATTAATAAGTATGTAATATATGACATAATAATTCTAATTTATATATATATATATATATATTTGTGTACTTACATTTATCTTATTCACTTACTTCCATTCAATACGATGTGAAAACAGAAACAACCTTTATGCATATGTACAACCTACCATCTACAAAAATGGTGTTTTCCATTTCATATGTCTATCTATTTTACATATTAATATTATATATATATGATATATAAATCATTTTTTATATTCTGTAATTATTTAAATATTGATCTATGTGATACGATGAATAAAAACAAGTTAAGACATGTACGATAAAGAAAGTGATTATTACCCGAAACATTAATTTAACATGGAAATAATTATTAAATGGCTAGTATAGAGTCATAAATTTATCATGTATGATATAATAAATATTAATATGGTTATTTTTTAATTTAATAACATATTATTATCATTATAAAAGAGGTTAAACTTACCCTTGACCAAAGGAAAGTGCAAGGTAAGGGTTATTTCCTCAATCTCATTATTATCCAAGATTGTTTATGTGTAAGTTTTTACAGGGAAATATTTATCATCAATACCCATATTTCATTATTTTTTTCAAAATGAATATTTTAAGGTTTTATGGGAGGGTCTATTTAACTATATCATCATTTTAAATGTTTTAATGATTTATCATTCTAAATCCTTTTAATTAATGTCCATATTTTCAAAATAATTTTGAGGATTTATTTTTATGGACATCAATGTTTTGAAATGATAATTATTTTAAAAAGTTACAAAGTGGTATGGGACACTTTTATTCAAAAATCCCATTTAAATAACTTCCTTTATAAATTTGTGAATTTTAAATGATTTCACAAAAAGGGATATTTCTCTCAAAAAGTATTACTGATCATTTTCAACTATGTCAACATCCTTTACTAGATGTTATTCTTGATTGAGGTGGACTTATTATAATACAATATTCCATGTAGTATTTAATGTGTTATGATATGTTTGATTATGAATTTTCTATCTTTATATAATTCATGGTTTATGGTTAATGTATTGACATTTCATATGCTAGTTTTAATACGAATATTTATGTTATGTTTGAACTTTTTTTTCATATGAGGAATGCACTAGACTTAGTAAGTGATGGGTGGAACCCACTATAGATCCTCGATGCATTGGTAGGTCTCATGAGACAAACTGTTTTCTTGGCACAAGGTCATGAAAAAAAATTTATTTGTAGTCTTAGCACAAGGCCTTGATTATGTGGTAATGATGTCCGGATTAAGGCATTCCCTCATTATGAAATTAGTTATTACATGTGATTATTCGATTAGTAGAATATCCAAGTGCAAGTTTATATTGTGATTTTTGATTTAATTTTTCCATATTAGGTTCAAGATTATGTTTAAAAAGGCTACTATTTTTTATTACACATATTGCCTTAAAATTTTACATCCTCCGCTAAATTATTTACTATTAATGTGCATCTGATCTCTCACCTTTCTTATGTTTTATTTTCCTAGGAATCCAAGAAATGTATTATGATTGATATGCAGGGTTAAGATAAATGGAATAATGGAATTCTCACAGAACTATCTATGCTTTGTTTTATGTTTGAATTGAAATGTAAAGTTCAAGTATGTAATCAATTTTCCACGATTGCTAAATTGATCGGTCCTTGGGGACTTGATTCTTTGTAATAATTCCAATTTATTAAAATAATGCACCGACTCTAGGTAACTAGGGTCGGGGAATTATAGTTGGTATCAAAGGAAGTTTAGAAACAACCTTAAAATAGATTTAGATAAACTCTTATTATAGAAAATTACCCTAAGATAGACTTTGAGGATTAGTATAGAAGAACTTCCTAGAATTTTGGTAATGTATATATTTTGTGTATTTTACAAAAATACATCCATGTCTGGATATGATCAAGTATAGGTGGCTCTAGCATAGATGTATCTAGGAGTAAAAACTCTAACAAGGAGTATCAGGATTGACCTAGGGTATCTTGGTACACGAAAAAAGGACTTGCTGCACTCTTGGTTACGACACTTCCGGGGGATATGCCTTGGATCATTTACATTTTCATTACAATCCATTATTAAGGATTTAGGAGTAAATACATCCTCAAAGAAAACATTTTACGATTACAAATTATATGTATAATATTTTCAATTTACGTTATGTATTTTACAAGTTTTTAATTATGCATTGTGATTCATAAACTAACCTAGTGTATTACATTGTTTAGAAATGACAGCTATTAGAAGGAATGAGAATTCCAACAATACACATGAGCGAAAGATTAAGAAGGATAATATCTTTCATGGTATTAAGCCAACATTTATATAGGAAATAGTCTCCCACGTATTCTCATCATATGAAGAAATAGTATCATGTGTTAATAAAATAAGTAAAGAATCCTATGAGTCTTATGGTTTTAAAGGGAAGTAAGATAAGAAAAGTATGGAAGAGAGAAATATGGATAAAGGGAAGAGGAGAAAGAAGAATTTTACCATGTGTGATAATTATAGAAAGAATCACCTTGGTAATTGATTGAAGGGAATGTGAGTTTGTTATATGTGTGGAGAAAAATTACACCAAGTATGTGATTTCAAGGGTAAGAAAAAGCTTTCAAATGTACAATGATTTATCTGCAAGGAGTTGGGACACTACGCGAATCAATGTCCAAATAATCAGAGTATACCCCAAATGCTGCTATTGAATAATAATCAAGTTATGATACTACCGAAGAAGAAGAGGAATGATTATATTTCTTATGTTGTTATTAAATTATTGTGTCATTTTAGTATTTTATTAATGATGTACATGTTTTAAGAATTATAAACTATATAAGGATTGTACTGCAGTACTATTTCATTAAGGACTTGAGATTGTGTGCAACCAAGAAAACTGACTCAATTGTAGGTTAATTTTTTTTGGAAAATATATAGTTGAGAAAAATATAAACCATAATATGGTTATGATAATGTGGTATTTATTTTATAATAATATATGATTGATTTGGATAAATTATATTGGATATTCTTGACTACCTTGGAACTGATTAATGGGTTGTTTATTCCATCATTGTTGGAATATTCAAATTTTTTAGATATAAAGAATATATCTAGTATTCTATAAGGAATAAGGGATACTGGATGTAATAAATATGGTTTTATGGAAATTCAGGGTGTTACCATGTTTTAAAAGAATACATGATGAATGTATTCATATGTTATTATGTGGAAAGACGAATCTTCATTGTGTTTAACTTCCTTGTAAATTCTGGACTGTGAGTTTGGACAAAAGTATTTTGGATAATTATTAAGGTTGGAATAAATTATGTTTTAAATTGAATTCTATTTTTAAGGTTAAATCATTTCTTGAATTATTTTTGGATTTTCATAAAAAGGACAACTCGAAGGTCACGTGACAACCCGTCGCGTTCGGCAAGGCCGCGAGACATGAACCCGCAACCGAAGGGAGACAAGGGTGCATCACTTACCACTGGTCCACAGGATGCCTTGGATTTTATATTGTAGTTTTTTAAAAGGTATGATAGATGAATTATAAATTTATTTTTTTAACCCTATACGATTAGGATAAATAGAATATTTTTATGGTCTATTATCTTTTAGAGTGAAAGATGAGTTTGTGGTAGAAATTAGTCAAAGGACGGATCTCTACTTGTCAAATATATTTTTCTCTCCTATTATGTGAGGAAATTAATTCTTAAACATTAGGTAAGAGATATTTATACCAAAAATGTGTTATCCTAATCCCTTGTGTTTTTTTGAACCAACGATATTATAAATCATCATAGATTGATGGCTTTGAGGCCCTCAATTTTACACTTGTTTGTGAATGATGACCCCAATTACTACCTATAAATATTTACGTTTTCCTCCAATTATGTGTCTCTAATTTCAAACAATGGTCTTCTAATCTAGATCATAATTCGGTGGGGGCATTTTCATATCCCTTTCCCTCTTATTAAGTATAAATTTTATTAACCCACTTTCTGATGTGGGTTTTCCACAAAGGTGTTTTTCTATTTTAACCTATTATAAAAAAACAATTTCAAATTGTGAGGACAAAATTTATTAATGTAGAGGAGAATATAACACCCCAAGATTTTATATTATGTTATCTCTTCAAAGTATTTCAATAACTTGCGCTACAGGCAATACTGAGTTCGAGCGCCCCACGACTTACCAAACTAGCCGTTCAAAAAAAGGGGTTATGAATATTATTAACCAAATTTTAAATT
Source organism: Viscum album (assembly GCA_963277665.1). Lineage (NCBI taxonomy): Eukaryota > Viridiplantae > Streptophyta > Magnoliopsida > Santalales > Viscaceae > Viscum > Viscum album. The sequence goes on from OY728150.1 coordinate 1,969,175,473, forward strand.
TTATATATCCTATATCATTTTAACATTCATATTTTGTGTTTATTATACATAATATAAGAAAAATTCATTTTTTAAGATAAAAGATGTATTAAAAAAAAAGATTTTTTCCGCCTTTTAATAGCGAACCCTTTTTAAATACATTATTTGAAACTTTTATATAGTAAATTTAGTGAAATTAAATTATTTTTTAGAAGAGGGACATAAAAATATAGTTTGGATAAATTTTTGGTACTTTTCTAATAACATTTATATTTTGATGAAGAGTAAAAAATACTAAATTTTAATTAAAAACAACTTTTTTAATCGAAATAATTTATAGTGTTAAATTATAAATTTGAGTGGTTTTAAAGTATAATTAGACTAAATTTTTATCATTTAATATAATTTATGGCATTGGATGTAATTTCACATTTAAACTGGACATAAACAAGTGTCAATCATTTGATAGTCATTATTTTTTAAAAACATGCTTTCTGTTTTAACAACGAGAATTAATTTTAAATTAAATTCCACCAATTTTGTTTTTTGAATTTGGAAAAATTGATTCCATATTTTTAACCATCACTGATAAATTGTGTAAAGAGGTAACCTTTATTTTTAGACATTATGAATATATACTTCAGTAAATATTTTATTTACCATGGTTAAAGGGTGAATCTGGTAAATTAGGGTAAAAAATAATATTATAATAATATTAAATTACCCTAAAATGTCTCCTATTCCTATTTTTGGATACATGTACGACCATGGGAATCCTTGGGTCGATTTTTTGACCCCATGGAGCCACTTGACAGTGATAATGACACTTTATATTAATTAATTTAAAGTAAAGACAAAAATGACATAAACATATATTTTTTAGTAAACCAATTTTTACATGGGGTTATATAAGTTATAATTTAGACTATAAATAATCATTATAAATATAAAAATATTTCCTACATAATTATATATTATTTATAATTTTTAAACATTAAATAATAAAATTTATTTTTGACACAATGATGATGCAGTAATTACCTTATTAATGAAAGAATCAAATAAATGGTATTGTAAATACTAAAATAAATATAATTTAAATATTTTAATTCCATATAATAATTTTATAGGTTAATATTACATGTTAGGGTTTATCAAATAAATTCGTTTCTATGTTATAAGGTTGTTATGACTTTCAAAAAAAAACAAAATACCAAATAGTGTCAAAATTGACAAAAATTAATTTTTAAATCAAATACTGTATTATTGGTTGACATATTATTCCTAAAAATATAAGGTTAGGCCAAAAGAGAGTAAATAATATTATATATTTAATTTATGAACCATTTTAGTTTCTCTTATATGTTTATAGTATGTTTATTAACCATATAGTGAAAGAATACAAGAAGACACTGTAAAAGTTAAAGTATTTAACTAAGAGATAAATATAAATGATAAGGTTAAAATGGTAACCTAAAATTTTCTAAAACAAATTGTTTGAGAGTATTTCGACCCATACCCACATTATCCTAGAAATAAATTATTTTTTAGCCATTAGAAACAGAAAATGAGTTTACTATAAAATAATATTCCAAGTTCTTCTTAAAGTGACCATCACCTCTTTTATAAAAGGGTACTCCCCCTTATCTTATTTTCACACCTCCAAAGCCATTTTTATCATCCTAACCCTACCCAAATATCCTCCCAACTTTCCTCACATCATCCGAGAGTCCTTAATTTGATAATAAATCCAATATAAGGAGCCCTTTTGATCAACTAAAAAGGAAATACCCGAAAAAGAGGTAATAATTTCGCCACCCTCTTTCAAGTTCTTTTCTTCTTCCACTTCCACTTTCTTTGTGGTTTCCATACCAAAATAAAAACTCCAGTACATCCTACATGCTGTGGTGTTATTATAAATATGGTACAATGATATTCTTTATTCTATCCATCCTATAAATGACAAAGTCACCATACGTGCACACGTTCGGCTTACCATCTCCACGTTGTGGTGTAGTTTGTTATTCAAAAAATTCATTATTTGGATGGGTATAATAATGATTATAACCGATGTAAATAATAAATATAAAATGTTTATTATTATTTATATATGATATAATATCAAATTACATATTATTTTACCCACAATATAATGATATTTTCACTCATGCGTACGTACGGATTACCCTCTCCATGATGTGATGAGATTCATTGCCACGTTCACCATTCAACGATGATTATAAAAAAATATATACTATTAATAAGTATGTAATATATGAAATAATAAATCTACTATAGATATATATATATAAATCCCTGTTTGTGTGTGTGTACTTAAAAATATCTTATTCACTTACTTTTGTTCAATATGATGTGAAAACGGAAACAACGTTTATGCGTACGTACAGCCTACCGTCTCCAAAAATGGTTTTCTCCATTTCATATATCTATATATTATACATATTTATATTATATATATATATGATATATAAATCATGTTTTACATTCTGGAAGTTTTTAAATCATGATCTAAGTGATACGATGAAGAATAACAAGTTAAAAAACGTACAATAAAGAAAGCGATTATTACCCAAAATGTTAATGTAACATGGAAATAATTATTAAATGGCTACTATAAAGTCATAAATGAATATTGTATGATATAATAAATATTAATATAGTTTTGGTATTATTTAATAACATTCTATAGTCCTTATACAGGAGGTTAAACGTACCCTCGACCAAAGGAAAGTGCAAGGTAAGGGTTATTTCCTCCATCAAATTATTATCAGATATTGTTTATGTTCAAGTATTTACTGGGAAACAATTATCATCGATACCCTTATTTTTTAAAAAAATAAAAAGGAATCTTTTAAGGTTTTATGGGAGGGTCTATTTATCTAGATCATCATTTTAAATGTTTTAAAGATTTATCTTTCAAAATACTTTTAATTAATGTCCATGTTTTCAAAATAATTTTAAGGATTTATTTATATGGACATGGATGTTTTGAAATGATAATTATTTTCAATAGTTTCAAAATAGGTATGGGACACTTTGATTCAAAAATTTCTTTAAAATTACTTCCTTTATAAATGTGTGACTTTTAAATGATTTCACAAAAGGGATATTTCTCTCAAAAAGTTTTACTGATCATTTTCCACTGTGTTAGCATTCTTTACTGGATATTATTCTGGATATATGTTGGTTTATTATAATAAAATATTCCATATTGTATTGAATGATTTATGATATGTTTGATTGTGAATATTCTATTTTTATACCATTCATGGTTTATGGTGAATGTATTGACATTTTGTATGCTTGTTTTAATATGGATGTTTATGTTATATTTCAAATTTTTTTTATATGAGGAATGTAGTAGACTTAGTAAGTGATGGGTGGAGCCTGCTATAACTTCTTGATGTATCGGTGGGTCTCATGAGACAAACTAGTGTCTTGGCCGAAGGCCTTGACAATAATTTTATTTGTAGTCTTGGCACAAGGCCTTGACTATGTGGTAATGATGTCTGACGTTAGGCATTCCCTCATTATGAAATTTGTTATTACATGTGATTATTTGACTAGTATAATATCCATGTGCATGTTTATATGGTGATGTTTGATTTACGTTTTCCATATTACATTCAAGATTATGTTTAAAAATGGTGTTATGTTTTATTACACATATTGCCTTAAAAGTTTATAACTTCCACTAAATTATTTACCCTTACTGAGAATCTGAGCTCACCCCATTCTTATATTTTATTTTCCCAAGATTACAAGATGTGTATTATGATTGATATGCAGGTTTAATCTAAAGGGAATAATGGTGTTCTTAAAGAACTATCTATGTTGTGTTTTATGTTTGAAATTGAAATGTAACGTTCATGTATGTAATCTATTTTCCAATACTGCTAAATTATTCAGTCCTTCAGGACTTGATTCCTTGAAATCATGCCAATGTATAAAAATAATTCACCAACTCTAGGTAACTGGGGTCGGGGCGTTACAGGAGACAAAAGCTGTGGTGTCTCTTGGTGATGAAAAATATGATCCTCAGGCTTCTAATATGGATATTTCTAAGAATGATAAAACAAAAACAATTTGGGCTTCTGATCCTATTCATCCAATGAAGGTTAAATCAAATCAAGGTTAGTTATCACAACTCTTTTTAGTTTCTTGCATTAGGAAGTTGTGTGGTGGAAATCCAAAGAAATTATCATTCTATCCGAGAAGAAGATATGATGGATTTTGTGGATGTTGGGATTCTAGATGATGAAGGCGGGACATGGTTTTAGGTAAAAACATGGAGAAGAGTTTGACGTCCTCATGGTCAGGGTGAAAATTCCCCACACCACAACATGAGTAGTGATCTCGAGTTAATTAATTTTTTTTCTTGGATTTTTTCTGTTATGTATGTTTCTCCACCATACTTTAATTTTTTTATTTAATAAAGGGACTGCTAAGCCTCACCATCTATATGGTATTAATATATATATATATATTTATAAGTATATATTATTTAAAAATATTTTTTTTATAATTTCAATTATAAAAAAATAAATATTTTTAAAATAATTATAAAATTGTAATAAATATATATTATATTTATAATTTTAAAAATATATAAATATATTAACATAAATATATAAAATTGTATAAATATTTATAAATATTTAAAACTATTAATATATATATAGAAACATACTTACTTATATTTACTTATAATTATAATTATAAATATATATATTTATTTTTTTTTATTTAGATATTTCTCAGTGTTATTTCTAGAACTGATAAAGACTCATTTTATAAGTGTTTTTTTAGCATGGATAAAGGCATATATTTATTAGCACTAAAAACACACTGATAATGAGTAGTATTATCACCACATTATATTTCAGCACTGATAAAACTAATCTTTATTTGTGCTTTATTGAAATCGCAAATAAAGTCCTTATGCATTCTTATAAAAATCACACTAATAGAGTCGTCTCTTCACGCCATCAAGATCTTGAAAAACCAAACCACTACCACCAATCTCACTGAATCCTATCGTTGTCACCACTATTAATAAAGCCTACTTATTCCACCATTCTACTTTATTGATGAATCGATCTCCAAATCTAAGGTATGCACTGATTTATATTTATAGCATCTCTAGATTTGTTCCCATACCACTGATGATATTTTCTCCTCTTTTATGTGCCACACCTCATCCTCAATTTTCTAAATACCCTCTTCACTTTATAGATACCACTCATGGTTTATCTTTATACCTCCTACAATCAGCCATCACACTCATGATCACTTTAAATACATGCATTTAGTTCATTTTTTGTGTGAATCACATGGTACGTCGAGCACATGATTGGGTTTTGAACGATGAAAAGATTAAAATAAGATTTTTCATTATTTTTTTAGTTCTTCTTCATTATTTGTTAGGTGGGGAATCTCTTCATAGGGTTAGTTGATTTCAAGAGAACGATTAGTTCAATATTTTTCATGTGGTTAGTTAAAATTCCTTTATTATGATCAACGAAGAATTATATGAATGGGAGGTCACATACATGTGTGGTCAATTAACTAACTGTGTACTGTGTAGAACCAAAACCCTTTGAAGCAATGAAAAATATTTCATAGTGGATTTTGCGGTTTTCTATCATCAATGATTGAGTGACCCATATTTGGTCTTCATATTCATAACATGGTAACAATTCATTGTATAAAGTTATCCCACATTAGAAATCCAATAAACATTCATCTGTTTAATATATAAATCCATATTCTCTATCGACCACATGTGAGTAATCATGTTTTCTCTTGGAACCTCCAACTAGCACAACCCCATTCAAGATCCTTGATGTGATGTCACCCCTCAGCGTGGCCTTCTTTCTCCATGTGTTCATACTAGTAGGTTGTGCACCTTCTTAGATTGTATATGCTAGATAGTTCTAGGAAAACCTAAAACATGGCATGGGAATGTCGGATTCTTGGGTTTCCAATTTAAGAAGCCCTGTCCCATATTTTTGGTAAGTCAATATTAACACACTTGGTAAAATAATAAGTGTAACCTCATAAAAAATGGGTATCCTTCTCAAAAATTCCACTTTAACAAGTTACTCATCATAGTGAAATGTATTTTTAAACTCATTCTTATTATTCCCTTGATATAATAAATTTTATTTCTATAAGAGTCATTATCACATGACATAGAATTTTAAAAACAACTCACTATCAATATTTGGACAATATAGTACTTAGTCATCACTTTATATAAATAATTTCATTAAGCTATAAGGATCACAAAACAGTTTCTATAATCATGGTAATTCTTCAGTCATATTCTAAAATTACATGGATGCTAATTAAGCATGAAATCATATTCCTTCACTTTGACGCATATTGATGGATTTTTCATCATAATTATAGACATTCCAATTGAAAACAAATAAAACTAACACATAGTCACTTTAATGGATTATCTCAACTCATGGATTTGTTTGTTTCCAATAAGAAAATATTAACTCATGTATTTAGGGTTTTCAATATGAGTATCATGACTAAATTATTTTGGGCTTATAAAATGAGTATTTCAACTCAATGATTTTGGATTTCCAATAGGAGTATCTTGAATCAAAGATTATTGGTTTCTAATAGGATTACATCAAATCATGGATTTTATATTTCCAAGTCAAGAATCACAATTCAATTTTTTTAGATTCACAAGAGAAGAATATTGCATCCAGGCCTTTGGATTTCTAATTGGAGTATCTTGACACATAGTTTTTTTGGTTACCAAGAGGAGAATCTAAACACAAAGATTTTTTGTTTTTGAATACTAGTATCTAGAATGAATATTTTTGAGTTTCTTAGAGGAATATCACGACTCAAGAACTTTTGGTTTCCAAGACGAGTTTATCAACCCAATAATTTTTGGGTTCCGTGAAGATGACCTCAATTTATGGCTTTTGGGATACAATGAAAAGTATCTTGACTTAAAGATTTTCTAGTTTCTATTAGGATAACCACAACTCAATGATTTTGGGTTTTTAAGAGTAGCATCTCAACCCATGTATAATTTGGTTTCCAAGAAGAAAATCTCAAGTCAATGATTTTGAGTTTTTTATAGGATTATCTTGATTAAAGGTTTTTAGTTTTCCAATTGGAGTATCATAAATAATGGATTTTGGGTTTCTGATAGGACAATATCAACTTATGTCTTTCAGGTTTCTAAGATAAGTATCTTTAGTTAAGGAATTTGTTATCCTAACATAGGGTTAATGGCGGGAAACTAATGTGAACTAACAATAACATATGTTACGATGGTATATCTTAGTGGGGGAATTTTTATTCTGGTATAGGATATAATGAGAAGGATTATTTACATAAGGTAAAAATAAATTTAAATGATGACCATCTATGACTTTATGAAAATTAAACATATTACATTCATAGTTATATTTTCATAAAAACACAAAAAGGATTTGATTTTAATGTCTATACATGGGTTGAGGGGAGGATACCAACTGGGTATCTACAAATAATCATATTTTTAAAATTTAATAATTCATGTTCATGTTGAACAAATTAAAATAAAAAATAAATTTTATATATGAAATATAAGTATTTACTCTTAAAATTATAATGATTCCTAAAAAATTTGTATATTCTGACTAAAAATGCACCTTGAATGTATTTAGAGACAAAAACATGTATTTTGAATGACATGATTAAAAATATGGAAAAATACCAGAACACATAAATTAGAGTGGTTCATAAGACTCAATTGAGTCATGAATAAAAAAATTTGTGTATTCATGCATAATATGAAAAAATATATTTTTAACTAAATTTTTAATATCAAAGGATTAATTGTAAAATTAATAACTGAAATTAAAAAATCAACATTTTAATGGAATAATCATTATTAAAATTGAAGTGAAAAGAAATCAAAACTATCATTCAAATGGTGGTACACTTCAATCATTTTTATGACCTCTTTGAATAATGAATCTCCCATAGTAGAAGATTTAATACTGGTCATTAAATATAAAAAAAACCTAAATTGTCAAATAGTGTACAATGTCAATAAAAATTAAAATTTGTGGACATTCCCCTTTTGGGAAGAATGAATTAAAATTTTGGGGAAATGCATAGTTAAAATAAATGATGGGAAATGAAGACTTATTAATTCACAATAAAAATAATTATTTTCCAATGGATCAGACTACAACAACAATTTTTCATTACCCTTTCTAACACTCATTAAAATATATGTCAAAATTTTGAGTGGAATCTATATTTATAAATACAATAGGATGATAGGTATCTATATTTATAAATAAAATGGCATGATTGGAATCTATATTTATAAATGAAAAAAATGTGTAAGTAAAAATGGTGTATCTATATTTATCGGATCATATTATCTTTTAATGAACTCCTTGATGCACAAAATCTCACCTTCTACATAGTATTGATTGATAATACCACCGTGGAAAGGGTATATCACCAACTACATCCAAACCATAGGATATCCATAATGACCAAACTCTCGTAACCTTTTCATCACAGGATGATAAGTGCTACAGAAATTAAATCCTTAGAACAAAATCATTTTTATTTTCAGGGAGTAATTTAAGTCTTGCATTGAATGTTGAAAATTAAATGGTTGTCTCAATATGTGTGTGTGTAAGACCATCTAGTGGAGCCTTTTCAAGGTTACACCAATAAAATATCCATTTGTATGGATCAGACCACTACTAATGCTTTTTTCTACTTTATAAGGTAAACTAAGAAATGTTTTTCAGTGCTTTTCTAACTCCCCAGCCTGGGAACATTTAGATTTAATGATACAATTATCATCCTACTTAGCCTTATCTCTAGAATAGATATTATTTACTTTTATTTCCTCAGAATCATCCCCCATCTATTCTATACATCCACCTATGTTTCTTGAACTACCCTAAAAAGTTGGCATCCCGTACTAGGTACCAGTGATCATTATGGGTGAATTCAGAAGATAACACATACCACCAGTGGATTAATTCTTTTCATAAATTCAATTACCCATTTCCTTCAAAGAAAGATCAAATTATATGAACCATTAATTTTTTTGGTTCCCCTTATTTGAAAGGAAAATTTTATATATTTATTTATTTTGATAAATATTAATATTACTGAATCAAATTGGTTGGATATAAATAAAAAATGGATGGATTCTAATCTTATGACCAAAGAGTATGAAGATGGGGTGCAAGAGTTGATATATTTTAAAAACGATCAATCATATGACACTAATCGAAGACTTTTTCCATGTTTGTGTTATTTTTAGTCAACACTAAATAGTCTAGAAAAGTTTTAAGATCACTTGAACTATCACAAAATAGACCGATGTTATAAATTTAGGGCTAAAAATTGGGAAAAGTGAATGTATCTAGTTAATGGGATAACACTACATTTTATGGATCATGTTATTAAATGTGTGGACAATGAATAAGGACATATCAAGTATATGATTATAGGGGTGAATGGTGATGAATATTTCATTTAGTAAATGACAATTAAAGTTGAAGATGAACTTCATAATTGTTCAAAATTGTTTGAGAAGTTAAAGAGTTGTGAAAATACACCATTTTATACTATTTGTACTAAATAAATGGTATCTTTAGTCATATTGAAGATATATAATTTAAAATCTATAAACATATGAAGTGAAACATGTTTTACTGAACTAATTTCCCTATTGAATGATATGCTCCAAGAAGATAATGAGATTCCTATCCAAACATATGATTCTAAAATAATTCTAGGTTCAATTTGTATGCTATTTTAAAGAATAAATGCCTATATTAATGATTTTATAATATTTCTCAAGGACCAAAAATCACTTAAATAATTCCAAAATTATGGTTCTTCTCAATACAAGAAAGATGAATCAGGTCTTATGAAATTTTTATGGTACTTTCCAATCATTATAAGGTTTATAAACCTATATAAAAGTGAGGAGAAAAAATGTAAATTGAGGTGGAACATGGATAAAAGAAAAATATATGGGAAACATCATCATTTGATAGACTCTCCTCAATGAAATAGAATTAATCATGAGTTTCCTGAATTTGAAAACAAGATGAGAAACCTTCATCTTTTTCTATCTATATATGGATTGAATCCTTTAGGATTTAAAGTAAACACTCATAGTTCATGGATGCTTATGTTTTTAAATTACAAAATTCCACCACGGTTATGTATGAAATGAATATACATTATGTTACCTATGCTTATATCCAGACAAAAAAATGGGTAATGGTATTTATGTTTATTTGGATCATATGATCAAATATTTGAAATTATTGGGGGATTTAGGTTTTATATTAAATTATTATTAAGGAAATGATGATGTCAAATTAAGTTCCATATTTTGCGGGATGATAAATGAATTTATTGGTTATAGAAATTTATTGGATATAGAATTAAAGGAACTCAACGGTGTCCCATTTTTAAATAAGGTGCACATTTAATTATGTTGAAATATTCATTGATGATTGTGTTTCTAGGAAATTGTATATTTCTACCCAAAAAATATAAGTACCAATCATAGAAAACATTATTTTATGAGAGATAAGAATAATGTACAACAATATCTCTATTAAAATGTGATCAAATTTTTGAGAAAGTAAATGATATGGAAACAAATTTTGGAAAAACATTATAAAAACCTTATGAAAAGTATTTGGAAAAGAGATTATTTTTTTATTAACATACATGAATTGTTTATATGTTAGTTATTTTCTTGATGTTATGTATGTTGAAGGAAAATTTATGTGATAGTGCCATTGAAATGTTACTGAATTCACTTATAAAAACAAAGGATGGAATTGAGGCTAGTTTGGACATGATTAACATGGGAATACGAGAATAGTTCGAACCAGTGAAGAGTGTAAACTTTACTTTTCTTCCTCTAGCTTCTTACACTCTTTCCAAGTATAAAATATATCTATTTTTTCAACTTCTTTAATTATGTAAAGGATCCTTATGGGTATTCCTTCAATATCAATAATATCATGTCAATGAATGATTTAATGTTAAAGGGGATGAAATCACTTTAATATCACATTTTGATTAAAGATCTAATAACTGTAGATTTAGGTTTTATTTTCCCAAGAATGTTCATCATACATTTTCCAAACCTTATTTCCTTTTCCAAGATCTATGCATTAATGTTATAGACCCCGAAAATTTCCAATAATGGAAATGGAAATTATTTACATATTTTGTTAATTGGAAATATTCTTACCAGAAAAATTATTTGATACAATGGTTCACTTGAGGGTTCACTTGGTAAGAGATATTTGACTATGTGGTTTTATACATTATTGATAGATGTACCCCATTGAATTTTATAAAAATATTTTGAAAGGGTGTGTCAAAAATCAAAGTTAGCCATAGGATTTTATTATAGAGAGACATATTATTAAGAAAGCTATTGAATTATTTATAAACTACCTATCCAGTGTGGAAATAATTGGTCTACCAAAATATCATCACATTGGCTGGATTGTGTGTAAAGGAATTTATAGAATAGATATTGTCACATTCACTATTACAGAGTGGGAGTAGGCCCACCATTACATTTTACATAAACTGTTAGAGGTTTAACTATATGTTGAATGCCAAAAATAAATTATTAGGCATTTTAATCCATCAAGGGATGAAATATGGATATCAAATACACATAATCAATAGTTTATGGATGTTTTTGAGACCATATTTTTATGGAGTCATAATAAAATTCAGATTCAATTTTAGAAAGACATTGATGGTAAGATAGAGGACTAGGTGTGCACATATTATCTTATAATGTTTATGTAATTAATTTTCATATGCTCTATGAAAATGAACACGATGAAAGAAATATTATAAAAAATTGTGGATTTACACTTGTGGCTGATACTATGCATATATCTGGTACCAATGATAGAATTCCAATTTATGTGATTATGTTATACTTTTGAATCATAAAAAAAATATCTAAGTATGATTATACAATATTCCATGTTTTTATTTTTTAATGGAAGTGTGTTGATAACATGAGTTATGTTAATATAGATGAATTTTGAATCATGAAATTGGATTCTAATAAAGAAGGGTATAAAGTATAACTGTTTATAAATGCCTCACATGAAGTAAAATTATTTTATGTTCTAGATCCCACAAACCAAATGTGGTCAATTATTCTGTTATTGAACACAACCAATGAAGGGTTAAATGAAAATTAAACTAAGGATAACCATTTCATTGGGACATCACAATCATTTCGTAGTGGTCCCAATGTGGGCGTGGTCCTTTATGTCATATGAGACCATAATGAAGGGATTTGGAAACTCGATAGATAAATAAAATTACTTCAACCTTAAAAAAGAGAGTCCAATAATCAGTTTATATATTTTTTGTTATATAAATTGGTTTACCTCATATTATTATCTATTTAATATTACATTTACATAATATAAATTAAATTTCGAACTACTTCTACATATAATTACTTCTACACATGTGGATTATCCAAATCCCAAGGAACAATAGGATTCTCAACCTATTGGTGCTCCCAGCGTAGATGAACAACAAGCTTCTACACATGCCGATGAAACTAATATATAAGAACAACATATTGAAAATGTTGAACAAAAGGAAATGATAGATGTCAAATAACTAATGTCCCAAATTAAAAAAAGGGTGTCGTAGAGTGACGATTTTAGAAAAAATATTATGGAAAAAATGGAAGGCGTCAAATTCAAGGTTGGATGAAATTCGTGTGACAAAACTATCAAGCTCAACAATTCCATGTAAAGTAGTTTAATTTTTTAACCACTCAATATCAAATTCCAATTAAAGTAGATTCATGGAAAAATATTTTTTAACTCATAAAAAACAAATTTGTTAATGAAATTTTGACTTAATCTTTCTTATTCCTTATAGAGTATAGTTTTAGTATATGACTCCCACAAGAAATTTGTATTAATGATTCCGGGAAAGAATCACAGAGGATTTTGCATAATTATAAAGAAGCTTCATCTCAAATATGATGAAGGGAAAATAATCCACACCCACTGCATATATATGCATACCTGATAAGTCAATAAGCATGGTATGCATTTATTGGACATCTTGAGGACACATGTTTTCATGTACACTTTTTATGGTAATACATTATTTAATAATTCATTTATTAATAACATTGATTAAAAGTAATTAATTTATGATATAGCATATGGGTGATGAAAATAAGAAACTAGTAGAAAAACCAATGTACCAATACCGTAATGAATGAATGGGGTAAGTTTCACTTGAAGAAAAATTTGTATGTATTTTAAATCTGCAATAATACTTTTTTGAGACATGAAACCATAACCTAATTATGTTCCTACATTTATATTTTGATTTATGAATACAAATCCAAATCAAATTACACCCTAAATCATGTCTTATGGAAGGACGTATGTGTAAATAAAGAGGGGATACTAATAGATGAAAACACAAAAAAAAAGTGTGGTAAGAAAGTGTAAGTATGACATAAAAAAATTTCTTGAAACTGATATTAACTAAAAATGATTAGTTATTTTCTTATATTTTTTATATTACATAGAAAAAGTAATCATTATCATCTATACCAAATGAAAACTTACTATCAATGGACATAAAGCTTCCAAAAGAGTATGGGTGCATCTGAGGTGCAGGTTTTGGGGTGACACCCCAAACCTATTTTGAGAAAAGGAAAGAATAGGGGGATAAAGATAAATAAATAGAAGATATGTATGCATGATTATATTACCTTGAAGAAAAATTTCATTAGCAGTTTGAGTTTCAATAAAATCTAATGGGGGAAGAAAAGATAAGAAACAACTTAAGAACAATAACTGTGTGAAGATATCCCTCCACCATTTTTAAGGAAAGTCATTTCCCTTAAAGAGCTGTCTTGGGTGAGGTAATAAATACTATAATAATTTTTTAAAATATTTGAATCAGTAACACACTAATACCTTTCTTGTACTAATAATCTACAAGGGTAAAATTATTGTGATATATATCTATCAACATCCACCCATCGCCGTGTTGTGAGGGATAGTGTGAAAAATATCCAAGAAGATACTCTACACAACAGTGAACATCCAGCATGTCATGTGAGATAAGAGATTAGTTTAGCTCATGATCTAACTGATGAGATACATCTTCCACTTGATGATGTAGATATTCATATAGTAAAGCAATATATTGAAATATTTGTAGCATGGCCATCAAATATTATAATAAAACATGTCGACAAGTAGGTATTCATTTCCAATTTATTTTCAATGCTAAAAATTTAATAATTAATGAAAAACATTCTGAATTAATGAATGTTATTATAGACCGTAAAATGTAATGGGGTGAAAATATTGTTAGAATCAATATAATCTAAAGTATTAACTAAAAAATAATAAATATCTTCACAAAGAACCTTTACCCCAGCCGTTCAATATAGACATTTACTAACATTGAAGGTTCATGTCAATACAATTTTACAATGTGGTAGTAATAACATAGGTTATTTTAAATACAAAATGTATAAAGAGGCAATTACAGATTTCATTTTTCTTCGTAATTTAAATGAAATCTTCAAGTATGAATGGATTGGAGTCTTAGTTGTAAATGTATACAACAGGTGTGTTTTCATGATTTTTTCCCAATATCTGATCAATGTTTTTAGAAATGAATAAATAAAATTCAGATTACTTTAAAGTGTATATATAAATGATATTTAATGGGAACAACTATGGACATAAATTTGGACCCATTATTCCTAACATAACTTCTACAGACCAACCCAAAATGTGATTAACTAAAATTGATGAAATAATGGAAAAATTGGACGCATCATCTGAAAGATAATTTATTGATGATTGATACTTATTATGACCAATGATACAGGGGTAAAACTCTAAAATTTAATAATATCAAATATATTTTAATTCTTTTCATTAATTTTTCCTTTTTATGTTTATGTAGCATCGGCTACTCATCGTTTTCTGTTTTTTTACTCCAAATATTTATTTCTGTGATTCACTACATGAATACTCCACAAATCAACCAAATGTGATGATGTTTGTCAATTTGGAATACACTACATCTAAAATTTTAGATCTAAACATCAAGATATATATTTTAAGTTATGTTTCATGGAGAAATACATTGTGATAGGGAGGTTCTTAAATATCATGAAAATCATAGAATGAGGACAATCCATGCGTACAAGGAGCATGTAAGCCTATTAAAGTGGATAAGTATTATGGTATATATAATATGATTTCACTATCAAAACACATATAAAAACAAATTAATTATTTTTATTAATGTTTCTATAGAGTCAGAAACAAACCAATAGTTATTATTATAGTTATTATGTTTGTAAATTTATGATATATATCATATTCCATTAACAAACTAGCATCAACAAATAAGTATTTTTGAAGATAACTTCTATTTAACTTAAAATATTAATTAATTCTTTGAGTATTTATATTCTTCTAGTACTACCCTAACTGTTGAAAGTCCTCATATTCAAAAGGTGCAAATCATTTTTTAGAAACAACAAGTAAGCATACCTAATGTCAGAATATATACATATATCATCAAGATGAGACATCATAATACTTATTTAGTTGATTTTATCATAATTTTATCTACTTGTTTAAGTTAATTTCCTCATAATTTTTATTTGATACATATTTTATTACTTTTCATAGAGATGAAGAAGAAATGACTTCATCAACAAGGATGATTCACTCATGTACTATGATCATGAACTGTAGGATTTAAAAACACAGTGGAATCAACTATACCTAAATATGATAAATAATGTAATAGGTATGACTCAAATTGTGTGGTTTTAGTTTAAAATTAACATTTTATTAATGTATTGTTTAAAATTTATGTTTAATTTATTTTTTCATAGTATTACTAATATAATATTTTTTTTATTATATTGGTGTATTATTTTTATTTCAGCTCTCTACATCAATGTAGAAAAGAGAGAACATGGTGCTTTTGGATGGAGAATTTTAGACCGCATGGGCTTTAAATAAAAAACACCACATAATCAATCATCCAAACCATAATCTGAGATAAAGTGTGCTCATTATATCTTGAAATTTATTTACTAATTTATAATTTACATTTTAGATCAAAACACACATCACATACTCAAAAGTGCTCAAACACATTAATATTGTTTTGATACATTAGTAACACAATCCATAAGTCATTTGTGACATGTAGGAATCAGCTCCACCACAATATGACACACGGTGTGATCATTATGATTCAAAGTGTGTCTTTTTATTTAAAATTAACATTAATTTTAGTAAAAAACAAGTTACATACTCAAAATATATTAACACATTTGGATTGTTTTGATACATTAGGAAAACAATCCATATGTAATTTTTGGATTTTAGAATTTCACATAACCTCAATATGATGTACGGTGTGACCGGTATGACTCAAAGTGTATCTTTTTATTTAAAATTATCATTAATTTTAGTAAAAAAGACAACCGACATACTCAAAACTGCAAAAAGACAATTGATTTTTTTGACTCTTTTGGAAAATTATCCATATTTAATTTTTGACATGTAAGAATCATCCTCACCTCAATTTGATACACGGTGTGCCCATTATGACTCCAAGTGTGTCTTTTTATTTAAAATTGACATTAATTTTAGTACAGAAGATATGTGAAATACTCAAAACTAAGAAAAAAATTTCATATTGTTTTTATACTTCATTAAATCGATCCATAAGTCATTTTTTATGTGTAATAATTAGAATCACATCAATCTAATATATAGTGTGCCCTATATAACTCAATGTGTCTGTTATTAGTTTAAAATTAATATTTTAGTTCAAAACACATGTCACTCACTGAAAGATGAGAAAACATAATCCAATTGTTTTGATAATTTACTAAAATTATTTATAAATCATTACTAATATGCATGAATTGGAATCACATAAAACTGACACATTATGTGACTGATGTGCCTCAAAGTTCCAGATTCTAGTTTTAAATGACATTTTAATAAAAAACACAAGTGGAAAACTACAAACTATGAAAAAAAATTAAAATTGTTTTTATACTTTATGAAGACTATACAAAAGTCATTTTTGATGTGTAGTAATCATCCACACCTCAATCTGACACACTGTGTGACCAATATGAATTAAAATATGTCTTTTTATTTAAAATTGACATTGATTTTAGTAAAAAAAATGAAGTAACATACTAAAAACCAAGAAAACAAATTCTTATTGTTTTGATAATTTAATAAAATGATCCATAAGAAATTATTGTCTTGTATAAACCATCTTCACATTAATCTAATGCACCATGTATCCAATATGACTCCAAGTGTGCCTTTTTATTTAAATTTGACATGAATTTTAGTAAAAAAGAAAACTAACATATTCAAAATAAATCAAATGCATTATTATTGTTTTTATACATTATTAAAACTATCCATAAGTCATTTTTGAATTGTAAAAATCATCCTCACCTCGATCTGATACATGGTGTTCCCCTTATGACTCAAAGTGTGACTTTTTATTTAAAATTACCATTAATTTTCGTAAAAAGACAAGCGACATACTCAAAAATGAGACAATGCATTTATATTTTTTTGATACTTTAGGGAAAAAATCTATTACTTATTTGTGATGTTTAGGATTTATCCTCACCTCAATCTGATCCACAGTGTGCCTGATATAACTCAAAGTTTCTATTATTAGTTTAATATTGACATTTTAGTTAAAAAAGTTTTCCACTCATTGAAAACTAAGAAAATGTGATTTAGTTATTTTAATAATTTAGTAAAATTATTCCCAAGACATTTTTTACATGTAGAAATTAATCTCACATAAAACTGAAACATGATGTTACCAATATGACTCAAAGTGTGTGTTTCTAGTTTGAATTGATATTTTAGTAAAAAGTACAAGTGACATATTCAAAATAGAGAAAATGTATTTATATTATTTTAAAACATTGGTAAAACAAATCATAAGTCATTGGGTATGTATAAGAATCAATACCATCTCATTTTGATGCACGGTGTGACCGGTATGACTAAGAATGACTTTTTATTTCAATTGGACATTAATTTTAGTAAAAGACAAGTAACATACTCAACCTAGGGAAAAACATTTTTATTTTTTTGATAATTTATAAAAATGTTCAAGATGTCATTTTTTGACATGTAGGAATTAAGTGAACCTCAATATGATGCATGGTGTGACCAGAATAACTCCAAGAGTCACTTTTTATTTAAAATTGACATTAGTTTTAGTAAAAAGTCAAGGGACATACTCAAAACATAGAAAACACATTCATATTTTTTGATACATTATAAAAATTATCCATATGTGATTTTTGATGTGTAGAAATCTATAGTACCTAAATCTGATACTCTGTGTGCCAGTTATGACTCAAATTTTCTATTATTAGTCAAAAATTAACATTTTAGTTCAAAACATATGTCACTCACTGAAAAGTAAAGAAACACACTAATATTGTCCTTATAATTTACCAAAATGTTTCATAATCCATTTATGAAATTTATCAATTAATTTAATGTTAAAAAGACATACGATGTCACAGGTATGACTCAAAGTCCATTTTTTCAGTTTAAAATTTCATTTTAGTTCAAAATATGAGTGAAATACTCAAAACTAAGAAAATACATTTGTATTAATTCAATAATTTAGTAAAATTATCCTGATGTCAATTGTGATGTGTAAAAATTAGTCACACCTCAATCAAATGAACAATGTGGCTGGTATGAATCCAGGTCTGTTTTTTTATTTAAAATTGACATTTTAGTAAGAAAAACAAGAGTGACATTCTCAAAACTAAGAAAACTCCTTCATATTATTTTTATACTTTAATAAAAATATTCATAAGTAATTTTTACCATGTTGGAATTATCCTCATGTCAATCTGATATACAGTGTTCCCAGTATGACTCAAAGTATCCATTATCAGTCTAATTGACATTTTATTTCAAAACATGTGTTACTCACTAAAAAATGAGAAAAAAAACTCTGATTGTCTTTATACTTTAGGAAAAGTATCAAAATTCATTTTTTATGTGTACTAATTAGTCTCATGTCAAACAAACACATGATATGACCAGTATTATTCAAAGTGTGTGTTTTCAGTTTAAAATGACATTTTAGTAAGAAATATAAGTGACATACTCAAAACTCATAAAACTTATTTGGACTATTTTGATAATTTATGAAAAAGATCCATAAATCATTTTTATGTCTAGGAATCAACCCCACCTTAATCTGATGCACGATGTGAATATTATGACTCTAAGTGTTTCCTTTTATTTAAAATTGAAATTTTATTAATATATTCATTTATATTTATATTTAATTTGTTTATTTATAGTATTATTAACATAAAAATTTTTTTATATAAAGTTGTATTCTTTTTCTCAAGGTGGGGGTGTTTTGTTCAGCAACTAATACCATGATCGTGATTTTTTAGAGGGGGTCACATGTACCAAAGATGATGAAACATTGATGTTTTTAAATGTCTATAGACAGTAACTGAAAATGTAATTATACAAAAAATTGTTTGAAATATATATAATATTGTGTTTTTTTACTTGTGTTGTAAATTTTATTTCAATTAAATTATGAATTTACGTACATGTGTATATACAGGTGTATTTGATACAATGTGATAAACTTCACATTACAACGGTATGGAATTTATTAGTACTATTTCTAGCACTGATAAATGCCCCCATTTATTAGAATTTTTTAGTTCTCGTTAATGGGTCCCCTTCAATGGTAGTGAGGACAACATCACTGTTAAATCCCTTTTTGGGTGTTGTTAAAGGGACCAACTATGGTAGTGTTTCCCAAAGAGATAAAACATCGAAATTGATTCAAATTCATCCACCACATTCCATTAAATCTGGGTATGAGTTGGAAACAGAATTCTTATTGAGATTCTTTCCCCATATAAATCAATGAATATTCGTTTAGAGATTTTAAATTTCAGTAAAATTTCTGATGAATCACTATATAGTGATTGGGAGATGTAGAAGTAATTAACACGAAAGTGTCCAGATCATGGAATTGAGATGTGGTTACTAATATAATTATTTTACAAAGGCTTGTCTCTAGAGAATAGATCAATTATAGACATGGATTTAAGATAATAATTAATCAAAAAAATCAGTAGAATAAATATACACCTTATTAAATGACATGTCTTGTAATAGTTTTCAATGGAAAACTAAAGGAACAAAAAGTAATGGAGTTCCAATTCTTGAAAAAAAATGATTGAAGGAGGACCAAATGGAAACGATTACCCAAAATATGGATGTTGTGATGTATCTCAAAAACCCCAAAGGTATATACATTAATGATATAAAGTATTTTTATTTTTATTGATAAAATAATATTCCGGGATTGATGCCCCTAAAACCACTAAATCAAGGCTATCCAATATAAGAAAAATGCTTCTAACCAAGACCACAAGGGTATCAAGAATCACGGGTAGCCTCACTCACTAGTCAAGCCCACTCATTAGAAGGGAGGGTATCTAATTTCATGAGAACAACTAATGTTTCTGTCTACAATTTGGCAAAATATTCAAAATATTAAGGGAATGATGAAAAGGATATTAAGGCTAAAGAAAAAGATCAAAAACTGTCATGATGACTCTTGAATTTCATGTTATTCAAATAACTAATCATCTTTTGATAGGCCAAGTGGGACACTAATGGGAACCTTGAGGTCATCCGAATAAGAGAGTTGAGGGACATCAAATTAAGGAGTGGAATAATTGTGCGAAAAAGTTTTCAAGAGAGGATAAAAAAAATTTAATATTGGTAATAATTATAAAACAAAATTAGGAAAAAATACAAATAAAAGATGAAAAAGATTTAAAAAGAGGACACACCGCCCTACAAACGAAATATACCTTTTATCAGAGAGTCTATGGAAAAGAAAAAATAGATGAAATGTGAGTTACAATTTTGGACTTTTTTTTGAAATTACATATCAACAGTTATTTCACTGAAGCATTAGAAAATATTTCCATATATGATAAGTTAATTAAATTATTAGTCTCTAACTAGAAAAATATTGATGATTTGAGAACAATACCACTATTCAGGTATTTCTTAGTAGTGGAATAAAGGAATCTACCAAAGAAGTAATAACCATGTATCTTTATGATTCATATTCACATTAGGTTTCATGGTTCTAGTAACAATTTTTTATATTTAGGATTAAGAATTAATATGATTACATACTCAAATTTCAAGAGATTGGGATTGGAGGAGATGAATCCATCACATGTTGTTCTTTAACATGAAGATACAACCATGATACATACTCGTGTTTAACATGAATAATTTCATTGTTTAATTAATATGTTATACTTTGTGAAGGATTTACTCATGATAAACATGGATGAGTAGAGGAACCAAATCTTCCTAGAAATACCATTATAGGATATTATAAGGAATTTGATAGATTTTCAAAGTGTGGAATTATACTTATGAGTTAATGGATAAAAGGTAAAATTCAAAATACACTTAGAAATGAAAAATACAGATGAAAAATATGATGATTTGGGAAAATATGACCTTCACAGAGTTGAGGATGTTTCTATATTGAAAAACAGAGATGCCGAATATATCAAAGAGGAGGAAGGAATATCTAAAATAGAGGTGAAAAAGATGAGAGAAGTTCTAGAAAGTATAGAATATGGAGGAGATATTATTGTCTATAGATAGGTTAAGGAAGGAAAATATGTTTGGGTATTCCAAGAGATAGATTTTTACTTTTCATAAACAACTAAACATCACTATATTGGGATAATTTATATGGAGAAATTATTTCAAAATGGAATAGTGATTTTATGTTCAAACAAAGGGCATGGACGCATTTATGAAGACGAGTCGTAGCTCTAGCCGTTTATCCATTAGAATTGGGTAACCTCCATCCTACCATTAATCACAGACTTCAAGACCTAATTTTTATATTTAATGGCCATAAAAAAGTTAATTAGATATAAATCCCACATTTGTATATGATTTTTAGAACTTTAGGATCTAATTTTTTTAGAAATTTTATTTAGTAATAGTTTAGGATCCAATCCACTTATCATTTTGAACTTTCATGGGAATGGTCCATCACATTCAATGTATGAATTTTATATTTAGACACATTATTATTCAATTCATAAGAACCTAAGGAATAAAGTAAGAGTAGGGAGGGTAATTGGTTATTGTCACATGGGAGTACACATTAAATTTTTATCATTCCTTTATACTCTCATATTTTTAATTATTTTTCAAGCTTAAAAGTGAATTTACATGCCCCGCAATAAAATATTTTTTTATCTAGGATACATGATTTTATTTTGAATCCCATGAAGCCTTTTTTCAATTTTATGGTAATAAAAATGTAATGTAGGAAAATTTAATAATTGTATTTATGCATAGGAATTTGTATTCAATGAATCATGATGTTTTTTTAGTCACTTATAGAGGAGATTTAATTTCCATTTATCATATTTTTAATTTCTAAATTTCATGTGGATTAATTTATTATTATTATACATTCAATGAGTGATTGGTTTGTATGATATGTTTCTCATTTCATATATTATTTCTATGCCAATTTTTTTAATTCTTTGTCAGATAATTTCTTAAGAGAACATGGGACTTGTTACCTACTTGGGATTGTATTCAATCTTGCATAAGATATGATTGTGTGATTTAAAATTTAAATTTATTTATGTATTTATATTTTTAAAACCTTATCCTTGAATACCTACCTTAATATTAATCTTACTTTTATACTTTATATACCATCAATGAATATTTATTAGAATGAACCACATTACAATAACATTCTTTCCTTTACTACCCTACTCTTGTATTTTTCATGATATTTAAAATTTTATGTGTGGGGGAGAGGTTATCCATAGTTGAAGGGGATGTGATTTATTAAGTATTCTAGGATGGGTATTTCATGTGATTTTGGGTGAAGGACAATGTTATCTTATATTGTACTATCTTCCATGCCTCTATTTAAAACATGATGATGAAAGAAAAAAGAAAAAAATGTGTTGCATATTTAGTGGGTAAAAAATCACAATTTACTTGACAAATGATTTTCAACATTTGGGGTTGGGTGATGGATGTGAGACTTATATTTAGTACAAATTTCTAAAACACAAATAAAATTCAAAAATAGATAAAATATAAAGAGTGTGTATTCATTAATTATTCATACATTATTATATGGCCTTTAAATTGAGTGTTGATGGTATTGGGTGTTGTCACTTTTTTTGAGGGAGAAATTCATTTTCTTTACTTTTGAATATCATGTATTGTCCCTCAGATATTTACCCCTCCTATTTGATCTTAAATGTTCTTAACAATAATATCAACCTGTCATAAGCCATGAAATAATTGGACCCCAATTAAAATGACCTCATGATTATTTATGATATTTTTCTCTACAAAGTAGTGAATGTAGGTATTATTCATTTCCATAGGTGTGGTACACGTACTTAAGGTATGATCACAACTCTAGTTCAAAAATTTACCTTGAGTGATGGTAGTAAAATAATCAAAGTTTAGATTAATAACATATTTTCATGTTTAATAATAGTAAATTTAGAGGCTTGAATGTATGTAATGAGGAGTTACATCATTTTTCATATGAAAAGATAAAATAAGTTATTCACTAGTGATTATTTTATGAAAAATTCATTTGTGATACTTAAAAATTACTCCTTCCCTATTGATAATTATTTGGATCCATTAAACATTTAATATTAAATATTTTTAAATGGGGTGAACTTTTTTTCTAGTTTGAGATTTTATGATTGAAGACAAGCATTGTTTTATGCGTGGGGGTATTTAATAGCTCTATTTTATACATGAAAAATAATAAATCTATATAATTAATTTAATTTATTTTTTACAAATTTATCCAAATTATATATTGAATTTTTAATTTTATAAGGAACTCATATTCTAAATTCAATTTTAAAAATTAAATGAAAACCTTGATTTTTAAAGTGATTTTTATTTCTGAATAATTTTTTTACTTATTTGAAATTTTACCAAGTTCATTTTGTTATAGTTGCAAAAATTCATTATATGACCGGCTAAAATTTTAAATGAAATTTTGGATAAGAAATAAATAACCATATTTTTATAAATAATCTTAATTGTGAGTAAAAATGCTTTACTTATTTCAACATTCACAATATTGTTTTGTAATAGGAGAAAATGTCTTTTTACTCAGCTAAGTGAGGACCCCATCAGACATGAGGGTACTGATCTCATCCATGGAGCATCAATGTAAGGGGTTTCCTAAATTCTATTGGTCCCATGTATGTTGGCATGATCCTATGTAAGAAGATGTGTTTGAGTAAGTTGTAATATCATCCCAGATACAGGTTGAATAATTTTCCATGTAACATTTGAAAAAGGTAGAGATAACAATGTTTTTATTCTATGTTGGACCCTATTTTTCAGTGAAACTTTTCACTTAATGAATATGATTTAGTTTTTTGATTCACCTCTTCTGGAAAATATTAAATAATACTATGTTAAAAAAAATTATTTCAAATGCGGAAATGCAACATCATCTATACCGCCCTTTTGTTTTATTCCAAATTTGGCAAAAACGATGACTCCTCTCCCAAAAATTTAAAAATTAATTAAAAAACTTAAAATTTATATATTTATATATTTTTTAAAATTTATTGTGTTAATTTTATGTTGTTTAGAATTATCTCCATTAATATTTGAAAGTATAAAATTTATGTTTTTATGCAATAAATTTTGTGACATGTAAATTATCATTTACTTATTATTATTATTATTATTATTAGTTTCAATTATGTTTTATATAATTAGCTAGTTTATCAAATATCATTTATATTTTATTTATATTTTTTAATTTATATTCTTTCAAAGTCACCTAAATGAAACATAACAATGTTTTAAGTTGGTGGATTTTAAAGTCTATAAATAATAATGTATAAATACAATCTAAATGTAATTTTACACACTTACTAAACATATAAAAAAATAATTATAAATTACAAAAATTTCATAAAAATAATTAATAAAATGTAAATTTAGTGGAATAAAATATTCTTCTTTTAAACCATTGAATTTTTTAATAATTTTTTCACATTCCGTTCGATTTCCATTATTTATTATATTTATGGAATTATTTTTATTTTGAACAAATTTTTAGATGTTTAGGTTATGATAATGTTTTATTTAGATTACTTTTATTATTTATGTTTTATATTATTTTAAATTTACTTACTTGAAATGTAATAATTTTTCCTATGTTTTATGTAGTTGAATTAGACATATTATCAAATATATATTTCTCCTAAAAAATAAATAATAAAATTGAAAAAATGGTTTAAAATTTAAAAATTGTTGATAGTAAAAATAATTTCATTATTTTAGTAGATAGAAAATCATATAGAGGATAAAATTCATTGTTTCTTCAAATCTATTAATTCAACATAAAACATGTAAGAAAATTATTACAATCGTTGTCTATGACGATGTGTTATCCCAATGGTGGTTTGCGAATGGGAACCCTATATCGATATTGTCAGCCTCGATGATGGGGTGGGTATGTTGAGCTAGATATACTTCTTCCTTGGGTGTTGGAATCTCTAATGTTAGATCATTTGGAAGCAAATCATCTGTAAGAGTACATGCTAGATGTCATCATGTGAAATTGATCCTTCTCCCACTATGTGAGTACAATGACCTTTCATATTTTCTTGGGGGGACCAGACAACCTATACAGGATTGGGAATGAAAGGTGGAGGCATGGGAAATGAACCCTGATAGAAGCTCAAATCAACTCTACCTAGAGAAAATTTTTGATATCCTAAAAACATGAATGGATCCCATTCCTCATGATTCACATCCAAAATCAATAGAGGATGGATTTCTAGAGGTATGAACTCTGCCTATGGAATGGGTGAGGCCTCACATGCATCATGACATGATCTACATCATCATCCTCATCATGGATCCTCGATATCAATAGCTAATGGAGGAATTTCATGAGTAGAATCCTTCACTCCAGGGGTTGGAATGTCATCTCCCATGGGTGGAAGATCAATACTATCATGTAAAACATGATGCACATGAATCATAAACTGATATGTATCATGTTACACTGCCTAGCTAAAAAACTCATCCTCCTCTAGATCAGAAAAGCAGAAAATATACTATAGTAAAAAATATTGTAATGAGATTCAAAATGAATTAAAAAATGCCAGAAAAACAAAAAAAATAGAATTTTATTAACTCGCTAAATCTCGGAACCCTCTACTGTGTTAAGGAAGATAAAGTATAGACTTCATTCTATACCATGGATCAAACTAGATTTTATCTCATAGAGGGAATCACATAGTATGCATACCATAAGTATGAAATTATTATTTTCCGTTCTAATGCTTCAAAACATCTACATGTCATTAGCGCCCAGAGATATCCTACCTCCCTTTTAGCTTCACAAAAAGAAGAGTTGCTGACTATCTCAATAGAAAGGGAATTTGATGAACAAATCCAAACTGGCGCACAACTCCAACATGCTTTTTCCACTGAAAAATATGAAAGTGAATGAGTGGCGCATGAAAATAGAATCATGAATCACATCAATGAAGTATGCAGGCAGTTGGTCTAATAGAGCCAAATATAACAACCATGAAACTTGAAATGACATATGACATTTGGTAAAGAATATTGTCACTTGGAACCAAAAAATATATTATTATGAAATTTATTATTCAAGTAAATACTATATATACTTAAAGCATTGGGTACTAAAATTTCTAATATGAGATGATATATACCCAAGTTCTTCCTTGGAATCTTGAAAAAGTGGTGTTTCTGACTCCACCTGTAACGTGCAACATATAATGTGATAAATAATAAGAAATTAATTTTAATAACTCATAGTAGAATCCTAAAACAATAATGATGAGTTATCATACTGGTATACATGCAAAGAATCCTGAAGTACATCTATATAAAGCTCCTAACCAGCAAAAATTGGGGATAGGGGAGGGATTCACTACCATGTCCACCTTTGAATAAGTATGAGAAATACCCTGAGATCTATGTAATATGATCAGATTTCTATTCACGATGCCCTATAAGTGTACACCAACCATGAAGATCTCTAGCTATATCTCCTACCCGAATCAAAATCTTCCAGTTTCCCTAGATAAGTTGTGTATGCATGCATACTAGAGTGGTCAGTGCACAATGTCCCTCTAATGAGATGTATGATATATGAACGGGCATGATGTATGAAGGTATTCTTGTCAGAATGAGTGGGTAACTGTGCAAAGTGCATCTCAAGCCACCTCATAGATATCGACCCACCATCTTTAGCATAATCATCACACAAAAGTTTTACACCTAGCAGTCATTGAACAAGCTTTGGACATCCTCCATGGGTGGGTCTTATAATAGTATCCCTCTCAATAGAAAGCCCAAGAAGAAATACCACATCCTCAGGGGAATAGTCATCTCTCCCTCTGGCAAGTGGAATGTGTGTGTATTAGGTATCCATCACATGGTAAGAACAACAAGGAGTTGATGATCAACAATTGTAAAATCATATTCAAAAAGTCCATAAAATCCAGTATGGTGTATTTTTGGTATAATGGAAGTTATAGGAAGAATATGATGATAAAAGTGTGCTCTACCCACCTTGATTCATCGAACCTCACAGTCTGATATCACATCACCTGAAACATGCCTATACTACTCAGTGAGTAGCATAGTAACCTCCGACTATAAGTATAAAAATGAAATAAGTCGTATGTGTAATCATTTGTTAATAATTCTTTAATTATTATTTATTCATTCTTTAATCATTAGTTAATCGTTATTTAATAATTAGTTAATAAATAACTAATAATTAGTTAATCATTATTTATTCATTGTTTATTCATTCATTACTCATTTGTTAATCATTATTTATCATTTTTAATAGTTTTTTCATCATTAGTTAATCATTATTTGATAATTAGTTAATATTTAGTTGATCAATAGTTACTCATTCATTAATCCTTAATTAATCACTTGTTAAACATTAGTTAATAATTATTTAATCAATATCTAATCATTCTTTAATCGTTATTTAATCATTAGTTAATCAATAATTAATCCTTAGTTAATAATTCATTAATCATTAGTTAATCAATATTTAATCATTAGTTAATCATTATTTAAGAATTCATTTATCATTAGTTAATCATTAGTTAATCAGTTTGTTAATCAATATTTAATCATTAGTTAATCATTCATTAATGAATAGTTAATAAATATTTAATCATTATTTAATCATTAGTTAATAATTCATTCATCATTATATAATCATTATATAATCATTATATAATCATTATTTAATCATTATTTAATCATTAGTAATCATTCTTTAATTATTTGTTAATCAATCATTAATCATTATATAATCATTCTTTAATCATTAGTAAATCAATATTTAATCATTAATTATTCATTATTTAATCATTAGTTAATCATTCTTTAGTCATTAGTTAATCATTATGTATTCATTATTTAATCATTTGTTATTAATTAGTTATTTATTAGAAAATCATTAGTTAACCATTACTTAATACTTAATTAATTATTCCTTACTAATTCTTTAATCATATGGTGTTCATTAGTTTATTATTAGATAATCATTTTCTAATCATTATATAATCCTATATTATTCTTTAGTCAATCAATAGTTAATTATTACTTTAATATTAATTAATCATTACTTATCTTATAGTTATTTATTAGTAACCCATTATTTATAAACTATATATAACTAACTAAACTACTAAATAATATATTTACAACTAACTAAAAACGAATCAATTAGTTAAATAAATAACATTAATATAAATAAGAAAAAATACCTCTAAGTGATGATTCAAAAAATCCAGCACTCCTTTTAGGCCACCAAAACCACCATTCAAAAAGGATGTAGAACTGTATTGATTAGAGAGAGAGAGGGAGGGAGTGGAATTAGAGAGAGATAGTGTGAAATGATTGAGGTTAAGGGGTTGGTATAGGTGCCCAATTTATAGGGGGTTTGGGGAATGTCGACATCACCGATACCGCGTTTCCTCTTTATTTTTTGGAAATTTAGCATAATCCTTATTAAATTAGGAAAAAGAGGCATCTCCAGTGCCCCTTTTCCAAATCATGGATCTGGGTCAATGATTGAAAAAGGAGGAATTGACCTTTCCCCATTCCATATATCTTGAAGTCGGTTTCATCGATGCCACCTTTCTGTATTACCTTTAAAAGAAGTTTTAAACTACTATTATTTAAAAATAAAAATTTTCAAAAAACATATAAAAAACTCAATAGGATGTTACATTCACTCGTGAGTTATGAAACTCTATGATCATTAAATAATGATGATAAATCACTGTATGATAACCGAGAACTTGATACGACCAGTGTAAATGATGGAATATAATGACAGTTGAAACAGACTAGGCTATGCCATAGTGAGGATAACTATGGTTCACATATATGTCACGATACTAACATGAACACAATAATAGGATACGATCCTTGTTGGTTTTCATGGAGAAGATAAAATATCCACAATAACATTTCTACATTGTGTTTAATGATCCCATTTCCAAGCCATGAATGCATGATAGGGAATTTTCTTATGCGCTTTTATTAATTTTAATATGATAGTTTTATTTTTGAAAATTTTATCGTAAAGGAAATAGAGGCCCTTCCACATTTCAGTTAAGTGGAAATGTAGTAGTGGCTCTACTGCCTTTTAGAAGAAAACATATTTTAAATATACATATTTATTTATTTTGAAATACCTATCGTTTTATAATATGATATATATATTGTGTTTATTTTATTATTTTTGGAATTACGTCATTAATATTAGAAAGTAAAAATATTGTGTTTTTAAACACAAAATTTTGTGACATGTAAATAAGATTTTTCTTATTAGATTTATTATTTTGTTTCTTTTAAATTATGTTTTATATGTTGATCCATTTTTTTCAAATATACCCTAGATTAAATTTAGATTTTATATCATATATTATTTCAAATTCGTCTACATGAAACGTAATAATATTTGAAGTTAGTGGATTTGAATGTCTATAACTTATAAAATATAAATACAATTTAAATGATATTTGACACACTTTCTAAAAGTATAAAAATAAATCAAAACGAACAATAATTTATTAAAAAAATTACTAAAAATAATTTTTTTGGCACAATATATTGTTTTTTAAACCATTATAATTGTATTTATAATCTTTTTTTTACATTCCATTCATTTTCATTTATTTATTATATTTATGAAATTATTTTAATTTTCAATGTCTTTTTTGATGCGTAGGCTATGTTTTATGTTTTATTTATACGGTTTTTATAGTTTATATTTTATAATAATATAATTCTACCTTCTATAAATTAAATAAGGTTTCCTACGTTTCAAGTAGTAAAATTTTAAAGCTTTTAAAATATAAACTATAACTAAAATATAAATGAAAATTGAAAAATGGGTAAAAATGTTAAAATGGTTGATATAAAGTTGAATTTTATCATTTTAATAGACTCAAAACATATAAATGACCGATTATAGTCACCCTTTATGGTGAGATCCCATCCCACATAGTGGTGTGTGAATGGAACACCCATATCGAGATTTCTGACCTTTGTGATAGGGTACAGTATGATGACCTGGAGAGGGATGGTCCTTGCATGTTAGAACCCCGAATGTCAGATGATTTACCTATGTATCAATGAGTGAAGGTTTCAACTCTGAATGTCATGAAGGCCTTATTTTTATTTATATTTGTATAATCCCCCTTTTAAGGGTTGACGGGGAACTCTTACATGACCTGTATGCCCATGGAATAAGGCCCATGAATGACCCAATACATGGCATGTGCACCATATCCTTCTAACAGTAGGATAATAGGATATATCATCATCGTCTGGGGGATCCATATATCCTGTGAATGGTCTCGCATAAAAGCTATAGGCATGGGAAATGACCCTTGATAAAAGCTCGGATAATCTGAACCATGACAAAACTAGAGACATCCTACCAATGAAAATGGAACTCAAGCCTCCAGATGCACATCCCCAATTGGATGAGGATAGACTTTTATAGGTCCATCCTCTCCTTGTGGAATAGGTGAGGCCTCACATGAAGCACGATGTGGTATACATGTCTATCATCGTGGCTCATCAACATAAAAATCTACTAGTGGAGGTTCCTAAGTAGGATACTATACTCCATGGGTAGAAACATCATCTCCCTAGGGTGGACGATTGAAAATACTATCATGAACCACATGATAAGCTGGCATCGTCCCATGTACTGCATCAGAGATCACTGATAGGCTATAAACCTCCTCCTCCTCTGGATCATTCATGTAGATTATCTATTTTTGTCAAGTATGTTGTAAATAGATTAGAAATGAATTAGAAAAAAATACAATAAAAAACTAATGTATATTAGTTGACTTACCATATCCTAAAGCCCGCTTCCCTATGAAGTAAGATAAAGTATAGACATCAGTCTATATCATGGCTCATACTCAACCTACTGTGATAGATGGGATCACATCCTACATACACCATCAATATGATGTGATGCTCATCTACCCCAGAGGTCGAGATACTCGGCATGTCTTCATCACCATTCAATATCCTGCCTCCCCATTAGGTTCACATAATGAAGCATTGGTGACTACCTCAGTTGAAATGGAATGTGCTGAATATATGAAAACTTGATCATGACTCTATCATGATGGCTCCACACATTAATATGAAAAGATAATGAGAGGAATTATATCTATAGCATCATGAATTCTAGTAATTCATTATGTTGGAAACCATCCGAATAAAGCGTAGTATGAAATCCATGAATTCATAAATGTTGTGTGAGATTTTTCAAAAAGGATTGTTAGTAAAAACAAAAAATGATGATATTATGAAATTTTTTAGTCAATGAAAGATTGTATATACTTACGTCTTCAAGTAGTAGACTATCCAACATGAGACGGTATGAACCCAAATAGTGTTTAAAAGCAATGATGAAGTGGTGTGCCTAACTATACCTATAAAATAAAACCTCGAAAGTGATTAATAATAAGAAATTAAATTCAATAACTCCTACTAGCATAAAAAATCAATAGAGTCGAGTGATCAAACCACTTTCTATGCCAAGCATCATGAATTACATCTATATGAAACTCCTAACCTGTAACAACAGGGGATAAGGGAGGGATGTACTCCCATTCCTACATCTGAAAAGGATGAAACATCCTCTAATATTTTTGTGATTTGAGTGGCATGATGTGCAACATCCTCTCTATGTGTAAGCCCAGCATGAAGATCCCCAGCTATATCTCCTGACCAAATATAAATTTCCTAGTGGCCCCATATAAAAAATGTGCACTTTTATACCTGAGTGATCAATGTATAATTCCCCTATAATGATCTACGAGATATTGGAACAAGCATGATGCATGAAATTCTGCTTTTCAATGTCATCGGGTAATTGTGAAAAGTGAATTCAAATCCACCTCATAGATATCGACCTACCATCTGTAGGAGCATCATCGTCAAAAATACCAATGCCTAAAAATATTTGTACAAGATGAGGCTAGTATGAATAGGTGGGTCTAATAACTATATCCCCTGGATAGGAACACTTAGTCAGACTGCCACATCCTCAATGACGATGGTCATATCTCCCACAGGCAAGTGGAATGTTTGTGTCTCTAGTCTTCATATCCTATGGCGGTAAACAATTATGTGATGATCATCGGATGTAAAATTGGATACCGTAATGTCGTAGAATCTAGCATGGCTTAGCTATAGTATAATGGCGGCCGGAGGCAACATGTGATTATGATTGTGGGATTGACACACCATGATCCATCGAACCTGACGACTCTCTATCACGACATGTGAAACATTCTTATCCTTCTTAGTGAGTAGTATTGTATCCTCTATTTGTATGTAAAAAAATGAAAAAATTTATATGTATAAAATGAAAATATAATGTTATGGTCAACATAATTTTTAGATAATAAAGAAACATTTTTTTTTGTAACCCAAAAAACCTTAGAATTACTTTATATAATATGTTAGATCTAAAATGGCATTTTTTGTAATTTATATATGATTTCACACATGATGGTATGTTTCATGATTATTTACTCACATGATTGCTTTATGGTTTATCCATGGATAGTTTGATTATGATTTTATTTCACCTCACATGTACTTGTCATATTCCATTTAATGTGAATATAAAAGGATTATTTTTATTTGATAGTAAAATTATTCAGAAATGACATAAAATTCTACAAAATGAAGGACCTTATATTAACACCATATAATTAACAATATGGAAAGATCACATTGGCTAAAATACATCATTGTGGATGAGAGTGTGAACTCGATACGACAATGTTAAGGAATCATTTCTAGTTATTACCATCTTGATGACATATGCTACATCTCAAACTTTTCCCTTGTTCTTAAGGCTAGTTCAACATATTCCTCATTCCATTGGACTTCAGTGTCCCTCATTGATGAATCCTGTTGATGTTAGGTATCAATATAAAATAATCATTGGTCATTAGAAAATATCAAAACTCCCCAATATGTGTCCATAGTGTAGTAAAATAGTTAGAAATGACATCCAGTCAGTACATTGGATCATCATATAATCCCCATAATATGTTTATAGAGGCACATGATGTGATGACATTTGTGCATGGAATCCATAATTCATGTATGTTTATGCATTTCCATTTCCATGATTCTAGTAATATTGTATTTCTTTTACCACTTCTACTTGTGATGGGGTCCAAAAAATCATGATATTCAAATTGAGAGTCTTCTGGGAAGAAAAAGCACACTCGATAACCATAAGCTTCTTCAATGTTCTTTTCAATATCTTGTTGAAAGTGTATGTTGTACCTTATCCCCTATTTAATCCCGATCGAGGCTAGTTTATTTCTATCAATGATGTACTTCACACAAAGATAAAATTTCTCTTGAACTAGGGTTGTTTTAGGTAACATATGAAATCCATTGAATACACCATTGATTCACTCCACAATGTTTTTGTTCTTCTATTCGTACCTCTTCCCCTATCATTTTCCAATGTTCATTTGTCTTTTGGAATCAGAATCATTATACACTCCTTCATTAGCCTATAAAATTTCTAAGAATATTTCTTCAGACCTTCATTGATCTGGATCATATATTACACATAAGTGATCATATTTCACATAAATAAATTTATCATTACTTTGAAATAGTAAAAAATAATGAATACATTTCATACCAAGCCTCTTTATTTTCTTTTTTCATAGGTTTATTAAGGATTTTTTTTTGCATGTTGCTATCAATATGTCTGATGTAGTACCGATGATGTGCATTTGGTGGTCTCCATGTATCAGGATCCTCATTGATTGACTTATTGATTTATTAATTCTGATTATATATCAAACAAACTCCCCAAATGTGGGTGAAATGGTTTCTAATATATGCGAAAAGAAAACTACATGATTCATTGTTTCTTTCCAAACAATAGATAATTAAAATGGAAGAGGTGAATGGAATCCATATTGGGTTGCCACAATCACCAATAAACCCTTGTATTTTCCATATTGAAACATTTCATCAATCTATGTGAACTATTTTCTGAAATGAAATGTGGAAATATAGGGGAGAAATTACCATAAAAACATATGAAATTGAACACGAGATGTATCAAGTCAGTTATCTTGAGACACCTGTTCATTCATAAGATGATGGAATAAAACTTGGTCACTACGTCTCAGTATGGATAAAAATTTGGGAAACACAAGATATGAGTCATCCCAATCACCGTAGACCATCACAATTGCCTTATGTTTTTTCATCTATAACTTATTATAGGAAATATTATAAGCACAAAATTTTTGTATCCTCTATTGCACAAGGGCTATAGAAACATCTTGGGAGGTCCTAACCATCTCGATGATAATATATGACTAAAATTCAGAATCCAATGAAGTATGGTCTGGTGTTAGGTTTGGTTGAACTCAAGTATAAGATACCTCAATCTTTGAAATCATCCAAACTCCAAATGAAATGTTTGGAATTTCCCGCAAGTGGAATCTTCAATCATCCCCATATTTATCACACCATATGATGTATTTTTTATAACTTGATTCCTGAACTAAATATATGTCGTTCCTATCTATATGAAATCTTTCTAGTATTTTTTTAAATGCATCTTTACTTGAAAAATACCTTCCAACATAAATAGTATTGTATAGCTCACTAATCCTATCCAATACAACTCCAATAAATTCAATTGCAGGTGTGGGAAAATTATATTTGAATTTGGGGAAATGATCCACTGCTTCTAACCAAGATTCAAAGAGTGGTAGATGATTTTTTTGTGGTTTGAGGCTACTATACAACTATTGCATTTCTAGAAACATCCTTCCAAACTTTTGATGCTACCTTCTCATCAACACTATTTTCTATGTCTATTCCATCATTCAAAAAATCCTCATTGGAAGTCAGATTTGTACGTATATCTCAGAGATCATCTCATTTTTTCTCTTCCGCATCAATGGGAGGAACCTCAATTTTTTGGGACAGACCTTCTTCAACAACTCTTTTAAGTCTAAATCATTATACAATTGGACATTGTTATTTTAAAATAGATACCTCAACATATAACTCAATCATGGCCCCATCTAACTTCTAGGAAAATTAATTTATTTCGTGGACCCACCACTCATCATCCACCAATGGAAAAGTTAGATGCCATAGTGTAGCAAGGAATTAAAAAGTCCTAGAGATAATAGAATTGAACTCTTGATCAGGTCCCATATTTATGAAACCATGACTTTTGCCTTGATGTTCACTTATGGTTACACAATTATATATCCTAATCATTATTATTGTTTGTGTACAATAAGAATCTCCTTGCTCGGTTTGAATAACCTCCCCGTAGTAGTAGATAGAAGGAAAAATGACTCTCTATGTGAAAAAATTTATTTGATCAAGATTCCTATAGTATAAATAACATTGAAAATGAGTGTTGACCATATAATATTTATGATAATGAAATTTTAAAAATTCTTTTTATATCCTAAAATATGATACTAATGTTTTGTTATATAAATTTTTATTAGAAAATAAGTCACATAATGTTTTGAAAATTGAGGTTAAAAAAATAGAAACCATAAAATCAGTTTAATTATCCATGATAAAATAGAATTTATGATCATATAAATTGAAATGGAAAAGAAAAAACTCATTAAATAACGCATGATTTTTTTACAACAGATAAGAAATACCATGGAATTTTGTATCAAAACAGTGTTTTGATGAGATAAGTCTGACTTTGGAAGTGAAGTAAAATCCCTATTATTTTAAAGTGGTTTATTAATAACATATTCCAATGGGATGTACATAACTTTTGAATTTTAAAAACCATTTGGCCTTCTAATGGAATAATCACCACATGGAGAGGCCTAGAATTAGAAGGTCAAAGGATTTTGAAAATTCAAAAGTTAAGTGAATCCCGTTGGAAGATGATATTAATCTACCTCTTGAAGTGAGGAGGTGGGGTCCCTTTTACGGGGACTTAAGGTAAAGGTGGAAGGGGGTGCCCACTTTCACCTTTATGTTAGGAAAATGGTGTCCAATCCTTAACCACCTTTCTGTGTATTTTATGTTAAAGGAAGCTACGCTAACCATCCTTTTCCATTTCATCGATCCACATCGATGATAGGAAAAGGCAACACACCCACTGCCACCTTTCAATAAATCGGTATGAAAAAAGGGCCCCTCCCACCTTTTGGATACATAAATCAATTTTTTTGACCTAAAAATAATTTTTTTCTTCTACAAAAAATGTAGAAAAGAACTCCATGATGAATGAAGCATGAGAGGGAAGTGGGGTCAGTTATGTATGTGGTTTGGAAACCATTTGTCAACAGTATGTCACACATGGGTTAGAGAAATGTAACTGCTTCTAAAATAGGAAGGTTGCGTGTAGTTTTAGCTATGGTCAAGATGGTTGAGGATGAGATGACAAAACAACATACAAAACTCCCACTATGTTTTGGGTATGGTATGGTGGTGGTGAAATTTGAAAATAGTTTATCCTTATAATTATTTCAAACCCTTGAATTCACACGGGATGTATATTATCGCATGTGATAATGTATTCTAAATTCGAATTAGGGTTAAAATATTCAAATGGAGATCGAATGAGACTATCATGGAAGCTCAAAAAGTGATATTTTGAGGGTTATATCGACCCATGCTATGTATAAATACAAAGGTAGGGGCTTCTATGATGAGAATCAATCATGGAGGATCATCAAGAATGGATTGTTAAGACATGTTCACTAGAGATTCGATGTTTGGAGGATATTTGTTTGCATCATTCCAGTTAGGTTGTTTAGTTTTATTCTCTCTCATGGATAGTATGAGATAGTAATGTGTTTTGTGTTGGGTAATGTAATTCAAAGGGGATTGGGCTAATGATTGTTTTATTATTTTTAATTCATGTTTGATTTATTTTTATATGAACTTTTAATTCTTAATATGTCTACTTCTAAAGAAATGACACTACTAGATATTTGTGGTATTTGTGATGGTGCATTAGTGACAAAATCACATCGCAAATGGTCAGTTGCGACAAGATTATGTCGCTAATGCGTTGTTGCTATAACATGCATCACAAATAAAGGTATTTGTGATAGTTTTTCAAAAAAAATTAATATCGATAAGTAAGGCACCCGTCATAAATGCTGTTTGTCTTTATTTTAAAAAATTCAATTGCGACAGATTGTCACAATTAATAGTATTTGTGATAGATAGTTCATCCATCGTAAATACTGATATTTTTTGAATAAAATAAAAAAATAAAAATAAAAATAAATAAATAAAATTAAAAATAATTAAAAAACTAATTTTTTTTTGAAAAAACTAAATATAATTAATAATATTATAAAAAATAATAGAAATTAATAAAATTAAATATAAATAAAAATGTTACAACAATTATAAATAATTAAAAAAATAAAAAAATTTCCAAAATTAAAGAAATTAAAAAATTAAAAAAAATAAAAAATAAAAAATAAACAAAATCTAAATAATTACAGATTAATAATAAAATAAAATAATTTTAATTTAAAAAAAAATTAAAAAAATTAAAATTACTTAAAAAATATAAATGTAATACATCATTTCGAACATAATATTTTTTCATATCATATTATAAAACATTCCAAAAACTTACAAATCATCAATTGAGGTCAGGTGGATGATGACCAGTCAAAGGACATGGGGAGGAAACCCTTAATACCACAAATCAGTGCAAGGAAAGCACCTTCTTTTATCAGCACTAAACAAAAATCACTAATAAAAGAATCACCTTTATCATTGCTATCTAAATGCGTAGATAATGGTTATATTTATCAGTGCTATTATTAGCACTGAGAAAAGTTTTTTTTATAAAAAAAAATAATAATATATATGTATAATTAATATTCTTATATTAAAAAATAATTTTTATTTATATACATTATATAAAAAACACAGTTTTTATAACTAATATATATGTGATATATTAATATATATTTTTTAATAATTTATATATATATACAATGTTTAAAAAAAGTATTTATATGTTTATAAATAAAATTTTTTACATATTTAAATAATAATGAAATTATTATAAATTTTTCAAAATAATAAATATATTTATTATATTTATAATTATATAATTATAATTATAAATAAATAATTTTTAAATATTTATATTTATAATTATAATTAAAAATAAATAAATACATATTTATATTAACATTTGTCTCCAATAAATTGGGTTTATATATATATATATCATGAGATAATAATGATATTCATGGAAATGTTTATGCTCATATATTGATGCATGAGTATTGTAGGAAGGTTTAAGATCCGATCGTGCTTGGTCCTAAAAAGTTATTAAGAAAAATAAAGTGCAGACAAACAATAATATAATGAAAGTGGCACAGAATCCACCACCAGATGAAAAGTGGCACATAAATACCACCCCAGATATAGTCAGTGCAATATCCACAAAAAAAACATGACAACCAACCCATGGATACAACTAGAACATTGTGATCGGGCGCATAAAATAAAAATACTAAATGACCATTCGATCAACACGTGCCATGGCACCGAAGGTCTTTACACAAGTACCCAACACCAAATAACCTCTAGCCTGTGACAAACAGCACATCTCGAAGCCACCTCTCATGTCCCCATCTTCATCCCATCACCAACATCGCCAGCTAGAATGTCACTGAAAACACTGCCATTGGGGATCAAGCCACCTAGATCTAAGATCTCACTAACACACCTCTATCCCAGTATGACCCAGGTCATCCCCAGGTTGCCTCCTCACTGAGGCGTCTTCATCCAGATCCACAGGGAACCTTTCCCACTGACCGAATCCCATTCATAAACAAACCCACGGTGACCCCAGATCCATCGGTCTTCCAACTACCATTGGTGTTCCACTCCACCTACGAACACCCCACACCACTTGATTTCTTTTTTTTCCGCTTTAGTCACCACTGGAACATGTCTCACAACCATTGTCTCTAGCCAGATCAAGGGACCTGAGTTGTGATCTCCTCTCGTGCACACCAACACACAATGGTAGATGTCAAATCCACTAGAATCCCAACCCACCAGTAAGATCCCACCACCAGAATCCTAGCTGTAGAAGTTTCCCAAAGTTGATATCATATCCCTATGACATAACCATCAGTCCATCGCCCAAAAGCCTCTTTGAAACTGCCGTCACCCTAATTCATCTTCATCCTACCGAATTCCTGCATCCAAAAGCATGTCTATACCATCATGTTCCCCCATTAAACCAAAAGATATTGTAACCCAAGATACGAGCAGCGCACTCCATGATCAGCTATCAAAAGTATCTCTCCACCTTATCTAAGGATCCATCCCCCACTGTTATCTCCTCCATGAAAGCTTCATAGGCTACATGGAACCCTTCATCACCAAGATCACTCTTTAGATTCATATGTTGTCAGACTTCATGACTCGGAAACTGGTGATGCCCTCTAATGCAAGCAGTAAAAATATCATAATGACCAACAATTTCATCCCCCAACCCTCCATTTTGAAGAGGGGGAAACACAAGATTGTGAAATCCATGGCGTTCACTATGATCATAAGTATATTAGTGGCATGATTTTGGGATTATATATATGTTCCAAATGTTATATTACCAATTCTTATGATGACATATGTGTATGTTGTGTTTTCATGACTCATGAAATGTTCATTTATACAATGAAAGGGAAATCAATTTTTTTTAAATTTGTTTCTCCTATATGAAATCTAAATATGGTTGGTGACTCCTGAAAGAACATTTTGAATATTAGTAACAAGGAGATGACCACAATGGAGAAGAGCAACTCAGATGCGGAGGAGAATGAATCGAAAGGGACTTGGAAACATGTTATATCATGTAAGTGGGGTATACATCCTAAATGTCCTGGCAGAT
This sequence comes from Viscum album, assembly GCA_963277665.1. NCBI lineage: Eukaryota > Viridiplantae > Streptophyta > Magnoliopsida > Santalales > Viscaceae > Viscum > Viscum album. The sequence continues at coordinate 1,969,216,231 of OY728150.1, forward strand.
GACATGGAAGTGAGGATTGGGTTACTAAGGCATAAATACCATCAGAGTATCTTGATTCAGATGATACTGATATTGAAAGTCTACTCCATAAACAATAATGTATAACATAGCATTATTCATGGGGCCATTGTTGTAGATGAGGTCGAGGAATAGACTGGGACACCTTATGGGAAGAAGAACGCCTAAGTGGGATAAATATTAGGAAAAAAATGGACTTTAAGTGTCTTTTGATGAGTGTAGTGATGCTTTGTCTTACCGCATCTTTCCAATTATCTTTTTTCATGTTTTTATTTCAATTAGAAGGACATTGTCCCAACCTTTGCAAAAAAATGATGCTTTTATGTATGTGATGACTCATTGTTTATGATCTATAATTTTCATTATTATTATACCCATGAACTTATTTATGTTCTCATAAATAATTATAAAATTATAATAAATATATTTAAATAATAAATATATTTTTTATATTTATAATTATATAAAAATACTTTTAGATAAAGATATTTATATTTAAAAATACAAATAAATAAATATACGAATTTAAATAATTTTAAAATGATAATATATATATTTAAATAATAAATATAGTTTTTATATTTTATAATTATATATATATATTTATATATTGATAAAAATATATACAATTATATATATATATATATGGAAAATTAGAATAGGACATGATTTAAAATTATATAAATATATATATAATTATAAAAATTAATTTAGAATTATATAGAAATATTTTTATATATACGAGACATGTCTGAGTATAAGATGGTAAGACAACCCATTCAAATAAAATTTATTAGAAGAATATAAATAAAAAAAGAGGAGGATGTGGACAGAAAATAATTCCAACCCTCCTTCACGGGAAAAGTACTATGGATGAAGGGGATCAAGGTCATTACCATAATCATTCTGAGTTTCATCGACATCATCTATAGTTTCCCACTCAGACTATGAGTTTTCTAACTGGAGACCACAATGTATCTCCCCCTAATCTTTTCCCACTTTAGAGTGAACTAAATCTGAGTTTCCTTAGTAGAAGTCCTGGTAGACAATATCCGACTATACCCTCATGCAATAGCCTAATCATCTCATCCATTTCCCCATCCACAACCTTTTGGATGAATAACCCATCTCTAGGATTTATATTGTTTCTAAATCCCTTCCAATTTCTCCAAATGAGGCTTCTTCTTATCATTGATATTTATAACCATAGAAAATTCATCAACACTATTCAAATTTCCTTTTAAAGCATCATGAAGTAGATCAATATACTCTTACCGAGTCATCATATGTTGGGATTCAAACACTTCAAAGGTGTTTGAGGTAGGAAACTGCATGTCAGTCAAACAAAGCTTATAAAGAGATTTTGATTTATTATAAGAGACCCTTTGAAAGCCTTCACTATCCACAAGTTTCTACCAATTAGATAACTTCATATCAGTAGCTGCCCCATTACATCACATGGGAATCAAAATATAATATTTTTTTACCATTTATATTTCTTGATGATAGAATATGTTCCTTTAAAACATGTTCATTAACCATATCTTGAATTTTAGCATCATTGAAGTATTTATCAGATAAGGTATTCCCCACCATTCTCTCTTCCAAAAGAGTTTGATTTTGATCAACACAAGGTTTATCATTCCTTTGATTGGAATCTGAAACCTTTACTGCAACCTCAGACCAAAACTGATTGAGTATAGGGGTAGTAAAATCATGAGCAGTCAAATCGATATACTTCGAAATATTCCTCATATCCAAACTAATTGAAATTTCAAACTGTTTCTCCCAACGACGTGGAGAGGAATCCAACGTGGTCCTCCCTTACAGTATATCATCATCAGGCTTTAATTCAGTACCCTGGTCATGAGTAGGTTCCTTCATCGGGAGTGGATTCTTATTTCAGTGACTTGTATAATGCCCTATTGATGAATAGAAGGATAAAGATGCATTTCTTATGAATATTAAATGATTATGTCCAATTAACTTGAGATCTGAGCATAACTTCGAAAATTTTTCATAAAAAAAATTCAGTTAAAACACATCTGAGTTAGTGGAGAGAAAATATTTTATCTTCCATGGTGGAACCAAGATCAACCTCCAAAAAATTCAAGCATAGTTCCAAAACTGTGCGAGCTCAGTCACCTTGTCCAGTTTAATCGGTATTCCAATTACAAGAAAAATGTCAAACTGAATTTTTGGATGCCAATACAGCCAATTTAAGACAAATAATTTCACCCAAACATGAACGGATGAACTGCATACCTCTAGAAAGTTAATGTTCAAATCCCATTCAAGAATATGTAGGACGACATGATTGATAGAGATAGAACCAATCCCCCATGAACGCCTCTTAAAAGCATATGTTGGAAAGATATGTGAAAAAATACTTCTCTTAGTGAAATACATGTCCAATTGGAGAATCCCCAAATCACAAATAACCATGCTAAAAGGTCTTCCACTTTCTATAGCTTGGATCCCCTGGGAATAATTAATCTAATAACAATTGAGTGATTACCTAGATTTTTTCACTCTAAAACCGCATCAGCATCAACTTTGACATGTTCTACGCTCCCCTTTCAATGAATCGTTCCAACCATATAATCATTATAAAGATAGAATGAAGTGATGTTCGTGAAAATGGAAGCATCTGTCTTGGACACACCCCATTCAACTTTGTTTCCTTTTGATGAAGAAATGCCAAACCTGTGAGTCAAATAGCCTTTGATCTAGGAATCACCCAACTGAATAAGGATCAAATCGTATCTCTATCATCGAAGAACCCTAAACAAATCTATGAGAGAGACACTCTCACACTTCTCACATCCTCACTAATTATGAATATATATATATATTTATTTATTTATATTTACAATTATAAATAAAAATATATATTAAATGAAATATAAAATTAAAATAAATACATTTATTATAACATTATAAATATATATATATATATATAGATATTAATATGAATATATAATTATATTTATAACTATATCCAAATACTTTTAAATTTATTTATTTATAATTATAATTATATGAAAACATGTTGGGGACTATCCCATTTATTAAAAAAATAAATATAGAAATAAATTTTGAACTGGGTTAAGGGGGAACCCACCATAAGGTCAAAGGCCCAAAGGCACGCAACCATAAATTTTAGTGGACCAAGGGGACATTGAACAAAACCCATAACAAAAAAAAACTCATTAAAACATGTCTAAACTAGACAGAAAACCTATGCACCATTGAAACCTGACCAAGGCCCAACCCACCTCCAAAATCTTCATAGTAATGGAGATATTGGGAACCCTAATCTTTCGAAGACTCTGTCTCTATTGAAAAGACCCATCACCATCCGAAGCTTCAACAGATGCCCCTGAGGAGATTTTCTGCTCACTCTGAAGAAAACATGTGCTGAATCCACACCTATGATGGAGCCACACCATGGACGATGACATTTTTGCACACCTAGACAACCGTAAAGCACCACCAACTGCGCCTACGCATGCTACTGTCACCATGAGAAACTGGAATCCACCAACTATACTGTTTTCAATGCCAATCGAATCCGAAGAAGATTCTACAATGGTCAAACCCTGAGACCACTCCATTGACACCATAAGGAATCATATGTCACCGCCCACATGAGTCGAAGTGATGATGATGTCATCGATATAGATCTATACCATGGAGGGGAATATCCGCTGGGATATACCACTGAAATGGTGTTGGGTACAAGAAACAAACACCATGCGGGAAGCACCATGGCCAACATTAGGGAAGCATTATCACACAATCTACCTACAACAGAAAACTACATGCCCAAGGATATACACTACATGAAGACGGCCACCATAACCACTTCAGTGAGCAATGCTGCGAAGTATCCCATCATCGTCGGAAATCGCACTACCCCCCATAATTATAATTATAAATAAATATATATTTTTTATTATAATTATAAACAGATATATATTTTAATATAATTATAAATTTATAATAAATATTTTATTACATTTATAAATATATATATATATAATTATAGAAATATTATTATAATTATATAAAAATATTTATAAATATATATTTATAATTAAAAATATAAATAAATAATTATATATTTATACATCTTAAAATAATTTTATATATAAATAATTATCAAATTTATATTAATCAAATTTTGTAATTTTTTATTTATATACACTGATTAGAGAATTTATATATAATTAAAATAAAAATAATATATTATTAATGTGTTTAATTATTTATATAATATATAAATTAATATATTTAATTAGATATATACTTTTTAAATATATTGATTTATAATTATAATTATAAATAAATAAATAACTTTTTCAATAATTATAAAAATATCATAAATATATTTTTAAAAAATATATACATTATATTTATTAATTTATATATATAATTATATATAAGTAAATTTTAAATATAATTATTTATAATTATAATAATGGGTAAATAAATATGTATGTATAATTGTAATTAAAAATATATATTTAATATATATATATATATATATATGATATAAATAATTTATTATGATTAGGCCTTTTATCAACACTTTTTACCACTGATAAAGATACCACTTTATCAATGCTAGAATATTAGCGCTGATAAAGACACGTTTTATCAGCACTAACAAAACACTAATAATGGTTCGTTTTATCAGCGATTTCTATTTTACTGCTGACAAAACTGACGTTTTTCAGCACTTTTGGGAAAGTGATTTTAAAAGCCTTACGAGTTCATATAAACTGAACCCAAGCATAACATTTTCACTGCTCTCACCTCAATCATTCACTGAACAGGAGCAATACTATCGCTGCCGCTGCAGCCATCAGACCCTAATACTACCATTATTCTACATTCTTAATGAATCTATCTCTTCATATCTAAGATATGTGTGGATTTATTTTGTTAGTGCCTCTAAAAAAACTATTTATTTCAGTCGCACCTCACATTTACACATATTCACTTGTTCTCCACAAACCAAATGAATAGCATCCATCCTTGTTGTATCTATTTTGAGTAAGTGTTTCCTATGCTACTACTTCTACATTTATCACCTTCTTGGTTCCCTAGCTTCGGATCCAGTGGAAATTGTATTGGTTACAACACTGGTTTGGGGACAAATGTCTTCGAAAGTGGTGTGCGGGACAATCTCCACATCAGATCAAGTGTTTTTTATCTTAAAACTCATCCCACACATTTTTCAACCATGGCCTATGGAATATGAGGAGACACTTATCTTTGAAGATCCATGGAATAGTAAGTGTCCCTCCAACTGGATGGATCATACACACTCTACTCCTCCTCAAACTAATCATTCTGTAACATAGTCCCAAAATTTAGTGTTCTTGTTTTTTTCAATCGATCAAATCACGACTCCTTACAACTAATTAGAATAGGGAGACTAAATTTTATCCTAGTATTTGAAATAACAACTTAAGAGGTGCTTTTTTAAAATTTTGACATGTATTTCTTATCATGCAATTTTTTATGTGTTGTTTTTTTATTTCCATTTCTGGACATTTCCAATGATTCCATATATGTTATATATATGTAATTTATTTCATTTTTATGTATTCTAATATTTATTCATTTATTTTCTTATCATATTAGAGAATTTATCTCTATAATTGTTTTGATTTAAATAGACAGTTCATGTATGTAATGTATGGTGAATATGTAGCATGTGTGGAATTATGTAGACAGTTCATAAATTTATTCTAATTTGTGATGTAGGGGCACGATGGGTCTTAAAAAAGGGCTATGGAGGCTTTCATATTATGACTTTGTGTGTGTTTGAATCCAAAAACCAGTAGCTGTTGTGTGGGAGTGAGAACCAGTGGAAAATGAAATGGAGGCCGGTGTGATACCTCATGAATTTCATCCATTTCTGAACTTCAAGGGGCTTCTTATATCTATATTCCACTACTGTGGGTTTTGGCAGTGGGTCTGCACGGTTGAATACCTCCTCAGGTATATGATGGGAGTGAATGCTTGAAGGTAGAGGATGGTTATGAGGTAGACCTCATTAGAGGGGGATGGCTTCGAATAACAGTTGGATGCGGGTACGATGCAGTTGAAGAAAAATATATTTGAGTGACATTGACCATGAATGATGATTTCAGTCCATTAACATTTGGGAATAGAGGTCAGGAGGATTGGTTCATCAGAATGATTAGTTGTATGGGGGCTTATGTGCCATATTATAATTAATAAAAAAAGGGTATTGATGTATAGGTTATCCCTAGAGGTGGGGTATGACCTCCCACTCCAACCTTGTGTGTGCTGGTGCGTGTATGTTTCTGTGTAATTATACCCCAACTACCATATATATGTACTTTTATAGTTTTCTAGATTTATAAATTAATACACAATAATATTTTTATTCGTTTTAAATTATTATACTTTTATAATTCCATAAATATTACTTTTATATGTTATAATTTTATACTTTTATAAATTTTTGAAACTATATACTTCTATAAATTATGTATACTTTTATCACATATAAGTACTTTTATATTTTTTTATAAATTTATATACATTTATAAATTATGCATATTTCTTTAAAATATATAATCTTATATAAACTATATATAATTTTATACTTATATCAATGTATATAATTTAATATACTGATTTAAATATTAATAAATTTGTAATTAATAGTTTTATACCTATATAGTTTTTTCAAATTATCAATAGTTTAATACTTTTATACTTTCATAAAATTTATTTATATAAATTATACATTTACATTTTTATAATTTTGTAAAATGATGATTATTTTTTTAACAAATTGACTGAGATAATTAACAATTATTTTATTATATGCAATATTTTATATTTTAAATCATAACAGATAGAAGATGGATGTATGATTTTAATTGAGTGTTGAATGAGTTTCAAAATTAACATTGTTTTTTTTGGATTTCATGTCCAACAATGTATATAAGGGGGAACTAATTTGATTTATTTTTATAATTGCATTGGTAGGCCTTGGTTTAATCATAAAGGGTTCTATCTATATTTATAAGATTATATTAACCTTGAGAGACCTAATATATACACAAAATATCCCCTCCTATGTAATATATATTGATAATAACACCATGGAAAGGGAATGCCACTAACTCTCTCCAACCTATAGGATATCCATCACGACCTCACTCACGAAAAGGTGAATTAATGTTTAAACCCATTGCAATTATTAAACCTAATTTTCATCCAACATCATATGTATGGTTTAAATTAAGGTAGTCCTCCACAACTACAACTTCTCTCGGATTTGGTGTCAGCTTCTAAGGGGATGAGTCTCAGGAAAAAATACAATAATAACTATCATCCTCATTAGATTCATCTCCCGAATAGTTATAATTTAATTTTTTTTCCCGAGACTCATCCCCCATATCTTTTGAATTAATTTATTGGATAACACCCACTACTAGTGGAGTAATTCTTTTTTTATGTTCAATTATCCATTTTCTTCAAAGCAAGATGAAATTATTTGAAACATTCAAATAGTGGGTTACTGTTATTTAAAAGGACCCTTTTTGTGTATTTATTTGGTAAAATATTAATATTATCGAATCAAATAGATTTAATATGAATAGAGAATAGATGTATTCCAATCATATGACAAAATATTATGATGATGGGGTGAAAGAGTTCATGAACTTTGCAAAATGTCATGCATACGAACCTTCTCAAATATTTTGTCTTTGTTTATGCTGTTGTTATTCATGAATAATTTGTCCAGTGGTGTTGGAAGAACACTTGACCTTTCATAGAATAGGTAATAGTTATAAATTTAAGAATAAATACGGGGAAAAAATATTGTACCTATTGAATAAGATAACACTCTGATTTATGGATCATCTGATATGATTAAAAGCGAGTATAATGAAGAAGATCATATCAAGTATGTTATTACATGTGTGAATGATAATGAAGTTCATATTGGGAAAATGAAAATGAATGTTGATGATAAACTTTATGATTGTACAAAAATTTTTAAGAAGTTAAAGATTTGTAAAAATACGCCATTGTAATCTGGTTAAACAAAATATACAACATTTTCAGTCGTACTAAAGCTGTGTGTTTTTAAAATACGGAAATAGATAGAGCGATTCTAGTTTTACTGAACTACTTTCTTGCTTGACTGATATGCTCCCAGAAGATAATGAAATCCCTAGAAAAAAATATAATGCTAATCGAATGCTTCATTCGATGAGTATGATATATAAAATAATACATGTCTTTCTAAATGATTTTATATTGTTTTTCAATGATCAAAAATTACTTAAAGGATTCCCAAAGTTTTGTGATACTCGATACAAGAAAGTTGGATTAGGTGCTATGAAATTATTATGGTGCTTTCCAATAATTCCATGATTTAGGCGCCTATATAGAAGTGAGGTGACTGTAATACAATTGACATGGAATGTAGATACAATAAATAAATTTGGGAAACTTCATCACAAGGCTGACTCTCCGTAGAGTAAGAGAATTGATTATGAGTATCCTAAATTTTGTAATGAGCTGAGAAACCATCATCTTGCATTATATACTGATGGAGGGAATACCTTTGGTTTTCAAATAATCACTCACAATACATGGAATGTTATGTTGGTAAATTATAACTCACCACCATGGTTATGAATTAAATTAAAACATATTATGTTATCTATGCTTATATCAGGACCAAAACAACTGGGTAATCATATTGATGTTTATATGGCTCTATGATCGATGATTTTAAATTATTGTGGGATTCAATTGTTATGTTAAATAATACTTATAGAAATGAATATTTCACATTGAGAAAAATGTTGTACGGGATGATAAATGACATTCCTACTTATAGAAATTTTTTAGGATATATAATTAATGGAAATCAAGGATGTCCCATTTGTGAACAATGTGTATAGTCAATTAGGTTTAAACATTCATCAAAGACTTTTTTTCTAGGTAATCACATTTTTATACCCTGATGACATAAGTAATGATCTTATATGACATCACTCTATGGAATTTTAGAAGAACATACAACACCATCTCTAATAAAATGTGATAAACTTTTTGAGATAGTAAAAGAAATGCACCTAATTTTTTCATTTTTTTTAAAAACCATACAAAAACCGATTGGGAAAAGATATTAGTTTTTTTGAATTACCATACTAGAATTCTATGTACATGATTCATTTTCTTTATGTTATTAATATTGAAAAAAGTTATATTGAAGTTTCATTGATACATTACTAAATGCACCCGAATAAACAAATGTTGGAATTATGGTTAGGCTGGACATGATTGACATGAGAATACGAGAAGAGTTAGCACCATTAAAGGGTGAAAACCCAACTTTTCTTCTTCTAGATACTTACATCCTATCCATGCTGTAGTGATATCTTTTCTTAATCTTCTCATATGACGTAGGGGTTCAATAATGACATTCATCCAATATCAAGAATATCATGTCAATGAATGATTTAAAATTAAAGGGTCTTAAATCACATGACTATCATATTTTGAAGTAATATTTAATTAATGTTGCTTTATATTTCATTTTGTCCAAGAATTCACATTATACATTTTCCAAGCTATGTTTATTTTTCCAATCTGTATGTAACAAAGTTATATACCTCATGAAATTTCCAACTTTTGAAAATGAAATTTTCATCATATTATGTGAATTATAAATGTTCTTCTCTCTAGAATTATTTGTTATGATGGTTCACTTTGTGAGATAGGTTCGACTATGTTATCATATACATTATAGATCGATGTATACCATTGAATGGTATATGAATATTTTTAAAGGGTATGTAAAAACTACACATAAATCAAAGGGTTGTATTGTGGAGAGATATATTGTTGAGGAATCTATTGAATTATTTACCTACCACCTCTCCGGTGTGGAAATCATTGGTCTACCAAAATTACAACACACTATGCAGCTTAGAGGTGAAGTAATTTCTAGTAGAGATGTTTTCAAAATCAATATTGCAGATTGGGAGAAGTCCCACCTTTACATTTTGAATAATATTTTAGAGGTTTCCCCATATGTTCAAACCCATAATGAAAATCTTAGGCATTTGAATCCATAAAGGGTTGAAAGATGCAAATTAAATACACACAATTAACAGTGTATACGATGGTTTTGAGAACCTATTTCTTAGGATTCAGATGAAAATATTGATTAAAATTTAGAATGACTTCAATGGATTGTCAGGGGACCAAGTGTGTATGTATTGTCTTACAATGGTTTTGTAATAAATGGTTATATGTTTTATAAAAATTAACATGATGAAGCTAGTACCTTAAAAAATTGTGGAGTAACACTTGGGGATAAAGTAATGAATGTTTCTAGTAATAAAAACATAAATCCAATTTATGTGAATATGTCATACTTTGGAATCATAAAAAAATATGGGATTTTATTTATACAAAATTTCAATTTCCAATTTTTCAATGGAAGTGGGATGTTAATAGTAGTGCTATTAAAATAGATGAATTTGGATTATTGAAATTGGATTTTAGTATGAAAGGGTACAAATGAGAGCTGTTTATAATGGAATCATAGGTAGAACAAGTACTTTATGTTTTCGATCCCAAAAATTGAAAGTGGCCAATTTTTTTATTGACCAAAACCACTGAAGGTTCAAATGAAAATACAAATGAGGATGAACCTTTCATTTTGACATCACAATAATTTCATAGCGGTCCTAATGTAGATGGGTTTTTTATGTCATATGAAACCATGATGAAGGGATTTTGATACTCTATATATGGGTCAAATCCCTTCATCCTATAAAAAATAGAGTTCAATAATCAAGTTATATATTTTATATAATATAAATTGTGTCACCTCATGTTATTATATGTTCGATACTACATTTATGTAATATAAATTAAATGTTAAACCAATTTTTTTGATAATTAATTCTTCACATGACGATGCTCACAATATTGAGGAATAACAAGTTTATCAAGTTATTGTTGCTCCCAGTGTAGAGGAACAACAACCTTCAGTACATGATGATGCTACCAATAAATAGGAACAACATAATGATGATGTTGAATATTAGGAATTGGTAGATGATGAAGGAATGATGCTGTAGAGAAAATAGAAGCCTTGTATCATGATGGTGTTATAAAAATTTATTATGGAAAAAATAAAATGCATAAAATTCAAGGTTGGATCGAATGCACACAACTAGTCTATTAACCCCAACAAGGCCATGTTCAGTAGTCACATTGACCTCATCACTTGTTAGAACATGAATATTGATGTAGATTCGTGGAAGCATGTTATTCCCACACTGAAGACACTAATTTGAGAATAGATTAAGGTAACATGATGATATACTTTCTGTATTTTCCAAAACAAATGAGACGTTGACTAAATCTTCATCATCCTTTAAATAGTTAATTTATAGTAGACAAATATCATAAGAAATATGTAAAAATTATAATGATATATCATCATAAAATTTCTAGAGGGAAAAAAACCCTCACCCACCAATTATATTTTCCCACATGATAAGCCATGTAGCGTGTGATGCGTTTACTGAACGTCATGTAGATATATCTTTTTAGGTACATTTTGGATAGTAAAACATTTTTTTATAATACATTTATTCATTACATTGATTGAGAATTCTTTATTTATGAAAAATAAATGAGTTCTAAAAATATGTAATGGGAATAAAAACCAACGTACCCTGATCGAAAAACATGTATGGGGTATGATTCACATGAAAAAAATTATACATATTTTAAATCTACCACAACTAGAAAATGAGGCTACTACCACGGACCTATAACCACTGTTTTAAAACCATGGATGTAGGTGGATATAGCCACGGTTTTTGTGGCATATTGCAACGGTTTTAAAACCATGGCAATAAGCTAGTTATCGTGGCCTATGGCCATGGTTTTCAGAATCATGGAAATAGGCTGTGGCTATAGCCACGGTTATGTGGCCTATAGCCACGATTTTAGAACCATGGCTATAGGCCACTTTTTCAATGGCATATTGACACGATTTTTCAAAATCGTGGAAATAGGGTTCCTGCGCTTTGGTGAGAAAAAAAATTTCCCGCCAAAAAATTGGTGGGAAGACCTACCGCCACAGTTTTGAGGACATTCCCACGTTTTATATTAGTACATATATCATAATATATAAATATATACCCGTAATGCCGCTCGGTGTAGTGGTAAGTACTCTGGTTCGTAGAGAAAAGGTGTAGGGATCAAAACCTGCTGGTCACATTTTGTATTTAGGCTATTGCCATGGTTTACCAAGGCTATAGACATGGTTAAAACCGTGGAAATAGCTTCCTATATCCATGGTTTAAATTGTGACCATGGGTTAACTGCCACAATAGATGTTTTTAAGACCTATTGCCACTGTTTTCAAAACGGTGGCCATAGGCAGCTATTTCCACGTTGAAAACCGTGACAAAATACTGGGGCCTACTGCCACAATGACAGCGGCCACGGTTGTCCAAAACTGTGGCCGTAGCCTATGGGCACGGTTTTGGAGCCTATTTCCATGATTTTGAACTATGGCCATAGGACTTTTTTACAGTTGTGTACCACAATAAATTTATACAACATAATACAACAACATATTTATGTTCCTATGTTTATATGTAGATTGATGAATCCAAATACAAAGGCACTTCTATCCCACATCATGTCCTATAGAAAGAGGAACATGTAAATAAAGATATGATAGTAATAGATTAAAACACACATGAAGTGTGGGAAATATGTGTAAGTATGACAGAATAATTTTTTTTTAAAATATCTATTATATAACAATGATTACCTATTTTTCTATATTTTATATCTAACCTAGACACGATAATTATCAACAATTTTACTGAGTGAACACCAAAAATTGATGGCCTTAAAGTGGCCATAATAGTATGGCCACATAAGAGGCAAGCATTTGGGGGTGACCCCCAAACATATTTTGATAAAACAATACAATAGAAAGTTAAAGATAAATAAACTGAAGATATGAAAGAAATATTACCTTCCCTTGAATAAACATTTCATTGGGAGTCTATGTTTCTAGAAAATGTTATGTGGGGATGATAAGGGATGAAAAAACTAAACAACAACCATTTCTTAAAGATACATCTACCCCACCCCTACCAAATTTTATGCAATACATTTTCTCCAAAGAGATTTCTTAGATTGGGTAATCAATATTCTCATAATGGATATTGTGAAATGTCAATCAGGTGTATATTGATACCTCCTATACTGATATTATATAGGATCAAAATGACTCTGATTTACATCTATCAACTCCCAACCAACACCTTGTTGTGAGGGATACTATTTTCAATATCCAAGAATAAACTCTCTAAAACATACAACTTCTAACAGGTCATGAGAGAGTGGTGATTATTATAGTTAATGAGCCAAGCACCGAGATACATGTTCCACATAACGATGCAGATATTAATTCGGCCAAACAAGATGTTGAACATTAATAGCATTATTATTAGATCTTGTAAAAAAATATTTTGATAAGGAGGTACTCATTTACAATTTATTTTTCATTCTAAATCATTAACAATTATTGAAAAAAGGTCTAAATAGGTGAATGTTATTATAGACGAACAAAGGGAAGAGGATGAAATGAAAGGTAAATTTAAAACCATTTAATGGATCAACCAACTAATCGAAAATATATTCAGAAAGCACCTTTACCACTCCCATTAAGTATTTGAATTTACTAACATTGAATGTTCATGAAATACAATGTTACAATGTGGTAGTAAACACATAGGTGATTTTAAAGAAAAATTTATGGAGAGGTCATTATAGACTAAATAAATCTTGAAAATTTAAAAGAAATCCTCAATTATGAATGACTATAAGTCTCTATAGTAAATTTATACTTGAGGAGTGTTTTCATGATTTGTTTTTCTAATATTTGATATACTATATTAATTATGACTAAAGACATTGCATATTTTTTGTAGGCATACATATGAATACCAATTTAAGGGATTACCCCATGAACATAAATTTAGAAACACTAGTCCTCATATAACATCTATTGAACAAAAAAATTGAATAAAAAAATGGATGAATAAGTGGAAGAACATGAAAAATCATTTGAAAGAAAACATTCAGATAATAGAATGTTTTTAATACCAAAATTTTAGAAGTAAATCTCTAAAATTTAATCATGTCAAATATATTTTCACTTCATTCATTAATAATATCATTTTGTATTTTTAGGATACCGTATATGCTCATTGTGGTCAATTGGGATACTATAAATATTTATTTCATAGATTCCAAACATGGATACCCAACAAACCAACACCACGTGTCAACCATTATCAATTTGTAATAAACTACATCCATTTATTTTGATCTAAGCTTCATGTTATTTATTTTCTATTATGTTTTAATGAGAATTATGTTATGATTGGGTAGTGGTTAAATATCATGAAAATCATGGAATGAGGATTGTCTATATGCACAAGGAGCCTGAGAAGTTCTATAAGTGAAAATGTACCATAGTATATATATTAAATTTTCACTATGCAAACACATATAATAATAAATTATTCACTTCTCTATATGTTTCTATAGTATCCAAAACAAACAAATGTAAATTATTGTTGTTTTTTAAGATAGTAAATTGATGAGAGAGATCACATTCTATTAACAAACTAGAATCCCCGACGAGGTATTTTTGATGAAAATTACTATATAATTTAATTTATTTATTAATCCTTTTTGTATTTATATTTTTTTAGTACTGGTATAACTATAAAAACTATTATATTCACAAGAAGATATAGATTTCTTTAGAAATGAATAAGAAACATACCTGATGGAAGAATGTACACATGTATCATGAAGATGTGTCTTCGATATAAGTAATGTTTTGTTTCATATATATGTTTAATTTATTTATTCTTAATATTAATCACATAATAATTGTTTTCTTAAATTGTTGGTTTCTATTTTTCGAGTTGGGGTTGGTTTTTTGAGCTTCTCATGCTCATTAGATATTGGACTTGGAGGATAAAAATGAGATAACGATAATAAAGAAATGGGTCAATATTTTATAAAAGCAACATGAAATGGTAAATTACTACTACATATTTAATTAATTTTTTTAGCATTTTATCTGTTATTTGTATGTTAATTTCCTTATCATTTTTATCTAACAATTATTTATTTTTTTCATAGGTATTTTGTGAAGTCATATATTGCTTTCAACTATCAGCAACAAGCCACAAAAGAGATAAAATGTTATTTTCTTACAATGTTACAATGATTTCCATTTACTTTCAATTTTTAACTACCAACATGGACTATTGAGTCATTGTTCTTAGAGGAAAAAAAGATTCATGTGGTTGAAAACCAGAATAGTTGAGAAAGGTTTTTTAGATAAGAACACCGACTCAGGATGCAGGGTTGACAGTTTGAAAAATAGAGGCAAAAAAAGAATGATAACATTGGTAGTTAAGATTGATTTTATACTTTAGGATAGAAATATATAAGTAATTTTGTACCTATTGGAATCAACTATATCTCAATATGACACACGGTGTGAATGGTATGACTCCAGGTGCACCTTTTTATTTAAAATTTTGATTAATTTTAGTAAAAAATACATATAACATACTCCAAATCAAGAAAAAGCATTCACATTGTTTTTATACTTTAAAAACGTTATCCATATTTCATTTTCAGGTGTAGGAATAAACCTCACCTAAATCAAATAAACAGCGTGACTGGTATGAATCTAAGTCTTTTTATGGAAAATTCAAATTAATTTTATTAAAAATAACAAGTGGCATACTCAAAATCTATAAAACACATTTAGATTATTTTTATGCTTTAGTAAAATGATCCAGAAGTCATTTTTGATGTGTAGAAATCAACTGAACCTCAACCTGATGCATGATGTGACTATTATGACAAAAAGTGTGTCTTTTTATTTTAAATTGGCATTAATTTCATTAAAACAAAAATGATAAATACTTACAAATGATAAAAAACATTAAAACTATATTTATACATAATGAGAATGACACAGAACACATTTTTGATGTGAAAGAATCAACCACACATCAATTTGACCCACGGTGTGACTGGTATGACACAAATTATGTCATTTAATTTAAAATTAACAATAATTTTAGTAAAATAAAAAGTGACATAATGAAAACTCAGAAAAAATTTGGATTTTTTGATAGTTTAGGAAAATGATCCATAATTCATTTTAATGTGAAGGAATTACTTGTACCTCAATCCAGCACATGGTGCGACCATTATGACTCAAAGTGTCTGTTATCATTTTAAATTTTTTTTAGTTTAAAGCATGTTTTTCTCACTAAAAACCAAAGGAAAAAACTCTGATTTTCTTTATAATTTTAGAAAAGGATTCATAACTTAGTTATGACATATAAGAATTAACATCATGTCAAAATCACACATGATGTGGTTGACATGACTCAAAGTGTTTGTTTCTAGTTTCAAATGACATTTTTGTTAGAAGAAGAGCTGACATACTTCACACAATGAAAAAACTTTTGGGTTATTTTGAAAATTTAGAAAAAGGATTCATAATTCATTTTTGACATGTAGGAATAAACATCACCTCAATCCGGCAAAAAGTGTGACCAATATTACTCTAAGTGTGTATTTTTATTTAAAAGTGACATTAAATTGTTTTAAAAGAAATCATGATATACTAAAAAGTGATAAAATGAATTCTGATTATTTTGATACTTTAGAAATAATATCCATAAGTAAATATTTATGTGTATGAATCAACTTCACCCTAATCCAAAACATGGTGTGACTGGTATGACTCAAAATGTCTATTATTTGTTTAGAATTGTTATTTTTTTTTCAAAACATGTCAGCCACTAAAAAACAAGAAAACACACTCCAATCATCTTGATAATTTTGGATAATGATTCATAAGTCAGTTGTGACCTTTAGGAAGAAGTCTCACATTAAATCAACACATGATTCAACCAATATGACTCAAAGTTTGTGTTTCAAGTTTTAGATGATATTTTAATAAAAAACACATGTGAAATATTCAAAACCATTAAAACTTATATGGATTATTATGATAATTTATAAAAACAATCCATAATTTATTTTTTATGTGTAGGAATCATGCTCACCTCAATATAACACATGGTGTGGCTGGAATAATTCCAGGTGTGTCTATTTATTTAAAATTGATACTAATTTTAGTAAAAAGAACAAGTCACATACTGAAAACCATGAAAATGAATTCATATTTTTATATGTTATAAAAGTTATTCATATGTCATTTGTGACATGTATGAATCTACCATAACTCAATATGATGCATTGTGTGACTGATATAACTCCAAGTGTGTTTTTTTATTAATATTGACATTAATTTAAGTAAAAATGAATGAGTGTGTAGAGACCCGGTTTTTTCCCTGTAAGACATTGGAATATTTCTACATATAATTCTAGAGCTATGTGTGAAGACATCGTGCGATTTAGAGTCCTGATGTGCCCGAAATTAATTTTATAAAAATATTAAGTGTTTTTATACTATGCACATGGTGGGGTTGTGTTTTCTCTAAAACGGTAGCTCAGATCAGGAATCTGAGGGCATGGTTGCGTCCAGAGCATGTCGTTTACCCTAGGCGAGGTGTAAAGGGTGTGGGCGCAGGCCTGATGTGAGGGATGTCACCTAGAGGAAAAATAGTCATTTTGAAATAATGACTTAGTGATTTTTATCACTGGTGTTCTTTTAAAATAACTTTCGAATGAAGCCTTGGAATGGAAATACGAGACTTCTGTTTAGTTTGAAATGGGTCGTTTTTCCAAGGTGTGATATAACATAAGCGGGCGCAATGGTTTTGGAATCCGAGACTGTGGGTGGAATTTCAGCGAATTTTTATAAATTCTCTTGAGATGAGGGGATAACCCATTTTTCTTCTCTCTCCCTCCCTATCTATCTCTATCTATCTCTCGTTCTTCAGTATTCTTCGCCGTTCTTCACCGAATCAAGGAGAGATCTTCGCTGAAATCATTGTGGATTGAAGCGGGAGAATCGTGGACGCGTCACCAATAAGAAACGAGCGATTCGAGGTAGGATTTCTGGTCAATTTCCGCACCTTCTTCAATTTCTGGAGTTTTGTTTTTCAATTTCGTCATTTTAATTCTAAAATTATAGAATTAGGATGATGGCCAAATGAACACGGCCATCGTCCGAGCACCGTTCTTAATTGTTGTTCTTGGGTTTTCTTCGTCCAAATATTTGGATGCGCGAAATCTTGTCGGATCGATGCTCGGGGGTAGGCGCTGTGAAGGCCTCTCCCTGAGGGTTCCAAATCCTCATTCGAATTTGGAATCGGGCCACCGGAGCGGTGGCGGTGGCCATCGAAAGCCCCAAATCTGGCAAGGGCGGTGGTCAGTCGTCGGGGTGGTGCTGAGGGGTAACAGTGTTCGACCATTGTGCGGAGGCCGGGGTAGCTTCGGGAGGATCCGAGCAGTGTGGCCAGGGATTCGAAACGGGTTTCCGGTGTGGGGTGTTGCCGGCGTGGCTCAGGCTTCGGAGGTGCCGACATCGGGTGTCGCCGGTGCGGGTGGCGGAGCAGTAGGTGACTGCGGCTGCGACTACGGCGTAGCAGGAGGCCGGGGTAGTATGACGGTGATGAAGAAGGGGATGGTGCCGATGTCTAGATGGTCGTCGTGTTCGGAGGAGGCCCCTGAGGCACTGACCGCGGGGGAGGAAACCTTGGACATGGACCTGCGTTATGCGGGTCCTGCTGGCAACACGGACGAAGACGGGCCATTTGGACGGTCTTATTAAAGAAACCGACCAGAGGGAGGGGGTCCGGTGTGGCCGGAGCGGGCCGCGGCCAGCGGGCTGTGGGCCAGTTGTTCGGTCCGGGCTGGCCAGGGTGAACCGGCCCAGTGGGGCCCCTTTGTGTTCCAGGGGCTGTAACTTCTAAACGATGCATCCGTTTGACGCGCCATCTATAGCTGAAGGTCCGTCTCAGTGAGACGATCTTTTTGAAGTGTGTTTAGGGTTTCTTGAGTTCTACGTCTGGGGGCAGGTTACCCAAGATGCTTTAATTTAATAATAATAAATTACTGTTAAAGCTTGCGATGGACGTTATTCGCGAGTCGGAGGTTCATCTGACGCGCTGTTAGAGGCGATGTGGCCTTGGAGTTGAGCCGGTCCATTCAAAGTTGGTTCAGAACCCTTTCAGTATGGTTTTTTTTCTTGGTGGCATGAAACACTTGATGCGAATAATTATTTTATTATTTAATTAATTAATTATTCTTGCATCGGACCTAACTCCTATTCGGGATGTCTGATTGATGTACTGTCAGCGGCTACGTGACCCCAATCCTCGTGCGGACTTTTTGAGACACTTTCCAAAGAGTTCGGGTTGGAGACAAGGTGTGGGCCCCATAAGGCCTAGTTCACATGTTTTACGGTGAAACACACATTCTCACCCGACATCCATTTGGGGTGTTTGAGCACTCATTTCTGAGTGTTTTTCCTAGGGGATTGCAATGGCGTAATCCGCCAGCCGAAATTTCGGCCTGAGGTGTGGGCCCCACGAGGAGACGATTGGATGTATGCTGCATTTTTTGACTTATGCAACATAAGTCCATTCAGGGCAAATGAATATACTACGTCATGTGGTTATCTGCAAGGAACTCAATGGTATGATCTGCATGACGTGTTTCTGGGTCAAGGTGTGGGCCCCACAGGGCCCCATTTGCATATAACGTGGGGAGTTGTAGCTTTAGCATCTAGATTCCGTTTTAGCCGCCGTCAGCGGCGTTGTGACCCTGGAATCAAGGCGAGATTGACCGAGATGGTTTCAGGCGTTGAAGCCAGAGTTGAGGCATGGGCCCCACAGACCGTCTTTTAAGCTGTGAGCAGCGTTTCATGACATTTTCATCAGACGTCTATTTTGGGAGAATGAGTAGTCGTTTTGGCATGTTTTTTCAAGAGAATCTTGATGGTGCAGTTCGCCCGACCTATTTTGGGACCGAGGTGCGGGCCCCATGAGATTCCATATGGGCATACAGAGATGTTGAATAAGTTTTCCCTCTTGATCATGTTTCCAATGAGTAAATAGTATAACTCGTGTGTTTTTCCGTGAGGATTACAACGGCGTAATATATTTGGGAGAGAAGAGCCTCTTTCGAGATCTCATTAGAAGTGGAAACATGAATGGGCATTGGTTGGAGGTTCCTTTGATGCACTCCGAACCTACGCATGAGAGAGGTGTTAGTGACCACCAGTGATGGAACATGCATTGCAGACTTATCAGACCAGTTCCGGGTTTTGCCTCTAGTGGGGATGGACAGTGGGTTACCTGTTGACTTTAGGGATTACCCTTCAGTGGGGCTCGGTAGTGGTTTACCTTAAGACAACTTGTGGTTTACCCTTCAGCGGGGCTGGGCAGTGAGTTACCTAAGGACCTATTGTGGATTACCCTCCAGCGGGGCTGGGTAGTGGGTTACCTGATGAACTCTTGTGGTTTACCCTCCAACAGGGCTGGGCAGTGGGTTACCTAACGACCTCTTGTGGTTTACCCTCCAGCGGGGCTGGGAAGTGGGTTAACTGACGACTTTTTTCAGACTCGACCCTTTCTATGAGGCTAGTTGGTGACTTTTCTACATGATTACCGGAGCGGGACCCTTGGGTGTTTGGTTTAGCGATGATGATGCTTTGGCGTGCAGGACTATTGGTAATCCGTGATGGATATCCATATAAGTGTTTGAGACTCTTCTTGGGCTGATCTTGGAGATAGAGATCCCCTTAAACACTCATTTAGGTTTCTTGTGGAGCATATATATATACACCCTACTTTGATACTACTCCTTGGTTTTGTTTACTCTCATTCTAGGAGGGGCGAAGATGCGTGGGGTATGCCATGTTCTTTCTGTGTCTAGATCTTCTTGGTTGGACGAGCCTTCTTCCTCTCTCTTCTTGGGTTGAGCTGTACTCTCACTATTGTACTCTTACACTATTCTTGATCTGTCTACTACTCACCATTTTAGTATCTCCTTTGTTTCTCCCTCGAGCTTTCGGGGCATCCTACTGAGTATCTTTATACTCAACCCTGCTTGGGATTTGCCCGCACTTGGTGTGCCCTTGCAGATGATGGACATGTCGATCCAGACTACGGAGGATCGTAGGGGACACATGAGCTTGGGTTGCATTCAGTGGTCGTAGTAGTACTTTCAGGTGTGAGACTCACCAGTGGTATAATTTCTTTTTACCTGTTTTTGGGTTGTGGCACCTTTCTGGTTGGGCACGTGTTTTTCCCCTTTTACTGTTCAGTTTACTTGTCAATCTACTTTTCTGCACATTACATGTACTAGTTAGAGGTCGATGCATGTATGTTGGTTTCCCTTTTTTAGTAGTGTTGTATCTTAATTTCATTTCTCTTCACTTTTTCCTTGAGTTAGTTGCGTGTATGTGTACAGTTTCTTAGGAAAATGCATCCCCTAGTTTGTTGTGCCTTCGGAACTAGTCTCCATCCACTGGTCTATGAATTCGGGCTTGGGGTAGTTGTGGCTCGAGCCCCGGTACGGGTTAGGTCGTGAAAAAGTGGTATTATAGGTGGTTCGTTCCTTGGGGTGTCGTTCAGACATCCCTATAAACGAATTGGTTGAGTTTTGGGGAAATAGTGTCAACATGTTTCGAGAGCGGCTCTCAGGCCGGGGACTCTAGTGATAGTGTGGTGGCTGATATATCCATTCACGAGGACCCTAATAACCCACTTGTCAACTTTCCACACTGAGACACTTGATGCATGGAATTTGGTCCGTGCATCATATAGGAATGAGTCTTTGATTGTCCTTCTTGAGTCAACTCCCCATTGTTGTTCGTATATATATAGTCATTTGACCACATTAATCCTTGATCGGATTCAGGATATCTCCGCCATGGTAGCTATATAGGATGCTATCTTTGATTCGCGGTGATGACTCCATGAGCGACATGGCCTCAGTTGAAGATATATCATACAGTTAGCCTTTCTCCAGGAGGATAGGCAGTAGCACCTCCACCTATGGAGTAATAGATAGTACCAGTAGCGAGGGCCGATGACGAGCATAGGCTGGGCATGTTCGTGAGTTCTAGTGTGAGAGATCACTGAGGTTCCATGGTGGTCCATACCCGAAGATAGTGAAGAGTTGGCTAGAGTCGGTGGTTCGCCACTTCAGGCTTGTTCGGACACTGACAGGTTGATGGTGGCTTTGACAGCCGGTCTTTCAACCAAGCAGTTTGGCATTAGTAGATCCAGGGTTACTCAGATGCATGATGAGTCGGTACACTCGTGGGATAAATTCTAGAAGCTATTTCGTGAGGAGTACTACCTCTCTTACATATCATTTTTATGGGTTCAGGAGCTGCTGGAGCTTCAGTGAGGAGTGATAGCAGTGTATGAGTATGCGAATGGGTTCTTAGAACTCACTCGGTACTCTTTGGACATGGTCCATGAAGAAAAATTCCAAGCACAGAAATTTGAGTGAGGTCTATATAGAGGAGATTCGTGCCAGCGTAGTTCCCTTGTGATTCCTCACCCATCTCAGGGTGCTGGAGCAGGCACTGGTGACCGAGAAAGTTTTGTCAGAGGGATGTCAATTGGAAAGGCCTCGACCCTGGGGGTCTCCCCTTGATGTGACTATAGCACATGATCTGGGGAAGCATAGAGCACCGAGGCAGCCCAGGGAGGACTAATTCTATGTTGTGATGTGTGAGTTCATGTGGAGTGAGACTAATCGAACAAATGTGCTGATTTTTTCAGATAGTTGGTAGATGCACCGCCATGACATAGGCAGTGTCTTGATTCAAGAAATCCTAGGTGAGGAAAGGGTGGTCCCTAGGTAGGTGGTGTTGGTAGAAAAGAAGGAAGAATTGTGGTTGGAGGATGTCGTTTCTAGGTCCTTCCACCACCACTATTCAGCCCATGTCAGGATCAAGGAGCTGACAGATGGGGCCGCGGGCGGCTATGTGCTATGGATGTCTACAATCCTGCAACACATGAAATGATAAGGGGTACACTCTATGTCTTTTTTCTACTTTTCTTAGTAGAACTTTTCAGACACTACATGAGGTACGCTTTTTGTCTAACTCATTGTTCGAGGGGTTACCGAGGGTGACGATGGGCGTCTGTGTATCCTTGTGTTGGTGTTGTCCGATGTAGCTTTGAATGAATATTGAAGAGGGGATCTTCCCCCACTGAGATGCATTTTTGTGATGCGATCAAAACTGCGAGGGAATGTCAGTACCACCCAAAGAGGATAGTATTGAGGTGCGGTGGATGAGTCCCTCTGACAGGTGCATTCATAGTGGGGTTGTGCGGTGGAGTGTCAGGGCAGGTTCTAGATTTTCCAGTGTGGATTATCTACTTGTCCTCCCTTTACTTGACGTGCCACTAGTGGGTTTGGCAGAGTGCCTATTTCGGGGATTAATCTCCTTCTGAGATGGGCAAAGACACATGGGGTATGCCACGTGCTTTCCGTGTCTAGCCTCTGGCGGTTGGATGAGTTTTCTCACCTTCCAAGTTCATTGGTACCTTGTGTGCTCAACTTGAATCTTGATACCTTTATCAAGTACAAGCTGAGGTGATGGAAACCACATAAAAAGAACTACATGTTTCACTATGTGTTGCTGCTGGTGGTGTTCCTTGCCCTGAGAGTGTGGAGATGCTATCTTTTGGGAGAACTCTTTGTGGGTTGCTCAGACCACCAGTTTCTCTGGTGTGTCCTCACCCAAAGAGACTTGAATCTGAGGTGACGGTGCTGGTTGAAATTTTTGCAGGACTATGACTTCGAGGTAGTATATGTTCCAAAAATGGCATTTTTGTAACAGGTTACCTTAGCCATAAGTCCCAGACTCTTCAGGCACGGGAAGTTTCTTAGTAGTTAGCTTCCATACAGATGACCTTGGTGGAGCAGGAGGGTACGACTTCCCTGCAGTCGATGGTGTTGACTCTTTCACTCATTCAGCATGTGAGAGAGTCGCAACTAGGGGGGATGTCAATAGCGAGGTACTGCATGATCATATATCCACAGGGGACGCACCGGATGGGTATTCCGAAGGAGGGAATCACGATATCTTGTACCAGGAACAAACCGTGATTTTGGTCACGGCGTGAAAAGTAAAGGTTTGGTCAGGGAAGTCCCCCGAGTTTCTTTGGGCCGTGAAAGTGATTAATAGGTTTCCTACCACCTTGCCCTACACTCCCAACAGAAGGGGTGGGTGTAAAACAGCTTCGACATGTCACAACTAATGAGGTGCGTGCGTATTATCACGAATGCCCTCGAGAGTAGCGGACCTTATAAGTACGAACCATCCCTTTGGTTCACATGTTGTTCCAACATGGTGTTGTGAAAGTTTTCTTGGGAGTGGGAGATCTAGGTGTGAGCTCTATATCCTAAGTTGTTTTTCCGAGTTTACCTTTTCGGGGACAAAAATCTTCATGGAGGGAATGATGTAGAGACCTGGTTTTCTCCCTGTAAGACTTTGGAGTATTTCTACATATAATTTCAGAGCTAGGCGCGAAGATGACAAGTGATTCCAGGGCTCGGTGTGCCTGAAATTAATTTTATAAAAATATGAAGTGTTATTATACTATTTACATGGTGGGGTTGTGTTTTCTCCAAAATGGTATCTCAGATCAAGAATCCAAGGGCACAGTTGCGTCCGAAGAATGTCGTTTACCCTAGGCGGGGTGTGAAGGTTACGGGCGTGGGCCGGCTCTGAGAGGTGTCACCCATGAAAAAAAATCATCATTTTGAAATAATTACTTATTGATTTTTATCACCGGAATTCTTTTTGAATAACTTTCAAACAATGCCTCAGAATGGAAATCTGAGACATCCATTGAGTTATAAACAAGGCGTTTTTCCTAGGAACGATATAAAATAAGCGGGCACAAAAGTTTTGGAATCAGTGACTGTGGGTGGAATTTCAGCAATTTTTTATATATTCGCTTGAGATAAAGGGAGAACCCATTATTCTTCTCTCTCCCTATCTATATATATCTCTCTCTCTCTCTTTTTATTCGGAGTTCTTCAATGTTCTTCAATGAATCGAGGAGAGATCTTCACTGAAACCTTGGCGGATCAAAGCGGGAGCGTCGTGGACGCGTCGCCAAAGAAAAATGAGCGATTCGAGGCAAGATTTCGGATTAATTTCCACACCTTCATCAATTACTGGAATTTTTTTATTGTGTCGTTTTAATTCTATAATTCTAGAATTATGATGATGGCCAAACGAACACGGCCATCGTCCGAGACCCATTCTTAATTGTCGTTCTTGGGCATTCTTCGTCCAAATTTTCGGACGCGCCAAATCTTGTCGGATCACCGATCAGGGGAAGGCGCTACAAAGGCATTTCCTTGAGTGTTACTAATCCTCCATAGAATTTGGAATCGGGCCAACAGAGCAGTGATAGTGGCCGTTAGAATCCCCAACTCTGGCAAGGGTGGTGGCCGGAGGTCGGGGTGGTGCAGCGGGGTAAACGGCGTTCGTCCAGTGTGTGGCAGATGAGGTAGATCTAGGAGGAGCCGAGCAGTGTAGCCGTAGGTTCGGAATGGGTTTCTAGTGTGGGGTGTCACAGGCATGGCCAGGGTAGCTCCGAGAGGAGCCGAGGAGGTGCGGCCAGGGTTTCAGAGGTGTTGACGTTGGGTGTCGCCGATGTGGGTGGCAGATTAGATGGCGGTTGCGGCTACGGTTGTGGCGCAACAGGAGGCCGGGGTAGCATGGTGGTGTTGTGGAAGGTAGAGGTGCCAGCGTCTAGTGGGCCTTTGCGGTCGGAGGAGGCCCCTGAGGTGCTGACATAGGGGAGGAAATCGCGGACAAGGACACGTGGTACGCGGGTCCTGCTGGCGACGCGGACGAAGACCAGGCAATTGGCTGGTCTTCTTGAAGAACCGAAACCGAGGGAGGGTGTCTGGTGTGGCTGGAGCGGGCCATGGCTAGTGGGCCGGAGTGAGTCAGGCTGGACCCGTGGCTGGGCCACGGGCTGGTGGTTCGGTCCGGGCCGGCCGAGGTGAACCAGCCCGGTAGGGCCCCCTTGCATTCATGGGGATGTAACTTCTAAACAGTGCGTCCATTTGACGCACCGTATGTAGTTGCATGTCCGTGTCAGTGAGACGGACGCTTTGAAGTGTGTTTCGGGGTATTTGAGATCTGCGCCAGAGGGCGGGTGACCTGAGAGGCTTAAATTTAATAATAATACATTACTGTTAAAGCTTGCGACGGACGTGCTTCGCAAGCCGGATTCCTGTCTGACGTGCTGTCAGAGGCGCTGTGGCCCTGAAGTTGATCTGGTCCTTCCAAAGTTGGTTAGGAACCCTTACGGTTTCGTTTCATTGATCGGTGGCATGAAACGCTTGATGCAAATAATTAATTAATTAATTAGTTATTCTTGCGTCAGACCGAACTCCTGGTTGGGATGTCTGATTAATGCGCCGTCAACGACAGCGTGACCCCAATCCTCATGCAGACTTTTTGAGACTCTTTCAGAAGTGTTTTGGTTAGAGACAAGGTGAGGACCCCAAAGGTCATAGTTCGCACATTTTACGGTGAAACACCACTTTTTCACCCGAATTCCATTTGGGGTGTTTGAGGACTCGTTTTTGAGTGTTTTTCCGAGGGGATTGCAAAAAACGCAATCTACCCGCCTAAATTCAGGCCCGAGGTGTGGGTGCCACGAAGCGGTGTTCAGACGTATGATGTGTTTTTATGACTTAAGCTACATATGTACGTTTAGGGAAAATGAATAGCCTACACTGCATGGTTATCTGCAAGGAACGCAATGGTACGATCTACATGACGTGTTTCGAGGTCGAGGTGTGGGCCCCACATGGCCCTGTTTGCATTTAACATGGGGAGTTGCAGCTTCCGCATCTGGAGTCTGTTTTAGGCACCGTCAACGGCATTGTGACCCTGGCATCGAGGTGAAATTGACCGGGGTGGTTTTAGGCATTGAAGTCGGAGTTGAGTCGTGGGCCCCACGAGCCGTCTTTTAAGCTGTGAGCAGCATTTTGTGACTTTTTAATTAGACGTCTGTTCGGGGTGAATGATTAGTCATTTTGGTGTGTTTTTCCAGGAGCATAAACATGGCGCAATTCGCCCAACCTCTTTCGGGACCGAGTTGTGGGCCCCATAAGACGTCGTATGTGCATAAAGAGGTGTTGATTAACTTTTCCATCAAAAGCCCATTTCTAGCGAGTAAATAGTCTAACTCACGTGTTTTTTTCATGAGGATTACAATGGTGTAATCTTTTTGGGAGAGAGGATCCTCTTTCAAGATCTCATTAATTGTGGAAACATGAAATGGTGTTGGTTGGAGGTTCCTTTGACGCACTCCGAACCTACGCACGGTAGCGGTGTTAGTGACACCTAGTGATGGAATGGGAAGTGCGGAGTTATCGGACCAGTTACGAGCTTGCCCTCCAGTGGGGATGGGCAGTGGGTTACCCATTGACTTTAGGGTTTACCCTCTACCAGGGCTAGGAAGTGGGTTACCTGATGACCTCTTGTGGTTTACCATCCAGCGGGGCTGGGCAGTGGGTTACCTGACGACCTCTTGTGGTTTACCCTCCAGCGGGGCTGGGCAGTGGGTTACCTGACGACCTCTTGAGGTTTACCCTTCAGTGGGGCTAGGCAGTGTGTTACCTGACAACCTCTTGTGTTTTACCCTCCAGTGGGGCTGGGCAGTGGGTTTCCCATTGACTTATTTTAGACTCTGCCCTTTCTATGAGGCTAGTCGGTGAATTTTCTCTGTGATTATCGGAGCAGTACCCTTGGGTGTTCGATTTAGTGATGAGGCAACTTTGGCGTGTAGTACTGTTCGGCATCAGTGATGGATATCCTTAGAACTATTGGCGACTCTTCCTAGGATGAGCTTGGAGATAGAAATCCCCTTACACACTCGTTTTGATTTCTTGTGGAGAATATATATATATATATATACACCCTACTTTGTTTCCACTCCTTGGGTTCAGTTACTCTCTTTCTAGGAGGGGCAAAGACATGCGGGTTATGCCATGTGCTTTCTGTGTCATGCTCCTCTTGGTTGGACGAGCCTACTTCCTTTCTCTTGTCGGGTTGAGTTGCACACTCTCTATTACACTCTTACACTGTTCTTGATCTATTTACTGCTCACCGTTTTAGTATATCCTTTGTTGATCCCCTGAGATTTCAGGGCATCCTACCGAGTATCTTTATACTCACCCCTGCTTGGGCTTTGCCTACACTAGGTGTGCCTTTGCAGACGACAGACAGGTTGATCGAGACTAAAGAGGAGTGTAGAGGACACATGATCATGTGCTGCATTTAGTGGCCATAGTAGTACTTTTAGGTGTGAGACTCACCAGTGGTTTACTTTCATTTTACCTATTGCCAGGTTGTGGCACCTTTCTGGTTGGACGCGTGTTTTTTCCCTTTTACTGTTCAGTTTACTTGTCAGTCTACTTTTCAGCACTTCACTTGTACTGTTTAAAGGTCGATGCATGTATGTTGGTTTCCCTTTTGTAGTAGTGTTGTATCTTACATTCTTTTATCTGCACTTTTTCATTGATTTATCTGTGTGTGTGTGTGTGTGTGTAATGTTTCTTAGGAAAAGGCCTCCCATAGTTTGTTGTGCCTTCAGCGGTAGTCTTCAGCCCCTGAACTATGGAGGCGGGCTTGGGGTAGTTGTGGCTCGATCCCCGGTAGAGATCAGGTCATGATAGACTCACACACTGAAATCCAAGAAAAATATATTCAAATTATTTTGATAATTTATAATAATGACACATAAGTCATTTACGACATGTAGGAATCAACCGAACCTCAATCTGATGCATGGTGTGACTGATATAACTAAAAATTTCTATTGTCAGTTTAAAATTGATATTTTAGTTCAAAACAACCCACTCACTGAAAACAAACAAAACACTCTCCTATTGTATTGATAATTTATAATAATGATTCCTAAGTCCGTTGTGATGTGTAAGATGTTGTATCATATCAAACTGACACACAATGAGACCTATATGACTCAAGGTGCGTGTTTGGAGTTTCAAATGAAATTTCAATAAAAAAATATGTGAAATACTCAAAACCATGAAAACTCATCCAGATTGTTTTGATACTATAGGAAAATGATTCATGGGTCATTTTTAATGCATGGGAATCATCATCAACTCAATCCGACGTTTGGTGTGACAATTATAATTCCAAGTGTTTTTATTAATTTAAATTTGACAATGTCTTTTGTAAAAAAACAAGTGACATACTGAAAATCAATAAAACACATTTTGACTGTTTTGATACTTTATGAATATGATCCGTAAGTCATTTATGATGTTTAGGGATCAACTTCACTTTAATATGATGAATGGTGTTACCAGTATAACTCCAAGTGTGACTTTTTATTTAAAATTGAAATTAATTATATTAAAAACAGACATACTAAAAACTAAGAAAACATATTAGGATAATTTTTAATAATTTAGAAAAATTATTCAAAATTCATTTTTGATGTGTTGGAATCAACTTCACCTCAATCTGATCCACAATGTGACCGATATGACTCAATGTGTGTCTTTTTATTTAAAATTATGCTTAATTATAGTAAATATAACAAGTGACATACTAAAAACAGATAAAACACATTTAGATTATTTTGGAATGGTTAGAAAATGATCCATGAGACATTTTTGACATATAGGAATCAATATCACCTTAATATGATGTGCAATGTGACTGATATGATTCAAAGTTTTTGTTATCAGTTAAAAAATTGACATTTTAGTTCAAAAGGTTTGTCACTCACTAAAAACCAAGCAGACATGCTTAGATTTTCTTGATAATTTAGTATAGTGATTGATAAGTCATATGTTATGTGTAGGAAGTAGTATCTCATAAAACTGACACACAATGTGACCATTAGGACTCAAAGTGCGTGTTTCAAGTTAGAAATGACATTTTAGTAAAAGAACACAAGTCAAATACTAAAAAACAAGAAAACACATTCAGATTGTCCTGATACATTAAGACAATGATCCATATATAATTTGTGACATATTGGAAGCAGTCAAAGATCAATATGATGCTTGGTGTGACTGGTATAACTACAAGTGTTTAATTATTTAAATTTGACATTAATTTTAGTAAAAATAATAAGTGACATAATCAAAACCAAGAAAACACATTAGGATTGTTGTGATAATCTAGGAAAATTATCCATAACTCATTTTTGATGTGTAGGAATAAAACACGCCCCAATACAATGTACATTGTGACCAGAATAACTTCATGTGTGAAATTTTACTTAAAATTGATATTTTACTAATTTATTCTTTCATAGTAATGTTTAATTTATTTCTATATAGAAATACAAAAAACACAATTTTTTATTATATAAATGGATTCCTTTACTCGGGTTGAGGTGATTTGTTTTTCATCTGATAAAATGGGAGAACTTTCTTGAGAGGGGATCATGGGTGGCAAATATGATGAAAAGATAATGTTTATAAATGATTCTGGATAGTATTTGAAAATTTAATTGTAAAAAACATTTTTTGGAAGGTATATAGTAGTGATTTTTTATATTTAGGGTTTAAAATTTATTTTAATTAAATTATATATTTTTCTACACGTTACATGTGTTTGTTGTAGTGTACTATTATAAAAATAGAACATTGCAGTAGGTTGGGCCTTTATAATTTCTAAAATAGTGCTGATAAATGGTGGATATTATGAGTGATTTTTTCAGCGCTGCTAAAGGCCCCCCTTTATCAGTACTTTTTTAGAAAAGATAAAGGGGACACCCCCAACGGCATGGAGGAAACAATCATTTTTAGCACTGTTAGAAGCCTTTTTGCACACTGTCAAAGGGAATATCTGTAGTAGTGTCCATACTAATCCCAAACAAAAGGGGTCGCATATACTCTAACATCTTCTCATCTCTCTGATACTATTTCTCACACTCCTACTCCCTCTCTTTATGCATCCTCTATATCATCTCCTCTTGAGTTCCCAACCTCTTCTTATAATATATACCAGATGATAGCATTAATAAGGACTCTCCATGAACTCCCTTCAAGTTAATTGATGACATCACAAAAGTAATATAACAACTCATATGTGTGAGTTGAGAACAAATACCAATCACCCAACCATTCTCGACACCATGAAAAGTCACCCATATCCATCCCCCATCATTGAAACCCAAATCACTAGTGGCATATTTTTCTCTCTCATATTGACACTCCAATGAATGAGAATTCATAGCGTCATAAATTTCCATAAAATATAATTACTAATTATAATAAATATGTAATTATTATTCCTGAAATTTTAAATATATAACCAACCACAATATGGCATCATCGGTCGCCTATAACTTATCCTGTATGAGGATCAGTATAAATCGTATTATAAAAATTAAACTCTAAAATAGATGGGTTAGTAGTGGCCTATATAATATAAAAAAATATGTTATAGTAAAATTATATATACATTAATAAATAATATCACTTACCATATTCCATTTATGTATTCCAAAAGTACGACTTTCGACCCTAGGTGTGACCACTTTCCTCCCCTGAATTGGATGCCCAAATGTTGAAATCCTAAAAAAAGTATCTCATTGCCAATAGGATAACAATGTCACCCCCAGCTCCCGAATACCCAGAGCCGGTGCCGTATAGAGAATGATATTTGGTTCAAGCTCTATGAAACCAAATACTTCTGAAATGTTTCATATGCTAAAATATGTTACTTGAAATTTTTTAATAAATAACATAGTGTGAGCATACGAATGCCCAGTAATGTGGTTTAAAATAAACCAATATAACTTTTGAAATCTTTCTTTAAAACTTTCAATAAAATATTTCTATTAAAGAAAATCTATAACACGTTTAACATTTCATAAAAGTGCTAAAAAAAACATGCAAACAGAATTATAAGGATATTTGATTCAATTATAGGCATGCTCATTTAGAGTAATAAATAAAACAAATTATAAACTTGTATGACATAAGAACATGTAAGAACAAATTAAATAGCTAAGAGTAATGAATAATAAGAGTTGCGCTTAAAGGTAATAACTTCAACTGAATACTAATTCACTGCGTGCTTATGTCATGCCATAAGTATTTACTTTTCTGATGCTCATAAATACTGGATCTTAACCATGGGCATTCTACTAGTTGAATATCCATTTGGTTACTAATTATCATACACATAATTATGGAATATATAATGACAAACATTAATTTATGTTTCAAGACCTCGCGCCAGACCTAGGGGATAACTGTAACTGGACCCCAACCCGGAGAGCCTATGTAACTGAACTCTATGCCGGAGAGCCTCTGTAACTGGACTCCAACCTGAAGAGCCTCTGTAACTGGACTCCAACCCAAAGGGTTGGCTATAACCAGACCCCTACCAAGATGGATTACTTTTACTTGTACCCAACCTGAAACATACTAGTCCATTACATTCCTCATATGTTTAATAAGGTCATGTATCCAAAGTGTCCCAAACCACTTTGAATACATAATTCCATGTATTTTTTTTGGGGTGTCCCATACCACCCCAAATAATTAAATTATTAATAAATTATTATAAGTGATAAATAATAAATAGTTTGATTTATCACATAAATTAATAACATTACAACTACTTCCATAAACTTCCAATGCATTACATTGCATGTTTATAACTTTGGACAGGTATTATTCATGCTGAATTCATGCGCTGATAAATGGAAATGACATTGGAATAAATTATAATATGTCTGTTATTATTTGAATAATGATTTTCCCAGTTCCATTCATAAACTAGTAAAAATTCTTTGCGCATGTTATATTAATTTAAAACAAGCAAGTAATGGGGTTTTCTCATAAAATGATAGTTCCTTAATTTTCAAAATCCTCGATTCATGGAAATGAATATTTATAGTTTAAAAAAATACCAATTTAAATTAAGACAGATGTCATTTGTACAAAATCATGCACCGATAAATGTCCATACCCTATGTTGCATAACATATATTGTCAGCTGATTTGCAGTGCAACATTTATGCATATATTCATGTGAATTTAATTAAGCATACAAACAACATACTTTAACCACCGTATTTTGTTTTAGGCCAACCTATTTCAGATTATTGTTTAAAATTATAGGTGCATACATATAACCATATATATATATATAGAATATGTATACGTCACACCCTTACTTTATATATTCTGAAAACTAAAATCACACACACACACACACACATATATTAACATCTTATAAGAAATGTAATTTGGTTAATAACAACAACCCTTAGCATCATAAAAGTAATTCACATTTTAAGAAAATGAACTACCTTACCAGAACATGAAAATAGAGATTGTATAATGAAATAAAAAAATTTCCCTTGCATTTTAAAAACATCATTGCAAATCAACAGTTGATAGAATTAAAACTGGGTGGATTAAAATTTTATGGGTGTATGCATAATAAAAATACCAATCCATTTGAACCCGAAACTTTATTCGCACCCAAGTCTTTATTTAAATACTATAAAGCATCTTTAATAACATAAAATATATTGAATTATGTGTGTATGTCCGAATATACACTAAGTGTATAATAGAACAAAATTATAAATTAAAATAACCCTTAAATTATGTACAAATAAAATAATAAGTTATATATGTGTATATAATATATATGTATACACACACATAATACTACGGTAATTTGAGAAAATTACTCCCTCACAAACCATAAGATTTAGAGATAAATACTTAAAATTTAAAACCATTATCATTTTAAAATTCTAGGTTATGAAGATAGATAAAATTTATTATATATATATAGACATGTATAATACTTTATAACAACATGGTTTAAGAGAAACAATTAAAACCCTTTCAACACATATATTTGAAAATCATAACCCAGTTCAGAAAATAACATGTTATAATAAAATATATAGTTTCAAATAAACATTTACACACCAGTATATATGTGTATACCTTAGGGAAAAAATAGACAACAAAATTGGAAAAATTAATTAAACACTTACAAAATATAAATTTAATGAAAATATTAAAACATAACCCTTACATCCATTATATCACCTGGACCCGAAAACCCGAAGACCTTGGTTCAACACAGAAGAACTTTTAAACTACCTCAAAGTTATAAACATAAAATTAGGAGCATATATAAGTATATACTCTCAAAGAAACACAACAAGTAAAATTCACAACCCATACACAAATAACCCACAACTTGAAAATAATTAACTTCTTGAAACAAATTACTGACTGAGTTAAAAATAAATAGAAATCCTTTAAAAATTATAATTTTCCCCTTAAAAAAATAAGTTAATAAAATAAATAAACATTCGGGACAGAGTATAATGAACCCTTACTTCAAAATCAAAACAATAATGCAAACTCCGACGTGAATGCACGAGAACAGCAATCAGGAAACAACACAGGGTTAAAACACAGGTGCAGAGGTGTGTATAAAGAAGGGAAGAGTTCAAATATGTATTGTGATGGAGAAGAAAAAGGATAATGTAATTTAAATATCTCCAAAATTCTTAATTGATAGATCTTGTTCTACAAGATGTGAATAATGTTGTGAATATTACTGATAGAAAATATATTTTATTTTTCTTACATAGTATCGTTTGGATAAGAAATCAACACAAAAAATTGGACATAAATAATATAAAATTTTTATAACAGTGTCAAACTATGAAATATCCAAAACAAAAACAATTGATAGACAATTTAATAATCAAAGACAGATTTAATCCAATGGAGGAATAATTTGACCAAAGCAGAACAAACAAGATTGTTTATCGAAGGAAAACTGAAACACCTAAAAAAGAGAAATAGGAATCCTAACTAATAGATTGAAGAATAAACAAAACATCCAAAACCAAAATTGGACAGCAATATCCTACTGTGGACGAAGAAAAACACAACCTTGATCTAGTTCAGCATTAGGACCAGAATCCATAGCAAGGCCATGCCTCCCGCCGTTTGAACCCAATTCAGTCCCGACCTCCTGCTTGATGACTATGACATACCGCCGAGTGCGACATCGGCTGTTGCACGACTGTCGGAGAACCTCATCCTCTCTGGTCCTAGGCGAGGCACCCCTATCTGATCGATTTCACCGGTTCCAGACATTACTCGACACTCCCTCTCCTCCTCATCGCGGCATGACAAACCCTCAGACGCGGACTCCCCCCTAAAACCCTATTATGGGATTCCCATTTTTTCCTTTCTTTTGTCCAATTTATTCATCTATTACTATTATAATCTTGATGTTATTATATTTTTATACCATTATAATTATCTACTTTTATCATATATTATACTATTAAAAGTCAAAAGTTCAACAAAATTAATAATATATTAAACTTATTCTATCAAAACTTTTAAAAGTAAAAGTTATTATTAAATTCATTTATAAAACATATATTTGTACATTTTTTATCATATACTTATAATTTTATAAATTTAGTTGATAATTGGGAAAGTGTTATAATAATAATTATTATCATAATTTGTAATTTTGAAACCTTAGAAAAAAATGTTATTATTACACACATATATATATTATTCAAGAAAACAATAATTTTTATTAAAAGACCGTTTATATATGTGCACTTTTAAAAATTATATTAAAATGGTTATACATTTATAATTTTATTAAAGAAAATTAAAAATATTAATAATGTTATGAAACTTTAATAAAAAATTTATAATCTAATAATTATGTATAGATCCCATATAATTATTCAAATATTAAATTAAATAATTGTCTTAAAATATAGAGTACATATATACATATCATATTTTTGAAAATATATAAAACCATATAATAGATTAAGTGATTGTTCATATAATAAAAACAGTTCACTTTTACAAAATAATGGCGTTAAAATATTTTAAATAAATAATTCTCAATGTCATATATAAAATTATAGTATTAGTTTTATATAATTATAATTCAAATCTTGTTTACATGTTCTTATATATATATATATACCATATTTGTAAAACAAGAAACAAATTAGTTGTATTCAAATTTTAGTATAATTATTATTAATATATTCCATTAATTATTAATTCAGAAAGAATAAAATAGTTATTTTAAACTATACGTCTAAATCAAAAAATATAAATTTTTTATTTTTATTTTACAAGAAACTGTCTTTAAATTATAACTATATCCATTTTATAAAACACTAATGATCACTCAACTAAAACCCCAATGGTTACTTCATTTTGAACACCGACGACTATAAAATGGTCTCATGTCTTTCTAACGGTCAGGAAAACCTTTATAAATACATGTTTATGTTATCTCATATCTAGTTTGGTTCGGTTTACCAGGATTGTTCTCTACATTCCTTTTATGCTTAGTACTTTTGAAATTCTCATATCAATCACATTATTAATTATGGTGGGTCTAAGAAAAGAGGGTTACCTGCCCGGCCTCTTCGTGGTGTTAGCAGGTCTCCCAATGGTGCTTCTCGGATTTTCTATTAGTTTCGTAGGCTAACTATGGTTTTCTGCCCTTTTAAGATGTAAACATTTCAATGGTTTATTAATAATATGTGTCTTATTTTATTTCGAGGACCATTGTTTGATTGAATAAATAATAAAAAGTTATTATTATACATTGAAAAGGTTAGTGGTGTCTCAAAATTCCCCCATCAAAAGAATTGCATCCTCTCAATTGAAGAATATTTTTAAACGAACCACTGAAACATCAGAAAAACATCACTCCTTAGGTACCCTTTACCGAGAACACCACTGATGACCTTGGGTGGATTCCTAATGTAGTATTCAGCTACTCAATTTCTTTGGCCCGGACACACTGTGAATAGCTAGGGCTGAACATGTGCCTAAAGCATTGAGCCTTCCATAAAGAGGCACGAGAATTGTGGAGGTCAGAAATTTCAGAGTGGACTAAATCCCTATAAGTCCCACGAACCACATCATTCTTGAAAATATTGATGTCGTAGAGTTCTACGCACATACTAAAACTTAGGACCAGGAATAGGTAGGCCTCTCTATGGTCACCATCCGAAGCATCTTCTAGAAATTTACCTATAGCTTGGTAGTTATCAGTCAAAGTGAAACATAGAAAAAGAGCTTCATGAAACGTTCCCCTCTGCCTATAAGTTGAAAATTGTGAAATTGCAATACGTTAATAGTACAGTTTACTTCCTTGGTAATGATAGAGGATGTTAGGGAGGTTTGACACCCGATGGAGTTGTTTACAAGACAATCGTAGGTTTTCCAAAGTCTTGTAGTCCCCTGAACATGACTTTACCACTATAGTTCCTACTATCTACATTGGGAGAGACAGAAGGTGAGATGCATCTGCCATCTGCAAATTTAAGGAAACTAATACTTAGTAACACATAACCATGTTTTCAATGTTTTTCTAATCTTATGGGTTGTCTTCGAAGAGACATAAAACTAGTATTTTTGTTAAGAAAACATCTTACTTAGTAATACTTTAATAAATTTATCTTTGTTCAGTTCTGGTTCTCCAGAGTTATCTGAATTGAATCCTCTGATACCAACTATCATGCCCCAGCTCCCAAATAACTGGAGACAGTTCCATACAGAGGATTGAATTCCGTTCAGGCTCTTAGAAACCTGCTACTTCTGAAATATTTCATCTTCTAAATGATGTTACCTGAAATTTTTTAATAAAAAACGCAGGGTGAGCATATGAATGCCCAGTAAGGGGTTTTAAAATAAACCAATATAACTTTTGAAATCATTCTTTAAAACTTTCCATAAAAACTTTCTCTTAAAGAATAGATATAACACATTTAACATATCATAAAAGTGCAAAAAAACTTGATAACATAATTATAAGGATACATGATTGAATTATAGGCATGATCATTTAGAGTAATAATTAAAAGTTGTTCTAAACATGTATGACATAAGAACATGTAATCCCAAATTAAATAGATAAGAGTAATGAATAATCAGAGTTGTGATTAAAGGTAATAACTTCAACTGAATACTAATTCACTGAGTGCATATGTCATTCCATAAGTGTTCACTTTTCTGATACTCATAAATACTGGCTCTAAACCATTGGTATTCTACTAGTCGAATATCCATTTGGTTATTAATTATCATACACATAATGATGGAATATATAATATCAGACATTAATTTATGTTTTAAGGCCTCGTGCTAAGACCTATGGGATAACAATAACTGGAACCCAACCCGGAGAGCCTCTGTAACCGGACTCCATCCCGGAGAGCCTCTGTAACCGGATTCCAACCCAGAGAGCCTCTATAAAAAGACTCCAACCCAGAGGGTCTACTTTAACCGAACCCCAACCCGGAGGGCTTACTTTTACAGGTCCCCAACCCGGAACATACTAGTCCAATACATTCCTCATCTGTTTAATAGGGCCTTGTATCCAAAGTGTCCCATACCACTTTGAATATATAATTACTTGTATTTTATTTGGGGTGTCCCATACCACACAAAATAATTCAATTCTTAATTGATTATTATAAGTGATAAAAAATAAATAGTTTGATTTAACACATAAATTAATAACTTTACAACTGTTTCTATACACTTCTAATGTATTACATTGCATGTTTATATCTTCAGATAGGTATTATTCATGCTCAATTCATGCGCTGATAAATGGAAATGAAGTTGGACTAAATTATAATATGTCCGTTATTATTTAAATAATGATTTTCCCAACGACATTCATAAAATATTAAACATTCTTTGCATATGTGAATTTAATTTAAAACATGCAAGTAATGGGTTTACAACATAAAATGATAGTTCCTTAATTTTCAAAATCCTTGATTCATGGAAATAAATATTTATTGTTAAAAAAGACCTATTTAAATTAAGACAGATGTCATATGTACACAAGCATGCGTCGATAAATGGTCATGTCATAATAAATGGTCATACCCTATGTTTCATAGCATATATGCTCAACTGATTTGTAGTGAAACATTTATGCATATATTCATGTGAATTTAATTAGGCATATCAACAACATACTATAACCCTTGAAGTTTGTTTTAGGACAACCTATTTCGGATTATTGTTCAAACTTATAGGTGCATACATATAACCACACACACACACATATATACATAGAATATGTATATGTGGCACCCTTACTTTTTATATTTTTAAAACTAAAATTACATATACATATACATATATATGTGTGTATATTAACATCTTACAAGAAATGTAATTTTTTTAATAATAACAATCCTTAGCATCATAAAAGTAATACACATTTTATGAAAATGAACTACCTTACCAGAACCAAAAAATAGAGATTGTATAAAGTAATAAATATATTTCTCTTCTGTTTTAAAAACATCATTGAAAATCAACACTTGATAGAATTGAAACCGGGTGGATTAAAACTATATGGGTGTATGCGTAATAGATATACCAATCCATTGGAACCCAAAACTTTATTCTCATGCAAGTCATTATTTAATGATTGTAAATCATCTTTAATAACATAAAATAGATTAAATTATGTGTGTATGTCCGAATATACACTAAGTGTATAATAGAAAATAATTATATATTAAAATAACCCTTAACCTATGTACACCTAAAATAATAAGTTATATATGTGTGTGTGTATATATATATATGTATATACACACATATAACTACCGTAATTTGATCAAATTACACCCTTAAAAACCATAAGATTTAGAGATAAATACTTAAAATTTAAAACCATTATCATTTTAAAAATTCCAAGTTATATAGATAGACATGGTTTCTTATATATATATATATAGATAATTATAATACTTTATAACAACTTGGTTTAAGAGAAGGAATTAAAATCGTTTCAACACAAAGATTTTAAAATCATAACTCAGTTAGGAAAATAACATGTTATAATGAAATATAAAAATTCATATAAACATTTACACACTAGTATATATGTGTATACCTTTGTAAAAAAAATAGACAAAAAAATCGACCAAATTAATTAAACCCTTACAAAATATACATTTAATGAAAAATATTAAAACATTACCCTTACATCCATTATATCACCTGAACCCGAAAACCCAAAGGCCCAGGTTCAGCACAGAAGAACTTTTAAACAAACAAAAAGTTATAAACATACCATTAATAGAATATATAAGTATATACTCTCAAAGAAACACGAAAAGGAAAATTTATAACCCTTACACAATTAACCAATAGCTTGAAAATAATTAACTTCTTGAAATAAAATAATGGAAAAATTCCAAATAAATAGAACTCCTTTGAAAATTCTAATTTTACCCTTACAAACATAATGAAATAAAATAAATAAACATTTGGGAAAAAGTATAATGAACCCTTACCTCAAAATCAAACCAATAATGCAAACTCCAACGTTAAAGCGAGAGAACATTGATCAGGAATCAACACTGTGTTAAAACACAAGTATAGAGGTGTGTAGAAAGAAGGGCAGAGTTCAAATATATATTTTGATGGAGAAGTGAAAGGAGACTATAATTTAAATATCTCCAAAATTATTAATTGATAGAGCTTGTTGTGAAAGCTGTGAATAATGAGGCAAATAATACTGATAGAATACATATTTTATATTTCTTACATAGGATTGTCTGGATAAGAAATCAACACAAAAAACAGGACATAAATTATATAGAATTTATATAACATTATCAACCCATGAAATATCCAAAAAAGCAATTGATATCCAATTTAATAATAAAAGATATATTTAATCAAATGGAGGAATAATTTGACCAAATCAAAATGGACAAGATTGTTTATCAAAGGAAAACCAGAACACCTAAAAGGAGAAACAAGAAACCTAACTAGCAGGTTGAAGAATAAAATAAACATCTGAATCCAAAATCGGATAGCAATATCCTACCATTGATGAAGAAGAAACACAACCTAGATCCGGTTCTACATTAGGACTGGACTCCACGGCAAGACCGCACCTCCCGCCGTTTGAACTCGATTTAGTCCCGGCCTCCTACTCGACGACCCTGACAGACCTCCGAGCGGGACACTGGCTGTTGCATGGCCTTCCAAGAACTATAGCCTCTCTAGTCCTAGGTGATGCACCCTGACTTGCTCGAGATCCCCGGTGTTGGACGTCACTCGACACTCCCTCTTCTCCTCATTGCGGCACGACAAACCCTCGGACAGGAACTCCCCCCAAACCCCTACTATGAGATTACCCTTTTTTCCTATCTTTTGTACGATTTCTTCATCTATTACTATTATAATCTTGATACTATTATGTTTTTATACCCTTATCATTATCAACTTTTATCAGATATTATACTATTAAAAGTCAAAATTTAATCAAAATTAATAATATATTAAACTTATTCTATAAATACTTTTAAAAGTAAAAGTTATTATTAAATTCATTTATAAAACGTATAACTGTACATTTCTTATCATATAATTATAATTTTTTAAATTTAATTGATAATTGGGAATGTGTTATAATAATAATAATTATTATAATTTGTAATTTTGAAACCTTAGAAAAAAATGCTAATATTACACACATATATATATGATTCAAGATAACAATAATTTTTATTAAAAGACTATTTATATATGTGCACTTTTAAACATTCTATTAAAATGGTTATACATTTATAATTTTATTAAACAAATTTCATAATATTAATAATGTGATGAAACATTAATAAAAAATTTATGATCTAATAATTATGTATAAATCCCATATAATTATTCTCATATTAAATTAAATAAATGTCTTTAAATATAGTGTAAATATATACATATCATATTTTAGAAAATATATAAAACCATATAATAGATTAAGTGATTGTTTGTATAATTAAAACAGTTCACTTTTACAAAAAAATGTCATTAAAATATTTAAAGAAATAATTCTCAATGTCATATATAAAATTATAATATTAGTTTTATATAATTATAATTAAAATCTTGTTTACATATGATTATATATATACATATCATATTTAAAAAACACAAAACAAATTATTTGTATTAAAATT
Source organism: Viscum album (assembly GCA_963277665.1). Taxonomy (NCBI): domain Eukaryota; kingdom Viridiplantae; phylum Streptophyta; class Magnoliopsida; order Santalales; family Viscaceae; genus Viscum; species Viscum album. Next base: position 1,969,258,428 of record OY728150.1, read on the forward strand.
TTAGTATAATTATTATTAAAATATTCCATTGATTAATAATTCAGACAGAATAAAATAGTTATTTTAAACAGTACGTCTAAATTAAACAATATAATTTTTCTATTTTTATTCTACAAGAAACTGTCTTTAAATTTAACTATATCCATTTAATAAAACACAAATGATCAATTGACTAAAACTGCAATTCTTACTTAATTTTGAACTCCAATGGATATAAAATGGTCACAAGTATTTCTAGATGTCAAGAAAACCCTTATAAATACATGTTTTTGGTATCTCATATCTAGGTTGGTTTGGTTTACCAGGATGGTTCTCCACATTCCTTTTATGCTTAGTACTTGTTCAATTATCATGTCGATCACATTTTTCATTATTGTTGGTTAAATCGACGAGGGCTACCTGCTCGGCCTCTTCGTGGTGTTAGCAGGTCTCCCAATGGAGAATCTCGGATTGGATATTATTTTTTAGGCTAACTATGATTTTCTATCCTTTTAATATGTAAACATTTCAGTGGTTTATGAATAATATGTGTCTTGTTTTATTTCAAGAACCATTGTTTGAATGACTAAATAATAAGAAGTTATTATTACTCATTGAAAAGGTTTGGGGTGTCACAAACAATCCATCCCATAACTGAGCTCAGATATAGTCAGGGTGATAAGAGTCGTAAGAATATTCAAAAATAGTAGCAGAAGTTTTATCTATAGCTCGCTTTATGAGTTTTTGTAGAAGCTGAGGAAAGTTATCACATATAAAAATCAATCATGCCTCTCAGATAGGATATCTTAGGCAATCATGAATTGGAGAAAATAAAATTTTCAAGACAATTAACAAAATATGTATGTAATTAAATAAATTTTAAAAATTATACATTACTTAATAACGTACAATCCAGTGGCCTAACATATGGTGATTAATGATGATGGGAATTAGGTCCCATGACACCCTTGGTTTACAAAAATAATTTCCTAGAATCACACAAGACTTTTCTAAATCTGAATAAGAAAAACAGTGAAAATAAAAAATAATCAAAAAATTATTATCAAAATTAATACGCAATGTTAATATATAATAAATATCAATTTTTTTTAACATACCTCTATAAACGCGGATCAAAATCAACCGATGGTCATCTTTATGGAACTGGATCCAAAGTCTCCAATTGAGAAAGACCATTCCCCCTCTTAATAGGCATAATATCCTAGGGATTCGATGAATCATACTCATGAATAGGATGTCTGAAATTAGTGATAGAACAAAATAGATTGTAAAGAGCATCTCCAGCCATATGAAAAAAATATTCTTACACGTAAGAAATTTTTAATAAAAATATCACATATAAAAAACTAATAAATATCATAATAAAATAATATTACCTATAAAACATTGTTTATAAAAATATCAAACATAAAAAACTAATAAATATCAGAATATTATAATTACCTATAAATAAATACCTGAATATAATATGTCATTCTCTATCTTCTTCAAAATTTTCATCAAGAACAATGCCTTCTGTAACGCCCCGACCCCAGCTACCCAGAGCTGGTGCATTACTTCGTAACATTGGCATGATCACAAAAGATCATGTCTCGAAAGGCCGATTAGTTTAGTAGCCTTGGAAACACTAGATACATTCATAAGTCATTCATTACATCAAAAAGTAAACAAACTAAAATAACATGGTCTTCATAGTCCACAATCATATCCCTTTCTGACTACCACTGCAGGTCACTCATAAATTACTTCTTCACATCCTGGAAAAATATTAAAACATTGAATGGGGTGAGCTCGGATGCTCAGTATGGTTAACAATATAGCGGAATCTTTTCATAAATAAACATTAACATTTAAGAGAATGTATAACTAAAACAAAATCCTTTTAAACTTGAACTTCAACATAATATGGCAAAAGTAAAATGAGATAATGCCATTCACTTCTTCACATTGATATTCTAATGGTTGAATAATCACATGCAATATCAATAACCACTTTCAAAATGATGGAATGCATAATGCCAGACTATCATAACCACGTAGTCAAGGCCTCGTGCCAAGACCACAAATAAGATTATGTCAAGGCCTCGTGCCAAGACACTAGTTTGTCTCATGAGACCTGCCGATGCATCGAGGAGCTATAGCGGGCTCCACCCGTCACTTACTAAGTCCAATGCATTCCTCATATGAATAGGTTTAAACATATCATAAACCATAACATAATCGTATCACATAAAACATGCATAAAGGAAACATAACATTTCCACATTTCAATCACAAGATATCAATATAACACATTGATATAATAAATATGCTTTCAAAACCATTTTCAATACCAAAATAAAAGAAAGTTAAAACTTTGTATTTATTTTTCATTAAAAAAAATGATGGCTTGTAGAGGAAGCCGAAACTCAAATAATGGTCACGGCAGCGGAGAAGTCATTGTCCCCGCATAAGTATGGAAAGAAAAACATTCCCTTTTTGTCTTTTAGTAAAACGCTTCGTATAAAAAAGATTCCTTTTGAATAAACGTAAAAGTCAAAGTGGTTTATACACCGTAAAAAAAGAAAGTTGTGTATAAAACCAAATATGACTCAATGAAAGGAGATTGAGACGAAGTCCTTAAAAAATCATTTTTAAAATAAAATAGATCTATTATGTGTATTCACTATAGGTACACATAAAGAAAGTAAAAATAAAAAATAATACATAATAATATCATGACATAATTGGAAAGTAGGAGATTAACCCAAAGAATGGAAGTTGGGTTAAGAAGTTCCCTTACCTCATGTCCGACGTGACTCAACTATTCTTTAACCTCTTGAATAATAAACTAGAGATAATATCTACCTTATTAAGAACAATTTTCAATTTCATTATCCTTTTTATATCACTTATTACAATGTTATGAACGTTATGTAATTATTTAAGTTAATAACGGTCGTTTTGTCGATCTTTGGTACTTGAGTCAACAATAAACTTCTTATAATTACAAGTTGTTCATGTGGTAGAATATCCATTATATCCAGAATTATATTCATGATTTAGATGTCATATATATCTTATATATCCCGTATATACATTCATTTATAATATTACGTAACATTTAGAGGTAAGAAATGAAACACACCGTTCATGGAGACGGTAAGCTGTACGTACACATGAATGCTACTTTCATTTCAATTTCATATTTAATGGAACTAAATCATAATGATATAAAAGTATAACATAATTCCAGTATAATATAGTGTATAATACCATTTACTCCATCCTTTATACATCCCACATATGGCATTAACGATTCAAATCACTTGAGGGGGCGGTAGTCCGCACTTCCTAAAATGAAGATATCGCGTATACCCATAATGGAAGTCATAAAGGTAAGACACAAATGAAAAATAAAGAAGCATAAGTAAAACATAAAAATATTATATATCATATATAAATATAGTGAAATCATAATGTCCACCTTTGAAGGTGTTAAATGAGTATTGAACAATCATCGTTTCGGGAGGCACAATTTCGCCATCCACGGAAACCGTATGTTCATTAACCATTAGATGTAGGTGTGTGTAAGTGTAGCTCGAATCCTTATTATAACAACATCCTAGTATATTTAGGATACTGGTGTTGTTACAAAAGAAATGAATAAAAAGAGTTTAGGGGGTTGGAGAAGAAAAATAAAACAAAACAACATTAGAGAAGACATTACCTCAAAATCGGGTAACTCTTTTTGATTTGAGCCAAAGGCATCCTTGGAAGAGTTCTGCCCAAAGTGAGGATTCTAGGAGTAAGAGGGGTAAGATGGGAGAGTATTTGGGAAGATGTTGGCCGAGCCAAATGTCTTGAAAGTGTGAATAAGGTGGGAGAGGTGGGGGCCTTTTATAAGTGGAGAGGAGGGGCTCTTTTGGAAAGATTGAAATGTTACATTATTACACAATGCTTTTCGGATTATAAAGGTCCCACACTTATATAATTCGAGGATAAGGTGATAAGGTTTCGAAATATCCTCATCAAATAGGCTTTGGACAAGTGTAAGCCTTGGATTTTTCATTATCTTCTCATTTTATTTAAATCGTTAAATAATGAGGTCATCGCTGCATCATAATGATGTCATAAATAATTTAATTTATTTAATGTCTAAAAATTATAAAAAAATACTATGATGTAGGAAATATTTTTATCTTTCTAATTAATATTTTTAGTCAAAATTTGGACTTGTGTAACCCCACTTAAAAACTATTTTAGTAAAATAACTCATGTTTGTGTCAATTTAATTTTAACATTAAATAAATATATATTAATGTAATTTTCCAACTAAAGTGGCTCCATGGGGTCCCCAAGTTGACCCATGGGTTGTCTTGGTCGGCCATGACTCATCCAAGAAGAGTAGGACAAGTGTCATGCTCATCTCATATTATTAAAACATTATTTGTACCTTAAACTACACTAATTACCTCTAATCGCGATTAAGAACATAAAATTTACTATTCACCAAAAAATTATTTTAATCTCATTGAACCACATTTTACTTCTTAATGAAAACCATGTATATCGTATTTTTGAAAATCAAATCACAGAAGGGGTAATATTTCATTTAAACAAAAAATCAGTTATTTAACTACCACTTAGTGGTTTCACTATTCATCAAAAATTGAAGTTTTTCAGAACAAGGCCAAAATTTCACCCTAAGCTATAATTGATATTCCGAATTCAATAATGATGTCTATTTTACAAAATTCCAAACATATAAGTTACATTAATTTTATAATTAATTCCCGCTGTTACGACAAATAGCGTGTTTTTAAGAAACAATTTATATCAAAAGATTGGCAATTGTTTATGTCCAATTTCAATGTTAAATTAATTCTAATGACCACCATTGGATAAAATGGTAAAAATATATTCTAATTATACCTTAAAACCACTAAATAGTATAATTTATCACAATAAATTATTTTTATTAAAAATGTTGTTTTAAAGTATTTTTCACTATTCATAAAAAATTAGAAGTTCTCAGAAAAATACCAAAAATTCAACATAGGCTAATTTCGATATTCTGAATCCAAAAATGAAGTCCATTTTGAAATATAAAATTTCTATAATTTTAAAAAGTGGTTATTACTATTCATAACGGCTACATTGATTAGTCGCGGTGTTTTAGAACTCGAAGTTGCGTACAATGCAAGCTATTGCATTATTGAATGAGAAACGTATCGTGGAAGCTCGGGGTGTTACATTCTCCCCTCCTTCAATAAATTGCGTCCTCGCAATTTGAAATTTTTCTTGGAAAATAAAAGGTTGAAAATAGAAAATACCTTTGTGGAAAACCCACATTGGAAATAAGGTTAATAAAATTTAGTCTTAATAAGAGGGAAATGGAAATAAGAAAGTCACCACCAAATTATAATCTCGATAAGGAGAACATTGGTGGAAATTAAAGACATATAATTGGAGGAAAAACTTAAATATTTGTAGGGAGGGATTGAGGTCATCATTCATAATCAAATGTCAAATTGAGGGCCTCAAAGCCTTCAATCTATGTTGATTTAAAATATCATCAGTTCAACAAGACATAAGGTATTAGGATAACACATTTTTTTGATTTAATATCCCTTTACTAAAGTTTAAGAATTAATTTATTCATTGAATAAGAGATAGGTATATATATATTTATGCTTGACAATTAGAGTTTCAACCTTCAACTCATCTATCACTCAAAAAGATAATATAACTCAAAAATATTATACTTATCCTAATAGTATAACGTTCCAAATTTTAACACATACCATTTAGATTAGAAAAACTATTTTGTAAAAACCAGGGACTTCACGTAGTCCAGTGGTAGGCGATTAATCCCAATCGCACTATGGTTGTGGGTTCGAATCCCACAGCTTTATCCGACGCGATGGGTTGTCACTCGGTCTGCGTGTTTTCCTTTTTATAAATGTCCAAAAATAACCTTAACAATATAATACATTCCAACCTTTATAGTTATCCAAAATACTTTTGTCCAACTCACAGTCCAGATTTTATGAGGAAGGTAAACATAATGAAGCTCCTTTTTTTTCTGCGTAACAACATGTGAACACCTTCATCATGTATTCTTTTAAAACACTACAACATACTGTATTACCATAAATCCTTATTGATTACATTCATGATCCCTTATTCCTTATAGAAAACAAGATATACTCCTTCTATCCAAAAATGTATACAAATCATTAATCAGTTTCAAGGATGTTAAGAATATCCAACATAATTTATCCGAATCAATCATGTCTTATTCCAAAATCACTATCTTGGTATCAGAACTATATTATGGTTTATCTTTCTCTCAACCATATATTTTCCAAAAATTTAACCTACTGTGGAGTCACTTTTCTTGGTTCCACACAATCTCAAGTCCTAGATGAAATAGTACTGCAGTACAATCATTATATACTCCATAATTATTATAACAAGTACATCATTGATACAACACTCAAATTGAAAAATTCTTTAATAACAACATAAGAACTCTAATCATTCCTCCTCATCTGTGGTAGTATCATAACTCGATTATTATCCAATAACATCATTTGGGGCATACTCTGATGATTTGAACATTGGTTTGCGTAGTTTCCCCACTCCTTGCAGATGAAGCATTGTACATTTGAATCCTTTTTCTTACCCTTGCAGTCACGCACTTGGTGTCCTTTTTCTCCACACTTATAACAAACTCCCATTCCCTTCAGGCAAATTCCAAGGTGTTTCTTCCCACAGTTATCACATATTGGAAAATTCTTCTTTTCCCTCGTCCCTTTATCCATCATTCTCTCTTCCATCCTTTTCTTCTCTTTCATCCCTTCAAATCCATAAGACTCAGAGAAATCTCTACTTATCTTATTAACACATGATACTATTTCTTCATATGTTGATAACACATGGGAGAATATTTCCCTTCTAAATGTTGGCTTAATACCATGAAAGATATGATCCTTCTTACTCTTTGGATCATACGTATTGATGGAGTTCACATTCCTTCTAATGGGCGCCATTTCTATACAATGCCATAAAATAGATTAGTTTATGAATAAAAATACATAATTCCATACTTATAAAATACTTAAAATAAATTGAACTATTTATGGATATAATCCATAATCATAAAAAGGTTTTCTTTGAGGAAGTATATACTCATAACCGTTCATAGTGGTTTGTAAAGAAAACGAGAATTATTCTAAGCACATCCCCCGGGAGTGTCGTAACCAAGAGTGCAGCAAGGCCCGTTGTCGTGCACCAGTTCCCGTTCGAGTCTAGCTCAAAGCGGTGTTTTCGGGTTTTGACCCTAGGTACATCTGTGCCAGAGCCGCCCCTACCTGCTCGTATCCAGACATGGATGTATTGCTCAGAAAACTCACAAAATCTCTATAATACCAATATTCTAGGAAGTTCTTCTATACTAATCCTTAAATTCTATATTGGGGCTATGTGCTCTAATCAGAGTTTATCTAAATGTAGCTTTCAAGGTTAGTACTAAACTGCCTCTGATACCAACTGTAACGCCCCGACCCCAGCTACCCAGATCCGGTGCATTACTTCGTAACATTGGCATGATCACAAAAGATCAAGTCTCGAAAGACCGATTAGATTAGTAGCCTTGGAAACACTAGATACATTCATAAGTCTTTCATTACATCAAAAAGTAAACAAACTACAATAACATGGTCTTCATAGTCCACAATCATATCCCTTTCTGACTACCCCTGTAGGTCACTCATAAATTACTGCTTCACATCCTGGAAAATTATTAAAACATTGAAAGGGGTGAGCTCGGATGCTCAGTAAGGTTAACAATATAGCGGAAGCTTTTCATAAATAAACATTAACATTTAAGGCAATGTATAACTAAAACAAAACCCTTTTAAACTTGAACTTCAACATAATATGGCAAAAGTAAAATGAGATAATGCCATTCACTTCTTCACATGGATATTCTACTGGTCGAATAATCACATGCAATATCAACAACCACTTTCATAATGATGGAATGCATAATGCCAGACTATCATAACCACGTAGTCAAGGCCTCGTGCCAAGACCACAAATAAGATTTTGTCAAGGCCTCGTTCCAAGACACTAGTTTGTCTCATGAGACCTGCCGATGCATCGAGGAGCTATAGCGGGCTCCACCTGTCACTTACTAAGTCCAATGCATTCCTCATATGAATAGGTTTAAACATATCATAAACCATAACATAATCGTATCACATAAAACATGCATAAAGGAAACATAACATTTCCACATTTCAATCACAAGATATCAATACAACACATTGATACAATAAAAATGCTTTCAAAACCATTTTCCATACCAAAATAAAAGAAAGTTAAAACGTTGTATTTATTTTTCATTAAAAAATGATGGCTTGTAGAGGAAGCCGAAACTCAAATAATGGTCACGGAAGCGGAGAAGTCATTGTCCCCACATAAGTATAGAAAGAAAAACATTCCCTTTTTGTCTTTTAGTAAAACGCTTCGTATAAAAAAGATTCCTTTTGAATAAACGTAAAAGTCAAAGGGGTTTATACACCGTAAAAAAGAAAGTTGTGTATAAAACCAAATATTACTCAATGAAAGGAGATTGAGACAAAGTCCTTAAAAATATCATTTTTAAAATAAAATAGATCTATTATGTGTATTCATTATAGGTACACATAAATAAAGTAAAAATACAAAATAATACATAATAATATCATGACATAATTGGAATGTAGGAGATTAACCCAAAGAATGGATGTTGGGTTAAGAAGTTCCCTTACCTCATGTCCGACTTGACTCAACCGTTCTTTAACCTCCTGAATAATAAACTAGAGTTAATATCTACCTTATTAAGAACCATTTTCAATTTCATTATCCTTTTTATATCACTTATTACAATGTTATGAACGTTATGTAATTATTTAAGTTAATAACGGTCGTTTTGTCGATCTTTGGTACTTGAGTCAACAATAAACTTCTTATAATTACAAGTTGCTCATGTGGTAGAATATCCATTATATCCAGAATTATATTCATGATTTAGTTTTCATATATATCTTATATATCCAGTATATACATTCATTTATAATATTACGTAACATTTAGAGTTAAGAAATGTAATGCACCGTTCATGGAGACGGTAAGCCGTACGTACGCATGAATTCTACTTTCATTTAAATTTAATATTTAATGGAACTAAATAATAATGATATAAATGTATAATATAATTCCAGTATAATATAGTGTATAATACCATTTACTCCATCCTTTATACATCCCACATATGACATTAACGATTCAAATCACTTGAGGGGGCGGTAGTCCGCACTTCCTAAAATGAAGATATCGCGTATACCCATAATGGATGCCATAAAGGTAAGACACAAATGAAAAATAAAGAAAAATAATTAAAACATAAACATATTTTATATCATATATAAAAATAGTGACATCATAATGGCCACCTTTGAAGGTGTTAAATGACTATTGAACAATCATCGTTTCGGGAGGCACAATTTCGCCATCCACGGAAACCGTATGTTCTTTAACCAGTAGATGTAGGTGTGTGTAAGTGTAGCTCGAATCCTTCTTATAAAAACATCCTAGTATATTGAGGATACTGGTTTTGTTACAAAAGAAATGAATAAAAAGAGTTTAGGGGGTTGGAGAAGAAAAATAAAACAAAACAACATTAGAGAAGACATTACCTCAAAATCGGGTAACTCTTTTTGATTTGAGCCAAAGGCTTCCTTGGGAAGAGTTCTGCCCAAAGTGAGGCTTCTAGGAGTAAGAGGGGTAAGTTGGGAGAGTATTTGGGCAAAGGTTGGCCGAGCCAAATGGCTTGAAAGTGTGAATAAGGTGGGAGAGGTGGGGGCCTTTTATAAGTGGAGAGGAGGGGCTCTTTTGGAAAGATTGAAATGTTACATTATTACACAATGATTTTCGGATTCTAAAGGTCCCACACTTATGTAATTCTAGGCTAAGGTGATAAGGTTTCGAAATCGCCTCATCCAATATTCTTTGGACAAGTGTAAGCCTTGTATTTTTCATTATCTTCTCATTTTATTTAAATCGTTAAATGATGAGGTCATCGCTGCATCATAATGATGTCATAAGTAATTTAATTTATTTAATGTCTAAAAATTATAAAAAAAATACTATGATGTAGGAAATATTTTTAGCTTTCTAATTAATATTTATAGTCAAAATTTGGACTTGTGTAACCCCAGTTAAAATCTATTTTAGTAAAATAACTCATGTTTGTGTCAATTTAATTTTAACATTAAATAAATATATATTAATGTCATTTTCCAACTAAAGTGGCTCCATGGGGTCCCAAAGTTGACCCATGGATTGTATTGGTCTTCCATGACTCATCCAAGAGGAGAAGGACAAGTTTCATGCTCATCTCATATTATTAAAACATTATTTGTACCTTAAACTACACTAATTACCTCTAATCGCGATTAAGAACTTAAAAGTTACTATTCACCAAAAAATTATTTTAATCTCATTGAACCACATTTTACTTCTTAATGACAACCATGTATGTTTGATTTTTGAAAATAAAATCACAGAAGTGGTAATATTTCATTTAAACGAAAAATCAGTTATTTAATTACCACTTAGTGGTTTCACTATTCATCAAAAATTGAAGTTTTTCAGAACAAGGCCAAAATTCCACCCTAAGCTATAATTGATATTCCGAATTCAAAAATTATGTGTATTTTACAAAATTCCAAACATATAAGTTACATTAATTTTATAATTAATTCCCGCTGTTACGACAAATAGCGTGTTTTTAAGAAACAATTTATATCAAAAGATTGGCAATTGTTTATGTCCAATTTCAATGTTAAATTAATTCTAATGACCACCATTGGATAAAATGGTAAAGATATATTCTAATTATACCTTAAAACCACTAAATAGTATAATTTATCACAATAAATTATCTTGATTAAAAAAGTTGTTTTAAAGTATTTTTCACTATTCATAAAAAATTAGAAGTTCTCAAAAAAATACCAAAAATTCAACATAGGCTAATTTCGATATTCCGAATCCAAAAATGAAGTCCATTTTGAAATATAAAATTTATATAATTTTAAAAAGTGGTTATTACTATTCATAACGGCTACTTTGATTAGTCGCGGTGTTTTAGAACTTGAAGTTGTGTACAATGCAAGCTATTGCATTATTGAATGAGAAGCATATCGTGGAAGCTCGGGGTGTTACATCTTCATCCTCATCTTTAACATTGTCAACTTTATTATTACTTTTAGTTTCATCGTCCTCTATTTCTCAATCAGTTTTATATATATCATCATCACTTAATCAGGGGGGTTGATCATCAATATTTATCTCTCATCGGGTAAGAGTTATATTTTGGGACGTTTCTTGAAATTTTTTAATATGTTTCACTTCCATATATGAATTTTCATTTAAAATTAAACTGATTTCTACATTATTACATTTTTTTCACACTCCATGAGTCATTCAAATCTCTCAAAATATCACAGTAATTTTCATAATAAACATGATGTGCTTGATGTTCCAAAATAAATTATTAATTTGTTGTAATAAGACTTCTATATTTAATGTCAATGACTCCATGCTGTGGATGAACTCGCAACCCTAGATCTATACCAATAAATTAGCATTTAAACATTTTTATATAATTTGGTCCAACATAATAGAACTCAATTATTTCATCTAGCATACCATAAAATTCAACATCACTTTCTTTATAATGGAATCCTTTAAAAAAACACCATTATTAATTTATTTATTTGAGTCACCACATATGATTTTATGGAATTGAAATCAAGTAACCAAATACCCATTATAAGATTTTACCAATTTCGATGGATAATATTTGAGTACACATAATCAAATATCAATTTTATTTTCATGTTGTGTTTCCTAGAAATAATAACGATTATTAGTAATAGATATCATTGAAAAATTTATTTCTTGTCCTATCAAATGAAACATAACTTACCAGTCTTGGAAACAAATTTGAGAAATTTTGTTCATGAAATTCTTCAAGAGAAGAAAACCTAATTTTTATATATTTTTTTGATTTAATATTCATATAGTTAACAAAAAAATTAATGTAAATAAAGGAATATTTTATAAATATTTAACAAAATAATATAAAAGTAGTACTTACTTCCAAAATCATATCATTTACTTACATTTCAGAATAATATATGTATGATCTTTTTGATTTTCTTCATCTAAAATAAGTCTTTCACAATAACCACCAATACCAAGATCAAGATGACTTATAATTAAAAATTGACGGTATGTGACGTAATCAACTTTTTTCTAATTTTGACCCATATGGTTATGTTTTGAAGGATATTCCCATTGAAAATAATAAGATCTGAAATTTAAACTTTCCTCCTTCATGTATACTTCTAAAATAGACCCTCCAAGTGATGATATTTTATATAATTTCTTCTTTAACTTTTTCATTCATCTCTTAAACTAGTATATCCATTACAATTGTACTTATTCTCCATATTTATCTTTCTACGACAAATGAAATATTAAATATTCAATTAAGTCAAAGTTGCCTGGTGGGAATATTTTATCCAATTTACATAAAATTAAAAAAACATCATTTTACATCATACTCATTGAATCATATTATGATGTTTCCACAAAAGAATCTAATAGGAAATATGACATTCAGGTCAACACATCTCAGATTGGAAAATTCAATATACCTCTAGGACCAACAAATAGTAATCTTTCCATTATGACATGGAGTTCCTAACTTCTGAAACCTCTAATACACCCATTTGTGGTTCTGGGATAAAAATTAGTTACACAACCATCTGGTTACCTCAAATATTGAATTCATTGACAACCTAATTAAAAAATTCTTCAGAAAGTGCATAAGATGATTTTGGATTCAACAAATTGTGTGATCATTCATATTTAAATAATTCATTTTCTAGACATATATGAATATGGGAACGATAAAAACATGACTTTACATTATCATTGGTCTTACTAGGCATGTCCAATATAGTATAAATTATGTTATAAAAAAATTTGTCTCAATATGAATTACATCAAACATGTAACAAATCAAAAAATCTATCCAACATTGAAGGTCCTGAAAAATAATATACTTTATCCAGTTATGATCTTTCCCCAAACCATTTATTTTTTGTTCATTTATTATTGGTCTAAAAGTAACCGGATTTAATGCATAAATGATATATTTTACCCAAATACCGAAGATCATTGTTGGATGTTTGTCTCTTTCAATTAGACTTTCTGTAATATTATTTATATTCAATCAAAAAGGTTGATCTGTATAAATAAATCTGTGATTAAAGTAAAAATAACTACTGTGTATCCCATTATAAGCATAAATGATTCATTCTCATCCATATAATATAGACATGATTTTAGATCGTGTGTCCTTTATCCAAATAACATACCATACATCAGAAAAGCACTGATCATCCATATCAATACAACATCAGTGTAAAATTCTAATACGAAACTATATCAAATGTAGGCACACCATTATTATATAATGAAATTAAATCATTAATTATTAGATTCAATTAACCATCATAATTATTCTTTGGATGTAATTGAATTTAGAAACACACACACACATATATATATATATAAGGTCCTTTCTTCAGTATCCAAGGAGGTAAGATGTATAGACTATAGAAAATAGGCCAACAAGAATATTGACTGCCATAAGCGCCAAATGGAAAAATACCATTAGTATAAATACCCAAAAATATTTTATGAGGTTATGAAGAAAAACAAGGTTTCATATGATCAAAGTGTTTCCCTGAATCACCATCACATAGATGATTTAAGCTATTATTGATGGAGATATTTTATTTATGCCATTTTATCAATGAAGCCGTGTTGTGTGACATAAATAAATTCCCTAAATGAGGTGTAATTATTAAATACCACAATTGTTTCATAGGATGTATTTACTTTCTTTATTATTACTCTTTATACCTTTATTATCCATATGTTGGATAATTAAAAAAGGATTCATAATCACTATACAATAATTTACAGTCATTTTAACACATATTAATATTCTAATAACTAAGACAAAAATTATGGGCCAACCTATTATTTGCCTAGAAACATGTAGGTAATTCATTTCCGTCATGAACTAATGATTTAACCAATAATAACATCTAATCAAAACAACTATTTAACATTCCATAATATTATTTAACAAACATAAATTTTGCAATAGCTTCAAGTTTTCTCATATGGAATCCCAGATATAAGGCTTCCTCAATAGATTTTATCAAATCATAAAACTGAGAGCTTTTGATTTAGGATTTTGAATATCATTCCCAGTTTTTGTTTCCAGAATATTTAGACCAACAATCTTATGTAATAAATTATAATATGATGTATCAGAATTTTTTTAAATTTATACTAAATTTTGTTCACAATGTTGAAAAATAATAATAAAATATTTATGTAAACCAAATACAATAAATGAAGTCCAATTTTGTCAAAAATTTTGAATCTCGAAAGATTTCATTTCTAGAATGGATATTTAATTAGTTATTTAGAATGGAAATCTAAATTCGGCAATCTAAATGATATAAATGTTTCAATATCTTGAATCCAGACAAGATTTATACCAAATCCATTGGTATTTTTGTAATGTTTTATCCAATAATGATCACATAATAGAAATTGGTGTCTACTTTCTGAGTCTATAGTTATCTAAAAAACAATATAAATTAGAATAATTATTATGAATAATTTTGAAAAATTTCAAATTATAATTATATTTTAACACCTTGAACTATTCTAGGAAATTTTACCAAAGTGAGGTGTTGGGTTAGAACTAGATTATCAGGCCCATAGAGGCTCTATGTGGATATAATAAAATTATTAAATATATTATATAGGACATGTGATATTTTTTAAAATAATAGATTCTCTATAATGTTGTCTCAAATGAGAAATCTGAGACCACTATTAGGTCTAGGAAGTGGAGTTTACCCTATGCACAACATAACATTTGTGCGTATTGAGAGTTTAGTAACATCAAACACAGTGGTAATTCTATTTAATATTTTGTAATAATGTTTTATAAAAAATTAAATTATCTTCATAATAGTGAATCACATCAGAAATCTAATACCACTATTAGATCGTGGATGTTTTGTTTACCCTAGGCGTGATATAAAATTTGTGTGTGTCGGGTGTTTGGTAACATGACACTTGTGGGTAATTAGTATAATATTTTTATTATAAATTTATATAAAAAATTTATATATCTCCCAAACTATGTATCATATGAAAAATCAGATACCACCATTGTCTTTAGGATATAAGGTTTACCGTAGACATGACATTACATTTGTGTGGGTTGTGTGTTTAGTAACATTGCATGTGAGGGTAATTCATTTATTAATTTTATTATAATTTCTTATAAAAATTTAATGCATCATTCAAAATGTGTATTGTATGGAAAATCATAGACAACCATTAGGTCTAGGATGTGGGGTTTACCCTAAATACAACATATCATTTTTGTTCGTCATGAGTCTGGTATCATCACGCATGATGGTAATCCAATTTAACATTTTTGTTAGATTTTTTTACAAATAATTGATGTATCTATTTAATAGTGTATCATATCAGAAATATGAGGCCATCATTATATCAGGGATGTAGGGTTTACCCTAGGTACCACATAACATTTGTGAACATCGAAAGTTTCGTAACATCGCACACAAGAGTATCATTTTCAATTTTTTAAATATTATATATATATAAATATATATTAAAAATTTATAATAATTATTTACATGATGTATTTTAATTAATGAAACATTTATATGAATTAATGTGAATTTCTAATAGTTATTATTTTTTGTGGTTTTTGTCAAGGTTTGATAAATAAACTTCTATTTTTTATAAATGTTTTTTTACTTTTTACTAGGAAATTAAATTATTAGGTAAGTACTAATAATTATTTGTTATTTATATATGATTATATAATTAATATTTAAAATATTTAACAATTACTAGTATTTGATATTTTTTAAATTATAATTTTTTCCAAATTTTCATAATTTTCTCAAATTTTCTGATTTTAATAATATATTTTAACTAAAACTAATATTAACTTTTTATTAATAATATTGATTTATTAATTATTACTTATATTAATTATTAAATTATTATTATTAATTATTTACAATATTATTAAATTATTAATAAATAATATACATATCATGATTTCTTAATAAATATAAATACATCAAATATATTAATAATATTTTTTAAACAAATATAAATATATTAAATCTATATCTGTCCCCCCTCTCTCTATGTATAAAATGAATGTTAAAAGTTTTTTTGAAATGTTTATATATACATATTCAGATGTTAATATATATACAGATATTCTAACTCTTTTTTAAACAAATATAAATATATTAATGAGTTCTGCTGCCATGCTGTGGAGCTGCAAGGATCTGTTGACAAACAGGATGGGCCTATGTCACCTCTTCATGGACCTTCTACACATGCAGAGTACAAATTAGATGCAGTTTCGGTGGACTAAAATCAAGATAATGTTGCTAAAAAACCTATGTAAGGGATGATACATTGACCATTAACCCTGATATGGATGATTGCAAAGCTTCAGACACATGCTTACAGATTATTGAAGAACTTAACAAGTAGTGGAGCACAGTGAATATTGGGGGGAAATGGTCTGACACAGAGAATGATGATTCGCCAAAGAAATGTTCATATTAGGAAGCTATTAAAGGTAAATCTGTTTCCAATGAAGGCTCTTCGCCCTCAATGATGAATTCCCGACCAAGGAAGGACTACTCACATCTGAAGCCCACCATGGTGACTAGATCCATTTCTAGTGGGAGAATGACTCGAGGTAATTCTTTCAGTACCTAGGAAGGTGAGTCTGATTGGCATTATGATGATTATAATCCTCTTTAATTTTATTATTGATGTCTTTGGCTTTTTATGTTTTATAATGAGGGTGGTTTGTCTTGTCTAACCACATTCCCTTGATGTTCCATGTTTTGGATTTTATTTGAATAAAGAGGCTTGCCTCACGTTTTCAAAAAAATTATATAAATATCAAAGATTCAATTTAAAATTATAATAATTTTTTATTTCAAATCATTGAGTATTGGAAAACTAATTTTTTTTAAAATATTACCTGAACCCTTCAAGATTAATAATCATGTATTAATTTCAAATTTAATATATATATAAATATATAATATTTGGTTCTTGGGGGTACAATTGAAATCAAACACACACATACACTACACACACACAAGCTTAAAAGTATGTCATATCCCCCCAAGGGATAACATACCCAAATCAGTTCAAATAACTCATGCAAACCTGATTAATATGAAAACTCGGAATAATAAATTTAGGCGAATATTAAATACCAAATAAAACATCAAAATCGAATACACAAATACATGTATCCAAATGAAATAATGATAAAAATACCTAAAAATCAATTGAAATAACTCATGTGGACATGATTAATATGAAAACTGGGACAAATAAATTTACACCAATACTAAATACCAAATATAACATCAAAACATGATATATTTTTAATCATAGGGTTTGGGAAAACTAAACCATTTAATAAAATGAATAAAACACAAAAAATGAAAATGAATATAAGGGGAATCTGTACGAAGACATTTTGAAGGAAGATCTATAAGAAATCAGCTGCAGTAGAGTAGATCTGAGTGGGGTTGAAGTAGGTGGTGTGAATGTCCATTTGGGAGAATGAGAGGAAGATGAGGAGAGGAAGAAGAAGAGTGGAACGCAAGTGGTTATAATTTAATGTTTATTGCAATGTACTTTTTTAATGGAATTAATTTCATTGAAAATAATCATTCCATTAATAGTATTTGTGATGATAAATAATTCTCATCACAAATACTTCGTATCCAAGAAGTATTTTCGATGAACATACTAGTTCGTCGCAAATGCCCATTGCAACTGTGTTTCATGCTTGGCGGTGGGATGTCCTGCCAAAATTATTTGCAATGGATGGTTTATTCCATTACAAATGATGACTATTATTGATTAAATAAACCATATATTTTAAAAATATGTCTATCAGAATGTTTTTATGACATGATAATTTCCCGTCATAATTTCCCCATCGTAAATATCATATATTCTAGTAGTGTGACTAGTGTCATGTGAATCAAATAGTAAATTAAATGTAGAAACTGATTACTTTTAGGTTGTGTATGAAAATTATACAATTTAGAGTAGTTAATTTTAAACATGGATTGGGGTTGCATATTTCATTAGTTCATCAAAGTAATTGACCATATAAACGAATGAGTTTTTGAGTCAGTTTGAGAATTTCGGGACTAAGGTTTCTCTTTCAACCCAATTTTGACAATAAAGAAGGTGAAATCACTAAACTTCTTTACATAACTTGAACATGATCACAGATATTACTACATGTTCACTAAATTTAATTATAATCACTATCTTTCAACCTCATTAATTTAATTTACTTATTATTTTTTAAAATGTCCTTGTGTGTTTGACACCATATCCTCTTAAATACTATATTCAAATAGTTGGTAGTTTAAGTTAATGTAACACCCCGACCCCTCTAGACTGGATCTGGTGCATTAGTTGTTATATTGGCATGGTTAGAAGGAATGAAAATACTAAAGTAACGACCAGTTTAGTAGTATCGAAAAAACTAGATAAATATATGTAACTCAAATTACATTGGAAAAGGTTACAAAATACAACACATAATAAAAACTAAAAATT
Source organism: Viscum album (assembly GCA_963277665.1). Classification (NCBI taxonomy): domain Eukaryota; kingdom Viridiplantae; phylum Streptophyta; class Magnoliopsida; order Santalales; family Viscaceae; genus Viscum; species Viscum album. The sequence continues at coordinate 1,969,277,286 of OY728150.1, forward strand.
TCATCCATAAGAACTCAATAAATGATCTCTTATTCATCACCTGTTGAAAGTAAACAATGAAAATGTGTGATCTAAAATTCACAGTAAGGTTTACAAATAGTGGAATCAGGAATTATTAATAACTGAATTGTAAACAATTTGACATAATCAATATGTCATGGTGAATAAATGAAAAACTCACGCCATTAATATACTGAGAATGAAACTGCATCCATATATTTTTTCACAGTGAAAACTGAATGGATAGTAATAAATGATAATGAATAAATATAATTATTATTAATTGGACGTCATGTATCTGGAACATGATACCATAATACCTTAAAAATGATTTAGTTCGGTGGGTAGAGCCCCGTCAGATTTTTGGAAACAAACTCAAAGGGTTTGTCGCCAACTGATTGGTCTCATGAGACCTACCTATGCATGAAGGGGTTGTAGTGGGATCCACCCATCACTCCATGTCCAAATCACTCTTTATACATAGATTTAACACAAGATATATATTCCTTTATTGTATAATTATATAATATAAGATACCGATTCATCAATATTTCCAATTTCAAAACAACATTCCAAATAAATACTATATGTAAAATGGTATACGACTTAGAAAATAATAATATCCATGATATGAGAATATGGAAATTTAAATTGAATATAACTTCAATCTAAAATTGATATAAATTGGGCAGTAGGTACACCACATAAGAAAGAGTAAGTGCACAATACTAAGCAAATCACAATGAAGTGAAAATTGAGACAAAGCACATTACCACATAGTAATCAATTGATTCGTATGACCAAAAGTTAATAACCACCAAATTAATCATAGAATACTATGAATATAAATAGAATCATGATAATATATATCAAATTTCATTACACCTATACCACATATAAGAAATAAAATGCGAACAATGGAAATCCCACAGAATTGAAAGTGAGATGAGAAAACCCCTTACAAACATTTCGACATGGTAACAAGTGTTCTTGAGAGGGATTAATGAGAGGTAAATGGGTATTATAATATTTATATATCATAATGGAAGTATGGGTAAGGTTTGAAAACATACCCCATAATTAGGTATTAAAAATAAAAGATCACAACCTAGGGGAAACTCTTGAACAAAAGTGTGAGAGAGGATCCCTTACCTTTCACTTAAAGGTGTTCTTGATTGTTCTTAATGACCTGAATAATCAAATTTAGATTAATTAATTAATAATTCCAAAAATTAATAAACATGTAATTGATATGTTATAACCTTATTCAGTTCCTTAGTATCCTTTTTGATGGGTTTAAGAGAGTTTATTTTATTGTTTTGGTAGCATTTTCTTCTTTGGTTTTCATAATCCGTTTACTTGTATTCATGAATGGATGTTTGTTTGAAATGTGGTTAAAAATCCAGACTTATTAATATAAATTATTAGTTACATTAAAAATATATAAATGATCTTATAATGATTATGGTTATATATCATGAGGATGACTCATTCGATGAGTAAGAAATAAATGCTTGGATTTGGCTTGGCGGTTTTGTGCATGATAAACTTGTTTTGTATTATTATTCCATATTATGAATGTGTAAGGATTACAGAACATTAAAAAATATAAAATAAATATATTATGATATTTTTCAACCATCAAAAAGGTTTCATGGCCAGTATTGAATATTGTAATGAAAATTGAACACCCGCCTTCCTTGATGTGATAAATTAACACATCTCGGACGGTGTTTGCATTTATTGTATAAAGGGAGGGGAAAAAGAGAGACTATGATGAAATATTCAATTAGCATAATAAAAATTTATTACATGTAAGGTAATTGAATTATCATGGAATTTTGATGAGGTGAGGTGAGAAGAGAGCAAAAAAATAATAAAACTTGTAAAAGAATTTGAAAGAAAAGAGAAGAGAGGTACACCTCTTGAGTACTCCTCCTTGAGAAACTCATTAAGCCTTTGTTTTTGGTCTTTTGGTGAAACCATAAGGTGTTGGACGTGGGGATAGGGCTTGGGAGAAATATTTGGTAGAATTTAGGCAAGTCTTGAATCTTGAGTGGTGTGGAAGGAAGCGGGGGAGAGGGTGGTTTATATAGTGGAGGGGGGAGGGGATTTCTTTATATTATATTCATTAATTTATTATTTCCCCAAAAGACAAGGAATAAGGAGTCTTCCATGACTAATAATATTAATTTAATCATTTTAATTCGAATAAATTGGGATTACCTTAGTATAACATCATACATGACTCTATAATTAGTGAATTTATCTTATTTTGTAAATTATGGTATTTCACCATTCATAAAAATTCAAATATTTCAGAAAAATTCCAAAAATTCACTCTGACAATTTTTCAACACGATGAATCCAAAAATGAAGTCCATTTTTCAAAAATAATATTCTAAATATGATTAATTAAATATTTAATTAAAATCATTATTTAATCTAAAAATATAAATAGTTAAATTATTCATCTTCATTTTAAGGTGCCTAAATTTATTTATACATTCATGGGTGGGGATACCATTCATAAGATTCATATTACTATTAATAAAGTTAGGTTAATATTCATAAGGATAGGTTTCTATTCATAAGGGTAGGTTACTATTCAATGAAAATTAAGTTAATTCTATCAGACTCTAAATATCATCCTGAACACAACTGTGTCTTTTAGATTTTCCAAAATTCAAAACACACAAGTGGAAAATTGAAGTTCAATGGATAGGATATGAATATCTTCTAAATAACCAAGTGTTTTTTCAATGAAAATCAGTGATTTATGAAATATAGGACATGAATAGAATGTATTTAAGAGAGACATACCATAAAATGTTTGGGGTCCTCCATTATTCCCTCCTTCATAAATTTCATCCTCAAAATTTTTCATTTATAAAGCCCACCAAAAATATGTGGATGATTCCTCTTCATAACATCCTCAGGTTCCCACGTTGCTTCCTCCATATTCTAGTTTCTACAAGGAATCGTTATTAGATGAGTTTTCTAATTTCTCAATACATTCTACCTTGTGTCAAGAATCCCGATAGGATTTTCACAGTATGAAACATCAGGTTCCAGTTCTATTTCTTCATAGGAGAGTACATGCATTGGGTCTAGAATGTATTTATTCAAAAATGAAACATGGAACACATCATGAAATTTATAAATATTTGGATACATTTCAAAATGGTAAGCTACAGATCTGATTCTTTCCAGAATTTCAAACGGTCCAATGAACCTGGGGCTCAGTTTCGGTTTCTTACCGAACTTTAAGACACCCTTCTATGGAGATACTTTCAGAAAGACATGATCTCCCACATATAATTCCAAATACTTTATTCGGTTGTCAGCATAAATCTTCTTCCATCTTTGGGCTGATTTAATATGGGATTGGATTTTCTTCACCTTTGTTGTGGTCTCCTAAATAAGTTATGGGCCTATAGGTTTCCTCTCACCAACTTCTTCCCAAAAAGTTGGAGTTCGATATCTCTTTCCATATAATGATACACATGGAGAGATTTTAATACTAGAATGGAAAATATTTTTGTATGAAAATTCCACCAATGGAAATTATTGATCCCACATACCTTGGATGTCAAGAGAGCATGATCTCAGTATGGATTCTAGCGTTTGAATAGTTCTTTCAGACTGTCTGTCAATTTGGTGATGATAAGCAGTACTCATATGATTCTCCATATTCAAAGCCTTCTAAAAACTTTTCTAGAATTTTGATTTACACCCGGGATCTCGATCAGATACAATAGGTAGAGGTTCACCATGAAGTATTACAACTTCATTAATACAATGTCTTGTCAAGTGATCAAGTGGTAAATCCTCTCTTATAGGAAGGAAAGGTAATGATTTTGTAAGATGATCAACAATTGCCCATATTGCATCATTCTTTCGATGTTGACATGGTAGTATGGTGAAAAAATCCTTCATAATATTATCCCACATCCACATAGGAATATGTAGAGGTTGCATCAATCCTATTGGATTTTTTCTCTCTGCCTTCACTTGTTGACAAACTAGACACCTTGACACGTAGTCAGCAATTTCCCGCTTCATATTATCCCACCAAAATTATTCCTTCATATCTCTATACATCTTTCTACTACCTGGGTGTATAGAGAAATTTGAGCTATGAGAATCATCTAATAACTACCTTTTTCGCTCAGGTACTGATGTAAAGAATAACCTCTTCCCAAATTTAAGAACTCTTTATTCATACATGTAGTCTTCCAATCTCCCATCCTTGATAGCATTAATTTTCATGTACTGATTCTCATCATCATATTGAGAGATTTTTATATTCTCTAATAAATATTGTTTAGAAATCATTTGAATGAGGAAAAATGTTTCCCCTTCCTTAACAATTCCCATGTCTATCTTCAGTAGATCCGTGAATATATGATCTCTTTCAATCATCATTTTGGTCACGACTCTGTGATCATTCCTACTTAATGCATCTACCACCTTATTTTCCTTTCCTATGTGGTAGCGTATTGAAAAATAATAATCTTTGAGTAACTCAATCCATATCCTTTGCCTCATGTTGAGTTATTTTTGCGTGAAAATGTATTTCAAACTCTTGTGGTCTGTATAAATCTCACATCTTTCCCCATAGAGATAATGTATGTTTTTTTTGAGAGAAAAGGTTACAGTTGTTAACTCAAGATCATGAGTTGGATAATTTTTCTCATGAGTCTTTAACTATCTTGATGCATATGAAATAACTTTATCATTTTTCATAAGGACGCAACCCAGTCCATTATTTGATGTATCTATGTATATCAAAAATCTCTCATTTCTAGTTGGAAGAGTCAAAATTGGAGCATTAAAAGTCTTCTATTCAATTCATCAACGAATTCTGTACATTCTTTCATCTATTCAAACATAACCCCTTTACATGTAATATTGGTTAGAAGGTTAGCCAGTTGGGTGAAATTCTGAACGAAACACCGATAATAACCTACTAATCTAATAAAACTTTGTAATACAGTTATATTTGATGGCATGTGCCATTTTTGGATTTACTTTGTCTTCGCAGGATCAACTAATATTCCATATATAGAGAAAATATGGCCAAGAAAAGAAACTGATTCAATCCATAATTCATACTTGCAAAACCTTCCATATAATTCATTTCTTCTATGAGTTTTCAGAATAATCCACAAGTGATTCCCATGGTCTTAATATCTTTTTGAGTATATAGGGACATAATCAATGAATACCACAACCAAGTTATCAAAATATTATGTGAAAACATTATTCATTAAATCCATGAAAATAGAGGGTGCATTAATCAGTCCAAAAGGCATCATCATAAACTCATAATTCCCATACCTAGTTCTAAATGTTGTCTTAGGAATATCTTCTTTCCTCACACGTAGCTGATGATATCTGGATCGAAGATCAATCTTCAAAAATTATTGAGCTCCATGAATTTGTTCAAGTAAATCATCAATCCAGGGCAGAGGATACCTATTCATTATTATAATAACATTTATTTCTCTATAATCAATGCATATCCTCATGGATCTATCTTTCTTCTTGAAAAAGAGGACAGGGGCTCCCCATGGAGAAACACTCAGTTGAATAAATCCTTTTTCACTAAATTCCTCTAGTTGTTTCTTTAGATACACTATTTCCACAGTGGCCAATCTATATGGTTTCTTTGATATAGGTCTTACATCGGGAATTAAATCGATAGAGAACTCAACTTCCCACTATAGAGGATGTCCAGGTAAATACTCTAGAAATACATCAATGTATTCTTTCACTATATGCACATTTTAAATTTGACAATTTCCTTCCTCACCCATCGATATTGGTTTATTATCCTCTCCAAGTATTGCATTCAGTAGAGCTAGTGGGGTGGATCTATATAAGAATCAGTTAATGAGGCTTATTCTCGAAAAATAAGAGATTCTACACCATTTTAAAAGATTGTAACTTCCTTATTCTTATAATAAATCTTCACATCATAATTTGAACTCCAATTCATACCGAGAATTATATAAAAGTCAGTCATTGGTATGATGATAAGGTTAGAAACTCAATAATGTTTTGATGTCTGGAGGGGAACTAATCAATATTCATTTTTTTTGCAATGATACATCCCCTAGGAGTTTTGACTGACAAATCCTTTATTAAATAATATTGGACATGTCTAATTTTCATGGAAAACTAGGGAGATATAAATGAATGCGATGATCTAGAATCAAATAAAGTGTTGGATAAGTTTGAGGAAATAATTAAAGCACCAACCACCACATCATTAGGAACTTAAAATTCCACGATTATAATCACATAAGCTCTCCCTTGTTCTCTTGGCCATTTCTGAGGAAAGTTTCTTTGGCGCTTTGGGCACTCATCTGCATAGTGTCCCATCTCTAAACAATTTTAGAATTGAATATCATTGAATTGTGTCTTCCCCTTTAATTCATCAGATCAATGAACCTTTTCTCCACGCTTATAGAAGACTCCAATGCCTTTCATGCATTTCCCAAGATGATTCTTTTCACTGTTCTCACATAATTGGAATTGCTTCGTTCCCTTGTTCTTCTTTGGTGCTTCCTCTTTTCCTTGGTTATTAGAGTACCAGTTCTTATCTTGGTTTCCTTTGAAAAAATTTAATCTTGAAAATTACTTCTCTCTTTTGATTGCACTTGATACAATTTCATCATATGATGAAAATGTTTTAGAATCTAGTGCCCTACTAAGACTTGGTCCTGACCTTCAAAGAAATGATCAATCTTGTCTTCCGAGACACATACATAATCTACGACATACCTGGATAGCCTTATGAAGGTAGCCTCATACTCTGCAACACTGTCTTCTTCCCTTTGCTCTAAACCCAAAAATTTACTCTTCATTTTGGTTTGTCGCTCATCAGGGAAATATTTTTCGAAGAATATTTCCTTAAAAGTGTTCCATTCCATATCTTCAATTTCTTCTTTATTTATGGTATTTTGAATCAAGGGAAACCATTGACCAACTTCCCCCTTGAGACAATATTCTTACAGCACTACCTTTTCATTTTCATTACATATTAAATGCAGGAATATATTTTCAAGGGACTTGATCCATTGCTCAGAAACTGTTGGATTTGTATTCCCACTAAAAGCTGGGGGCTTCTACCACATTGAACAACCCAACACAGGTGTGGAATGGTTATTCATTTCAACTTGAGGAAGTTGTCCCAATATGGTCATGATCTGATCTAGTCCAACATTGAACGTGTTAACTTTCTTAGTGGGGAGATCCTAACATTTACCATGAGTATTGAATCACCTTCATCCATTATACACCATTTCTAAATAATTTCATACACTAGATTAGGTTATGAATATCAAATATAAAATCACATAACATTGTTTGAAATTCTATGCATAACTAATCTCATAAACATGGATTATCTGAGGAAAAAATTAAATTAAAATCCTTCATAATGGATTTTAAAGAAAATATGAATTATCCTAAGCATATCCCTTGGGAGTGTCATAACCAAGAGTGCAACAAGGCCTCTTGTCGTGTACCCGGATACCCCGAGTCAATCCCAAAACTCATTGTCGGATATTTTCACTCCTAGATATATCTGTGCTAGAGCCACCTCTACCTGCTCATATCCAGACATGGATGTATTGCTTAAAATATCCACAAAATATTTTCCTTACCAAAATAATGGTACGTTCTTGTATTTTTGTCCTCAAATACATTCATTGGGCTTTGTTCCCTAATATATATTTTCTAATCTAGTTCCCAATTTTGCAAATAAACTTCCTTTAATACCAAATATAACACACCGAGCCCTCTAGACTGGATCTGATGCATTACTTGTTATTTTGGAATGGATAGAAGGAATCAAAATACTAAAGTAACGATCAGTTTAGTAGTCTTAAAGAAACTAGATAAATATTTGTAACTCAAATTACATTGGAAGAGGTTACAAAAATACAATACATAATAAAAAATATAAACTGCATCCACAAGAACTCAATGAATGATATCCTCTTCATCACATGTTGAAATAAAACAATGAAAATGGGTGAGCTCAAATGATCAGTAAGGGTTACAAATAGTGTAATCATGAATCAATGATAACTGAATTGTAAAAAAATTTACATAATCAATATGGAACAATGAATAAATAAAAAACTCACACCATTAATAAACTGAGAATGAAACTGCATGCACATATTTTTTCATAGTGAAAACCTCATGGATAGTAATAAATTATAATTAATAAAGAGAATTATTTTTAATTGGAAATCATATATATGGAACATGATACCGTAATAATGTAAAACCGGTTTAGTTCTGTGGGTAGAAACCCTTCTAATTTTTGGAAACAAACTCGAAAGGTTTGTCGCCAACTGATTTCTCTCATGAGACCTACCAATTCATCGAGGGGATGTAGCGGGCTCCACCCTCAACTACATGTCCAAATAATTCTTTATACATAGATTAAATACAATAGAAATATGACTTTAAATTATCCATATAGAATAGAGGATACAGATTTATCAATATTTCCACAGATAAAACAACATTCAAAATAAATACTGTATGTAATGTGGTATATGACTTAGACAATAACCATATCCATGATATGAGAATATGTAAATTTAAATGGAATATAATTTCAATTTAAAAGTGATATCAAATGGAAAGTAGGTATACCACAAAATAATGAGTAGGTGCACAATACTAAACAAGTCACAATTAAGTGAAAATTGAGACAAAGCACATTACCACATTTTAATCAATTGAGTCATATGACCAAAAGTTAATAACCACCAAATGAATCACAAAATATAATTAATGTAAAGATAATAATTATAATATATATCAAATGGAAGTGCACCTATACCACATATAAGAAATAAGAGGTGAACAATGGAAATCCAACAGAATTGAAAGTGAGATGAGAAAACCCCTTACAAACATTTCGGCATGGTAACGAGTGTTCTTGTGAGGGATTTATGAGAGGCAAAGGGGTATCCCATTATTTATATATCATAATGTAAGTATGGATAAAGTGAGAAATAATACCCCATCATTAAGTATTAAAAATAAAATAGCACAACATAAGGGAGATTCTTGATCAAAAGTGAGAGAGAGGATCTCTTACCTTTTGCTTGAAGGTGTTCTTGATTGTTCTTAACGACCTGAATAATCAAATTTAGCTTCATTAATTAATAAGCACAGAACCTTATGAACATTTAATTGATATTTTATAACCTTATTAGGTTCATTAATATCGTTTTTTATGGGTTTAAGAGATTCAATTTTATTGTTTTGGTAGCATTTTCTTCTTTGGTTTTCATTGTCCATTTACTTGTATTAATGAATGGATGTTTGTTTGAAATGTGGTTAAACATCTAGAATTGTTAATATAAATTATTAGTAAAATAAAATATATATAAATGATCTTATAATGATTCTGGATATATACCATGAGGATGACTCATTTGATGAGTTAAAAATAAACTCTTGGATTTGCCTTGGCGGTTTTGTGCACAATAAACTTGTTTTGTATTATTATTCCATTTTATGAATTTGTTACGATTAAAAAACATTAAACAAGATAAAATACATATATTATGATCTGGTTCAACCATTGAAAATGTTTCATTACCAGTATTGAAGATAGTAATGAAAATTGAAAACCCGTCTTCCTTGAGTGTGATAAATTAACACATCTCGGACGGTGTTTGCATTTATTGTATAAAAGGAGGGGAAAAAGAGATATTATGGTGAAATATTACATTATAATAATGAATATCTAGTACATGTAATGTAATTTAATTATCATGGCATTTGGATGAGGTTAGGAGAGAAGAGGGAAACAAAATAATAAAAATTGTAAAAGAATTTGAAAGATAAGAGAAGCGAGGTTCACCTCTTTAGTACTCCTTCTTGAGAAACTCATTAAGGCCTTTTTTGGCCTTTTTGTGAGACTAGAAGGTCTTGGACGTGGGGAGACGTCTTGGAAATAGTATTTGTCAGAATTTAGGCAAGTATTGAAGCTTGAGTGGTGTTGGAGGAAGAGGGGGTGAGGGGTGGTTTATAGAGTGAAGGGGAGAGGAGATTTCTCTATATTATATTCATTAATTTTTTATTTCTCCACAAGATGTGGAATAATGAGTCTTCCATGACCAAAAATAGTAATTTTATTATGTGAATCCGAATCAATAGGGCTTAAATCATCATAACATCACATATGAATCTATAAATAGTGTATTTAGCTTATTTTGTAAAATATGGTATTTCACTATTCATCAAAAATTCAAGTATTTCAAAAAAATTCCAAAAATTCACCCTAACCATTTTTCGACATGCAAAATCCAACAATGAAGTCCATTTTTCAGAAATAATTTTCTAAATATGATTAATTAAATATTTAATCAAAATCATTATTTAATCGAGATATATAAACACTTAAAATATTCATCTTCAATTATAAGGTGCCTAAATTTATTTATACATTCATGGGTGTTGATACCATTTATAAGATTCATATTAATATTCATAATTGTAAGTTACTATTCATAAGGGTAGGGTACTATTCATAAGGGTAGGTTACTATTCACTAAAAATTAAGTGAATTCTATCAGACTCTAAATATCTTCCTAAACACAACTGTGTATGTCAGATTTTTAAATGTCAAAACACGCAAGTGGAAAATTTATGTTCAATGGATAGTCTAGAATATCTTCTAAATAACCAAGTGTTGTTTAAAAGAAATGCAGTGCTTTATGAAATATAGGCTATGAATAGAATGTATTTAAGAGGAATATACCACAAAATGTTGGGGGTGCTATAGTTAATATGATATTCTATAAATTTCTAAATTTGATAGAAGTATAGTCTTTTTGGACACTATATTGGGATATGAATCATCCATGGTATTGGAGTGGATTGTAGAATAATTTTATTGGTCAATAATACCTCAACTCCCAGAACTACTAAATGATGTCTTTTACTTGTTATAATTTTTTTTCAAAAATATTTATTAAAATAAATTGAGTATTTTGATTGGTCAAAACAATCTTATCTTGGATTGATGAGGTGTAGAAAATAAATGGTAATCCCACATTGGAAATGTGGGTATAATTCACATAGTTGATCTCCTATAAAAGAGCATTGGGAATTGGAATTGTTACTAAAATATATATTTTTATAAACGATACTAATGTTTTTAAAAAATATATATGTCATAACATGTTTTGTTAGATATATATATATATATATATATTATATAAAACAAAATAAAACATTAAATAAAAATAAAATAAAAGAAAATATTTTATAAAAAAGGACTAATTACGTGGTTAGTCATAATAGTTAGATTTCTGTTTTTTTAGTCCAAAAAGATGTCCCTTATCATGGGTTGCCTTATTTTGGTCAAACCAAGGTGTTATTTGACTGAAATAGTGAGATCAAACAAGTTTTATTCACACCTATTTTGATTTATAAATAAGCGGTGATGAAATCTCTTATGGGTTAATTCTTCATTAATCTATGAAATACTCTTGATATTTTTCACAACATTATTACTATGGGTCTGTCAATTTTTTTTAATTTATCCTAAATCTTGGTAAAATCCTCGAATTAAACTTCCACTGAGGACCATATACAATCATTGTGGGGTTGGATCAAACCATTTTAGATAGTGAATTAAATTCATGCATCAATATTAAATTTTGATTCTCCATATCCATACCTATTTTCTAACAATGAAAATGGTTGATACCCCTGGAAGAAACTAGAAGATGGATTCTGAATCCCTCAAAGTGATGAACCATGAAATGGTCAAACTTGAACATTTTTATGGAAACAAATTCTCTTGGTGGCAGGAAATGTAGAGGTTATTTATTATGGTGTTGAAGATTTTTTATATTATGGAACTGAATCTTCCTCCCATTCTCGATGAGAATGCTTCAAATCCCAACAACACACCAACTGACATGACTGAAGTCGAGCACATTTAGTAAACAAGGAAGAAATATGAAGACGATCAAGTTTTGTGTTAAAGAAACATTCTCAACACATTATTAAATCATATTTTTGAATATTTATTTCAAATTAATACTGCTCGAGATACATGGGATGCACTTGAGATCAAGTACATAGCCAAGGAAGAAGGTACTAATAAATTTCTTATCATAAAGTATCTAAACTAAAATCTGGTTTATAACAAGCTAGTGATGCATAAATTTCATGAGCTTTAATTCATAGAAAATAAAATTTTTTCCTTTAATATTATTATACCGAAGATTTTTCATGTTGGTGGAATTATTTATAAATCTACACCAATGTAGAAATATCTTTTTAAATCACTTATTAAATATAATTATGATATTTCCTTGGAAAATTTGCAAAGGATTCTTAGGAATGAAGATGAATCCATGATGAGAGGTGTGGTTATGTCTTCAAAATTTTATACAAAGATTAATATCATTACGGGAAAGGCACAATGGAAATCTCCCTTACATGTCAAAAATAAAATTCGATAATTCATTGAGAAAGGAAATCCTTACAAGAAGAAAGGAGAATGATTTTTCTATAGAAAACTAGAACATTTTTCAGGGTAATTTCTCTATTAAAAGAAATATAATAAACCTACTAAAAATATTGTGACTGAATATAATCTAGTTTCAATGATATCTGAATTCAATATAGATTTGATTAAGATGGTGTGGTGGCTTGATTCTTGAGCAATAGTTCTTGTGTGCAAGTATCATTTTATTTTCATAACATTTAAATATTATAATATGAAGAAGGAAGTAAACCTTGGAAATAATGCATGAATCAATGTTAGTAGACAAGAAAGTGTGGATATTGATCTCACTTCAAGGAATAAGTTGAATCTCATTAATTTGTTTTATATACCTAAAATTTAAAAGAATTTAGTTTCTACTGATCTTCTATGTAAGAAGAAATTTTATGTTTCATTCAAAACCAACAAGGCTATTTTGTTAAAGGCAAGCATGTTTTTAGGGTAAGGGAACTCAAATTATAGAATGTATCAACTATCAATTAATAATATGATTGAATCTCCTTATTACTTGATTGAGTCCTCTAATTTATGGAATTATCGTTGAGTAAATATTAAGTATAATCATTAAAATTAATGAAGATATTAAACTTAATTAACTTTGGAAACTAATTCAATAAATTTGAGACATGTGTAAAATCTAAAATTGTTAAGAATCATTTTTATAGTGTTGAAAGAAGTTTGGATATATTATAATTAGTACATTAGGATATTTCAGAATTAAATGGCTTATTAACTCGTACAAGAAAATATATTTTATTACTCTAATTGATTACTACAGTAGAAATTTACATATATATCTTCTTATAACAAAATATGAATCCTTTTATATTTTTAAGAAGTATAAAGAAGGAGTTGAAAACCAATTAAACCATAATATTAAATTATTATTATCATATAGAGGTGGTGAATAATTTATGAACGATTTTAGTGAGTTTTATAAATAAAATGTTATAATTCATCAAAGTAATGATCCTTACACACCTTCAAGATGAATTAGGTGAAAGGAAAAATCGTACTCTAGTAGAATTGATAAATTCATTGATTAATAAATCTAAGTTACCATTAACATTATGGGGAAAAGATTTGATGTATTCATTCCATATTTATAATAGTATTTCCAATAGGAAAACTATGTTACCCCCTTATAAAATTTGGTGATATAGAATACCTTATCATTCTTATTTTAAACTGTGAGGGTGTGTAGCTTACTATATATTTCCTGATCTTAGAAGAACTAAAATTGGTCCCAGAGTGATTATAGTTGTTTTTTATATGTGGAAAATATAAAAGAATACATAATCAAGGATTTGGGATATAATATAATTATTGAATAAAATTATATAGAGTTTTTATAATTAATTATATAAAGATTATGTGGTGGATATTATTCCTCATACCCATATCTCATGTATTCCATCTAGTTAAAATATAATATTTGAGAATAATGATGATTATCAAGTTGAACCAAAATGGAGTACAAGACATGGGAAGGAAAAACATATATATCAAGATTTTATTTCTCTTGATTCCATAGTTTTCCTTATTTTAGGAGATATATATAATCATCTTCTAAATTAGTATTCTATGGTATTGACTATAATAGATGACCTAAAGACTTGTAAATAAGCTATGACTTAGAGAGATGTTGTATTATAGAAAGAATCAATTAATGATGAAATGGATTACATTATAGGGAATAATATTTGGGTCATTATGGATTTACTAAAAGGTTTAAAAACTATAGTTTGTAAATGGGTTTTTAGAAATAAGTATCTTTCCAATGGTAACATTAATTATTTTAAATCTAGATTTGTTTCCAAAGGTTTCATGAAAAAAGAAGGGATTTGTTTTTTTGATTCTTATGCTCCTTCAGCTCATATTAATTCAATAAGGATGTTATTTTATTTAGATTCAATTAATCATTTATATTTCCATCAAATGGCTGTCAAAACTGATTTATTAAATGGATACTAAAATTAATATGTTTACATGGAACAACCATAGGGGTTTGTTTTATAGGTTAATGAAAAGAATGTATATAAACAAATAAAATATTTTTATGTACATAAAAAATCTCCAAATAAATGTCATGAAAATTAGATTCTATTATTTTATCTATTGAATTTAACCATAAAAATGAAGTTAATTTTTTTTATTTAGAGTTTAAATAATAATATGGAGTTATTGTGTGTTTATATGTAGATGATATGTTAATTTTTGTAACCAATATGATTGGTGTAATTATGAAAAATAATTACTTATATTGTATGATTAAAATTAAGGATCATGGAATATTTGATACTATTCTAGGTATTAAAGTACGAAAGCATAGTGAAGGTTATTAATAAATTCAATCTCATTACATAGAAAAAATATTAAATAAATTTGATCATATTGGTTTAAAAGATTCCAATACTCCATTTTGTTCTTGTGTTAAGACATTTATTAATATGGATAGATCTATATCACAACATGAGTATGATAGTGAAATTGGATCTTTAATGTATGTGATGCATTTCACTAGACCTGATGTTTCTTTTTTGGTATGTAAAATGGGTGGATCTATTGTTAATCCATGTTTGGATTATTGGATATGTATAACAAGATATTTTTGATACAAAATAAAGGAAGAAGATTAAAGTTTATACTATAATGACTATTCTTCTATATTAGAAGGATACATGAGTGTCAGTTGTATTACCATTATTGGTGATAACCAATCCACAACTAGATGAATTTTTCAATCTTGGAGGATGTGTTGTTTCTTAGGTGAGAAGAGACAAACATATATTTCATATTTGACAATGTAGTTGTAGTTTATCCCCTCAACAAATTTCAGAGAGGAATTTTAATGGATTAGGATTTGATATTAGATTGTGGAATATTCTAATGCCTCCCATCTCTATAAATTGTTATAATGATGAAACATTTTCAAGGGAATATAGTTTCATGTAAAATTGATAGTATATACATATAGGTTTGAGACACGATTACATGAAACAATTGTTACAAGATGGTACCATAACAATTGTCTATGTTATATAATGGGAAAACCTTGTTGATCAATTTAAAAAATCCTTAATGACAGAGATCATTTGACAAATGAATAAATAGATGGGTTTAAAGCCTTTATAATAAATCATTTCAATAATGGAAACCCAACACATTCTTTAGGTAGATCCACATAAATGTTTTTAAAGGGTAAAAATAAGTTACAAAGATGATTGTTAATATTGACAATTATAACCCCAACTATTTGGTCTTAATACCATGCATTATGACTAAAGGTTGAGTTATATACTAATAATAAAAAATTAATAATCGAAAAGTTATGTGTTCTAATAATGGAAGAACATTGTGATATTTTTTCTATGTGAAATTAGAAGTAGTGCCACCTCTTACAAGAGTTATTTGGTTTACTCAATAGAGAGTTAATCCCAAGGATATATGAACATGGCCATAATAGTGCTAGAAAATGATATTCTATATGGAAAGATCATTTTATGTATGATATATATTATCTTAAAGATTTAAAAGTTTAATATCTTGAAAACTTATAAATATAAAAAAACACAGAGATATTGATGCAAATTAAAGGTTTAAATCCAAAGATACCTTTGTTATGTATAATGACTCACATGTAGTCTAAAGGATTAATATTTATGAATAAAAGGAAGGATTTTTATGATTTTATTCAAAAATATGTATTAAAATTAATATAGTATTTTTATTTGTCAAAACACTCATTGATTGGATTGATGGGGTGGAAAAATAGGAATCCCACATTGGAAATGAGGGTAGAATTCCCAGATTTCATCCCCGATAATAGAGCCTTGGGAATTTTAATTTTAAATAATATATAATTTTTTATAAATTCTATTAAATTGTTTTGAAAAATAATTATTTAGTAAAGAAATTATTATATATATATATAACAAAAAAAATACTTTATAAAAATGCATTCTCTAGATATTTTTGCAACATCAGTGTTACGGGGCTATCAAAAATTGGTGTTCGATTTCTCTAAAATCATGGTGAAATACATGAGGGAAAATTCCAACAATAACCCTACACCAATAATGTGGGGTGGATCAAACCATTTTGGAAAATGAATTAAATTCACGCATTGAGATTCAATTTTTCCTCTCCATCTGCCTACATATTTGCAAACATCACTTGTCAAAATTTAAGAATTACATTCATGATTCATATCATGTGATAGAAAAATGTGATATAGAACATGATAAATATAGAAACATTATTGGGGATTAAATTAATATTAATGTCGATAGGGAGAAGGTTTTTTTGGATGCATCATTCTATTGATTTGAGTGAAATGGATTCATGACCATATAATGAGAATTACTTAAGAGAGAGAGATAATTATGAGAGTATATCATGTTAAATTGTTTTAGTTTCTTTCACCTCAATTATTTACTTTCTTTTTTAAATGAATCTAATTTTGAAAGTCCTTTATTTTTTATCATTTATTTTTTGTTTAATTTTATTTTAATATTTTATACTTATAGTTTTAATTTTTGTGGTTGAAAATACATGAGGGTGGATTTCTTATGAGATTTAATAATTGAAATTGATTGGATTACTATGAATGAGGTTTGAATATATATAGTTGTAGTTTTGTATTTTTGAATATGAACATTTTATGGTGATGTTTTATGATTCTTGGTTAGGATGTTTTGAAGATTTTATGACAATTTGATAATTCTTTTCCTAAAAGGTAATGGTAATAATTATGAAATTCTAAACAATATGAGATGAAAATTTAAAGTTAAACATTTATTTAAGAATAATTTCTTTTCTATAGGGTGATTGTGGGGTAAATATGAGTCTTTTTTGGATATGTTTGGACTTAATTTAATTGAGGATGATAATTAAAATTAATGGAATGATTAAAATATTATAGTCTTCATGACTTCTTTATGTATTTATAATTGAATGAGGATTTAATATAATATATTATAATTATGATGTTTTTATTTATACATGAAAATAGTTATGGTATGGTTTTTAATTATAATTAGTGTAAAATAATATTTTGAGAAGTAATAGTTTTCAATGAATAAATCATTATTATAAATTGATTTTGGGATGAATAAATATATTATAATAATTTTTTATAAAATTTGAGTAATTATTTTTTTTAAATTATTTATTATTATTTTAATTTTATTTTTATATTTAAAATTTTCATTTTAATGATCATTTTTTAATGTAACTAATATATATAATTAATAAGTTATGAGGTGGAATGATATAACAGTCAAACTCAATTTCATTAATGTTATTGAAATTATTTTATTATTTGATAAAATTATACCAAATTTTAAAATATTTTTATAAATATATAAGGTTCTGTGACGCACACTCTAATATTTAAATGAATGAAAAAAATTAAAATTTAGCTCTATGTGCTGGGCTTTTATGGGACGAGAAGTAGGGAACTCTTCAATATACAAATTTTTATACTAAAAAAATTAAAATATTGTCTAATCAGTCTGCCTGGGGTTTCTGTAGAATGTGATTTGTGGGGATTGATATTTGCTCATTGAAAATGTTTTAATATAATAATAATTATTGTGGTAAAATGTAATAAATATAATATCACTAATATATATATAAATATATTCATAAAAATTTATTCATATATATTTGGAAAAATTATTCGGGATTATATTCAGTCACATCAATGGTATTTTTAGAGTGGAATTTAACATTATGTTCTGTCGATTGACTAAATTTTGTTCAAAATTTATATTAAATTTAGTAGATCTTGTGTATTATATTTTTATTCTATAGAGTTCAAAATTTTCATTTTATAAATCCTCTCTTTTCAAGGTGATTTTCATTTATACCACCCAAGATAGTTTAATTAAATAATTCATAAGAAACCATAGTAGATTTTATAACCTAAACATGATAAAGGTGGTCTAAATAATCTAATTTCTCATAAGTCTGTATGTTAGAATTTGAAAATGAGGTTAGATCAAACATTATTATTCAATGTCAGTGTATAATTTTATCAATGCTAAATTTTTTAGTAGCTGATGTGGGTGACTTAGATCACATATCACTTTTTTTCATTACGAATCTAGTATAATTCAAATAACATATCCCCCTTTTATCAGTGCCAGAAAATCACTTTTATCAATGCATTCTAGCACTGATAATGTAAGCATTGTTAAAAGGGGTCCCATTTATCAATATGAAAAAGAACTGATAAAGGATCATTTTAACAGCAATAAAATAAACATTAAATAAAGTGGTTTTTACCATCACTCAAAAAAAGTAAAAAAAATTAAGAGATTTTTTTAATAGCGCTCGAACCCCAGTATTATCAGTGCTCGACACCCCATATTTTATCAACGATGGCCTGACCTGGTTTCATCCCCTTATCATGGAAATTTTTCTGATATACCTAAAAATATAAAACAAATTTATGATATACTTTATTGGGAAAAACAATTCTCAATCTACCGTTCGGTGCCTGGGGGGGTTCTGGTGGAGGGTGAGAACATTTAGAAAAGACTCATTCTTCAAATATTATTTAAATAAGGAACTTTTCACTTAAGCTCTTTCTTTAAAGGTATTTTTGTGGTGAAAGTTTGTAATAAAGTGACTTGAAAATAATATCCCTTAAGTAAGTGCTTTGTTAAAAATCACCTTCTTCATAAAGATTCTAAATAGGTTTATTTTTTGAAAACCAAACAGTCTCAAGTTTTTCAAAAGTTTTACTATTATATATATATATATAAACAAAAAAACTAAACAATTAATCATTATTTAACTATTTCTAGAAATATGCACAAGTAGGCTCCAATTGTGGGAAACAACGCACTAGATGGTGAAACCAAGATGCCAGACTTGGAAATATTTTTGGTCGAAGTCTCAAACATGATGGGAGGATAAGTGGGTGTGGCGAGTAAGAAATACATAGAGATTTTTCTTCATTACAAGGAAGAAATTTTTGAATCATCTTTTTGTATGGATGCTAAAAAAGAGGTAATCAATAATATATATGAGTGATTGTTTCTGGTTTCCCTTAATGAGGTGAAAAGGGAGTGAATTAACAAATAAGAACAAATTTTGGTGTAGGGTATCAATGAATTGAAGAAGACTGTGGAGGAGTATATTCAAACATGGGATAAACTTATAGATCATATTGAAGATTTTTTAATGGATGATTTAGATATGCAGGTAACATCATGGAATTGGGGGTTATATTGGGTGTTTGACTCTAATATTTTTATCTTTTTCTTGATTGACATGGTGAGCTATTTTTGTAGTTTATTTTTTGGCATCAGTCGTGTTTGGTTTCTCAAATTTCCTCAAAATTTTCTTAAAATAAAAATTTAATTTTAATGTTTCTCAGAAAAAATAGTGATTATAAATAATATATTTAATTTGATATCTAAAAAATATTAATAATTAACAATATAATAAAAATTAAAAATTATATTATTGCTTTATTTAATAAAAATATTATTATGAACTATTATTAAATAATCATATTTTCTACCAGGTAATTTTTATTTATTTTTGACAAATAATACTACTATTAATAACAATAATGATCATGTAAATAATAGTAGTATTATTCAATATTTAATATTATCAAGTAATATATTATTTAATTTCAATTCATAAAAAATATATTAATTATATATACTATTATTAATAAGTAGAAATTATTTTTTTACTTAATTATTTATATTATTATTTTTAAGACATATATTGTTATTAATAATTATTATTTCTTACTTATTATTTTTATGAAGTTATTTTCATCTTTTTTTAGACAATGTGATGGATAATGTAATGTATTATATATAATAAATTTTGTGACTTTCCCATCCACTTGTCGACACCACATCATTTGTTCTTACATTGCCTCCCCTCCACGCTTATTGGTTTCCAAAAAACAATATTCTATATTTCCCCTTGATAACATATCTATCTCCATCACCGCCACCTCCTACACTGCCTCTTCTTTCACCAAGGTCAAGGCCTCTGACTATTCCTCTGCTTCCAGCATGCCCCAATTCCACCTCCTTCTCCCTGTATTGGTTTCACTCCACCAACATGTGTCAATACCTCCCTTAAATTCTTCCATCAATTCAATCTTACTATCACTGTGATCTATATCACTTCAATTTCATCTCCTTCATTACCTATCTATAAATCCCTACTAATAACATATCCTTGATGAAAAAATATCCTTGATGTCTGATCCATTTTATTCTCCTCCCTATTCGATATCCCTATCCAGGATGATTCTAGGTACTTCATCAATAAAATCTCCCTCCAGGGGGAAAGGTATCAATTTCTCTCTATTTGAAGCTAGATGATATACACATTTTCTCTTTATACAAATATTACGAATATGATTAGTTTTTATAATTAAACCCCACAAATTTCAAATATATTGGATCCATATCCTTCAAACATTGATTGTGTCCCCCATCACCCTCGGTGATTTCCCCTATATACTTGAAGCCATCTTCATTGTGATTTCCTAAGCTCACCTTTAGCATTGCAGATATCCTTTCATTCCTCCATGAAACTCACATGGTCAACCTCTTTTTTTTTTACCAAAATTGGACCTAATTATGGAATCTTTATCATATCTACATCCATCATAAGTCGACAAACCTCTTGTAATATTCAACCCCCCCCCCATTTTCTTTTGCTTCAGCGAATTTCATTTCAATTTTCCATTTAATGTTCACACATCTTTGATATTGGTTAAAAAAGAAACTCATACTATTTTTTATTGTTGAGTCTTTTTGAATGATATTTTAAATCTTTTTTATCACATAATGAATTTCTCGCATTCTGATAATAACTAAATTATTCATAAATATGATTAACACTTTCTTGGAATCATTTGTTATGTTTTATCTTAGATTTTTTTCTACTAACTGTTTGTGGATGGAGTTTATCAAGAATCTTTAATGGATGTTTTTATATTAATTATAAGTATTTCCTTTCATACCTCCATGAAACTCAGTTGGTCAACCCTTTTCCATTCACAAAACTATGACTCGACTCTGTAATCTTCATCTTTTATACATCTATAAAAAGTCAAATAACCTATGGCAGTCTTAATACACCTCACATTTGAATTCACTATAGTGTATTTCTGTTTAATTTTTTCTTTAAATTTCACACATCCCTACCATTGGTTCAAATAAAAACACAAATTGTTTTTAATTTTTGAATAATGTTTTATGAATTTTTTATCTTATAATATATTTATCACATTATTCTAATAATAACATTATTCTTAATAATGATTAATACTTTCTTAGCATATTTTTTTTGTTTTAGATTACATTTTTTTCGACACATTGTTTGTGGATGGAGTTCATCAAGAATATTCAATGGAAGTTTATAGATTAGTTGAATGGGACTTAAAATAATATCTTTTTATCTACAACTATTCTATTTTGATCATAAAAAGTTTATGCTATCTATTATCTATAATATATCTTATAATTCATCTTCCATGTGTTACCTCTACTTCAATCCTCCCTTAAGAGTCTCCATCCCCTTTAAATCTTCCCCCACACCCCCGGATCTCCTTCCTGTACTCTCTACCCATGTTTTTAAACCATAGATCCGCCTTTTCTCCATCCCTCTCCCATACTTCCCTCTATCCCAGAATATTTCATGTCTTCATCCCACCAATGATTCTTCCACCTCAGTATCCAACTTCAAATATGACTCCACCTCCACCTCTGCCTCGATCTTCACCTTTGACTTCACATACACTTACAACTTTTCATCTATTATCTACCCAATTTGACTTCCCAATCACCTACTACTTATACCTCCATTCACCATGTACAACCCTCCCTGAATGGATTCATTTCCGTCCAACCTATATATTCTAATACTAACTCTTTGATCAATCTTATGACTCATCAGTCAATACAGGTTCTATCTAAAACCTTGGATACGTGATTTTATCCTTCTTCTGTTCTTCTTTTTCAAACTTTCTATTATCAGTTTTTTTTCGATTCTATTCCCGAATAAATCACATAGAAACACAGTGATATTGAGACATTCATTTTCTAAAATTGAATTTATTCTTCTTCTTCTCTAAATTATCACATGGTTCATTGGTTTCTCTTTTATTCAGTATTGAATGTTCAAATTATCTTCATACACATCACCTGTTACATTTTTACCATAATATTTCTGAAACCCTACATTTCATGCGATGTGTGAATATTTCGAATCAAAATAAACTAACATGCCTATTTAAAATAATGAGTTGTTGGGATAACAGAAACTACTCATATTCTATTACCCATAATGTCTATAATCACTTTTTTTATTACTAAAAATGAAAATTTGATTTTATATCCTAGTTAAGGATTCATATTGCTCAATTATTGGTGGGATTTTATTTTTCTATTTGTGTGTAACCCAAATTAAATAAATATTATTTTGGGTTTTAATTTTTTTCTTATATATTTCTCTTATATTATAATAATTTGATTATTCTTTTCTAACTTTTATTTAAAAAGTATAGAGTACCTCCATTTCCATTATTTACTATTTAATATACTAGTTTAATAATAATACACTATTTTTTTCTATAATTAATATCTTAATAATTATGAATATACTGATTGTGTTTTACTCTGCAACAATACTACAAGCAATCAACTATCCATCATTTAATTCATTTCCTATCTTCCCTCAATGATATTCTCATATTAAGAAGCTCAAAAAAATATTCCATCTCTTCTTAATGAAATTTAAGTTATAATTGGTGTATTACCTTACCCCCTATTTATCAATGTGTATACATATTCTGTACACTCTACATAATGAAATTGCATTTACATTATTTACTTCCAAACTTATCTCTTACTCTTTTAACAACATTTATCATTTTATTCAGAAAAGTGTTTGTGACATATTATATGGTATGTAAAAAAATATGGTACCTTTTATTCTACTATGAATTTATTAATTAATCCAAACTTATTATGTGTTTATTGAAATCCATCATTATTGACATAAGATTCATGAGTTGGGAATTTAAATGATAAATAATATAGTATTGATGAAACATAAACCATTTTCATATTTTGATGTGTTTTTATATTTTTATATTAATAATGACTTTTATGTTATGGAAAATAGAGGAGACCCAATGAAGGTGAGACCCAATTTTAGAAAAAGTGATATAATTATTCCATTCTTTGATTTTTTTGAATTAATGTGTTTTTTTAGAATTCATTTACATTTGGGTGGACTTTTCATTGGTGGGTATGATATGTGAACATGTATTCACATGGAATTTTGCTGGAGAAATATATGGACCACATCATTCAAATCTATAAATGAATCATATATCAAGCCTGAAATTCTTTTCAAATGAGCACCATTCAAGTAGTGATTTTCATGTTCCTTTAGAGAGGTAAAAGTACATTATGTAGGCTCACCTTCTATAAGCATATGTCATATAATCATTTTTCATATCCACCTTATAATATAAAAATTTTATGTATATGTATATTCTTCTATATCATAGAGTATTTCTAGATTATAAGTTTTATAATATTATTTTTTTATTTCTTATTCATCCTATCTAAATTGCATATTGTATATAGAATTATAATCATATTGGGATTGTCCTGCACTCGGGCAGTTTTGTAAAATGAATTTAAATACATGGGATGTTGACTTTAATATTCAAAATCTATATTAATTTTTTAGTCTTGTTATTTAATAATATGTTATATATTCACATTAATGAATAACATAATTGTGTTTCAGTCCTTATAAAATAATTACAAATAGGTTACACACAAATTTCAAATTGCTGGTCACTTCCATAGAAGAAAGATTTCATATTTTATTGAAAAGGTTGGAAAATAATTCTACTACTCATATTGGATTTTTACTATGTATATCGGCACATTATACACCAAAAAATTATCCTAGAATGATATATTTCAGGTTGTTAATATCTTGAGGTTTTTCTCCTTCTCGTTGTTTACTATTTCAGAATTTTGTTTTTATGATTCTCAATTAATAGCCTATTATTTCTTACCTCATATGATGACATTTAGAACATTAATTCAAAATATTTACATGTCATAATCATTTAATTAATTGGACAATCCTTTTTCACTATCATTTATTGATATAGTGCCACCATAAATTGTCGATATAGCCCATATTTTATTGATTGTGAAAATGATGTCTGAGTACTAATACATTCCCACCATATATTATTAACAGTTTCAGATCTATAACATATTCAAAGGAATAATAATATATTTACATAGAATAATATATTAAAAGGTATATATTTCTATAATGTATTTTTCACTGTCAAATAATTTAATGAATGATAAGAAAAAAAATCATATATACATTTTTTCTATCATTTATTTAAGGATTTTAAATGATTTAAATGATAATGCACTTGGTATGTGTTTATTTTTTCAGGAATGAGGCTTCCAATGATTAAATGGAGAAAATGAAAAAAATATCAAAATTACGAATTACACATCGTGAAATATCCTTACACGAGGTGGAGTAGAGTTTCACAGCATGCTGCATGTTGTGAAACAAGTCATGATAGAAGTGGTAAAAACTTGAAGTGGAGAATACATTACACAGTGTTAGTTTTAGATACATGTCATGAAACCTCTGAATGAAATTACCACTCCAAAGATAAATCATGGAGGAGAATATATGTCTTGTGTCTTGGATATATTACGTGAAGGGAGTCAAATATTCAAATATTGTTTGAGATACGCATGAGATATATGTATTTTCCAAATCCATGGAGAAAACCACATATTGAAATCACATGATGTGAATCCCAATTACACATCATGTAATATTTTAACTATAAATATAGATGTTTGACATCGTATTTTAGAGGTTCTAGGGAAGACAACTTTTATTCTTTCATTCCTCTCTTATTTCCTACTACTCCCTCTACCACAAACAATATTTTTTTCTCCTTATTGTTTTAAATTAATTCAAGCATCATGAGTTGTTTTTAATGGTGTTATTCATTCCTTTTCACACTATTGACCTCTTTCATCACCGTTTCGATCACCGACTATTAGTGAACATTTTCTTGCATTCATTACCTCTCCTATTTCCAAAAATTAGTTTGTTGAATTTTTTATCTGAGATTTTCAACTACCTATTCTTAATTGAATTCCCTAAATGAATCATTACATGTTTGATAATACTTTAATCTAAATTATTTATGGCATGTTAACAATGATTTTAATTATTCTTTTAAGTGAATTTGATCCTACCATGTGTAAAAAACCATCTAGGTTAGGGATTGAGAGTAGGAGTATCTGAATTCAATAAATATTTAATTCTAAAATTGTTAACCATAAGGATTAGTAATTAGGATAAATAACCCTTGTCAATTAAATTCAGTCCAACATCCCTGACCCGGATACATTGAAATGAAGGACCATATCCTAATTGGATTAGATTAGGTTATATATAGTAGTGTAAAATACTTTCTACCTTTGAATCTATGCTTAATGCATCTAGTTTTTCCCTATTACAAGATCAAGGAATAGTTATCTCTTAGGTATAACTAGTTGATTCAGCCATAGTAAACTAGAAACATCTTCTTAATTTATATCCTAAACCTAATTATCCTACCAATTTATAATTAGGATCATCATTTCTATATATTTCTGAAATTAATCCTGACCCCTTTCTTATTCCTGAAGTCTACCTAAACTCTCTAGAAATAGTTTTCCCAAACTAATTTAACTTGTTTGGGCTCCTACACCAATGGGTTCCAAGACAAAGGATACCATTTACATCCCAATTCCCCATGGGATTGACCCCTAACTTTATCTATACTACATTCTAGTAGCATGTGAAATTTGGGAAAAAATCAAATCTAATCTGACCACAGCCCACACGAGTTGAACATCGCGTGTATAACGACCCATACTTTACATACATTGTTACTACTTCAAAATTGAAGCACACTTATTACAACATATGACAAAACCACAAAGGACCGTATAGGTATAGTGTCTTTAGAAACTGGGAAACATAAACAACTGGTTCATAAATCTTCTACAGTGTCACCCATTTATTTCATCATATCTAGGGTCCCTTTTAGCATATTCTACTTAATATCCATCTTCCTGACCTGGGGTAAAGAAAACATAAAAGGGTGAGCTCAAATGCTCAGCAAGGGCAAATAAAGGAAATAAAAATCATATCATATCCTTTTGAAAATCAAAACCTGCAAAAGAGATCATAATATCTTAACATGGAATAAATCATAGAAGTAAAAATGAGATCCCCATAATCATAACATAAAACTTGAAACTTTGTGGCATGCACACATAATCATGGAAAATCCTTTCTTGTTAGTCATGACTCATTGCCAAGAATATCTTAGTGGACAAAGTCCCTTTCTGAACCGAGTTCACTCCTCGTTTCAGTCCTGTATCATTGAACCGAAATAACCTTCCGTTCCAGCCATGTCTATCTCATGAGATATAAAATCATTACCCAATGCATTGGAGGGAGATATAGGTCCCACCCATCTTATAATGAATCCTTTCTTATGTGTGCCACATAATCATAAAACATGCATCATCGCATAACACATGTAACAAAAATGGGATTCTTGAAACATCATGACATCATAAATCAATTCATATATGATAAAGGAATTCATAAACATAATTCCATCACAACATAGTCAAACCAATGTAAAAATATGGATAGAAACAGAACCCTTTATTATCTTAGATGGAAAATAATTTTGATAAAACACTTGAATTGAAGTCTTGAGGAAAATATCCTTTCTTCTTCAAAAACATTTTTCCTTTCATAACATGTCATACAACTTAAAAATAAAAGAAGTTGATTAAAAATAAACATGAAAACTTGTAAAGAAAGCTTCTTTGAAGTAATGTTTTAAAAATCCATTCATGCCGTATAAGTTAAAAAAACATTCTTCGTACTTTTGTCGGAAAAGTCAAAAAGTACCTCGTACGGAAAAACGACAAAAGATTCCTTTCATATTCTTTACTAAAAACTCACCTAAGGGTAAAATTGGATTTAAACTATTGCAAGTGGATGGAAAAAATATTTCATATTGAGGGAACATGGATGTGGATGATAAAATACACCCTACTAAATACATACGAATAAACAATCTCGGATAAAAATGAGATTGTGATATTTCCCTTACCTTAGGTCCGATTAGCTTTGTACGTGTCCGAAGCTCCTGTATAATGGTTTAAATAATGTTATTGACTTATTCCAGAATCATACATATTTATATGATATCATATATGGTCATATTATCAGCTTCTTGTTAGTAATATTTCATTGTTACTTGTTACTCGGGTCTTTATAACTTTTTGTTCTTATGCGTGTTTTGTCGAATAAATTCTTATTCTTATCTTTAGGTTATAGATAATTCATTTCCAGAATGGTATTAGTGTATTATATACCATATTCATTCATTCAATTCATTTATATAATCATTATGAAATGAAGATCATGTAGAACGAGTCACATCACATCGTGGAGACGGTATTCCGTACGTACGCACGAGTGATGATATCATTCCTATGATCGTGGAATTGTATTGGAGTATATATATATATTATTTCAGTATCAATATTACTTCATAATAATCATATTTAGTTACTCATTACACCATTATAACCATCCTTGTAAGGTGATGGTGGAAAATAGATTACACCACGGCGTGGAGACGGTATTCCGTACGTACGCACGCGTGGTGATTTCATTTTTCCGTAGGATGGATAGAAGGTGAAATAGGGTTGTTTCATATTTATAATAACATATCAGTATGTAAGTAATACTGATGTTATTACTTTATCATGAAACAACTAAAGAAGAAGAAGTTGAAGAAGAAAAAATTGAAAAGATCGGTAATGGATATTACCTCTTCTTTGGAACGCCTCTTTGAATCCTCCACTTAAGGAACTAAGATTGGTCTTTGGAGAAGACCCGGACCTCTAGGATTATTCTAGGGAAGTGGAGAGGAGAAAATGGCAGGGGTTGGCCGAGCTTGAGTGCTCAATTTGGTGTGAGGAGGAGGGGGAGGAGGTTCCCTTTTATAAGGGAGGAGAGGGGCACCTTAGGAATATCTCAAAATATTATTTTATATTAAAGTCAAAATCGGTTTATAATGGTTCCAAAGGGTCTTATTTCGAAGCTAAAGTGGGGATGGGTCTAAATCCTATCAACCAATAGGATTTAGACAAGTTTAGGGTATTATTTTAACCTTATCAATTAGATTTAACTCTAAGTTAAATAATTTAACTTTTACCATGTCTTTTTGTTTTCTTTCACTATATGGTTAATACACTTACTATAACATGCCAAACAAACCCCAAATTGTTTATTATTAAAATATATATCCTTATCTAAGTCATTTGGCCGAACCTTATATTTTTAGGAATAAAATAACAATTAATAATATAATATTTGATTTAAAAACTATTTTGTGTCAATTTTGACACTATTTGATATATGATTTTTGTGAAAGTCATAAAAGAATTATATGTTCGAACCAAGTTGATTAAATCAACATTAATATATCATAGTAACCTATAAAATTAGTTGAATTCATAAAAAGTGTCAAATTACATTTATTTTGGTGTTTATAACATCAATTATGTCAATATTTCATTAATAAGATAATTACTGCATCATCTTTGTGTCATAAATAAATTACATTATTTGATGTCTAAAAATTACAAATAAATTATCATCATGTAGGAAATCTTTTTAGCTTTCTAATGAATATTTACAATCGAATTTATCTTATGTATAACCCCATATTAAAAATGATTTACTTATTAAACTTTGATTTTAACTATTTTAACCCTTCTTTAAATAAATTAATAATAAATGTCCTAATCTAATCCAAGTGGGCCTAAATGGTCATATTTTATTCCTAAGTTTGTTTTTGGTCGAATTACACTTGTCCAATAGAATTAGGACATGTGTTAGTGTAATATTAATATCATATTTACCCTTAGTTACCCTATTTACTATTAACCGCGGTAAAAAAAGTAAAAAGTTACTATTCACCAAAAAATTATTTTCATCTCATTGAACCACATTTTAGTCCTTGATATTAACCGTGTCTCTCGGATTTTCGAAATTACAATCACAGAAGCGGTAAAATTAAGTTTTATGCAAAATTCAGTTTTTAACCTACCACTTAGTGGTTTCACTATTCATCAAAAATTGAAAGTTTTCAGAAAAAAACCAAAATTTCACCCTAGGCTAATTTTGATATTCTGAGTCCAAAAATGAAGTCCATTTTGAAAAATAAAATTTATAAAATTTTAAAAAGTGGTTATTACTATTCATAACGGCTAGTTTTAATAGCATATTGTTGTTTAGTGAAACTCGGTATTGCGTACGACGCAAGCTATCGAGGAAGGTCGCGATTGTGTGCAAAGCAAGCCAAGCAAGTGTTGTGTAGAAAAAGATTCCTTTGATGATTTATATAACATAAAAGTCTCGGGTGTTACAGCGTGTGGGAGTATCAAATTTTGGTGTTGTTTCAAGGGAATTATGTTATTATTTTCATAGGAAACCTCCTGTAAAATACCTAGCATTTCTTCTCCCTCAAACCATTTCTCACTTCTTCTCTTTTAGATGCCATTCCATCCCTCCTATTTTTGCACAGTGCATGAACTAGGGCCCTTCAACTCATTCAAGGACCCTTGATGAACAATAATAGTTATCCTTAAATCACGAAATAAAACGATATCTCTCTGCACTACGCTGGTCAAACATGTCCAACCAAAATGATCCAGCAGGACCTAACCCTCCCAACATGCAATAGTTTGTTCTTGGAGAGAACAGTGTGTAAAATGAGTGAACTATCATGGACTATGGATTTCCATAAATCCATGGTGCTACACCAATAATTTTGCATACTCCCATTCAATATCATACCTTTGAAATAAAACCTATAATCATTCACAAGATCTAGAAAATGGGCTAGTTTAGTGGAATTCAGATTGAAGATCCTCATAATCACATCTCAATCTTCCTGGAAGTATGTGATACCTTTCACAACTAGGGAATATAATCTTATGATATTATAATTCACATATTTCCTGTATCTTGGTGAGATTGGGCCAAGGATTGGTTCAACAGTCAAGCTCCCAAGTCAATCATGTCTTGGTATGATCTAGACAAAAAGTTTATACACATATACCTCAAACCAATCCAAACTTGGAAGCAGCAGATAGATATTCAAAAAATTTCTGAAGTTGAAGGAGAATCCACATGGGATGCTTGGGATAGATTCAAGGAACTGATGAGGATGTCCCCCCCACCATGGACTAGACATATGGATCCAGCTCCGGAAATTCTACCAATGTCTCCAACCAGTCACAAACAAAGTTGTTGATGCTATCACTAATCGAGGGAATATGTTTAAGACAAAGAAAGTCAGAAGAGACATTTTGGATGAATTTTATCACAATGCCATCATGTGGAAGAGTGATATTGGATAACCTTAGTTTTACAACCACAAAGTATTTAAAAATACCATACTAGCAGTGCAAGTCAAAGTTCTCACAAAGATGCTAGAGTCATTCCAGCTACCTGCTATACCACCCCCACTTGATATTGTGATGGAGATAAAATAATGTGAAATATGTGGAAACCCACATTTATATCAAGACTACAAGGAAGGATTTTAAGAACAAAAAACATAGGATTATAATTACATCAATTACAATCGGTAAAACCCAATATTCTAACATCAACAACAATATTATCAGTAGAGGGAAACTATGAAACCACCTAAAAACAACCAGGTCTATTATAAACAAAGAAGTGTTCAAGCACCATTTCATAACCAAGGACCACCAGGGTACCCACCCATGGAACCTATTCCAAGAAAACAACAACAACAGTAAGCATAAGTGCAACCTTTCCCTTAGAGATCATAACAACAATTTCAAATAGCTTAACTATGATCTAAAAAACAAACTTCACCTATCTAAAATAACATAAATAACCTCCTAAATACTTTTTTTCAAATAAAATACCAGTGAATGACTACTCAATAGATTGAGATACAAAACTAATGAGCTTCTCTATGAAATATCAATGTTTATATGGGTCCGATCTCAGAGACTTGGTCAAACAGATTATCAGGTACTCTACCTTGTAATACATAGACATTACCAAGGGAAGAATCTAAGGATCCATTATTGATAAGTATAAATATTTTGGATTTTCAACAACTAGGTGGAAGAGACTAAAGACAAACAGAGGCACCTAAGAAGCAGTCACCGACAGGAGAATAAAAAGTTTATGAGACCACTCAATTAATACCCCAAGAAGTATCACCAACCACAAATACCCAAAAACCTAAGAAAATATAACAACCAATCAATGTTTTACTAATACCATACCAGCCACATCTTACTTTTCCAAAAATATCAATACAAGGCATACAGGAGGCACAATAAAAGATGTTCTGAGAAATGTTCACACAATTTCATATCAATATACCCTTTGTAGAGGCTATTTATCAAATGATAATTTATGGAAAATCCTAATGGATTGATTATTTAACAAAAGAAAAATGGAAGATCTTAGTTTCGTCTCACTGAATGAATAATTCTCTACAGATGTTCAGTAGAAAATCCCACCAATGATGAAATACCTTCGAAGTTTTTCAATCCCATGTTCTATTGGAGAGTGTAAATTTTGAAGAGCTCTATGTGATCATTGAGAAAGTATTAACCTCATTCTAACAAGTGTATTTCACAAGTTGGGACTTCATGCTCTCAAACCAACTCGAGTAGTGCTAAAACTGGAAGACCGATTACTAAAGTACCCTTGAGAAGTTCTAGAGGATGTCTTTGTAAAAGTTGTAAAATTCATCTTTCCAAAAGAATTCCATCTTTTAGACATAGAAGAAGAAGGTGACTTCCCCATTATTCTCAAGAGACCATTACTGGCCATGGGAAAGGCTCTGATAGATGTAAATTAGGGGTCTCTAATATTTCATGTCGGATAAGAATATGGAATCTTCAACCTCCTCAAAGATTCTAAATAATCAGATGATCCCATTGATTTCAATACTACCAATATTACCTAATAAGTAAATGAATACATGGAAATTGAAAAATACAATAAAGAGTCACTCTCTAATGAAAAATAAGAGTGTGATTTTGAAGATGTTCACTTCAATGAACCTCTCACAAGAGATACTTTCCCATTATTAACTCTCTAGATTATTTAACCACTGACACTAGATTTGAAGCCTCCACCTAGTACTCTTAATTATTTATACATTAGATCTTCAACCACTCTTCCAGTAATTATTAACTCTAAAATATCTTAGGAATAATAGGAAAGACTAGTTGAAGTCTTGAAAAGATACATGTAATAAATTTACTAGGGAGTGGTTTACATTAAATTAATCAGTCTTATTGTGTCCACCCAAAAAATTCTACTTGAGGAAGATGAAAAAAAAATTCCAACCTCAAAGGTAGCTGACACCACTGATGAAGGAAGTTTTCAAACAATAAGTACTAAAAATTCTAGATGGGAGAATAATTGTTTCAATATATAACAGTTAGTGGTGAGCCTACTACAAGTAGTTCCCAAGAAATGTGGGATCGTAGTGAAATAAACTAAGGAAGATGAATTTATCTTAATTCGTACCCTCACTGGATGGAGAGTTTGCTTAGATTATATAATTTTAAATAAAAAAACAAGGAAAGATCATTTTCCTTTTCCCTTTGTGGATCAAATGTTGGAAAGACTATATGGACATGAATTTTATTGTTTCTTGTATGGATATTCAGGATACAATCATATTGTAGTTGACCCAACTGATTACTCAAAAACCACATTCACCTGTCCATTTGGAACCTTCCCCATTATGCACATGTCATTCGGTATGTGTAATGCACCAACAACATTTTAAATATTCATGACGCATATTTTACATTATATGGAAGATGAATTCTTATATATCTTCATGGATGGATTCTCATTTTATGGAGGATCATTAAAAGTTTTCCTAAACAATCTTGAGTGTGTCCTGCGATGCTCTGAAGAGAAATGACACATTTTGAATTGGTAAAACGTAATTTTATGGTTCAAGGAGGTATATTCCCTAGAAATATAATTTCCAAAAAAGGCATAGACATCGATTCAACTAATATAAAGTTCATCAAATATTTACCTGAACCTTAAAAAGTTATAGGTGTAAGTATATTTCTTGGCCATGTAGGATTCTACATGTGATTTTTGTAAGACTTTGAAAAATTTCCCACCCTATAAAACAACTGTTTTCAAAGGAAGTTCGATTTTAACTCACTAAAAATTTTCACCAACATTCAATACTTGAAAGAAAATCCTAATATCACCCCCTGTAATCATTTCACTAGATTAGGACAAGAAATTTGATCTAATGTGTGATTCGTGTGACCTTGCTGTTGGATATATTTTAGGACAATGAGTTAGTCACAGCTTCTATTTTATTTACTATTCTATCCAAAAACTAAATTAATCTCAAGTTAACTACACAACTATATATAAATAACTCATAGCCGTTGTGTACACTTAAAAAAATTCTCTCTTATATGGTCTTATCCAAGGTGATCATGCACACTAATTATGTTTCCATTATATATTCAATGAAAAAAAATGACAAACCAAGGTTGATAAGGTAAATTATCCTGCTCTAAAAAATTTATATTTCCATCAAAGATACTAATGTCATGGAAAATTTGATCATTGAACATCTATCACATCTCTCTCCATCACTCATCAAGGATGATGATGATATCAAAATCGAAGTCAATTTTCCTAATTAAACCTTTTTTAGCATTAAGGTAAAATTGTGGTTTTATGATATTGATAATTATATTTCCATGAGATATTTGGACCAAGACCTCTCCTTCTGATAGAGAATAATATTTTTAACTGAATAAAAACACTACTAATAGGATGAACCACATATCATCAATCATTGTGCTATGGATCGAGAGTAGTTTTATCTGAATTCAATAAATCTTTAAGTATAAACTTGGAAACCTTAAGGATTAGTAATCAGGATAAATAGACATTATCAATTTAATTCTTTCAAACATCCCTAACCTTGGGGAATTCTAATCAAGAATCCTATTTGTATTGGTGTAGATTATGTTATGACAAATGGCTTAAAATAATTTCTTAATTTTAAGATAATCTTAATGCATCTAGTTTTTCACTAGTTCAAGATCAAGGAATAGTTATCTCTTAGGTAGAACAAGTTGATTTTACCATATTCAACTAGAAACCTATACTTTTTCTTATAGAATAATACATAAAATCTTACCAAGTTAGAATTGAGTTCATATTTTCTTTAGATTCCTGAAATTGATCCTAGTCCCTTTCTTATTCATTAAGTCAACCCTCAACTCTCTATAAATATTTTTCCCAAACTGAAGTAACTCAGGAAGACTCTTACACCAAAGGGTTCCAAGCTAAAGGTTACCATTTCTATCCCAATTCCCTATGGGATTGACCACATACATTTGTTATACTATGTCCTAGTATCAAGTGAACTTTAAAAAACAATCAAATCTAATCTAACTACAGCCCGCACGAATTGAACGATGTGTGTGGGTGCATCAACGACAATGGTACATTTCCAAGAACCTAAAAAACATGCATTAATGAAAGTTAGTATATTATGTAACAAAGGATTAAGAGTATCTTCCAAAAAAAGTTAATTTAATCGACTATTCACAAAATATAATCAATATTTCATGGAATTAAATTGTTTTGAATGTAAACATGTAAAGACCCAGAAATTTCAAGCATTTTTTTAAAAATACTTTGGAATTTTATGAGTCTGTGGCTTCTGACAGTACATGATTCTGAGGCCCAGTGTGCCCGGAATCAATTTACAAATTTTAGCTCAGGTAAGTTATGTAAACGAATGAGTGGGTTTTTCTAAATTTTGAACTAGTGCTCAGAATTGAAATCTAAGGGCACCGATGAACTCACATCGTCAGTAATTCTTTAAGGGGACATTTACCGTAGTTGCGTTGCCAAAGTGGGAGAAGTTAATTTTGGGTGTTTATTTAAGAAGTAAATAAAAAATTGTCGGAACAATTTTTATTCTTTAAGGTGGATTTTCCCTCCCATGGGTAGTTAAGGGTGGGGGCCCACAGCCACTTAACAACCCAAGTGTGGTTGTTAGAGAGGTGGGGCCCACACGAGCCCCACCATTTAATTTGCACCAAACCCATTAACAACCCCTCATTAAATTGGAAACCCCCCCCATTTAATTTCCAACTCGTTTAAATTAATGGGGATCTACCCCCTCCCTTCTTTAAATCAATGGTAAACATGTTATTAAATGTGGTGGTTTAATTCTGAGAGTTTCTTTGCGTGTGTAATTAAATAATAGGAGGAACCTATTATTTAATTTGTGGAAGAGCTTTTGTTGTGCGGGAGAGATCGGGAGAGCTTTGGAGCTTTTGGAAGAACGCCGGTCTCCGACGAAGAATGACGAAGAATTATGGTTCCTCGAAGATCGACGACGTGCCACCTTTTATCTTCTCCACGACAAGAGTGGAGACACCGCTTCACCCTCAGTGCACTCTGACGTCACCTATGATTCCTTTCCCCGCGATGCCGACATCCGACATCAACTATTAAGGTCGTGGAATTTATATATATTTTTTATGTGATTTTATACCCTCAGCATTGCGTGCAAATTGATTGGTGATGTTTAGAACCACTAACGCGGTGGTTGAGGACTAACGAACAAGTCATAACCCACCGCTACTTTTTTCATGATGTTTGGAATAATTGGAAATGATGAATCTGGACCGAAATTGTGATTGGAGGCCTTCACAGTAATGTAGGGGTCCCAAGACGACCGCTGGAATAGAAGGGAGCAAAATCGGACCACCGGAATGAATCCGGTCGCCCGCAGAATCCCTCGGCGGCGTGGCTTGCCGGCGTGGTGGCCGGAGGCGGCGGCCTGCATCGGCCAGCCGCCTGAGGGTGGTGGCGCCCCAGCACGCTGTCGGCATGAGTCTGCCGCGACTGAAGTCACAGTGGCGAGGGCTGGATCCCACGGCCGCGCAGGATCCAGTGGAGCAGCGGCGCCACCCTGGCGCCGCGTCCGGGGAAAGCGGGGGCCGCACCCCCCGCCCGGCTCGCTGGCCGAGCCAGCGTGCCCCGCCAGCTAGGTCGGGCCGGGTCATGCAGACTGGGCCGCGCCGGCCGGGCCAGGCTGCGCCGAGCCGGGCCGGACCCAGACCCGGGTTAGGTCGACCCGATTAGGGCCGACCCAGTGAGGGTTGGGCCAGGTCGGACCGGGCCCATACCCCCACTTCAGACCGTTTTCGGTCATTCGCTAATAACATGAGCTACGGACCTCCGATTGATGCACCATCAGTTAATTAGGAATACTTGTATCAAGGTGGTCGTTTTGGTATATTACACTTGAGGTTTCAGTAACGTTTGGGTACGGCCCGGTTGGTTTGAACCAGAAACCAATCGGGCCCTTGCAGCGAAAATGCTTATATCTTAAGGACCGGACATCCGTTTGACGTGACATCAATTGTGTAGGAATCCTTTTTTTGATAAGGTACTTTTGAGTTACTTCACTTTAGGTTTGGACGCATTTGGAGTATGTTTGGGTTGGTTTTAGCTTAAAACCAACCGGGCCCCTAGGACAGAAAATCCAATAACTCTCAGACCGGGCGTCTGATTGACGCACCATCTGTCCCGTTGGGTTTCTTTTGACGAGACAGAACTTCGGGATACATCAAATCTAGACTTCGTGACAGTTGATGTATCGACTCTCTTGCTTGAGGAGCGGACCCTCCCGGAATCGAGCATGCTGTGTGCGAGAACCCTAGAGCTGGTTGCGACTGCGACGATGACGATTGCACTTGGATCCTCTGTGGGTTCGGCAGTGAGGAAGACTGTACTTTGATCCTCCGTGGGTTCGGTAGTGACGACGACCATACTGGGATCCTCAGTGGGTTCGACGACGATGACTAATGTTTTTGTATCCTATGTGGGTCCGGTAGTATGACCTCTGTACTTATATCCTGAGTGGGACCGGCAGAGTAGCTGGTCTTGTATCCTATGTGGGTCCAACAACTTAGATGAATCAGTGGCTACATCTGATCGTCTCTATCACCTTATGAAGGGTATACCTGTGTGTTATTAATCTTGATTCTCAATCATTTTCATCGATGTGATTGGCTTGCTTTCCGATGTGGATTTGGTTGTGATTTCCTGTGTGGACTGGGTTGTGTTTTCCTGTGTGGACTCGGTTGTGCGTGTGCTCGAGAGTTGGAGCCGTTTTTTAATTGATGACCTAGGTATATGTATGGGCATATACCTAAGTAGTGTCATTTGATACTTCGTGATTGTATCTTTCCTTTGTGGTTTATCCTTCGTGGATTCCGAGAGACCTTCGGGGGTATTGGGGTCCCTACTGAGTATCGTATACTCACCCCTACAAGGGATATTCCCATACTACTTTGTGTTGGATGCAGACGACGGACATCAATGATCGAGGTGGAGTCTTGTGGAGTGGGACGGTACCTGGAGGGGGACCACATGGCGAGACGTACATGGAGTGGACGGCCAGACCCGAGGAGCTGAGAAGACTATCTGTACCCACCCTTCAGGTGGGATTTCTAGAGGAAAACTCAGTGTTCCCGTTTTACATAATATTGTTGTACTTTCCTTTCTGTTGTACTGTACTTTCAGTTGGGTTTATATACTGGCCCATTTATTTTTTAGCACTCACCTTGTACCCAGCTTTGCTTAGTTCTTACTTTACTTCCGTACTATATTGTGTATGTTACTTTATAAAGGCAAATGTCTTCCCTTCTTGTGGGATTTACACCGTTGGTGCTAGTTGCCAGCCCCTGGCCTATGGAAGGCGGGATTGGGGTAGTCACAACACGGGCCCCAAGGACGGGTCGTGACAAAACATATTATATGGATGTGATTTACAACAATGCATGTTTATTTTTCAGTAGATTGAATTATATCTCATTTTAGTCCATGATGTTTGACTCACTTTTTACACATAATATTATTTACATTGACATTTAGAACTTGAATTCGATAAAAAAAGACCTGATAAAAGAGATGAAGACTCCACATTATGCTGTAAGAATGGTTCAACTTCAGATGATCTCAAAAATCAATTCAATGAACTTAATTATAGAATGAAGACACAAATCTTGCATCCATGATTTATGTTATCCATTGCTTTATTTATACAGAATATATTGTATACTTCATGTTATCCCTTTTTTTCTCAAACCTAAACACAACTATTTAAATTTCATTGCGATTTTTCTTATTTTTATTCACTAATCAAATTTCCTTTATCTAGATAGTTCATATCTAGGATTGGTTGCGTCTCTAAGAGGTATCTTCACGTTAAATAAGTATAACATTTTTTACTTGGTTTTTTGTTTTATTTTTCTGATCACTTCATAAAATTATTTTTTTATTAATGAATATAATAATCTAATTTTTTATTTCACTTGATAATTACAGAATTATATTACATCTCGTCAATCATTCATCATCCATAATAGTGTCATCATTGCCAAACCCTATAATAAATTCTTCATTCATTCATACATTTTACCGTATATATCACTATATAACCTTCTGTAAGGTTATTTTTTACTCCATGTAACATTTCATAATTTCTTCCATTCCAATCATACCACTAAAATCATATGAAAATTAATTCTCCTGCCTTCCACTATCCTCAATTTTGGGTTGGAGAAATTATATTTGGAAAATAGAAATTTTTTTAGATAGGAATACTGGTTTCTACCATGTATGTTCTAAGTCCAAGTCTCCAGACACCAGGACCACTATCTTGAAGGTATGGACTTCTGAAAAAATAGGACTATTCTTATTGATATCCCTATCATTATTACATTGTATTAATCATCATTCTTATCACCATTTATGTTTTTGTATAATTACTACCTTCTCATTTAGATTTAGATATTTCATTTATCACTATACTTTCTAAATTGAGTTCACTAACTGTAAATTCTCAACATCATTTATGTATTTCTGCTTTTACATTGTTTTTTTGTGAACTCGCTCCAGGTATATTTATATGCCATACCCTATTAAATTAAATATAATTAAACAAATTCTGTGATATTTTGTGTATTTATATTTTACTTGGAAGAAAAGATGATAAACCTCAAAAATCACTACAGGTTATTTGAAGTATTTTCTATGTACATCCTATCTCTAGGTATATCAATTATATATACTATAGTATTCTCATTTATGATATGGATGGAACCTCCACTGGATTTTTTTTGTATATGTGTTGCCTCCCACTCTCCCTCCCAGCTATACCCTCTTCTTAAATTCCTCACCACCCTCAACCCTGACCCTCACCCCTGAATCTACTCCCCAAACCCCATCCTCCTTTTATGTGGTCAGCATCCCCACATGCACCTCCAACCATTCCCATATCCTTCTCCTTATACCATTCTCCTTCCCACCTCTTCCTCCGCCTCTGTCTCCAACTCGTCACTACAGAGTATTTCAAATTGATCACATTACCCCCTAATTATTACCGTCTTTTTTTTATGATTAAAAATAATTTTCATAATTCTTATTAAAAATTATTTTCATCAACACATGATTTCATCCATCGACATATACAAGTTCTTTACTACATCTAAGGTTCCTGTGATTTCTTATTTCCTCTTCTCAGTGTCCTTCCTCTGAAATTGACTATTTTTGTGACTAATAAATGTGATTCAACTACCGACTCCACCATTTCATTTCTTGATGTGGACCTATTTGACTTGGAGAATATTTTACATAGATTGGACAATTCTAGAAATACTTCATTATCAAATAGATATGGTACAATCTTCTATTTATATTATTCTTTTTATCTATTCTAACTATTTATTAATATTTCAATTATGAAACATGTATGTATACTATATAATATATATTATTCTCATGTTGCAGAGGAATTATATACACACACACACTATGGTGTGCTATATTATTCACTAAAACATAGTATACTATACACTTCAATAATACACTACGTAATTATCACATTGTGGTATAGAATATGTGATATTCATACAGTGCAATGTACACCTATTAAAAAAATAAAAACATGACAACATTTAAGGATATAATATAATATGCACACACTGTAAATGAAAATTCTATATATAGTGCATACACTACAATATGCACACAATGTAAAAGAATACACTAAAATTTGAAATATTCATCAATATTTATACACAACAATGAGTAAAATTATTTAATATGTAATATGTACACTATACAAGAACAGTTTATATGAATACACTTAAAGAGTTTGTTCATAAACAACAATACTTTTTATGAAAATATTAGTCATATTCAATAATATGTTCATTACTGAGGAAAACAATTTAACGTATATTCATATTATTAATATTTGATATGCATAGACTAGAAACTCAATTATGATTTCTTATTATAATATTTCTTCCAATGAAAGATCCTAAAAAACATAAGCAAGAACTATATCAATGGAATAATTTATTCAATGGTATATAATAATTTATTTTTATAATCATTCACTTCTATATTAAAAACGCATTCAAATAAATTCCTTTCACTTGGTATTTCAATATTTATGAGTGCATTGAATGCATTAAAGTACAGTTAATTAGTCCCCTTTTTTTGTTGTTAAACTATGTGTGTATATTGTTTAATATACAATGAAGATTACATTAAAACTGCACATAGAATAATAAAAGTAACCTCTTTAAAATTTCCTGAAAATAAATTTGTATGAATAATGGACTCTACAACAAGTTGAAACCGTGGAAACGAATTATGCACATAGTTTAAATAACCTGAAATTGATTTTTGAAAATGAGTCATGAATACATAAATATAACATCCCATGTAAATATAGAGTAATAAATTTTCATATTTATTAATATTTGTTAATTAAATATTAATTTTAATTTAAAGGGGATTCTATGTTCGATGGCATACCCGATACGCAATAATGGGTTTCTTTGGAATATTACATTGCATAGAATTTTGAGTTATACTGAAAAATAATAATATAATATTATTATTTTAAATGG
The DNA here is from genome assembly GCA_963277665.1 of Viscum album. Taxonomy (NCBI): domain Eukaryota; kingdom Viridiplantae; phylum Streptophyta; class Magnoliopsida; order Santalales; family Viscaceae; genus Viscum; species Viscum album. Next base: position 1,969,319,067 of record OY728150.1, read on the forward strand.
TTGTTAACGCATAGTTGTTGTATTGGAGGGAATAAATAGAACTAACTACAATATGATTATACATGTTTGTTAAATGTCTTTACCATTATCCAATAAAATTTTGAGGCTTAAAATGTGAATGAATCCAATTTTAAGCAAAAATACTCTACTATTTTTTTAAAGGTCGATTTACCACATTTTGATGGTGAACCCTTTTTAAATCTAATTTTTGTCACTTTTATATGTTCTATTTTAAAAAATAAACTTCTTCCTTAGAAGCGTGATATCAAAATTTTCTTTGGGTAAAATTTTGGTATTTTTTGATAAATTTCATTTTTAATGAATAGTGAAAATACTGCATTTTAATTCAAAACTGCCTTTTAATATAATTTATTTATATAGTTAGACTATTGTTTTTATTGATTTTAAATTTTAATTAGATTGGATTTTTACCAGTTAATTCAATTTTGGTCATTGGAAGTAATTTCACCTTGAAATTGGACATAAAAAGTGTCAATCTTTTGATATTTATTATTTCATAAAAACACACTTTCTGGTTTGGACAACGAGAATTAATATTAAATTAATTAATGCAACTTCTATTTTTTGAATTTTAAAAAATAGATATCATTTTTGGATTTGTAATATCAAATTTATCTTAGGGTGAATTTTTGGTTTTAATAAACTTCAATTTTTGATGAATAGGGAAAAATACTGTTTAGTAGTTAAAAACCAACCTTTTCTTTTAAATGAAATTTTATCACTTTTGTGAATTTAATTTCAAAAATCTGACATACTTGGTTGTCATCAGTAAGTAAAATTTGGTTCAATGGGTTGAAAATAATTTTTGATGAATAGTAACTTTTGATTTTTATTTACCGCGGTTAAAGGTAAATAGCGTAATTCAAGGTAAACATAATATTATAATAATATAAAATTACTTGAACACTGGTCCAAACCTTATTGGATGAGTCATGGCTGACCAATAAAATTTTTGGGTGAAACTTTTGGGCTTCGAAAGCCGCTTGGGTAAGATAATTACATTAATAACTATTTATTTAAAGAAAAAAATAAAAAAATCATAAACATGTATTATTTTGCTAAAAAAATTAATGTGGGGTTATATAATAGATATATTTGAATGTAAATATTCATTTAAATCTAAAAATATTTACTACATCAATTTCTTTTATTTATAAATTTTAAACATCAAATAAAAAAATTTATTTATGACACAATGATGATGTAATGATTACCTCATTAATGAATGATTTAAATAAATGAGATTATAAATGATAAAATAAATTAATTTCGAAACTTTTATCCCGTACAAGAATTTTTGGGATGATTATGGCTTTTTATCTTTGAATTATTTTGGTTTTTTTAAAAGTCTTGATATGAATAATATTTAAATTGACATAAATGAGTTTTTAAATCAATAAATATTTTATAAAATGATATAATAATCCTAAAAATCTATGAATTGGCCAAATTACTTATATAAGGTTTATAATATCATTAATGAACCACTTGTTGTTCTATTGGAATTTTATGGTAACTGTATTAACCATATAGTACGAATATATAAGGGAACATGGTAAAAGTTAAATATGTTAACAAAGGGTTAAATAAAAAAGGTAAGGATTAATAATTATCCAAAAACTATCAAATTCTTATTAGATTATTTTATTTCGACTTATATTCACCATATATTTTAATTAAATATGTTTTGTACCTTTTTAAACAAAAAATCATTTTATAATAAAATAATATATTCAAACATTCCTGAAGAGCCCCTCCCCCCCTTATAAAAGGCCATCACCTATAACCCATTACTCACACCTATCAATCCACTTAACTCATACAACCTCTGACCAAATAATCTCGCTAGATCACTCTCTTCCACCTAGAAGCCTTACCTTAGGCAGAAGGCACTTCAATAAAGCCTTTTGGTTCAAACCAATGGGAGTTACCCGATTTAAAGGTAACATCTTCCCTCATGTGCTCTTCTTTTTTTTTCTTCTTCAATCCATATGATATTATTATTCTTTTCTTACATAAAAACACCAGTATACTCAATATACTAGATTTTTTTTATGAGAAGGATTAAAAGTACACTTACACACACCTCCATCTAATGGGTATAAAACTTAATGTTTCTGTCGACGATGAACTACTGCCTCACGAAATGATGATTATTCAATCATCTTCTACCACCTCTTATGGTGAACATTATGATGGAAATGTAATTATATTTGATATTTATGATATTTAGTTTATTTCTATTCTTCTGAAATTATTTTTATAACATACCTTTATGCATTTCATGTTGTATAGATACGATAATTTTATTTGAGGAAGTGCAGACTACCGCCCCATCAAAGTTATATGACTCGTTCATAACATACATGGAACGTATAAAGGATGGTGTTAATGAACATACATATCATATATAAAATATGATATTATACTGGAATAATAATATCCATATATACCATTTGGTTTTCATTACTTTTAAAATGGAAAAAATGAAATGGAAATAGCGTTCATTCATAGGTACGACTTACCGTCTCCATGAACGGTGCATTTCATTTTCATATATCCAAATGATATGGACTATTATAAATACATATATAATTTATATATATGATATATAAGTCTTTAATATCATTCTGGAGATAATAAAATTTCAACCACATGGAAAATTTGTAATTATAACAGGTTCATTTTTTACTCAAGTTCCGAACATCAAAAAAATGTACAATATGAACTCAAATAATTAACTAATTGTTATAGTATGTTAATAAGTGATATAAAAGGAATAATAAAATTTAAAAATGTTCTTAATCAAGTATAAATTAACTTAAGTTTTTTATTCCGGAAGTTAATGAACGAACAGGTCAAGTCAGACACAAGGCAAAGGACTTCGTCTCAATCTCCTTTAATCGAGGCATGTTTTGATAATATACACCTCATTATTTTATACAGTATATAATAAACCCCTTTGAATTTTATTTTCATTAAAAGGGAATCTTTTTTTTGAAGAGTATTACTAAACGAAAAAGGAATTTTTTTTAATGTTTGCGGCGACAATGACCTTTCCGCCACCGTAATCGTTATTTGGAATCCTCTATAAGCTTTAATGTTTTTAAAAGGAAAAGAAATCCCTTATTCCATTTTTGGGTGTTTCGGTACTGAAAACGGTTTTTTGAGATAGATTGATTTTTTTCAATATCTTTAAATGAATTCCTGGGATTGAAAATGAAATATTATTAGTGAAATGAAATATTTTATGTGTTATGATTTTATAATGGTACGTAAACATTTGACAGGTGGTTACATGATAAACCAAAGGATAGGTGGGGTCGTGATAAACCAGGACGGGTGGTTACGTTATAACCTCCAATTCATTGGGTATGTAAGTCAACTCTATGAATATTACATTTAGTGATATGTGTGTAATTAGACCATATGGTTATTTCATTTATGTATGTTTATGTCCTAAGTTAAATTTATATGTTCTGTTTTCTTTCAATGGGTTTTATGGAAATATTTTGGTTACAAAAGGGTAGTAAATGAGCTTTTATTCAATGAAGAGTATTTACCACTTCCTAAAGGAGAAAAGTACTAATTATAATGAAGTATTCATGGTTTACTTATAGTTTTGAAAAACTAACAGTTTCCCTACTTTTTGTATCCCTTACAGAGATTTTTATGCTCATAACATGTTTTTTTGAAATGTTTTTCAAAGTACTTCAAGATGAATAGGGTCAAGGATGGGATCAAGGAAAAGTCATGCTATCTAAAATAAGGAACTGGACATGACTCTTTTTTTCAAGAGTTTATATTTTATTAAAAAAGGGATACTATTTATAAATGTCTAGATGTAATATTTCAAATTGTTATGTATATGTTATGAACTAATTATATAATGATCTAAACTTAGAAATATCCTTAATGAGGATGGATAAATTCAAGATTATGTAATGTTTAATGCCGGGTCCATATAATAATCATATACAGAATCAAAGTATTCAATAAGAATTATGTACTATGTATTAATATACAGTACTATGTATTCACATGCAGTACTATGTATTCATATGTAGAATCACAATATTCCATAACATTATGTGATCAATACACTAATAGTTCCACACATTAAAGTACAATATTCTGTTCATGGTCCTCTCCTTCAACTTATTGAACCAGATTTGACTTTTCAAGAGTTTGAGAGTAAAAATGAGGATTTGACTCCTCTTCAACTAGATTCATTAAAGCATCTGGTGATGAATGTTTTATTTTATTATTGATGAAGGTGATTATGATGAAAAAAATTGTTGTTTGAGATTTTTTATATAGGTCCTATTTGTGAAGATCATAAATTTGATCTTTTATTATCACTGAGATGCAATTATAATGTTGATGAAGGCAGAATGATGTAAAATAATTCTTGTTTGAGTTAATGTCGATGATTTATAATGCTGTTCAGATTGATCGATGTTATAAGAGTCAAACTGATTGTAACAGAAGACTGCTAGAGCATGGATTATGGTCGAAGTTGTTCAATGAATCAGATATGTTGATGAATACCATGGATGAAGCTATTATATGAAACTAAATTGAATATAAACATGATATTTATTTGATGTACAATATCCATGAATAAATAAGTGAAGGTATAGCTTTGACTAACACTGAGATGGAGCTCTCAAATGGATTCTGATGAGGTGTTCACTTAAATGCTTTAATGCAGATTTGACGATCAAAAAAGGCATTATAGTGGATTTATCTAACTTCAAGGTAATGAGTTGAATAGTGTTCACAGATTATATTAATTTTAATTATTATATAAATTATTTGTGTTGTTAATGTATTTTAGTTTTAGTCCATAAAATCTTGTTTCTGAATCTATAGTTCAGATGTTTTTTTCTTTGAAATAGAAATATATTAAATTATTTTCATCATTTTCTTCCATATGTTTTTCTTTATTTAATAAATTATTCATTGTATCTAAAAAAGATTCTTTTTTACTAAAATTAATGTTTAGTGAGTGGTAGGATATGAAGTGATTTGTTGAAGAATTACACCCAAATGAAAATTTAATTCATTTTGAATCTTTGAAAGTTTTGAGAAAAAATTATTGATTCCATGAGTTTAGTGTGAATTTAATAACTTTTTTCTCTCAAAGTATTTATGTGGTCACTAAATAATTTTATAATTTAATCTTTTATTGATTATACTCAAGTTTTAAGATGAAAATAAGAAGAATAATATTACTTCCATATGCGCAGTTATTTTTTTGCAATTCATTAATAATAATAAAAAATTTCTAAATAAAATTTACACCTTTTAGAGTTTATCTATTACTATATTTCAGTTTACTATTAATTATATCTCATATAAATTCAAAATTTACCACTTTATTCATAATATTCCCATACATTAGATAATTCATGCAATTATAGTATGCATTCCTTCTGCTTTTAGTTTAGTATTCCACTCATTCGTCTTCTACATTAACAAATTGAATATAGTATTATACATATAGTATGGATACATTGTTTGAAATCATATAAACATGTTTTCATACTTTATGTATACATTGATTTAATTTATATACACCTGTTAACAAAAATTATCATATATAGTTAAATAGAATGCCTCCAACAACACATGTCACCACCAACCTTCACTCATTTCCAAGTGTCGCGAGCATCCAACTCACTTAATTTCTTATTCTAATTTCCTCCTACTCTCTCAATAAGTAAAATAAATTCCACAGATCATCAACACAATTTTTTGAGCATGTGTATGAAAAAAATCTAATTAAATGATCATGTAGTGAAAATTCACAAGTTGGGTATGACTTAATAATAAAAATATAATTATTAATAATTTATAATAGTGAACATAAATAATATATTTTTTTAAAAAATTTAATATGAAAATTTAAAATAATTATTAGTCTCATCAATATTAATTATTTCATTATTATTTTAGTTAATAAAATGTTATTATTTATTATTATGAAATAATAATATTTTTTGTCATGTAAATTATTTTCTTATTATTATATTTACGACTGATAATACTATTAATAATGATGATGATGATAATGTAAATAATAATAATAAAATTCAATATTATTATTATTATTAAGTAACATTTTCCTTACTATGGTTCATTAAAATAATATATTAATTACATTTACTATTTTTACATCAATATTTTTTGGTGTAAATTAAAATTTTGTGTTTCTTAAATTTTTACATTCATTTTATTTTCAATTTTTTTTTAATTTCATAGTCAATGTTTTAAATTTTATATATATTGTATTTTTTTATATTTTATGTGCATAAATATTTTCAAGTGAAAATTCTTTTTTAAATCAATAATGTTTGTGCTGGGTAAATTACTTTTGGTTTGTTATATTTAATATTTTTTTAGTTATCACTTATTTGTTTAATCAATAATGTCTAAGGATCATACTAGAGTTTTACATCCAACATGGATATCAGGTATTTGGTTTAACTTGGAGTAGTAGTAGTACGTTTATTTTATTTTATTTTCTTTTATTTTATATGTGGTCAGTCTAGTGGGTGACCAGTATCTTTATGTTTTAGTTTTTTGAGTTTCTATGCAACATTCCATTTTTATAATTTTTTAGTTACTTATTTATTTTTTCATACTTTTATGTTCATGGATGTGTATTTGGTTGTTATGTTTTCTTTTATTGTTGCACTCTGATCTAATGGAATAGTCTCATCACTATATCATTTTGGAACCTCTCCACTAGTTGTTAGCCTCTGTCGTGTGCAAAGGCATGATTGGGGTCTTGCTTTGGGCTAGATTGGGTGATGGGTCTGGTCGACCTGAGCTAGTTTGTGAAAAAATGGTATCGTAGAATTATTTTTCATTGTCTTACTATTTGGGTAGTTGGTATAAATGAGATCTAGGAATGTTTTGGAGACAATGATGAATATTGGGTTGGTGCATCATTAATAGATTTTATGGTAGTAAGTTTAGGTTACCAAGATTGTGGGATTCCCATTATGGGTTTGCGCTATTATGGTTTTGTGATTTCCACCTCTGGTGATTTAATTTTGATTGCATGTTTTATGATTTTGGTGTTCTTTATTTTTGTCCTGATGGAAAGAGGCATGTGTTCATGCATCATTCTGGGAACAAAGGATGCATATGCCTGTCTATGTGTGTTTTTCATGCCTTTATTCTACTTAAAATTGTTGTGAATCCTTTGGTCGGGTGATATCAGGTGATGGAGGTGAATTCCCTTCATCATGGGATTCATGGGAACCCTTTTTTGTTGGTGTATAATTTAGAATCCTCTACTGTTATTTAATGTGGTTGTCTCAATGAAGGTAATATGCATGAGTGATACTTGGATTGGTCTCGAGTTTTCATGAGGTTGTGGATGCCTTAAGATGTTTTTTTTTTGAGAATGAGTATTCCTTGGGCTTTTTTGGTGGATCAATGTGAGTGTTATTGACCTTGAGGTTGGATTTGTGGGTATTTAGACCGGTTGAGAGGAAATGTTTGTTTGGTACTATGCCCTATTGGTTTTTCTTGCACCATGGGTAGCACAGTGAGATCTTGGTTGGGTGAAAGTGGTTTTGGTTCAACACCCATGTGGAGGGTGGTTGTGTTGGTGGTTCATGGCATGAGGGAGATTCCTTGTTCCTGAAGAGGAGTGTTGATGGTGCTCTAGTTTGTTAGAACTAGCCTGAATGAGGATCATGGTTAGTGAGTTTAGGAATGTTAAACTGGGTTTATTAGGACATTTCATACTTGAGAGCGAGAGTTTGTTAGATTTTTTCATGGATCAATCTATCTTAATAATGGGAGTTGTGTTGGTGCGGCTTTTAAGAAGGAATAGTTGTTCAGAGGGAATATGTGCTTCAATTAAGAGTAGTGTTGGTTGGGTCGTGTGAGTTCACTGAGAGTAGTTTTGTTGTTGATAAAGTCTTATGATGGGGAGTTCACCATAGTCTATCATGGGTTTTGGTTCTCTTTTAAAGAGGTTTGTGAGTGTGGGGATATCATTCATGGGGTGTTGGAATGGGTGTTGGTTGTTTTTTCCATGTTTCTACTCTGATGTGAGTGGTTTGGACACATCCAACCACTGTGTTTGGTAGTTGAAATATCATTGGATGTGGAGTTTTGTTCTTGGTTTAGGGTCGGTTATAAGGATACTTCTATGGTGGGGAGCATCATATCGATCATAGTTGAATGTCTCTCATGTTGAGGATGTTTTCAGTGTTATGAAACCTGTTCATTGATAGTCATTTTCATATTGGGAGCACCATTTTTTGTGGTGAATAATCATCATCAGAAAACTACCTAGGCTTCTTTAGGATAATAAGTGTTTATGGTCAGAATATTTTCATGAATTATGTTGTGACGGTTTAAAAAACACAGGGGAAGTTTGAATTTTTTCTCATGAGTGGATTTTGAGTGAAAAATGGTAATTTATTGTTTCATGAGATCTATTATAATTCTCTTGACCACTCTGTTGGTCTTAGAATATGGTTTTTACCCTTGTATATGATTTTGGTGTAATTTTGAGCCGTTCAATTTTTGGCCAACTATTTAATATTTAATTAGAAAAATTTTATTCATCCATGCATGTTCATTCAATAATATCATCTGTTCATTGCATTGGATCTAAATTTTGACTTCACCACTGATTCTAGAATGGGTGGTTTTCCCTAGGCTGGGTATGACCTCATGTCGGGAGTTGGGTCTGAGTCAGACCCCCCTTTTCTTCTCTCTCTACTTTTTATTTTTCTTTTCTATTTTTTTTCTTTCTTTTCTCTTTTTTCTTATTTCCTCCCGTGGTGTGTCACATCAACCCCCCACCTTGTGGATTATTTTGACCGATAAACATATAAGAGGGAGTGGGAGAATGAGAGAAGAGGCAGAGAGGGAGAATGAGGTTCCATCACGGAGCTCAGGTCGCACTAGTTCATTGTGTGGGTGTTACGGAATGCATATTAGATTCAATCCTCTACAGTTTCGACCCAAAGTTAGCGACATTTTAATTTTTCCAAATAAATCCTCATAAGTTAGTTGTTTTATTGTTTTATTCTTTTTTATGGGTTGTTGGGGTCCTTTATAGGAGTGATATCATGATTTTTAGGTGAATCAAGGAGTTTTGAGGCATTCCAGGAGGTCCAGAGGGATTTATATTTGGGAAATCATGATTATAAAACATTTTTTTAATGAAAAAATGATGTGTGTTCTTCATATTCAAGGAAGATTGTGTTTTTTAAGTACATTCCTTGTACTTTAAGTACACGATGTGTAGCAGGACTTGGAGATTTGGCTATTTACATGAGTATCCAGAGTTAGAGAAGTAAATTTTGTGCACCATGGGTACATTATTTGTAGTTATTATTAGACATGTATCCAATTACATGGGTTTATTGGTGTGTAGAGACTACACACCATGTACTTGGTAGTACATCCAGTGTTTTAGTACTAGGCTATATGTCCATGTACTTTGGAAAGACACCATCTGTGGAGGGGCATGGTTGTGTAATAGTATAGGAGAAGATGTCATTCCCATGTAATAATACATGTTAAGACTTAATTTGGACTGTATCCTTGTGGAACTACATGGCTAGATGCACCTTTGAGAATAAATATCGTTTATACAAAATTATAGTCCCTGTAATTTTCTAATAAAGTGGATTTGGTGTATTTTTGACCCAATGTCAGAACTAGACTTATGTATTGTCCATTATGTTTTTTTTCATTGATCTTAGTGGTGGATTCCTTTTTATATTTATAGGATACATGAATGGTGTTTTTTACTATTAAAATTTCTCAGGAGGATTTCATTGATGTTTAGGTTCTAAAATCCTTTTGGGGGTTGTATTGTGACTTGTGAGCCTTGTGTAAGGGTGTGTATTTTTTGATCACCATGCCTTGGGAAATCCAATTAATTATACTTTAGGTTCTTTGAATAGATTCTAGAAGGTGAAATGAAGTGTCTTCTGGGATAGGATCGTTAGTTTGGTTGTTCATGATTTAGGTTTGGTGGGGACGAGTTTGGAAATGGAAGGAGCCTTATAGGTGGTTTGACATCATTGGATGTCGTGTATAGCTGGGATATGTATACCCTATTTTGACTTAAGTCCCTTATACCTATCTTAAGGTTTCCCTTTCGGGTGAGGTGATTTTTGAGGTTTCCCGTTAGAGTGGTTTTTTCAGTAGGTTGGAGTTAGCAGTCCAACAATTGTTTCTTTGAGTACTCTTTTCCTGGGGTTTGGTTTTGTTGGAGGATGCATGTTTAACATGACCTACTTGATTTGTGGTTTGTTGGGGGATCCCCTTGTATGGTTTCCTATTATTATGATGTTTTGGGAACCGTGTTGGATTCCCTGTGTTGGTTGGACTGACTGAACTTTGATTTTTTATTTCAAATAGAGGAACAATACATTACAAGATCAAGGAGGTCTAAAATGATGGAGACCCAAAGCATCCCCAACCACAAATCATAAACATCCCTGCAGTAGAGATCCCAGAGTATAGAAAATCACCAAAGGGTGGTCTAGACTATCGCCACGAGAAGGAGCATCTGTAGAAATGTTGGCCTCTCTAGGGATATGACGGATACCAAAATCATTAGAAAGCTATATTCCGCATGCAGGAACCATGTAAGTACAACACCAAGGGATGTCACCTCTACCTTGGAGAGCCCGAACCAGCACCTCCAAGTCCGACTCCACTTCCATGATCATCAGCGAGAACCTTTTTCATAGAATAACACCAGTATGTAACGCCCGTACATCCACCCCCATCGAGTTCCCTAGACCATGGAATCTGCTATATGCCATTAAAACCAATCCAAGGCTATCCCGAACCCTAACCCCTCCGAGCATATCTCCATTCATGAACGATCCGTCAACATTCAATTTAAGGCCTATGATAGAGGCATGCCATCTCACCCAACCCGCCTGCAACTTCGGACTTCCCACCGAAACCTGCATAAGAACAGATCCCCCAGATCAGTTCATTCCCCTCTTCAATAAAGACATTAAATCATGTAGTAGTACCTTCGAACGCATTAGCAGAAGAGAAGACGAGGGTCTGGCCCCCATCTGGTTTTGTTCCGTGCCTCCCGAATTGTCCAGCAAATTGAAGTAAAAATGAAGCCCCAGAATTTGGACTCAGTTCCATTAGGCTTGGCTCCCATGAACCATCTTTCCAGAAATTCCAGTACCAAATTACAACAAGCCTTGAAATATGTACTTCTATCTGAACTGATTCATAGAAGGCCAGTCCATTAGTATTTAACAAAGAGATGTAAAATCGATTCCCTATTGGGGCTGCTGCAACATACACACCTGTAGGCCAAAGAAATTCCTTTTTTATGGATGTTGTCATCTGTGGGAAAGGCATGGTATCTAGCACGCCAAATGAGAAAGTTCAGCTTTGAGGGGAGCTCTTTACACCACATCCGCTCACCCCATACATCCTGGCTACCCTGTTGGTGAATCAGACTTCTATATTCATGACTGTTAAATACCCTGGAGTTCACCTCAGTAAAGCATAGACTGTCTTCGTCAACCAAGAGAACGATATCTTGAACTACCTTCTTTTGGGCAGGGCTGGTAATAGACTCCAATAGCCTGAGATGCTTCCACGCCTCTCTCATGGAAAAATCCAGACCAGGGAAACCCGGGAAAAACATATTCTCACTGAGCCAGTTATCCCTCCAAAGGTTCACCTCTCCACGGCCAACCACCCAGCGGGATGAATCCTGAATGATATCGAAATGAAACACAACTGTTATCCCCAACCTAGATAATTTAATCCTATTCCAATCCTCCCAATTCTTCCCATATTTAATTCTCAGAGTTTTGTCCCACAACGACTTTCCGAATAGAAAATCCCATGCTAACTGTGCTTGCATCCACTGCATGGAAGTATTTAAATCTCTCAGCCCTACACCTCCTTTCTCCACAAGTTTCTCCAACCGAACCCATGAGGACCATTGAGCATTTCCGGAGTCATTGGCGTCCCACATGAATCTGTTAATAATCTTTTCCATGGTAGAAATGGTCCCCTTGGGAGGGGTAATGATAGATAAGACATGCATCGATATCGATGAGATCACGCTATTTATCAAAGTCACCCAGCCCCCAAAGGAGAGAAATATGTTTTCCCAGTTGAAGATCCTTCCAATCATCCTATTGATCAGCTCCTCAAATAAGGCCTTCTTCACCCTGCCAAGAGTGATAGGGGCCCCCAGATATAATATAAGCAGGTGCTTATGTTTTACCCCTAGGATTTCCTGAATACTCTAGATCCTCCTCCTTGGACATTTTTTGGAGATAAAAACATTTCTTTTTCTGATATTAATCTGCTTTCCACTCAAAGTACTATAGGCTACCATGATCCTCATAAGATTAGTCATTGATGATCACCTTCCATTAAGAAAAATCAGAATATCATCAGTAAACATCAGGTGAGAAAGGGATCCAAGAGAGGCATGTGATCTATAAGGAAGAATCCTCCATTCCAGAATCCCTCTATATTGGTTTTGAGATAACACTTCCTAGGAAATAACAAACATTGTAGGACAGAGGGGGTCCCCTTGCCTCAGTCCTCTCACATTCTTGAAAAAAACAAATCCTTTCCCAAAGATCGAAATGGAAATCCATGGTGTGGAAAAACAACGAAAGAATAAATATAAAACCCATTCATGGAAATTGAGCGCCCTCATTAATAAAATTATAAAACTCTATTCTAGCTTGTCTTATTCCTTTTCTATATCAACCTGCAGAATAAAATTGGACCACCCCACTTTCTTGTTCATGTCCTCAAGCATCTATTGGGAAACACCGACCGCTCCCTGGATGCCCCTACTTTTAACAACTCTATGTTGTTCGGGAGAGATGATACTGTGAATTAACTTATAAAGCCTCCTCACCAGTAGACTCTCCAGGATATTGTATGAGACGTTACAGAGACATATTGGTCTATAATGGGAAATAGAGGAAGGGGCTCTCACTTTAGGAACAAGCACCATTCTAGAAGCACTTGAACCCCTGTTCAGGGAACCCCCCGTAAAAAAATCCTGAATCGCCTCAGTGAAATCCTACCCAACAAAGCCCTAAGACACCACATAAAAAGCTCCAGGGAACCCGTCCGGACCAGGAGCACTCTCTGGGGAAAAGCTACGAACCACCTCCTAAACCTCCCCCCCCCCAGACGGGATAGACTTCAGGAACTCATTATTCCCTCTGAAAACCCTCTTAGAGATATTCCGAAAGAACTAGTCCTGCACAACATTGTAATCCCCCACTCTGGATATCACTTCCCGAACACCTGCAAAAATAATTTTAATGTGTTCAAGAGCAATCTTCCCAGCAACATCCAAATCAGAGGAGAATGATCCATCCTCCAATATTATATTAACCTTTGAATTTGTACGTTCCTTCAAAAAATCATGGAAGAAGCGGTTATTCCTATCTCCTTCCTTGAGGCATTTCACCATGGCCCTCTGCCGAAGGCCACTTTCCACCTCTAGAAGTCTTAGAACCAGAAAGGCTATTTTATCACAAAGTCTGAGAAATATTGCATCATCCCAATTATAAAGCAACAAACCTTCTAAACAGTCGACCTCCTTTGCAGAGACTCCACTGGAATATCCGAAGAAGGATAATCTCTAAGCCCCTTGATAATATCATTTTTGAGTCTCCTCAAACGACTAGACAGATCCACCCAGGCTCTACCCTCAATTTCCTGCTTCCCGGAATCTTCTAACATTTGAAAGAACCCCTCCTTACTATTCCATTTAACAGAATACAAAAAAGCTTTACTATCTCCACTTCCCACCTTAAAATCCACGAGCAAAGGAGAGTGATCCGAAATACCCCGGGACATGTGAGTGACCACAGTACTAGAAAAAGATTCAAGGCCCTGCATGTTTTTCAAACACCTATTCAATCTACACCATATACGGCTACCACCTCATCGGTTATTACACCAGGTAAATTTGAGACCCTGAAATCCCAAGTCCAAAAGCCCCCTATTGGCAATGAAGTTGTTGAAGTCCAACATCCCATGATTATAGGACAATGTACTGCCTTTATTTTAAGATAAGTCCAATATAGAATTGAAGTCACCGCCTATAAAACACGGTAAACCCACTATATCTAAGGAATCTAAAGAGCCCCATACCCTACGCCTTACCAAACAATCAGAGCTAGCATAAACAAAGGAAAATAGAATTTCTCGACCTCAGAACCTGATTTTAACTGTAATACATTACTCCTCCACCTTCACAGGGTACAATTGCAGAGATCTCTTCCAGAAAATCCAAATGTGATTATTCGCTGGATGACCATGAAAGAAACACCCGTACCCCGCTCTCTTAGAAAATAAATTTATCTTATTCGAATTCTGTTTGGGTTCAAGGATCTCCACTATCGAAGTGTTGTATTTACTTGATTCCACCGCCAAAAAACACGCATTTCGCATGTCCCCCCTTCCCCTAGGCGTTCCAAATTAACACTGAAGACATTACTGGATAACACTGCCCCCCGAGGAGTATTAAGGCTTGACATCGGTACAAACAATTCCCTACTACAACCTTCCTTAGACATCGACCGCGTTACTGGGCGAAATGGCCCTACTGAGGAGCATCCTCTCTTTGCTACGAGGACCTTCTTCTTCAGTGGGCTATCCTCTTTCTCAAGAATCGAGAAACGGTTCTCCAGATTTTCCGGTGGTGACAGAGGCAGAGCCCTATCCTGATCCAAAGAAACTAGGAAAACTCTATGAGGATACTTACAGGACTCCATAATTTATTTCTCAACCCCCTTTGGAAGGATATTCAAAGAGGGCAAGATTTGATGCCCATTACCACAATCAACTGATGCCAATATTGTTAAATTTAGTGAATTTGGGGACAATATCGATGAGAACTGGACCTCTAGATGAGAAGGGGAAACCATCTCAGAATGAAGGAGAAAGACTCATCGAACAACTTAGATTTCCTTTTGATAGAGAATGAAGACACCTCCAGAGAAGTCCTACCCAGTTCCCCTACCATTGGACCCCACTAAGATCCCCACTCCACTTCCAAAACCCCCCCACCAGGGATCGCAACAGACGAAGAACACTCACTGACCTTCTTCCCCAAACAAGAAACAGAGTTAGCCAACCCAGAACCTTCATTCATTATCCATCCTCCCGAGTTCACCACCTCAATTTCCCCAAAATCCTCCACTGCTGGCACTATAAGAAAAACTGAAACCACCCTCAGGATCTCCAGTAAGACCTGTTGGCCGCTCCGACCACCCGTTCGTTCTCCAAGTACCTCATTTGAACTCGGGGGGACGTAGCTAGGAAGAAGAGGCCCCTCTATACCGAAAATTCCCTTTCCCGATCCTGAAAAACTCCAGACCATGTCCTTGGATCCCGCAAGATGAGCAGAATCTCGGGGGAGACTGAAACACTAAACGCTTCCACCACACAAACCCCTCCGGAGACCGAATCAAAATCCGTACAGGGAATTTCTGAGAAAGGTTCATCTCGACACATAACCACGGGTTACTCGAGTCCAGCAGACACTCCTTCTTTTCATCCATGCACAAGAAATTCCCTAACGCATTCCCCACCACCATGAGAATTGAAGTATTATGATGTGGAAAAGGTATCCCAGGTAACTTAATCCAAACAAACCCCATAGAGGATTATTTACCGTAGTGACATTCCCAAGCCCAATGTGAAAGAGAAAATCTATGAGGACAACAACGCCTTCCCTCTCTTTCCCATGCCCGCAGAAAATCATCTCTAGAGGAAAAATGGATACAGAACGTAAACCTTAAAAGATCTGATATCGCCACTCTGTGATAGAGGCCCCAAGAATCCACCAACTCCATGAACATCTCCAGAGACGGTTTGGATGGTCCAAACCTAGACATCAAAGTTAACCTATGAAAATCCGCTGCACAATCCAATTCTTGCTCCGAAACTACGACCACCGGGTTTCCGTTCAGACACTTTACCCTACGATGCTCCATCTGTATCGGGGGAATACGAACAAAGCCCTCCTTCTCCTCCACCGCGCCCCCAAATACAACTTCTTTAAAGGATTTAGGCTGTGGGGATCCCTCCACAACCCCTTTTCCCTTCTCCAAGACCCTAAAATCCGGACCACCAGCCGCAGTAGAAGCCCCCATTTCCAAACCCACAAAGGCTCCGCCGGAAATCGCCACAGGTCCCTTTGAATGAGCCATCATCTGATCTCCTTGTGTTGGTTGGATTATGAGTTAGTTGGTGCGGGTTTCAGGTGTTTTGGTAGGATGGTGTAGGTGTTATCTGAACATAGTTTTAGATCTATGTCTTGGGGGTTTTAGGCTCATATTTTTTAGTATTTATGAGGTAGGATACAATTGGAATACTATTAGACTGGGTGTAGGCCCTGAGATTTATTATTTTCTCTCTTTGTTGGTTGGTTGGTTACTATGAGGAGGCGGTAGGGAACTAATGGATGGTATTGATGAATGAAGCCACCATAGCCGGATAGATATCATAAGGATGGATATATTTGATCATGGAGGATATTTTTCACCCCCAAAACCATTTTTATTGTTGGTTATGAGGGATGGTTAGGCATCCTAGTGATGCACTTACATATTCATTCACCTAGTTGGTTTTGCAGGGCTTCTCGGAATGGTAGTATACTATGGAGGTTTATAGGGGTCCCTACTGATATTTTGAATCATACCATTGTAGTCTTAGTGTTTGTAAGATGTTTTTGGTGTTTTAAATCCTTGAATGATATCATAAGGTCTGTATTGTGTGGATATCCTTGCGTTGGACAATGGAGGTCTTTTTTGATCAGGCAGACATACTTGATATTGTTGCTATGAGATCCACACATCATAATTCCTTTGAAAGGTTCTAGAGTGTGGGTAGATTTACCTAAGGGTGTCAGGATAGAACCTGTGGTTTTCTAGTTTCCTTTTGTCTTATCTTTTTATTTATTTTCTGTCTCTTTGTTTATCTTTTTTTGGAGACACATTTGGATAAGACGGACATGATTAATGTTGCATGAACTTGTTATTGGGTGGCCTATTGAGAATATATTTCTCACCCTATACACGTGAACCTTGGTGTAAATGTATACCTTCTCTCTGCTTTCAGGTTGGTCACAGTGAAGTAGATGTGGTAGTGGTCACACGTTTCATGTTTTAACAGAGCCACTCATGTGGAGTCTAATGTTCATGCTGGTGATTTTTAGCCATCATAGAGATTATGTATCTGGTTAAGCTCAGAGTATTATTAGAGCCTTATGTATTTTTTTGTGGTCATCGCATTGGATGACTAGTGTCTATATGTTTTAGTTTGTTGAGTATGTATGCATTATTCCATTATTGTAGTTATTTTAGTTATTTATTTATTTATGCACACTCTAGCATTCTAGGTTGTGCATGTGATTGGTTTATTTCTTCCATTGTTTCACTCTGATCTATGTGAATAGTATCTTTGTTGTATCATTTCATTCCCTTATTGCTAGTCGGTATCCTATAGTGCATGAAGAGGTTCACTTGAGGCCTTGTTGTTGTCCATATTGGGTGATCGGTATGGTCTAATCAAACTGGTTCGTGCTAATTGTGATTTATATATTTTCACAAAATATGATTTGATATGTGGAAAATCTCAAACAGACACCTAGATAAAAATTTATGTTCATTTTATGTTTTTTTTCATGTTTTCAATTTATTTTAGATTTTTTATTAATTTATTTAATTTTTTCATCTTCAAATTGTTTGTAAATAACCATTACTCAACAATAATTAGAAAATATTTAATTTATATTTTTTTAATTATATTATAATTCATTTTCCTCTAAAATTATTATATATTATGTGTGATTAAATAGTTTATATTATATAAATCATATTTTATAAAATATATTATATTTATATAAATATATGTGTATTTATAGATTAATATATAATTTTTAATGATATATAATTTTTTTTATGAAATATACCTTTTATCCGTGCTAAAAACAATCATTTTAATGCTACAAAAAGACATAATTTTATCATCACTATGAAAATTTCTAAGAAAAATACCTTTTATGAGTGGTAAAAAGGTTGATAATGGGGTTAATTTTATCAGTAGTAGAAAAAAAATTGATAAAGGGTAACTTTTACCATCACTTTTTTTATTGTTGATAAAGGGTACTTTAATCAGCATTTATTTAATAACTGATAAAAGTACCTCTGTATTAGTGCTTTTTAAACCCGGATAAAGGTTTCCATTGGATAAAGAAAAATCTATTGTAGTACTTTTTTCATTATTTATTTGTCTAATAATTGATTCAAGTAGACCTTCTATATATATTATATTTGAATATTATTATCATTCTCTATAAGTTGATATGGGTTAGTTCAATGAGTTTGGACTCATTATTTTTCTTGTTTATCTCATTTTTCAATATTTTGGTTCTTAGTGACTGTTTTTGGTATAATGTTATTGTGTTATGATGTAGATATTGATTTTTCAGGGTCAAAGGATCCATTTTTATGTTTTTTTCATATAAGGTCAAAGGTTATGTATGGGTTTTATCAATGAAAAATGGAAGGTAATTGAATAAAATTAATAATTTAGAGGTGGTCCAGAGTAAAATTTCAATAGATGACAAGTAGTATGTATATTTTATGTTTTTATAGGATATTTCTTTTGAATCTCCTTGTATTTTCATTGGTATAAATGTTATTTTCTTAATCCTTTTTTCTTTCCATTTATATAAGGCTGCATTTTAATTTCACTATAGTGAATTTATCTATACCTAATAGGAGGATATAGTTTTATTTTTTGAGACTTCTGAAGATCCATATTGGGTTGTGACTTGGGTTATCTTGTATATTAACATGGGAGTCTTATTGGTGTTTTAATAATTAACATAAATACCTTCTTCAACATATGGGGTGATGCCACTGGGTTCATGTATTAAATTTTTGACATGATTTTAAGAGTTTTCTTTAATTATGTATTCCTTTATTTTAATAATATGATGGGTGACCCACATTAAAATAATAAACCAACACTTGTGTGTTAATTTCTCATTTATGACCCAATACTATGTTAGAGAGCTATCTAATTAAATAAATAACCTGGTATGCCCACCCTCAAATCACTAATAGTTATGGATTATATGTGTTGAGTGCTGAATTTGAATATACCTATGATAAAGTTATTATTATAAGTGGGTTGGGGGATAAACATTAGATGTTATGCATTTTTATACTAAATGGTAGGAATTAGTTCATGGGAACAGTTATTAATATATTTTTAGGTCTTTGATAAATTATATATATACTCCATGTCTTTTGGGGTAGTGTGAGTGTGGTGATCTATATGATCGATACTGGGTAGTAGGATTTTACCCTTGGTTGCAGTAGTTTGTAGTTTAGTAATTATAACAAGTATCATTAGTATTGTTTTTTCAAATTGTAACTATTGTGAGATCATATTTGGAACCAACTAAGCATGATAGTACGCATTTATAATATTATATTTAAAATTTATAATTGGATTTTTGGAGGTGTTGAGCTATGATATATAGACTCTAATGTTGATTTTATTTTAATTTTAATTTTGGAAACTACCTCTATATTCCACTAAGGTATACTAGGTTCTTTTAAGGTTTTATTTATATGTGATGGTT
Organism: Viscum album; assembly: GCA_963277665.1. Taxonomy (NCBI): domain Eukaryota; kingdom Viridiplantae; phylum Streptophyta; class Magnoliopsida; order Santalales; family Viscaceae; genus Viscum; species Viscum album. The sequence continues at coordinate 1,969,338,769 of OY728150.1, forward strand.
TAACATTTTCTTTTTCATGTGATTTTTATCACTGTATATTTTTTTGTATCTTAATGATCATCCAGTATACATTTACCAAATCTTTGTTTATCTTGGATTTTTATTTTGACATGATTGAAAAATTGAATATTTTTTAATCTATTATCATATCTCCATAATAATAATGCCTTCAATTTATGATTGATTATATTCTCAACTTTAGTCTTAAACGCCAAGCCTATTAAAGGCAACATTGGGTTGGGACTCTCTTTCCTATTTCTGACTTAGGGAGGAGTTTTAGAATAGAATAATAATGGTATAATTTGTTTTATTCCCATAATAATTTATATAGGAGAATTTTATTTATGGAATCTTTTAATTTTTTATACTGTGTATACATATTCTAGCATATAGAATCTCTCCTTCCATGTAAGAAACAATTATTTTTTAGAGTTTTCCTGAAATTGGGAATTCTTCAAATAGAGAGTATTAGGGCCAACCTCAGACTTGAAATACTTGTTATATTGTTTATATTTTCATTTCCCAATATATTTTCCTTATTTATTATCTATTGATTCCATATTTTATTTGATAAAAAAATGTACTCATTATTGTTTTAAAATATAAAATATTTTTTCAAATATTATTTTAATCAATTTTGTTTCCACAAATACATATATGTACCCTGATAGTATATGTCTTCTATTATTGTTTTAGTTTTTGGTGTAAATAATATTATATAAAATTCCAATACATATTTATAAACATTGAATTCAATATTGATCAATTTTTTTTAAAAAAATTATAAAATATTAAAGCTTTTTTATTCAATTTTATATTGGTTTCTGTGATTTTCAGTGAGAATATTTCAAATTTATTATATGATTTAATTTTATCTTTATTTTTGGTAAAATATAATTTACCCCCACATGATCTACCTTCAAGACAACATGATCTAATCTAGGACAATATACACACTCCAAAAACATGAAAAATAATACTATACATTGTAATATTTTTTATTCCTCAAAATATCTCAATTAATTTAAAAAAAATTAATAAAAAATTGTACTATTTATGGAAATATTTATTAATAACTATAAATCCAAGTTGTGATTGAATAGAAAATTAATAATGAAATTACCAATTTTAATAAATTATAGCAAAAAATGGTTGACTTTATTAATTTTAATTTCCAACAAACCCCAAATAAAAATATAGAAAAACATGAAATCAATAAAATATTATATTTAATTTAAATTAAGTTAATTTTCATATATTAAAATTTAAAAATATATATATAAATAAATAAGTAAATTCTCAACTTCAGAATCAGTTAGTAATTCAAAACATTTATTTTTTTAAAAATATTCCATAAAGAAACAATATATGATTACTATATTTGAAATCATATGTACATGTTTCAAAAGATACAAATTATCTTTTAAAATGACTACTCTAATAAATTAACACTAACATAAATTTATTAATAAAATTTAACATAATAGAACCTTCAATATAACTTATCTACTAATCATATTAAGCCTATTTGTATTGAATGACCCCAACCAACATGACACATCACCCAATCTAACTCACCAGAATGCTTAAAGTCCATTATTGATTTCAATTGTCTTATATGACCAAAGTTAATGGTTTCACCCTTATAATCTAACAACCACAACATGGATTCTTCTAGATTACCCTACATGATTAGCCTATATGCGGGACACACATGGACCTTAATAATAATCATTTAAATGAAAAAAAAGCAAAGAATAATGAAATAATGAAAACTCAATAACTTGTAAACATCTCATCATGGATGTAGATAGAGTTATAGTATACATGAATATTTAAGAATATACCAATTTATGATTGATAATGCAACACACCATGATTTTGAAAATAAATTTAATATTGATTGCATGAAACAATAAGTCTCTAAAAAACACCACTTTTTATATCCTAGCCAGTAAATATAAATTTTCACCTCGGTGATTTGAATTTTGAAAAACTGACATACACAGTTGTATTCCGTAAGATATTTAGAGTCTGATAAGACAAACTTAATTTTTAGTGTATAGTAACATACCCCTATGAATATTGCTATGAATAGTAATATGAACCTTATGAATAGTAAATCATATTATTATTTTATTTTCTTAATTTTATAAGATAATGAGATCTTGATTAATTTTTCAAGGAGTTATAAAACAAATTATAGTTTTAAAATTGTTATTTTTTCAAAAAAATTATAATTTTATTGAAAAATTAAATTAATAATATTTAGAAAATTATTTTAGAAAAATGGTCTTCACTTTTTAATTATACAAATCAAAAAATGGTTCGGATGAATTTTTGATATTTTTCTAGAGTACATGAATTTTTTATGAATAGTAAAATACATAATTTATTATATATATACATTATCAGTTAAATTCACTATTCCTAGAATCATGGATGTTGTAAGCACACTTGGTTCTAACTCACAAGCACATATTACTATTCTTGGTCATAATAATAAATACTATTGGTTGTCTTTGGAAAAATAATAAAATAATGAGTAAAATAATGGGGAAACCCTTCTCTCCTCCACTATAACCCCCCACTCCCTCTTCTCTTCATTTCTCTATAGGCTTTGGACTTATCTAAATTCTTATCAAATGTCCTCCCAATATCCTCATACACTTCCATAATATCTTAGTCTCCTAAATATACTAAAACTTGTCCCCTAATGAGGCTCTCAAGGAAGATTACTTCAAGAGGTAAATTCTTCTTTTCATTTTTTTATTTCAAGTTCCTTTCTTTTCTTTTTTTCCTCTCCTACATTCATTAAAATGTTATGATGAATCCATTACCTTAAATTTATTGGAATATTTTTATGATAATGGAATAATTCTTCATAATCACTTATGTCCTCTTCTTTTATACTTGAAAAGAATACACCATCCGAGATGTGTTAATTTATCACATTCAAGGACGACGAGATTTCAATTTCTATTATTGTCTTCAATTATAGTCATGAAACCATTTTTATGGTTGAAGGAGACTATAATATATGTAATATATCTTATTCGAGGTTCTGTAATCCTTTTGAATACATGATAATAATTTATAAATCGGCATGAGTTCATTGTGAACAAAAATCACCAATTAAACCAAACTATTATCACTAAAGTTTTATATAATGATTCATCTTCACTCCAGATTTCCAAATGAATTTTATGAAATTGTAATATTATAGTTGTTCAATAATAACATACAACTTCTATCCTGGAAACCCATTCTATTTCTACATATATATCCATACATGGATATTGGTAAACCGGTCATGAAAACCAAGGAAGCAAACACTTTCAACCAATGAAATTGAATCTCTTAACCCATTAAATGGACATGAATGAACCTAAAAATGTTATAATAAATAAATTAAATTTATAAGAGTTACTTGAGTCATTAATTTATGAAACAAAATTTTATTTTTCATATCCTTAAGATCAATTAAGGAACACCTTCATACTTAAGGTAAGGGTTTTCTACACGAACCTCCATTTTCATTCGTGTTACCTTTATAATCTACCAACCTCAATTAAAATATTATTAATTAATATGTACTCATAATAAATTATGTGTGAAGTTTTTATATATTTGTACTAACTAGAATCATACCTTAATTTATGGGTAATTATATGTTTCAAAAGGATCTTTTAAAACATCTTCCCGAAATACAACCTCAACTCAAGTGAATTTCTCAAATTCTTACATATTATTCAAGGGAACTGTATAATATTTTTTTTGAAACCATTATATTTATAAAATCACTCATTTTATTTTTAAAATACTATCTTACTTAATTTCGGGTTTTATACAAATAATTTTCCAAAAGATCACTTCTTTTCAAAGTATAAGAATATGTATCTCAAGAATTACTCAATGATTTTATAAGAGTATCTTCATCTGTTTAAACACTCCAGTTGATTGTTATATATTATTTGGATTAATCATTATGATATAATCTACCATATTTAATTTAATGGTTTTTGATTAGTTTGAATATGGATGTGATATCTTTAAACCATTCACCAATTTACTCTGAATGGTTAGTGTTTATGATTAATGTTCGGGGAAAGTTATTTATGTTTCATATGTTAGTTTCAATATGAATATATTTATTTTTTATGTTTATCCTTGTTCATATTAGTAATTAATTAGACTTATTATGTGATGGTTGGGGCCCATTATATCCCCTATATTTATTAGTAGGTTTAATGAGACAAATAAATATAGACATGGCCGAGGCGTTGCCCATTTATAGATATGGTTTGGGCCGAGGCCATAATCATTTTTAGATGTTCAGAGTATTGATTAACTTAATTATGAAGATATAAATTAAAATTTCAGGAGGTTATTCTATAGTATAATACCCTTTATTATGTTTTATTATGGAAATATTTACTCACCTCATATTCCTACCATATAATGTTCACATTTTTCTTTTAAAGGCGTGTGTTTTCAATTATTAACCATACCTATTGTTTATGTCATTTTCTACTATATTGATTACACTTATTGAGTGTTTGAGATCACCCTTTTATTATGTTTTGTTTTCTTAGGACATGAAGAAGTTTATTAGGAATGACCTGTAGGGATAAACTTATAATTGTGTATGTTCCCAATAAAACTTATATATCTTATTTCATTTCAAGTTGTAATATTGAACTTATGTATGTTTCTGGATTTCAAAATCTATTAAACTATTCATTACTTTTGGATACAACTTTTTTTTATTATTCTAATGTAATGTAATAATCCACTGGCTCTGGGAAACTTGGTTCAGGTCCTTATAGTTGGTATTAAATAAAGTTTAGTAGAAAACATAGAAACTATATTTAAAAAAGTAGATAAGGGAAAAAAACCCTAAGATAGTATTTGAGGATAGACATACAAGAATATATTGGAATCTTGGTAAGGAATAGATTATGTGGATGTATATAGAAAATACATCCCTGTCATGATACTACAAGTGGATGTGGTTCTTGCACAGATGTACCTAGGAGTGAAACCTCTGTGAATGAGTTTTGGGCTTGACTCAGGGAATCTTGGTAAATGAAAATGGGCCATACTGCGCACTTGGATTGACACTCTCGGGGGATATGCTAAGGATAATCAACATTTTATTTACAATCCATTATGAAGTATTTAAATGTAAATTTTTCTCAAAGAAACCATGTTTTTTATTACGGGATTATCCATGTATAGGATTTCAATTTATTCTAAGTATTTTCCTTTTTTGAGTTTATAAATTATGATTCATAACCTAATCTAGTGGATGATATTATTTTGAAATAGTTCCTAGTGGAAGGAATGGAAACCACATGAATTCACATATGCCATGTAGGGATTTCCCTCTTGTGCAAGATAATGATGTTGCCTCTGGAGCTGCGACTGGTGTTGAGCAGCTTATAACTATACTGGGATAGTTAAATCAGGTTATGAACAATAAACGTAACTATATGGAGCATCCATATCTACAACATGGAGGTTCTATTTTAGGTTGATTTATGAGACAATATCCTCCATCATTTAATGGGACTACAAACCCATTCGTAGTGGAGCAGTGGATATGTTCCTTAGAGATTATATTTCTCACCATAGGAAGTAACAAAAGGGAGAAGGTTGTCATGGTAGTTTATCATATATTGGTAAATGTAGAACAATTGAAGTCACTAATTCAAAAAAAAGGATGAGCAAGAGAAAAAACATGGAATTTAGTGAATTTAAAGAAATTTTATTATAGATATACTTTCCTTATGAACAACGAGCATATGTGGAAAGGTAGTTTTTGAATTTGAGGCAAAAATAAGATGTGAATGATTTAATGTATGAAGATAACTTCACAATGTTAGAAAGGCATGTTGTGGAATATATACATAATCGAAGGAGGGATATTTATCAATTCTTTGATGGCCTATATCCATTCCTCTGACTGGTACTGGTCTTCCAAACATTCTCATCATATGAATAAATATCATGTGATATCAAGATGGAAATGGGGTTTTATAAGTCTTATGTGTTTAATGGAATGAAAGATAAGAATAGTGCTGCTAAAAACTCAGGAAAAGGAAATAATTAAATGGGGAATATGGGAAGATTTTCCTTTCCACCCTCTGATAATTTTGGAAGGAAATACTACAGTGTTTGCATAAAAGGAAAAGGGGTGTGATATAAGTGTAGACATAAAGACAATCATCCTAGTCCTTTCAAGGGGAAGAAATAATCTATTAATGTTCAATGCAATAATTTTATGGAGATGGGACACTATGAAAATTACAGTCCAAAGGGTTATGGAAATTTGCCTTAGAAATCACCAATGGAGTAGGTACAAGCTTATGCGATCACAAATGCTGATATTGAAGTTCTTAATGACTTGGGGGAAGGTAATTAAATTGTTTTATCAATCTTATCCAATGATTTATTTGATTTTGAATCATCCCATTCTTCTATATCTTCCCAGTTTTTCAATAAAATTAGATATTTTCAATTTGATTTAATAAGGGAGTTGTCATTCACAACTCCTAAATGAAGTATCATTGAAACAAAGTTGTGTTATGCTATCCCCATTTTGTCATATAAACATTATTTTTCTACTTATTTTATTTTCATACCAATGTTTAGTATTGATATAATCCTCATTAATGATTGAATTATGAACCATGATGCGAAAATTTATTGCAAGAAGAATGAGGTTACATTTTTTGTTGATGATGTGGAATCCCTTATCTTTATAGAAGCAACATCACCGTATGTTTCTCATCTAGATCCACCCCCAGTATCTCTACTGAATTAAATTATTGGGGAGGAAGGAAATGAAAAAACTATGGACCCCCTAGCATCTCTACTGAATTTAATTATTGGAGAGGAAGGGAATACAATAACTATGGGTGAGGAAAAGAATGTTCAAATATAGGATGTATCTATTGTGAAATAATATGTTGACTCCTTCCAAGAGGATTTACCCTGACATCCTACAGAGTAGGAAATTGAGTTTTATGTGGACTTAATTCCTTATTTTGGGGCCATATCAAAACCCATTATATAATGGACACTGTGAAATTATTGTAACTAAATAAACAACTAGAGGAACTGAGTGATAAAGGATTTATTCTCCCTAGAGTTTCTCCATGGGGAGCCCCTAATATTTTCATTAAGAAAAAAGATGGATCTATGAGGCTTTGCATTGACTATAGAGAGATCAATGCTATAATAATAAATAATAAGTATCTCCTACCCCACATTGCTTATTTATTTGATCAACTTCATGGAGACCAACATTTTTCAAAGATTGATCTCCGATCTGGATATCATCAGTTGTGTGGGAGGAAGGAAGATATTCCCAAGAAAACATTTCAAACCAGTTATGAGTAATACATGTTTACAGTAATGCCTTTTAGACTGACTAATGCACCCTTTATTTTCATGGATCTAATGAAAAGAGTTTTCAAGGTATATCTTGATGAATTTTTGGTTGTATTTATTGATGATATCTTGGTATAATCCAAAAGCTATGAGGATCATGAAAATCACTTGCGCAATATTCTGAAGACTCTTCAAAGAAATGAATTACATGGGAATTTTAGCATGTGTGAATTTTTTATTCAATAAGTTGTTTTCTTGGCCACATTGTCTCTACATATAGAATATATGTTGATCTTATGAAGAACAAGGTTGGGAAAGAATGGCCTACTCCAACGAACATAAATTAAGTACATAGTTTTATTTGTTTAATAGGTTATTATCAGTGTTTCATTCAGAACTTCACCCGTTTAGCCACCCCAATGACAAAGCTTACACATAAAAGGGTTAAGTTCATATGGAAAAGAGAATGTGAGGACCGTTTTGAAGAATTGAAGAGGATATTAGTTAATTGATCTAATCATAAATCTGCCACAAAGGAATGATTAGTTTTTGATGTATAGTGATACATCAATGAATGTACTTGGTTGTGTCCTTATGAAGAATAATATATTTATTGCCGATACTTTTAGGCATTTAAAAATTCACAAAAAAAAATATATCCTACTCATGATCTTGATTTAGCGGTGGGAATATTTTCTCTGATGATATGTAGACATTATCTCTATAACAAAAAATGTGAGATATATATAGATCAGAAGAGTCTAAAATATATATACTCACATAAATAACTCAACATGAGGAAAAGGTGATGGCTCGAACTACAGAATTATTATGATTGTTCTATACACTACCACCTAGGAAAGGAAACAAAGTATCTAATGCATTGAGCAGGAAGGATCATGGAGTTCTCAACAAAATGAGGATTGAAAAGGATCCTTTGTACATGGATCTAGTGAGGATGGATATGGGAATTATCAAAGAAGGTGAAACATCATTACCTTTTCAAATGGTTTACCAACCTTCTTTATTGTAAACAATTTAAGCATCATAGTCTGATCATAAGAATCTTCAAAACAAAATTAATGGTGTGAAAATGGGATGTTGGTTGACCTCATGTGTGAAGATGTAATTCTGAAATTTGGGAAGAGGATTTGTGTTCCCACTCTACTCGAGATGAAAAGGGAGTTATTGGATGATTCTCATAGCTAAATGTTTTCTATACACCCTGGTAGCACTAACATGTATAGAGATTTGAAAGAATATTTTTGGTGGGATAACATAAAGATGGAAATTGATTATTATGTATAAATATGTTTATTCTGTCAACAAGTGAAGGATGAATTACAACATCCTAGAGGAATTATTCAACCTATACCTATTACTACATGAAAATGGGATGATATCACCAAGTATTTTTTCACTGATTACCCAAAAATCCTTGTAAGAATGATGCAATATGGGTAATTATGGGCCGACTTACAAAATTTACACATTTCCTCACTGTAAGGGAGGATTTTCCACTAGAATTCCTAGCACGAATTAATATAAATAAAAGTTTTGGACTTAATGGAAAACCTATATAAATTTTTATGGAAAGTGATCCATGATTTATATCGATATTCTGGAAACGTCTTCAGAAATCTTTGGATACTGAGTTTCGATTGAGTACTTATTGTCACATACAAATAGATGGGAAATCAGAAAAGATGATCCAATCCATAGAGGACATCTTGAGATCATGTTCACTTTACTTTCAAGGTATGTGGGATCAATATTTACGTTTAGTAGATTTTTTCTATAATAATAGTATCTATTCAAGTTGTCAAATGACACCATATAAAGCATTGTAGGGAAAGATATTCTTTACACTAACTTGTTTGGATGAAGTCAGAGAAATGAGGATTATAGGCCGAAAGCTTGTGGAGGAAAAAATAGTGAAGGTAAAGACTATTCATGGCCATATCAAATACGATCCAAGTATAAAAAAATGATAAGTTGATAATAAAATGAAGGATTTGGAGTTTGAAGTGGGATATCATGTTTTCTTGAAAGTATCTCCATGGAAGTGTATTATACGATTTGGGAAGAAAGGGAAACCGATCCCTAGGTACATAGATACTTTTGAAATTATATAGGGAATTGAAGCTATTGTATATTGTTTGAATAATCCACCTATCCTTTCTAAATTACATAATGTGTTCCATGTCTAATTAATGAGAATGTACATGCCATACCAAACGTATGTCCTCACTTCTGAAGGTATAGAATTTGATCCTGGCTTATCTTACCGTGATCAACCTATCTAGATTATAGACACTAAAGAACAAGTGTTAAGGAATTGGATGAATATACTAGTAAAGATAATTCGGAAAAATCATAAAATCTAAGAGGCAGCATGGGAGCTTGAGGAGCTTATGATGAAGAACAAACCAAATCTTTTTGTGAGGTAACATTATGGTAATTTCGAGGAAAATCTTTTTTGTAAAAAGGGAGTAATGTAACACCCCAAGATTTTGAAAATAAATTTAATATGCATGAAACACTAATTATCTATAAAACACCAATTTATTATAACATAGCTAGAAAACATATTCTTTCCACCTTTGTGATTTAAATTTTGAAAAAATGATATACATTGTTGCATTCAGTAAGATATTTAGAGTATGATAAGACAAACTTAATTTTTTATGAATAGTAACATACCCTTATGATTAGTAATATGACAATTATTAATATTAAATAATAATATTATTTTGTTTTCATAAGGTTATAAGATAATGAGATATTTATTAAATTTTCAAGGTGTTATAAAACAAATTATAGTTTTAAAATTGTTATTTTTTTGAATAAATTATGATTTTATTTAAAAATTAAATTAATAATATTTAGAAAAATATTTTCAAAAAATGGATATCATTTTTTAATTCTACATGTCAAAAAATTGTTAGGGGGATTTTTTGGTATTTTTCAAAAAAACTCGAATTTCTGATGAATAGTAAAATACAATAATTTTCTGTATATATACATTATCAGTTAAATTCACCATTCCTACAATCATGTCTAATGTAAAAACACTTGTTTCAAAATCACATTCACTTATTACTATTCTTGGTCACAAAATTCAAAACTATTGGTTTTCTTTGTCAAAATAATAAAATAATGAGAAAAATAATGGGAAAACCTTCCTCTCCTCCACTATAAACCCCCCTCACTCCCTCTTCTCTTCACTCCTCTCAAGCCTTGATCCTTGTCTAAATTATACACAAATATACTCCAAATATCCTCCCCCATGTCCTTCACCCCTTGGTCTCATAAAAAGACCAAAACCACTCCTCAAAATTGGCTCTCAAGGAAGATTACATCAAGAGGTGAATTCCACTTTTCATTTCATTTATTTCAAGTTCCATTCTATTCTATTTCATTCCTCACCTAATTTCATCCAAATGTTGTTATCAATCCATTAACATACATGTAATTTAAATTTTTTAATGATAAAGTAATAATTATTCATCATATCTCCATTCCCTTTATTTTATACTAGAAAAGAATACACCATCTGAGATGTGTAAATTTATCACATTCAAGGAGGATGAGTTTTCAATTTATTTTACCATATTCAATTATAGTCATGAAACCATTTTTATGGTTTCACCAGACTATAATATATTTATATTAACTTATTTAAGGTAATTTAATCCTTTTTTATAAATTATAATAATTTATAAATAAAAAAGAGTTCGTTGTGAACAAACACCACCAATTAACCCAAACAATTGTCATTAAAGTTTAATATAATGATTCATCTTCACTCCAAATAACCAAATGAATTTAATGACCATGTAATATTCTGTTTTTTCAATAATTACATACAACATATATTCTTTAAAACCATTCTCATTCTACATGTTTATTCATACATGGATATAAGTAAGTCGGTCATGAAAACCAAGGAAGAAAACACTCCCAAACAATGAAATTCAATCTCTTAACCCATGAAAAAGACATGAATGAACCAAAAATTGTTAAAATAAATAAATTAAATTTATATTAGTTTATATAATAAATAATTTAGAATCCAAAATTTTATTACTCAGGTCGTTAATATCATGTTAGGAAAACCTTCTGACTTAAGGTATGGGTTTTGCACCCAAATATCCATTTTCATTCAGGTTACCTTTATAATCTACTTAGCTCAATTAAATTATTATTCATTAATATTTAATCCTAATAAATTTTTTTAATGTTATATATATGTGTACAAATCATAATACTACCTTCATTTATGGGTAATTATATGTTTTAAAATGATCTTTTAAAAATTCTTCTCGAAATACATGCTTGACTGAAGGGAATTTCTCAAATTATTAACTATTTTCAATGGCACTCTATAATCTGTTTTTAGAAACAATTATCTTTATAAAATCACACATTTTATTATGAAAATAAATTCTTTCTTAATTTATGTTTTTATACATATACTTTTCAAAAGTAACTCTTCTTTTCAATGTAGAAGAATATTTATCTCAAGAATTACTCAATGATTTTATAAGAGTATCTTCATCTGCTTCAACAATCATGTTGATTATTATTTATTATTGGGATTAATATTTATGATATCATCTAACATATTTAATTTAATGGTTTATTATTAGTTTGATTATGGATGTTATATTTTAAAACCATTCACCAATTTACTCTAAATAGTTAGAGTTTATGCTTAATGTTCAGGGAAAGTTATTTACATTTCATATATTAGTTTCAATATGAATGTATTTGATATTTATGTTTATCCCTATTCAAATGAGGAATTAATTGGACTTATTATGTGATGGTTGGGGCCTAATATTTCCCCTCGATTCATCAGTAGGTCTCATGAGACAAATAGATATGGACTTAGCCGAGGATTTTCCCATTTTTAGATATGGTTTTGGTAGGGGCCTTAATCATTTTTAGATGTTTTGTCCCAGGACTTGACGGTATGTTTGAGAATGTATGGAATATTAATTTACCTCATTATGAAGATATAAATTCAACGTTCATGAGGTTATTCAATAGTATAATACCCATGATTATGTTTTATAATGGCAATATTTACTCATCTCATATTCCTTCCATATTATGTTCACGTTTTTCTTTTAAAGTAATGCGTTTTAAATTATTCATCATGCCTAATATTTATGTTATATTACACTATATTGTTTACTATTACTGAGTGTTTGAGATCTCTCCATTATTATGTTTCATTTTCTCATGACATGGAGTTTATTATGAATGACCTGTATGGATAGACTTATAGTTGTGGATGTTCCCAATAAAATTTATATGTTGTATTTCATTTAAAGTTGTAATGTTGAACATATATATGTATATAACATTCATAATCTACTAAAATATTCATCCCTTTAGGATACTACTTTTTTTTAAATATTCCAATGTAATGTAATAAGGCACCGAGTCTGGGAAACTAGGGTCGGGTCCGTACAGATAATGGCTAAAAAGGTCGATATATTGTATCATATATTGTCACTTAGGATCCATAAAATACTCCATCACTACCACCATACCATGGAATTATAACCCACATAAATAATAATTGACATACTATATGGAACTCTTTTTTTTTAATTTCATCCTATAGAGAGAAGTGTAATACTTGAGATTCTACTATAGCAGGAAAACACTACATCTCTAAAATATTTCCTTAATTATACTCTATTATTTTGTCATTATAATAGAAATGGTTAAATATTATATATAGGGTAAAAATTAATATTTTTTATAATTTTTTATTTTATAAAATAGATATTATTTTAGATGGTCAAAATTACCACGTGTTGAAACTTATCAATTTTCGAGGAACAATTTATTTTTAAGTGAATAGTGAAAACTAATGATTTTGCGAACATTTTCACTTTTATGAAATTATCATGATCTAATAATAACATGAGAATTTATGAAACATTTTTAATATAAAAAATATATATTTATTAAGTAATATAATTAATTTTAAAATATATTTTTGATATTATAAATTGAAATAATTTTTTAAAAATGTATGTATTTTTTTCAAATAAAAACTATTTTGGTTCGTTTTTTTAATCACATATTAACAACTTTATTTTTTAGTTTATATTAATTTAAAATTAAAATATTTATAATTTTATTTTAATTTATTAATATAACTCTTTATGTGTTAGAATCATACTTTATTTTGGTATAAAATATTTTTTATTTATAAAAATATTTTTTTCTAAAATTTATTTTGATTGTGGTTTTCATAATTATATTAAAACTAATTTTTAACATTTATGGAAATTTAATATGTTAAAATGGTCTTCATATTTTGAATGAATAGGCTAAAATTTCTATTTTAAGTCAATTTAATTTTTTTTAAATAGTAATTTTGGAAAAAAGTTATCACCATTGTAGTGGTTAAAAGATTTAACATGAGGATTTAAACTAATGGATAATTTTTTTAAAATAATAAAATATATTTAAATTTGATTTTATGAATAATTTTTGACTCATACTCATCATAGATATGAAATAAGTCAATTTTTTGTCACATTACATTGAGAAAGTCATATAATATATTTAAATTTTTAAGAATTTACAAGGGTGCCACTCCCATCACATAAAAAAGAGAACCCCCTCTCCTCTCTTATTCACCCACATTTATTACATTATATTGTCCAAGACCTGTTAAAATAACTTACCAACACTAATACCAATGTTCTAGAGGTCTGGTTCTTGAAAACCAACCTATGAAGGATTAAGGTGTATCCCAAAGGACGTTTTCCATATATGAGGTATAACTCTAAAATTTTTTATTTCATGTTTATTTATTCTTCTATCTCAATGAAACCAATCATAATCATGGAGATAAAATAACATCAATATCTCCAATCTAAATAAATTTTATTATGTTAATGGTTTAATCCTTTTTCATCTCCTTTACCGTCCATTGGAATAGGATAACTTCACTCATGTGTATGTGTGGACAACCACCTCCATGAAGCGATGTGATTAGTTTTTCATTTACACCATATATGGATGCTAATAAGGATGTATTTAATGAATAAATATTATATTTATATTAATATTATTATTTTTTATAATAAAACCTTCATTTATATCATTTCCTTTCCATACATTAGAAAAATGAAAATCCTGTTTATGCATACGTATAGACCGTCGTATCCATAAAATGATGGGATTCATTATTCATCATGACCATTCATGATTGGTTTTAAAATTTTATTTAATTTATAAACATGATAAATATTACATGAATAATATTATATAGATGATTGGGTAATAAAACATTTTTATTATGGTCTACCTACTTATGTTTTTTTGTTATTATTATTGGAACATTCTAAATAAACTTCCATGAACTTAAACAATGTAGTTACTATATTTAATATGGAAATAAATGAAATAAAATGGATTATGAAAAATGAGTAATCCTGAAAATGTTCTTAATAGAGTTAATAATTTATATAATTTTATTATATAAGAAGTTAGAATTCATTCAACCAAGTGGAAATCCAAGGTATGGGTTTATTATATAGTCTGGTTATTATTCTGGATTGTTTATGTTTCAATTTATATTGGGGTAATTATATTGTATTCTCTCCTAACAACTAAACATTTTTGTAACATTCAATTTATTTCTTATAGGAACTTATTAACCCTTATTTTGACTATGCTTTGTTCGGTTTTTTACATAGGTCATTTTGAGAGTTCTATGAATATTTTGGGAGCCCTTGTGGATGAGCATAGTTAGCAAATGGTTATGGAAAACCATGAGGTTTGTCCCAAGAAACCATGTGTCCAAGAATGTTCTACTGAAAGGGAGCACACAATTTGTCCAAATATTGCGTCCACCCCCTCCAAACTATGAACCCCTATATAGAGGTGTCTTGTATGATAAACATGTGGTAAATGTAAATTTATAGAAAAACCATGCACTAAGAATGGAGGGTCTATATTGAGAACATATTTATGTTCCACAATTACTCTTAATCATGCTGCCCATAAAAAACCATGGTTTTATTTTTTAATATGCCAAAAAATTGTTTAAAAAATACCTATGCCTATATTTAACCTCTAATAACCCACTAATCTCATTTTTGATCAACCTTGTCCTTACCTAATGGTTTATAAGCTTATCCCTTGATATTTTAGGTTTATTCCTTTATTCGGGATGGATTATCTCAAGGTATGTTGTAGGATTGGTCTGATTTCCCTTCTTCTTTGTAGATCCTCATTATATCTCATATCCTCTTACCTTGTTGGAACCCAAAGGGGATATGTATGCTGTATATAAGGGGTTTGAAATAGTATTGATTTATTTCTTATGGATCTTGGATTATTAGGACCTTATATACTCTTCCCTAATCTCCATTGTCAAAGGTGAATAGTTTAACCTCTATTCTTAAGGTATGTGTTTCTATACAAAAGTGTAATTCTAATAATTAAATTTTTTTACTATAAATTACACTGTGTTATTAATTTTATTGAATTTATTCAATATTATTATTTATTATTTAGAAAGATATCAATTTTTAAATAAATTTTTCTTTAAAAATGGTTTGGTCACACTAAGTGTTTGATTAGAATTTTGAATGGAGGATTAGGTTCAGAAATGGGTTTTCAAAAATATAAGTGGATTAGATTAGATTGGAAAATATTTTATAAATTATGATCATGGTTTTTAAATTTCTTCGTACAAGTTTTGAAAATTGGGATCCTTGGGAGCATCAGGAATAGACATGTCACTTGTAGTGTGCATAATGCCACTAGAGGTTTTATAATATCGATAGACTGTGGAATAAATTGATATCAGTTGGTACCAGCATATACCTAGTCGAGGATTTTTTTATTTATACTATATATTCTGATACGATAGGTATCAATATAGAGTTATTTTTCATTAATAAATTTTTTTATCCCAAGATTTATTTTTTATGGATAGTTACTCAGATGTTTTTCAAATGAGGTTGAATCACTTTATTTCGCAAGATGGATTATTTCAGGGATATGTGTCTAATTTGTTACCATATGGTTCATGGATATTATTTCCTATTTTATCAATTATACTTTTCATATTCATGGATTATTTAATAAATAAGTATTTTATGAAAATAAAATGAATTTATTTTAAAATGGAGTTGGATTTATGAAAATGCATTGTAAAACCTTTTTTGTTTTAAAAGATAGAACTATCCCATTCTGGTTATTATACCGTGTATATAATATCTGAAAATATCAATCTAGGATTTCTGTGCAAACCCTAATTTGTTCTTTTAGAGGTTGTATATGTTGTTTTGAAGGGCCTAGTTAATGGGATGGTAATCTTGTATCATGTTGACTTCTATTTTCAGTGTTTCCTTCGTAATAGGGTGTTTTGTAGGTTAAAGTTTTTCACATGGAGAGTTGTTTTAATTTTATTTCCATAATATCTAGTTCAAAATATTTTTATTGTATTATATGGATATTGGATGTATCTCATTCTTCCACTTTTTACTATGGTTATATATCTTGTTTTGTTTTATATAAGATTTTTTTGTTATCTTGTTGCACCTTACCACCATGATCTATTGACTTCTGTAGTTTATCTAGTTGAATTGGGTTGGTTTGTTACAAAAATGGTATCAAAGGTAATAGTATACCTTAATCAAGTTGACACTTCATTACTATGGTTTTTTTCTTGGGTAGACATGAGTTAGGACTGTCGGAATCCAGATATTAAGTGTTGGAGGGTGACTGGACAACTCACTTTCATGTTCGTATTCGAGTTACAATGGGTGGTTGGAATTATTTTTCCAGGTTTGAGACTTGGTGTTTGTGGTTATTTGAATTAATTAAATGAGTAGTTTTTTTAAATTAAATTGTTCTTTCTTAATGAATCACATTTCTTTTATATTCTTGATTAATTTGAATTATTGGGGTTTCAAGGCATTGATATGAATTATTGATGATTGTATTATGTTTTTAGAACATGATCTAAAGTAGAGTAGTCATTTAATTTTTCATAAAAGAATATTCCTCCAAAATGAGATCTTCCAAATACAATATAGGAAGTTATGATATAGGATCTATAGGTGAATACTCCAATGGAACCATCTTTTGTTGAATCTATAATCCATATAATATAGAATCTAGGCCATGTGGGTTTTGATAACGTGGGATGAGTAGTGGATCATGGAATATAATTTACTAAAAAACATCCACATGTATTACTTGGTGACAAGGGACACCAAGAATTCAATGAGTTAATTGAAAATATTGATAGAATCTTCACCTTTTGAAGACACATCAAGACTATAATTTTGGTTTCATTATGTATTTTCTCAAAGGGCTAGAAAGAAGATGGTGTGACTCTATCATTAATGATAAGTTTAATTAGAACCTTAAATGGATTTATTTCAAGAAAATATTAAATCAGAACATTTACGTTGAGATGTTATGTGGGATTAATACTTAAGAGTTTTCAGACTTACACCATGTGGAGAATACGATTCTGGTGTATTCCACCTGCTTCTTGAAGTTGGTGCATCTGGAACTGAAGATTATCACAAATGAGTACCTAAATGATTGAAAGTTTGAGTTGGAATTGAGGCCATATATTTGATAATTTTTTATTATAATGTGTCTTCCGACCTTTATGGAGGTATTTAACAAAGAATATTTTGATGAAGAAGATGTAGTAGGACATAAATGTTTGTGTGGAGCTTTGGTTGGGATTACTGTTAGCCATGGTGTATTATCTGGATATAAATTGAAGTGAATGGGTGGTTAGTTTCCTTAGGGACTAGTTTTAGGGGCTTCATTAGGAAGACATAAATTTTTCAAATACTAGTATAGAAGACATGGTCATACCAAGACTTATCATGTAAAGGCTCCTAAGACATGTCATCTTTTGGATATTTTGGTCACCTAAAGAGTTTTTGTAAAATACTATCCTAGGGTAGTAAGTTAGGATAAAAATCACACCAAGGGTTTGCAGGTTAATACTAATGATTACAATGGTGATGAGTTTAATAATTAGGCTAAGGGCGATGTTCATGTGTCTGAGACCATATGACATTTTTTTGGATGAGTATGCGCCAAAGGATTATGAAGCAGGTCCAGCTACAGCTATAGGTATGATGTTTATTTCATCATCTATAGTGCTATATTTTTTTGATATAGGTTCTCCTCACTCTATTGTATCATCAATGTTTGTTGAGGTGTTTAGCTAAAAGATGGACTTTATTACATTCTTGTTGTATTTTTTCACCCCTTTGTGAAAGAGGTCTGAATAAGGTTTCAAGTGTCCTTCAGGTTGGGTAGTGACAAAAAACATTGAGGTGGCATGGGAATTTTTTATTCTTGATATATACATCTTTTACCTAATACTTACAATTAATTAGATTGTCAGTGTTAAGGTATATATTGGTTTTTATCATCATCGTGTTCAGTTTTTATCTTCCAATGAGGTCACTCATGTTTTTCTGGGTGAGTGAGAGCTTTGATCGGGAAGGGTGGGGCCTATTGTTCCTTATTCCAGGGTAATCTCAGGCCAATTTTAAGTGATGTTTCTCAATGACATTGACCCCTATTTGTGAGAACTAATTCCAAAAGTGGTGAGTTCATACATAGATTCATTTCTAGATGATTATTTTGGTTTCCACTATAGAGAATGGTCAATTTTACTGTTGACATGCTGTTTGGTATAATTCCCATTTCTATTCCATATCATCGAATAAATCCTTTAGATTTGGTGGGACTTAAATTCATACTTGATGGTATATATTATAATGAGTTTATTCCTTATAGCATGTCACTATGGGGTTCAACTGTCTTCTTTTCTTACATGATATATGGGAGTATCATAATGTGTGTGGATTATCAAAGGAAAAATGGGTGACTGTTGAGAACAAATATCATTTACCCAGGATTGATTTTATTTTTGACCTACATAGGGGGTCATGTTAGTTTTCCAAAATTATCCATTGCAAAAGGTACCACCAGTTGAGATTCCAAGAAGAGGATATAACTAATACATCATTTAGGAGTCAATATAGTCAATTCATGTTTCTTGTCATTCTATTCGGTCTCAATAATTATCCTATGATATTTTAAGATTTGATGAACTGAATAATTCATCATTTATTTGAATATTTTTTTGTTATTTTCATGGATGATATGTTTGTGTACTCTATGTTAGAGGATAAGCATATGGACCAATTTGACCTAATTCTTTGAACCATGAAAGAACATCCTCTATATGGTAATCTTTCAAAATGTGATATTTGGATATGGGAAGTAAATTTTCTAGGGAATATTATATATGAGAGGGGTATCTCAATGGACATTGAAAATATATATATTTTTATTTCCTTAGAGTAGCCCTGAAATATTTTTGAGATTTAGAGATTCTTGGATTTGGATGGTTACTATAGGCGGTTTGTTTAGGATTTCTCTATCCTCGCATCTTCAATGAATACATTAACCCATAACGGTGTAAATTTTGAATGGAATGAAAATTGTTAAAGATACCTTGATTAACTAAATATTAGATTTACATTAGTCCTAGTTTTGATACTTTTGGAATTCGGTATGGGGTATTATTTTTTTCTATGATTCTTCTGGTACATGTGTGTGATGCATCTTAAGGTAGTGGAAATAGGACATGGCCTATAGATATTTCTTTTTATTCCCATATGATAAGAAATACCCTACCCATGATCTTTAGTTATATTTATTTATGAAAACATGGTGTCACTATATCATTGGGGAGTGGTATATAGTGTATTCTGATCATTAAATCCTAAAATTTATTTTTACTTATAGGGATCTGAAATTGCGATAGATACACTATGCGGAGTATCTTAAAACATTTAATTTTAACCTAGAAAAAACTCATAGAAAAATGAATGTGGTTTCTAATGAATTAACAAGAATATTACCAATATAAGTCACGATGGAATCTTCTAAGTAGTGGTCTCTGATGAGTTTGTTTGCTGAGATTATATTAAGAGTGGAAGAGGTTGGTGAATATGTGTTCTTGGAATTGATGAAAGCTAAATCATCAATTAATGAGAGATTTCATCTTGAAAATGTGAAAAAATTGAGTGCAAACACTTTAGTAACTCCCTTTATGGTGGGAGGACCTTGAGTGAGGGGTCTTGATCTCCTAGTGGAGCTTTGTGATTCTATAATAGGTTAGTTGTTCCAATTTATCTAAGGTAGAAGTTTATGGAAAGTTGAAATTTATATTTTTTAGTTCATAAACCCAAGATAAAACAATATGAATCATGACATGAGACATCAGTATTGGTGGATGAGGATGAAGTGTTTAGTTATAGACTTTGTATCGTTGTGTCTCACTTGTCAAAAAATTAAAGTAGAACACTATATACCTACTGGTTTTTTGCAACCATTACCTAGTCCGGCAAGGAAGTGGAATGAGATTTCTATGAATTTAATCATTGATTTCCCATAGTTTCCTTGTGGAAAGGATTTTATTGGGGTGATCATTGATAAAATTAATAAATTGTTTCATTTTTACCTATCAAATAAATGATGAATGTAGGATAGATCAGAGACTTGTACATCTATGAAATTATGATACTTCATGGGTTTCCATCTATGATTGTTTCTAATAGACACCTAAGGTTCACATCCAGGTTCTACAATGGTTTGAAAGAGGTGATGGGTTACTTGTTGATATTGATCCCAACTTATCATTTGTGGATGAATGGATGAGAAAAGAGAGGTATCCAAATTATCATGGATATGCTTTCGATTTTCATGATTTATTTTGGTGGATCACGGAAAATTAATTTTTCTCTGGTTGAATTTTCCTATAATAATAGTTATCAGGCTTCAATAAAGATGGATCCCTTTGAATCGTTGTATGGGAATCCATGTAGATCTACCTTGTGAAGGAAAGATTTGGGAGAGTGGTCCTTATTAGGGCTGAGTCTCATTATGAAGAATTTGGAAAAAATGTGTAGTTGATCAATAAGAGGTAGTTCATAACATAGATTTGTAAGAAATCTTATATGAACCATTACAATCAGACACTAGAGTTTGATGTTAATGATCAAGCTTTTTTCATAGAGTTTCATCTCACTTGAGACATTTTTGGTTTGGTAAGTAGATTAATATTTCACCAAAGTTTTTTGTCCCCTTGAGATCATTAAGTGACATAGAAATGTTGAATATTGGTTGGACTTACAGTAACATTTGACATAGACCCATTACATGTTTCATGTTTTCCTACTGAGCAGGTATCACCTAGATCCTTCCCAGGTGATTGAATGGTAGGATGTTTATCTTGATCCAAATACCACCATTATTAAGAAACCAGTTCAAATTATGGATCCCCTAGATAAGGTATTGCATGGTAATATAATTACCTTGGTCTAGGTACTATGGCTGTGAAAATGAGATATCCATGAGATGTGGGAGAAAGAATAATTGATTAGGTATCATGGTCCCTGTCTTTTTTTGAGTCTATAATCTTGAGCATAATATATGTATATAAATTAATTATGGTGGTGGAGATTATAATGTTCCATTATAAATGTATAGGTACTTGTTGGCCCTTGTTTTGACTTTGAATTGGTTAGGCCTTGATTTGGGGTAATTTCAGGAGTTTTTAGAAAAATTTGGGATCCCTTGGGGCCGGGCATGGTTGGAGCACAGTTTGGGAAAATTTTATGGTTTGGCCCTAGAAAACATGTAGCCATGAATGGTCTATTTGAAGGGAGTTCACTTTTTTTCAATCTATGCATCCACCCCGTCCAAACCATGAACCCCTAGGAAGATGTGTTATGAATGGTTGGTTTATGGTTAAAGTAACCATGAATCCAAAACATGAAGCCAAAATAGATTCTCTATATATGGAACATGGTTAAGGAGCACAACAACTCTTAACCATGTGCCCTCCACAGAAAACTATTCCTACAATTTTTAATACACAAAAAAAATTGTTTTAAAAAATAATGAGAGCTCTGTTCAACCTATAATGACCCATAATATCATATTATATCAACCTAGTCCTTCCCTCATGGTCTAGTGGATTCTCTATTTGATGTATATGTGCATTTACTTTATTTTTGAAATATTTACTAATGTTATGTTGCATTATTGGTCTGGTTTACCTTCTTCATTGTAGATCATCACTAGATATCTTATCCTCCTGTCATTTTGGAGCCCATAGGGGATGTTTATTATAGATTGAAGGAGTTTAACATATGATTTATGTATTTATATTGGATCTAGGATAGTGAGTACCTCATCTACTCTTCCCTGGTCTCCGTTGTCGAAGGGGAATCATTTTAGCTCCATTATTAAGGTAAGTGTTTCTATATATAGGGATAATTATGTGAATTGATTATTTTTCTTCTAATTTTTTTTGGTTATTCAATTAATTTAATTTATTATTTATTATTATTTATTTTTTTGTAAATAAAACATGTTTTTAAAAGAGTTTATATTTAAAAATGATTTATTCAGACCAAGTTTTTGGTTAAATGTATGAATGGTGGTTATGGTTTGGAAATGGGTTTAAAAAAATGAAGAATATTGTATTGGATTTGAAATGTTTGATAAATTTTGATCATGGTTTTGAAATGGATTTTGACTATCTTAACACATTATGATTCTTGTTTGAACTAGGAATAGATGTGTCACCTGTAGTCTGTGTAATTCCACTAATGGTTTTGTGATATCAATAGAGTGTGGAATGACTCGTTATTCGTTGGTACCCACAAATTCATTGTTTAGGACTATTTTATGTCTTTTAAATATTCCCATAGGCAAGATCCCAATACATAGTTCTTTTTCATTTATATTTTTTATAGCATAACAGATGATGTCATGGATATTTTCTCACATGTTTTTCATAATAGGTTGAATCACATGGTTTCACATGATATATTATTTCATGGATATGTGTTTACTTTCTTATGTTATGGTTTATGGATATGATATCCTATTTTATCCCTTATACTTTTCATATTCCTATCCTTTTTTATTATGACAATATTTTATGAAAACCAATGTAAATTATTTACAAATGGGTTTAGATTTATGAAAATACTTTGTAGAAACATTTTCTTTTTTTAACGATAGATCTATTGCATTATTTTTATTATAACATGCCTAGAATTCATGGTGGCATCCTAACGGACATTGTTCTCACACTATAATTTTTAATTTAGGAGGTTTTAGATGTTGTTCTGTAGGACCCAAGTAAAAGGAATTACATCTTAAAGCATGAAAAATTTTGTGTTCATTGTTTCCTTCATAGCTGAATGGTTAGGGGGTGACAGTCAGTCACATGTAGATTTTTTGGTCTTGTGTTATCATAATTTATCATTTATATAGTATGTCTTCAATTGTTTTGATCTTGGATGTATCTATTTCTTATAATTTTTATAATGATTTTACGTATTATTTATATATGAGACTTATTTCTGTTATTTTACTCTACCTCACCGCTGCGATGGGATGGCATGACCAGCTCGTCCAGTTGACTTGGTTTGGTTCATTATAATTGTTTTTATCACATGGTTATTTTTGGGGATTCTATGTTTTTAATCAACCTTTTTCTCTCTTTGGTACACAGAATGATCAAGAATATGTTTTTAAAAATATTTACCCATATTTCCTCTTTAGACAATGAAAATATTATTATATATCTATGTTATTTAATTTTTTTTAAATAAAGTTATTTTCTATAATCAAATGATTATTTAATTTAATTTCCAACCATATTTTAATTTTATTTATAATTATTAAAAGGTACTTTTACATTGTTTTTTCAAATGAGTTATTTATGACTTTTTAGAAAAGTGTGAAAACAGTCATTATTTCAATGTTCACCACACAAAATTTTTTCCCACTATCATGGTCATTATTTTCATTAAAGATTGATTTAATATATATGAGTGATATTTGAAAAATAATAATTTTCCAAATATTTTGCATATTTTAATTTAAAATGATTTCAAAATAAAATGTTATTTTTATAATGGTTTGAATATTATATTAAAGGAATTTATTTTCAATTTCAACATAATTTTATTATTCATTCTCTTCATTGGGGTTAAAATTTAATGATAACATACAATTTATTTGTAGGAATAAATTATGATCATGTTGTTCTATTTAGTGACTATAAAAATTATTAACATTTCATATGCTAGTTTTTCAATATGAATGTTTATATTGATTATGTATGGTTCTATTATACATTTTATTCACATGATTAATTCATTATGATTTTTAAGTAATAGGTGGTCCATTTATACCCCCTTGAAGTAGTGGAAGGTGTAATGAGAAAAACTAGTTTGGGTATTTTGTGTTTTCCTTACCTATTTACATATTATGTCTTGGAACAATGTCTTGAAAAAAATATTATTATGCTCATAATTGTGTATTCCATCATTATGAAATTAGTTATTTTTATCCAAGGGATTATTTAGGATTTTATGTCATCAATCAATATATTCCCCCTTTTTAAATTAGTTTTATGGAATATTTGTTTATTTTTTATCCCTTACATATTATTATTTTTATATTTTTTGATATATTACCTTGTATTATTTCCCTTTTTAAGAATCTGATCTCACCCATTATTGTGTTTTTATTTTCCCTAGGGAATCAAGAAGTGAAATTTTTATAATTTCAGGGATATAGTGGATGAAACAATAAAGTTTTCACCATAGGTTTATATTGTATTTTAAAATTTTGACTGTAATATGAAATCTAGTTTATGTATACACTTTTAAGACTAATAAATTATTTGATCTTGTGGAATGTGATATCTTGTATTTTGTACCATTGTAGTGATGTAATCACTAGTGTTGGGTTATTTGAGTCAAGGTTTTGAAACCAAATCTTCATACACCTCATGGGTATACGCAGGGTGTGAACCAAAGCTCACTAAGACACCACAATGATTCTATATAATGTATTTCATTATATGAAATATTCTTTTGAGTTTAAAAAGAATATTTGAAATTACATTCATTAAAAAAAATTCATAAAAATATTTAGTTTATTTAAAACAATCCATGTTTATGGTTTAGTTTAAAATAAGAAAATATAATATAATTATATAAATTAAGTTTCAAGAAATATCAATATGTGAAAAATGTAATGGAAAATAATAAGCAATACAACTCAATCAATTATAATACATGTATGATGGGCTCGACTATATGGGTCTAAGGAAACAAGGAATTATTTATATAACACTAGCTGATATGCCTAAACCTAATATTTCTGGGTCATATCATGATCTCACCGAGGTCAATACCAATCCTATTATATCTCTTATTCAGATTGGAAACATTCCCTATCCATCTCATAATCTACACTAGGGTTGTATTCATTCGAGTTATAAACTCACCCATGGTCTTCCATGTTTAAGAAATCATTAAGAACATAACCATATAAAATCAACTACATAATCAAAGGTTCCCATAAAAAGTATATCATAAATAAAAAGTTAAAACCCTTTTAATTTCACTTATAAATTATTTAAAACTAGACACCTAGTTTGAAACTTATTATTAAACACTTTTTAGGTGTAAAGATGATTATTATTAAAAATAATCTAAAATAACTATTTAATTCCACATATTCTAATAATCAAAATAAATATGTGTAGAACAAACATCAATAAGACATTATAAGATGATTATATAAATAAATCCATAGGATATCTCATGAATCCATGTTATACCAAGGGAAAGAACCATTTGATAGGTACACCTATCTCATAATTATTGTAAACTCACTGCCTTTAATTTAAACTATAATGGACGTGGAGGGATATATTCTAGAATAAAACTATTCATATAAAAAAGGCTCATACGTAACCACAAGTTTGGACCCCACGACCATATTTAGTTAAAATACTCAATGGAAATGGGAGAACATGGTGATTGAGGAATAATAATGGATAAAACTAAGGGAAATCAACACTTACCTCATGATTTCATCCAAAAATACAATATTAAATCAACAAGGAAGCTTGGAGGAAGAAGAACCCATGGCTAGAGAACATATTTTACACATATGGGAGAAAATAAAGAGGAAGTGGTGTTAAAAATCAATAGGGATTTGTTGGTAGATTTAAATTTTAAGATAATTAGAAAAGACGCAATGTTTTTAAAACCTTGTGCTAGCCATATGGTAGCCACTAAATTCATCATGAGATATCGAACGGTCTATAAACATAGTATTCACAAACCATGAACCAACTGTGTGGGCCATCCCTATTCAAAAAATATAGGAATATTGTTACCAAGATATCTCATAAGGTTTAACAAACCATTTAGTAACTATTAAAAACACCATTTGAATACCTTGTCCTTTTCACATGATTTGGGTGAATGGTTACCACTAACCATGCATGAACCGTTAACCAAATGATAGTTTCCAATTATTTTTAAAAAATAACCTTTATATCTCAAAAACTAAAATATAATAAAATAAAACTCAAAATAAATAAATACTAGTGAATAGGAGGGTTTCACAATTCTCCCCTACATACCACATTCTGCCTATAGAATCACCTCAATTTACCAGATTTGAGAAAATCTGAGTCCACTACTCCTTAAAAAATTCCTCCTTCTACCATGGCTCATGGATAACATGATAGAATTATAATTGCACTTATAATATCTGAGATTTTCGTATATGGTATGAATCATGTGAATTTAAATTTAAATTTTCAGTTTATTCTATGTTAATTATTATAAGAAAATAATGAATGTTTGGGAGTTTCCAAGGCTTGATCGGATTCCAGAGCCCCAAATTTCAGAAAAAATAGGCGGGCGACATGGATTTTTTTAACCATGAACATGAGGCAACATTATTTGGTTTAACTATGTGGGGTACTATATGGGGATTGTAGAGGGGAACATGACCTATAACCAGTTTTTCCAAACTGTGTGCCTATCCTTCACTCTTTATGTCACTAAGGTAGTAGGTGCACACAATTATCTCACTCTTTGGCCAAATCCATGTATCCAAACCATGAAATCTTTAAAAATGGGTGAATTTATTAGTTTTCCTATACCACATTTATAACTTTTAACCCAATTTTTCCTTCCTTAATCACATAATTGACTCCTACCTCAGTTGAATGCTTTCCCAAGTCCATTATTATGTCTTTAATCTATGTTTTTAATGTGGAATTAGAATCATCCACCATCCGTTGGGTAAGATCGGCAATTGAAATCTCTTAAATCCTCCTGAATATTTTCTTTATTTATTTCATTAAATGGAATATTAATATATGTGATTTAATATTCCTTATTTTTAGGGAATTTATATATTTCTTGTTTTTAACACATTTTAGATCAAGTTAAAGTTTGATAATCGATAAGGAGGGTATTACCCATATAAGTTAGGTTGTTTAATGGTTTCCCCTAAAAGTTTAGTTGTTTATACATTGTGTCATTGTGATTCATTATTAACATTCCATTCATTGTTTCTTAAAATGAGTATTCATTTATTAAATGTGTTAGCCTTGACCTATATGATCCATGTGGCTAGTTAGTGGTATTTGAGGTCAAGAACCACAATAAGAACCACCCCATGGGTGTGTCTCAAAATTAGATAAACTATTAAATGAATATTATATAATCAAATCACCCTATGAGCTATTTTTCTTTCACCTTGTATTTGGGATATAATATTTAATTTGATAAAGCATGGTTTGATCTAAAATCAATAGGGAATAGTGATTCCACATCCTTAGTCCTTGTTCATTCTTGCATGTGTGAGATTTATCCCTTGTAAGGAAATGACCAATTAAATTAAATACATTCTTAAATGGTGTGGGAATATTGTTAACCATGACCATTCATTAAGCCATGATGAGGGTGGTACATGTTTTTTTGGCTTGGTACTCCATGTATGGTCTTATCAGGATAATTGAATTAAAGAAATTTATATATATATAATTATATTATAGAACAATTGACACTTGGGTTCCTTACACGGAATGACAAGGATCGACTCTGAGGGAAGTTATTCTTATTATCCCATTAGTTACACATGGGTTCTTTACATAGAATCCAAAGGTTGGAATTGGAGGAAAGTGATTCATATTGTTCCATGAGTGACACATAGGTTTCTTTTGTGGAATTCCAATGACAGAATCAGATTGAACTAGATTTATATAACACCTAGAGAGATACTTGGATTCCTATAAGGGATTCCATTGACAAGATTGTATGGTGATGGGTTCATATTATACCTAGAGTGAAACTTCGATTCCTCATATGGAATTATATTTAAGGGATTAGGTTTCCAACAAATTAATTGATTAATTTTTTTATGTGATGCATCTTCCATGTTAAAGAACGTACTTGTATTTTGTCCAAGATTTACCAATATAATGACCCTGTGTTATCAATTTGTTAAGTTGAAAATGATATGGGATGTTTTAATTAATTATAATGATATGATACTCAAGGGATGCAAGGTATATCAGTTGGTTCCTGGTCCCATATTATAAATTAAAATCATAATTGGTAATATTTGAGAGACATTTCAGCATAGGACGAAGAAGGTGGTATCAGATAGTTTTCCTATTCAGAACCGAGTTTGACATATAATCTATGTATTTCAATCAAAGTTTATATTATTACATGAACACTACTTCTTTATATATTTTTGGACTAAATATAATTTTAAACTATTGGTAGTTTCCTACAGAGTACATCTTACACCATGTTTGGGCTATTTATTGCTACTTGGATAGACTTCATATATGATGGTAGTGATAAGGGAGAGAGGCCTTCTATAGGCAATTGATTTATTTGTACTATGATGAAGTAGGAGAGAATATGATTGATATTATTCTCATGAATCAATTAGAGATATGTATTTTACGTTTTTCCATTTTTTGTATAGTATGATGTATATGTATGCTCCTCTTTATCTCGCATATTCTCATTTTTATAGTATATAGACATGCCATGATCTTGTATATGAAAGTGGATATGGATCTATTTATTTATTATACCACTTCCAATGTATTTAATTACACAAAGTAATTGTTTTATTATAGGAAAGAGTGGGTAGGTAGAATCATACTACATAGAAAAAAAATTAATCCATGGAAAATAAACAAGGGGTGTTATGAGGGTCTAAAATAATGTTGCTTGAGATAATCCCCTCTACCTAAGTCCGTAAATTCATTTTAATTGTTACTCATTATAATATTTATATAATTCATTATCTATAATTTTATACTAATATGTTACACTATGACCATGATTGTATATTATTCCCAATGTATCATCATAGACCCTCAATGTTAGTCAAAAACCAATGTCATACATAGAGGTGTGATTGAGGCCATGTGGGCGATCTATTATAGTTAATTATGAGTGAATTAGGTCTGGGAAATCACAAAGTGGTATCAAATATATTTTTTTTGTTTTTTCTTAATGTTTGTTTGTTAGATAAGAGAATATAAATATTTCAGAATTTGGTAATGAGCCTGTGGTTGGAAGTTTCCAACCCACATATAATGAAAATCCAAATTACATGGGATGGAATATTTTTTTCTATTTTTTAATAGTTACAATTTTATTTATTTCACCATTGGGTGATTCACATGATTAGTGAAATTATAATTGTTATTATTATGATGAGCTTTCTATTTCTTTTAGCTTGATGAGGAAATGAGGTATCATCTAGTGCATCATTATAGGTACTTGAGGATTAACAAGTCACGTTTATTCCATTCAATATAGATTAAATTTCATGAATACCTGATTTTGTGACATGCATATCTGTATTCCATGTTTGGGTAAATTTTCAGCATGCTTACTTGTATACCCTGAATATTTTAATATTACAATGTTTATTGGTATTATTACTCTGTGATATTATTCTTTGTTTTAGTTATGATATAAGATTCATTATTAATATGTCTAAATCAATATAAATGGTGCTTTCCCATATAAATTGTTGAAGACACCTGAATTAACAAATTAAGACATGTTTTGGTCATGGACCACTGGTTGTATGGGATAAAACATTCGTTGTTGTGATTAAATGGGTTCCAATATGTTTTTTTAAATTGTATGGTACCTTATAAACTTGGAAGGCTATCCCATATAATCAAACCATCATTTATGAACATGTTTTATTATGATGATGATTGTAAAAGTCTATTCATAGTTACATGGAATTCCAATTGTAACTTATAAAACACAATACGTTATAACATGGAAATGGTAACTCACATGACTGGACCTTTATATATACAAATGATTACAAGTTATTCATTTAAACAAAAAAATTAAATGTTTTTCCTTTAATGGTGATTCCATTTACAACATAAAGGGTATTTTTCATAATAAAATATAATTGACATAATGAAAACCAGAACCCCTGATATGAAACAACTAAATTTACTATGAATTGAAATTATTTGTATAAATTATGTAGTATTACTTGTGATTTGTGATGGTATTATATGTCACCTAGACCTGGATTTTCGAGCTATTATAGGGGTATGAATCTTATATAGGAAGGCAAGTATCTATCCAATTTTTTTTATCTATGATCATATCTATTATTATGCCTTACCTTAAGTGTGTGGTTTGAATTTTTTTAGATATTCCACCATGATGTCCTTGATTCCTGTGTTAGAAGGGTGGTGACAACTATGATTCAATGTTGGTGGGATTTTATCCACCAATATTAACTTCATTAGTTTCATTTGCATCACCTCTTTCTATACCTAATCTTTACACGGATCCCCAATTTTGTGAATATTTTCTATGCATCATGCAAACTATGAAGGGAGTCTCGTAGACATCCCCTAATATGACAGAGATGACCTCAGAATTTTATTAGAAATATCTTCCCATGTTTTTGGGAGAAGGTGGCCCACAAATTAATGTGTCCTAGATAGAGACTATGATATCTATTTTTGAGCATCTTGAGACACATCCAGAGAGGTATGTGGAGCTCGATACAAATTTGGTATGAGGTTCTTCCATATGATTGTGCTGCATTGTTACCTTAGTATATCTTCATTGAGATATGGTTTGGATAGATTTCCAAAAAACCTTCTATGATTATTTATATGCTAATATTTTGAGGGATAATCGATACACAGAGTTAATTCACTCTGATCTAGGTGATTTATCATTTTTGGAATACTCTTCATGTTTCAAGGAGATTCAGAACTTCATACCGATCCTTCTGAATGATGAGTTATGTAGGTCTAAGTGATTTGAGTATGGTATCAGGTATGAAATTTGATCATAGTTTAACATACATTGGTTGACTATGATACCTATGATAGTTAATCGAGCACTCATTATTGAGCATAACCTAAGAGAGGCTGAAGGTGTGAGCCGGGGTGGTTTGGCTCTTAGACACGAAATTACATCAACTAGTGGATAGAAGTGTCATTTTGAGTCTTCTTATTGGGATTTAAAACATCCATAGTGTGCACTCAGGTAGCCAAGTGGTATTTCATCAGTGCAGTAGGCCATGACATAGGAATACCTACTGTATCGATGATCTAGTTGGGTGTTGGGATTGAAAAAATATGGGTCTTATTCAATGTTTTTTATATTTACCTATTGTGTCTAGTAAGAGAGGATCTTCACTGACCCCATGTTCTAGAGTATGGTCAATAACCCCTCTTTAGGTTAGGAAATGGAGTATTGATTCTTAATCAGGCTGAAGAGGTGGTTGTGCTCAAGGGACCCAGAAACAAGACATATTACACCTGTAGAGTTCGATAACAAAGGTAGTAAGGTTGTATCTCCACGAAAAAATAATGAAATATAAACTCAATGTTTTCAATACCTAAGGAGAAATTTTCAAGTCCATATACAGTTATAGGTCAGATTTTAGTATCCCTTATACTAGGTTTTACTTTATTTGATATATGTCCTTATAAATCCAGAGTATCTATCACTTTTGTGGAGATCCAAGGGCTTGAGATTTAGTATTTCTATAAATTAATGACACTTGATAACCAAAATAGAATTTTATCAAAAAGAGTATGATAGTGAAACGAATGCCACCTTGAGGTAGGCAACAATAGTTTTTTATGTGACCGCTTCTTCCACAAGATGATAGGACATAAACACAATCTCAGGATGGACTAGTTGGTTTTGTATAATGAATATGTGTACTGTTATTACTGGAGGGTATCATTTACCTCAAAAAAGGAAGGTAGATATATTAATAAGGTTGAGTGGAATGTGTTGGAAATTCAATCTTGACTCAGGAATTATGGGCTTGGAAGAATGAGTACCAGGATTTCTAGCCATTATATGGATGATCATGGAATATGTAGGGATAATTTCCCTCCCATATTAGATCATTTCAGGAATTTATTCCTTGATGAATTTTTTGGACAACCTCCTAAGAGATATGTAAAGATTACTATTGAGTTACTACTAAGATTAGCAGCGATATCCATTCTTCCTTACAATATGACCACTAATACATTTTTGAAGCTCAAGAGGAATCTAGAGGACTTGGTAGATAAGGGTTTTATATGACCCAATAGACAACCTAGGGTTCAGTAGTCATTTTCATAAAGAATTCTGATGTTCCCCTCAGGGTTTTCAAGGATTATCATTGGTTTAATTAGCTTACAATTGAGAATCAACATCCACTTCCATTATAGACAACCTCTTCCACTAACTCTGAGGAGTCAGATCTTCTCCATGATCGATTTTAGATCGGTCTACCATCACGAGCATGTTAGATCACTAGATATTCCATGTATAAAAATCCATAGTAGATATGGATTGTATGAGTATTTTTTCATGTCATTCTATCTAAAAAATTTTCTAATAGTATTAATGACTTTGATGAATATGATTTTCCACCAATACCTAGATTAATTTGGGTTAGTCTTCAGGAAATAAATCTTGGTATACTCACATACTCAAAACAAATATGCCAAACATATTGAAATAATTTTAGGCATGCTAAGAGAGACCTAGACGTATTCTAATATCACCAAATGACACTTTTGGATTGAGGTCCACATATTAGGTTACATTATCTCATAGTTAAGAGTATTAATTGACCCATATATGGTGAGATCCATAGTTTCTTAAGAGTATCCCAGTAATTCCTTTCAAATACTATGTTTTTTGGGGATGGCTTGATATTAAAGGGTCATTATATAGTTTTTCTCACATATTTCAGCACCACTAATAGGTTTAACCATGAAAGTTGTCATGTTTAAATGGTCTGAAGCATTCTAGAAGTCCTTTTAGGTGTTTTACAGGATATCGACTTCATCGCTAATATTTATTTTCCATGAGACTAGCATAGATAACATGGTTTATTATTATGCCTCAATCACTGGGTCGGGTTTCATTATGATGTAGGGATATCAAGTTATTTCTTTCATACCTCTTCACTTGAGGCCTCCTTATAATAACTACCAAACACATGATCTCGAGATAGATGTTTTGGTTCATGATTTTTATTATTAGAGGAACTATTTTCTAGGAGATAATTTCATGGTGTAAACAGACCAAAAAATCCTCAAGTATATATTTATACAGATTGAATTGAAATTTAGATTGATAAGGTGGGTAAAATACCTATAGTACTTCAACTTTTATCTTTCTTATACACTGAGGAATGTAAATTCCATTGTTGTTGCTCTGATCTGGAAAACATAGACACATGTAGTCCAATATGTTAGTAGAAAATGTTAGCTGATGGCCTTGTTTTATATGATCCATCTGTATGTGAGAGACCATTATGGATAGCTTGTACTAGAATCTTTAATAGTGTTCATTTCACAAATGGATAGAGTGAATATGATGAAACATTCATATCCTATGGGCTTGGTCCTATGGGAGAGCATTTTTGGTGAATACCCACCAAATAGATGAGTTTTGGGTGGGGATAAGATCTTGTACACTCATGGGTGTTTTTGGGAGACTATATATATAATAGAGAAGTTGATGTGAGATTCTCATGCCTTTACTTGGGAGGTACATCCTAGTCTCAATAATATGTTCCATTCTTTATGCTACTAGAATTGGTGGCCTAATATGAAAAGAGAGATAACCAATTTAGTTACATAGTATTCCACCTATTTATAGGTGAAGGAAGCAGTCTAGTATCCATTAGTTCTTTTATAGTCATTTCACATTCATTATTGGAAATGGGATGGCATCACTATAGATTTTTTGATGGGATTACCTGGGTTACCTCGAGGTTGTGATATGTTATGTGTGAACGTTGATAGGTTGAAAATAGTCTCTGATTTTTTACCAATTAGAGAAACACTTTTAGAGGATGAGATAGGTAGGATATATATAACGGATGTCATATGACTTCAAGAAGTTCCACATATCATTTTATTGGATAGAGATACTCATTTAACATCATGGTTCTGGAAATGGTTCCAGATGGCACTAGGTTCACAGGAACTACTGTGTATAACCTATCACCCTTAGTTCAATGAGAAGTGTAATCATATGATATCGGTGTTATAGTACATGATCTAGGCATGTGTCATTATTTTTTTTAGTTTTTTAGGGAAAAAATTACCAATTTTCCATGTTTATTATAATAATAGATTTCAGGAAATTATGAAAATGGATCATTATGATAACCTATATGGAAGGTCATGCCATTTTCCCCAGTGTTGGATATAGGAAGGAGAGTCAACACCACTATAACATCATCCAATTTAAGATATATTAGATTAGTTATATCTTATTAGTAAATGTATGGATATAGCTCAATCTATGAATACATCTTATGTCGACCACCGCTGCCGACTACAAAATTTCGAGGAGGGGCATTGTGTTTTCTTGATTTTTTCCCCAAGAATGGGGCCTAAAAAGATTCAAAACAATGGAATCCATCAACTCATTATATTGGGACCCTCATGATTTTATAGAGACTTATTCTAGTAGAGTATCGATTTTCGTTACCTCAAATGTAACGATCGAATCACGAAATATTCCATATATATCAGCTTCACCATTATTATTTAGACCCATCTCATATTCATCAACATAATTTGGGTTAGTTAAAGGTAGATGCTTCCTATATAGAAAATCATATATGTATCATTGATCAAAGCATAAATGATCTTAGAGGTAGTTTAATTCTTATTGTATGGGTGTTATGGAAGCACAACTATGGAATGGATGAGACTTGGGAGTGAATGGAAATGTACATGCCCAGTGGATAGAGTTATTTTCGGAAGATGATTTATCATGCTTGAAAGAGAAACCCATGAATGAGTTATTTTATATAGAAGATATTATAATATCCATGTTTTTCTTATTAGGAATGATAATTTGTGTGAGATAGTATTCTCTTTTTTACATAATTTTTCTATTTCATTGATTTATACAATTCTACGTCATGTTAAAGGATGATAATGGTTGTAGAGAGTGATACATATCTAAGGTACGAGGTTTAATAAATTTCACTAAAATTATAGTTGTTTATACATTGCACCATTATTCCACATGCAAGGATTTATGTTCATCCCTTCTTAATTTTTTTTATTATATTATATGTGTGCTGCTTGACCTATATGTACGATGAGGCAGGTGAGTACCATTGGAGGTCGAGAATCTCAATTAGAATCAACCCATGGGTGTGTTATCAAATTGGTTAACATATTAAATGAATATTTTGTAATAAAATTACCTTCTAATGTGTGTTCATTTCCCTTTTTATTTGAGATTTTATAATTAATGGAATGAAGTATGGTTTGAACTAAAACAAAAAAGGTAATTTTGAGTCCGCCACTCTTAGAATTTTTCCTTCTCATGTGTTCTATAGTTAAAACTTGTAAGGAAATAACCAACTAAATTAAATATTTGTTAAATGGTGTTGATAGATTCTGATCTATGACCATCCATTATTCCATGTTAAGGATAATTCATGGGTTTCTGCTTGGAACACCATAGATAGGCTCATCATTCTTGTTTAATTAAATTGACACACACACACACATATATATATATACATATATATATATGTAATTATATTATTCCATGAGTGAAACAAGGGTTCCTTACATGGAATGATAAGGAAAGAATTTGAGGAAAGTGATTTTTATTATAACATGATTGAATCACATGTTCGTTAAAAGGAATACCAAGGAAACACTCTGAGGTTAGTGATTTATATTATGCCACGAGTGACACATAGGTTTCCTATGTAGAATTCCAAGGAATTATTTATTTGGAAATGAATTTATAACAAGCCTGGAGTAATATCTGGATTCCTATGAGGGGTTCCATTGATGGGATTTTAATTCGATGGGTCTATAGTACAACTAGATAAATACTTGGGTTCCACTGGAAGAACGCCTTGGAAGGAATTAGGCATCCAAAAAATTAATTGACTAATTAATTTAAGTGATTCATCTTCCTAGTTAAAGAATATACATTGATTAATTCTGAGTTTTACCTAAATGATATCCCTCTTTTATCACTATATCATGTTGTAAATTATATGGGATGTGTTTACCCCCTATACTAATATGATCCATGGGGGATTCATGGGATATGAGTTTGGTCCCAAGCTCATCATATAAATTAAAATCATATTTGGAAATCCTCTTATAACATAATAAGATTTTAAAACAAGAACATTGTATTCCCTAGATTATATGACCCTCAACACCAATCTCATAAGATAATCCAACACCCCGAGCCTTTAGGATATTTTTATTTTAAAATAAATTCAAACAATTCACTAGCTTGTAATTCATGCAACATCGAGTTTGAATGAAACATGATACTCTATTAAAATATTAGTATTTAAACATGAACATCATGACATAGCCATTAAGTTGGAAGGTATGAATAATAATATTATTATTATGAAATTTTAATAGTTTATAAATGTACAAGACTTATCCAATGATTATTTATTTTTTAGTAATAAACTAAGTACCATTTTAAGGAGAATAAATGTTTTTTTGTATAATTTTATTTTTCTAAAAGGAGGATTAGTCGTGATTTGCGAACATAAAAATAATTTTTTTAACAAATTTAGAAAATTTATTTTACAAAATAATTTTTTTATTAAATCTATATGTCAAAATTTTCATTGGTTGAATTTTTTTATAATTTTCTGAAAATATTAATTTTTTTTTATGAATAGTGGAAATACAAATTTTTATTGAAAACTACTTTTTTATTTAAATTATTTACAAATTTAAGTTATATTTTAAATTTATTTTAAGTAAAATTAGGTAAATAATATTAAAAGTTAACTAATTTAGGTCATTTTAATCAATTTTTTATTGAATTTTGATATTAAATCATTATATACTTATGAGAATTTTCTCTAAAGAAAACCGATATTATGTACCATCTATAGTTTAATTTTAAATTCAATTATTCCACTTAAATGAGTTGAATTTAGAGAAATGGATTACATATTTGGAATCATCATAATATAAATTATATAATAAGGTCAAATTAATGTTTTTTACAATATTAATAGTGAAAATTGTAAAAATTAATTTCCACAGTTAAGGATAAAATGGGTTTATCAGGAGTTAAGATATGATGATAAGGGTTAAAAATGATCGAAAATTTGTCCAAAACCCTTTTTATTGACATTTTAGACCATATAATCTATAATTTTTTAGAAATTAAATTTTTTTATTCTTATAAAATTAGAAAAATATGGGTATCAATTTATCTCTTAAAATATTCCATTTCAGTCCTCTCCCCACTTATTAATGGACAACCACTATCCTCTCACATTCAAACATAAAAACCATTTAGTTTAGAAAATATCAGAAAAAACATCCTTATTACCCTCCCCATATACTAGAGTCCTTATCTTGATTATCAATTCCTCCAAATGAGGTTTTAGGTATAAATGTAAATAGGATCTCTGAAGAATAGGTAAATATCATAAACATTCATATTTGATTTATTTATCTTTACACAATATTTAAAAACTTATTAAACAATGATAATATAATATTTTAATATATCCTATATACTTAGATATTATTATTTTAATTTAATAAACCATATCCATCTCAAATTCCATAAAATTTGAAATTAAACTGTCGATCGTGTACACGGCGTCCTACCTCCTCACGAACCAATGCAATTCATTTTCCATCATCGCCATTCAAGGATGAAAATAATGATACATTTAAAACATTTATATTATATTTAGGAAATTATTATACTTATTTTATTATGATATCACTTATACCTTCTTACTTTTTATTCCATTGGGGATATGATAATAGTGCTCATGTGTATGACAGATTACTACCTCACGAAGTGATGTGGTTCATTTTTATCTTTTGATTTACATGAAAGGTATTAAAGTTAAATTTAATTAATATATGTGATATTTATGATCTAAATATACAATTGGATATATAATATCTTACTTATTACCTTCCAACCCATTGGAAAAACAATAACGTCGCACATTCTTATGTGTGGACTACCACCGCCACATAGTGATGTGAAATGTTTTTCATTTTATTTTTACATGGATGGTAATAAGGATATATTTGATTAATATAAATTATATATATGAAATAATAATTATTCTTAAAATATTTAATAATAATTATTTCCCCTTTTATTACATCTATCGATGAAAAAAATAAAAATAGTTTTCATGCGTGTGTACTGCCTATCATCTCTTGGAACGGTGTAATTAGTTTTCTATATCTAACATATATAGATTAATATAAATACATATACGGTGAATATATATGAAATTTATGTCATGGTTATAATTTTATATATTATTAAACCATTATAAAATTAAAAAGGAACAATATTTCTGAACTAAAATATATATGAAAAAATAACTAATTATCACCAAAACAGTGATTTTAACAAAGAATTTTTAATAAATGGGTGATAAAAGACTATAATTAAATCCTATATAGTATGAGATATATGAGTATAGTTCTGTAATATATTTAAAATCAACCTAAATTTACTATACCTGAGGTTCAAACACATACAATGGAAGTCACACACGAGGTAATGGTTTCTCATCTCACTATACTTTCATGATACATACACAATATTCTCCCCTTTTCCCATTATATGGTGAATTTAATACCCAG
Source organism: Viscum album (assembly GCA_963277665.1). NCBI lineage: Eukaryota > Viridiplantae > Streptophyta > Magnoliopsida > Santalales > Viscaceae > Viscum > Viscum album. Next base: position 1,969,378,301 of record OY728150.1, read on the forward strand.
TTATATAAGTTATATAATGAATATATTTATATTCATGGTATTTAATGTTTCATTTGATGATATTTGATTAATGGGGATTTTGATTCAAAAGTTACCAATGTGGTAAGTGTTTATTTTACAATCTCACCATTATTCGAAATTGTTTTTATTTAAGTCTTCCATGGGGAATTAATTGATACTTATACCTTAAAATAAACTTATTTTCTTATAATATAGTTATTCATGAAATTTTTCAACTATTGTAATATTTTCCCACGCATTGGTACCTAGAGTGATTAAGATAATGCTTTTATGATATTTAACTTTATTTCTCTCTTTGGTTGAAATCCATTTTCTACAAAATCCATGTTTTCTATAAATAATTTATAAAATATTTTTAACAATTTTAAAATGATGTGTTAAAGATATTTTTGAAAATTGTTGATTTTTTTTATTTTTTTTAAATGAATATTTACATAGGTATCCAAACAACACCAATTTGGGTTTTACCAAAAATATGAAAGGCATATTTGTTTTAACATGTATGGAATGAACATAATATCTTTATATCATTACAAATTAATTTTTTAATGTTTATTTTATAAATTTTCAATTATTTTTCTCAAATATAACTGTATTTGAAATATTTTGTGAACTTTTTTTAAAAAAATATTTTTAGTGGGAAAATGTTATTTTCTTAAAAAACATTTTAATGAAATTTTTATAGTATTTATATTCATAATTGAAATTAAAAATTTATTATACTTATGATACATTAGGTATTTTCTGTTTTGATATCATCATTATTATTTATTTGGATAGTTTATGATCAGTTTGAATAAGGATGTAAAAAATTATTATGAATCACCATATTAACTTGGATGGTTTATAATTATATTTAATTGACTAGGGTAAGTATTAGCATTTCATATATAAGATTTTTAGTGTGAACTCTTATATTGATTTTGTTGAACCCCTTTTGTATTAGGAATTCATTATAATTATTATGTGATGTGATGAGATAGATGAGTTGAACAACTCAAATTCATATCTACTCATATTTTTAAACCATCTCATGAAAGTTCTTGATAGTATGTTTTAGATGTTTATAATTATGAATTCCTAAATTAGGAGATTATTAATTATTTTACATATTATTATTAAATTAATTATAATACCCATGGATAAGTTTTAAGCTCATGTGATTATTTATATAACTTTCCTTTACCATTATTTATTTTCACCATATTATGCTCAGTTTATCGATTAAATAGACCATGTTTTAGTTATTTACCCAATGTTATTGATTATGCTTATTTATTAATGATATCTTCCACTCTATGCTTACCCTTATTGAGCATATGATCACAAAAATTTATTATTTATTATTTTTCCTAGGATACCAGGAAGTTTTCTGTGATTGATATGCATGGATATGATATGAGGAATAACGATGTTCTCAAACAAAATACTTTAGGTATTTTATTTTTTCAATTATAATGTGAATATTAAGTATGTATATATTTTCCCAAATATAATAAACAATTTAGTCATTTAGGATGTGATTCCTTGTATATTATTCCAATGTAACAAATTAACCCCTAACTCTAGGATATAAGGTTTGTGATCCTTACTATTGGTTTCAGAGAAAGTTTAGTAGAAACATTAGTAACTAGATTTAAGAAAACATATATTTATTAACATATCCCTATGATATACACTGAGTATAAGTATAGAAAAACTTCCTAATGTTTTGGTAAGGTTTATTTTATGTGGTTTTTCTTAGAAATGCATCCCAAAATGGCTACTAGATGTGGACGTGGTTCTAGAATAGATGGACCTAGGGGTAATAACTCTCAAAAATACATGTCTAGATTTACTTGAGAATTACCTGTTACATGAAAAATATCCTTATTGTTCTCCTAGTTTGAAACTCTATGGGAATATACATGGGTTAATTTAGGTTTTATTTAAAAAATATCATGAAGGATTTGAATAGATGACAATCATGAATAACATATGTTAAATCTAAGGATTCATATATTCAAAAGAATATGATATATTTTAGAAAAACTATAAATTATTCTTCATGACTATTTGATTTCCCATTATGATTAGTGTTTTTCACACTATGATTTTTTAGCTAATAGATGGAACTAGAAGGAATTAGGTTAACATTGAATGTGAAAGACAATGTGTTGATGTTAATCTAAATGGTATAATGACTATATTGAAGGATATTTTGGATATAACTAATCAATTATCATGATATATGATTAAAAAATTTCATATTAACCAACTCCCAGTCTCACCAAAGAATAGAATGATTGAATCCGTTAAGATCTAGAATAGTGGAGACTATAGAGTAAAGAAGGATTGATTTCCTTCAAGTTAGAAATATGGAATGAGACACCTAGGAGAATGGCTCAATAGAATAAGAACATGTATTATGTGTGGGAAACAAGAAAAAATATCATTTTGTTTTTGAAGAAAAATGATGTTTTCAGTTAATGTAATAATTGATAATAATGGTGCCCCTAACATATCATTAATTATTGATTTTTTTAAATGTGGAAATTATGGGAATTATGAAAATTGAGGTCCTATAGGGAAATATCGTGGTGATAATTATCATGGTTATCTGATTAGTGGTAATATTTTTGATTATTAAGAGACTATAAATGACATATGAAAGGAAATAGGTATTGATGAATAAGATGTTGAATCCTAGTTGATGGTTTAAGAATGAGGTGGAATTATTAATGTTCATGTGTTTGGATTCAAGAATTATATTATGGGTGTATTATAAAATTAAATTTGATTTTTACGAGTTATTAAATTCATAAGGATTGTGATGATGTATTTTTTCTTTATGGATTTGAGAGTATACATTGATTGGTACCGATGAACAAAAAACTGTTCCAGTGGAAAGTTGTTCTTTTTAGAAAACACATAATTTAGGTAAAACACCATTAAAATTTTCTTTATGTTTATAAAAGAATGAAAAATATATGTTTATGGGATATTATTGGTGGCCAGGAATTTGGTTTTTGATTTAACAGTTTATGTTATCCTTTCTGGAGTTTACTACATTTTTTGATATATGGAATATATTCAACAACATGAGATTTTATTTTTGTATGAATTCATGTTTTCACAATGGTTTATAGTGATTGATCTATTATCATATTTGTAATGTGACATTAATATCCACTTTATATTATCTTGGTATTGTAATTTTTTTATAATGTCATTACTTCTATATTCGGTCAGACAAATTTGTATAGGAATTACACATAACTATTAATGGAATGGATAAAGTTGAAATTTGGGTGTTATTAGATAACTTTTTCTAACAATTTATATTTTATTAAAGATGATAATAATAACATATTCCCATTTTATATATCTTATGCTTTATTAGAAATTTATTTTAGTGCCTCAGGCATAAAAAATTCATTTTTGGATATCCTTATATCTGAGTAAGAGATTTAGTGGAAATTTATTGAAGAAAAATCAAATTATGAAATTGTGTTTATAAAATAGAAATATATAAATTAATTATATTTCTTTATATACTTAAACAGTAAAATAATTATTTAATTGTAGGAAAAGGATCTTAAAACAAAAAAGTAATCATAATACCATAATTTCTGATTAACTGATGGCCTTTCCACCCACCACATATATATGATTTTTTTTCATTATCCTTCTATGAATAACCAAATGTTTTTATAAATGATCTTTATAACTTTCTTTAATTATTTACTCGTATATTCTATGTTCATATATTCACATACCACTTGTTTTATCACACTTAAAAACCTAGTTATGTTATTATTCTAGATGACCTTCATACTTCCTTTTCCCTATTAATAAGAGGTTGTTTTATTAAACCGTCTCATGATGTGGGATTTCAAGAATGGGATTTTTAAATTAAAAATTCATGATTACAAATATTAATATTAAATTGTGATATGTGATTTATTTATCGGGTTGAATGTAATACCCCAATATTTTAATTGAGGAACATTATATTCAATAGCATATATGATGCAACACCAAGAATGTAATATAATTTAACACCCAATAATTGATTATATATAAATATATTTATTTCAATAAATTAACTCTCTTTAATATCTTGGAATGTAATAAACACCAGGTTTGAAAGAAACGTAATACTCTAATAAATTATTATTATTTAAACATCACCATTATAAACAATCCATAAGGATGGTTGCTATGTATAGTAATATATAAATTATGAAGATTATATGGTTTAAAAATTTATAAAATAAACTCAATGGTTATTTATTTATTAGAAATAACATAAAAACCATTTTAAAGAGAAAGTATCACCTTCAGAAAAATGTATTATTTTGAATGGCATGTTTGTTGTACTTTTTACACATAATCTATATTTTTTAATTTTTTTTGAAAATATAATTGAAAAAAAAAATTGATTTTTTAATTCTACATGTAGAAATTATCTTTTCATGATTTTTTTATATTATTATGAAAAGATTAGTTTTTTGAATAATAGTGAAAATTACAAATTTTAATTGAAACATATATTTTGTTAAAATTATTTTCAAAGTTAATTTATATTTTAATTTTTTTAGAAAGTATAATTAGTTAAATTATATTAATATGTTACTAATATAGTTCATTTTAATCAATTTTATATTCAACATTTATATCAAAACATTCTATACTTATGTGAATTTTCTCTTTGGAAAACTTGAATTTCGTTGCGTTTGTGGATTAATTTTGAATTAAAATCTACCAATTCTTTGAGTTAAATTTATAAAAATAGATTCCATATCTAGAATCAGAATAATTTATAATATATAATACAGTAAAAATAATTTATGACCACAATGAATAGTGAAAATAGTAAAAATTAATTACTATGGTTATGGTGAAAATTGGTTTTCTGTGTGGGGTTAAACAAAGAGGATAAGGGTTAAAAATTACATAAAAAGGTCCAAAAACAATTTTTTCTATATTTGGACCACATAATATCTATTATTTTGTAGTGAACCATTTTGGTTGATTTTTCATGGTTGAAATGCGGGTATCACTTTATCTGTTCAAAAATCAATGTTTGTCCTCTCCCCCACATATAAAGGGCCAACCCATCTCCTCTAATTTTAACACATTAAAAACACTTTTTTTTGGAATATAAAAACCCAAATACCTTAATTAATTCCTTAAACACATCCTAGAGGCCTTATTTTGATTATGAATCCATCTTATGAGTTATTTAGGTATAAACATAAACAGACTCTCTAAAGAAGATATAAAATTATTTAACATGCGTATATGTTTTATTTATTATTCTACCTCATAAAAAATAATATCCTATATTATTAGATTGTATTGTGTTAATTTAATATTCCATATTCATCTCAACTTTAATCAAATTGAAAAAAAAAACCATCGATCATGTGTACGGTGGACTACCACCTCATGAACCGATGTAATCCATTTTCCATCACCGACATTCAAGGATATAAATAATGATGGATTTAACATAATTATATGATAATTGTGAAATTAATAGACCTATGCAATTATAATATCACATATATCTTCTTACTTTACATTCCATTGTGGATACAAAAATATCGCTCTTGTGTACAGTAGACTACCGTGTCGCGAAGCGATGTGATTAATTTTTCACTTACACATTTAATGAAAGGTATTAAGGATAACATTAAAGAATATATGTAATATTTATTATATAACCATGCTTCTGGAAATATAATTTCACATCTAACTTCTTAACATCCAATCCATTGGAAAAGAATAACATTTCTCATGCGTACATATAGACCACCACCTCCATGTTGTGAAGTGAAATGATCTTCATTTTATTTTTAAAAGGATTGATATATATATATATATTTGATTAATATAAACTATATATATTAAATAATTATTATTTTATAAATATTAATTAATATTTATTTTTATTATATTCCATCTATTGAGAAAAAGGGAAATAGTGTTCATACATATGTACGACCTACCGTCTCTATGAACGGTGTAATCCATTTTCTATAACTAACATTTAAATATTACTATAAATACATATACAATGAATATGTAAGAAATTTATATAACTTTTAATTTTTTGGATAATATGTGACCATGACAATATTAAAAGGAACAAAATTACTGAATAAAAACATATAAGAAAAATGAATTAATTATCACCAGAAACAGTAATTTCAATAAAGAATTTTTGATAAATGCATGATAAAAGACTATAAGTCAATAATATATAGAATGATAAATATAATTATGTTTTTTAATGGATTCATAATAAACCTATATTTATTATATAGTAGGTTCAGAAACATATGATGTAACTTTAATATGAGGTAAGGGTTTCTAATCTCACGTTTACTTCCATGAGTCATATGCCTTCTTAACCACTTATTCCTTTTATTGGTGTATGTAATTATCATTTTTATATGTTATATCATGAAAATATTTCAATTCATGGAATTGAAAATTTTATTTGAATTTATTTTATCCATGGGTATTATGAATAAAAAATTTTCGAAACTGGTAAGTGTTTATTTCAAAATATAATATTTATTCATGATTATTTTTTATATTTATATTTTTGAATAAATATATTTTCTTATTATATAGTTATTAATTAAGTTTTTCTTGTAATATTTCTATTTTATCACTCTTTGGTACTTATAATTAATGATATTTTTTTAAAACAAATACTAATTTATTTCTGCCTTTGATTAGAAATCACTTTTATCAAAAACCATGTTTTCTGAAAATATTTTAAATTTTTTTTTCAAAAATGTTTTTACCATTTTTAAAATGGTCTATTAAAGTTTTTTTTCCATTTTTCCATTTTAAAAATTGTTTATATAGGAATCTTTATGTAATTTTCTAAAGGAGGCCCATTTGGATTTTACCAAAAATGTGAAAGGAATATTGGTTTTAACGTGTAGGGGATGAAAATAATTTCACAAAATCATGAACAATCAATTATTTAGAGATTATTTTATAATATTTAAAAGGAAATTTTCGAATAAAATTATTTTCAAAATATTTTCTGAATTTTTTTAAAAAAATTCAAAGATAATAGGTTATTTACCTCAAAAAAATATATGGAAATTTTGATGATATTTATATTCATCAATGACATAAAAACTTTATTATAATTATCTTACACTAGACATATAATGTATTGATATAATCCTTATTCTTTCCTAGGATGGGTTTTCATAAGTTTGAATGAGTATGTACCATTTTATTCCCTTTCACCATATTACTCTGGATGGTTTATGATTATGTTTATATGATTGGGGTTAGTATTAACATTTCATAAGTTAGTTATTCAATAATAATGTTTATGTTTATTATGTTTCACCACATTAATATGAGTAATGAATTGGACATAGTAATTTATTAGTGAGGCCCCATTATAGTTATCCCCTCGATGCATAGAATTGACTCATTATAAAAATTAGTTGGCCAAACAAGATAGGTTTCTACACATTGATTTAAACCATCTTGTGAATGATCTTGATAGTATGTTTCAGATGTCTAAAATTATGAATTAACTAATTTTGAGATCAATTATTGGTGTTCATGTGATTATTCACTTAGATTTAATATCAATGGATAAGTTTCAAGATCATGTGATTATTTATATGGATTTGTTTGATCATTATTTATTTCTAGCATATTATGATCAGTTTATTGTTTAATTGACATATGTTTGAGTTATTTTCCGTTTCATATCAATTATACTTATTTATTTATTATATCTTTCACTATATACTTACCCTTACTAAGCATCTTAGATCACCCCTTTCTTATGTTTTATTCTCTATAGTAAAATTAAATGTGTTTTTTGATTGATATATTGGGATAATATATGAGGAATAATGGAGTTCATAATTTTTTTTATATCTTATGTTTTCAATTGTAATGTGAATGTAATGTTTGTATCTAGTTTACTAAGATGAATAAACTATTTAGTCTTTCTAAATGCGATTACTAATAAATTATTCCAATGTCACAAAGTAACCATCGAATATGGGCTACTATGTTCAAGTCATTTATACTTTTAGAGACATTTTGGCCAAGTCCGAAGCATGTGGTATCATATGGATATCTCATTTAGAACTCATTCTAACATGTAATTCATATATTTCATTAAAAATTTATATTATTACCTACACAGTAATTCTTAATATATTCATGAACTAGATAAAATTAGACACCATTGGTTCTGAAAAACTAATAATATCTAAAACCCTATTCATGTTGTTGATTTGTACCCAAAAAGTCTTCATGGATGCATGTAGAGATAAGGGAATGTAGCATGTTATGGATGGTTTTTTCTGTAACGACCCAAATTCGGAGCCCCTCCCCTGGTGCCCCGTACTCGATTCACCACATGACCTCATGCGCATTTCCCCAAATTCTAGAGGCTGCCAACTAGTAGCGAGGGCCTTGGTGAGTCGGTGGGGAAACTATGCCCTCATTCGGTAATGTATACAGCGGAAGAACAACTAGACAGAATTGCGGAAACAATAACAGCATACAACAACTGAACTGAATAGCGGAAACAATGTATAAAATAATAATGATGCAACATGGTACATATGTCTATGGATAGCAGTAAACAAACCAATGTGCTGAAATACAACTGAACACAAGTACTAAAGCAATAGTAAAAGAAAAAAAGGTGAGAAACTCTTTAGCATTACAAGCCTCGGCTCGGTCCCATGCTCTCCAACTCCCGTCATTTCAAACACCTGAGGTAGAAGGGAACTTGCACTTATATATACCTGCAACAACATAGTCTGCTTTGGCCCAAAAGCATGACCCTAACAGGGTGTGAGATACCATCCCAGTAGGAAATCACCCAAATATTTGTGCCTAACAGTCAATGAATACAGGGAAAGTAAGAGTGCAGGAAGCAGTAAACAATAAAGCATGCAACAGCTATAGTCCACAGTTCTAACATATAAAGTACACAAGTAAACAACCAGTAACTGGAAAAAAACAGGTAACCCTCTGGGTATATCTCATAGCCTAACCCTTATGGTTCAACCTACAAGTACTAGAAACCCTCTAGGAGGCACACACAGTCTCACCCCTCCGGTTCAGCTAAGAGTAAACTTTCAAAGGAAGCACTCACCGTCAATTCTTCCTATAGTCTCGTATCGTGCTAAAGGCTCTCTGTGGAAGCATTCAACGTCTCATTCCCCCTGTGGTGCACACTGAGGAACTACAGTCTCTCTGAGGAAGCACTCATCGTCAATTCTCCCTGTGGTATCACATCGTATTAAAATACACTCTGGAGAAGCCCTTACGTCCATTATCCCTATGGTGAACTACACTTGGTTCTCACAGTCCTGTGTGTAAATAAAACATGCTCAGAGTGCGTGCATCATACAAGTAAACCTCATGAACTACATGGTTATCAATCTAAGGCTCAAAGGAATAACAAAACAACAGTTCCACAATCCTACAACTAGTCATGGCAACTAGAAAAATGCCAAACAGGCATAAAAAGCATAGAAAACATCCAGAGTACAGTAAAAACTACCATAATAAAAGGCAAAAAATCTAATCTAGCAATCAAGAAAAGCAGGCAATACAACAAGGGAAAAATAGGAACATGCAATACCCCGTTCAAGGGTATTGGTGGAATTTTCACAAAATACTCATCGAATTTATACAGATATTCACAAACCACCTACCTTGATGCTAGGGGATCGATATACGTGAACAGCGACGACGGATTCTCCTTAGAACATCGTAGATCTCAGAAAACGTCCAAAACAAATAAACCACGACAACCAGAGAAAGAGGAGGATTTGGAAAACAAGGCTCAAGTAGAAGGGAGAACTCAGCACTGCGATTCCAACGCAATAAACAGTGCTCAAATCGGAGATCGGACAGAGATGTGGGGGCTCGTTGAAGATTCACGGATCCTCGACGCTCTCGGATGAACGGAACCTAGAAAAAGATGTTTCTATGCATCAGGTGTGACCCTGGTCCGTTTAATGTAAAAAATAAAAGTACACAGCATGTACTTTTAGAGTACACGGTGTGTACAAAGTTTTTCCATACTCCACCAAAATCGACCTCCACATCACCCCTACACACTGTGTGTGTGGACCAGACATGGCCAGTAAAAGAATTTGAGTGGGAAAAGAGTACACGGTGTGTACTAAGAAAGTACAGAATGTGTACTTCAAAAATTTCCAGAAAGTTTATTTTTTCTCAACAACTCCAGAAAAGGGAAGGTGTACCTGAAATGAAGATCCAGGTTCTTATAAACTTCCCCCCTTAAAGAAATTCTTCTTGGAATTTCCCTAGTGAGGTGTAGAAGAAGAAACCCCGAACAGCTCCTGCCACTGTGATCATACATCAACCTCCCTCTCCTAGGTCTCGTCCTGTACTCACCCATGCTTCTATAGCACCCGTACAAGAGGGAAAGACCTCCCACGACGAACCTTCATACTGCGATCGACAATCCGGATGGGATGCTCCTCAAATGATGCATTTGCTTCGAGCTCAACTTCCTCAGGCTGAAAGACATGAGATGAGTATGAAAAGTAACGTTGGTGCTGAGAGATGTGGAAGACGTTGTGCATGGCCCGGTACCTCTAGGTTAGCTGCAACTGATCGGCGACCAGCCCAACTCTATCCAAAACCTCAAATGGACTGACGTACTGCGGTGAAAGCTTACCCTGCCTCGGAATCCTCTTGTGTCCCAGACTTGGTGTGACATGCAGAAAAACTAGATCCCTAACCTCGAACTCTAGAGGTCATCTCCGCTGATCAGCATAAGACATCTGCCGAGACTGTGTCATAGCCATCCTCTTCCAAATCAGCTCTATCTTCTCTGAAGTCTCCTGAACAAGATGATGTCCTATCGAAGATGCCTTTCCTGCCTCCAGCCAGCATATGGGTGATCGGAATGGCCTACCGTACAAAGCCTCGTATGGTTCCACCTGAATGGTCTCCTAGAAACTGTTGTTGTAGGTGAACTCCACAAGAGGAATATGCTTCTCACAAGAACCGCCAAAGACTAGGATGCAAGCTCAGAGCATATCCTCAAGAAATTGGATCGTGTGCTCGGACTGTCCATCTGTTTGGGAATGGTATATTGTACTCAAAAGTACCTGTGTACCCAAAGCCTTTTTAAGTCCCTACCAGAACCAATTGGTAAAGCATGCATCCTTATCTGAAACAATAGAGCGTGGAACTCCATGTAAACGAATGATCTCCCTGATGTAAAGTCATCCCAGATCATCGACATTGAAGGTCTCCTTGATCGACAAGAAGTGAGAAACCTTCATGAGCCCGTTGACGACAACCCAAAAAACATCGTTCCCCCGAGGTGACCTCGGCAATCCAGTCACGAAGTCCATCACAACATTGTTCCACTTCTACTCCGTAATGGGTAACTGCTATAAGAGGCATGCTGCTCACTAATGCTCTGATTTCACCTGCTGACAAGTAAAACATCTCATGAAAAAGCCAGCAACATCTTTCTTCATACCTGGCCACCAGTATTGGCGATGAAGATCAAGATACATCTTGGTGATGCCAGGATGAATTGCCCAAACTGAGGAATGAAAATCCTGCATCAGCTCATCGCGTATGTCTGCTGGCACCCATACGCATCGCTGGAAACACAAGATCTTATCCTCACCCACTGTCCATCCGGGAAGAGGGTCCTCTCCTGACAAAGCCTCCCACAGGACTATGCCTTCTGAGTCTGATAGTTTCCTCACCCGTACCCGATCAAGTAGTGTAGAGGTAGCCTCTACCTAAGATAGGAATGTCTGTCCTTGTCTGTCATGCACCTCCAGATGCATCTCAGAGAATAGAGACATAAGCTGCCACCCACTGTTGTCCTCCTGAACTGCCTGGATCTACGTTCTCCTTCTCAACTCATCTGCCACTGCGTTTCCCTTTCCCAGCGTATAGGAAAGCTCGAGATCAAAATATTGAAGATACTCGACCCACATGCACTGCCTCAGATTCAGATCACGCTGAGTGAAGATATACTTGAGACTCTTGTGGTCAGGGAATACCACAAAGTGCTCTCCCCGAAGATAGTGTCTCCAACAGCATAAGGCATGCACAACAGCTTCCAACTATAGATCGTGCGTCAAGTAGTACCTCTTATATGGCCTCAACTGCCGAGACCCATACGCAATGAATCCATCTCCCCACATAAGCACAACGCCCAGCCCGATGCTTGAAGCATCACAATTGCCTGTATAGCTCTTTCCTGGCTCTGGAAAGACTACTATCGCTGCCAACATCAACCTTTCTTTTGGCTCCTAAAAGGCAGACTCGCAAGAATCTGACCATAATAACTTCACCCCAGTCTTGGTTAGACCTGTAAAAGGTGCTTCTAGGCTTGAAAAGTCATGAATGATGCATCTGTAGTATCTATCCAGCCCTAGGAAACTCTATACCTCAAAAACATGCTTTGGATTCTCCCAGGAGACTACAACTCTCACTTTCTCTAGGTCCACAGAAACTCCTACCTCTGAGATGACGTGACCCAAGAAGTGAATCTGTTCCATCCAAAAGTGGCACTTTGAAAGTTTAGCATAATGTCGATGCTCTCTCAGTGTACTCAGAACTATCTCAAGATGTGTGGCATGGTCGTGTTAAGAGTGAGAGTGAACCAAGATATCATCCACGAAGACCATGACGAAGGAGTCCATTTAAGGATGGAACACTTGGTTCATCAGTTCCATGAAAACTCTAGGCGCATTCGTGAGACCGAACGACATGACTGTATACTCGTATAGAGGATACCTTCTTCTGAAGGATTTCAGAGGTATATCTGATGGTCTAACAAGAAAATGATGATAACTGGACCTCAATTCGTTATTCGAGAACACCCGGGCTCCTCGAAGATGATAAAATAGGTCATCGATCCTCAGTAAGGGATATCGGATCTTGACCGTCAACTGGTTCCGCTTCCGATAATCCACACAAAGTTGAAGGGAACTGTCTGCTTTCTTCGCAAAAAGGACAAGAGAACCCCAAAGAGAAGTACTAGGTTGGATGAAACCCTTTTCTTTCAACTCCTACAACTTCTTCTTGAGCTCCTACAACTCTGGTGTAGCCATCCTATAAGGATGAATGGACATCGATGCTGCTCCTTGCACGAGCTCAATAGAAAAGTCTATATCACGCTCTGGAGTCAATCCCGAAATGTCCTCTGGAAAGATGTCCCTGAAAAGATCCACCACTGGAGGAAAGTCCAATTGTGATGTCCCCTAATCATCCAGATAAAGACTAGAAATCTGAGCTGTCAACCTTCCTAGCCCATGATGCTCGAGTCCTGCTCGACTCTCCTGAACATCCCATTCGCCTCTATGAAGAAACGATTCACCCTCTGGTGAAATGAATCTCAGTATGCAGCGATAACAGTCGATGACTGCCTGGAAGGGAACCAGACAGTCCATCCCGAGAATGACATCATATCTTGTCATCTCTAGGACGTAGAGATCCCATAAGAAGTGATACCCTGAAACCTGAAGAGGGAACTCTCTACACTAACCTACACTAGATGTCCTTGTCCCAAAAGGTATGTACAGTGTCAATGAGTTGGCAGAAGAAAATATGCAGAGCCCAAGGCTCTCCACGACAGCAACAGAGATAAAGCTATGTGTAGCACAAGTATCGAAAAGAGCTGAAGATAAAACTATGGATACTAAAATCATACCTCGAACTGTAGAAGGGTTGGGATCCTGCTCTTGATAGGTTTGCTCCATAGTGAAAGACTGGCCTGTACCGCGGCCCTTCGCCCCTTGCTGACCACTCTGAGCTGAACCTCCCTGCTGGTGCTGAGAAACTGGTGGCTGACTGCCATTACCTCAACCTCCACCCCGGCCCAAATGGGCGGAATAACTCTAGTTCCCAAACTGGTGAGAAACTGGTGGGGCTTCTCCTAAATGAGGAGACATGGAAGAACCCCAGTCACCAGCTACTGGTGAGAAAACCTCGCAAAAACACTAAAGGTGACCCATATTGCCACAAGATCGACACTCCACGGGGTCTGTCTTGCACTTTGGTCTCATGTGCCCTTACTGGACACACTGGTAGCATATCACCTGGCTGCCTAACGATGCATCTCGCTTCCTCGGATCACCGCGCGTAGACTCTCTATGGCGCTTCTTGCTGTCATATGGGGGAAAACTAGCTCTAGAAGCAGAACCTCCCTGGATTGCAGCTCCGGAGTCTCTCAGATTGTGCTCAGCAATCAGCGCCTGGTTGACGATTGATGTGATGGAAGTCAACTGGAAGAGATTCACCAGTGTTTGGATCTCCCACCTGAGACCATCCTAAAACATTCTTTCTAAGAAAATCCCACTCCCATCCCGGAGGGGTGTGAAATGTTGCATCTCAGTGAAATGAGAGGAATACTCGATGATAGAATGAGTACCCTTCTCTAATATCATGAACTCCTGGGCTCGATTGTCCCTCAGGGTCTCCGGGTAGAAGTTGTCATAGAACACGCGCTGGAACTCCTCCCAAGCCATAACATACTGATGACCTGCCTATGAGATCATGTCCCACCACCTCTTGGTGGAGTCCTGGAGAATGTAGGTAATGAGCATGACCCCCTCTCTGGAGGTGTCTCCAAATGCTAGAAGATAGTCATCATGGCTTCCAGCCATGACTCTGCAGCCTGAGGTCCTCCTTCCCCCGAGAACGTTGGAGGATGCTACTGGTGAAAACCCACATCAAGTCTTCCATAGTCGTGGCATTAGGCGGTGCTCTCTGAAAGGTATGAATCATCCTCATAAAACCTTCCCTGAACTGTGCATCAGCGCCTGCAACTAGTATGACAGCCGGTGCCAAGGCTGGGCCGACTGGAGGATCGCTAGGAAGTCCCTGATCTGCCATATCTGGCATCTGATCACTGCCTGATGAGAGACAAACAACCGGAGGACGTCTCAGGGGCATAGCTCTGAATGATCAAAAGCAAACCATAGATCAGAATTATCAAGGACTGGGAACACAAGATTACAAGACGATAACAAGGGAAGGAAAACACACAAGTTTACAAAACACGACTACACGGCGTGTATAAAAACTACATGCCATGTCTTATTAAGCCACTGACATGGGCATGTAATCCTTCACTACAAGTCGTGTAACACCTCAAAGTACACGACGTGTTGACCCAACACACAGTGTGTACTTGAAAACTATTCCCCTGCCTAAGTATCTTTACACAACTAACCCACACGGTCTGACGTAACCCAAGACTACACGACGTGTTCCAAAAAAACACAGCGTGTACTAGACAAGGCTTCGGCGGCCCATGTTGTTAAACACACGGCCGTCTACACAGATGAACCTTACATTGAGTGTTCCGAAAAAACACGGCATGTATAGGTGAAGGCGACACCATCCCGTGTTGTTAATGACACAACTGGGTACCTGAACTAGGCTACACAGCGTGTTCTGAAAACAACACGGCTTGTGGATGAGAAGGTAACGCTGACCCGTGTTGTAACACCCTGAGATTTTATGAAATATTTTTTTATGTCTTATGTTATACGCAACACTAACAAAATATTTCACAACACACAATACTGACTTGGCTTGCATTACACGCAATCACGACCTTCCTCGATAGCGTGTGTAGTACGCAATATCAAGTTTCACTAAACAACGATATATTATTATGGACTAGCCGTTATGAATATTATTAAATATATTTAGAATTTTATAACATTATTATTCATCTTACACATTTTCATAGAACATGGTAAGAGAACAAAATAATTTTTTCAGATAAATAAGTATTTTTTAAAAAAATGCAGTTTTGTTGCCTTTTGATGGCGCAACCACATTAAATCTAGTTTTTGACATGTTTATATGTTCAATTTTAAAAATAAAATTCTTTTTAGAAATCAGGATATAAAAATTTACTTTGCATAAATTTTTTATTCTTTTCTGATAACATTTATATTTTTTGATGAATAGTAAAAATACGCTAATTTTTAATTTAAAACAAGATTTTTCATTGAGCTAATTTATATGGTTAAATTATAATATGTAATGGTTTAAAAGTATAAATATAATATATTTTTACCATTTAATATAATTTATGTCATTAGCATTAATTTCATATTTAATTAATAGGTAAAAACATTTCAATCTTTGGCAATGTTTTAACTTCTAAAACCTATTTTCTTAACAAAATGATTAATTTTAAATTAATTACTACAACTTATGAGTTTTGAATTTTTAAAAATGGATTCCATATTTGGAATCAGTGGGTCAAAATTATGTTAATAGGCTACTTTTAATTTTTGGGCATTATGAATAGTAACTACTGTAAATTTTATTTACCATAGTTAAAGATAAATCGGGTAATTAAGGGTAAATATAAGATTATAAAATTACACTAACACCTGTAAAAAACCTATTGGATGAATAAAAGTCGACCCATATCACCTAAGGGCCGGACTATATTTATTTCATGGACTTTTGACCATGAAATAATATAATTATTATCAAAACCAAGGAAAGTGAAAATATGTCACTCTCTTAAATCATATAAGTAAAAAAAATTAATTTAGTGATAAACTTCATTAAACATCGGATATAAATAGTCTCCAGAAATCTAGTAAAATTTTATGCATCATATGAATTTATTTATAATTTTTAGTGATTAAATAATTATCATTAATTCTGACACAATAGTGATGTTGAAATTATTTTATTAATTAATATATCAAATAAATGGTTTTAAAAATATTATAATAAATATTATATGAACTATTTAATGTGATACAATAATTTAATAGATACATATGAAATTTTATGAATATATTACAGATTTTAGTTTGAACATATCTTTTGTATATATTTTATTTAAATTCAAATAATTGAATAGTGTCAAAATTGACAGTATTGTTATTTTATAAAAATTACATATTATAAATTTTTTTAAAAATCACAAAAATATTTAAATATTATAAATTAAAATTTATATGGTCAAAAATGTCATAATGTGTAAAATTATTGAAAATTCACAACACCTGTGTAATTATTTATAATAATTTTAAATTTAGAATATTATTACCACAAATAAAATAAAATTGATAAATAAGGATAAATCAAGTTGATAATGTTTAAAAGAAATCCCTACCATGTCTAAATTTCATTATTTGAGGATATTAAATCTATATATCATCTAATATTTGGATATGAGTCATTTTTTTATGTTTTTATGTGGGGTTGGGATTGAATATAAACTAATATTTCTTATATTTCCAAAGGTGCCCCTCTCTTCCCTTATAAAAGGGCACCTCCTCCCTCTCCTCCTCACACAAATTTGAGCCTTAAAGATCGGCCAATCCCTGCCCATTTCACTTCCCCACTTCCTTAGAAACCTAATAGATGTGTTGGTCTTCTCAAAAGACCAACTCTAGTGCCCTAAGAGAATATTTAAAGGAGGAACTTCGAGAAAGAGGTAATACCTTCTACCGTTTTTTTCAAGGTCAATTATTCTTCTACTCCATCTTCTTTAGTTGTTTCCTTATGAAGTAATAACATCAGTATCTCTCATATACTGATATGTTATTATAAATATGAAACAACCCTATTTCACCTCTTATCCATCCTACGGTAAACAAAATCACCGCGCATGCGTACGTACGGAATACCGTCTCCACACCGTGGTGTAATATGTTTTCCACCACCACCATACTTGGATGGGTATAATGGTGAAAATAAATAACTATATATTATTATTTTAAAGTATTATTTATTCTGAAATATTATACATAAACTTCAATACAATTCCATGATCATGGGAACGATATCATTGCTCGTGCATACGTACGGCCTACCGTCTCCACGGTGTGATGTGACTCGTTCTATATGATTTTCATTGAATAATGATTATATAAATGAATTTAAGGAATGAATATGATATATATTAAACTAATACCATTTCATAAATGATATATCTATATCCTATAAAGAGTAATAAGAATTTATTCGAGAAAACACGCATAAGAACACAAGGCAATAAACACCCGAATATCAAGTAGCAATGAAATATTACTACTAAGAAGACACAAATATGATGATATATGATATCATAATAATGTATTTGATTATATAATAAGTCAATTTACATTATTTAAACCATATTACAGGAGGTTCGGATTCATACGAAGCATATCGGACCTAAGGTAAGGGAAAATCTTGCAATCTCAATTTTTATCCGAGATTGTTGATACTTCAGAATTTAATGGGGAATATTTATCATCCACATCCACGTTTCCTCAATATGTGATATTATTTATATACTCCTAAAATTTTCTAAATCCAATTTTAACCTTTGGTGAGTTTTTAGTAAAAGATATGAAAGGGATATTTTGTCGTTTTTCGTAAGAGGTACTTTTTGACTTTTCCGGCCAAAGTACGAGAAGAATGTTTTTTAACTTATACGGCATGAATGGATTTTTAGAAAATTATTTCCAAGAATATTACTTTACATGTTTTCAAGTTTATTTTTAATCAACTTCTTTTAGTTTAAAATTTTATGAGATGTTAAGAAATGAAGAATGTTTTCGAAGTAGAAAGGATATTTTCCTCAAGAATGGAGTTCAAGTGTTTTATCAAAATTATTTTCCATCTAAGATAAAATAGGGTTCTATTTCTATCCCTATTTTTACATTTATTTGATTGTTTTATGATGAAATTAATTTTATGATGTCCTTTTATCTTATATGGGTTATGTTGTGATGGCATGATGTTTAAGAATCCCATTTTTATTACATGGGTTATGCTATGATGTATGATTTATGATTTTGTGGAACACATAAGAATGGTTTCATTATGAGATGGGTGAGACCTATATCTCCTTCCAATGCATTGGGTAAATATTTATATCTCATGAGATAGACATGGCTGGAACGGCAAGTTAACCCGGTTCAGTGATACAGGGCTGGAACGAGAAGTGAACTTGGTTCAGTAATGGACATTGTCTGCTAAGATAGTATTGGAAATGAGTCTTGACTAATATGAAATGATTTTCTATGATTATGTGTGTATTCCACAAAGAGTCATGTTTTTAGTTATGATTATTGGGATTACATTTCAATTCTATGATTTATCCCATGTTATGATCTCTTTTGCATTATATGATTTTCAAAATGTTAGGTTCTTATGAATATGATATGTTTGATATTTCTTTTTTTACCCTTACTGAGCATTTGAGCTCACCCTTTTGTATGTTTCCTTTTCCCCAAGTCATGAAGAATGATATTAAGTAGGATATGTCAAAAAGTATCTCTAGATATGATGAAATAAATGGGAGACAACGTAGATGATTTATTGACCAACTGTTTATGTTTCCCAGTTTCTAATGACACTATACCTATACAGTCCTTCCATGATTTTGTTATATGTTGTAATAAGTATGCTTCAATTCTGAAGTATGAACAACATATGTAAAGTATGGGTCATTATAGTTGGAATTATAGGAAAGGTATAGTCAACCTTTTGAAACTAGGATGTGAAAGCCTTAGTAAGAACCCTAAGGTTATGTCTAAGAATAGGACAAAATCTTAGTGTTTTAGGAATGGCCATGACTAACCTATGATAAGACATAAAGTATGAATTTTTATTTTTGATTATGTGGTTTTCCTATAATGAATAGTGTTTCTCACACTATTCTTTTTGGTTTTAGTCAATGGCTGGAACCCGAAGGAACTGTGTTAATGCTGAATGCGATGGGCAATGCATTTATTGTCCCCTGGGCAAACAAACGTTATGGGAGCCAGAATGCAAATTCTTGTATCCATGATCACACAACTTTCTCAAGCTATAAATCATGCAGGTCTTCCAAACGATAAATGGAAGGAGCAAAATTCTGTTGAATCCTTCATGAGGTAGCGTCCACCATCATTCAACGGGTCTTCTGATCCATTAGTGGCTGAACAATGGATCAGTACCACTGAAAAGATATTTTTAGTCCTTTAATGTTCTGAACATGTTAAAGTCATCTTAACAGTATATCGTTTGGAAGGTGAAGCTGATCAATGATGTAATCTTATTAAGAATATGAGGAAAAGAGATGGAATTGAGTCCATAGAATGGGAAGAGTTCAGGAACTTATTTTTCAATAAGTATTTCCCTCGTATTCTTCGAACAAAGATGGAGAAGGAGTTTCTTGAACAGAATCAAAAGGATGATGAATCTGTTGGTACCTACGAAGAAAATTTTACAAGACTTGTTAGGTATGCTTCCGGAATTATTATCCAACATGAGAGTAAGATCGATTGAATCTTTAGTGGCTTAAAACCAAGTCTTCGAAGGGCATTAGACATAATGGAATTCAATAGCTATGAGGAAATTGTTCGATGTGCTCTCAAGGTTGAGATGAAGATTGGAGTAACCCATCAGTCACATGGGTTTGATAAGAAGAGGAAAATGGAATTCAAAGGAAAATATAAAGACCACATTGAAAAGAAGATGAGTTTTCCCTTATGCTCAATGTGTGGAAGGAAACATGGAGGAAATTTTCTTAAGGGTACAAGTAAATGTTATAAGTGTGGAAAAGAAGGTCATTGGGCAATTGAATGTTGAAATAATGGGAAGAAGATGTCTAATGATGCGAAAAATTGAAGGGATACACAAAATGAACCAACTACACGTCAACACTTCAAGTGCAAGTAGATGGGGAATTATTATAATCAATACCCAAATCCAATGGTTGATGATGATGATCGACGTCAAAAAACTCTTAAGGCCAAAGACAAAGGAAAGTCACATGCAATTACCATCGGCGATGTGGAGTATGACAACGAAGTGGTGAGAGGTACACTTACCATCCAATCTAAATTAGAAAATTTTTTATTTGATTATGGATCCACCCACTATTTTATTTATGAAGAATTTTCTAAGGGTATCGTCGTATTATCTCATCAATTAGATGTTGAGTTGGCTGTGACAACTCCTAATGGAACAACGGTTGCATCAAAAGTTTACAATTCTTCTCCAATTGATGTTTGTGGGAAAGTGCTTCCTGAAAATCTTGTGATCCTTCATATAGTGGAATTTGATGGGATTCCTGGCATGCATTGGATTTCTTTATACATAGCTCATATCAATTTCCAAATAAGGGAAGTCACATTTAATATTCCCGATCAATATACAATCATCTATCGATGCAAGGATGAACATAACCTTCCGGTGGAAATTTCTTCCATCTTATGGGTATTGATTTCACTAAATGAAGGTTATTTATCTCAAATGGTTGGGGAGAAACTCACGATTAATAATTCTCCCATTGTATGGGAGTTTGATAGTGTCTTTCTGGAGGAATTTCCAGGTCTTCCAACAAATCGTGAAGTTCAGTTTTCAATAGAACTCATACCCTGTGCTATACCTATTTCAGAGACACCATACAGAATGGCCCCAATTGAGATGTAGTAATTGAAGAAGAAAATCCAAGAGAATCTTTAAAATGGATTCATACACCCTAGTGTGTCACCTTGGGGAGCACCTGTTCTGTTTTTTAATAAGAAAGATGGATCAATGAGACCCTGCATTGATTATCGAGAATGTAACAAGTTCACTATAAATAAAAAATATCCTCTCCCATGCATTGATGACCTATTTGAACAACTACGTGGAGCTCAATACTTTTCCAAGATTGATCTTCGTTCAGGGTATCATCAATTAAGGGTCTAAAGGGAGGATATACCAATGACGGCTTCCGTACAAGGAACGAACACTATGAATTTATAGTGATGCCTTTTGGTCATACTAATTCCCCAGCTATCTTCAGGGATCTATTGAATAGAGTCTTTAGAGACTATCTTGATCAATTTTTGGTAGTCTTTATAGAGAGTATTCTTATCTATTTAAAGAGTAAGGAAGAACATGAAGATCACTTGAGAATTGTATTAAAGAACCTAAGGAAGGACAAGCTTTATGCCAAATTTACCAAGTGTGAATTTTGGATTCAAAATGCTTTCATTTTTGGGTTACATAATATCAAAAGACGGGATTACTGTGGATCCAGCAAAAATAGTGGTTATCGAAAGATGGTCGAGACCAACAACAGTAACTGAGATCTGATGTTTTCTTGGCTTGGCTGGATATTACCGACGTTTTGTGAAAGATTTTTCAAGGTTATCTAACCCACTCCCCATGTTGACTCGGAAAGGAGTTAAGTTTGTTTGGATGGAGGAATGTGAAGAGAATTTCAAAGAGCTAGAAAGAAGGTTAGCCAGTGCACCAGTGCTCACACTACCTTGCAGTGGAGAAAGGTTTGTGATCTGCAGTGATGCATCCATGAAGGGACTGGGGTGTGTTCTCATGCCAAATGATATGGTGATAGCTTATGACTCACGATAGTTGAAAATCCATGAGAAAAATTACCCAACTCATGATTTGGAGTTAGCTACGGTAATCTTTGCATTAAATATTTGAAGGCATTATCTTTATAATGAAAGGTGTGATATTTATACTGATCATAAAAGTTTAAAGTATATTTTCACACAAAAGGAGCTGAATATGAACCAAAGAAGATGGTTGGAGCTGATTAAGGATTACAAATGATCAATTAATTACCACCCTGGGAAAGCAAACAAGGTGGTGGATGTATTAAGTTTACAAGACCATGCTATCTTATCCATGATGAGGATCACAAAATATCCGATATTTATGGATTTACAAAGGCTGGATATTGGAATTTTAATGGAAGGGGGAAAATCTTATCATTCTCAAATGAATGTTCAACCATCTATACATGTGAACATTAAAGAGTCATAGAAAGAATATGTAGAGTTACAAAAGAAGGTGAGAAATTTTCCTGAATTCAACCTCAATTGTGAAGGGATAATAAAGTTCAGGAACCGTGTCTGTATTCCTCCCATACAAGAATTAAAGAAGGAGCTGCTGGATGAGGCTCACAGTTCTGTTGAGTCAATAAGGTTTTACTTATGACTTTTCCATTCCTTCTTGTTTTGAAAATCACAAACACCTTATCTTTAATAAAATCTCTTTTATAAAAAAAATTGCTTTTATAAGGAAAATCGGTTTTGTAAGAAAAATTATCCTTATCATATTTTCATCCATATTTTTCTTAAGTATAAAATTCTGATTCATTTTTGTTTTCTCGGATTTGTTTGAAACATTGATATAAAGTATTCTTTTTTAGGATCCAAATTCTGGATAAGAACTGTAATAAAGTTTTCACTCCGAAATCCAGATAAGAACTGTGATAATGTTTCATTTCGAACTCTGGATACGAACTCTGATTATGTTCTACTCCATATTCGAGATAAAAATCCTTATGAAGTTCGACAACGAATTCTTATTACGAATTCTCATGATGAATTCTCATTAAGAATTTTGATAAGGAATTCTCATTACAAATCTTGATGAGGAATTCTCACTATGAATTCTGATGATGAATTCTCATTCTGAATTCTCATTCTGAATTCACCTATTAAACAGAATCTTATCATCTTTGTTTTATACACTCCGAATTTATTTAGACTCCGAAAATTATTTTTGGTTAAGACTTAGAACTTTCTTTTTTCTTACACTTTTATAATTTGTCTACTCTTTTACTTTTTTTTACACTCCGAACTATCATTCTGATCTTTTGAGTTAGATTTTAAACGGTGTCGTACATTCTGTTACACTTGTTTTGTTACAAAATGATGTCATCTATTCTGTTATAGACTAAACGTTGGTTAAGTGACACGTGTACAGATCCCTCCAATTTTTAAGGAAGATATGACCCTTGGGAAGGAGTCTGGCCTTACCTATAAATAGGAGCTCATTTGAAAGAGCTCAAAGAATGAAGATGATCAATCTAGAGACCACACGCTGCTATGGTGATTTCTAGATAGAGAAATATCTTCATGCCTTGTGCGTACTGAACTGATCATTCAGTTTTTGCATCGTGTGACTCCGAATGTTGGTGATTACATTCGAGGACTTCCAGGGATAGGAAGACAGAGGTTGCCGACTACCTTGAATTTCGAGGGCTTCCTTGCTGAGGAAGACAGAGGTTGCCAACTACCTTGAAGTTGAGGGCTTGCGGGGATAGCAAGACAGAGACTCCGATCTTCTTATCGAGGGTTTACCCTGGTGTGGGTAAGACAGACTTGCTTGAAAGTATAAATCAAGGGACCTTTATCCAAGGTTGTTGGATACCATTCTCTTTGGGTTAAAATACTTTTATCTTGTTACTTGTAGTTTTAATACTTTTTTATTTCCACTACATTTTTTATTATAAGGAAAGTATAACTTTTTTATACCTCCTTACTTGTACTCTGTTTCATTTAGATTCTTTACGCATTAAGGTAGAATCTCATATTGTATTCTTTTGTTAAGTTTCAATTTCCGGAACCATATTTCCGGAACCTACTTTCAGAATCTCTTTCCATGTTTTCATTTGGTATTAGAGGTGTTGTGAATTTTCTTAAGTTTAACTTTGTTAAACTTAGCCCTTTCCTTTACTTAAGGAAAACATAGTTAATCATAACTAACTTTAATGGTTCCAAAGGAATTTTTTAAGTATACAATTCACCCTCCCCCCCCCCCCTCTTGTATATTGAGCATCTACATCATTATTTCGATCCTACAATTGGTATTAGAGGAGGTCTCTGAAATACATGTACTCATGTATAAGTTTTTCTTGCTAACTTTATCATTCCGAACTTTCTCATTCCGTACTTTTCCATTCCGAACATTCTCATTCCGAACATTGTTATTACAAATTTTTTCTACTAACAAGTTTGTGTGCCGAAGGTTATTACATGTATGACAGGAGTAAATGTTGGATCTATTGATAATCTAAATCCTACAAGACTACCAATCTTTGATGGCAATGACTATGAGTACTGGAGAGATCGAATGAATACTTTTGTTATCAATACTGGAGTGGACAACTTTGTTATGCTTACTGGTGATTATAAAATTTTTGACAAGGAAGTTAGAGCTTTTACTAACCAAGAAAAGAAAGAGTATCAACTCAATTATAAGGTACGCAATACTTTACATTGTTCAATGACTAGAAATATAGATAACCAAATTTCTTCTTGTGAAGCAGCTAAGGGTATCTGGAAGAAGTTAGAGGTTACACACTTTGGAACTTATAAAGCGATTGAGACTAGGAGAGCTATGCTTAGAGCTGAATATCATGGATTCAACTTTCCTTATGGAGAACCAATTTGTAATGTTCAACAGAGATTTATGACTATTGTCAACAGTTTACAGTCTATGGGAGAGAAAGTCTTAGATGATGAAGCACTTTTGGATTAGAAAATTGATATCATGCCCAATGAGTGGGATTCTAAAAAAATTGCTATAGATGAGAACATGAAGGTAACTCAAATTTCTCTTGATGAGTTATTTGGAACTCTTCTCCAACATGAAACCAGAATGAAGAGAGATGCTGACAACATCAAAAAAGAAAAATGGAAATGGTACTGTTGCTGTTGCTTTTACAACAACATCAAATCATATGAAAGCTAAGACTCCTGAGAGAGTAACCATATCCAAGTCTAAGAAGATAGTTGTTCAATCAGATTCTAGTGAGAGTGAAATATCAGAAAATGAATTAGAAAATATTGCTCGAAGGATGAACAGGATAGTTGGACAGAGAAATTTCCAATCCAAGTATAAGAAAAAGGAAAGGAAAGATAAGAAAGATGGAGAAGTTACTTGTTATGAATGCAAGAGAGCTGGACATATTAGACTACATTGCTCTATGCTCAAAAAGAAAGAAAGGAAAGAAAGGAATTCAGACAGGAACAGAAAGAATTATTATAATGCCAATGCTAAGAATGTTATGAAAGCTAATGACACCTGGAGTGCCAGTGGTGGTGACTCTTCAGATGAATCTTCTGATTATGAATCTTCAGGACAGAAGAATCATGGTCTTATAGCCAGATTACCTATTGATAATCATTGTTTTATGGCTAAGGTACGAAATGATGAATCATTGACCAATGTTTCTTTAAATTCTATTGATAGTATGTATTATAACTCTTCTGATGAATAATCCTCTTCTTATGAAGAAAATACTTTACCTACTTATGAAAAATTTTCTAGGTTTTCTGAACTTCATGAGATCGAGAATTCTAAACTAAATAAGAAACTTGATAAGGCAAACTCTAGGAATAATATTCTTACAAAAGAGATATCTGATCTTTCTAAAGATCTTGATAAGAAAAATTCTGATTTTGAAAGTATTTTAAAAAATCTTGAGGAAGTAAGTTCTACGAAGAAAAAATATTCTAAAGAATTAGAAAATTTAATTTCTTAGAAAAATGTTTTCGAGCCTAGATCTAGTTCTAAAACTAATAATTTTGAGGATAAAAACTTGGTTATAAAACTCAAGTCCGAATTTTTTTCCTTAAATTAGTGTTTATCAAACTTTACCAATGGTAAGTAAAATTTTGATAAAATGTATTCCCAAATACGACCTTTAAGAAATAAATCCGGATTTGGTTATACCCATGCAAAACCAATTTTCAGTAACAATTATTTTGTTCCTCAAAGTGCCCCATTTTGTACCAAGTGTCAATGTGGTGGTCACTGGGAAAAGAATTGTTCCTTAAACAAAACCCAATCACTAGGATTTCACAAAGCTTATTTTTCTAAGAAGATGTGGGTACCTAAAATTTTATTATCTGGAAATCTCGGATCCAAAAAAGTTTGGATTCCGAATGTCTAATTTTCTTCTTGATTTCAGGAAAATAACGAGAGTACCAGCAACAATACATGGTACATGGATAATGGATGTTCCCGACACATGACTGGTAAGAAAATTATTTTGAAAAGATTATCAAAATGAAAGGATGAAAGGTAACTTTCGGATACAATGCTAAGGGGGAGACTGTTGGTATTGGTAATATTGTTCTTTTAGGAAAAACATTGATTTAAAATGTTCTTTTTGTAAAGGGTCTTAGGCACAACCTCATTATCATAAGTCAATTATGTGATGAAGGATACCTTGTGAATTTTAGGAATGATAAGTTCTTAGTTCAAAATTCCAAGGAAGAATTTATTCTCTCAGCCAATAGGCAAGAGAATGTTTACACCTTGAACCTAGAAGAACATAGAAGCCAAGATTTACCTTGCCTAAGTGCAATGGAAGATCATTCCTCGTTATGGCATAGAAGACTAGGTCACTGTAACTTTAGGAACCTATGTATACTCTCTAAGAAGAAACTAGTTAAGGATCTACCAGAGCTTAGAGTTGATTCTTCTAAAGTTTGTGATCCTTGTCAATATGGCAAGAAACATAAATCTATTTTTAGATCAATCGGTGAAGTCTCGACAACCGATACATTACAGTTAGTGCACATGGATCTTTTTGGTCCAACACAAACTGGAAGTATTGGAGGCAAATACTATGTGTTTGTTTTAGTTGATGATTACACTAGATTTACTTGGGTCTATTTTCTAGCAAAGAAGTCTGAAGATTTTTTTTATTTCAAAATTTTTATAGCTCAAGCTAAAAATGAGAATAACCTTTCATTGAAAACTATTCATAGTGATCATGGAGGAGAATTTCAAAATTCCGATTTTGAAACTTTTTGTAGTAGAAAAGGTATTACTCACAATTTCTCAGCAGCTAGAACTCCTCAGCAGAATGGTGTAGTTGAAAGAAGAAATAGAATTCTTCAAGAGATAACTAGAACCATGTTGAGTGAATATTCTCTAGCTAGACATTTCTGGGCTGAAGCTGTAAGTACTGCTTGCTATACTATAAATCGAGTTTTGATTAGACCTTTTCTTAATAAAACTCCTTATGAGTTATGGAATGGTAGAAAACCAAGACTATCCTACTTCATGATTTTTGGTTGCAAAGTATTTATTCTAAATACTAAAGATAATCTACATAAATTCGCATCATAATCTGATGAAGGGATTTTCTTAGGCTATTCCACAACCTCTAAGGCTTATAGATTTTTTAATAAAAATACTTATACTATTGAAGAAACAGTACATGTAAAATTTGATGAGTCAGATCCTTCTATTTTTAAACCACATCAACCTACATCCTCAGATGTTTTTTCAAAAACTGATTGTCAACATTTGATAGAAGAACCTTCTGATAAGGAAACTTTTCATGAAGATACTTTTGAAACATTTACCCTAGAAGACTTTCTACCCTATGTTGATGAATAGGTTTTACAAAATCCAAATCAGGTGTTTCTTAAGAATCATCCCTGTGATAGTATCATTGGTGATGTAAATCAACCTGTATGGACTAGAAGTTCCTTAAGAAATGAATTAGAATATCTAGCATTTCTTTCCCAATTAGAACCTAAAGGCACTGATTAAGCTTTAGGTGATGATGATTGGATCAAAGCCATGAAAGATGAACTAAATGAATTCAAAAGGAATAAAGTCTGGACCTTGGTTGAAAGACCTAAGGAAACTTCTGTTATTGGAGTAAAATGGGTTTTCAGAAATAAATGTGATGAAAATGGAGTCATAGTAAGAAATAAAGATAGACTTGTTTCTAAAGGCTATAATCAGCAAGAGGGAATAGACTATGAAGAAACCTATACTCCAGTAGATAGACTTGAATCTATCTGTATTCTACTTGCCTTTGCAGCATTCTTTAATTTTAAACTTTTCCAAACGGATGTGAAATGTGCTTCTCTTAACGGTTATGTTCAAGAGGATGTTTTTGTTGAACAACCTCCTGGATTTGAAGATACAAAATATCCTGATTATGTTTTTAGACTTACCAAATCCCTGTACGGCCTTAAACAATCCCCATGAGCATGGTATGAAAGACTCACTGGATTTTTTCTTCAAAATAACTATGTTAAGGGAAATGCAGATCCAACCCTTTTCATAAAGAAAGATAAGAAAAATGTTTTGATTGTTCAAATTTATGTTGATGACATCATATTTGGTTCAACTCAGCAATATTTGACCGACTCTTTTGCAAGTCTAATGAAATCTGAGTTTGAAATGAGTATGATGGGTGAGTTAACATTTTTCCTTTTTATTCAAATTTCTCAAAAACCAGAAGAAACCTACATATCTCAACATAAGTATATTAAAGATCTTCTTAAAAAATATGGTTATGACAACACTAAGAGTATAAGTACTCTTATTGGTACCTCAAACTCTTTAGATCTTGATGAAGCTGGGAAACCAGTAGATCAAACATCTTTTAGATGTATGATTGGGAGCCTACTATACTTAACAGCTAGTCGACCTGACCTAATATTTTCAGTATGCTTATGTGAAAGATATCAATCCAATCCTAAGGAATCTCCATTAAAGGTAGTAAAAATAATTTTTCGCTACCTTAAGGGAACCATGGATCTAGGATTATTTTATACTTCTGGAAATGATTTTATCCTAAAAAGCATTTCTGATGCTGACTTTGGTGGATGTAGAATGGATAGAAAGAGTACATCCGGAACTTTTCATTTCTTAAGATATTCATTAGTTTCTTGGTCCTGCAAGAAGCAACATTCTATAGCACTCTCCACTATTGAAGCTGAATATGTAGCAGCTGGATGTTGTTGTGCTCAAGTGTTGTGGATGCAACACACACTCACAGACTATGGCTTGAGTTTTACTAAAACTCAAAATTTGTGTGATAACACAAGTTCCATTGCCCTTAGTAAGAACCATGAAAATCTCTCCCGTGCAAAACACATAGATATTAGGCATCAATTTTTTAGGGATCACAAACTTAAAGGAGATATCATTCTTCAGTTTATCGGAACACAAGATCAACTTGCTGATATTTTCACAAAATCTTTGCTTTCTGATAGATTTGAATACATTAAACAGAATTTAGGAATGATAACTATTAGGTAATCTTCCTTAATTATCTTTCTGTTGAAAAAGTCTCCTTACAGCAATAAACTCCTTTTCATAGGGGAAGTACATTTTATTGTTAGAGTAACTAAATTCCTCAATGATAGTTTTTCAATCTTTTCGGAACTAAAATTCCAGAATGGGAATTTCTGGAACCAAAATTTTCCAGAATGGATATTTTCATATAGAAAACTTATGGAATGGATATTTTCATATTGAAAACTTCTAGAATGAAAAATTCGTACTGGTATTTTTGTAACTGGACTTTTGTACCGAATCCTTTAAAATGAGTTTTTCATTTTCAAATTCTGTAATGAAATTTTTGTACTGAGATTTCCGTACTGAGTTTGTTTTCCGTAGTAAGTTTTTCGAACTATGTCTTTTCATAATAAAGATTTTTTCATAGTAATTTTTATATTACCCATTACGAATAATCCTCCTACTCCAATCCGAAAGATATGATTTCCTTACCCATGTTTTCGTAGTCATATTTTACTTGCTGGCATTTTCTTATATTTTGTTTTCGGATTATAGTTTTCTTAATTATTTGTTTTAATAAAAACCTCAAAAGATTGGATTCAAGAGAATTGGTTTTCGACCACCAGATCTAATATCAGCTTATCACAACCATTCGATCAACTGTGGAAGTTGAACTGGTTTTTCGTTTCCTATATAAAGGGAACCCCAAATAGTTGTCCCACATCGATTTCAAGCTCCAGCATCTCGAAACTCTGCCTCTCCGCTTTAAGGCCATTCTGATCTTCAACTTTCTTAGTTCTGAACTTCTTAGAGGTTTTCAGATCCGAATGTATGTGGAATTAGCTTCTCAAGAAATGTCATCCTCCAAGACAATTTCACAATGGTTAGTTTACAGAGAAAGCCGGGTTCATCCAGATTTCTTCAACAATAATGATTCTCTTATTTCGAAGAACATAAAGTTGAACGGGTGGGAAGATATTGCCATGTCCAAACCGGGGAATCAAGATGATGTCTTTTCGGAGTTACATGTTGAATTCTATGAAACAGTTTCCTTCTTTAAGGAAGATAATAAGGAGAAATTTTCTTTTAAGTCTTATGGGAAGACTTATAAGCTTTCTTATACCAAGGAAGCAAGCATGGTAGGGCTGACCTATGAAGGAGAAGCTGAGTTCATATCTCACGTATTTCCAGATTCTAAAGGAAGCTTCATCAAGGAAAGAGCTTTGAAAACTCTCGGACTCTCAGACGACAAAGCTCCGAAGATTTCTAGCTTGCCTACAATTTTTCGGATTCTAGAGTTGTGGGTACAAGGTCTTATCGTACAGAGGATAGGTTGAAAAGACAGTCTGAAGAAGAGTGAAATCTATATCTTATATTTTCTGATAAATCTAAGGAAGTTTAACTTCATAAGAAAAATTCTTATAACTATTGAGAATGTTAAGAAAGGAAATATCAGAGCCCAAATCGTAATGTACCCAGCAATTTTATCAAAGTTGATAGTTCGGTGCCTTGAGTCTTTCAAGGAGGCGTGCACGTATATGACAAGGGTTTGCAAAATTTTGTTGGTAAGTGATTATACTCTTAAAAGTATGGATGCGGATTTAAACAAGGAGACTAGTGAGTTCATCAATTTTCCAAATCAAGAAGAAGCGGTTCCGAAGGCTGCTGAACTGGAATCATCTAAGCCAGGAAAGAAATGAAAGTTGAAAGAAGTTGCAGCTGAAGTACAGGATCCTAAATCTAAGGATGTTCAGACCGCACCTCCAAAACTGAAGAAGAAGAAAGCCTATCCTGATGAAGTAGTTGCGAAGTGGAGGGATATTAATGAGAAAAGGAAAGAAGGGAATCCGCAGTTTGGATTGGATCCTACGGAAGCTATGGCTTTGAAGGATAGGACAGATGATGAATTAGTAAAACAAGCAAAAGAAAAGAAGTTCAAGAAGAAGATGTCTGAAGTGGAGGCAGTCAAAGCTTTGTTAAAATTTAATGAGATGGTATTCGGAAGCATTCCTGTTCCGAGATCTTTCACCTTGGAATCTCTACCTGAGACTCCAGGAAAAACCTTGATTTTCCGGAAGAGATTAGAGCTGAGAATGTTGAGCAACTCGAGCAGATTCAGCAAGTGGAAGGGGAAGAAGCAGTTGTTGAAGGAAGTGGTGAAACTGGAGATCTATTGAAAGAAGTATATGATTATAAGGGGTCACCTTCGGAACATCTATCACTCTGAACTTCAGAGGCTGAATCCTCTAAGTTAGTAACTCCAAAGAAGGATAAGAATGAGGAAGATGTTGTTCAAAAAGTTTTTGATGATGTTATTCAAGTATCTACTAGCGAGCAGAAAACCCCAGATCAAGAATTCATTTCGAAAAAGGATAAGGGAAAGAAACTCCTTGTTGATACTCCGAAATCAGTGGCAAGCAAGAAAAGAGAATTTGGTGATTCGTATAAAAGGAAGTTGGAACTTATTGAGGAAGAAAATTCTCCAAGAAAAGTTTCAGATTCGGAGTCATCCTCGTTGGGAAATGACTTTGTTGTTCAATATTTAAGGAAGTTAGTAGGTTCCATTTCGACCATCTCGAATATAGATTCAAGATTCCAAATTCTCCAACATGCTCTGAATCAGAAATCAGATTCCATATCCATGGTTATGGATAATTATGTCGAGATTGAATCTGAATTCAAATCTTTTCTTGTTGGCTATGAAGCTCACAAAAGATCTTGCAAGAGGATGATGAAATGGTCGAGGAAAACTGTAGAAGAGATGAGGCTATTTGATGAATTTCAAGACAATGTTAAATATCCTTTTGAGACTGAGGACAAGAAGATAAATGAGTTGAATTCTTCCTTTGAAGAGAAGCTGACAGATGAAAAGAACTTCCGGATTCAAGAAGTCAGATATCTGAATGGGAAGCTGAATTCCTTTTCTCAAAACTGGAAGTTTGAAAGGGATCATCGGATTGAGTTTGAAGATAAATTAAAGGCTCAGGAAGAAACGTTGAAGGCTCAGGAAGAAAAGCTTAACGCCCAGGAAGAAAAGATTAAAGCTCAATCTGCAAGAATAGTGGTCTTAGCGAAGCAAGCTGAAGAAGATCATAAAGACCTAAAGAAGATCAAGACTATTCTTAAGGGGCTCATTTTGAAGGAAAAAGATCCGAAATAGTTAAATCTGATCTTCTTATTGTATCTTTCATTCCTTAAAATTAATGAAAATCTTGGTTTCCTGTCTTTTGTTATTATTACTAATTTTTCAGGTACTAAGATATTTTTTTCCATTCCCTTGAATTCTTTTTGGAAATCACAAAGGGGGAGAAGGAAAATATCCTTAAGGAAAAAGAACTCCAATAAGAGCTTATCTAAGGGGGGGTTTTTTCATTAAAGAATACTTTCTTGTTTGTAATGAAATGTCACTCCGGAAATCTAGAATACGATACTTAGAGTTTCAAAGCCTAAGGGGGAGTTATTCGTATTCATCAATATCCTTAAAGCAAAGGGAGATAAGCCTTAATATTTTTATTTCTTCTTAGATTTTCTTTTGTGTAAGGATTTATGTGCTATCCAAATAGGTGGAGATTGTTGAGTCAATAAGGTTTTCCTTATCACTTTTCCATTCCTTCTTGTTTTGAAAATCACAAACACTTTATCTTTAAGAAAATCACTGTTATAAGAAAAATTGCATTTATAAGGAAAATCGCTTTTGTAAGAAAAATTATCCTTATCATATTTTCGTCCATATTTTTCTTAAGTATAAAATTCGGATTCATTTCAGTTTTCTCAGATTTGTTTGAAACATTGATATAAAGTATTCTATTTTAGGATCCGAATTATGGATAAGAACTGTAATAAAGTTTCACTCCGAAATCCAGATGAGAACTGTCATAAAGTTTCATTTCGAACTATGGATATGAACTCTGATTATGTTCTACTCCAGATTCAGGATACGAAACCTTATAAATTTTGACAACGACTTCTCATTACGAATTCTAATGAGGATTTCTCATTACGAATCCTGATGAGGAATTCTCACTATGAATTCTGATGACAAATTCTCATTCTAAATTATCATTCCGAATTCGCCTATTAAACAAAATCTGATCATCATTGTTTTATACACTCTGAATTTATTTAGACTCCGAAAATAATTTTGGGTTAAGACTCCGAACATTCTATTTTTTCTTACACTTTTATAATTTTTCTACTCTTTGACTTTTTATTTACACTTCGAACTTTCATTCCGAACTTTTGAGTTAGATTTTAAATGGTGTCGTACATTCTGTTACACTTGTTTTGTTATGAAACGATGTCATCTATTCTGTTATCGACTAACCGTTGGTTAAGTGACACGTGTACAGGTCCCTCTAATTTTTAAGGAAGATATGACTGTTGGGAAGGAGGCCGACCTTACCTATAAATAGGAGCTCATTTGAAAGAGATCAAAGAATGAAGTTGATCAATCTAGAGACCACACACCGCTAAGGTGATTTCTAGAGAGAGAAAGCTTTTCATGCCTTGTGCGTACTGAACCGCTCGTTCAGTTTTTGCTTCATGCGACTACGAATGTTGGTGATTACATTTGAGGACTTCCGGGGGTAGGAAGATAGAGGTTGCCGACTACCTTGATGTTCGAGGGCTTCCTTGCTGAGGAAGGCAGAGGTTGCCAACTACCTTGAAGTTGAGGGCTTGTGGGGATAGCAAGACAGAGACTCCTATCTTCATATCGAGGGCTTACCCTGGTGTGGGTAAGACAGACTTGTTTGAAAGTATAAATCCAGGGACCTTTATCCAAGGTTGTTGAATACCCTTCTCTTTGGGTTAAAAGAATTTTATCTTGTTACTTGTAGTTTTACAACTTGTTTATTTCTGCTTCATTTTGTATTATAAGGAAAGTATAACTTTCTTATACTTCCTTAATTGTACTCTGTTTCACTTAGATTCTATACACTTTAAGGTAGAATCTCATATTGTAATCTTTTTTTAAGTTTCAATTTCCAGAACCATATTTCCGGAACCTACTTTCGGAATCTCTTTACAAGTTTTCATTTGGTATTAGAGGTGTTGTGAATTTGCTTAAGTTTAACTTTGTTAAACTTAGCCCTTTCCTT
This sequence comes from Viscum album, assembly GCA_963277665.1. NCBI lineage: Eukaryota > Viridiplantae > Streptophyta > Magnoliopsida > Santalales > Viscaceae > Viscum > Viscum album. The sequence goes on from OY728150.1 coordinate 1,969,413,253, forward strand.
TGCTTAAGGAAAACATAGTTAATCATAACTAACTTTAATGGTTCCAAATGAATTTTTAAAGTATATAATTCAGTCCCCCTCTTGTATATTGAGCATCTACATCATTATTTCGATCCTACAAGTTCTTCATTTTCTATTCACCCTAGAAGTACAAAGATGTACAAGGACATAAAAGACTACTTCTGGTGGGATGACATGAAAAGAGATGTTGCTGAATATTTTTCTCGATGCTTGGTTTGTTTGCAAGATAATGATGAGAGATAAAAGTCTAAGGGAATGTTACAACAATTACCTGTACTAGAATGGAAATGGGAAAATATCACTATGGATTTTGTCACCAGACTTCCTAAAACATCCAAAGGTAATAATGCTATCTGGGTTATAGTTGATCGTCTTACGAAGTCCGCACACTTCATTACTATTAGAGAATATTTTTCTCTTGATCAGCTTTCCAGGACATATATAAAGGAAGTGGTAAGATTTCATGGAGTAATACTTTCCATTATATTTGATCAGGATCCGAGGTTTACCTAGAAATTCTGGTGAAGTCTACAACATGATCTAGATACAGAGTTGAGTTTCAACACTGCTTACCATCCTCAGACAGACGGTCAGTCTGAGAGGACAATTCAAACTCTAGAAGATATGTTAAGAGATTGCTCTATGGATTTCAAAGGTGGTTGGGATCAACACCTATCATTGATGGAATTTTCTTATAATAATATCTTTCACTCCAGTATTCCGATGGCTCTTTATAATGACCTCTATGGAAGGAAACGTAGAACTCCAAATTGCTAGGATGATGTTGGGGAAAGAAATATATTAGGACCTGATCTTGTTGATGAGATGGCAGAAATGGTCAGATATATTCAACAACACATAAGAGCAGCTCAAATTCGACAAAAAAGTTGTGTTGAAAACCGATGAAAAGACCTAGAGTTTGAAGTGGGCGATAAAGTGTTCTTATGATTATCTCCCTGGAAGAGGGTAATGAGATTTGGAAAGAAGGGAAAGTTGAGCCCTAGATATATCGGTCCTTTTAAAATTCTGGATCGTGTTTGGAAGGTAGCTTACCAATTTGAACTTCCACCGAATCTCTCTCAAGTTCATGATGTGTTTCATGTATCTCTCATAAGGAAGTACAAACCTGATCCTTCACATGTACTAAGCTCAGAAGTTGTACCGTTGGAGCAAGATATTTTATATGAAGAAAATCCGATAGAGATCTTGGATCGTAGAGAAAAAGTTCTGCAAAACAAGTCCACTTGCTTGGTTAATGTTTTATGGAGGAACCACCAATTAGAAGAAGCTACATGGGAACTTGAGGATATGATGAGGGAGAGGTATCCTCATCTGTTTGTAATGAAGTGATGAATGTCGAGGGAGAAATTCATTTTAAGGGGGGTAGAATGTAACACACTGAGATTTTATGAAATATGATTTTTATGTCTTATGTTATACTCAACATCAAAGGAATCTTTCACATCACACAATACTGACTTGGCTTGCATTACTTGCAATCACGACCTTCCTCGATAGCGTGTGTAGTACGCAATACCGGGTTTCACTAAACAACGATATATTATTATGGAATAGCCGTTATGAATAGTATTAACTAAATTTTAAATTTTATAACATTATTATTCATCTTACACATTTTCTAGAACATGGTGAGGGAACAAAATAAATTTTTCGGGTAAAATAAGTATTTTTCAAAAAATGCAGTTTTGTCGCCTTTTGATGGCACACCCACATTAAATCTAGTTTGTGACATTTTTATAAGTTAAATTTGACAAAATAAAATTCTTCTTTGGAATCAGGATATAAAAAATTACTTTGGATAAATTTTTGATACTTTTCTGATAACTTTGATATTTTGATGAATTGTATAAATACGCTCATTTTTAATTTAAAACAACTTTTTTCATTGAGATAATTTATATGGTTAAATTATAATATTGAATGGTTTTAAAGTATAAATAGAATATATTTTTACCATTTAATATAATTTTTGTCATTATCATTAATTTCACATTGAATTCATAGGTAAAAACATTTCAATCTTTGGCAATGTTTTAACTTCTAAAACTCGTTTTCTTAACAACAGGATTAATTTTAAATTAATTAATAAAGATTATGTGTTTTTAATTTTGAAAAATGGATTCCATATTTTAAATCAGTGGCTCCAAATTATGTTAATAGGATACTTTTTATTTTTGGACATTATGAATAGTAACTACGGTAAATTTTATTTACCATAGTTAAAGGTAATTCTGGTAATTAAGGGTAAATATAAGATTATAAAATTACCCTAACACCTAAAAAAATCCTATTGGATGAATAAAAGTCGAAAAATATCACCTAAGGGCCGGAATATATTTATTTCATTGACTCATGACAATGAAATAATATAATTATTATTAAATCCAAGGAAAGTGACAATATGCCACTCTCTAAAATCTTATAAGTATAATAAATTTAATTTAGTGATAAACTTCATGAATAATCAGATATAAATATTCTACAGAAATCTAATAAAATTATCTATATCATATAAATTTATTTATAATTTTTAGGGATTAAATAATTATCATTAATTATGACACAATAGGAATGTTGAAATTATTTTATTAATTAAAATATCAAATAAATAGTTTTAAAAATATTAAAATAAATATTATATGAACTATTTAATGTGATCCACAAATTTTCTAGATACATATGACATTTTATGAATCTATTAATGCTTTTATTTTGAACATATATTCTGTATATATTTTATTTAAATTCAAATAAATGAATAGTTTCAAAATTGACACTATTGTTATTTTATAAAAATAACATATTATAAAATTGTTTAAAAATCACAAAAAAATATTAAAAAATTATAAATTAAAATTTATATGGTCTAAAATAGCATAAAGTGTCAAATTATGGAAAATTCACAACACATATGTAATTATTTATAATAATTTAAAATTTATAATATTATTACCACAAATAAAATTAAATTGAAAAATAAGGATAAATCAAGTTGATAATGTTTAAAACAAATTCTTAACATGTCTAAATTTTATTGGATGATGATATTACAACCCTATCTCGTCTAATATTTGTATATGAGTTATTTTGGACGTTTTTTTGTGGGGTTTGGATTTAATATAAACTAATATTTCTTATATTTCCAAAGGTGCCCCTCTCCTCCCTTATAAAAGGGCACCTCCTCCCTCTCCACCTCACACAAATTTGAGCCTTCAAGATCGGCCAACCCCTACTCATTTCACATCCCCATTTCTTTAGAAACCTCTTATAGGTACTGGTATTCTCAAAAGACCATCTCTAGTTCCCTAAGAGAAAGTTTAAAGGAGGCACTTCGAGAAAGATGTAATACCTTCTACCATTTTCTTCAAGTTCCATTATTCTTCTAATCCTTATTATTTAGTTGTTTCATTATGAAGTAATAAAATCAGTATCCCTAATATACTGATATGTTATTATAAATACGAAACAACCCTGTTTCACCTCTTATCCATCCTTCGGTAAACAAAATCACTGCGCATGCGTAAGTACGGAATATCGTCTCCACGTCGTGGTGTAATATGTTTTCCACCACCACCTTACATGGAAGGGTATAATGGTGAAAATAAATAATTATATATGATTATTTTAAAGTGTTATTGATTCTGAAATATTATACATACACTTCAAAGCATGTGAATCACTCTAGGTGAAATCATATCAACCGTAAAATCTCAAAACTAGCAAACTGCAATTAATGAGGTAGTATGGCTTTTCCCTGTACATGTATTAGCTACTCCCGAGCATAGCATAATGCCAATTACCGAATCCATCCTATCCCTAGCTAAAGTCTCCAAACATAAGGCAAGATAAAAAAACTCCTTTGATAGCACTTTGTAACGACCCGAATCCGGAGCCCCTCCACCAGTGCCTCATACCTGGTTCGCCACATGACCTCAAGCACATTTCCCAAAACAAAAGAGGCTGCCGATTAGTAGGGAAGACCTTGTTGAGTTGGTGGGGAAACTATGCCCTCATTCGGTAAAGTATACAGTTGAAGAACAACCAGACACAATAGCGGAAACAATAACAACATACAACAACTGAACTGAACATCAGAAACAATGTATAAAATAATAATGATACAACATGGTACATTTGTCTATGGAAATCAGTAAACAAACCAACGTGCTGAAATACAACTAAACGCAATTACTAAAGCAACAAAAAAAAAATAGGTGAGAAAATCCTCAGCATCGCAAGCCTCGGCTCAGTCCCATGCTCTCCAGCTCCCGGAAAGTCAAACACCTGAGGTAGAAGGGCGCTTTCCCTTCTCTATACCTGCAACAACATAGTCTACTTGGGCCCAAAATCATGGCCCTAACTGGGTGTGAGATACAATCCCTGTAGGAAATCACCCAAAGATTTGTGCCTAACGGTCAATGAATACAAGGCAAGTAAGAGTACAGGAAGCAGTAAATAGAAAATCACACAACAGTTACAGTCCACAGTTATAACATATAAAGTACACAAGTAAACAACCAGCAACAAGAAGAAAACAGGAAACCCTATGGGTGGCTCTCATAGCCTAACCCCTATGGTTCATCCTACAAGTACTAGTAACCCTCTAGGAGGCACACACAGTCTCACCCCTCTGGTTCATTTAAGAGTAGTCTTTCTGAGGAAGAACTCACCGTTAATTCCCCGTATAGTCTCGTATTGTGCTAAAGGCTATCTGGGGAAGCACTCAACATATCATTCCCCCTGTGGCCCACGTCGAGAAACTATAGACTCTCTGAGGAAGCACTCATCGTCAATTTCCCCTATGGTCTCGCATCGTATTAAAAGACACTCTGGAGAAGCCCTTACGTCCATTCTCTCTATGGTAAACTACACTAGGTTATCACAGTCCTGTGAGTAATCAAAACATGCTCAGCGTGCGTGAGTAATCCAATTAAACCTCAAGAACTAAATGGCTATAAATCTAAGGCTCAAAACATAACAAAGCAACAGTTCCACTATCGTACAAATAGGAATGGAAACTGGAAAAACACCAAACAGGTAGAACACACATAGCAAACATCCAGAGTACAGTAAGAACTACCATAATCAAGGGAAAGACATCTACTCTAGAAATCAAGAAAAGAAGGCAATACAACAAGGGAAAAACAGGAACACGTAATACCCCGTTTAAGGGTATTGGTGGAATTTGAACAAAAAACTCATCGACTTTCTAAAGAAAGGAACAAACCACCTACCTTGATGCTAGGGGATCAATATACGTGAACAACAATGACATGTTCTCTTTAGAACGTCATAGATATGAGAAAACATCTGAAACACATAAACCACGACAACCAGAGAAAGAGGAGGATTTGGAAAACAATGCTAAAACAGAAGGGATAACTCACCGCTGCGATTCCAATGCAATCAATGGTGCTCGAATCAAATAACGGACGAAGAGGCGGGGGTCATCGAAGATTCAGGAATCCTCAACGCTCTCGGATGAATGGAACCTTGAATAAGACGTTTCTGTGCGTCAGGCGCGACCCCAGTCCGTTTAATGAAAAAAAATACATGGCGTGTACTTTTAGAGTACACTGCGTGTACTAGGTTTTTCCGTACTCTACCAAAATCGGACTCCACATCACTCCTACACATCGTGTGTGTGGCCTGGACATGGCTAGTACACGACTTTGTGTGGGAAAATAGTACACGATGTGTACTCAGAAAGTACACGGTGTGTACTTCAAAAATTTCCAGAAAGTTTATTTTTTCACAAAAAGTTTTGAAATGGAAAGGCGTACCTGAAACAAAGATCTGGGTTCTTACATTTTCTCTATACTCAGATGGAGTATGAGAGAAGAGGATCAATATTATACTCATGATACTAGTGAATAGATATTTTACGCTTTTTTTCATTTTTTTATATCATGTTTTATATTCCTACTTCTTTGTATCTTGTGTATTCCCATATTTTATGGAATACATACACCAAATTATTTTATATATTACATTGTATATGGATAAATTTATTATTTATGGTACTTTTGATGGATTTCGTTATTTATTTTTCTCTCTATGTTTATTCCCACTATTACTCATTATTAAATCTATCTTCTAGTTTATCTATCAATTTATACCATAGTGTTCTACTATTATCACGAGGGTATAGTCTCCACACCATATCATCATAGATATTCACTTCTAGTATGAAACATTTGGTGTAATAGAAGGTGCTTTTGAGGCTATGTGTATAACCAGGTTCAGTTACTTATGAGTGAACTAAGTCTAGGACATTATAGTGACCAACTAAACAAACTAATTTACAACATTGTGCCTTATTTTGATAATCCATTATTTGAATAGTATGTTCAATAATAGGGGTGTCCAGACAAACCAATAGATCCAATCCATCTTGTGGGATGGGTCTGAGTGGTATATCTTTGGTTCATATATGTGGAATTAATCATTAATGTACATCATTTGAGATTGTAAGGCTAGTTGATTTGCATGTTTCTCGGGGAATTCCATGTTCTCAAATGGTCTGACATATCATGAGGTCAAATTACCTTTCTTTCCCAATTGATGATGTCCTAATTAAGGATAAACCCTTAAAAAAGCCATATTTTTTACATTTGATTCTAATGTATGATGATGAAAATTTGGATAATATTTATGAAAAAAATGAGTTCTCACTAATCTCTTTTGGATCAACATAACCTTTTTGTCTTCTCATAGATGTGGCTCAACTCTAATAAGGAATTATCAACTAATTCCATATAAGATAGAGGAGATACACATAGTCATTCATAAAATGCTCCCAATGGATCCATTTTAATCAAATAATTACAACTATTGTTTTATGATAATTCATCACGCGGTATTTGTATCTCCGAAGAACCAATATAATCAAACACGTACTATTGAATTACATCTTTAAGAATCTAAATGGATATAAATTTTTCACCATGTATCTTTGGATTATATTTCATACTCAACATAATGTAAGATCCCATCACCTCTTTAAGATGTCCTTGGTACTGATAAGTGATGTGTGGGTTATAATAAAATATAATATTCAAAGTCATTACCTAGATTCTCACAACTTCTTAGACATATAGGTGTCTGTGTTCCTTTAAAATTTTCAACTCCCTAATGGGAATGAAGTGGGATAACTTCATTAACTAATCAATGAATATCCAAATATATTCCTCCTCAAGCATATTCCAATGTAATCTAATCACAAAGTACATTGAAACCCCATCACACTTCCATACTTTTATTTAAAGGGGATATAATCATATTGTAGGTCATCGATGATATGCTCTAATCCTATGATATGTGAAACACCAAGATACAAAATATACTATTGAACACATCATCCTAGGACACTAATACTAAAATTTCAAGTCATATAAAATTTTAGTATCCCTAGGGTGAATGAACCAACTGGAATAGTGATCGACTTAAATTTTCACATGCCTCAGAGTTGAGGGGACAATAAACCTCCTCTAAAAGAAAATAACACCATCTAGATATCAAAACTAATCTTTTTGTGTCTTCCCCCAATATAAAAAACTTTTAACATGATAGAAATCATGATCTATTTCTTACCCAAGATGAATATAATCAAATATAGAATGAATTTCTTATACACAGGATAATATTGAAATTTTTTCATGCTCTTACACATACAAATGTGTATCAGAAAATAAACCCATCAAGTACTATTCAACCTCATATTACCTCACTTCATGGGAGAGTAATTTAAAACTCAATGCATTGGCTACCATATTCCCCCTTCTGGTGGTGTTTTCTATATCAAAATCACATGTCTGGAGATACTCCACCAAGAATATTTTCTAAATAATTAGGTATCTCTAGGTGAAGTTATACATTATAATTTTTTGACCTAAATATACTATAAATTGCTCATATAAAAGGTCATATAACCACATTTTCAAGTAATTCATCATGGTTGTTAACTCATGTTCATGATTAGGGTAATTATTCAACTTAGGAATTATTTTAAGAGATCCATAAACCACTACAATATCACTTTGAAATAACACACACCCCAAAATCATAACTGAAGTTTCATCCTATATAACATAACACATGACTAGCTTAGGAAGGACCACAATAGAAGATAAATTGAACTTATCTTTTAACTCCTCAAAATATCTCAATCATGTCTAAATATAGTTGAACTTCACCCCCTTTAGAGTCAACATTTTAAAGGGTGATACTAACTAAAATAATTCTCAAATGAATAACCTATATTAACCAGCTATGCTTAGGGTGTTTCTAAACTCAAATGTACTGTTGGGAAACTCAAGACACAACATATCTTGTATTTTCTAGGATCTATTGAGATACATTTTTTTCCTAGTTATTGCATTTTTAACAAGGATTCAATATGTGAGAGTGAATATGAAGTGATAATTCCTAGAGAATTGTTATGGATTAATTTTATATCATTGGGTGTCACACATGGAAAATTCCTTATGTTGAACTCTGATAATTTTTTAAGTGATATGAAATGTGAATGACATGTGACAAGGAGTTTTTAAATTGTTTAAAAAAAGTTAAGTACATGCAAAGAAGTTATTTCTTGAATAAGAATCATAGATTCTCATGAATTTTGTTTTAATGATTGAGGTTTTGAAGAGTTATACATGTAAAAAATATGAATATATATATTTCATGATGAATCAAAGAATAAGATAAGAGGGAGAGAATTTGAGACGAGGATTCCATATAAAGAGAAGACATATTTTTCATGATTTTCTTATAAGGAAGTGAATATCTTGGTGGAATTTTAATTCTAAAATTAGATATTATAATAAGTATTTTTATTGTCATAAGACATTAGAAATTATTTAATTTTAAGGTAAGAAAAATAAGTCCAACCACACTAGCCACCATGAGAGACCAACATCCACTGCTGAGGTGGGAAAGTCAACCTCAGTCAGGCCTACATGGCGACAAAGGGTATGAAAAGAACTCCTATATATAGGTGCAATGGAGAAAATATTCCATCATGTAGGGTGTTACAGTGGCATTAAGAACTGGTTTGGGGTTTTATTAGTGGGAGATCAATATTTCTAGATTCTAATAGAATTAATTGATTGGTATATTGTGACCCTAACCCATAATGGATTCGATGTGGGATCTAGGTGAGGTGTGTAATGTTCATCCGTCTAAAAAATAAATACATAAACTTAGCCACACAATCTGATTGATCTCTACCATTCGATTAGTTAGAAATGTCTCATTCCTCCTGTAGAAATTTGAATCCATTTATAGTAGTTCTTTCTCTATCAAAACTCTGCCTACACTACCACAAAACTGTGCAAGGCTGGCACCTAACTTTATCAGTGCTAACGGAAAAGCACTGATAAAGGGGTTGGAAATTATCAGCACTAAAAAATCACTGATAAATGTACCCTTTATAGGCGCTAAAACAAGCACTGATAAAGGTGTACCATTTATCAGTGCTTTTTTTAGTGGGGATAAAAGGTACATTTATCCGCGCTTTAAATAACCCTTTTTAAGTGCATTGCTTAGCACTGATAATGCGTATTGTATAAATTAAATAACAAAAAAATGTTATAACTATATATATATATAATTAAATAATTATAAGATTAAAAAATAAATATATTTATTAGATTTATAAGATTTATTAGATTTATTAATTAATTATATTTATCATATTTATTAATTCATTATATTTAATATATATATTTATTATATTTTTTTATATTTAATGTATTTGTTTTATTTATAAATATATAATAATTTTTAATATATATGTATAATTAAAATTATTGAATATATATGTGTTTTCCAATGAAATGGGGTCAATGAATATATAATGTGTTTATATATATGTGCATGAATAATGTTCATTTATAGATTAAAATTACATATCACATTGATGTGTTACTGATTTATAATTCATTATGTTACCGATATAATATATATGTTCTAAAATATGTACACTTATAATTAAAATTACATTATATTTAAAAAATAAATATATATTTTATTATATTTTCAATGATTTATATATAAATATACATTTCAAATAATTTTATAACAATAAATAAAGATATATTTATTTAGAGTTATAATCATTAATAAATAAATATATATATTTATCATAAATATCATTTTAAATAAATATATAATAATATAAAAAAAATTATTAAATTTATACATTTATCATCACTTTTATTAGCACTGATAAAGTATGTCTTTATCAGCGCTACAAAAGTACTGATAAAGAGGGTCTTTATTAGCACTAAAATGAAATGTGCTGATAAAGTCACCATTTATCAGTGCTACAAAAGTGCAGATAAAGTCCAACCTTTATCAGTGCTTTTCATTTTTGTGCTGATAAAGACCCCATTTATCAGCACTTTTTACTAGCGCTGATAATGGTCCACATGGGATTTATAAAATCCACCATGTCCTCCTCCTCCTCCCCGAACCCTATCAAGATTTCGCGGAATCCCTTACCGACACTACTTCCTCCTCTCTATCGATGCCTCCTCTCTGCCACTGCCACCTTCTCCTCCTCCTCCGCCACAGCCTCCACATCATCCTCCTCCTCCGGCACCTAATTCTCATCATCCTCTACCGTGGCTCTTATTCCTCCTCCTCCACCACCACCATGGATCCTCCTCCTCCTCCTCCTCCAACACAGCTCCTCCTCCTCCTCCTCCTCCACCGCGGCCTCCCATCCTCCTCCTCCACCAGCGCCTCATCCTCCTCCTCCTCCACCTCCTCCTCCTCTGCCTACTCTGTTGCCTCCGCTACCTCCTCTGCCTCTGAGCTGCCACTACTACCTCCACTGCCTCTGCGCTGCCTCTGCGCTGCCTCTGCACTACCTCTTCTCCCTCCGCTGCCGCCATTTCCTCCGCTGTCGACACCTCCTCCTCTTCCGCCACTGGGTCCTCCTTCTTAAGGTGAGTAAAATTGAATTTGAATGAAATAATTATGTTTTAATTTATTTTCAATATTGGGATTAATTATGATTTTGAATGATACTTGTGTGTGATTCTTGTTTGTGTGACACATGTATATGTGGTTGGTTACTTGTTTGATATTGATTAGTTCTCCCCATTATATCCTTCTGATAGAAACCTGAATAGAGAGAGTATTTTTTGTGAATGGTTGTTACACAATATTTGGATTTCACTCCGTCTAGTGGCCCTTAGTATGGATCTTTTTCTGATTTTGGATACTACCCCATAATTAGGCCAAGTAGGGTTTGAACCATCCGTGTTGATGAATTCATGTAATCAGGTGAGGCATTCCAATGGGATGAGACATATGTTTAGTATGTTCTATATTGTACACTATATTATACACTATTCTCTAGGTTTGGTCATATAACAATTTAAATATCACATCCTTTCTTATAACGTAACAGTGCCACCAACCTCTCACATTGGGTGTGATTCACATATCCTCCAATTCCACAACATAGTAGCTGCTCCCCTCTTACTTACGATGGGTCTTGCCATCACATCACATAAAAAACAATTTTGTGGAGGGAATCTCTATAGACAACCTCTCAAAAAACTACTCCAAACCAATACTAAGTGATCCCCATTTCTATATCTCACATTATATTATCATACAAAAATGATCTAAGGAGGGAATCACAATATCCAACCTCTATCAGAAGTCAAAATGCACCATCAATAGGTGGATCCCATGGAAGTCACACACGAATCCCCATTGGCCAATGCCTCCTAACCAAAAGTAGGGTCCTACAAACACCTTATCAGTTAAATAAAGACCATCCATCTTTTCTCATGCCACAAAATATATAAATAGTAATCTAAGGAGGGTGTCTAGATAGCCAACCTCTCGAACTAGCTAAACCACATCATCAATCGGTGGTCCCCATAGATTATCATACTTCTACTAGGTAAAACTCATATGAAGTCCAAATCTCTTAGTTGGTCTGACCATAAATGATAAAAGTCACCATCCATTTGTCCTTGAAAAATAATCTCCTTAAAACCATCTTGGTTATACATGAAAATTATTCCCAACCTATCAACATTCTAATTTCACCTATAAGGGAATCTATTGGGTTCTACAAACCTAACCCATTTCTAACCATTGATACCAACACACACTCATCTCTAAATGGTAATGTCACAACCCACATGGTATACGTGATCTAGGCATCGATAGTCTAGTATATATCATCTTCAAATTTCCACATTAAAACTCATTAACACTAAATAATGACCATCCTATGAAACTCACACTAAGAGCCTTGGATACCCTATGCTAAGTCATCCAGACTATTACCATGACCCTCACTTAGGTACCATATCATATATCCCCTTGGAGATCTCTTAAATAAATTATAAGGAGGTAATCCTCTATGTCACACTTCACAAATCCCTATATAGAATATCCTACTCATCACATGCACCATGACTCTTATATATCCTTAAGAGGGTGTCCCCATCATACGTGATATATAAAACTATATTATTCATATTCTTTAGGCATAAGACTATAATACCTACTCAAATAGCCTTATAAAACCCAACTAGGATATACAAATCTCATACCAAGCCCGATCCTCTCATAAACACAAATAGAAACCTCACCTCCATGGAGACATAATCTCTGGATGATCACAAAATCACAAACAATAAATAGAACCCTCACTCTATCTTTTGGTGGATCAAAAACACCCTATTTATTTACCTAGGTTTCTCTTGATTTTTATCCCTTTCACTAGAACACATACAATCATGCATCAATGCACAATCACGCAAAAATTGGAACATCGTTTTGTATTATAGGGACCACCTACCTCAAAAAATGGAGTAACCCCCTCACCAAGATCAACTCATCCTCAACCAAGACTATACATGCCTTATCTAATATTGTACCAATGATTGAGACCCAATATCAAGGCACAATTCCCAAATAATTAATTGCAGAAACATATAATTATTTATTCACCATAATATAATTAGGAATAATATTTCAAAAACTCACTGGGAAACACAACCCCACCTAAACCACACAAAACATGGTGCATTCCTCAAATGAGGATATCCTATAGCCAATAAAAAAATCTACATTATCTGAATTGATTTGAAGATGATATAGTGAAATCATCACACAAACCCTAGTTAAAATCATCCCAAATAATAGGGGAAAAAGGATAATAATATTGGTGGAAGTACGAGGTATGAACTCACTAAATCACTATAAAAAACTACAAAGAACCACCCCTCATCAGGGGGATCAAAGAGAGGAAGAGAATTGATGAATCCCATGAGGCACCCAAGATTTTCTATTAATGAACATGCCCGCACCATTTTTGAAGTATCTAGTTTTTTATCTAAATTATACTCACCTTATCCCATAACCTATATACCAATCCTTTGGATTTCAAATAGGATGAATATAAATACAGAATTGATGAATGGAAATCAATTGACAAAAGAGTATGAAGAAGGTGTGAAAGAGTTTATCACGTTTGCAAAAGGTCATGCATATGACCCTTCTCTAATCTTTTGTCCGTGATTATGCAGTTGTTATTCAAAACAAATTTGTCCAGATGAGTTGGAAGAACACATGATCTATCACGGAAGAGATCAGAGTTATACATGTTGGAATAAAAATGGGGAAACAACGAATATAGGTAGTGTCTGGGATAACACTACGTTTTAAGAATCATCTGATATGATAACAAGTATGAACAATGAAGATGACCGTATGGAGGATGTGATTATAGATGTGAATGATGATGAAGATCGTATTGAGGAAATGACAAGGACTATCAAATATGAACTTCATGATTGCCCAAAATTGTTTGAGAAGTTAAAAAGTTGTGCAAAGACTCCATTGTTTGCTGGTTTCACTAAATATACAGCACTAACATCCATAATGAAGTTGTATAAATTGAAAGCAGACAATGGGTGGAGTGACGCAAATTTTACGGAACTACTTGCTCTCCGGAATGACATGCTCCCAGAAGGTAATGAGCTCCCGATCCGAACATACGACGCCAAACGAATGCTACGCTCGATGGGTATGATATCTGAAAGAATACACGCCTGTCCGAATGACTGCATACTGTTTCTCAATGACCAAAAATCACTTATATAATTCCAAAATTGTGGTGCTTCTCGATACAAGAAAGATGAATCCAGTCCAACTAAATTTGTATGGTACTTTCCAATCATTCCAGGGTTTAGGCGCCTATATGGAAGTGAGGAGACTGTAGGACAATTGACATGACATGAAGATACAAGAATTAAATATGGGATACTACGTCACCCGACAGACTCTCCTCAATGGAAGAGAATTGATAATGAGTATCCTGAATTTGGAAATGAGTTGAGAAAACATCGTCTTGCATTATCTAAAGATGGAGTGAATCCTTTGGTTTTCAAAGAAACAGTCACAGTACATGGCCGATTATGTTGGTAAATTTTAACTTGCCACCATGGTTATACATGAAATGAAAATACATCATTTTATCTATGCTTATTTAAGGACCATAAAAACCAGATAATGATATTGATGTTTATTTAGATCCATTGATCGAAGATTTGAAATTATTGTGGGATTCAGGTGTTACATTGTCTGATGCTTACAAAAAGGAATATTTCACTTTGAGTGCCATGTTGTATAGGACGATAAATGACTTCCCTGATTTTGAAAATTTGCTAGGATATAACATTAAAGGAACTCAAGGGTGTCCCATTTTCGAATAAGGTACACAATCAATTAGGTTGAAACATTCATCGAAAACCGTGTTTCTACGACATCACAGATTTCTACCCTGATGACATAAGTACTGATCTTGGACAACATCATTTGAGGGAAGTTCATAAGAACGTACAAAACCATCTCCACTAACACGAAATAAATTGTTTGAGAAAGTTCAAAAATGTGGACACTAATTTTGGTAAACCGGCTGCGAAAAACCATACAAAAATTGGTTAGAAAAATAGATCAGTTTCTTTTGAATTACCATACTGGAATTATCTGTATGTCATACATTTTCTTGATGTTATGCATGTAGAAAAAAAATATATTTGATAGAGTCATCGGCACGTTGCTAAATACACCTGGAAAAACAAAATATGGTATTAAGGCTAGGTTGGACATGGTTGAGATGAGAATATGAGAAGAGTTGGCACCAGTGAAGGGTGAAAAATGAAATTTTTTTCCTCCTGATGCTTACACTCTTTTTAGGGAGGAGAGATATTAGTTTTTCAACATCTTGAATGACATAAAGGTTCCAGAGGGGTATTCGTAAAATATCATGTACCTTGTGTCAATGAGAGATTTGAAGTAAAAAGATCTGAAATCACATGACTGCAATGTTTTGATGAAAGATATCATTCTTATTTCTTTACATTGCATTTTTTCCAATAATATCTACCACAAATTAATGAAACTATGTTTCTTCGTCAAATCTATATGCAATAATGTTATAGACCCAGTGAAATTGCTAACTATGGAAAGATAAATTTCCATCATATTATGTGGATTAGAAATTTTCTTCCCACCTTAATTTTTTGATATGATGGTTTATTTGATGGTCCACTTGGTGAGAGATATTCAACTATGTGGTCCTGTACATTATAGATGGATGTACCCTATTGAATGATATATGATGATTTCGAAAGGGCATGTCAAAAAATCGATGTCGGCCAGAAGGGTTGTATTGAGGATTGATATATTGTTGAGGAAACCGTTGAATTATTTACCGAATACATGTATGGTGTGGAAAGAATTGGCCTACCAAAATCTCGTCACACTGGGAGGCTTGAGGGTGAAGGAATTTCTAGAAGATAGGTTGTCACAATCAATATTACAGATCAGAGCAAGCCCAACTTTATGTTTTTCATAACAATTTCGATGTTGACCCATATGGTGAATCCCAAAAAAAATTATTAGGTATTTGAATCCATATAGGGCTGAAAAATGGATATCAGATACACATAATTGATAGTTTATAGGATGGTTTTGGGACAACATTTTTAAGAAGTCAGATGAAAATACAGAGTCAATTTCAGACCGACTTCGATGGCTAGCCGGAGGACCAAGTGTGTATGTATTATCTTACAATTCTTATGTAGTTAATGGATATACATTTTATACTAATGAACATGATGAAGACGGTACCATGCAGAATAGTGGGGTTACACTTGTTGCTGAAGCGATGCATGTTTCCGGTGCTAAGGACAGAAATCCAATTTATGCGAATATGTCATACTTTGGAATCAGCAAACAAATATGGGGGTTGGATTATAAGGAATTCCAAGTGCCTATTTTTCAATGAAAGTTGGTTGATAACAAGAGTGATGTTAAAATAGATGAATTGGGATTCGTGAAAGTTGATTTCAGTAAGGAAGGGGAGAAAGACGAACCATTTATAATGGCATCATAGGTAGTGCAAGTATTTTATATTCCATATCCTGCAAACTGAAACTGGTCAATTGTTCTGTTATCGACAAAAACAACTGAAGGGTCAGATAAAAATTCAATGGAGGATGTCCCTTTCATTGGGACTTGGCCATCATTTCGCAGTGGTCCCAATGTAGATGATGTTTTGTATGTCATTGGAGACCACAATGAAGGGATATGGATGTCGATAGAGGTGTCAAATCCCTTCACTCCTTAAGAAAAGAGAGTTCAATAATCAGGTTATTTTGTATTGTAATATAGATTGTGTTACATTATGTTATTATTTGTTCGGTGCTACTTTTATGTGATCTAAATTAAATGTTAAACCACTTCTGCAGATAATAACTTCTTCACCTGCTGATGCACCAAATCCCGAGACACAACAGGTTTCTCAACCTGTTGCAGTGGGTCCCACTGCTGAGGTACAACAAGTCTCTCAACTTGTTGTAGCTGGTCCCACTGCTGAGTTACAACATGTTTCTCAACCTGTTGCTGCTGGTCCCACTGCTGAGGTACAACAGGTTTCTTAACCCATTGTTGCTGGACCCAGTGTCGATGCTAGCACTTGAAAACATAATGATGATGCAGAAACCGAGGAAATGGTAGTCAATAAAACACTGGCATCACAAAAAATAGTCATGCCGTAGTTTGACAGTTTTAGCCAAAATCCTTAAGGCAAAAGAAAAAGGCATCAAATATGAGGTGGGATGGAATAAGTGAGGCCGGCATGTAAACCCTAACAAAGCCATGTTTAGTAGTTACATTGGAATCGTCACTCGGTAACATGTGCCAATTGATATAGAGTCGTGGCACCATGTTTTCAGCGGGCTGAAAACATTAATGTGGGAAGAGATTACGATAACATTATTATATCATTTATTTAATTTATTAATATAAAATAAAACAAAATACTGAACTATTGACTAACTCTACATTATCTCTTGTAGAGTTCATTTATAGTAGATGTCTCTCACAAAGAATATGTATTAAGACTAGAAGGAAGGGTTCATAGAGGATTTTGCACCATTTTAATGAAATGTCATCTGAAATATGCTGAAGGGAAAATCAATCTGCACCCACCTCCTCTTTATGCACACTTGATATCCCAAGCAGCATGGGATGCGTTTTGTAACCATTGTGCGAAGCATAATTTTCAGGTATATTGTGTTTGGTAAAAAGTTGTTTAACGTTGCTTGTATTCATAACCTTTATTGAATGTTTCTAATTTATAAAACCACAACTGAATGATGAAAATAAATAATGGGAAGCAAAACCAGCGTACCCCTACCGTAAAGCAAGGCTAGGGTACACATCAATTGAAAAATAATATGTACTTATTTTAAAAGTACTGTAATAATATTATGTGACATAAAACAACACTGTAACTATGTTTCTTTTTTTTATATGCAGGTTAATGAATCAAAATCTCAAGCCACTTTCATCCCATGCCATGTGCTATGGAAGGAGGCTCGTGTTAATAAAGAGGGGAAACTGGTAGGTGAAAATACACACAAAGTATGGGAAACATGTGTATGTATGACATAATATAATTTTTTTTTCATTAAATGACTATTAAATGACAATGATTACTTATTTTCCCATACATTCTATTTGACATAGTCACAGGAATCAACAACACCCGAACCGGATGCAGACATACTTTCAGTGGCCTTAAAACAGCCAGAAAAGTATGGCCGCGTCAGAGGTGCGGGTTTTGGGGTGACACCCCAGACATATTTTTGGAAAAAAACCAAGAGGAAGAACAAACTAAAGAAATTAAAATTATGAGAGAGAGACTAGCTACCCTTGAAGACAAATTCCATAGTCAGGGAAAGTTGGTAGAAACTTTGATGGTGGATTAGAGAAGAGAAGAAACAACTCACGAACAACCTGCCCCACCCCCACCAGCTTTGAGGCGAGCCATTCCCCTCAAATACCTGACCTAAATGTAGTAATCAATGTTCTAATATATTTTTCTGTGAAATTTGAATCATATAGACATTGATACCTTTCTTGTAATGATATTGTATAGGGTGAAAATGACTATGATTTATATCTGTCTACTCCCACCCATCACTATGTAGCGAGGCCTACGATGTTCAATATGCAGAATGACACACTACAC
This sequence comes from Viscum album, assembly GCA_963277665.1. Taxonomy (NCBI): domain Eukaryota; kingdom Viridiplantae; phylum Streptophyta; class Magnoliopsida; order Santalales; family Viscaceae; genus Viscum; species Viscum album. Next base: position 1,969,431,875 of record OY728150.1, read on the forward strand.
TCCAGACCACTTCCAACCGGTCATGTCAAAGTGTCGATTAACGTAGCTCATGATTCGACCACCGAGCTACCCATGCCCAATTATGATGATGACATTCATACGATGGAAAAAGCTATTGAAACATTCGTTGCATGGCCGTCGAATCTTGTAAAAAACATATCGACCAGGAGGTATTCATTTCCAATTCATTTTTCAAGAGGAACCTTTAACATTTAATAAGAAAAGTGCTAAACCGATGAATTTTATTACAGAAGGACAAAAGGAAGGAGATAAAATGAAATAACGGCTCAAAAGAATCAACCAACCGATCAAAATGATCTACTGAGGTCACCTTCACCCCACCCATTCTATATCCACATTTAATTTAATTGTAAGATCATGTGGATACGAAAATGAACGGTGGAAATAATCACACAATTTTTGTGAAAACGATATGTACGGAGAGGAAACATTACATTTCGTTAGTGCTGACATTGTAGCTGAAATCATGACATACGACTGGCTAGGAATCTCAGTTATAAATGTATACATGAGGTATGTTTTCATGATTTGATTTTGAAGATGCTGATATACTATGATAATTATGGCTAAATACATTTCATATTTTTCACAGGCGTATATATGAAAAACAATTGAAGGTATTTTCCAATGAATACAAATTTGGACTCGTTAGTCCTCACACCATGTCTACACAACAAAAAGAAATAGATTCCGATTTTGAGGTTGAATTAATGTCAAACCTGTTCAGAAATTTTTAATGAAAAATTACGACTGATAGGCTCTTTTTAATACCAATGTTTCAGGCGTAAAATTCTACATTTTAATCATATCAATTATATTTTCATTTCTATCATTACTTAATTTTTTTTTGTGTTCTTAGGCAGCATTGGATGCTCATTACAGTCAATTTGGATACTCCAAAGATTTATTTCATGGATTCACTGCATGTATATCCAACAAACCAACCACACATGATGGAATTTCTCAATTTGTAATAAACTAGATCCAACATTTTAGAACTAAATATCTAGTTATATAATTTATATTATCTTTTAATGAGGATTCTGTTATGATAGGGCAGTGTATGAATATCATCTAAAGGCTGGAATGAATCCATGGTCTAAAGAGGATAAGGCACACGTGATCTACAAATGAACAAGTATCAGGGTATATATAATTATATTTCACTATCCAAATACATATCAAAACAGATTACTTATTTTTCTTTATGTTTTTGAAGTGTCAAAAACTAACAAACGAAAAGGAAAATGATTATTATGTTTGTAAATTTATTAAAGAGATCATATTTCCGGAACAAACTAGCATCCCTGAATAGGTATTTTTGAAAATAATTAATAGTTCATTTAAAATATTTATTAATCATTTGCTTATTTATATTTTTTTATTACTACTATGAGTATCGCAAAAACTCATATTCACAAGATGATATAGATGTGTTTAGAAACGAATGGGCATCGTACCTGATGGAAGAAAGAAAACAAATAGGACAATGAAGGTGAATTCCTACTACTTATGGTATCTTCATATGATCATTGATATCTACCTTGTTTACAATTATTAAGCATCTATTATCACCCTTTATTTGGTTCCACATCCTTAGGTTATGAAAAATTCTTTTTGAAATGATTTGAGTTTCTAGTAAAGAATAACTTAATGAGGGACACTTATGAACTACTGACATACGGAAAACTGAGAAAACACATTTGAATTGTTTTGATACTTTAAGACAATGATCCATGAGTCATTTGGGATGTTTACGAATCGATGACACCTCAAATCTGACATAGGGTGTGACCGGTATGTCTAAAAGTGTATGATATCAGTTTCAAATTGACATTAACATTAGAAAACAACACTACTGACATACGTAATAATGAGGAAACACATTCGGATTGTTTTGATACTTTAGGAAAACAATCCATGAGTCATTTTTGAGGGGTAAGAATCGACCGCACCTCAATCCGACACACAGTGTGATCGGTATGGCTAAATGGGTCTGATATCATTTTCAAATTGACATTAAATTTAGAAAACAATAAAAGTGACATACGAAAATCATAGAAAACGTGTTCGGATTGTTTAAAAACTTTAGGACAAAGATCCATGAGTCATTTTTGACATTTACGGATCAACCGAACCTTAATCCAATGCATGGTGTCACCGGTATGGCTAAAAGTGTCTGATATTTATTTTAAATTGACATAATCATTAAAAAACAACACTACTAACATATAGAATACCGAGAAAACACGTCCGGATTATTTTGATACTATAGGAAAACGATTCATGATTCATTCTTGAGGTGTAAGAATCGATCAAACCTCTATCTGATGCACGGTGTGACTGGTATGGATAAAAGTGTCTGATATCAGTATCAAATTGAAATTAACTATAGAAAACAACACAAGTGACATACAGAAAACAAATAAAACACATTCAGATTGTTTTGATACTTTAGAAAAACGATCCATGAGTCATTTTTGATGTGTTCGAATCAAAAACACCTCAATCCGACACACGGTGTGACCGGTATGGATAAAAGTATCTGATATCAGTTTTAAATTGACATAAACTTTAGAAAACAACAATACTGACATATGGAATACCAAGAAAACACATTCTTATTGTTTTGAAACTATAGGACAATGATCCATCAATCATTTGTGACGTGTAAGAATCAATTGCACCTCAATCTGATGCACGATGTGACCAGTATGGATAAAAGTGACTGATATCAGTTTGAAATTGACATAAACTTTAGAAAAACTACGCTATTGACAAATGAAATACCAAGAAAATGCATTCGGATTATTTTGATACTTTAGTAAAAAGATCCATGAGTCATATTTGAGCTGTACAAATCAACCTCACATCAATCTGATGTACAGTGTGACCGGAATGGATAATGGTTTTAGAAATCATTTTGAAATTGATATTAACATTAGAAAACAACACAAGTGACATATATAAAACTGAGCACACACATTCGGATTGTTTTTATACTTTAGTAAAATGATATATGAGTCATTTTTGAGTTGTATGAATCAACCGCACCACAATCCGATGCACGGTGAGACCGTCATAGCTAAAAGTATCTGATATTAGTTTGAAATTGACATTAATTTTAGAAAACAACAAAAGTGACATATGAAAAATCGAGCAAACACATTCAGATTGTTTTGATACTTTAGTAAAATGATCCATGGCTCATTTGTGACATGTACGAATCAACCAAACCTCAATCTAATGCATGGTGTGACTGGTATGGATAAAAGTATGTGATATCAGTTTCAAATTGACATTAATTGTAGAAAAGAACAAATGTGACATAAGGAAAACCAATAAAACACATTCAGATTATTTTTATTCTTTAGGAAAATGTTCCATGAGTCATTTGTGACATGTAAAAATTGACCTCACATCAATCAGACACATGGTGTGACCTGTATGGCTAAAGGTGTATGATATCAGTTTAAAATTGACAATAACTTTAGAAAATAACACTACTGACATATGAAAAATCAAGAAAATGCATTCGTATTGTTTTGATAGTTTAGGATACTGATCCTTGAGTCATTTTTGATGTGTACAAATCATCCACACCTCAATCTGATGCACGATGTGACCGTTATGACTAAAAGTGTCTGATATCAATTTCAAATTGACATTAACTTTAGAAAACAACACAAATGACATACCACGAACTAAGAAAATGCATTCGGATTGTTTTGGTACATTAGTAAAACGATAGATGAGTCATTTTTGACATGTACAAATCAACCACACCTCAATCTGACGCATGGTGTGATCGGTATGGATAAAAGTGTCTGATATAAGTTTCAAATTGACATAAACTTTAGAAAACAAAACAAATAACATATGACAAACCAAGAAAACATGTTCTGATTGTTTTGATAATTTACGAAAACGATCCATGATTCATTGTTGAGGGCTACAAATCAACCACACCTCAATCCGATGCACGGTGTGACCGGTATGAATTAAAGTGTCTGATATCAGTTTGAAATTGACATTAATATTATAAAACAACACAAGTGACATACGAAAAACCAAGAAAATGAATTAGGATTGCTTTTATACTTTAGGACAACGATCCATGAGTTATTTTTGAGGTGTACGATTCAACCGTACCTCAATCCGACACACGGTGTGACCGGTATGGCTAAAAGTGTCTGATATCAGTTTGAAATTGACATTGACATTAGAAAACAACACAAGTGACATACGAAAAACTGAGAAAACACATTCATATTGTTTTGATACATTAGGAAAACAATCCATGAGTCATTTTGGACGTGTACGAATAAAATGCACCTCAATATGACACATGGTGTGACCGGTATGGCTAAATGTGTTTGAAATCAGTTTCAAATTGACATTTACTCTAGAAAACAACACTAGTGACATACAGAAAATAGAGAAAACGCATTTGGATTGTTTTGATACATTAGGAAAACGATCCATGAGTCATTTTTGAGGTGTATAAATCGACCACACCTCAATCTGATGCACAATGTGATCGGTATGGCTAAAAGTGTCTGATATCAGTTTAAAATTGACATTATCTTTAGAAAACAACACTACTGACATACGACAAACCGTGAAAATGCATTCAGATTATTTTGATACTTGAGTACAACGATACGTGAGTCATTTGTGACATGTACGTGTAAACCACACCTCAATCCAAAGCACGGTGTGACTGATATGGATAAAAGTGTCTGATATCAGTTTCAAATTGACATTAACATCAGAAGACCACACAAGTGACATACGGAAAACCGAGAAAATGCATTCAGATTGTTTTTATACTTTAGGAAAACAATCCATGAGTCATTTTTGACATGAACGAATCAACCACACAATGATCTGATGAACAATATGAATGGTATGGATAAAAGTTTCTGATATCAGTTTAAAATTGACATTAACTTTAGAAAACATCACAAGTGACAAACGGAAATCTAAGAAAATGCGTTCATATTGTTTTGATTCTTTAGGAAAACTATCCATGAGTTATTTGTGACATGTAAAAATCAACCGCACCTCAATCCGACATACGCTGTGACTGGTATGGCTAAATGTATCTGATATCAGTTTCAAATTGACATAAACTTTAGAAAACAACACTACTGACAAACGGAATACTGATAAAACGTGTTCTAATTGTTTTTATACTTTAGTAAAACAATACATGAGTCATTTGTGACGTGTAAAAATTGATCACACCTCAATATGACGCACAGTGTGACTGGTATGGCTAAAAGTGTCTGATATCAGTTTCAAATTGACATTAACTTAAGAAAACAACACTACTGATATACGGAATACTAAGAAAATGAGTTCACATTGTTTTGATATTTTATGACCAGGATCCTTGAGTCATTTTTGACATGTAAGAATCAACCTCACCTCAATCCGATGCACGGGGTGACCATTATGGCTAAAAGTGTTTGATATCAGTTTGAAATTGACATTAACTTTAGAAAACAACACAAGTGACATATGAAAAAACAAGAAAATGCATTCGGATTGTTTTAATACGTTAGAAAAATTATCCATGAGTCATTTGTGATGTGTGTGAATCAACCGCACCTCAATCCGACACATGGTGTGACCGGGGTGGCTAAAAGTCTCTGATATCTGTTTCAAATTGACATTAACTTTAGAAAAAAACACAAGTGAGATACAGAAAACCGAGAAAACACATTTGGATTGTTTTGAGACGTTAGTAAAATGATACATGATTCATTTGTGATGTGTATAAATCAACCACATTTAAATCTGACACACAGTGTGGCCAGTATGGCTAAAAGTGTCTGATATCTGTTTCAAAATGGCATAAACATTAGAAAACAACACTACTGACATATGTAATACCGAGAAAATGCGTTCAGATTGTTTTGATACATTATGAGAACAATCCATGAGTCATTTGCAACGTGTAATAATCTAACTCACCTCAATCCAACGCATTGTGTGAATGTTATGGAAAAAAGTGTCTAATATCAGTTTCAAATTGACATTAATGTTAGAAAACAACACTACTAACATACGGAATACCAAGAAAATGTGTTCAGATTGTTTTTATACTTTAGGAAAATGATCCATGAGTTATTTGTGATGTGTACGAATCAACCACACCTCAATCCGACACACGGTGTGACCAGTATGGATAAAAGTGCCTTATATAAATTTAAAATTTACATTAACTTTAGAAAATGACACTACTGACATACGGAATACCGAGAAAACACGTTTAGATTGTTTTGATACTTTAGGAAAACGATCCATGAGTCATTTGTGAGGTGTAATAATTGACCGCACCTCAATCCAATGTACGGTGTGACCGGTAAAGATTTTCATTCGATAAAGAATCAGTATTTATTAAATGAGATAATCATCCAAAAACATATTGATTTTACATTATTCCCTTTCATTTTATTCAGAATGAAAACATTTGATTTTATCATTTCCATATTGTAGTTTCACATTTCCATATTAATGTATTCTTTCATATTAATGTTTTAATTTATTTCCTTACTGTATTACTAACATAATATCTGTTTTCTTATATAGGTGAATTTTTTTCCATGAGTTTCGATGCATTGTTCGAAAAAAAATACCATGGATGACAATTTATAAGAGAGGATTACAGATATAAAAGGATGAAAGATTAATGTTTATAACTATTTTTGGATAATTGTAATTGTAACCATGTAAAACATTGTTTGAAATGTATATAGCAGTGTGTTTGTTATGTATTCATGATGTTAAGTAAATTTATATTGCATTTTTTGTCAAAAGATTGTGTGCGGGTGCTATTTTGTGCAAGTGTGGGGGTGATGTTTTGTGCAGCTGTACAGGTGCAGGGGAAGGTGCTTTTGTCAGTGCTTTTTTGAGCGCGGATAAAGGGCCCTATTATCAGCGCTCAAGATAGCGCTGATTAAGGAAACCCTTTATCGGCACTAGAAAAGCACTGTTAATACCGGCGTAGATAAGGGGGGGGGGGGGGTCCCCTTTATCAGTGCTCCAGAAAGCATTGATAAAGGGGACAACCCTTTATCTACACTGACATTAACTACACTTTTCTAACGCTGTTAATGTCGGTTTTTAGCACTGAAAAAAGGCCAAGTTGTAGTAGTGATATGATCAATATTGTTACCCGGTTGTTTTGGTCCTGATATAGGCATAGAGAACATGATGTGTTTTCATTTCATGCATAAACACAGTGGTATTTTATAGTTTACCAACATAACTGGCCTTGTACTGTGATTGTTTCTTTGAAAACCAAAAGGATTCACTCCATCTGTAGATAACGCAAGATGAAGTTTTCACCACTAGTTTCCAAATTCAGTATACTAATGATCAATTCTCTTCCACTGACGAGAGTCTTCCGGGTGACATAGTATCCCATCTTTAATTCTTGCATCTGCATGCCATGTCAATTATCCTACAGTCTCCTCACTTCCATATATGTGCCTAAAACATGGAATGATTGGAAAGAACCATACAAATTTAGTAGGACTGTATTCAACATTCTTGTACCGAGAATCACCACACATTGGGAATTATTAAGTGATTTTTAGTCCTTGCGAAATAGTGTACAGTCATTCGGGCAGGCATGTATTCTTTCAGAGATCATACCCATTGAGCGTAGCATGATTTTGGCGTCGTATGTTCGGCTCGGGAGCTCATTATCTTCTGGGATCATGTCATTCAGGAGAGCAAGTAGTTCCATAAAACTAGTGTCACTCCACCCTTTGTCTGCTTTCAAATTATATAGCTTCAGTACGACTGACAGTGCTGTATATTTAGTGCAACTAGCATACAATGGCATCTTTGCACAACTTTTTATGTTCTCAAACAATTTTTGGAAATCACAAAGTTCATCTTCGAAGGTCCTTGTCAATTATTCCATACGATCTTCATCATCATTCACATCTATAATCACATCCTCCATACATTCATCTTCATTGTTCACACTTGTAATAATATCAGATGATCCATAAAACACAGTGTTATCCCATCCAATACCTACATACGTTGTTTCCCAGTGTTTATTCCAACATGTATAACTCTGATCTATTTCAGGACAGATCAAGGGTTCTTCCAACTCATCTGGAATAATTTGTTTTGAATAACAACAGCGTAAATATAGACAAAGGATTTGAGAAGGGTAATTTGCATGATCTTTTGAAAACATGATAAACTCTTTCATGCCTTCTTCATACTCTTTTGTCAATCGATTGGCATTCATCCATTATTTATTTATATTCATCCTATTTGAAATCCAAAGTATGGGTATGTAGGTTAGGGGAGAAGGAATATGAGTATAATATAGATACAAAACTAGATACTTCAAAAATTGTGGGGGGTTTCTCATTAATAGAAAATATTGGGTGGTTCTTAGGATTCATCCATTCTCTTCCTCTCTTCGATCCCCCCTGATGAGGGGTGGTTCTTGGGAGTTTTTATAGTTTGTTAGTGATTTCTTCCCCCATACTTCCTCCATTACTATTATCCATTATTTTCCTATGATTTGGGATGATTTTAACTTGGATTTGTGTGATGATTTCACTAGATCATCTAAAAATCTTTTCAGATGATGTAGATTTTGTTTGTAATGGCTAGTGGTTATCCTCGTATGATGAACACACCATGTTTTGTGTGGTTTTTGTGGTGTTTTGTTTCCTAGTGAGTTTTTAAAATATTATTCCTAATTATATTAAGGTGAATAATTAATTATAAGTTTCTATAATTAATTATTTGGGAATTGTGCCTTGATATTGGGTCTCATTCATTGGTACAAGATTATATAAGGCATGTATAGTCTTTGTTTAGGATGAGTTGATCTTGGTGAGGGGGTTACTCCATTTTTTGAGGTTGGTGGACCCTATAATACAAAACCATGTTCCAATTTATGCATGATTGTGCATTCATGCATGAGTATATGTGTTCCAGTGAAAGGGATAGAAATCAAGAGCAACCTAGGTAAATAAATAGGGTGTTTTTGATCCACCAAGAGATAGAGTGAGGGTTCTATTGAATTTTTTTGATTTTGTGACCATCGAGAGATTATGTCTCCATGGAGGTGATGTTTCTAGTTGTGTTTATGAGAGGATCGGGTTTGGGATGAGCTTTTTGTAGCCTAGTTAGGTTTTCTAAGGCTATTTGAGTTGGTATTATAGTCTTAGGCCTAAAGAATATGAATAATATAGTTTTATATATCACGTATGATGGGGACACCCTCTTAAGGATATATAAGAGTCATGGTGCGTGTGATGAGTAGGATATTCCATATAGGGATTTGTGAAGTGTGACATAGAGGATTACCTCCTTATAATTGATTTAAGAGGTCTCCAAGGGGAGATATGTTATGGTTCCTAAGTGAGGGTCATGGTAATAGTCTGGATGAATTAGCATAGGGTATCCAAGGCTCTTAGTGTGAGTTTCTTAGGATGGTCATTATTTATTTTTAATGAGTTTTAATGTGGAAATTTAAAGATTATATATACTAGACTATCGATGCCTAGATCACGTATACCATGTGGGATGTGACATTACCATGTAGAGATGAGTGTGTGTTGGTATCAATGGGTAGAAATGGGTTAGGTTTGTAGAACCCATTACATTCCCTTATAGGTGAAATTAGAATGTTGATAGGTTGGGAATAATTTTCATATATAACCAAGATGGTTTTAAGGATATTATTATGCAAGGCTAAATGGATGGTGACTTTTATCATTTATGGTCAGATCTACTAAGATATTGGGACTTCATATGACTTTCACCTAGTTGAAGTATGATCCTCCAAGGGGCCCAACTATTGATAATGTGGTTTAACTAGTACGAGAGGTTGGCTATCTAGATACCCTCCTTATATTACTATTTATATGTTTTGTGGCATGAGACAAGATGTATGTCCTTTATTTAAGTAATAAGGTGTTGGTAGGACCCTACTTTGAGTGAAAAGGAATTGGTCAAATGGGATTGGTGAGTGACTTCCATGGGATCCACCTACTGATGGTGAATTCATACTTGTGATAGAGGTTGGATATTGTGATTCCCTCCTTAGATCATTTTTTGTATGATAATATGATATGATATATTGAAATAGGGATCACTTAGTATTGGTTTTGAGTAGTTTTGTGAGAGGTTGTCTATAGAGATTCTCTCCTCAAATTGTTTTTTATGTGATTTTATGGTGAGACCCACAATAAGTGAGATGGGAGCAGCTACTATGTTGTGGAATTAAAGGATATGTGAATCACACCTAATGTGAGAGGTTGGTGGCACGTTTATGTTATAAGAAAGGATGTGATATTTAAATTGGTATATGACCCAACCCAGAGAATCGTGTACAATATAGTGTACAATATATAACATACTAAACATATGTCTCATTCCATTAGCATGCCTCACCTAATGACATGAATTAAACAACATGGATGGTTCAAACCCTACCTGGCCTAACTATGGGGTTGTATCCAAAATCAGATAAAGATCCATACTATGGGCCACTAGACAAAGTGAAATCCTAAAATAGTGTAACAACCTTTCACAAAAAATACTCTCTCTATTCAGGTGTCTATCATAAGGCTATAGTGGGGAGAGATAATCAAGATCAAACAACTAAGAAACCACATATACATGTGTCACACACACAAGAATCACACAAAAGAATCACTCCAAATAATAATAAATCTCAATATTGATAATAAATGAAAACATAATTAATTCATGGAAATTCAATTTTACTCACCTTAAGGAGGAGGACCTTGTGGCAGAGGAATAGGAGGCGTCAACAGTGGAGGCAACAGAGGTAGTAGAGGCAGCGGAGGCAGTGCGGAGGCAGCGCAGAGGTAGCGTAGGCAGCTCGGAGGCAGCGGAGGCAGCAGAGGCAGCAAAGGCAGTGGAGTAGGTGGAGGAGGAGGAGAAGGAGGAGTAGGAGGCACCAGTGGAGGAGGATGAGGAGGATGTTGTGGTGATGGAAGAGGAGGAGGAGGATCCGTAGTGGAGGAGGAGGAGGAGGAGGCACAGTGGAGGAGGAGGAGGAAGAGGAGCCGCGACAGAGGAGGAGGAGAAGTAGGCGCCGGAGGAGGTGGTGGTGGTGGAGGACATGAAAGATGAGGAGGAGAAGGAGGAAGTGATGGAGTGGAGGCAGTGGTGGAGAGGAGGCAGAGGCGCAGGGTAGGGCTTCTGCGAAAGCTTGATAGGGTGCAGGGAGGAGGAGTAAGACCCAGTGGATTTTATAAATTCTGAATGAACCTTTATCAGCGCTAGCAAAAAGAGCTCATAAAGGGGATCTTTATCAGTGCTTAAATGAAAATAACTAATAAAGAACCCATTTTTCAGAGTTTTTTAGCACTGATAAAGGTTGGACTTTATCAGAACTTTTGTAGCACTGATAAAGGGAGAATTTATCAGGGATTTTCATTTTAGCGCTGATAAAGACCCTCTTTATCAGTGCTTTTGTATCGCTGATAAAGACATACTTTATTAGCGCTAATAAAAGCAGTGATAAATGTATAAGTTTAATAATTTGTTTATATTATTGTATATTTATTTAAAATGATATTTATGATATATATATATATATATATATATTAATAATTATAACTCTAAATAAATATATCTTTATTTATACTTATAAAATTATTTTAAAGGTATATTTATATATATAACATTGAAAATATAATAAAATATATTTATTTTTTAAATATAATGTAATTTTATTTATAAGTGTACATGTTTTAGAACATATATATTATATGGGTAATATAATGAATTATAAATCAATAACTAATCAACATGATATGTAATTATAATCTATAAAGGAACATTATTCATGCAAATATATGTATACACATTATATATTCATTGACCATAATTCATTGGAAAACACATATATATTCAATAATTTTAATTATACATATATATTAAAAAGTGTTATATATTTATAAATAAAACAAATACATTAAATATAAACATATATAATAAATATATATATCAAATATAATGAAATAAATAATCTAATAAATATAATGAATTAATAAATCTAATAAATATTATAAATATAATAAATATATTTATTATTAATCTTATAATTATTTAATTATATATATATATATTTAGTTATCACAAGTGTTTTTTATTTAATGTATATAATACAAATTATCAGCGCTATGAAAAGTGCTGATAAATGTAACCTTTATCAGCGCTAAGAAAAGCGCATATTGAAGGATATTTAAAGCGCTGATAAATGTACCCTTTACCAGCGCTAACAAAAGTGCTGATAATGGGCACACCTTTATTAGCGCTTTTTTTAGTGCTGATAAAGGATACATTTATCAGTGTTTTTTTAGCGCTGATAAAGGTAGGCGCCTGCCTTGCCCAGTTTTGTGGTAGTGTAAACAAGAGAATGGTTCTCGGTTAAATTCAAATGCACATGATTGATCATAGAGAACATGAGATTGATCACATTTTTTCTATCAAATACCAAATGAATAGTTTGATCACCCTTCCACCTAAGATTTTTCAAACCATCTCAAGTTATGACTTTTCAATATAGGATTTCATGCCTATCTAGGAACTGGATCTAGATGGGACCTAGACTCAAATGTTTTTAATAATAATCTTACACAATGTCCTCAAAATGGATTGGGGAATTTAAAAAAATATGGATCCTTCCCTCTAGTTTTACCTTGTTTGGTACATTATACTACAAAAGATCCTTAATGAGATTAATGTCTAAAAAATAGATATTTTTCGTTACTCCAAATGTGTTATTTTTCACCAACACCATGATTATATACACCACATTTTCCTCTACTATCAAACTTCTTCCACACTCTGGAAAACCATCATCGACATATTTGAGGTTCTGTCACCACAGGAAACTAAAATTAGTGTTTTCCTAAATTATCTTCTCAATATTTCTATGCCAAAGATGAACACTACTTTGTTCCAGTAGAACAGTGCATAATTGGTACATGTTATATGGAGAGGATGAAATAGGGATTCTCATTACCAGACATGCTTCAATGTTGAATCTACAATTTCTAAAATCATGATGGTAGTTCAACATTCCAATTTGATTCACTCTACTCACTGCAACATCTCGGTGGATGATTTCTCTATACTGAGGGTTTTGAAAGTCCATGGATACATTCCTTTGCCACACTACACACTTCAGGTTTTCTAGACCCCTCTTTTGAAATGCTTGATTAAATGTAATATGGACGTGGCCATAAAAGGAAACCCAGGACCATCAGGTTATGCATTTATTTTCTGAGACACTACTGGGGATGTTATTGTCTTTCATTATGTTCCTTGTGGAACTGATTTAGCTTTAGAAGCATATATGAAGGGCCTTATTAATGTTTCTGGATTTTATCATCAAAGGAACATGAATAAAATATTATTTGAGTGTGACTCCACAGTCATTGTCCAAGCCATCAGGAGTGGAAAATCACATCTCTAATGGAAGTTGACAGCAAAATGGTATAAACTCATTGATCATCTCTCATTAATGAATTACATCATCACACATGTTTATCATGAAAGGAATACACTTGTGAATTATCATGAAAACAAATTAGTTCATTAGGTGGCTTGTGTTTCTTCTTGCATCATTCCTAATGATCTCTTGTCATTGCTTCAAAAGAATAAATGTAAGGTTTATAATTTTAGACTCATGTAGAATTTCTTTATGATTTTTAATGCAAGATCCATAGTTCCCACCTTTTTTTTAAAAAATACACATAAAAAAAATACCCCGAGGGTATTCATTAGATGAGGAAAATATTAGTACCCATGGTTTAAGGGGTATTCATATGATAATAATTAATACCCAAAAATAACGGGGTATTCAAAAATGAGGAAAAAAATATAATACTCTTCCTTAGGTATTATTCTTTGAAAGAGCCAAATAAATGTGTCCAATTAATAAACACATTGAATTGAGGATTTAACTAGTAGAATTTAAATTATGAAATTTATTGATTCCCATGCACTATATTGTTTTTTATTTAAATATGTGCACAAAGGTGATGATAAAATTGTACCAAGAATTGAAAGATCATTTTTAGGTTTTTTAATTCATTGTGAAAGAAGAAATTTGATAGTGATCCAATGATGGGTAATTATTGAAGAAGGTGATTACATGTACTCAAGCATTTTAAGATGGTTAATTTAGATCATTCATTTTCTAGAACAAGTTTTGAGGCTAATAGGATTGATCAACCCATCTATTAAAGACCTTGAATATTTTTAAAAAAATGAAGGGACATCCATCTTTCTTATAGAGGAAGACTATCTGTGAAGAATATATTTATAGCAATGGATCAAAAGTAGAGGAAGCTTATAAAAGGGGTATCTATCTAGTTTTTGGATGCCTGGGATTTGGGTTTCAAACCAATTAGAGGAAAAGAGCAGTTATGTTGTCTAACCAACTGTGGAGAGAAAAGTTGGGGTTTCAAACCAATTATAGAACATGGGTGTCAAACCATTTGTATTCACCTATAGATATAGTGAAGATAAACCATATTGAGGTGTCTAACCAACATGAAAAGGAGTAGGTATTTCATATCCAAACCTTATAAATATTGTTTGTTACCCTATATTATTTTACTACTGCACACGAGGTGTGTATGTGTTATGGACAACTTAGACAACCTTGGTTATTTTACTGTTGTTTTCTACACCGGAGTCTACCAGGTAGACTTAGAATTGATTAGCTAAAAGATATTTTCTAAGTATCATGTGACATCATCCCTTTCACTTAAAATATGATAAGATATTTTTTAAAAGATGAAATATGTGATGAGAAAACACCACAATTTTCCTTTGCATTTAATTTTCAATAAATAAGAGAGGAATTTAAGTTTCCACATATTTACTTTTTTGATGTGAGAATATAATATCACAAAAATATAAAATGGGGATATTGTTGTGCCCATGTGTATAATTTATTTCATGGAGTCAATATGTAAGAGTGATGATGATGTGGTTATGTATAAAAAATTGTTATGGATTTATTTTATACCTGTTGGACCCTTTTTGAGATATTTGTTTTAATAATCAGAAATCTTTCCACTTTACAAATCATGATAATTCACATATTGAGTTATAATTAATGTTAATATTTTCAATGAATACTTAGAAACGAATAAAGTATGTCACATGGTATAATACATTTCAATAAGTCAATAAATTATGTATATTTATGTTTTAATATATTTACAAGTATGTATTTACATGTATTTATGAATTTCACTTAATATGGTATTGTTCTGTATAAGATAGAAATTTTGTAAGTTTTTTTCTAAGTCTCTGACATCGATTGGTTCAAAGGAGTCAATGATCGGTAACTCACTGATGAGGACCCACTGATCGAAGAAGTCAGTGATGCAAGACTCAATGATAGAACAAACAACACACCTATGTACAAGTCACCGATGATCAGTCACATCGATAGTTCAAGCGACTCATCAATAGACGACACAACGATGTGCAATGCACTAATAGTTCAAAGGACATACTGATGGACGAGTCACCAATGGGCGACACACCGATAGTTCAAAAATGAGTCATTTATGAAGACAAACTAATACCAAGATAGACCGATAGCACAAATGAATCACTGATGCCCAGAGTCACTGATACCGATGGAAATGACTCACTAATACAGAGATTCACCAATGATGATAGACTGATGATGATAGACCAATGTTGACTCACCGATACTTATGACTCACTGATAGTCATAAAAACAATTTTTAATTTATTAATTCAAATTTATATCTAACAGTCATATTTAGACAAATTAATGTATATGACTTTAATTAATGTTTTATATAGAATATTTAGAGGACAATATGAGGTACATGAATGTGGGAATATCATTGTATATGTTGGACCTCTTCGTAACATTCCGACCCGACATACCACTAGACCGATAGCTGGACCGGTTGGCCACATGGACTCAAGTGAATTTTTCCAAATGCCAGAGGCTTCCAGCTAGAAGCGAGGGACTATGGTGTGATAGGAGGGAAACTATGACCTCACTGGTAAAGTGTAACATAATACAATAAATATTAACAAATAGCGGAAGCAGTAAACAACATGGAACTAAAACAAAACAGTGGATGTCTGATTGATAAATATAAAAATCTCAAACCATACAAATGATAATGAAACATGTTATATGTTCAAAGAAAGCAGCTAGAACAGAATACACTGTATTCATATACAAATACAATACAAGTGAAGAAATATAAATAAAACTCAAAATCATAGTAAGCCTCATCTTGGTCACATGATCTCCTGCTCCTAATAAGCAATCATGTACCTGTATAAGGGAACTTTCCCTTATCAACACATGCAATAATATAATTTATTTGGGCCCAAAAGCATGACCCAAACAGGGTGTGAGAAAAATCCTAGTAGGAAACCACCAAAGATATGTGCCAAACTGTCAATGAATATATATAATAGTAGTAAAAGAAAACAGTAACTAGGAATTACTCAAGT
The DNA here is from genome assembly GCA_963277665.1 of Viscum album. NCBI lineage: Eukaryota > Viridiplantae > Streptophyta > Magnoliopsida > Santalales > Viscaceae > Viscum > Viscum album. The sequence goes on from OY728150.1 coordinate 1,969,448,453, forward strand.
AAAATATCCATTTATTATATTTATGCTCTTCAGCAGTTCAATTCCATTTATGTACAACTGTCTTGAGATTCGGCCTTAGCCTTCCAATCCCCCTGTATAGAAGTAAACATAGTAGATGTCTCAAAATATTGTCTAGATAAATAAGAGAAGACTGAATTCAAGCCTGTGATTCATCTTGGAAGACACATCAAAAGTCATTCCATTTCATTTAACAAGTTCTAAGAAATAAGGTCGTGTAGTCCATCATAGGCCCATCGACCCCTGTACAAAAGTAACTATCAAATCATGACATAACCACTTCACATTTAAGCATATTATCATTTTATCAATTAATCATTTGTTCGGTTTCTAAAAGATCCCATTCTAGGTATCCATCAATGGATCAAAGATTTGCTATGCATTTATAAGGAAGACTCAATGAGCCCGACCACCAAAACTGTGGCTCAATCACGACATTTATGTAATTAACCTCTTCATCCCATCCATTGCATTTTAACTGATTCAATGGTTCACCTGAGGTAGACAAGGTGTAAATTGTCACATGATCCCAACCTAGTATTTCAAATGAGATTATGGATCGCCCATGTCAAATTACCTCTTTTAATTATTTATCATATCATTTAAAAAAAAGACACATCTGAATTAAATTATCACATGGCTTCAAACATAACAACTCATATGGGAATTTCACATAGCATCAAAACACATGAAAATTACACTATTACATGGTTTTATTCATAACATCTCACATGGGAATTTTACAAAGTATCAAACACATGAAAATTAGACTTTTACATGGTTTTAATCATAACAAATCACGTGGGAATTTCACATAACAACATATCATTATAATAAAATCCAAAAAGGGAAACATTCACATTCTTCAAAGGAGTTATTTATAAATGGCTAACAATGGGTAACACACCCATGTGGTTTCACTAAATAAAACAACTCAGCAACCACATGCTTAAATTTCATATAATCAAATACCTAAGAATCACTGGGCACAAACATGTTTCAATTATAGAGCAAAACAATACCCAAAAATGGTTTTATACCATTTTGGCACATACAATCAATTCAAATTATAATGAAAGACACAAGAACACCTACCTCGATTTCACACGAGTGATATAAACTGACGCCAACCCTTGAATCAACCAAGAACTAAATAGATCGAAGTGAAGAGGTAAATCATTAAACCTTGAATAACTTCCTTAAGAACAAAAATCAACTAGAATGGATTAAGGAGAAGAAATCCCTTACCGAGAAGAATCTAACGAGACCAACAACCCTTGAATTGGGTTCAGGATGAAAAAACGGGAGAAGGAAATGATCTCGCTGCTCCTTCTTCTTGACCCATCAACTCCTCTGTCCAGAAGAAGAGAAAATGAGGTTACTGCTCATTTTAAGATGAAATTTAGTAGTGTACAATGTTTAAATCCATATATAGGGAGTTTATATCATTTTAATGTTCATAAACACACTAAATTACTTTATACGTCATGCACCGACCTTGCCGACGTGACTACACGTCGTGTACTAGGAAGTACACGGCGTATAGTGGCCTCTTCTTCTCTTCGTGGCCAATAGAAGCACACACCATGTATCCCCATACTATATGGCCAATCTACACAGAGTGTATATAGGATTACACAACCTGTTTTACTAAAACTTAATGTTTTTTCAGTTTTCCTTGTTTTCTCAAAAACAACTCAATGTAAATGAAAAACAAAGAAACAATACCTCATAAGAAGAACTGGGTTCTTACAAACATCCCCTGAAATCAATTCATCCTTGAATTGCTCTTACATGGGTGGTGAAGGAATATCTGAGAATAAATCTAGCCATTGATCACGTACATCAGCCTCCCTCTCCCAAGTCTTATCTTGTACTAGGTTGTGCTTCCATAGCACTCGTACATGAGGAACTGGCAGACCTTGAAGAACCTTCATGCTCATATCAACCTTATGGATTGTATTCTTCTCAAAGGATGCATCATCCTGAAGCTAAACCTCCTCAAGCTGAAAAATGTGAGAAGGGTCTGAGTGATAGTGGCATAGGTGAGATACATGGAATACATCATGCATGGATTAGTACATATGAGGAAATTCTAACTAGTATGAAACAGACCCGACTCATTCTATAATCTCAAATGGTCTGATATATCATGGTGAATGTTTACCCAGTATCTTGATCCTCTTGTGTCTCAACCTCTATGAAACACATAGGATGACTTGATCCCCAACCTCAAACTCATGATTTTGTCTTCACCAATCATCATAATATTTCTGACGAGACTTTGCAGTATCCATACATCTCTAAATTAGGTGAACCTGCTCAGTAGTCTCCTAGACAAGATGAGGTCCCATCATAGCTACCTCTCCTGCCTCCAGCCAACATTTGGGTGATCGACATAGAATACTTTACAAAGCCTCATATAGATCCATCTGAATAGTATCTTATAAACTATTATTATAGGCAATCTCAACAAAGTATATATGCTTCTTCCAAGATCCTCCAATGTCTCAGACACATGACCACAACATGTCCTCCAGCACCTGAATAGTGTGCTCTGATTGGCCATCTGTCTGAGGGTGGTAAGCTATGCTCAAAAGAACCTATATACCCAGTGCCCTCTAGAATCTCTACCAGAAATGAGATGTACAGTATGAATCCCTATCTAAAATGATAGAACATTGAACCCCATGAAGTCTTACTACCTCTCGAATATACATCTTCTTGATCTCATCAACACCAAAAGTCTCCCTATTCACCAAAAAGTGAGCGACCTTTGTAAGCCTGTCCACTACAACCCATACAACATCATTGCCATTAGGTGACCTTGGTAACCCTGTCCCAAAATCTATCGTGACGTCATCCCATTTCCTCTCAAGAATGGGTAGCGTCTATAAAAGTCCAGCCAACAGCTGATGTTCGGCTTTCACCAACTAATAGGTGGAACACCTCAGGACAAAACTAAATAATTCCCACTTCATACCCAGCCACTAGTACTGATGATGCAAGTCACGATACATATTGGTGACTTCAGAATGCACTTCCTAGGATGAAGCACGATACTCTCACATAATCTCCTTGTGTATAACCCCTATAACCCACACACGTCCATGGAAACGCAGAGCTTTGTCCTCACCTATCATCCATCCAGGAGGAGGGTCCTCACCCAACACACTCTCCCATTGAAGGCATTTAGAATAATGTAGCTTCCTCATCCTCACTATATCCAGTAGGGTAGAGTTAACATCTAAAGGTGAAAGATAAGTCTGTCCCTGACTATTGGGAACCTCTAAATGCATCTTTGAAAAGAAATCCATTAGCTGCCACTCACCACTAGACTCTTGCTCTACCTGTATCAGAGTTCTCTTGCTCAGTGAATCAGCCACTGCATTACCTTTTCTAGGTGTATAAGCATGCTCAAAGTCAAACAACTGAAGGTTTTCCACCCACATTCACTGTCTCATATTGAAATCACGCTGAGTGAATATGTATTTGAGACTTTTAGGTTCGTGTACACAAAATAAATTCTCCACCAATAAATAATGTCTCCAGCTACGTAAAACATGAATAAATGAAAACAACTTGAGATCATGTAGTGGGTAATTTCTCTCGTGTGTCCTCAACTACCGAGACCCATACTCAACTAATCGACCTCCCTGTATAAGTAAAACTCCTAGCCCAATACCCGATGGATCAGGTTACACAATGTAACTCTTTTCTAGCTCAAGAAATATCAATACTGGCAATGAATGAAAACATCCCTTCAACTCCTGAAAGTATACCTCACAAGAATCTGACCATTCAATCCTAAAACCTTTCTTAGACAAGCCCTTCTTCGGTGTTGCTAAGCGTGAGAGGTCTTGTATAAAATTCATGTAGTAACCAACTAGCCCCAAGAAACTCCACACCTCAAAAACATTCTTGGGCTTCTCCCAAGTATCCACTACTCTCACATTCTCTAGGTCCAATGATACTCCATTCTCTGAGATGACGTGACCTAGGATGTGAATTTGATCCATAAAAAAGTGGAATTTTGTGATCATAGCATATAACTGATGCTCTCATTGTGTATTCAATGTGAAATCAATGTGTTTGGCCTGGTCATGTTGATTTTGATAATACACCCATATATCATCCATGAAAACCAACACAAATGAATCTAGGTATAGATGGAACATTCGGTTCATTAGTGCCATGAAAACTGCTGATGGTTTTTTGTGACCAAATGACATAACCATGTACTCATAGTGATCATACCTACTACGAAAGGTTATACAAGATATGTATGTAGGCCTAACATATAATTGGTGATATCCTATCCTCAAGTCAATCATTGAGAACACTCAAGCTCATCGAATTTGATAAAACTTTTCATCAATCTATGGTAAGGGATATCTATTTTTAACCATCAACTAGTTCAGTTTCGGATTGTCTATGCATAATCTAAGGGTACCATCCACCTTTTTCATGAAAAGGACCAGTGAAACCAAAGGAGAAGTACTGGGTTGGATACAACCCTTATTTTTCATATCATCCAACTGCCTCTTGAGCTCTTCAAACTCCATCATAGTTATCTGGATAGGAGGAATGGATACTGGTATAGATTCTGGAACTAGATCAACATTGAAATCCACCTCTCTAACCATAGGTAATCCTGAAAAGTCATTTGGAATGATGTCCCTAAAATGATCAACCATAGGAATAAAATCTGATAGACGCGTTCCCTGATCATCCAGATATAAACTCGCCATCTGGGATGTCATCCCACCAAACCAACGATCCTCAGGTCTTGTTCGACTTGCCAGAATATCCCATTCACCCTTGTGTATAAAAGACCCACCCTATGGTGACGTAAAACTCACCCTGCGGTGATATTAAACAAAAATGTCTGGATAGGATAACATCCAATCCCTTCCGAGGATGACATCAAAGTCTAGTATCTCTAAGACATAGAGTTTCCATAAAAAGTGACACTCACCAATATCAAGGGGGTAGTCCTTGCACTAATGCACACCTGCCATTATAATCCCTAGAATAGTTTTTAGCATCATAACATTCACATAGGTATAAACACAGAGCCTAAGGCTCTCTACAACAGGCATATATATAAAAATATGTTTTGAACGAGTATCAAAAAGTGTCGAAGATAAAACATAGCCAACTAGAATAGTACCTTTGATAGTAGAAGGTTTGAGATCCTTCTCATGTTGGGTCTATTGCACTACATATTTTTAACCTGTACTGCGGCCCTGAGACACAACCTGGCTACCCTGAGCTGACCCGCCCAACTGTCGCTGAGATCCTAGGGTCTGGCTACCATGACCATGCCTACCGCCTTGGCATGAACATACCAATATATTCCAGTTTCCAAAATTGTGACAAGATACTGGCCCTGCTCATTCATGTGGAGTCTGTACAGAACCTCTCTCACTAGCCACTGGTGGAAACTTCCAGCAGAAGCACTGTATATGGCCCACCATGCCGCCAACTCGACACTCAATTGGGTCCTTCAGGAATTGGGACCTCATGTGTCCAACTCTACCACACAGATAACACCTCACCTAGCTACCAGAAGTTACATAAGAACTACTCATATTCCTGCAAGAAAACTCCATATGATTCTTCTCTCTTTCGGTCGAGATAGTGCCAGATCTCAGTGAAGAATCGCCCCGGCTCCCACCTCCAAATTCACGTAGGTTGACCTCTGTAATTAGCATCTGATTCACAATGAAATGTACATAAGGAAACCTAAAAACATTCACATGATCTTGGATGTCGTATCAAAGACCATCCTCGAAGTTCCTATCTCTCAACGCCTCATCACCCATCAGAACAGGTGTGAATCGCTGAAGCTCTGTAAATTGGAAAAAATAGCCCATCACTGACATAGTATCCTGCTCCGGATTAATGAACTCTCAGGCTCGATCGGCCCTGAGGGTCTTAGGAAAGAAGTAGTCCTAGAATACTATCTAGAAGTTCCCTATACCTTTTCCTGATGATGCTATATCTTTGTGATAACATCCCACCACCTCTTGGAAGAATCACGTAGCATATATGTCGAGAGACTTAACCTCCTCTCCGGAGGCATCTCAAGATGCTTCATGATTTTTAGCACGGATTCCATCCATTGTTATGCAGCATGTGGTCCACCATCCTCTGCAAAGGTAGGTGGATGTTGCTTCTGGAATATAAGCGTCTGCTTCTCTATAGTTGTGGCAGCATGCGGGTCTCCCTAGAAGGTCTACATGAACCTCACAATATCTTCTCGATACTCTGTGTCTGCACCCGAATTCGGTATAACGGTTAGTTCTGAAGATGGCTCAATTGGACGATCCATCGGTAGCCCATGGCCTACTAACTCTGGTGTATACTCATTGCAACTCTCCTGTCGCACTGCTCGAGATCATTGTGGTGGGATTGCTCTGTGAAGCCCATCACACGCACCTTAAAACAATATTAACAAAGGGAAAACTACAACTTAGAAGTGAAAAATGGGATAGAGAAGGATAAATGCTCACTTTTTTCAAAATAGGAGTACACAACGTGTATAACTCCATACACAGAGTGTTCTCATAGGCCTCTACATGGGCGTGTACTTTTTCTTAACATGGCCCGGTATCGCCCTATGTACCTAGCCTGTTTCCCAAGAGACATGGAATGATCTTGAGTTTACTTCCTACCCAGGAACATATACATAGCTAAAACTACACGGTTCTTCCAGTGTAGGACTACACGACATGTTCACCCTCAACACGTCATGTACAACTGAGTTTTCATCCACATGTGTCATTAGTCACAGGTCCGGATACACAGTCGACTTATACAAGATCATTACTGACATTACATGGCATGTATACTCAATGCTCGACAACCTGTGTTACCTCCATACATAGTAGGTCACACGGTCAAAGATTACATGACATGTACTTAGGGTACATGGTGTGTTGTTATTAAAACATAGAACACATTCTTCCCTGAATAGGAAGAACACATAGTTTGTTAGGCTACACTACACGCCGTGTATATTGGGTTTTTCAGAACAGAAACATTAGATTTCCTAGAAAACCCATGTTTTGTAGAAAACCAACCAGTGGGATGCCAAATTCTGATCTGTGAGAGCCTATACTTCTTAAAAATGAAATTTTGGAACCCTAGAAGAACATATCATGATACAAGTATAGATAAAAACTAAATCCTAAGCCACTAAATTTAAGTCCAAGAGAGCCCATACACCTCAGGAACCAAAGTTTGGCATCCATTCCATCCAAAATATAGCATGTACCAATACACCTATGAAAACAGCATGCATAGCTATCACATCATCTATCACAACAGGATGCGATAAATAGTGCATTTTAGATGGCATGACAAATTTCATGGAATGTGATTCTTACAAGTGCCTATATGATGCTTGAGATGGAATACCCTCATCTAATCAGGTTTGAACTAAAATAGATCTCAAACATTCTACAATAGTAATAGAAAAAATCAAGTGTGTACCCTAGTGGTGAAATCAAATCAACTGTAATAACAAAATCTAAAAATCACAAGTCAATTCAAGGAAATTTGAATTTTCCCTATATGTGGGGTAGCTACTCCCAATCACAGCTATTCACCAAATCCCCATTGCTTATTATCCAGTCTATTGGATCTAAATTTTAATTCAATGAAGAAAGAAATACTCTGATACCACTTTGTAATGTCCCGACCTGGCTTACCACTAGACCTATCGTCAGACTGGTTGGCCACATGGACTCAAGCTCATTTCTCCAAATTCCAGAGGCTGCCAACTAACAGCGATGAACTAGGGTTTTATAGTGGGGAAACGGTTCCCTCATTGTTAGAGTGTAACGCAAAAGAATAAATATTAACAAATAGCGGATGTAGTAAACAATATGCAACTGAAACGAAACAGCGGAAGATTGATAGATAAATATCTATGTCTCAAACCATACAAATGATAATGAAACATGTTATATGTTCTAAGAAAGAATCCATAACAATATACACCACAATAAAATACAAATATAATACATGTGAATAAACATAAATAAAACTCAAAAGCATTGCATGCCTCGGCTTGGTCCCATGCTCTCCTACTCCTAAGCAGCAATCAAGTACCTGTATAAGGGTGCCTTCCCTTATCTACACCTACAATCACATAATCTGTTTTGTCCAAAAAGAATGATCGAAAAAGGGTGCGAGACTAATCTCAATAGGCAACCACCAAAGATCTGTGTCGAATAGTCAGTGAATATATGAAATATAATTAAAAAAACAATAATAAATAAGTACTCAAGTAAACTATCCATTTATTCTGTTTATGCCCTAGATCAGTTCAACTCTATTTAAGTACAACTATCTTGAGATTCGGCCTTAGCCTTCTAATCCCTCGTATAGAAGTAAACATAGTAGATGTATCAAAAAACTATATAGATAAATAAGGGAAGACCAAATCCAAAATTTTCTTTCATCATAGTAGACACATCATAAGTAATTCCATTTCATTTAACAAGTTCTATGAACTAAGGTCTTGAAGTCCAAGCTAGGCCCGCCAACCCCCGTAACCAAGTAACCATCAACACGTGACATAACCATTTCACATTTAAGCATATTAGCATTTCATAATTTAATTATTTGTTTAATTTCCCATAGATCCCATTCTTGGTATCCCATAGTGGATCAAAGATTTGCTTGGAATTTATAAAAAAGACTCAATGAGCCCGACCACCAAAAACGTGGCTCGCTCATAGCCTTTATGTAATTAACCTCTTGAGCCTTTCAATTTCTTTTTAACCAATAAAATGGTTCACCCAAGGTAAAAAAGGTGTAATTAGTCACATGAGCTTGACCTTGTCTTTTAACCAAGACTATGGCTCTCCCATGTCTAATTACCGCTTTTAATTACTTATCATCTCATTTAAAAAACAACACGTTTGAATTAAACTTTCACAAGGCTTCAAACATAACAAATCGTGTGGGCATTTCACATAGCATAAAACACATGAAAATTTAACTATTACATGATTTTATTCGTAACAGATCACATTTTCATTTTACATAGTAGCAAACATATACGAATTAAACTATTAAATGTTTTTAATCATAACAATTCATGTGGTAATTTCACATAACAAAATATCATTCTAATCAACCCCAAATTGGAAAACATTCACATGCTGCAAAGGTGTTCTTTACAAATTGCTAACAATAGGGAACACACCCATGAGGTGTCCCTAAATCCAACAACTCTGCAACCACATGCTTCATTTTCATATAATCAAATACCTAAGAATCACGAGGCATAAATTTTTTTCAATTATAGAGAAAAACAATACCCAAAAATGGATTCATACCATTTTGTCACATATAATAAACTCTAATTTTAATGAATGAAACTAGAACACCTACCTCGATGTCACACGAGTGATATAAACTGACGTCGACCCTTGAATCATCCTAGAACGCCATTGATCAATGAAAAGAGGCAAATCATTAAACCTTGAATAACTTCCTCAAGAACAAAAATCAACAAGAAAAATTTGACGAGAAGAAATCCATTACTGATAGAAGTCCAACGAGACTGAAGGTACTTGAATCGCATTCTAGATGACGAAACAGGAGAAGGAAATGTTCTCGCGGCTTCTTCTTCTTCACCTGGCGGCTCCTCTGTCCAGAAGAGGAGAAAACGAGGATAATACCCATTTTAATCTGAAATTTAGTTATACATGATTTTTAATTACATATACACGACATGTATATCATTTTATTGTTCATCAATTCTTTGACTTACTTTAACCGTCATGCACCGACCTTACCGACATGACTACACGGCGTGTATTAGGAAGTACACGGTGTGTAGTGGCCTCTTATTCTCTTCATGGCCAATAGAAGCACACACCGTGTATCCCTATCCAACATGGATCGACTACACTGCATGTATATAGGTGTACGTGATGTGTACTACTAAAAATTAACATTTTTTAGTTTTCCTTGTTTTTTTCAAAAACAACTCAAATGAAAAGAAAAATGAAGAAACAATACCTCATAAGAAGAACCGTGTTCTTATATAAGTATAAAACAATTACAAGATGGATTATTCAAGATAAGAGAAAAAGTGAATTAATGGAAAGAAAGTGAAAAAGTGCAGAAGAACACCTGAAATTCTCAAGCACACTTCAAAAAACCCAAGAATTCAAAAGCAAGAACATATGGGGAGATCAAGAAGTGAAGTAAAACCTACAAAGCTGACCTAAACATATTCCCTACAAGAATCTGAACATTTTAAAGTTATGGAAGCCAGAAAATAGAGGCTACAACACTATGATTTAGTATCAACTTCCAAAATATTAATCGAACTTCAATTCTACTATATCAAACAACTCCAGAGTTGTACCGCATAACACATAGAGCCCTATAAACCTAACTCTACATCTTTTTCTATGTTATATTCATTTATTTTCATTTCTGAGCAGTGTCTGTATCTGTCTATTACACACACAAAATATCCATTGAATACATAGTGGATACTTGATATCCTCAACTTCACACTCTATTTATTCTTTTGTATCCCACGTAGAACTGTGGAAGAGGTCATGTGTGGCCTGTTTGTTGTTTTTCCACGAAGAAGTATGGTAGAAGTCTAGTTTGACATAGAAAAGATTGTGTGCTATTGTAAAGCATGATCCAAGGTGTGGATCAAATTTGTTTATTAATTTAAGCAGTTTTGTGGAAGGTGTTCACCAAATCGAGAGGACTAAATCTCTACTTGAGACTAAACCTCTAATTATAATTTCTGTTGTGTCTATTGTTATTTTGTTTTACTATATTTTATAACAAATCTCATTCAAATAAAGTCAAACGATGATATTTAGTTTAGAAAGTGTTTATAACTATTTTTAACTAGTAGGTTAATTTCAAAAGTTATATTAATATTTAGATTAGTATAGTAGAGGACTAATCAATATTTTGAGAAATTAATTGAATATCTAGGACTCTTATAAATTCACTACAAACTGACTTAGATTATATTTTTATTTGGGGGAAATTTTCAAATAACCAATCTACAAACATAATGTTTTATGGATACTCAATTCACACCCCTATTGAGTACTCTACTCCAAACAACAATAACATTGGATAACATGCTTGGAAAATTCACCATGTTGAACTATAATTATTATTTATGTAATCTCAAATTTCAAGGACATGTGTTAAAGAGTCATCACACTTTTTACCACAAGTTAATTTCATGAAAAAAGTAATTTCATGAATAATAATTCAAGAATACCATGAATTTTTTTTAATGCATGAGAATGTGAAGATATGACCATGAAAAAATATGAATATATATTTTTCATGATAAATGAAAGAAGAAGATAAGATGAAGAGATGTTGAGAAGAAGATAAGATGTAATAAGAAGTGGTATTTTTCATTATGTTCTTATAAAAAATAGAAAGTCGTAGTGTAAATTTTTTTATACATGGATATTTTTCTAAGTATTTTTATTATGGCATGAAAGTGGAAACTAATTTATTTGATATAAACAAAAATAGATCCAACCACTCATAAGCATGACCACGTAATCTACTCGATCTCAACCGCCCGATTAGTGAGAAAAGTCTTCTTCCTCCTTCCCTAATTCGATTCCATATTTAGAGGTTCTTCCAGCATCAACGAGATACCGATTATCATTATTCTAGCCATATTCTACGATGATGTCGATGGGATGATCTCTTCAAATTTATCTGAATCCATGCATGCAATCTCCGTCATGAATGCATGCAGATAAAGATGGAATGGTTCTCAAACCAATGTAAAAAATGTAGCATTTGACTGTTTGGGCATCCTTCATTAAAGAAGATCGAGCACAAATTGAGGCGAGTCGCAGGTCATGTTAATCTTGCATGACGATCAGCTGTGTGAAGAAACAAACACTAAAATCCCTTTGGTATTTTGAAGTGTGTAATTTATAAAAGAGGACAGTGACTTGTGGAAAATTATCTACCATGAAGAATGTAGGAACCTATGTTTTAAGTTTTTTAAATATGAGTATTTGTATTTATTTATATAGTGAATAAATAAAGAACACCTTGGGATGACACATGAATGATGACATATTTTTTTAATAACTTTTTGTAAAATATTGTTGTAAAACCTACTAGGTTAAAACTATTTTTGAAAATATGCCAAAAAGGAAATATCGGCGTTGCCGCCTTTTGGAATCGGTGAAAGGTGACATCTCGGATGTTGTCGTTCCTATAAAACGCAATATATATATATATATATTAATTTTTTTTATTTTTGTTCTGTTTTGTTTATATATATATATATATAAAACAAAAACAAAAATAAAAATAAAATTTTCAGCAACATTTATCTACTATTTAAAATGCAATAGTACTGTCATTACAATAGTCCAGATTCCGATAGAAGCTCTCACCCAAGGCTTCTTTTTATAAGAGGTCTTACCTTGGAAATCATTCTGTATTTCCGATGCGGGATTATCGTTCTCCATTTCCTGTGTAGAATATTCTGCATTTCCAATTTGGGATTCTTTTTCAAGTACGTGACATTGAAATACTATAAAATGTAAACTATAAGATCAATATAAATTAAACATAAAACATGACTTAAACGTATAATAAATAGTTGAAAACAAAAATAATTTCCTAAAAAATGTTGATGGAAAATAATTTATAAGGTTTCATAGACGCCTACTTGAAACTTAAAAATCTTTCAAGTATATGAATTTGAAAACCTATAAAATATAAACTATAAGACCATCATAAATAAAACATAAAACATGGATTACACATATAAAAAATAGTTGAATATAAAAATAATTTCTTAAAAAATGTTGATGGAAAATAGTTTATATGTTTTCAAAGACACTTACTTGAAACTTAAAAATGTTTCAAGTATGTGACTTTGAATGTCAATAAAATATAAATTATAAGACCTACAGACATGAAACATAAAAAATGGATAAAAAATATAAGAAATAGTTGAAAAAAAATAATTTTGAAAAAAAAAATGTTCGTGAAAAATAATTTATAAGCTTTCAAAACCACCAACTTCAAACATAAAAATGATTTAAGTATGTGGCTTTCAAAGAGTATAAAATATAAACTATAATACTGATATAATTTAATGATAAAACATCGATTAAAAAATTAAAAAATTAATAAATTATTTAATTAATATTATTAATAATTAATTATATAATAAATAATTAGTTAATTAATAATTATTAATAATTAATTATATAATAATTAACTAATCAATTATTATATAATAATTTTTAATAATTAAAATTAAATAATTGTAATGAAAAATTGTAATTTATAATTATATTATTAATTAACTAATTAAATATTATATAATAAATAATTATATTACAAATTAATTAATTAATTACTATTTAATAATTTTTAATAAATACTAATTAATAATTATAATGGATAATTATAATATAGAATTATATTACTAATTAAATAATTATAAAAAGGGCATCACCTCTATCCTCCTCAAAAAATTAACTTATTAATTATTATATAATTAATGATTAATAATTACTAATTAACTAATTTCAAATTATATAATTAATAATTATATTACTAATTAACTAAAAAATTATTATATAATTAATAATTATATCACTAAGTAACTAATTAATTATTAAATAATTAATAATTAATAATTACTCAATACTAATTAATTAAATAATTATTATATGATTTATAATTACATATTTAATAAATATATTACTAATTAATAATTAATAATTACTAATTGTAATGAATATTTATAGTGAATAATTACAATGAATAATTATAGAGAAAAAATTATAATGAATAATTATAAAAAATAATTATATTATAAATTAACTAATTAATTATTATATAATAATTTTTAATAATTACTAATTACTAATTATAAAGAATAATTGTATTACTAATTAACTAGTTAACCATTATACAATTAAAAATTATATTACCAATTAAATAATAAATTATTATATAATTTTTTAAAAAAATTAAAAATTAATAATTATAATGAATAATTATAATTTGTAATTATATTAATAATTAACTATCTACAAAAAGGGTCTCGTCTCTATCTTTCTCTTAAAATTGACTAATTAACTGTTATATAATTAATAAATATATTACTAATTAACTAATTCATTATTATATAATTAATGATTAATAATTACAAATTAACTAATTACTAATTATATAATTTATAATTATACTACTAATTACCTAATTATTTATTATATAATTAATAATTATATAACTACGTAACTAATTAATTATTAAATAATTAATAATCATATTACTTATCAACTAATTATATTATTAATTAACTAATTAATTACTATATAATTAATTATTATTAATTACTAATTAACTAACTAATTTTTATACAATTAATAGTTATATAATTAATAATTATACTACTTATTTACTAATTAGTTATTATATAATTAATGATTAATAATTACTAATTAACTTATTACAAATTATAAAATTAATAATTATATTAATAATTAACTAATTAATTATTATAATGATTAATAATTACGAATTTATTAACTACAAAAAATATAATTAATAATTATATTACTAATTAACTAATTAATTTTATATAATTAATAATTATATTACTGAGAAACTAATTAATTATTAAATAATTAATAATTATATAACTAATTAACTAATTATATTAATTATTTACTAATTAATTATTATATAATTAATTATTAATAATTACTAATTCACTAACTAACTGTTATACAATTAATAGTTATACAATTAATAATTATATTACTAATTAGTAATTAATAATTAGTAATTAGTAATTATAATGAATAATTATAATGAATAATTATAATTTATAATTATTATTTATAATTATATTACTAATTAACTAATTAACTGTTATATAATTGATAATTATATTACCAATTAACTAATTAATTATGATATAATAATTTTTAATAATAAAAAATTATTAATTATAATGAATAAATATAATTTATAATTATATTATTAATTAACTATTATATACTTAATAATTATATTACTAATAAATTAATTAATTATTATATAATTAATTATAAATAATTACTAATAAACTTATTAATTATTATATAATTAATTATTAATAATTACTAATAAACTTATTAATTATTATATAATAAATTATTAATAATATTAATTAAATAATTAAATAATTTATTAAATGTTTAATCCAAGTTTTAACATTAAATTATATCCGTCTTATAGTATATATTTTATAGTCTTTCAAAGTCACATACTTGAATCATTTTTATGTTTCAAGTAGGTGGTTTAGAAAGCTTATAAATTATTTTTCATGAACATTTTTGATGAAATTATTTTCATTTTCAACCATTTGTTATCTGTTTAATCCATGTTTTATGTTTTATTTATATCGGTCTTGTAATTTATATTTTATAGGCTTTCAAATTCACGTGCTTGAAACATTTTTAAGTTTAATGTAGGTGTCTTTGAAAACATATAAAGAATTTTCCATCAACATTTTTAAGAAATTATTTTTATTTTAAACTATTTATTATATGTTTAATCCATGTATTATGTTTCATTTATGTTGGTCTTATAGTTTATATTTTATAGGCTTTCAAAATCACGTACTTGAAACATTTTTATGTTTCAAGTAGGTGTCTTTGAAACATTGTAAATTATTAATTATCAACATTTTTTAAGAAATTATTTTTGTTTTCAACTTTTTCTTATATATTTAATCCATGTTTTATGTTTCATTTATATTGGTCTTATAGTTTATTTTTTATAGTCTTTAAAATTCACATACTTGAAATAGAATCCCACATCTGAAATGAAGAATGATCTGTGCTGGAAATGGAGAACCAAAATCACACATCAGAAATGCAGAATGATTTCCTGGGTAAGCCCTCTTATAAAACAGAGCTCTGGGTTAGAGCTTCGGTCAAAATTCAGACCGTTGTAATGGAGGTACTGTTGGATTTTAAATAATAAATAAATTCAGTTGATATATATATATATATATATATATATATATAAACAAAAAAAACACAATAAAAAAAATTAAAATACAAAAAATATTAATTTTTTAGGTGAAATGCGGCAATGGGGTTACCACCTTTCGCCTGAAGCTTAAAGGCAACAGCTGTACTGCCGCCTTTAGAGCATATTTTTTAAAAAAAACTTATGTGTTCTTAAAAAATATTTTTTTACAAAAACGTATTTAAAAAAAACTTGAAGGATGACACCACATGAATATTTAAGCCTAGTTCCTTTGGGTATTTATTTCCCACATGACGAAAAATAATCCTAAGCCTTCATGTATCTTTGTTGATTTTCTTCTTGAAGATAACACAATGTTCATTCATGAGATACTTGAAAATGTGGAGGAGCCACAACTTAATCAAACCTATTTGACAACAATAATACCCCTCGAGTAGTCTTTTCATAAAGAAAAGAATAATACCAATGGTTTAAGGGGGATTCAAATGATAATAACTAATAATCACAAATAATGGTGTAATCAAAAATGAGGGAAAAAAATCAAATATTCATCCTTGGGTATTATTATTTTGAGGGATAATAATAAATGTGTTTAATTCATAAACATGTTTAATTGAGGTTTTAATTGGGAGAAGTTAAATTATGTAATTTATTGAGTTCATGAACCATATTGTTTTTTTATAAATATGTTTATTCAGGTGATGAGAAAAATTTACCAATAATTTAAAAATCATTTTGAGATTCCTTGTATCCATTGTTCAAGAAGAAATTTGAGAGCGATCCAAAGATGGGCAATTCATGAAGAAGGTGATTGCTGGTACACAATAATTTAAAGATTAAGAATTTAGATCATTCAAGATGTGAAAGGTGTTTTGAGGAAAATAATATTTATCAACTCATCTATTTAATACCTTGAAGATTACACAAAGGACATCCAACTTTCTTGTGGAGAAAGACTATTTGGAAAAAGATCTTTCTAGAACTGGATTAATAAAAGAGGAATCACGTATCTAGGGTTCTAACTAGCTACTAGAGGCTCGTGGTCAGGGTATATATCTAATCATAAAAGAAGGGATTTCAGGGTGTTTAACCAACTATGGAGAAGACAATTGGGATTTCTAAAAAAATTTTGAATTGGGGTTTCTAACCTGGTGTATTCACTCGGGGTCATTGTGATGATAATCCATTTTGGGATGTCTAACCAACATGGAAAGGAGTAGGCCTTTCATTATCAAACCTTGTAAATATTGTGTTTCGCCCTCAATTATTTTACTACTTCACATGAGGAGTGTTTGAGAGATACTATTGAGTGGATTGAGAACTATAACATGTTCAAGTTGGTTAACTTTAAAAGGATAAAATTCATAAAACAAGGATACTATTGATTCAAACCCCTCTTAGTGGAACATAACTAGTATTTGGACATTAGAAATTTCTTGGAAAATACATGACCCAATAATATAACTTCTTATATCCAAAACTGGTATTTTTAAAATTTATTAAATGATACGTTCCTTCATGGTTCCTAAAATTATGTCTGGATGGTCCTCATGCTCCTCCATTATGGAGAACATCAAGAAAACATCCAAAAATACCACAATTATTGTTCTAATTTAACTATAGAAAAACTAATTCATCAAAACCATGAAAACAATAGGTGTGTTAGTGATACTATATTTTAGACCCAAATTCTCATAGTACCAATACTTTCTGATTCATGGGTATATCTACTTCACATACCGTCAAATGATGTTATCCTGATCTCAAATATATTTGTGAATAACACTTATATCCCTCGAGCTAATCAATTATATCATAAATTTTGTGAATGAGGTATTTATTATTGATGATTACCTTGTTGAACTTCAACAATTTTATGTAAATTCATAGGATTCAATCTACCTTATTTTAGAATAAAAAAGGTAATGCCCAAGGTTCCATTATCTATCAATTAAATCACTTTCCTTCATTATATTATATCTAGACTGTGAACTCATTTATCTCAATTGGAACCATCCAATAATATGAAAATTAAATGGAGATCATATCAGGAAATAAATGAAAGAAAACTATACCTATACTTGAGGTAGTAATTAGGAAAATCCATAATAAAGTCATTAGGATAGCGATCTACCACTAATGGAAGTTATCAAAGTCAACTAAACTAAACTACATTGACTAGTAAACTAGATAAATTATATGAGATCAATCAAATATTTTTAACAGTGGGTCTTTCCCTCATTGATCGAGGATCCCACTCACCTTAAAAGATGTGTATGTTCTAATCCAGAGAAATTAGATGAACTCTAATGTTATATCTATATATTGGGAATTTAAAACTAAGCATTCAATCCATATGATTAATGAGATCAAAAATTTCAATGTCAGGGACCACGAAATCCCACACAATCTTGTAATTAGTAGTCATAACCTAACACCCAAGACATTTAAAGCCCTGATGCTTCTTCTTCACAAATGGAGTTGAAAGATCTATCCTAAATGACATTATCTCTGATCAGAATCTAAAATCATCAATCAACATTGATGAAATAAATTAATGGGATTTTCCTGTATCACACAATGTTAAAACCATTGAGGATGAAATAAATACAATACATCTCATGGTGGGTAGGCTAGTATTTAAATCCAATAGAACATACTTTACTATATATAGATGTCTAATATAAATCCCACTCAACATTTTCTTATATATTTAGGAATACAATGTAGTAAATAAATGATACCCTGCACTCTTAGATGGATTGGATCAAATTTGAGAGCCTCAGGTAGAAGAAGCCCAAACCTACTACCATGTGGAATAATTCTATTAATGCACTAAAGATATCCCAAAAACCTACACATGTCACATAACATGGGTGTTTCTGGCTGGATGAAGAGCTCTGACAAATCCATACTATAGAAAAGGTGTAATTTCTAGACCCAAATCACTAGGTTTGATCCCAAGTGCATTATCACCCATTCATGCCTCCTCGTATACAATAGGTCACCAACTAGTAGTGAGTGTTCGAATGCTTCCAATGGGGTGATTATACCCCAAGTATCAATAAAGTAATGTTAAAATAATAACACAAATTAATAAATAAATAGAGTTGAAACATACTGCATATAATGTATCTCATGTCATACATAAAATAAACCTAGAACTGACAATGTGCTAGGTCAATATTGAGAATGATAGGTAAGAAAATAAACACTAAGACATCACTCTAGGGTCCATCCTGGTATTTCCTCTTATCACCATGATTTGTCTCTTATCTCTCTGTTATATAGTCCTTTCCATATATCCTGAGCCATGAATTCTATACATGAACCAACATACCCATGCAAGGTGTGATTATAAACCTAGTAATACGCCTCTAATATGTCATTAACACGAGTAAAAATTCATATGAGTGTTTTTCATCATAATAAAAAATTTCAAATGCTACAATATATAGTCATGTATCAAGAAGTATTTCAATAACCAAGCCACTATTGAACCCTGTTCATACCTTAATTTAATCAATTTTGGAAACATAGTTATTAAAAATTTGGGAATATAGTCAAATAAAATACATCATATCTCAATAATATGTTCTAGGTCAGGTCACTGAAGACCATCATTCCACACTATCACCTTTCGGGTAAGATCACACAATGTTATCATTCCCCTATGTCATCCCACAAATGACTATTATTCCATATTGTCTAACATTTTCCTCTAATCAAGTCACATGAAAAATTATACCACACTACCCCTATAGGTCAATTATGCCATTATTGTCAACCTTTCACTTTTCTACCACGCACAAGAAAATAAATAAACCATATATGAAATTCATCACATAGAAACAATATCATCACATACAAAGACATAACATATCATTTCAAGGGTGATAAAAAATAACCAAACACACAAATTTGATCAAAATGAAACATGGGTCTCACATGGTACATATGAAAACACATGTGGGAAAATATCAAACATGGTCTCATGGGATCCACATGAACAAACTCGTGATCAAACATCAAACATGGTATTCTGAACTATGCATACACATACATGAGATCAAACTATAACACAGTATAAATAATATAATAACACCAAAATATATCATTATAAAAATAAAATACACATTTTCTACTTGGTAAGGAACTTCTTAGTTCATGTTTTTTGATGTCAACATCATGGTTCGTTAAGTGATTCATCAATCACACCATATTCACACACCAACCGGAATAAGATCACATGCCCTGAGTTCATAGAACTCATTTTAATATAACATGATATGCTTTGAGATTAAAACTCAATAAGGAATCATTTAATGTTTAGAACAAAAACATACACTACTATAATTACTTAAAATGGTAAAATTTGAGTCTGGTTAAGGAAATGTAACTTCCTCACTCTTGGAATGTGAAAAGGGAAGACAATCAAGGATCCTATGGGTATGAATCAATAATATCAACCACGTTATTCCATGTTTTAATTATTCTATAATAATTTATAAAATATATATTTATAGATCAAGGTTATTCAAGGAATCAACTTAATCAAAGAAAGGTTTCCTTAGTTCATCTGAAGCCTTTCCCTAAAACACTCATAAAACATCTAAAATTTATCCAATTCAAATGAATCATCAAGGATAGGAGAATAAATATATTATTAGAGGGTATTAATTAATTAATAATGAACTAAATAACCCTCATTAAACTCACACATGATTCCCCTTTGAAACAATCAATATCTAAGGATTAAGAGTTCATTTCAAGCATTTCAAACCCCAAAACGACATCACCACGACCTCTACCATGACCTATATTAGGACATGATGTTCTTGGAACACATTAACAATGGAAACCCTTATAGTGCGTTTCCAAAAAACATACTATTTTCCCTCACCATGTCCTTCACCATAGCTGTGGTGATGTCCTTATATATTTGGAAAACAAGGTTTTTCCTAGTGCACTATGCCTAGACCACACCCATTTTTTAATTTCTCATTTTTCATGGGTGTCAACCAGGGTCACCATTAATTGCACCATAGTTGTGGTGTAACCCATTTTGACCAAAAAACCACTAAAACCAATTTCTATGATTCTAAACCAATTATATGGTAACCATGGATCATAACACTTTACCCGAAACCTGTCATATCCCAAAATATTTAAGGAAAAGATGTAAACATGTATCCACCCATAAGGAACTAAATTTTATGGCTTTATAATCTCCCTAATGGTGATTGTCATCATTGGGAAGCATCTATAGAGTTCATGCACAAACAATTAATCCCATTGATCTTTAGAATTTTACTTATTCTCTAAAATTTTCCAATGGATCTATCCATGCTTCCATAATACATGAAAAATCTTCCCCATCATCTCTTGAAAAAAAATCTCACTCAAGTCCATTATCTGCATTGGGAACTACAAAAAATATTCATCTTCTTCTCTTTCAATTTCCTTATAGTAAATCACATGCATAGGGTTAGACATCTACCTACAAAGATGGAAAATGTGGAATGAATCATTCAATACATGATAAAATGGAGGAAGGTACAATCATAAAGTTGAAGAATCAATATGTTTAGAAATGTCAAAAAATCTCATAAACGATGATACCAGATTCCCCTACTTCTCCAAATAACGATGCCCCAATCGAGGTGATACTAGCAAAAAAATAGGGTCAGTAATTGTGAACTCCAAAGGTCATCTCCCCTATCAAGATATGATATTTTCTTCCTCCGAGAGGTAACCAACCACTTCCTGATAAACATAACTGTCCTTGATGTATAATACTCCATACATTTTCCAATAAATACTACCTGAACCACCACATTTTGACATAGTAGTTAGTGTCAAATCCATCTATAGCGAGCCTCAAAAGGTTTCATATAAATAAAATCCTAGAAATTGATACGGAATATAAAATAAACCCTGGATATGTTCTCATCTGATGCTCCACTAAACTGTAGGATGAATTCCAAAACCACATCCTAAATGATTGAAACCATACTTTTTGATTTTCCATCAGTATATGGATTATATGTTCTACTCAACTTCAATCCCAAGGCATCCTACAATACATTCCAAAATTGTGATGTCAAATGTGTATCCATGGATAATAAGTTATTGTAAGGCACTCCATGAAGTCATACAATCTCTTAGATATATATATTTTCCAACTCATCTATAGAGTTATCCTATAGTATCATTAAAAAGTTCGTAACTTTCAATAATTGATCAACTATAACCTAAATGGAATAATGACTCCATGTTATTTTGGGTAACCCCATCACAAATTCCATAATCACACCATCCAACTTCTACATCGGCACTAAATGTGGATGAAGAAAACCTCTAGGATATTTATTCATAATATTGAACCTTTTGAAGGTAAGGTATTATGAAATAAAACCAGTGAAATATCTCGCAATTCCTATCCACCAAAAATGACACTAGATTTCATGGAACATCTTCATCTACCATATATGAACTATCCATTTTGTAGTATGAGAGGCTCTCATCCACTCCTCCCTCAAGGAATTTTTCACACATACTATCATAAGGATATAGATCACATCATCACCATCTAAGGAACACCCTTGAATAAAACCATTTCCTTCTAAGAACTCCTATATCACAACACACTCAGAGTGTGACTCTTGGATTGTATTCACATAGTCCACTAAAGTAGATGTTATCACTAAAGGTTCACAAGTCTTCACACTATGATTATCTGATGCATCCACTATCCGCTCTTCTAAAAAAATCATCAAACGCCACTCCTCCTACAAATATGACACATCAAGATAATGTGTCTATGGTATATTGCTTCTAAAAGAATATACAATGTCATTTCCTTTATCTAAAGAATAGGTCATCTCAAAATCAAATGCCTTTAGAAACTACAACGAAATCCTTCACCTCATGTTCAGATCTAATTATTATAAGACATATACGAGGATCCTGTAGTTCATATCGACAACAAATCTATCACCGAAGAGACAATGTCACAAAAAATTCTTATTGTTGAGAACAGATTCCAAATCTAAGTAATTCATTGGATAATTAAAGTCATGTGTCATATATGATGTAC
This sequence comes from Viscum album, assembly GCA_963277665.1. NCBI lineage: Eukaryota > Viridiplantae > Streptophyta > Magnoliopsida > Santalales > Viscaceae > Viscum > Viscum album. Next base: position 1,969,471,623 of record OY728150.1, read on the forward strand.
CCCATAGGAAACTAGATGATATATTATCATCATAATAACTACCATACCAAATTTTAAGGCATTGTAGTACACTGTTGACCATGAGGTTGTTAGAATCATTCAAATTTGAAATTTTTAAAAGAAAATTAATCTGGTACTATTTCAAGAATGTTGTAAAATTATAGGGAAATACTAAACATATGATGTCAAAAATAAACTAAAATAAGAAAAAAACAAATAATAAAATAGTGAAGTGGATTTGTGAAATAGAATTTTGGGACTGCTTCATAGGAAGAGACAATCAAAAGATGAGTTAGGGGAATTGGAATGGAATGTATCAATTAAAATGTAACAAATCATGAATGGAACCAATCATAAGGTTAATAAGGTTTTGTGAAGAGGAATGAAATGTATACCTATCACTAGATAAATCACGTTCTCCATTGATCTCTTTTGGGAACAATTATTTCTAACTAAATACAAGAAAAATATTCTTCCTCATGGAGAATAGATTACCAAAATCATTACTAGAATTGTAATTCTATTTTGGAATCAAAGGAATAACAATACTATACCTTTCGCCTCTCGGTACTTGGGGTAGAGTCATAGAATGATCATGAGGAGGAGAAAAAGAAATCCTCTGATAGAACACCTCAAACCTTTAGTGATTAATCTTGTTGTAAGAACAGATAGATTTATGATAGTTCAATTTATCCAATCTAACACCCCTAAACTACTTATAAATTCATAATTAAAGTATCAGGAAATATAAAATTCATTATAATCATCTTGGCAAAGTAAAATATAGTAAATAAAAGGAGAATAAGTCCCCCTACTTTGAGTATTCTCCCATCTTTCTCCTATGCAATTATCTTTATTCTCTACACCAATGATGGATGGATGGGAGGAATAAAAATGGTCATAAATGGGTGAGTGGAATGAGTAAATACTCGAGGGGGTAGTTATAGAATAGATCTAATAATTCTCGAATCCCTTTAGGGGAGATAATGCATATGGAGCCTATTTCTATATGTTGTGGTCCTCCCCGCCAACAACAGAATGTTCAACTTCATGTATTGACATGTAAAGAAGCAAAAAAATCCAAAACCTAGATTCCATACACATGGATAGTCCAATGAACAAGATTGAAGTGTTACACTACTTTAATTCCCATTATCTCTACTAAATAACCTCTTACCTGGTCAAAAAAATGATCACTAAAAATTAAAATAAAGATAAAAATAAAATACATAATAAAATTAAATTTGTATTAATATTTATTATATACATAAAAATATAAATATATATGTAATAATTTTTATTACTTTTTTAAACTAGTTTAATAACATTATTATTACTAATTTCAATCTCAAACATAAATTAAAACGTATGAATTTATTATAATTGTTAGAAATATATAAAATAAAATTAGATGTAAACATATAAGTTATTATAATTATCATAATATATATTATTATTATAATTATTACTACAATATATTAAGATATATAATAAAAAACTAAAAAAAGTGTGTGTGTGGGGGGGGGGGTGTTGACCGGCTAAAGGAGGGGTAGGGGAAATGTGGTGGGTTCATGCATAGCAATGAGAAATGGGTGACTTGAGAATAGGGAAATGGATGGATAAACTCAAAGGTGGTGTGAGGTAGGGGAAGGGTGGCACATATGGTCACTAAAGGATTCTCCATGTGCGAATGAATTACAGATATTAAGGCATGGTTTTGTATAGGCTTTCGGGCTTCACCCATGGTGGATTGGGTTCAAAATGTTTCTAGCAGTGAGGGTTTGATCCCAGAAAACCGTGGTAGCTTTTGATAGAGCGAGGGGTTCGTACTGCGTTTCTCTAATAGTGGTGGTCAGAGATCATAGTGGTGGAGAGAAAACTTCATCCACAGTGGGGTGCACTCATTGATTTTCGTATATGGGGAGGCTCGATTTTGGTTCTATTTCTCTGATTTCATAAATTTATGGAGTCATTTGCTTATATGATGGTTTGGATATAGTGTTTGAGATTTGTTGTTATTGATGATTCTCATATTTCTACTACTGAATTTTTTTCATTATTTTGATTTTTGGTTTTTGGTGGTGTGGATGTGAGTTAAGGATCACCAATGGGTTGTTGGGGAGATGCAGTGGTGTGTTGTAGTTGTGGAAGGTTGTGGCTAGTGGTGACTCAATTGAGACATCATTAGTTGTAGACGTGAATAGAGGGTGGGGAGGAGAGGTGGCAGTGTTGGTGGTGACTCAATGAGCCACTAGGGAGTGTTTGGTGGTGACTCAGGGAGTCACCACAGCGAAATTCTGGTGGTCGGTTGGGAGCCACTTTTGGAAGCTGTCTACAGTGGCATCGGAGACAACAATGGGCTCACCTGGAACTGAGTGCATCTAGTGGAAACACATGAAAAAATTATCAAATGACAAACAAATAAAAATGAAAACAATAAATTAATTTAATAAATCAAAATAAGTTAACTAAAATTATAAAACAGATTAATATTAAAACATTAAAACTCACATTCTAATTTATTAAAAACTAAACTAACTTAGTTACAACAATGAAAAAATAATTTTATTATAGAATAGAAATTGTTAACAAATAAATTAACATTTAAATAAAAATATATTTGTATGCATAAATTAATTAATTAATAAATGATAAATAGAATTAATAAAATCAATTAATTATATTAGAGTTAAATATTACAATGAATAGAAATATTTTTAAAAAAGGATTCAAAAAGTAAAAATTAATTTAATTATTTAATGTATCACATAATAAATCTAAAATTCATTTATTTTAAAATTTAAATGAAGAACAAATTGAATTAATGAATTGATTTTTTTAAAATAAACAACAATGTAATTCAATTACAAAAACAATGAAAATAAAAAAAAATTAAAAAAAGAACATTTTAAAAAAACTTATATGAATATAATTTAAATATTATTAAATAAATAATAAATAAAATAAATAAATTATATTAAATAAATTAGGTGATGATTTTGAAACCAGAAAATGAAATGGGAAAAATGGAAAGTTAATATTTAAATAGAAACAACATCATAAAAAATGGAAGCTAAATCTATATTAATTAATTAATTGAAATTATTCATAAAAAATTTAGTATAAATACTAAAATACAAATTTTATCAAAAATTAAAACTTTTAAAAATTTATTATAAATAATAAAAAACATTAATTATTAAACAAAATACATTATTTTTGTAATAAAAGAACATTATTTAAAAAAATTGTTGTGGAAAATAGAGAGATAAAAAGGTAACATAAAACTCCCTCACACATAATCAATTACACTCATGGAAAATTCAATGTGTTTTATTAATTTTAAAAAATAGAAAAAATATTATTTTCCATCCCAAGTTCAATTGAAAATGACCGATTTAAATAATTTCATTAACCACATGATTTCTTGAAATTTGGATGCCTCCTATGTGATAAACAATAACATCCCCACTTCAACAGAAATTTTAATTCTAGTTCCAAGTGTTTATACTAGTGAGATTTAACAGTAATTAAAACTATAATAAACTAAACTTACATCTTTCACTCTCTCCCAAGTCCCTCAAGAGAAGTTTTAACTTCACACTTCCTTGATAAAAGTCAAAATATTTCCATATAAATCAATTGTACCCTTCTTCATTTAGATTATATATTCCCCTCATCTAAATGAGTTCATTTTTAACAAGGCCCTTTATTTAATTTTTTCTTACCAAAAATCATGTGAAATGGACTATGTAAAACACTTATTGAGTTTTAATTTATTTATTAATATAAACAAACCTAGGGTCCTTTTCTCAGAGTCTCCTTATGTGATCTAAATTTTTCTTTTTAATCTAGATTTAAAAAATTTATATTACTCCCAAGTAAATTGTATCCTTAAAAAGTTCCATTTCACCAAGGTTATGATACTATGAAAAAGTTAAAACTTCATGTTTCCTAGAGTTATACTTTCAATTCCACAAAAATATATCCTATCGTAGTTCCCTTGAATGTTTTCCAATAGTGTTTATATAAAAAAGGATGAAAACACTCATAAATCAGGAAATTATACCAAATATAGAGTCTATGAAACCCCTAAATCTAGAATAAAATATCACCTAGGAAAAGGGATTTTTTTGTCATTTTTTGTGTGTTTTTGTATATGAATTTTATTTATTTATTTATTTTTTTCATTAATCTATTTGAAAAAACAAAATGTATTTATTGTTTTCAAGGGTGGTTATTTGGGAAAAAAATTATGGAAAATGGTTTGTAAACAATGATAATTAGTAAAACTTCGTGAGGATCCCACCCTCATAGATAATTAAGAGCATTTTCCCCAATACTAAGGCTCAAGCCCAGAGTTAGTTTAGAAATTTGAAAGTTATTTTAGAAGTTTACCACATAGAAATAAATTTTTTAGGGGTTAGAAGAATATTCAAAAAAAAATTTAAATAGAAAAATAAACAATAAAAAATCATATACAAAAGAATCCCCTATCCACCCCCATGAAATTAGGCACAAAATATTATTTCTCCAAAAAGTTTCATGCATCCTATGATTTTAAAATTTATTTTTGATGAAATAATAGGAATTAACAAGCACCGTAGAATACATTTAATGAAGAAGAAAAGACAATAAAATATACTAGAATGAATTTATACCAGTTAATCCCCAGGTATGCAGAATCTATAATCAATTTTATATAGAAAACTTGAATTTCCACTTTAAAACAATGAAATAGGCATATGGATGACAATTTAATGTTCTTACAAAATATATATATTTAAATGATTTTTTTTAAAAAGAATTGAAATTGACCTTAGTAAAGTTGAAAGAAGTGTCATACAATGTTTTTAAAAACAACTACTTCCTCCTATCATGGATGTCCCAAATGAGGCTTCCAATGGTACCGAATTCCCACAACCAACCAAGACCACCAGACCACCTGCACCTCAAGTAAACAGGTAACTAACACTGTAAAAAAAGAATCCAACCATCAAGGGAAAACATATGTCAATGAAAATACTAGTAATAAATGTTCATGAAAGAAGGTAGAAACCCAACTAAGTAAGGCTCATTTATTAAAATATAAATTGAAAACTGAAAATAAGAAAACCATTAGTCCCCTTCAATGTGGAATTATGTTTAAAGTCCCCATCCTTAATTTATCTCTTATTGTTTTCTAACCATGATCATTTAGTGGGTAATATTGATGAGTACATGACCCCTTAGTTATCCCTTTTGAAAATTCAGTAAGTTCACACAAATCCTCGTGTATCTCAGCTATATGAAGAAGTCTTTTAAAAAATTCTAGCACTTGAGGATTAATCCTTCTTCCACTAGTAGCTTCAAAACCCCTAATGTCACACAAATATTGAGGTAGAACCTGAAATATCTTAGACAAATATATATGTTTTCCAACCTCACTCAAAATACTCTCCCTCATATTCTCCCCCACACTTACGTCATAAACAAGTTTATAAAGAGAGAAAGATTATTGTGCAGTTGGATCACAATCAACAATAAGACAAATATAATATGAATCTTTTATAGGTGGAGTAGTGATAGAATCATCAAGTTTTCCAAAAAATATTTCAAACTCATGGATGAAAATCTCATCATAAAATTGGTGACAAACAATCAAGAGTGAACCTTCTTTCATTATTTTGAAAAAGTGTAGAAACTACTCCATTTCACTCTGAACAGATATAGAAGACTCACCATTAACTTCTAGCTAAACAGGGATGACTCTAGAAATATCCTCAGCTCCGACACTTTCAGTCTTAGCAGACAAAGTACCATGACCAGAATGAATTTCCCCAGGTTTTATAGAACACTATAAAGCATCAGGTTTGAAAATTTAGGTGGAATTAAAACCTTGAACATTTTGAGAAAAAGTATCAATGTTATATATTATTGTAGGAAGGATAACTTAATTGTTTTTAAAGATATATTTCATAATTTAGTTCTCAACTCTCGTAATCCTTTCCATCTTTTGTATGGATTCAAGATCAACAAAATTTTATTGAAAATTTTCACTAATAGATTCAGTGATTAAATCATGAAAGGGATTATGATTTTCCTTAATAATCATAGCTCTAAAAACCCCATCAAAAAAATTATTAAATGTACAACTCAACTGAAGTGGAGACTCTTTATAGACTTTAAATTCCTCTTGATCTTTTCTAGCTTGGAGGGTCAGCTTACCATTTGATACATAAATGGAATCCCTAGTAGTGGCCAGGAATGGCCTACCAAGAATGACTGTAGTAATGTGATCACTCTCCATGTGTAGAATAAGGAAGTTAGTGGGAATGAAAAGTGTCCCTACATCAACCAACAAATCCTCCGCCATCCCATAAGGGTAGTAAAGTGATATGTCAGCTAGCTATAATGTTATTGTAGTTGGTTTTAGAACCTTAAGGTAAATATTTTCAAACAAGGGGCAGAGAATAAGGTTAGAGTTACAACCTAGATCACATACGAACATAATCTCCTCACATTGACAGATTTTATATGAACTAAAAAACTCTCTGTGTCTTTCAGTTTTGGGGTAATGTTCTTCGGAACTATGAGACTATACTCTCAATCAATATCACTATTAACATCTCACCCAAATAACTATTGTTAGTTAATAACCACTTAAGAAATTTTAGGTATGAACGGATTTCATTAAAACCTTACACAAAGGGAATGTTAAAAATATATCACCTAAACATAAGAAGAAACCATATTTAATCTGGTTCGATGCTATTTTTACGCCTCAATTAAAAAGGGATGGGGGTAAATTCATCAAAAATATGGATTGTCCTTATCATCCTTAAAAATCACCTTATGTTTTCCCTCTTTGATCAATTCCCACTTCATTTTCCATTATTCTTGGGATTATTCATGTGATTTTTCATCACTTTTCTTTGTTATTTTATTCTTTTCAGATTTCCAAATTGGGTATTTTTTTCATTTTTAGTTCCAAATTTATTTTGTTTATCAATTTCTTCTTTCCTAGATTTTTTTCTAACTGGTTATTGAATTTTAAGGCATGAACCCATTTTTACCACCATTATTTTTTCTAATGGGTTTGATTTAGTTGTGATGGGTAGTTTCCCTTTATTTATATCTTCAAAATCCCTAGGAATTGGGTCCATCAGAATTTCTTGATTGGAATTCTAGAATCTGTGTCTTTTTATAATTAACAAATCTATCCTAGAATCTGTTTCATTATTCCCTTAACTTACCCTTGAAAATTATATGACTCATGACCATACTGATTTGAATTATATGTTCTAGGATGTGATTGGTTGTTTGGGGTAGTGGGATATTTGGTTACACTTCTCTCTTCCTAATTAATGCTGGGGTGATTTTTATATCTTGAATTTTACTGATTGGAAAAGGGATCTTGGACACCCTAATTTCTAGCCCTATAATCCACATAACGGTCACTCTCATCTTATTAGACATGAAGGTCAATATGGGGACAATATCTTTGAGTGGGACCAAACATACCATAATGGTAGCATTGCTCCCTTAGAACTTGTTCCTTAATAGCAGGATCATGGGTATTAGTCTCGGACCTATGATGACTCTCTTCCTTGGAAACTTGTTTTTGGGAATTTTGATCCAACATATCAAAAAATTATTTATGTTTATTAGTAGTAGAATCATAGAAGTAACACCTATAATATTGGTTAACTAGGTTTTTCATTGTAAGGGGTGAGGGCATTGTAAAAATTGTAAATTAGAAGATGGAGGAGATAACTGGTGATTGGGAATTTTCTTAAAAAAACTCTAAACCTATTCCATTCCTTTTGAAAATTTTCTCTGTCATCTTGGAAAAATCCAGAGATCTTGTTCCTAACCTAAATAGTTGTGTTCCTACGGTAACATTTGGGAATAGAGGTCTTGAACACCTCATCCAATGTTTGAAATATTTCCTCATCTTGATTTTGAAAAAAAAATGTCTTAGTTCTCTAATTAATACATAATGTAAATATAATCAATATCGAATCCTTCTCACATAGATCTCTCAGAATAAAATGATGAAAAAAACAATAAAAATATCTGATAAACTCAAGTAAATCCTCTTTAGGGAGGAATTTAAAGAAGGAATTTGAGAGAGATGAGACTACTTAATCTCATAGTTTCTTGACCTAGGAGATAATATGATGCAAGAAATATTTCTTGACATAGTAGGAATTTGGAACTCCTTAAACCTAGGCCTCTTAAGGGCTTGAAGTCATGGATGTGGAAAATTGTTATTTTGGTTTTGAGCTTTGGATTCAAGATTATTGAATTCTATTTTCTTTTTTTTTCTATGTGAAAAATAATATTTAATAATTTATGAAGTTTTATTTTCTAATTTCAATGTAGAATTTTTTGTGTTCATGAATTTTGTGATTTTTTTGAAGAAATTTTTTGTATAATTGTTTTTGATTTTTTTTTTGATTTTATGTTTTTTAGTTTTTGTAATATATACATTTTTAATTTTTTTTACCTGGTTGAACATTCCTTACCAATAAATAGAACCAAAATTTTACCATGATGTAATTATACTCGTTACAATTTAAAATTTATAAAACCTACTTAATTTTGTACTGTTGTAAGAAGGGTTTCAAACAATAGAGAAGGACTAAAGATGTGTAGACCAAAACAAAACTAAAAAAATCAAAATAAAAAAAACTAAAAGAAAATAGTGTATTATATGTGTGGAATGGAATGTATGTAATGGTTTAGAGAATTATATAATCATAATATTAGTTAGGGGAAATGGTCATCATTAGGTGTGTGGAATGATTGATTGTCTCAGGGATGGTTCTGGAATAGATTTGATACTTCTTGAATCCCCCCGGATAGATGGTGTGTCTGGAGCCTACTTCTTCATGATGTGGTCCTCCAAGCCTACAACATAATGTTCAACTTCTTGTAGTGATGAGTGAGGTAGTAACCATGATACCAAACCTGGATTCCTTTATCATGGATAGTCCAATGATCATGATTGATCAGTTCCACTACCCCAACTCCCACGATCTCCACTAAATAACCTCTTACATGGTCAAAGACACTAGCACAAATAATTTAAAAAAAATTAGTTAATAATGCTAAATTAGAATTAATATTAAATGTATACATAAATATATAAATATTTATGTATGATTTTTACTAGTTTTTAAATCTATGTTAATAATATTACTATTAGTTACTATAAACTCAAACCTAGAGTAACAGATAATAATTTACTATAATTGTTACAAATATATAAAATTAATTTAGATGTATATATAGAAGTTATTATTATTATTATAATATATATTAAAATTAGTATTATTTTGTTATATTTATTATTATTTTATTTTAATATTTATAAAAAATAATAATAAATAAAAAGTGGGGGGGGGAGGGGGTGTTTGATTGGATGGAGTGACAGTGGCAGGGCGGTTGGTTCGCGTGGCACAGTTAGAAAGCGGGTGTATCAAGCTAGGGGAAATAGGAGGAGAAACATGGTAGCGACGTAATGTAGGGGTAGGGCGGCACCGATGGTCGCCATTGGCTTCTCCTTATAAGAATGATTTTCAGATCAGGTGGCAAGTTTCAACATGGGTTCATCGGCTTCTCCCATAGTGGATTGGGGTCAAGACGATTCTGGTGGTGAGGGTTTTATCCTGACAATCCGTGGAAGCTTACAGTGGTGTGAGGGGTGCGCGCAATGATTCTCCATTAGCAGTGGTCAGTGATTACCATGGTGAAGAGAAATCTTCATCTGTGGTGGGGTGTGCTCGTTGATTTTCAGTTCCACTGTGGCTCGGTTGTGGTAATGTTTCTATGATTTTAGGAATTTCTGGAATCATTGTCTTCTATGCTGGATTGGATATGGTATTTGAGATATTCTGATGTGGATGTTTCTCATGTTTCATCTGTTGATGTTATTTATTACATTTGATTTTGGTTCTGTGGTGGTGTAGAGGTGAGTCAAGGAGCACCATTGGGTTGTTAGGGGAGATGCATTGGTATTCTGGTAGCAAAAGGTTTTGGCTGGTGGTGACTCGATTGAGTCACCGATGGTTGTAAAGTTGAGCAGAATTTGGGGAGGAGAGGTGGTCATGTTGGTGGTGACTCAATGAGTCACTGTTGAGTGTTTGATAGTGACTCATGGAGTCACCGCTAGGAAATTCTAGAGGTGGGTTATGAGCTATCATTGAAAATATCCAAAAATGAGTGGAAAGATAATTGTGGGTTCACCTCGCATTTTAAATTATTAAAAAAATTAACTTCCTTACAATTATCAAACAAATAATTTTATTCTAGATTACAAATTTTTTATAAAAAATTTACATTTATATAAAAATACGATAGTCTGCAAAAATTAATTAACTAATAAATTGTAACTTGAAGTAATAAAATCATAGAATTATACTATAAATAAATATTATGAAGAATAAAAATATTTTAATGAAAGTAATTAAAAATTAAAAATTTATTTAATTATATAAATTATGAAAAAAATTGATATTTATTTTTTTTTCAATTTAAATGAAGAATAAATTTAATTAATGAATTAATTTTAAAAATTAAAATCGAAGAAATAAAGAAATTACAAAAAAAATGAAAATAAAATAATAAAATAAATAAAAATATTATTTTAAAAAATGAGACAAATAAAATAGAAATATAATTAATTAAACAATAAATCAAATAAAATAATGATTTTAAATATATGTGATAATGATTTTAAAACCACAAAATGAATAAGGATAAAAATGAAAAACTAAAATTTAAATAGAAACAACAACATAAGGAATATAAGTTAATTATATATTAATTAATTTTTATTATTAATTAATAGAATATGATAAATACTAAAATACATAAATATAACAAAAAATCACAATTTTATAAGTTTAATATAAAAAAGACAAAAAATGTTAATTGATAAACAAAATAAATTATTTTATTTAAAAAAGAAAATTATTTAACAAAATTTATGTGTAAAAGAAGAGAAAAAGGACACATCATTTTTTCATTCTATCCCAAGCTCTAGAAATGATAGAATTTGGGCCATAAAAATATTATTTCAAGATCTAGTAAGGCCTCTTCATAATTATCTATCAACTTAAACTTCACTCCTTTCTTATCAATCCATGTCATAGGTGATTCCAAACATGATAAGTCCTGTATGAAATATCATTAGTATCCAAACAAACCATGAAAGCTCATAATATCAATAATATTCCTAGGTCGAGCCCCAGTAATGAATGCCTCAACCTTCTCTAGATGCATAGAAATTCCCACATTAGAGATTACATGCATTAGAAAACCTACCTCCTAAATCCAAAAGTGAATCTTTGACAGCTTGGTATGAAGCCGATATAATGGAAGTGTATTAAATACAATACCAAGGTAACATCCATTCATATCTGATGTATGTGAGTATATGAGAAAATTTTCAACAAATAGCACATTGAAGGAGTCCCTATATTAATGTAAGATCCTATTCATGAGATCTATAAACACATATAGAATGTTTTTAATACTAAAATGAATGATAATATACTATCATAGTCTATATTTACTCCTAAACACTATCGTAGGAATATAATTCTCTCTAAAACAATTCTAGTAATATCTTAACCATAATACAATGTTAAAGAACAAACAAACTCCCTAAAAACTTGTCAAACAAGTCATAAATCATGGAAAACAAGTATAAAATCTTCCTGGTAACCTTGTTTAGCTCCCCATAGACTACATATAAAATAATAATAACTTATTACTTTATTGTGAGGAAAACTAGAGCACCCCAGGGAGTTGTACACAGTATGATAAAATCATTCTCCTCTAAATCCTTTATTTTTCCCTTTAATTCATTTAACTCAAATGGAAACATATATTATAGGGGAATCGATATAGGTTCTGATCCAAGCATTAGATTTATCTCAACATCATTTCACCTCTACAGAGGGATTCCTATAAATTCATCTAAGAAGACAACATAACACTGGTCAACCACTAGAGAAAAGAAAGAGGATACTATATACCACACCATAAGAACCACTCCTTCCACATAGTCTGAAATATATCCAACCATGGTTAGATTTGTTCCCACTCCTCCATATTTAACATCCCACTCACAAGTAAAAAAACTCCTTTCTATAGGTGTGGTAAAGGATACTCATCTCCTGTATCATTTGATGTGTTCCAGATATCTAGTCATTGAGTCCATGCCAATGATCACATTGAATATAGTCTTCACATGGACTGTGACAAATCATAGATGTATATTTCTAGCAACTACTATGGAACATCCTGGAGATCTATGAACGTATTCCAACTTCTTCCCCAAGGGTGTATCAAGAGAAAGTAACTCAGAAGAAAAATTTACCAACAAATCAATCCCTACAACAATTTGTGTAGATATAAATAAATGAGAAGCACCAGTATCAAAAAGGGAATTAAATAGTATAAAGATTATCAATACATTACCTCAAATGGTTGATGGTCCCTCTCCATAGTTATTAAGAACTTGTACCATCACATAAACATATCCTACCCCAACTTTATGACATTATCCTTGATATGAATGACTCTATTGAGTCATTGTAGACTAAGGGGTTTGAACATACTGATGAGAAACCCAACCAGTCCCTTGGCTCGATAGATGCATCTGACTAAAACCCCTGCAATACCTTATCCCGAAATTCTTTGTGTATAAATTATACATATTTCTTACTTTTCCATAGTTATAACACTTTATGTGAGGATTGGGTCAAAATTTATGATGATACCCACTTAGTCCACAGTTGAAACACTGAGAAATTCATCTTCCCAACGAAGGTGCCAAAGAAACCTTGCTCTACTGTATCTTTCTTCTACCACTATTGCATGAATTCACTACCTTCCACTTCCTACTATTATAAGTATCACTAATAATTACTATGAAGGAATAAGTAATACTTACATGTACATCATCCTCTAGAACCTTCTTCATCTTCAGGTCCTTTTGAAGAACCTTCATATAAGGTTTTAAGTTAATGTTATTAACCTAGAATATAAAATCTGATCAGAGGTAGATCTCAAACTTCTAGACCCTTTTCAATATATTCCTTGCAAAGAGAGTAGTGAAGAAAAATTTCTCTGTGAAATTTTCCCAGTAACAAGGCACAATCATCAAGCCCTGATAAAGCTCTATGATCTTCTAATCATGGTCCAACATTAATGTTCCCATACAGAACTATTAGAAGAAAATTTCATTGATGGTTATCCTAATCAGGTATTCACTTATTACAACCTGGTTTATAATACCCCACCACCTCATAGAGGGTCCCTATTTCATAAAAGTATTTAACATTAATCATTAATTCTCAGGAGTCTCTACTAGATCTAAGATCCCCTTAATAATGACAATTTTTTCCTCAACATCCTGAGGGCCTTTGGTGCCCTTGAAGTATGGAGGGTTTTGGAGATAAATGTATCAATAATAATTGGATATAGTCTTGGATAACCTACCACCTTTCACATAAAAAAGAAGAAAACTCATGGATTAATTGGTCATTATTCATGAACTATTAGAGTGTGTTCAGAATCATTGTCCTACTAAAATTGTGGTAGAACTGGACTATCCTCCATTATGGGAGTGTCCTAGACCAATTATCAATGTATTCTCATAATATGGTTTCAAGGAATCATTGAATATTATTCCATTGAATTATCAGAACACCTATAATGTTCTACATAGATAACAACAAAATAAATTCGTAGACATAGACAATAGATTATAAGAAACATATCCAAGGAGGATATTGGTAATAATAAAACATTTCCCTCCTAATGCTACTCATGTCTTGAATTGAGTTCTCCATTAATACATGTTATTAAAATTCATATATATATATATATAAAGTATCATCAAGTTCAAATAATAAATCACAACATATATATATATATATATGTATAAATGAATCAAGGAAAATAGATAAATCACCAATCATATATCAATAAATTTAATTAAAAAAATACTATGGAGAACTGAAACTGCATATATATATATATATGACATGTGATCATAACTTCCTAGTCCTCATTCATTAACACACCCAAATACAATAAAACATTAATTTCACAATATAACCCAGATTGATATGAAACTATAAAAACTTAATTGTAACAGTTTTCTTGACTATTGTAAATTAAAGGTCTATTACACATGTATTGTTTAGGAGCACATGAAACTATCCTTACTAAGTCCCACATATCCTAACTACTTTCTACCATTCCCTAAAACATAGAAAACAATAGGGAAATAGGGAAAAATTCATTTGGTACAAAATTTTAACTCCCTATCCAGAATCACTATGTTTGAGCTGAAGTGCCACATAGCCACATGTACACCTCTCTGTATGCAAGAGGTTTCCAACTTGAAATGAGGGATCACGTGAAATCAGTGGGAAGATAATGGTCTAAATATTAATAAAGAAAAGTATAAATATTAACACAATAGAATGAATAAATATAGTTAAAACATATATCATGGCATGTATCTCATTTCATAAATAAAATAAACCATAAACCCACAAAGTGAAAGGTCAATAATGAGAAAGATATAAAGTTATGTAGAACCCATGACATCACTCCAAGGTTTGTCTCGATACCACCTTCAACCATCATGCTCTTCGTCCAAGATCTTTTACATTGATCCCTTTCTCTTTCCTATATCACAGATCATGAAGTCTAAAAATGCATTGAGATTCCCATGTTGGGTGTGAGTATAAACCTAGTATGGTTCCAAGAATGTGTACATAACATAATTTCAGATGAAAAATATTATATTCCATTGTAATATCTTGTTACCAATCTGACAGGTGCGTCTAAAAATATTTTTGTAGTTTTCCTTTTCATTGTTTGGGTAAGGGTTGAGTTTGTATTGGGAGGACACCACTACGGGTGAAGTTAGAGGTTTGTTGGATTCTATCCTTTAAATGACTTTTTCATGTATAATCCCTAAGTATTTTTTGTCGTGTAATAGCATTACATTTAATGTGATGGTTCAGAAAAACAAGTTGTGAAAGACTTCACACTATGATTGGTACTTGTCGTGAGTTGTCATTAAACGTTTTGAAGGATTTATTGATCATTTTTTAACTCGAAGAATCAAATTTAAATGAAAAATGGTATGCATTTTGACAATTACGAAGCTTTTGTATTGCACACTGTGTATTGGGATTTCACGTCATGAAATACCCTGACTTTGTTTTTTTAAATAGGAAGTGCAGCTGAGTTTTTCCTTTTTTCCACCACCCTATTTCCTTCCCCATCATCTGAAGGTATTCCCCATGTTTACTTGAAGCCTTCCAACCCTTATGGATCCATTTGTTTTGAATTCAATCATCACTACGCTTGCGTTGTAATTCCCGGGTAAGAGTTATCCCTCATTCTTCACATTTCTCTCATTCTCCTCTTAAGGTTTTTCAATGGATTATCTTGGAATTTATGGATATCTTCCCTGTGGTTCTGGATCTTTCTTTTATGTTGGGTTCTGAGGCCTTGTCCACCTTTGTTCTCTTTGATGGGTGTCATTGCAAGTGTTGAGTTTCGAGAATATGTACGTGGTTTCGTCCTGATTAGCCAAATTTATTAACCTTACATTACTTGATTTATTTCAACCGTTGATTTAAATTCCATTGATCAAATTTAATATCAATTTTTTTAGAAAAACCAATTCCATTCAATCGGGATATTTGAAATAGTTATGTCTGAAATTTTTTGGGAAACCCCCCAATTTCATTAAACTAGGGCGTGTTTATAGAAATTGGTTAATTTAAATTCTAGATTTGATGGAAATGATTTTAGTTAAATTTTTGAATTTAATTGTGGAAAAGAATTTTGTAAATTGATGGAATTGGTTTTGAATGTATTTCAAACTTGTGTAAATGGATTAATTTTTTTTAATAGATACCCAATGGATTTATCTTGGAATGAGGCATGTTTTTGATTAAAAGACGTTTGGTTTTAAATGGAAAATCAGTTTGAAATGGGAGAATTGGAATTAATTTTATTTTAAACAGTCTTAAAATAAACTTCCCATAACTGATTATGTATGATAACATACAAGCCTTAGGTATTTGGTGAGTTATTTTGACACATTGTATGCTATTACAATGCTCTAAAACATACATGTGGTGGGTCACATCCCCGATGGGAGGGGGATGAGTCACATCTCTCCAGTGTTAGGGGGACATGTGTATACACATATTGCTAAGAACAATTATAGTGTGTGGAGTCTTATATATAGAAATATCCTCAGACCTTTTGGAAGACGACCATGTTGCTCACTTTTTATTTTTATTTGAGATATAAATTTATGCCAATTTTGTAAAACTAAGTTACATCCATTATGAATTTATATAAACAATTGTACATAATTTTTTATTTAATACATTATTTTAGAAATATTCCATCATTTTTAAAGATTCTTCTTAAATTACATTCCATCATTTGAACCATATAGCATGATTTGTTTAAATATGCTCTAAAATTCCAAACTTATTTACATTTAAAATTCATAGCATTCTTTTGGTTAATCTATATTTGGTTACTATTATGGAATACTTGGTGAGACCCTACAAGGGTTTCTAGATCACACCCTACATGTGCCTTTTGGTTATTGTAGATTATCTTCTTCTAGATTTGAGCAAGGGGAAAGGATCACTTAGAGTGGATCCAGTTTTTGAACATTGGACTTGGTGAGTTTTGTCCTTAGGGGATAGGGGTGTTTTTCATCTTTTTGAAACTTGGGTTATAATATTTTGGGATGTATGCCTTGTTATATTCTAGTATATTACCCTCATTAGTGATTCCTTTGTTATGCATAGTATCTTGTTTCGTTTTCTTCTACTACGTTTTATGGAAAATTAATTCTCACTTGCATATTGTACGATGCCAGGTGTTAGTCATCGACAAGTGGAGATCGGGAATGCCCTTCGGGATATGTCAGGGAAGACTTGGTAATCTTGTTACTAGTGTACCTAGGATGGTTCATGACAATATGGGATCATAGGGAGGTTGTTGAGATTTTTTCTTCAATTCAGTATGCAATTTTGAAATCTTTTCGAGACATTGGAGGTAGATGTGATTGAGTGCCTAGCCAACTCTCACCGCAATGTACCATAAGCCACCAAGGTTGGTTAGGGAAAGATTCCATGTGGTTTAGTTCTAGTATTTTCACTGCATTGATTAATATAAGGAGAAATATAAATCTTTTTTATTATTTTTGTTGGGTTTAATTTCTCTCGTTTCTCTATTTAATAACTACCAAATGTCTTCAATGTTGAATAATAATGTTTTGTAACATCATGAATCCAATAAGATGTATGAACTTGATCTAGGAGGAGTCTGATTCTGAACCTCAGTGTGCGAATCCTATTTTGGATCCAAATCTAGTTGAGGTGATCAGGCATACTATCTATGCTCTCGGACATGCACCACCTCTAGTTTTGGTTTAGGATCCAACTATGGATCCTCAAGGGGATGTTCTTTGAAATCATTATCAAGAGTTCCTTCATTAGAATCCACTAATTTTTAAAGTCTCCACTAATCATAAACATTTTTGAGGAATGTTTGGGAAGGATATAATGTCTATTTGAGTTCATGGAGACATTGAACACGATCAAGGTGAAGTGTACATCCTTCTTGATGGCGGGCCCAAGAAGGAGACAGTGGTACATAATGGTGACAGAAAATAAACATGAGGGATTAGAGTTGAAAGACTTCAGGTATCTTTTAACTAACCAATTTAATCTAGATTAAATGGTGTTGGCTAAGGCTGGGGAGTTTTTCAAGCTCGAGAATGCCAATAAGATTGTGACTGAGTATTAAAATCGCTTTGTTGAGTTGGTGCAGTTTTCTCCTGAGATTGTATCTAATGAGAGAATGAAGGATCGACGATTTGAGTTGGGACTTTGATCAGATATTTTTTATTAGGTTTTATTTTTGAATCTTCCTGCTTATGCTGATGTACTAGTTAGGGAGATGATGGTTGAGATGGACATGGATGGAAATTCAGGGTTATCAAGAGTTTTTTTATCATAGTGAAAACATCGTTCCTTCAAAATAAAATGGAAACATGATGATTTTCATGATATTTCTTAACGGTAGGTTCAATCTAGACATAATATAGTACATGGAGTAATTTCTTTGAATTTCTACCAGTGTGGAAATCCAGGACATTCTAAGAGGGCTTTCACTGAGGCACCCAAGAACTTTTGCCCTTGCGGAGTCTCAGGGCACTTATAGAGACTCTACCATCACTTTTCTACTATGTGTAGTGGAATATGATCATCAAGAACCTACTAAAAATATACGGAAATTAGATGCCTCATTTATAAAAGGGTTCTAACCATAAAAATCCATAACAATGCTACATCAGACTGTGGAAGAGTCTCTATAGGAAGAATACATTTTTACATAAATTACAAGAGGTATCATTACTATAAATTCATCATTAGTGGTTACTCAATTTGATACTGGTGAATCTCTCTCATTTATTTCAACCCATATTGTAAATATGATAAATCTTCATATAGATCTTTTATCTTGTGCAACAGATATTGCTACACCCTTTGGTATGAAGAGGGAGCATGGTCTTCGTTGTCTTACTTGTGTCTTATCTCTATCAGACGTCGAGCTTGGTTGGAATTTTCTAGTTCATGACATGTAATCTCTCGACGTCATGTTCGATATGGATTAGATCATTGTTAATAAATCCAAATTGATTCTTATCTTCGACATGTCTACCTTATAACACCCAGTGGTGTGACTCTTATATTTCAAGGAGAATGGGACCTATGGTTGAGCATAGTCGACCATTTTATCCAATGTTGGGGAAAGTGATATTAGTGTTTTCGTTCGATCTGGTGTGGGAGTCAATGAGTGGGGATCTCCCTCCACTCATTTCCGAGTTTCCCGAAATTTTCTTACTGATTTCTCCAATTTTCCACTGATGATAGAGGTTGAGTTTTACATTGATGTGATGAATGTAACTCAACAAGCTTCAGTTCCCTTTTACCAAAAGGATCTATCTGAAATGAATGAGTTGAATTCCCAATTTGACGATCTTCTTGAGAAAGGCATTATACACCCGAGCAAGTCACCTTGGGTGGTGTTGGTTCTCTTTGCTAAAAAGGATGGTGGTTCCCTGAACTAATGTATTTATTATCAAAATATTAATTGATTTGCAGAAAATACATAATATATGTTTCCATTAACTGGTGATCTTGAAAGTGGTGAAGTGTTTTTCAATTTTCAAACTTCCATCTGGTTACCATTAGTTGAGGATAAAGGGATATGAGATTTAGAAAACTTCATTTTAGATCAGGTATGACAATCATGAATACCGTGTTATTCCGTTTGGTATAAAAATGGTCTAGTAGTTTTCATGGAATTTATGAAGATGATTTTCCATGAGTATCTAGATAAATTTTTCTTAGCCTTTTTGTATGACATTATTATCTACTCCATGTACATGGAGGATCATGTACATCATCTTAGAATAATTCTATGTTTTCTGAGAAATCACTAACTCTAGGGCTATCTTTCAATGTGTGATTTCTAGATTCAGGATTTGAAATTCATGGGACATGTGGTTTTTGAAAATGGTATATGAGTTGATCCTGAGAAGGACAAGGCTATTAAGACATGGGAGCAACCATGAAATGTCTTCATAATTTGGATCTTCTTGGGATTAGCTGGATATTACCATAGGTTCCCGAAGGACTTCCCGAAGTTGGATTATCCAATTACTACTATGAATTAGTTGGGGGTAATGTTTTCTTGGGGTGTTAAATGTTAGAAATATTTTATTGAGGTGAAATATATTTTTGACTAATATACTAGTGTTGAGTATTCTTGAGGTCGGGTAGGGCTATGTGGTCTTTTGTGACACATTGAGTTTAGGCTTGGGATGGGTTCTTATGTATGGTGACCATGTAGTTTCTTATTAATCTCTTCAACTTAGGCCACATGAGAAAAATTATCCTCTCCATGATATTGAACTTGTAGTTGTGAAGCACGCACTTAAGATTTGGAATAATTAACTTTATGGTGGATGTTTTTCCATGTTTTTAGACCACAAATTATTGAGTTATATATTCTACAAAAAAATATTTAAACCTTCACAAGAGGTGTTGGGTGGAGTACATGCAATCGTTTGACTTTGAGATCACCCATACCCCGAGGAAAGGGAATGTCATTGTAGATTCGTTGAGGAAGAAACTTCCAACCCCAACTGTGAAAGAATATTTAGAAGAGTAATGTTTGATCTATCCTTTTCCTCAATTTCATATTAGTGTTTAGAAGAAAGGGGATGAAGTTTCTTTACCCAACATTCAGTTGCAATCTTCACTTCTTGAGATGATTCTTTGGGAACAAGAGATTCATGATAAATTCCACATCATTAGAGACTCTCTTTATGGTGGGGAGACAATTTCCCAATGGTAATTCTACAAAGAGGGTGGTCTATGTTATCAAAATAGATTTGTTGTGAAGTCTTTGGAAAAGAAAACTTTTATGGGGTATTTTCATAATTATTTTTGGGAAGTACACCCGGGAACCAAAAAGATGTTCTATGATGTTCAGTGGTAGTTCTGGTGGCCAATAATGAGATGAGACTTTGACGAGTTCATCTATTATTGCTATAAATGGAAATAGGTTTATGAAGAGCGCCAAAAACCTTCTGGCTCACTTCAACCACTTCTAATACCTACTTGGAAGTGTAATGTGATCTATATGGTACTTTTGGTCAGGTTTCCTCATACCTAGAGAAAGAATAATGAGATATGGTTTGTGATTGACTGGCTAACCAAGTCGTATCACTTCTTACCCATTCATGAAACAACCAATGTTGAGGAGTTGGGATGTCACTATATTAAATAGATTATTCATTTTTATGGAGTTAAAACTTCTGTAGTCTCTGATGGGTATCCTCGGTTTACTTATCTCTTTTAGAAAGGCCTATAAGAGGCATTGGGATCTCATGTATATTTGAGCATGACCTACTATCCGTAGTCAGATGGCCAGAAAAAGAGAGCAATATAGATTCTTTAGGATATGCTTCACACTTTTGTTCTCGATTTTGGTGGGGATTGGGTTGATCAGGTGGGGCTAGTTGAGTTATATTATTATAACAGTTACCAGTATGCGATCTTAATGGAACCTTTTGAGACTTTTCCTGGATGACCTTGTAAATGTCTATTGTGTTGGTCTAAGGTTGGTGAGAGTTCCTTGGATGGACCGATTTTGGTCTAAGAGACGATGAAAAAGATTCAATTAACTCATCAGATAATGTTAACAACATAGATCTGATACAAGTCTTGAGTTGATCATCATCACAGACCATCATAATTTTTAATTGGTGACTAGGTATCCTTGAAAGTTTCACCTAGGTTGGGTAATTTAAGGCTTGGGAGTAAAGGGAAACCTGCTCCTCATTTTGTGGGACCATTCGAAGTTACTGGAAAGGTGGGAAATTTTGATTATCATCTAGCCCTTCCACCACAACTGATGTCAATACTTAAGGCGTTCCATGTATTGTATATGAGAAAGTATCTCATTGATCCATCTCATTTGAGATGTAGTGATCTGGATATTGAACATGATTTATCTTTGACTATGTGACCAGTTACGATATTTGATTCTCAAACAAAGGTACTTCACGGGAGGATAATACATTTGGTTTATATGCTATGGTAGCTTGATTCTCATAATCACGAGATGTGGGAATGTGAAGCACTAATGAGAGAAGAATTTTCCTAATCCCTTCAGCATGGATGTTTCTTCATAGGCATTTTGGGGTAAAAAGATTTTTATGGTGGGGAGGTTGTAACATCTTGTTACCGATCATATATGTACTTCTTAATCCTTCCTGTGATTTTCCTTTTTTGTTGTTTGGGTAAAAATAATGTTTGGATTGAGAGGATACCTATAATGGTGAAGTCATAGGCTTGTTGTATTCTTTTCTTTGAATTACTTTTTCATATAGGTTTCCTGAGGATTTTACATTTTGTAACAGAGTTACACATCATGTAATGGTTCTAAAAAAAGTCATGAATGGTTTCACACTATGATGGGTACCCATCATGAGTTGCCATTAAATATCGTGAAAGATTTAATGATCAGTTTTTAACTTAGATAATAATTTTTTAGTAAAAAATTGTACATGTTTCGATGGTTATGAAACTTAAGTATTTCATGTCGTGTATTGGGATTTCAAATCATAAAATACCCCAATTGAAATTTCTAAAATAGAAAGTACAATTGAGTTTTTATTTTATTTCATTATCCCTAGTTCCTTCTCCCTCGACCTGAGCCATTCCCAAGGTGATATTAAAGCCTTCCAACCCTTCAAGATCCATTTTTTGGCATTCGATCATCGCTAAGCTTGTGGTGTAATTCCTAGGAACGATTTCTCCCTCATTCTACATGTTTATCTCATTCTCATTTATTGTGTTTTCAATGTATCATATTGTAAATTGATTGATTTATTCCCTATGGTGTTGGATCTTTCTTGTAGTTCGGTTTTCAAGGACTTATCCACCTTTTTTATCATTGACAGGTGTCGTTGCGAGTGTTGTGTTTTAGGAATAAGTAGGTAGTTTCCTCCTGATTATCCAAATCGATTAACCTTACATTTCTTGATTTATATCAACTACTGATTTAAATTCAATTGCTCAAATTTTATTTCAATTGACCTGATAAAACTCAATTCTAGTGAATTAGGAGATTTGAAATATTTTTTTTCATGGAAATTTGGGAAAACCCCCAATTCCATTGATTTGGGTTGAGTTTATGGAAATTGGTTAATTTAAATTTTTCAATTTAAATTATATAATTTAATTGTGGAAAAAAATTGTTTAAATGGATTTAATTGGTTTTCAGTGGATTTTAAACTTGAGGAAATAGCTTAAAAATGTTTTGATAGAAAGCGAGTAGTTTCATCTAGGAAAGAGGAATGTTTTTTTTATTAAAACCCATTTTCATTTTAAATGGAAAATTGTAATTTTGTTATGGAATAATGGGATTTAATTTTATTTTACGAAGTATTAAAATAAATTTCCCATCATTCATTATGTAAAATAACATGGAAGACTTAGGTAGTTGGTGAGTTATTTGGACAAACTCTATGCAATTACAATGTTAAAAAACATACATGCGCCATGTCACAACCCCAATGGGAGGGTGACGAGTCACCTCTGGAAATTTTCAGGGGGATGTGTGTATAAACACATTGCTGAGATAACTTAGAGTGTAAGATGTCCTATATCTGGAAATAGTATCGCACCTTTTAGCAGATGGCCATGTTTTCCAGTAGTTATTTATTTTTCAGATATAAATGTATTCTATTTCTTTAAAACTAATTTACATTCCCTCTATATTTATATAAAATATTTTATAAAAATGTTTTATTTATGCCATTATATTTGAAATATTCCATCATTTTTAAATATTTTTCTTATATTACATTCTATAATTTGAACTATATATAATGATTTGTTTAAATATGCTATATATTTCCAAACCTGTTTACTTTTAAAATTGAAAGCATTATTTTAGTTAATCTATATTTTGAGACTATTATGTAATCCTTGGTGAGACCCTTCTAGTATTTTTAGCTCACACCATACTTTTTCCATTGGGTGTTTGTAGATTATCTCCTTCTAGGTTTGAGAAAGGGGAATGGATCACTTTGAGGTGGATCCAGCTGTTGAACATTGGACTTGTTGATTTTTTTCCTTAGGGACTTGGGGTGTTTTCCAATGTTTTAGAACGTGGGTTTTAGTGATTTGGGATTTTATTCCTCGTTATATTCTGGTGCATTACTCCTTCTGGATCTTCCTTTGTTATTCATACTATCTTTTTTCTTTGGTTTTCACTATGTTTTGTGGAAAATTCGTTCCCACTCCCATGTTTTACGATGCCAGGTTCTAGTCACCGACTCATGGGGATCGAGAACTCCCATCAGGCTATGTTAGGGCCAGCTTGGTTATCTGGTTACCAGAGTACCCGAGTTGGTTTGTAATGTAAGAAACTAAATAAAAACATGTATTGAGTGTTTATGTACTAATTATACCATCTCAAATCCTTATCAATACCTGACCCAGGTCCATGATAGAAACATATTCAGAATAAAATTCATGAACTTGAGCCGACCACAAGGTCACCACATATGTCCCGTGGAATCCATAAGGATAACTAGTCTCAAGAACATCAAGTCACATCTCTTGTATGGATCAAACCACAAGGACATCATATCTTGATACTACTATGAACAAGGACAAGAATCCAACCTACCCTAACACCGTGTATTAGGTTATTGTATAAACCCTGAAATTCCTCTATATTATTAATTTATGAACTCTTATTCTATAATGAATATTTTATTATTTTTCAAAACAGGAATAGATAAGAATTATATTATAAATAATATTACTTATAAATTAATAGTACTTATTACTACACCTAGGACTTGTAGAGGGATATAATATCAAATAATAGTGACCAAGTAATTATATATTCTATAGGAATGAACTCTACCAGGAATATTAAACTTTTAATGAAAACTATTAGAATAAAAAATTGATGTAAGGAATATAATTATCCTAATTAAAGGAATTGTAAAGTCCTTTATGAATGAAGTCATAAATATCAATGAATGTTATCATATATATAGGGTATAAAGTTGGAATTGACTATTTGGATCTAAACATTACCTAACCATCGGTCAAAATTACTATTAGTCAACATAACCATTGGTAATGATGTTACTATTATAATTAGTGTTTATAAAGGGTAATGATAATTGATAATTTATGTAAAAAAGAGAAATATTGGCCTCAACCAATATAGTCATACATTTTGAAGACCGTTTTTCAAAACATGGGAGATTGGTATCACCATTAGGGGTTTCCCTTGAAAATTCCCAAGATAAGCTTGAACACATGAGGATTCAATGAAATAACCTATGAGAGAAGTTCAAATTAGTGTAAATCATTATTAGACCAATGGTAGGTGATCCACCCTATAAACTTCTATCATTAAACACCTTACCATTAGAGAGTATTCCAGTGTGATAAGGGGTTATGTTTCTAGACCTTTTTACCATAAAAGTCTAATTTCATTTGTATAAATGTAATATTTATGTCATCAAATTATATATTCATTATCATATTACTTATAAAATAAAAATGAATATAATATGAATGCAATTAATAGATTTTTGGATACAAATAATACAAAATTTTATTTTTTTAAAAAGATATAAAATTTTATGATAAACTGAAGTATTCTAAATAAAATATATTTTTATAAAATAGTCGTTTAATACACTATTTTTTAAGTAAAAATGATAATATAATTTTATATTGTATTAGGAAATTGTTATAAGTGTCAAAAACATGATTATGTTGAAAAATAGATTATTTTTTAATAAATAATGATTTTAATATAAATATTAAAATTTTAATATTTAGGAAAATATTGCGATAAAATATACATTAAATTTAATATAAGAACATTGAAATTATATAACGGTAAAGCTTTGATAATTTTCTGAAATACTTTATTTTTCATTGAATAATAAAAATACAGTTTTGTGTTTTTAAAATGTTTTGTGACTTCATAAATTTGTAATACAGATGTATTAAATGATATAACTAAATTCACATACATAAATAGATTATTTTTTAAAAAAAAATTAATTTAATTGATTTAAATCGATTTCTAAACCTCTAAATGACATTCTAGAATAGTTTTATATCAATGGGATACATTCAGTCCTTCTCATTATTCTCCTTACTTAATTAACATTTTATACCTATTACGCTACTAAATATGCTTTATGAATTTTTCTCATTTACATGAATTACCCTTATACTATGCCTATTAAACACATTTCTCTATTCATAGGTATTCACCTAGACATAACCATGATCCATTGATTGGATGATTACAAATTTTCTTCCCATATTCCTTTCTCAAGGGTAAAAAATTACATAATTCTCATGCCAATATATATTTATGAATTTAATTACTTTTATAGGAAATTTATTCATTGTTTAACATGGGTTATTAATGAAATGTTTTTTTATGATCTATATTTGACACATGAATTTAGACATATAAAGGGTTCTCTTGATACATCTCCAATGCATTGAGTAAATAATTAATATCTTGAGATGACATATTTTATGATACTTTGGTTAATATCCTTGGTTAATATGATTTATAAAACCTAGGTGATAAGATGTAGCGATATCTTTATGAATTTATCATTTTTATAATGTATCCACATTTACATGTTATGATCATTGACCATTCTATTTTGATATTCCTCAAGTTATTAGGATAGTTCCTTTTTTATTCATCAGGATCATATGATAAATATTTCACTTATTATTACCTTATTGGGATTTATGCCAGCCACTTTTATTGAATGTATGTCCCCAGGATATCATTTGTAGTTAAAATGACCAATTATGAATATATGATGAAGTATTTCAAGCATTTTAAAAGAATGTTAATGTTATTAAGTATTACATCCCCGGTTTCCATGAAACTAAACCTCAAAATATCTTATGTATTATTAAATATTGTATTATTTAATGAAATTTTAATGTATTAAAAAGGATGGATTCCATTATTGGTATAAAGGGTAGGTTTAATTATTTTTGGAAATTATTAATAGATAAATATTTATAATAACCATATGGATAAGTATAAATATATAAAAACATCCTAAAATTTTGGTGAAGTTTAAAGTGATTTGTTTCCAAACAATGGAATCCCAATATATATACTAAAAGTGGATTTGTTTCTGGTACAATTGTACCTAGGGGTAATAACATAGGAATGGGAACATTAAATATGAAATCAATAATCATCTAGTTTATGATATTGAGGCCTTTCTACACACTTAAATAATAACTCCTAGGGGATATTCTATAGTTAATCACATGATTTTTTCAAACCATTATGAAGGATATATAGATAATGTAATTTTTTTCAAGATTGAATTATATCATTCTAGAAGCATGAAATTATAAAATTGAAGGATCAATAATTATTTTATAATTTTTATATTACTTCCAATAGTATCAAATTTATCACTTAGGTTTTCTTATTCTATAAGACAATCGGAAGGAATATATGGAATCATGGAAAAAAATGATGTAATGGACAATGCAATGGCTGAATTCCAAATATGGGGGAGTTGTGTTTGAAAAGTTTATGATGATGATGAATTAGTTAAATCCAGTCATGAATAAAAACCTAAATCATTTGGAGCATCTTATTTCACTAAGGAATGAAAAACTAGTTGTTTAATCCTTTAAGTGTCAACAACAACATATTTTTAGTGGAACCTATGATCCAATGATCACAGAACAATATAATGACACTATAGAAAGTCTATTTTTTATACTAAATTATTCTAAGAAAGATAATGTTACATTGGTAGTAAATCTCTTAGAATAATAATATGATCAGTTATGGACACTGATCCGGAACACAAAGTGAACAGATAAGGTGGAATATATTGAATGTGAAGACTTCAAAAAATAATTTTCAATATGTATTTTCAATATACCCCCCGAACCCAGATATATATATATAATTATTTGAGTTTAATGAAATATAAAATGAATCAGTGGGTAATTATGAGAAGAGATTTATAAGGCTTTTATGATACACTTATAGAATTATTATCAATTTTGATGGGAATATCTGTTGATTCATTAGAAGAATAAGAACCCATATATAGAAATCATTTTAAATCCAAGACATTGATAGTTATTAAGTGATTATATAATGTTCTATTATAGTCAAAATATATTTTATAAATTCACAGTGGTATCATGGACAAAAATGTAAAGAATAGAAATATTGAAAAATTTTGTTGAAGGAATATTGATGGGAATAATGTAAAAAATCCCATGTGAAACATTTTTTGGAAGAGGAATTTTTGGAATTTCTTATATGTATGTGGAAGCTATTACAATTGTTTAAGAGATATCCACATAGAATACATTCTTATATTAATCCATAACATCTTAATTCTAATGAAAAGGGGATATTGTGATATCACAACCAATTGTACAATGAATTAAGTGTAGGGATCATATAATTTTTTTATAATCAATGTCCAATTTAAAAGATAATGTAGGAAAACTTCCACCAACCTTAGACAAGTCCACAAGAGAAATTTCATTCATTTTCAATCATAGTGGTTTAATCAAGGATCCAAATACAATTATGGTTGGTACTCTCATCGTACACTCAATGATAGAAACAACATTTCTCATTCTGGTTCAATGAATTAATTTATTTCACTCTAGTTTGGAAGAAACATAAAGTTAATCCTCGAACTACTATTGTAAGAGATTTTAGATGAATCTCTTGAAGGAAGTATTCAACGATCAGTGATATACATGGATTCACCTATTAACTATTATGAGTTAAATCTATCTCCAAACATGATGGTAATTACAATGGTATAATTAGACATAATACATTGGATGAATTGGTTGTCAAATTATAATTCCAATATAAACTATAGAATCAAGAAGATAATAATTTTTTTTATATGAAAACCAATAGTTATCTTTAAAGGAGAGATATCCCAACCCATGTCTTACTAAGAAACCCCTCCCATTTCTATATTTATTAAAATAATTGGTGAAGAAGGAGAATAAAGATATTGTATAAATGTTGGATATGTACCCATTATTTAGAATTAAATTGTGGTATTTATTAAAGAGTTACCCACAACTCCCCAAGAAAGTGAGGTGGAGTTATCAGTTGAACTGATTCCTAGATCTAAGAGAAAATTTAGGAACCCATATAAATATAATAAATGGAGTTATAATAATTACTGGATAAACTTCCATACCTACTGAAAATTGGGTTTAATTGACCAATTATTTCTCCTTGGGGATCAGTTTTTGTGTTTGTGAAAAAGAATGATGGATTTATGGGACTATGAAATGACTATAGATAGATTAATGAGATCGCTATAAAAAAACAAATAACCTCTCCTAGGGATTGATTATTTTTTTATCAACATATAGGGGATAAATTCTTCTCCATGATTGGCCTATAATTAGGGTATAATTAGTTAAAAATGAAAAAAATATCCCAAAGTATGCCTCCTGAATAATATATTGCCATTTTTTGTTTTTTGTAAGGTTGGTTGCCATGACTAATGATATGGATATATTTATGGATTTGATAAATAGTGTATTTAGGGTCTACCTTAAAAATTTGTGGTGATTTTTTATTGATATTATTCAGATATATTTAAAAATTATTGAGGATCATGAGTATAATCTAAGGGTCATATTAAAAACAATTTTCATGGTAAAACTATTTAATAAATTCATTAAATGTTAGTTTTGGTTAAATAAGTTGAATTCATTGGGCACATCATGACCACTTATGGAATCCTTTTGGATCTATTAAAAAAATAGTTATAGAGGAGTTGTAATGTCCAAAAATAGTAAATTATATACATAGTTTACATCGTCTAGTAGGATCATATATATGGTTTGTGAAACAATTCCATGGACATCCATTCCATTAACCAAGTTCACTAAAAAATGAGTTATGTGTATCTAGAAAAAATAGTGTAAAGAATGTTTCATTTAACTAAATAAGAGGTTGGTTAGCGGACCTATTTTAAATCTACCCTCTATCAGAAGAGTTTTTTTCATCTATTGTGATGCATCTTTGAAAGGGATTGTATGTGTTCTCATGAAAATGGTATTGTGATGACCTATTAATATCTAAAATTAAATCCTCCAGAGTATAATTATCCTACAGAAGAATGCGATTTAGGGGTATTCATGTTTTCTCTATAGATATAGAGACCACATATTTATGGAGGAAAGTGTGATATATATGCAGAATAAAAAATTGTAAAGTATATATTTACATAAACTAAATTGAACATGAGATAAAGTATATTTTAAGAGCTACTTAAATACTACAGTTGTTTGATTTTTTATCACCGTGGAAGAGAAAAACAAATTAAAAGATGAATTAAGTAGAAATGATCTTGGTGTTCTTAAAATTATGAGGATTAAAAAAGATCCCTTGATCAAGGACCTAGTAAGGTTTTAAATGGGAATCATAAAGGAAGTGAAATCATTAATCTTATAAAAATTTATTTTCTAGTCATTATTAATGGAGAATATAAAAAATCTCAAAGAGATTGTCCTTGGAAAAAAAGAAGATAGAGGATATGAAAAAATGGGATGTTTCTTGAATTTAATTCAAATCATAGAGCACTATGATTTGGTACAAGGCGATGCATCTCATCTATTCAAGAGATAAAGAAGGATAAGATGGATAAAGATCACTTCTCTCAATTCTATATACATACCAGAATCACTATAATGTATATGGACCTTTGTTATAATTATTGTTGGTATAATATGAAAATGGAGATTTCTAATTATATTGTATGTTTCTTGGATTGTATAAAGGTGATGGTTATGTGAAAACATCCCTAAGGGGTTTTATAACAACTAACCATGCCTATATACCAGTGGAACATCATCACTATAGTCATTTATGATGGAATTCCTTTGAAATCTATGTTAAATAATGTTATATGCGTAATAACCAATATATTGAAAATGTCTTCCAATTTCATTACCATAAGAGAGTATTTCTCCTTTTATCTCTTATCTCACCACTATATTCAAGAAGTAGTGAAACTCAATGGAATACCAATATCTATTATTTCTTTCAGAGATATAATATTTATTTCTATGTTCTAGAGTATCCTTCAAAAGGATATAAATATATAAATAAAATTGAGTATATCTTATCACCCTAAAATTTGGAAAAAAATTAATGAAGATAATTCAAACATTAGAAAAAAATATAAGGGATATCTCACTTGATTTTCAAGGGAGTTGGGAAAACCATATTCCACTTGTTTAATTCAACTATAATAATAGATTCCAGTCGAGTATTAAAATGGAACATTTTGAAGATATATATGGAAAATGTGTTAGAACTCAAATATGTTGATATAATGTTGGATAAGGGAAACTATTGGGTCTAGAGATTATAAATGAGACTATAGAAAAGATAAATTGGATTAAAAAATTCATCAAGGATACTCAATGTCGACAAAAATGTCATGTTGAAAATTTAAAGATGGACATAGAATTTCTTGTTTGGGATCATGTTTTTCTCAGCATGTCACCATTGAAAGGAGTTATTAAAATTTTAAATAAAGGGAAATTTATTCCAAGGTACATTATACAATTTGAGATTTTGGAGCATGGTGGATTTGTTTCTTATAGATTATAACTACCTAAATTTAATTTCAATGTCCCTAATGTATTTCACATGAATATATTGATAATGTATATGTATATCCAAACACATAAACATCGTATTAAGGGTGTGGAATTAGAAAAAAACTTTTATTATCAAGATGAACTAATATAGATTCTTGATTGAAGAGATAATTTATTAAGGAGAATAAAAATATTACTTTTGAATGTCTGTTAGATAAATTTCCTGTTTCATGAAGCCACTTGGGAACTTAAATGAGCAATAAAAGAAATATAACCCCATTTTTTAGGAAAGATTCAAATTTCATAATGGGGGGGGTGTAGAATACAACGAACCATAAATTAATTTCAATAATTATTATAAGAACTATTATTTTATATTTAATAGTTTTTATTTTTTAGAATGGAAGTACAAAAAAATATTATTTCAAAAATAATATTATTTGTTGTGTAATTATACTGATTACTACAACTAGGAATGGTATTGGGATATAAAAAAAGAGACCCTAAAAATGTATAATATATAGGATATAACTCTTTCAAGAAGATTAAATATTCTATGAAAACTGTTAAAATAAAAAAGATGTGTTATGAATATAAGTTAGATTATTAAATTAATTTTAAAAACCTTTGGGAATGAAGTAGTAAATTCCAATGAATGGTAGAGTAAATATGGTTTATAAAAGTAAAAGTGATCAATGGTATATGACCGTTACATAGGCATTAGTCAATATGACCATTGGTAATCATGACCATTTGGGTACTATGAACAATTTTAATAATATTACCATTATAATTAGTGTTTAAAAAGGGTAATAAAAAATGATAATTTATGCATAAATGAAAAATGATGGCCTCACCCAGTAGAATCATTCATTTTAAATCCCTTTTATCCAAAATTGGTAGAGAGGTATCACCATGGGGGTTCTCCCTTAATTAATCCCAATAATAGATTCAACAGTTATGTCTTAAATGAAATTTCTTATGGGATAAGTTTAAATTAGTAAAGATATCTACTAATTCAATGTTAGTTGAGCCACTTTACGAAACTAACACAATCACAAACCTTACCCTTATAGTTTATAGCTAGATAATAAGAGGTCATGTATCTAGGGAGGAAGAAGAGGTGACACATTTTCACTTTCGTGCCTTGTATAAATGGCAATGTCGAAGAACCACACAACTCACAACTAGCACTACAAGGCTCATAAAAATTGCATAAAGCAGCTGAAGAGGCATCACCATGTCTCCACTAAAGAGATGTATCTGAAGATCCTTAAGATCCAAAGGTACTCTAGGAAGCATAACAAGAAGAACATGGAATTATCCACTGATGAAGAGTGGACTTTTCGTTTCCTGGGATTTTCATTAGGTGTTCGATCTACTGTTTGTGCTGGTTAGTTGTGTTCTGGATTGTCAGACTGTGTGATCGTATCGTGAAGGTTTGAGTGCATCGCTGATTGTTCTCTTTTTCTTCAATGGATTTATATTGGCCAAAAGGGGTCATGTATGTTGACCATATCATCATAACACTATAATTTACTTTTTATAAATAAAATAGTTATTTCTTCAAATTCCATTTTCATTATTATTTTATTTAATTAAATACACTTTAATATAAGAAAATTGGATAAATTTATTTTCGGATACAAATAAAACATAATTATATTTATAGATAATATAGACTGTTTTATAAGAAACTCAGGAATTCCAAATAAAATTTATCATATTATAATATTGTTTTAAAAATAATTATATCCATATAAATTATAATATAATTTTATAATGTACCATAATGTTTTTAAAAGTGTTGGAAAGTTGATTATGTCAGAAGAATTTTATTTTTCAAATATATACTTATTTTCCTTTTAAAATTTAAAATTATCAAATTTATGAAATTATTTTTATTAAATAATCATTATATTTTAAATTGGTGCATTGAAATTTGGTAATGATAAGATTTTGAGAATTTTTTACAATACATTATTTTCTTAGTAAATAGTAGATATGCATATTTTTGTTTTTGATATGTTTTATGGATTCATAAATAGGTACTAAATAGGTAAAAATTTATAAAATTGAATCCACAACCTTAAATGTATTATTATATTAATATTTTTTATCTTAATTGATTTAAATCAATTTCCAAAACAATAAGTGACTTTTTGAAGACTAAAATAGAAATTATGATTTTAAAAACTATAATTTGTGGAAAATTAGATTTTTCATGTCCAAATTAATATTAGTAATAGAGTTATATTATAATGGATTAAACAAATTATAAATTATGACTCAAATGTATAAAACAATGAGAAAATCACATATTTAGAAAACGAGTTTTCATTTTCCACAACCTAGAACTCCAAGACCTAGATTTATTAATTATCAAACAATTCTTCATTTTTTACTTTAAATACAAACATATAATCCCTTTACTCTATAATATAAACCCCTTAATCATGAAATTAGACTCATTTCCTCTCTCTAAATTCCCTCCAAGGATTCTCCAAGGTTATAAGGTTTACCTCTCCATGATTTAGGAAGTTACTTCCCATAGTAAGGGAACTCTCCTCTTATTTGTTTCCATTCATGTAGTTGTTTTATAACTTATCTTTTGAATATTGAATTACATAAATTTAATATAGATTATATTATACCATTACATTCAAAGTAGTATTTTATCAATGGGATACCTTAATTTCCTCCCATTATTCTCTTTACTCGGTCCATATTGTATACCCATCATGTTTGCAAATTCGTTTCATGTATTTTTCTATTTTTCATGAAATATCATTATACTATGAATACTCAACACATTTCTAAATTCATTAGTATTCACATAGATTCATCCATGATTTATTGATTGATGAATTCCAGATATACAACCCAAAATCCTTTCTCATGGGTTAAAAATGATGTTATTATCATGTCTTTATCTATTTATCAATTTAATAAATCTCACATAAAACTCATTCATAGTTTCCAAAGTTTTATAATTGATTTATTTTCTTTAGATATACCTGGAACACAATTATTTATAAATAATAAGTGTGAAACCTAATAGTTCACCAATGTAATTGTTAATATTATTCTTTAGAGATGGAATGTTTTTATACCTTGTTGAATAACCTTGGTGATTATGTTTTATGACACATTGTTTATATAACATTATTATATGATTATGAATGTATCATTTTAATTTTTTATCCACATATACATGTTATTCAACTCAATAATTATTTTATAATAAGCCTCATGTTCTATTGATCATTCCTTATATTTTTTAGGCTTCACGATCATTTACTAAATATTTTTTTATTCCTTTACTTGGATTTATACTGATCGTTTTATTTAAATGCATGTGGATAGGATATGAGATACAGTAAAAGTAATCTGAGATGAATCTATAAAGAATCCATTCAATTATATTACATTTTTATTTATGTTTTCATGTATTACACCACTAATTTCAAAGAAACAAAACCTCAAATTATACTTTGTATTATCAAATTCTATAAAATGTAATCAATGTTTATTATATTTAAAAGGTGGGATGATATAGTTAGGTCACCAAAGACAATCATATCCCACTATATCCATTTGGGTAACATCACATAATAACCTCATTCCCCATTTCCAGGCCATCAAATTCCATGATGCCCTATTATCTAACCATGTACCATCATCAATTCACATGCATCATCTAAAAATTCTAACCTCTAGGGCCACCGATCCATGAAGGAACACCAGTCACTTTGGTACCATGTATAGAACAAAAATAGAGAATATATGAAACATATCCCATATAAATAATGTCATCACATAGAGAGAAACAATATATAACATCAATAGTGATAAATAGTAGTCAAAAATACACACAAGATCAAACTAAAACATAAGTATTATGGGACACACACACACACATTTGATCAAATAACAAACATGGTCTCATTGGATATACATTCATAGACACCAGACCAATCATAAAACATGTTCACATGTGATAAAGAAGTGAAAACATGGGATAAAAATCAAAAATTATATATATAACATAATCAGAAAAAGACACATATTAATGAAAATAAAATACACAACCTCTATATGGTAGGTAACTTCCCACCTCATGTGTATAAAAGTAAACATCATGGTTTTCAAGGGAATCATCACCTGAACCATATTTTCATACCATTCAAAACATGTTCACTTTCAAAGAGTTCCCTGAAAAAATTACAATCTAACATGATATGGTTCTATAATGAGACTTAGGAAGGAATTAAGAAAATGGTTGTACTAAAACATTATAAATGAAAATTTCTAATAATGATCAAAATCGAGTACAGTTATGGATGGAAAACTCATCACCCCTGGAAAATGGAAAGATAAGAGAGTGAATTCTCCCTTGATTCCAAATCAATATAAAAAACCGGACTTCCATTATTCAATTAATCTAGAAATATCGAGCAAGGTAGTCTACATAGATCTTGGTTCTCTAATATAGAAACACAAAGTTAGTATGATTTCCCATGTCTGTCCAAATCCATTCCCTAAAATACCTAAAAAGTTTCTAAAATTTGTGTTATTTGAAAGAAATGTTAAGGATATGAGAGTTGATCAATTAATATGGGGAGAAGTAAATTAATAAATCATTCATGACTCCTCATTGAAGTTGCATGCATTAACCCTTTGTAACATTTATGATCTGAGAAAGAATTATTCATTTTTTTCATTTTAAACTCCAACATGAAATCATCATAGGATCCATCATGGCCTACACCATGTCTATGGTGTTATTGAACCACTAAGAAAAACAGTCACCCCTACGACGTGTTCACAAAACCTGGCCATTTTCCCTAACCATGGTCTCCACTATAGCTGTGCTGAGGTCATTATGGTCATGGAAAAAGGTTCCTACCCCATCAAAACATGCATAGACCACTCTTATTTTCCCCTTTACTATTTTTTACATGTGTTCAATAGGTCCATTACAGCCATGTGGTTAGATATTTTCTCCCAAAACCACTAAACATCATTTTAATGATTCCAAACCACATAGAATCAATCTAAGGAACATAAGACTGTATAAAAAATTAATTAACCAAAAATCATTAAGTGTAATATTGAAATAAGGCTTAACATGTTGGGAAAAAATGTCGAGGCATTAAAAAAGGAACCATTGAGGCCTATTAGTCTCCCTATATCAGTATATTTCACCATTTCATTATCAACATTACCCGTATAGTTTGATAATAAAAGGAGAAAACTACATGATATCAATATTTAAATAAACACAAAAGTGTTAATCCTTGAGATAATCATTCATGATGTGGTCATGATAAGGATGAACTAGTTTGAAAAAACTAACTAGCATGCTCAGTTATAGAAAGAGTCCTTTTTTCAAGGGTCATAAACCCTTGGTATTTTCTCACCCTCAATGTATATGGTTAAATTTATCGATTAAGTATATTTTTTAAATGTAGACAGTGGGATATCCTCATGTAGAGTGGATTGAAAAAGATTCCTCTCACTTTATAATATGATTTTTTCAACATATAGGTTATGAATATAACCTTATAAGTTATGGGACATTAGGAAAATG
Source organism: Viscum album (assembly GCA_963277665.1). Taxonomy (NCBI): domain Eukaryota; kingdom Viridiplantae; phylum Streptophyta; class Magnoliopsida; order Santalales; family Viscaceae; genus Viscum; species Viscum album. Next base: position 1,969,508,562 of record OY728150.1, read on the forward strand.
GAATATATGATCAATAATTTTCATGCACTTCTTAGGTTCTTAAGTCCCTTTATCACCAATAAATACTGATGGGTTCATCATATAAAACTCTTCAACATGGTCCATTATTCATGCTTGATCACTTCCACCATACTTGACTAAATTGTTGATGATTTGGATAAAAGATTCAATAATAGAATGGTCATCAAGAGGGTTATAATTTAAGAATTGCACTATAGTTCCCTCTCTTTACCTCGTAGGGTCCTTTCTAAGATGCATAATAATGAAAAAAATCAATTAAAACAATGTTTTTATTCTAACCACATCAATTTAGTTATAATAAATATCTCAATAACTTGTAAAAAATAATAAAAATAACAAAATAAATTAAAAAAGACCAATGGGTTGAAAATAATGAAAATTTAAACATTTAAAAAAATTTCATGATTTTATCGCACATTATAGAAAATAATGCTATAAAAATTAAAGTTCCATATGAAGGTTTCCAAATGGGAATACACAGATTCTATATAGTTTTCAAGCTAGTGATCCTAAAACATGTTCCCTTGGTTCTCTATCCCATTTAACCCTAAAACATTAAATTTCCTAAAACTACAAACATGTTTTCCACAAAAAAATAATTAATAATTAATAACATCAATTATTATCAAGATAATCTAAAATTCAAGCTCAAATATATGAAAAAATTACCAGACACCCATGGTATCTTCATGTTTGACATGTAGAAGAGATAGCCATGCACTCCCCTACACCAACCTCTCGAGATCTGATAGTGATATCTTCATTCTACCTATACTCCCACAAAAAATGGGTTATAATAACATTTTTTAGGAACCATCCAACTTCAAACTAAAACATCAGTCGATCTAGATTGTTACAAGGCCCAAAGCACATTCCTAATTTAAAATGGATGGTAACAAGTATTGGGAAATCAAGATACGACCATTTGAAGTGGTTTCACCCATAAAATATAATAACCACAACATAAATTCCACTTGAAAATCCACCTTGACCCATCTGTATATGGGATACCATTTTCAAATTAATTATTTATTATTAAATACAGAAAAATAATAAATAGATAATAAAACATCAATGATAACTAAGTAACTCATAAAAAGTACATCATGAATATAAATAAAGTGATAACTAACAAGAATATTCAAAAATAAACCAAAGTATGACCAAGGTAAAACACCAATATAAGATATCCAATAATTTTACCATAGATCCCAAAATACTATATAGGATCTATAACTCTTTATGATTAACATTCAACACCTCTGCCACCATACTAAAGAGTTAAAACCAACATCAAGAATATCCATCAAACTACATGTTACTTTTTCCATTACATATATCCTAAAAAACCAAGTATATGTACACCCTTTGGGTATATGTAGGGTGTGTCGAAAATCCATGTAATATACCACCATAAATCTATATAAGGTATTTCATGATAATAACTATATGTTGTAGTTTGAAAATAATATTTGAAATTAATTTGATATAAAACTTTTCAAAATAAACATTGGTTTCTTCAAAACAATATAATTCTATAAACAATTTAAATATTAATATCATAAAAAGGAACTGAGGTAAAATTGAAATGAGTTTCATAAAAATCCAAAAAATAAATTATGTAATAATAAGTAACACATCTCAAGAAATTTTAATGCATACACAACTGGATTGAATATATCGATCTAAGGAAACTAAGACTCACTCAAGGAACACTTCCTAGAATATTCAAAACTAAATGTTCAAGAGCTCTCATGATAAAACTGGGGAAAAGATCCATTCCATTGGATCTCTATGTCTAATTAGGAAACATTCCCTAGAAAGTGAAAAATATACAATAGGTCTTCAATCATTTAAATTACCAACTCACCCAAGGTCTTTTGATTGTAGGAAACTATCTAGCACAAAGCTATATAATATCAACCACATACTAATTGGATCCCATAATTAGTAGATTATCAATAAAAAATTAAACCACCTTTTAAACATATTTTTCAACTAAATAAAAAAATCCAATATTATAACAAAAGGTAATATAATGATATAGAGTTATTATATGGGAAAGATCAACTAGGTAGAGGCAATGTCCACAAAATTTGGGTAAACTCATTGAATTCAATTTAAACAAAAAAGATTAAAAAGTGGTTTCCCAACAAACCTAAAAAAAATAATATTTCATTAAACCCCCATTCCTAAATCTATTTTCCGCCCCTATAGCCATTTATGGCTATAATACAAAAGGGAAAAGCAAGAACATCACGATAGAGGAAGAATAAAAGATAGAACAAAGGTAAATCACGACTTACTTCAAGATTTCCACCTATAATAAAAGAAAAATCACTAAGGAATCTTGGATGAGGAATAACCAATATAGGGAACACCTAGGATTCATGAGATATATAAAATGGAAGGTAAATGGTGTTAAAATCAATAGGGTTACGAGATAATTTTTCATTTTAAGAAAATTGCATAGCCTGCATGGTTAAGCTGCATGGTTAGACAATATATATGCCAACCCTATGAGAACCACTAGATTCATATAGAGATACCACATAGTATGACCAATTTTTTTCCACTAATCAAGACCCAAATATTTGATTCACCCTCATAAACAAGATTGGACTTCATTGTTACATGGATATCTCACTTGTATTAACAGACCATGAACTAATAACTAAAAAACCACTAGAATATCCTATCCTTTTCACATGGTTTAGTTGTAGTATTATCAATAACCGTGTTATTACCATGAAACCATGGTTGGATTTTAAAAGTTTAAAAATTTGAACCTAAAAATATCAAAAATTCCCTTAATAAATTAAATAAATATTAAATTTCTAAATAAATACATATTAGTGACCATGTCGGTGTGTAACACCCAATGATTTTATACTATATTAATTTATAATAAATTTAAAGTCTTCAATGGATTTATTTACATTAAAAAAATAATATGAATAATTGTTATAAATTAATAATTAATAAAAATATATTCCATTACAAGGAAATAAAATTTTCAAAAAAAATTCTAATTCACTTGGGAAATACAATTGATTCCAAACAATAGTTTGGAAATATTTTATCTATAAGCATTGTTTTTCTATTAAATATTTATCTTAAATGATATTTAATTTTATTTAAAAAATAAATCATATTTTAAAACATATAATAAAAAATTTACATATGTATTAAATGAATTCATTGGTTATCAAATGATTAAATATGAAAATAAAATAATTCGAAGGTCAAAAGAGTTGTTTTTCTAAAAATGTATTTTTATCCATGAAAGGGATTCTATATCAATAAATTAAATAATTAAGTATTTTTAATTTAATAAAGTGTATATATTATATTTTAAATATATTTTTTAATACCCATCTAATTGATTTCACAAGACAAGTAATGAGAATGAATATTTTTTTCAGTTTAAAATTTTTTTTTTTCTGAAAATGGGTTTCATTATGTTTTGCATGATTAAATTATATATAATTTATACCACACATAGAAATTAAATTTAATAAAACTATTTCCATATTTATAATTAACGTTTTTAAAATTTTTAAATATTTCTATTTATTTTTTGGTCACTATGAATAGTAATTGATGTAAAAATGTATTACTTCATTAAAGGTTAAAATGGCTCAACGATGGGATAAACTAAAGAGATACGGTTTCAAATATCATAAATTATCTTCTAAATATTATTATTTCCATGGATTTAGATCCTACCTCATCTTGTATTTTAAATTTAGTCTTTTTAGAGCCACTACACCAATTGTGTGACATTTTAAATTTTAATATTCTTAATAATTGCAAGTGTGACACTCCCCTAACTTATAATTGTAACCTCCTCTATTATCTTATTAAAAAATCCAAAGTCATTTAAATCTATATAAACATGAAAACATATCTTCCCAAAATCCCTATCCATATCTTGGAGGTGATTGTATTCTTAATAAATGAACATAAAGGTCCTTAAGAAGAGATTTGATAGAGGTTTCTCCAAGAGGAGGTATATGTTCTTACCAGTCATTTTCAAGTTTGATTCCTCTAGAAAGAATCTCAAAATATTCTATAAAAATATTAAAATGATGAAACAAGTATCATTAATATCAAAAAAAATTATGTTAATTGTAAAACCATTTTTATTTCCTTTATATCGAATTGAAAATAAAAAAACCATTAATACGTATACATGGGCTGTCATCCCCCATGAAGCGATGTATTTTATTTTTCATCACCATCTATATTAGATTTTATATAGAATAATTTCAAGGATAATTATTATTTTTATAAAATAATAATTTTTATTTAATCATAATATATTATTGATCTTCATACCTACCCATCTATTGGAAAACGATAATGTCCCTAGTGCGTACATGTAGACAACCACCTCCACGAAGTGATGTGCTTCATTTTTCATTACTTCATTACATGGTTTGTAATAAGGATACACTTAATAAACATAAATGATATTTAGGATATAATAATTATTCTATAAAGGTGAATTATTTTTTACTATTCATACATTCTATCCATTTAAAAGTTAAAAAACCACTCATGCATATATACATAATACCGTCTCCACGAAGTGGTGTAATTCAGTTCTCACCACCAATTTTATTGAATAGTAATAAAACTATATATAATTAATAAATATGATATTTATGAAATTATTGATATTATGTATAGAATGAAACTATGATCAAGGTTCATGAACTAAAATCATCGAACTAAACATGTATATAAAAAAACATCTTTTCACCTCAATAATAATTTTAATGAATAATGGTTAATAAAAATAGTAATTATAAATTATAAGGGGATTATATATATATATGAATATGGTAATGGTATATATTTATAAAAAGTCTAAATTTATTTTTCAAGAGGTTTAAATGTATATGATGCAACACAAGACATGAAGTAAGTTGTTTATGTTACAATCTCTTTTTATTTTTGGTTTGTTTATATAAAATTTACTTTGAGGGTAATTATATTATCCTTATACATTAAACCCCATATATTTGATTCCCCTCTAGTTATCTAATGGTTTTTTATGTTTTCCTTATATTTTCTACTCTTTGATACATAAAAATATCGAGAAAATATTTTTAATAAAACTAAACATTATTTCCTCTTTGGTATGCAAACGTTTTCTTCCATGTTAATTTTATTTAATTTTTTTCAAGAATGTTATTTTAAATGACCCAATGATAATTTAATTTCATTTTAAACAATATTTTTATCTATTTTCTTTGGTTTAAAAATTAATTTTTACTATGCTTTTTAAACTGCTTATTTATGATTTTTTTACAAAAATGTGAAAGGAATACTTTTTTTAACATTTACCATATGAATAATTTTCCCAAAAATCATGAAAAATATTTTATTTCAAGATTAATTTAAAAATTTACATGTTTATTTCTAATAAAAAAATTTCCTCAATATTCTCAAAATTTTATGTCTTAAATACACTGACGGGAAAAGATATTTTCCTCTATTTACGAAGAAATGTTCAAATAAAAATTTAAATGTATTTTCCCTCTAATTAAACATTATTTTATATTTATTATTATTATATGGGGATATAATCTAATGTTTCAATCCATTTTATTTCTATTTATTTTTTTATTATTTTATGATGAAATTTTTATGAAACCTGATTATTTTCCATGAGTTATGCTATGATGAATTGATGAAACATTTTACGATCTAGTGAAAAAATGTGTATGGTTTTGATTATGTGACATGTGATTCCATTAAATAATGTAAATTTATTGGGTATTTATTTATATATCATAATATAATATCTATTTGATTGAAAAGTAAACCTAGATTAGTAAGGTACTCTATGCACTATGATAATCTTGGGAATGCACCTTAGAAGTGGAAATGGTGGAATGGGGAGTGAACCCAATCCACTATTAGACATTATCTACTATGATAGTATTTGAAATGAACCTTGAATAATGAAATGATATCCTCTTATTATGATTTTTCTATAACTCTTATGACAGGTTCTTATTCTAATGATATATTCTCTTGGCTCGTGACTAATTAATGATGATTCCTCACTATTATGACACATGTATTTTGAAATGATATAAAGTTGTCCTATGAATAATGATTTAAGGTCTATGAATAATTAGGTATTAAATTATTATGTTATTTTAATGCTCTAATATTCTTATTCTTATCTTATTCTTACATATGACCATTGATTGATATATTCCATGTTTACCCTTACTGAGAATATGAGCTCACCCTTTCTTAAGAGTTAATTTTTACTAGTTTATGAAGAAAGGTATTATGTAATAAATTTAAAATAAGGGTAATATTATTTAATAACTCATTTAAAGATATTTAATATATTTTAGGTAATAAAATTATTATGTTTCTGGTATCTGAAGACACTAAACCATTATGGTTCTTGGGCATGAATTATTTTGAGATGTATTGAATATTCTTCTAAAATGATATAATATTTACGTTTGTAAGGTTTGGGTCTCCTTATTTAGTATAATAGTAGGTTTTAGTTATTTTTAGAGATTAGGATTAGATAAAATTGGTGAAAACCAATGGGATACATCTTGGTATAGGATAACATCTTGAGATTTTGGTTAATAATAGATTTTATGGTTTTCTAATAATGGTATACCAATTTGGATATTGGAATGTGGATGTGGTTATGGTAAATATTAACCAAGGGGTACAATCTTTGAAAAGGGATAGTGTATTATCAACTTGATTTTCACTTAGTGCATGATGACTGATACTAAGGATACACAGCTAGTTATACAATCCTTAGGGATATGATTTCAAAAATTAATATTATATTTATGTTCAATTAAGATGAATAAGAGGATAAAATCTATGAAAACAGATGATAATACATAGTGATATGAGATAAAAATAAAGTGTCATTGGATGAAGGAATGTTACATAATTTAGGACATCATAATAATAATATTCATAATTATATGATTGATAACTCTATTTTTTGATGATTGATACTCACACTATGTTTTTTTGGTTTTATTTAATGTTTATAACTAGAGTGAATCATGTGAATAGTAAATGTGATGATCATTTCCATAATTGTACTTATAAATAATTGATTGAAAATTGAGATGGATTGTGAAACATTAAGATTTTTATTAATTAGCTATCCTGAATTATGATTAAAAACGAGGACATAGGTGAGTTTATGAATGCACAAAATATGGTAAAACAGAACTATAGTGAAGTTAAAGTGATAAAGACAATAAAATGGAATTTTTTAGCTTCTTACAAGTAAATAATTCGGGAATAATAAACCATGTAAATTCCTTAAATGAAGAGTAAGATGTTTCATTTGTGGAAAATAAGGGAATAAATCAACTATTTACTGAGGGAAAAATTAATAGTTTGATAGAGGTAAATAATGTTCACTATAAGTCATCACTAATAGTTTAATTTCTTATAGGTGGGTAACTTGGTAATTCTATGAGTCCAAAACTTAATCCTAGGGCTAACCCCAAAACTATGGAAAGGTTTAATGTTGATGTGGATCATGATGTTTTATGTACAATTATCATCTACTCCTGATAAAGAGATGCCATGTTAATGTTTGTAAGAATATACGATATGGAAATATTATTATTCTTTCAATAGTGGAATTTTATGTGATTTTGAGCATTTATTAGATATCTATACTTATATCCCTTATAAATATATAGAATAAAAAAAATGTTTGATATTTTGAATAAACCTATAGTCATATATTGGTTTGAGGGTTAACATTAACATCTAATATAAATTTATTCCTTTTTATGGGTATTACTACCTATTTATAGTGGTATTTAACTCAAATTGTTGGTGAGAATGTCAATAATGATGATATGCCTAATGTTTAGGAATATTCCATTTCATTTCAGGAATACTTTCCTAGTCTTCCCAAAAATTGTAATGTTGGGTTTTGAATAGAACTCATATGTAGTGTTACATATATTAAAAAGTCTTTATATATAATGACCTCAATTAAGTTTCAACAATTGAAGAAGATACTCTAGGAGAATCTTGATAAAGGATTCATATGGCCTTGTGTGTGACCATGAGGTGACCCTATTTTTTTTGTTAAGAAGAATGATGTGTCAATTAATGTTTTCATTGATTATTGGGAATTAACAAGATCAATATGAAGTAAACGTATCCTCTACCATATATTAATGAATTTTTATCTTAACTAAAATGAGATCAATACTTTAACTTGATTGAACTTCTTCTATATATCATCAATTGAGGTTAAAAATAATGATCTAACTTAAGAATCCTTCTGCATAATGTATGGTAAAATTGGATTTAGAGTGAATCCATTTGGACATTTCAATGACACTATTATCTTCATAGATTTAATTAATGGATCCTTTATAAAATAACATGTTCAATTTATATTAGTATATTTACCTAACTATCTTAGGATCAAGGAAATGCATAAATATCGTTTGATTATTTTATTGAAGACCTTGATGAAGGAGAATATATATTCCACATTCATAAAGTGTGAGTTCTAGATCTAGAATTTTTTATTATTTGGTCATATAATCTCAAGGGAGGGTATATAATGATAAATTTAAAACATTTAAGTTATTAAGAAATGGACCTGAGAAAACATGGTGGCTCAGATTCATAGATTTCTGGGGTTTGTTGGATACTATGAATTATTTGTGAGAGATTTATTATTGTTATATAATAAAATAATCTAGTTGACTAAGAAGATATCCGAGTTCCATTTGATAAATGGATGTGAGAAATATATTAAGATACTGAAGAGGAGGTTGGTCAGTTCACCTATGATCTATCTACCCATTTAGTGAATCACGTTTTTTTAGCTATAGTGATGCATAGAAGAAGGGACATGGCTGTCTTCTAATATAGAATGACATTGATATAGATTTTTCCTCATGAAAATTAAAAATTCATAAGAAAAATTATATGAATCATCATTTGGAGTTGGAATAAAAAAAATTACATTGAAAATATAGAGGTATTATCTTTATGGTTAAATATTTCATATATACACTGATCATAAAATCATTAAGTATTTATTCACACTGATTGAGTTGAATATACTCCAAAGGAGACAATTAGAGTTGATTAAATATTATAATGGATCAACATATTAAAATACTAGGAAGGAGAACAAGGTGGCCAATACTCTATATTAGAAAGACCATCATAGTTTGTCTATGATGTGGGTTTAAAGAGATCCAATACTGATATTTCTGAAAAGTATATATTTTTAAATCATAATGAAAGGGGGGAGAATATATATTTCTCAAATGAATGGTTATGTATCAATCCATGTGATTATTAAGGTTGTGAAGAAGTAATATGTGAAACTACTAAATAAGATGAAGAATGATACTGAGTTAAACCATAAATATTATGGAATTATATAGTTCAAGAACTGAGTATGTGTCTTATAAATACTATATTTGAATAAAGAGTCACTGGATGAATATCATAGTTCACCATTATATATTTATTTGAGAAGTGTGAATATGAATATAGATATGGAATAGAAATTATGGGGGGAATACCTGAAAAGTGATATTATAGTGTATATATCTTGATGTCTAGTATGGAAGAAATTTAAGGCTAAGATACACAAGTATTAGGGTATGTAATATCCTATAATCATACCCAAATGCATATGGGGAAATATCACCGTATATTACATCATTATACAGCCCTGAAAACATATAAAGGGAATAATGAAATTTAGGTTGTAGCTACTAGCCTTATGAAGTCAGAATATTTCATTATAATCATAGAATATTTATCCCTTGATAATATTTATAGGATATCTATCTAGTAAGTGGTAATATTTCATAGTATACTAAATTCAATTGAATCTGATCCAGAATCACGGTTTACCTCAAATTTATAGAGAATTATTCATCATTATTTTATCATAGAGTTGAAAATTAATACAATATATCATCATCAATCAGATGATCAGTATAATAGGACTACTAAAACACCAGAATAAAAATAAATATAAATTTCTATTGATTTAAAAGGTGGATGAGATCAATACCGTTATCTAGGAACGTTTTCATACAACAATATCTTTCTCTCAATAACTCATATTTATCATTATAAATATCTACATGGTAGGAAAATCATAACAAAATGTGATTGGAAGAAGTTGGAGAATGAAAGCTATTGGGACCTAATCTAGATGAAGAAATAAAAGAGATGGTTAGAGCCATTCAGAAACATATCAGGGTTTCTCAGATTTGATATAAAATTTTTACTAAAGACCATCGACAACATCTAAATTTAAAAGTATATGAAATTTTATTCCTATAAATTTCTATTTGGAATATGTTTATGATATTTTTAATTGAATTTTGAGCTCTATATTTATCATCCCCCTTTGAAATTTTTGATCATATCATGATGGTTTCTTATCACTTGGTTCTCCAAATGAACCTCTCTCAAGATCATGATGTCGTACTTGTATTTATTCTAAGGAAGTAAATACCTAATCCTCCACATGAATTAAACTAAGAGTTCTTAAAACAAAAATATAATATTTATTATAAGGAATTAACAATGGAGATTCTGGATCATATATATAATGTTTTTAGATAGAAGAATACCCACATAGTCAATGTTTTTTAGAAAGACCTTAAATTTTAGGAAGCTATGTCTGAACATGAGGATGTGATGAGGAATAATTATCCTTAGTTTTTTATTGGAGTGATGTAATTCTTAGCATGAAATTATTACGATGGGTGTATAATGTAACTCCATGAGGCTTTATGATATATTTATCTTTAATAAATTTGATGTGTTTCCAAAATTTATTTACCAAAAATACTAAAGTTATATTAATAATGATTATAAATTATAAAAGGAATTAAATTACTATTTATTTAAAAGAAATTTCATTATTAAAAATAATTCTTGACTCACTTAGGAAATATTAATGATTCTAATGATCATTTTTAGTTATATTTTTTATAAGCAATGTTTTTATCATGAATGATTTATTTTATTATCATATTATAACTAATAAAAAATTACTTTAGATTATTTAAATTATAAATAAATATTTTAAATATTTTTTTAGAATGAATTTATTGTCTATAAATTGGTTAGAAATTAAAATAAAATCATTGAAGGTAAAAAATTATTTTTTTCTAAGAAAACATATTTTATACATGCAATGGATTTTTGAAATAATAAATTAAATTAATTACTATTTATGAATGATTTTATTTATATTTATCGATTATATATTCAATAATATTTATTAACATTCATCCAATTGTTTTAACTAGGTCTGTAATGGGAATAAATTATATTTTGTGCTTAAAAACCCATTTTACAAGAAACAATTTGTATTACCTTTTATTCACTTAATATAGAACTAATTTCCACCATTTGAATAAATTTATTTTAATAAAATTATTTCCATATTTATAATCATAATTTAATGATTTCCTAAATAGTTCAATTTTAATTTTCAACATTATGAAATGTAACTGAGGAAAAAATTCATTACTTCAGTAAACATTAAAATGGGATAATGAGGGGTTAAACTAAATAGATGAGGGTTAAAATGAAATAAATAATAACTGAAATTATATTGGTTGATAGTATTTGGATCCTATATTATCTCATATTTTAAATGGATTTACTTTGGTTCCACTTTCTAATGATAGTGGCTTTATTATATTCTAATTTTCTTAATAGTTACAAGTTTGTAACTCCCCTTACTAATAAAAAAGAAACCTACTAGACTTTCTTATTCACAATTCATGTAACATTTATCTTAACTGACACCAACACAAATATCATATTAACATATCTATACATGTCTTAGAGGCTCTTCTATTCTTAAAAGTCCTACCCCATTGTCCTTAATAAGATATTCAAAGTAGGTTTCTTAAAGAAAATGTATATGTTCTAACTGATATTTTAATGGTTTGTTTCTTCATAAACCTAATAAAAATATTTTATAAACACATAAAAATTATTAAATAATTATATTTAATATAAATAATTTTTATATTGTTAATGGTACAAACCATTTTCTATCTTCATTATATCTAATGGAAAAAAACATCACTCATATATACCTACAAACTATCATCTCCATGAGACTAAGTTTTTTTCATCACCAACTATCATGGATGATTATAAATATGAATTAAATGTATATTATATTATTTTAATAAAATATTTATTCTTTTTGAATTATAATATATTATTTACCTTCATATTTACCCATCCATTTGAAAACATGAACATTTCACATGCATATGTATGGACTACCACCTCTATGAAGAGATGTGATTTTTTTAATTTATGATTTACATGGAAGGTAACTAGTATAGATGTAATGATAATATGTTATATTTATGATATAATTATTATTATATATTGGTGAATTTTTATTTACCATTCTTTCATTCTATCTATTGAAATATGGAAACACCACTCTTGTACAAATAAGGACTACTGCCTCCACAATGTGATGTAATTCATTTTTCTCAAATAATTCTAATGAATTGTTATAAAAGTGTATATAATTAATTAAAAAGACATTTATGAAATTATTGAGATTTTATAGATTATTAAACTATAACCAAGGTGTAATAACTAAAACTGTCATATTGAAACATGCATGGAAAACTGAATCATTTTTAACTGAATAACAATTTTTATGAATAATTTTTAATTAGAAGGGTAATTATAAATAATAATTGAATGATATTATATATATATATATATGTATGTGTGTGTTAATACAGTTCTAGTATATATTTATAATAAATCTAAATTAATTATACAATAGGTTTGTATGCATATAGAGAATTATAGTACTTGAGGTAAGGATTTATGTTACAATCACTTTTTGATTAAGGATTTTCTCTATTAAATTAAATCAGTGAAATTATATTATACCTGTTCTTTAAAACCAGTATATTTTTGTATCTTTTCATTATTTTTTATTTTTCCATTTTTTCCTTATATTTTACTCTCATTGGAAATTAAAACAATTGATAATTTTGTTAGGAAACCCTATCCTTATTTCCCCTTTGGTTAATGAAATATTTTATCCATGTCCAAGTTCTTTAAAATGTTATCAAGAATGTTATTTTCTAGGATCCAATGATTATTTAAAGTTATTTTTCAACCATATTTTTATTTATTTTCTATGTTCTTAAAAACATTTCTACTATTTTCCGATGAGGGTATTTAAAACTTTTTACAAAATGTTTGAAAAGAATATTTGTTTAAATATTTAACAGAAAAGGGATTTTTATTAAATTTGATGAGTCATATTATGATTTTATGGTATACATATGTATACTTTTCATTATATGATGTATGGGTTTATTAAATCCCTCCAATTTTGATATCTCATCAAATAATTTGAACTGGAATAGATAGTGAACCTAGTTTAGTATGGGACTATATCCACTATGATATATTTGGGAGTTAACCTTGATTAAGGAAATACTGGAATTGGGAGTGAACCCATTACACTATAGGAATTTTTCCACAATTATAGTCATGGATGTTAACCTTGGATAATGAAATAATTTTTTATTCTTATGATTTTCCCACAATTCCTATGTCATATTCTTATTCTTATGATATAATCACATGTATCGTGATTTATTAATGATGATTCATCACTATCATGACTCATCATTTAGAAATATTAATGATTTATTCCATGAATCATGATTTAGGAACTATAACTAATTTCCTATTAAAATTTTTAGTTTTGGTCATTCTCTCATACCGTTATTCTAATATTATGATTACATATGATTATAGACTAATATATCACTTATTTTCCTTTACTTAGAAACTAATCTCACCATTTATTATGTTTCCATTTCCCTTGGTTAAAAATAAAGTTATTATGTAATAAATTTATCATAAGGTTAATATGAGAGAATAATGTTGAAGGATATATTTAATATATTTTATGAGACAATATGATTATGTATCTAGTCTCCAAATACAAAAAACATTAATTTTTTGGGTGTGTATTGTTAAGAGATGTATTGAATATTCATCGAAAATGATGTAATATTCATGTATGAAAAGATTGGGTAGCCTTAGGGTGTCCTAATATCCATTAACAAATATAGTATTTTTTAAATTTGAATAAAATAATATTAAACATGATTTGATATGTTATTTTAATATATTTTTTCATATCCTTTTTAAAAACAACGAGATAAACTAAAAAATATTTTCTAGTATATTCAGAAATCCTTCCACTTATAATATCACATGAAAATTGAGATTTATTTATAGTCTTGAATCAATAACAACATGAATGTATAATATTAAGATCTATAATAAATAAATTTCCATAATGATGAATAAAAAAACATTCACCATCGACACAAAAATAAAATATTCTTATAGAAAATTCATTATAACCCAACTGTTATGAGTAAAAATACACGATCTAAAGACTAAAATCTCTAATAATATTCATAAAAAATCCAAAAACTCATTAATAAATCCATCAAAAACATGGTCAATGTCAAAAATTTCACAAGACTATTATAGCAAAGGGAATTATAAATCTTCAAAAAAATTATTTCATTTAATCTATTTCACAAAATTACAGATTTTCATTTATATTAAATAAATGAACTATCAATCAATGAGATACAATCACATAATAAATAGTTTTCAAAATTATTATCCCTGAAAATAAAAATATAAAAATACACTTTAATAAAATTAAAAAATAATTTAAATAAATTGAATGAAATAAACACAATACCCCTTCTAAAATGAAATATCATCTTTAAAATACAAACTTTTGTAAATTCATGCACTTAAGAATGTTTTTTAAAATGGATATGATAAATAATTCAGAATAATTGAATATAATTATGAGTAATACATTATTCATTATACATGCATATCAAAAACATGTATATTACAATACAAAATATTAAATATGTATGATTAATCCCCAAAATACTATAAAAATAAAAAAAATAAAAACAATAACAAATAAAATATTATATTATGAAAAGGTATTCTTTAAAAAAAATTAAATTAATCACAATAAAAATATATAAATAAAAAACTTTTAAAATTCAAAAACAACACAAACATAAAAAATATGAAATAATAGATAATGAAATTAAAACAAAAAATGTACAATAACTTTAAAAATTAAAATAGTATATAATACATCCTCTATAAAATGGGAAAAAAATCATTCATTATTTAGTAACATAACATATTTTTTATCTTTGAAAAACTATTGTAGAATGATTCTTGGACTGATATATTTCTACTTTACCAGGTAGAAAACATTCTTTCAATTTAGATTGATAATTATCCTATTTTTTTATTAATTTTAAAAAAAAAATCATTAGAGAAATATTTTTAATTTCAATTATGAAACTAAATGAATTAAAGATGAGTCACGTGATGATGTTTTTTGGAAGGATTATGAATCAAGTGTTTGTTTCTCATTTGGGGATAATGTATTTAATATTGATACTATTCTATCATATAGGATTAAAGGTAGGTGGGAAACAAATAACACTCAGATTAAAAAGGTGGTTCATTAAAATAAATTCTTTTATATTAATCGATGGACTATATAGAGAAAAAATGAAATTTAGAATTTGGAGATAGGACTAGTTGACATGTTGTAGATGTATGAAGGAAATGTGTAAATTCCATTGGTTACATCTCTTGTAACCCTCATCGACCAACTATATTGTGTGATACAGTGATAGATAATTAATAATAGATTTTGAAACAATAAATCCTTAATATTTAAATGCATTAGGTGATCCATGGTAGTGACAAATAAATCATTCTTCATGATTCATGTCTCTATTATTGATCTATACTGTACAATAGTACATACCCAATAAGCCTTTTTAATATGTCATTAAGTCATTAATTATGATATAAACAAAGAATCAAATATACTCCTTTTCCACATGTATGTCATAATCTAGGACATGCTATATCAAATCAAATTTTATCACATGGAATTAGAGAATCTTCAATCATTACATCACTTGAACAAAATCCTAATAGAATTTTATTCCATTTCATCTTATATAGTATCATATATGTTAACATGTGAAACAATATCCAAAATTCTTTTGGATATCTTCGAAAAAAATTTGGAAAGAAATCACCAATTTTACCTCTTATCAGTTGATATGAAAATACCTTTGGAATAACTATTCATAATTTTTTTTGGATAAACTCTAAAACAATTTAGATCAACTCCCTATATTTAAATTATTAACAATTTATTCAAACACAAATTGAGACTTATTTAATGGTTGTCAGAGTCTATTTCCCAAAACAAAATTATCCCAGAATATAGTCTAGTGTACTGAAAAAAGTCATTCACGAGGATTTTTGGGGCCGGTTACACTTTTCTCAATCGATTATGTGTATTTTTTAATATTTAATTTTCATGTTCAAAAACAAGGGGATAAATGAATTATTCATTTTGGTTTTAGAAAATTAAAATGATAGTATAAAAAATCTAAAATAAGTGATAGTAGTGAAATAGGATAGTCTAGGTTAAGAAAACACAAGTCCTCCCCTATTTAAATTAATTATTTAATATATTTTTATAATATACACATTATTACTTCATGGATCACCAAAAAATATTAGTTTGAAAATATTAATTCTCCTCTTAAAATTTCATTATAATTCCAAGTCTCACACATTCTATTAAGTCAAACTAAAAAAACTCTACTAAAGTATCAACTATCCCAACACCAAGCTCAGTTGACATGTTGTTCTTTCCTCAATCCATATAATTCCAATTTTGTTCCATGTGTACAGAGATAAGGGATTAGAAATGATATGGTAGACATTGGAATTCTGTTGTTATCATTACAATGTGACATTAATTATTTTATTCACAATCCCAGGGAAATTACTTTTCTCCATAAAAATATGATTGAAAATGAAATGAAATAAATGAAAAGGTACATGGGGACACCATGATATCCCCTGTAGACATAGCCTCATGTTAGTACTCCATGACCATGGTGTTTGAGATATCATAGTTACAACATGATCGAGTAATAAAAAACAATATATAATAAATTCATTAGAATAGAATTTCACTTCCACAGAACATTTAACAAATTGGAATTTATAAAGAAGAAAATTAGAAGAGTTATGAACAGTCCCACCAAGGGTGAATATCTCCCTTGACCACCCCATACCCAATTTATATAACTATTTATATCCAATACATTAATATATTTTTAACATGGTGTTACCTTTTTTCTATTTTCCTATAATTGATCTATGTACTAATTTTAGAAGAATTAGAGGTGATGCACTTCACTGTACAACAACTACAATAGAAGATAATTGCTGCACCGCTGTATATTAGTAAGAAAAATATTTTCTTTAGAATAGACATTACATTGTGGGGATTGATTCACAATTTTATCAATGAGGTGGTGGATGGTGTAATGGGATTATAAATTATCTTAATAGTTGTATGATTTTTATTGGAATGTGAATGATACAGACTTAAGCACTGCCAAGTATAATCAACTAGTTTTGGAACCCCAAATTCATAAATTATAGAAGACTAGAACAACGATTAAAAAATTTATGGGATAAATGCATATTTTTCTTTGTAAGAGTGAAAAAACTCCATTATCACTAATTTAATGTAGTCAAAAACAAGTAAATACAATCACAACTTTTACTAGCATGTATTCTGATTAGTTTACATCATGGTATTAGTAGACATACAATCTAATCTTTGAAATAATGCATTAATATCACTAAGGGTTTTGATTAGTTACTCAACTACAAAAAATATGGTATCTTGAACAAGTTTCAATGTCTTAACCTTCCATCAAGTATCTAGTTTTGGAAAAAATAAACATAAAATTGGACAAATAATAGTCTCACATATCAACAATAACCTAGAATAAAACCCCATTTCAATATATTAAAATAATATCATGATAATTTTCTACTAGGTATCATCTCCATCAATTAGAATTAAGATAATGATAAATAACACCAATGAACCAAATCATCCATCTCCATCAATTGGTGGAGTATCCCTTCTCAAAATTTCAGAGAAAATTTTGATGAAGGATTAAGACAATCATTGAACTCTAACTTTGTGGCCTCTATCTAGATAAGCAATTTATTATATCATAATTACAAAATAGGAAAGTCCATTACTGTGGTAGATTAGTAATTTTGAATGGAGTGATCAAGAATTTTAATTTATCTTTATGGGGCTCCACTTATCGGGCGCATACAATTAATTTCTCTGAACTCTTATAATGTGATCTAGAACAAAATTTACATACAGTAGCCACATAAAAAATCTATTGGGTTTCAATCAATTAATTTGAAAATACAAAATCCATTAAATTTATAATTTTAAAAAAGGACACCCCAAAATATAAGAAATGCTTTAATTTTCCAAAAAATGTCTATCCAAATAAAAATCATGGTTATTTTGAGATTTTGATATTTTTTATTATATTTATCATTTAAAACAAAAAATTGCGCTTTATTATAATTATTTTACTAAAAACACAAGATTACAAATAAATATGAATTTTATTTAGATGTTAAAATGGGTTAGTGTATTTTAAAAGTTAATTTTAGTTAAAATAAATATGAAAACATCTCTTTTTCAATCCCCCACACTTGAAATATTTCACTCCCATCAAATTCAATGATTTTGAATTTATAAGTAAAAATATTATAGCCCTACCAAAATCAGGTTTCAAGTGGAATTGATCTTAATCCTAGCTCAAACCTTAAACATATTCAATTCCCTATTATGTATCTTATCTGCTATGATCAATCAGCACTAGGCGTTAAAAAAAATAACTTCATAATCATAAAAAAAATCTTCAATTAGTTTTTTAACATTGATTCAATCAATGTTAAAAGTTAAATTATTAATAAGTTAATTTTCATAATACTATATCTAATTATGCTTCAACACAAAACAAAAAAATTCATAAAAAATAGTGTATCACCCAACTAATAGTTACTCTTAATACATTTAACATAGAAAATTATTTGATAGCACACCACCATCATGATTCCAAAGGTATATTTTATAAAAAAATAAAAATAAGAAATTTTTTCTTGAACATATTTCCATAATACAAGTCATTAAAACCCACAATATGAAGATATGTTTTCGAAAAAAAAGTTACAATGTTCCAATTTCACTATATCTATTCATTTTTAGTAAAACATCTAGTAATAATAAATCATATACAATGAAAATATAAAATAAACACATATTAATCCTGGTCAAAAAAATTAATGAAAAAATATTCCAAAATCTGATATATAAAGTCTAATTCAAATATATTTATTAAATAAATAATTCAATGAACAAGAAATGATATACTCATTGAAAAATATAAATACCAAACAAATTTTAAGGGAAATTTTCTAGTTATTTACACTAAAATTCACATCATGATTCGTGGGAGAATTTAATTTTAATGGTTATAAATTCTCCTATACTTATGAAATTCATCATTCAATATACATTAAAATCTATTACATGACCTACCTCACATGAATATCAATATCATTCTTCACTCAAGAGAATGTATTTATGTGGTGTTATACTTATACTTTTGAAATTTATATTTACCATTATATTGTAAACATTATCATCTATCAACACTATGAAAATTAAAAATACTTTCAATTATAAGAGATGGAAAATATTTTTCAGTGTTTTGAGGTTGGTGGGAATGTGATTTAAAAAGTACCAGCTAAAAGTATAGTTTTAGGATATTTAAATAAATTACATGATTTATTAAATTAATTAATTAATATCACCTTCAATCAATCCCCCTTTACAACAGGTGACACTCACACTCCCCTTTGTTTCATTTTTTTTCAGCATCCGAGTTAAGAAAGTGAATCTGATAATTGAATATATCCTCATTTTAGTTTTTTGGAATATTTTTTTAATGTATGTTTTTATATATTTTCCTTTTTAAATGGATATTTTTTATCAATTTAAAATAAATAATAGTGATTCATACCCTTTCAATGACAATGGTCATGAGTCACATAAAAAAGAATAAAGAATTTTTTAATCTCATATCCCTTTTTTCATTTTTTTTATATTGACAGTTATTTATGGAGAATAGGATAATAAAAAATAAAATACAATAAATAATAAATAATCATCCCCATATTCCACTTTCAAATTCCCCAAAATGATTAGAAGCCTCTCACATTCCCTTTGGAATCCTAAATTAAAACAAATAGAATCCCATTTCCCCCACACTTTGACTTGAATTAATCTTTTAAATGTAATTTAGGGTGAGTTTAAGTAAGGAATAATTAGGCTAGAAATATGACTTAAACCTATGAGGTCATTCATATATACCTAAGGACGTAGCTGGGGTTAATATTCAAGGTATGTCTCATGGATAAGAAAAGGTTATATTTAATTGAATTCATCAATAATATTAAAAGTATATCTTAAATTACTAGTATTTGAAAGAGAATAGTCACATGTTCTATTTCCTAAACAATTCATAAGAATATATCTAGATGTGGGGGTATCAAAAAGCTAATTTAAATTTATTTTGGAATCCTCTCAAGGTAGGAATTTTAAATTATGGCAAGTTACTAGTGGATTTTTATTATAATTTTCTATAAAACATAAATCAAATTATTGAAAATTATAGACTAAGAAAATAAATACAAATTAGGGATAATTTTGAGATTCTGGGATTCAATAAAAAGATCATGTTCCTCAAAATCAACACAGAGTTATAAAGTTCTTTGATCTATTAATTCATATAAAATATTATTTTAAATAAACAAAAAATAATAATTTAAAAATATTTGTATAAAATTAAACAAAATGAAATTTTTATGTATTTTTAGAAAATAATCACACTAAAATAAAAAGGAAAATATAAGAAAAAATGATGACCAGGAATCAAACAATTACCCCCTCCCATACTCTTCGTTTTCACTATATCTTAAATGGAACTTAGAACTTATTATGAATATTTTAATAGAATAGAATATACCAATGTATAATGGATGAAGCTCCTATAGTTTTTTATTCCTTATAATTGGATTGATTTATGATGTAGTGGTTCACACTTTATTAACTAAAATCATCTTCAAATAGGTGTCAAAGAAATTTTTCACATATATCATTAATAGTAAAACAAGATGTATTTAATTATTTTTCAGAATTAAATAAAAATCCTAATATATAAGAAAAATATATGAAAAAAGAAGCATAATCTTGGGTAAAAACCAGCAATAGGTGTGTAGTTTTTTCTATTCATAATCAAAAAACACATGAATCATCCCAAATCTATTAGGGAATGTGAATTTTATGGTAATTACCTTTAAAATGTTGTCTCTCATACATCTTTTATGTTTTCTTATAAACCTAGAGGTACTCTTAGTATGTATATTATGTTTCAATACTCTATTATTTAATGAATTTTTAGTTAATGGGATTGGTAATTTAGTAAAAGGAATCCATTAATAAGATAACTACTCATTAGATAATGATGAAAAATACTTCATTTTCTACGTTGGTTTGAAACATAATCATCTCTGGATCGGGTGTTCCTTCCAATGAAGGTGTCAATAATGTAACTAAAATTTTCAACCATCATGTGTATATCCTAAGAATTTTTAATTTATATGAGGGTATTTATAATATATTCATCATTAATCTCATTTTATTATTTCTTGTAACATTTATGAATATTTATGTGGGATACTTATTCTAGTTGAATATTGCACGACTTCTACAACCCTAATGCATTGAAATCTAGGAAGAACAGTGAAAACTCTTTATGTTATTTTATGATGTATTCCAAAATATATTATTTCATGTTTTTTAATATCTTCAATAACCTCCAAAAATCTCACTTTCCAAGAGTCATGACAATGCCCATAATTTTATTAGAAAAATAGAATATAATGTCTTCTATGGAGAGTTAGAATGTATCCATTTTTTATAATTTTAATTTCAATTTGAAAATAAAAAATAAAAAAAATATGATATAGGAAACAACAATTTCAATATAACTTCCAAAAAATGGAACAAGGTTAATCCCACAAATATCATGAATCATGGCCAACCAAATTTATTTAACCAAGAATAAGGTCTAGCGGAGTGACCATGGTTGTTATCAACGAGTTTTAGGGTCGATTACTCTATTATCAATTCATTTTGTATATTATTATTGTTTTTATTATATGTTTTGAATTGATGGGAGAAATAAACTATTGGTTTTTAAAAAATTAAAATTAAAACAAATTGAAATCAGAAACAATCCTAAACACGTGTTATTGGGGAAAGAGGTCAGTCTAGGGTTGGAAAGATCAATTCCTTCATTATTTAAATTATTATTTTTAGATAAATTGATAATAAACTCACCATAAGTTGATGGTTGACCGTCCTCAACTTATATTTTAACTCTATGTTAACCTACTTAAATCTCTTAGGTACAACAAGCCTCACCTCTTGCATAGTATCGAACCAGTGAACACATTCCACCAATGTATCCACATTCACAACAAATAGCTCTAATTATGTGTGCCTAATCCCTGAATACACATTGATATAATCATATCCCATGAGGAATGATAATGGAGGAAAAATTATTTGGTTGATATTGAAATGGGGATTTGATAATTACTCTGATAAAATTAGAATTATCTTATATATCCCATGATAAATCCATTGATCCATCACAAAAAAATAAAAAGCTTATGGAAATAATATAGAAGGGACTTGGGAACACCAAATGACTTCCTTTAGGAAATTGAATCATATTATAACTCCATTATTATAAAAAAAATTGGTAAAAATTACATCATTATGTTTGAATCACAAAAAATATATAAAATTGAAATTATAATGGAATTTCACTTTCAAATTTTTTTAACAGAATGTAAATTATAATGGATTAGAAGAAAATAATCAGGAATATAATATATGAGGGGTGATCTATCTCTTAATAAACCCATGTATACTTTATATAACACTTTCAAGTACCTCCCTTAACATATTTTGAAAAGGGGGAAAATAAATTGGGATGGTTTTTCTATGATCAAACTTTGTACTCAATCTAGAAAAATTAGAGTTGATGGGATTCACTTTGTCATAATTTAAGTAGATTAAATGTGTTGTGTTTCTGAATATTAATAAGAAGATGAAAATTATTATAATAAAAAGGTTGTATTGTGATTGTTTCATCACATAATTAATTGAACAATGTTAGATATTATGGGATTCAAATGAGCCTATTAGGTGTATGGGTTGACAGTGAATTTTATGGGTATTATTGTTCATACTTCCAAGTTTAATAAAATAGTTCTTGTATGATAATTTGATCTATTTTAGTGGGATAGAACATTCATCAAATATTGAATATGATTCTTTTAGAGTTTTATTCATATAAATAAATAGTCATTAACATGACCTACCTTATAGTGTTTAACAACAAGAAAATTTTATCCTAACTTCCACCATCATACATTTTGAGTTTCTTCTATCGCGAAATTAATGAACATCCAAATTAAACATGGAAATAGTGCATGGACATCACTAATAGAGATTATAATATCACATATTTATTCTATTATCCATTGTTTATAAAACAAATAATTTTTTTATGACAAATTTTCACAATATTTAGATTTAAATAATCCTTTTAGCTTAATTATGAAAATAGATTAATTTTATAATTTTATTTGTCTTTATATGCTTTTTTATTTTAAACAAAACATTTTATAAAAGTAACAAAATTGGAAAAAATCCTTTTTTAGGATTCCATACATTATGGGATATATTTCATTCAAATACAATAAATATCTATATCTAAAAATTTTAGGACTAAAATAACATCTCTATTTAGACCTCAAAATATGTCCACATATTGGATAAACATTAAATATGGGCTTATATCTCTCAAATTACTAACCCAATGGTTCTTAAATTTTACATAAATATATATTAAATTCCAAAAACAAATTCATTAAATGTTACACACATGTGATTATATTGATATTCATTTAATAAATGGATGGGAACTTAGTGTATCCAAATTATAATAGTCACCCATGATTGAATAATTTTCCAAATTAGAAATGTCATAAAATTATATAAATATTCCAAAATAAGATTATATTTTTTTATTTGATAGATAATATTTAAAAAATCTCTAAAGAAGACCATTTTTCAAAAATTTTATATTTATTAGGTCTATCATGTGAAAAATTTTAGTATTTAAATTTGGATTGGAATGATTCCACCATTTTCCCTAAAAATGTATCCCATCTCCATTGTAAGAAGCTATAAATTTTTGTTGGACATTATTAGAATATTGGATGGTTTTATTTTTCTATAATATTTTTCTACATATATAATATATATGAATTCCTCTAAATCTCATTATCCCACTTCTTTTCTTTTTTTCCCACTATTTCCCCATCCCAGCTCCACTAATAATGGAGAACTAACCTCAATGATTAGTAAATTAAGTGATTATTTATTTGATTGATTTTATTATTCCATAATTTTTATCTTTATTAAATTATAATTATATCAATTATGGTTAAATTTATTATGGTGAGTCGTTTACCTGTTTTATATATCGATTTTATTCCTCGTATCTTTTGTCTATCATCCTTCATTTCACTATCATAGTCATACATACAACATATTATGTCTTGGTTTGTAATGTTTGATGAAAAATACAAGATTACTTTATAAATATTATTACACCATATGTAGTGGACCCGATATATGGTGATGATAAGTAAAGTCAGTGCGTGTATTGTTAAAATTCTAAATCACTACCGTGAATTAAATGTTGTGTATTATTTAGGAATAATGATTTCTATAATTTTGAACTCCTGAGAAAAATTTCATTTCTTCTTTATTTTTAATTATTTTTTTCATTTACTTTATATATATATATACATGACAATAATATTTAACACCCTTATTTATATTAGAAAATATTATATTTTTTAGAATATAAAAATTCAAAATAAAATGACAATTTTATAGAGGTGGAATCCAATTGAGATCGACCCTAGGAAATAACAATATTTCATTCTTAAGAAAATAAGAATATTTATTGGGGAAATATAAAAAATTTGAATATATCAATTTGGTTTCAATTTAGCATATTTAAAGAGCATACACATGTTTTTTTTGAAAAAAAAGTCAAAAAATAAAAATAAAAATTTACAAAAAAATAATAGGATTTATTTAATATATTTATTTTCAGAGGCCTGTGATGAATTGTCTTAAGGATTATTAATTTTCTTGGATTTATGTTGAGTCAGGTAGGGATGATTCAATTAAATTTATAATTCAAGAGGTATTTTGATTCATGGAAAATTTTAACAAAAAATGGAGGTCTTTTTTCCCACTCATAACGATATCAAAGATCCATGGGGGGCAACAAAAAAATAAGAAAAATAAAAAGATTTAAATCTTATTCCACCAAAATATATAGTTTAATAAACCAATGATTTCTTGAATAAATATATATTCGTTCCATTGGGCCCAATTCCATTATTTCTTAAGGGGGTTCATAAATTTAATATGTCGGCTGATGTACATGTGGGAGGCCAAAAATGTTTTGAAGAACATTGGAAATAAATTATCATAACATAAAAGGTATTTGATTCTACCTTCCATAAAAATGAATAATCCATACCTATCTACCAATATCTAGTTATATAAGAAAAAAATAATAAGATATTGGAATTTTTTGAAAATTTATAGAAAATTGACTACCTTCTTCTATAGAAAAAAACTCTAATCCTACTGGTCATGAGAAAGGAATATAAAATTAAAGCAAAACTAATTAATGGATATGAACTTTTTTAAAACCCTTTTCATTATTATTTTATTAAAAATTAATATATTATTTTCTCTATATGATATAATTTTTTATATTTTGTTAACACCTAAATTACCTTAGATGAATAAGAACACGAAGATGAAGTTGTATATTTTGGGAGGAAATATAGGTTCTAGTTGCATTTTTCATTGGTGTATTTAGGATGATGGTAAGTACCAGAAAATAATTAAAGAACCAATGGATGAACCTAAACCTAATGTGAAGCCACATATTTTCCAAATATCTAATCCACCAGTGGGAACCACTCCTATAGCTAAACAAAATAAGAAGCACCCCTTCTTACTTTACCCTCTCCCTTTACATCAGTTTTCATAATTCATTCTCATGGATGTGTGTATATTGTTTTCTTTTTGGGTCTCCATTCTTAGTGTTTATTCATTCTCATTTAGAAAAGTCCCATGTGGTGGTTCATTTGAAAATTAGACCCATCCAACATTATATTTTGGATAAAGTGTGAGAATTTACTAACTAGGGGAAGTAAAAACCCAGTACCCACATGGGAGTCCAAATCATGTTTTATACTCTTTTCAATTCTCTTTATTTTTCTTTCTTTTTATTATGTTTTGTTTTATTATTTATCAATTATAGTTTTAAAGTGATATTAGATACGATACTAACACATGGATACCACTAAATAATAGGCATATGTAGTGTCTTTCTTTATCAATTATATTTATTCCATTTTTTGAACCTAAAATAATTGTAGTAAAATTTAAGAGTGGGGTGAGTGTCATCCTACTTAGGTGTTTTATATAGTTTTTATTTTTTTATTTTTAATTATTTTGATCATTGAGCATCAAATAACATTCTCTATCATTTTTCTATCTTATATAGGATATAAGATAATTAAATTTATTTTTTAAGAAATATGTTTTATATAATTTTTATGTGAAAACATTTTCCTTGATTTTTATTTGTATAAATTTTTATGAGTTTGACCAATTTTTGAAATACTTCCCATGATACACTGATTCAAATTATTCTTCCCACAATGAGAGGTATTATGACATAGTTTTTCTTATTATTTTTAATACACAGAAATTCGTGGGAGAAATATTGATTTTGTGTACGAACCAGAACTTGTGATTTTATCTTTCATAGAAATGAAGATCATATAATGTTTCTAATCGTAGATGTGCTAATTTGGCTAGAAAAATATTTACTTGAGACTTACATTTACATATACGTTTTTTGTAACATAGAATCAAAAAAATTTCAAATTGGTTTATCCCACTTTACATGGTGATTTTTTCTTACCTACCCATACTATTAATATTTTTTATTGATATTTCATGTTTGATTAGGGGGAAGGTACATTCATACATGTTCTTTAGAATGAAATTTATTATTGGTTGGTGTGAGGTGTGTGTCATAATTTTTGGAACTTTATATAAAGATATAATTATTCATGACTAAATAATTATTTTTTCTTTATTTATATCATCTGCTTCTCTAAAAAAATGAGAAAAATGAAAAAATTAAAAGAAATGGAGATGAGTTTAAACGATTCATTATGAAACATTTTATGACTTGTGTTCCTCTAAATAATTATGGCCATTAATTTTCATACATTAATTATATGTTATTTTTATCTCATCCCTCTTGAAAAAGATAAAAAATAATTTAAAAAGAGAGAAATATGGGAAAATTTTCATGAAATAATTATTCTCATTCATTTCTTGACACGAGGAACTTATTATTTTAAAATGGTTGTTTTGTTTCACATATTTAAAAGTTAATTGAGTGAGTTATTTTATGTGTTTTTTCAATTGAATATTCCTTTATTAGTATTTAAGATTTAAACCTCCTCTTTATATCCCTTATTTTTTAAATATTTTTCCCACTATAATATAGACACAAAACTCACCTTCAAAAATTCCCCATGATTAGAAATATTTTTATATCCCACTATGCGGAGAGATGATAATTTTCAGAATCCAGTGGTGATACATATAGTTTCTATGTATGAGAATAAATCAATATTTTATTTCTATTTAGTGAAGAGTGACATAAAATTTCATGTGATGTTTTTGTGATTGTTATATGGAGGGATATTTTAGGTTAAAAGAATTTAAATGTGAGAGATGAAAATTAATATGATTTGTTTTCAATAGATGAGACATGGTATTTATTTTATTTTTTAATGTATCCTAGAAATTTTCTCAAATTTTATTCTTCTATGGATTATGATTTGGATATTTGATTGTATCTCGAGAGTGAAATGCTTAAATATCAGGAAATCATAACGATCATATTTCCACATATTTTAATATATAATTCAATATTTTTAACCCTAATTTTTATTAAATTTTATTGGAGATTGTAACATTTTTATGTTCTGTAATAATTTTATCTAAATTCTGAAAATGGATTATTTTTTAAAAGATAAGTGTTTCTATTTAAATTATAATTTTTAAATAAAATTTCTATACTAACCCAAATTGTGAAATTATTTTTTAGGCTTCCAAACACTGTGTAATACATTTTATCCAACATAGGAAAGTGTTGAATCAAAAAATTTGTAGCCTAATATAATCTCGCAATTCAGGCCTCAAAATATATAAAAATATTGGATGATGTTTTAAAATGGACCCGTATATCTAAAAGTACCCAACACATTGAGCTAAAATTATACAATAATATAGATAATATCCTATTAAACAATTAATTATACTATGGATATATGTGATTATATAGATATTAATTCAATAATGTCATGATAACTTTGTGCATGGGAATTTAAATATTCATCCAAGTTAGAATAATTATTATGAGTTAATTTATAATAACATTTTCTATATGTGGTAAAATAACATCATTCCTTTTTCAACATATGAGATATAGGTTTAAATATTTCAAGAACACTAATTTTTAAAATTCATCAATTGTATAGGTCTAGCATGCACAATAATTGGGAGTATGAATTTGGGGGAAAATTTGGTCACATTTTTCTTCAAAAAATGTATCCCGTCTCCATTTAAAAATATTACCAATTTCAGTTGGACATTTTTAGAATTTTTAGAATTTTTTATGTTTTGGTTATATTATTATATAAAATTAATATATATAACTACACATTCCTCTGATTCCCCCAATTCCTTTATTTTTTTTGTTTCTCCTTGAATTTTTCCTTCTCAACTTAACTAAAAATGGACAACTAATGCCGACAATTTTTAGGAGGAGGTGGATGTTATTTTATTGAGTTTTTTTGAATTATGTTTTATATTTAATCAATTATAAAAAATTTTATGATGGTAAAATCTTTATGGTGGTATGTTTCCTCATTTTATCAATCAATTGAGTTCATCTTCTTTTTAATCTATGATACTTCCCTTCATTATCTATGTCATTCATAATATAGAGTATAACTTGGGTTGTAATGGATAATGAAGTGGTACCCTTGATTACTTTAAGAAGATCATTAAATTTTTTTTATATGTATTGGAATAGGGATATATTGATTAAAATGAGAGGGTCTTGGGTGATGTTTATCAATCACTATATTGAGTTGAATATTGTAAACTCATTGAGAACAGTGGATTTAATCATTGTAAAATCTTTAGAATAATTGTCTTCAATATTTCATATAATTTAATTTTATTTTAATTTAATATACATATTTATATATGTATATTTCATGTACCTTTCTTCTCCCATATTTATATGAGTTAGTATTATATTAGTTAAAATATAAAAAGTGATGATAGAATAATAGTTTTGTGTAGGTGAACACCTTAAGAAATAGACACTTAGAGTGAAATTTATTACATTATTGGGAAATTAAAAGTATATAACATGAATCCATGGAAAATTCCCACACATTAATTTGGTTATGTTTCTGAGTATGTAACAACCTTATGCATGTTTTATCTTAGAAACTCAAAAAAAAAATTAATTTCATAAAAAATCATTTTATATTTTTATTTTAATCAATTTAATATTATTTATTTAAATTATTATTCATATTATTGGTTGGATGTTGAGTTTGGTATGGAAGATTCAATGTAGATTATCATGTAGGGGGAATTTATATTTATGGTGTAATTAAACAAAAAATAGAGATCATTTCTGCCTCTCACAATGAAATCAAAGATCTATGGTGCGAAAAATAGCAATATTAAGTTAATTAATAATCGTTAAAGCTGATTCCACATAAATTTATAATTAGAGAACCTAATGAGACCTTGAAGAAATATGTAGAAGATTCATTCAGCCTTGAATAATAATTTCTTGAGGAGGTTTATGATGTTGACATGCAAGAGAATGAACATGTGGGAGGTCAATAAGGTTTAGAAGAATATTAGGAATATTTTTTTGAATATAAAAAGTAATGTGATTCTCCCAGGTTTAATAATGAAAAATATGAAACACTATACCTCTCTAAGATACATAAGATGATGATAATGAGATTATAGGGAACAATAATTTTTATAAAAATATATTACATCTTATTAGATGAATATTTATTATAAAACATAATAATCCATTAAAAAATCATTTATGTCCAATGCCTTTGGAATCATGGAGGCATAAACAACTGGTTTGTAAGTGAACAACATAGTCTACCACTAATTTCTTCAAAACTACAACTCTTCTTATACAAATCATAATTAATATCTTCCTTTATGACGAAGGTAAAGGAAACATAAGAAAGGGTGATCTCATATTCATAGTAAGGGTAAACAAGGGAGATATCAATAATAACTTAAACATAACTTGATAATAAGGGTATGAGAACATGATATTAAATTTGATAAACATATAGTTCATTTAATAGATCATAATCCTGATTCATGAGAGAAATCATATCAGTTCATAAGGCATGAATTATACGAGAATCAAAGAACACAAGCCATGTGATCATAACATTGACATAAGACATAGATATGTTGTATACACATAAGCATTGAAAATCAATTAATTAGTAGTCAAGGGACATTTCAATGACTTCATAGTGGATTTGGTTCACTACTCAAACCACTATAGTAGTCATGTTTTACTCCAAATACTATCATTTTAGAGAAAGTCCCTTACTAAACTAGATAATCTCCGCATTCATGTCTTGTTTATCTCATGAGATATCCATATTTACTGAATGAATTAGAGGGATATATAATCACAAGACCACACATTACGTTATTAAAATAATATATATCTGTTCCAAAATATCATAAAAAATAATCATATAATATCCTATGAAATAAAATATGTTTCATAAGAAATTAATTATGAAAAAACTCATGGAAAATAAACAGGTTTTATAAAAATTTCATCAATTCATCATAGCATAACTCATAGAAAGGGAGAGGGTTTTATAAATAAATTTCATCAGAAACATAAAAAATCAATAGAAAGAATAAGGATGGTCTCATAGGTTATATCCCTAGTAAATCATAAGTAAATTCAAGTTTTGTTTTTTATGATGAATAGAAATACCCACAAAAGATCATTGGAACATTCTTGTGGAAAATAATCTTTACACAATGAAAATTATCATTTTAATACTAAAAATTCACAAAATATTTTGAAAAAACATTAATTTTAAAATAAACGTGGATATTTATAAAGTTATATAGAAATAATTTATTGGTTATGATAGTGTTCCTTTTTGTTTATTATGAACATGTTAAAATAAAACATTCTATTTATTCCATTGTAATAAAATTTAAAAGTACCTCATTCGAAAAAGTAAAAGAGGATTTATTTTGAAATATTTTGTAAAAAGTAAAACATGGGTTACAATTACATTAAAACATAATATTATCATATTAAAAATATTCAGTAATACTTTTTTATGAATCATCCATATGTAAGAAAGAGGATTTTCAATAGAAGGGAGATTAATGTTAGTTTTCCTTAAAAATGTTTTTTCCTTCAATTTAGTAATTATAGATTCAAAAAGAAAAGGAAAAAATTATTTATCTTTAAATAACTATATGATTAAAAAATCATGAGATTATTCAGATATTGATCATGAAATATCATCATCGGAAACCTAGTCATAAACAATCTCGATAATCAATGAGATTGTATCCTAAAACCCTTACTGTTTTGGAAATATTTAAATCATAATTCCCATGAAAGTAATAACATATATATATATGTTAATCACCATAAATTTCAAAATAATAATCATAAAATACATTCATTTATAGTAAATTCACCGTATAAAAGAATAAAGTAGTGAATATTACATGTGTCTCAAAGAAATAAAACTGAGACGAAAATCGCTTATCTCATATCCAACTTACTTTTTAAAACTTCAAAACTCATATATAATAATTATGGATTTATTATAAAAATATTTTTTTAACTATAATCATGTATATCATTCTACATACGATTTACTTAAATATTTTTATGACCTTTTTACTAATAATTCTTTATTAAAATCACTATTTTTAGTGATAATTACTTCATTTTTCTTATATGTTTGGATTTGGTAGTTTTTTTCCTTATAATTTGATCATGGTTACATAATATAAATAATTTTAATCATGATATAAATATAAAATATTAATTATATACTTATTTATAGTTATCCATAAAACTATTGATAGAAAAATGAATTATACCATTCATGGAGGCGGTAGGTCGTATGTAAACATGACCATTTTTTCCATTTTATTGATACAAGGAAGGAAATAAAGTAAAATAATAATTCAACTTCCCAAAAATAATTATTATATAATATATATAATATATATTAATTTTTCTATCCTTATTTTCTTTCTATGTCAAAATTAAATGACAAACATATCACATCGCTTTATGGAGGCAGTGGTCCACATGTATAGATGAATAACATTGTAATTTTCAATAGAATCGAAAGTATATAGGTAGATTTTATGTTATAAAAAGATAAGTATAATTATTTTATAAATATAATATATATAATTGATATTCATTATTTTATTCATTCATGAGAGGAAGTAATGGAAAATGAATTGCATCGGTTCGTAAGGTAGTATTCCTCCGTACAGAAGATCAATGATTTCGTTTCCCATTTGATGGAATATGAGATAGATCTAGGTTATACCTTTAAAATAATAACACATGAATATATTTAATGTATTTGTGTTATTGTTTTATCATATTTGAATAATATTTTAATGATGTGGAAGAAGAAATAAAACAAAAAATGCTCGGTTAAGAATGATAAATTTTCTTCAAAAAACCATACAGTTTTGTACCAATAGACTCTTTAAAAGTGTTTCCTAATAAAAATTGTTAAATGGAATGTGGTAAAGGGATTAATTAAGATATTTTTTTAGGTACTGGTGAAACTAAACAGAATTTTATGTTTGATGAAAAGAGAATATTATGTGACCTTTTATAATCTAAGTGAGTGACACACGTGTATTTTTTCAAATTTTTCAGTAATTTCATGACACTTTCATGGAGACTATAACATACAATATTATATTTACCCTCTATTTTATGATTAATCATGTGTTTCTTGGGTATTGAGGGTGTTGGGAATTTTTTTTGGTGTTTTAATCATATCATGGGTTGGGTACAACATGTAATACATTTTTACATCATAAGATGGAAGCTTACAGTGTAAATAAGTGAAAGAGATTAGTATATAAAATTGTTTTAAGAAGTAAACTTTTTAAAGAATAAATACATTTTTTACCTAATAAAATATTCACTCAGGATAAAATTATCCCAATGATTTTTTTCCCAGTGTATTTGGTTTTTGGGATATTTACGTCGTAATGTAGGGGTTAACAACATAAAACCCTCATGCCCAGTAGGTTTTATCCATCAATTTCATAACTCCATAATTCATTTTATATGTCGAATCTTCATAAAAGCACATGTATCTTTAAATATTATTTATTGTGTCTCTTAATCATCTGTATCAATTTGTTCAGTGCACTAACTTCATCTTAGTTGTGTTGCTTCTCTATGGGAAAACAATCATTCAGATTCATTAGTGGTCTTGGTTGTGGAAGTGACATTGTGTTGTGTTTTTGGGATAAGTTTATTTTTCGATGATGTTTGTTTTATCTCTTATAGATCTATTTTTTGGTCTTATCCCAATGTATGGTCTTCATGTTGGTGGTTCTTAGAGCACATGTTTATGAATGTATATTGTGGTATATCCTTTCTACAAACTGTTTTCTTTATAGAATAAAATATAATATATGGGAGTAATTTGGAATTCCTATATTTTTATCTCTACATTCCTCCTGGAGTGGGGGTATATATTTTTAGGTGTGTCCTTGAGTTTGATGTAGGTTATTCAATCTATATCCTATGTTATATGAATTATTGATTTCTCTTGTTTTATAAACATATTCTTAAATATATTGTAATGATTTTTTAAATGGATTATTTGTGAGTGTGTAAATGTGTTTTTGGAAAATATTGTTTCCCACATATTTTGGAAAATAAATGCATCTTAAAAAATCATTTTGAAATTTATTTTGAAATCTGTTTTCAAATAAGGTTTTTGATAAAAAGTGTTGTTTGAAACTTGATAGCGAAGTGTGACATGAAATGCGATAAAAACCAGTGAAAAATATTTGATTAATAAAAAATAAGAGACTTGTTTACATATATGGAAGGTATATTATTGCTCCCCATCCACTTTTTATTTTAGATCCTTAACTTTATACTGTGTTATTCTATTCCTAGATCTAGATTCATTTAGCTCTTGAAAATGATTAACATTGTAGGATGGTTCATCTTCTAGGGTGTTCCTCTGATCTCTGGGCCATTATTCATGAGATATAGGGACTTCTATTGCACATTAGTCATATTGACATATGATTGATATTGTTTGACTAACCACGATCTATCCATGTCATGTTTTTACCATTGTCATTTTTCTTTGAAATAATTTTTCATTGATATATTATATTTGAAAAATGTGATATGTCATGAGGAAAATATGATTTGATTCTATTTTATCGAAATTTTTTTAGAACTATAGACAAATAAGAAATTATTATTATGCATTTGTTATAAAACTG
The DNA here is from genome assembly GCA_963277665.1 of Viscum album. Taxonomy (NCBI): domain Eukaryota; kingdom Viridiplantae; phylum Streptophyta; class Magnoliopsida; order Santalales; family Viscaceae; genus Viscum; species Viscum album. The sequence goes on from OY728150.1 coordinate 1,969,543,558, forward strand.
ATTTACTGCTTATCATGTATTGCTTTTTAAAAGATTGATAATGTTAGGATTCATTTATTGATACTTGATATGGAACACATGGGTGGGATCCTACTAATCTTGTTTTTCTCACACCCTGCACAAACCATTGATAGTGTGTAGACATGGTATTGTCTTTCAATGCTATAAAGTGAAAGTATCTAAATGAGATAGGGATATTTATTTCATCTATTTATGGTTATCTGGTCTTAATATAATGAGAGGTTTCCACATACTACAAAGAGTATAATTTTTTGGATTAAGTTGTTTCTTCATGTTTTTTAACCTTTGGGTTTTTTGGATTTTGAGCTATATCACTTTAACTAATTCTATTTATTTTTTAAATATATTCATTCTTTTTTATTCTACAATTTCATTCTATTGTGTATATGATTCATATAACTAGTTTCCAGGAAGGTGAAATCATTACCTCTAGTTTGAGTTTGATGCTCGGGTTCTAGTCACCATATTATTCAGATCAAGAACACTCTTTAGGTATTTGGAAGATCAGGTTGGGTACTCATGTTAGGAGGAAAATCAGGTTGGTTCATTAGAAATTGGTATCAGAGCTCATATTTATGCTCAATATTAGGAAGTTGTTAGATAATATATAGTATTTTTGATACTTGATAGGTAGGTTGCAGTGAGTTCCACTCCATCTCTTTCCATGATGATCCAGAAGTTACCATGGCATATTAGAATATGTGTCTCATGTGTTGAGTTTTGTTATTGATATCAGTTTCTACCTATGGTTTTTAGATTGAACTAGAATTTTAATATTGTCTATTCATTTTCGTCTAATTCTAGAATATAGTAACATCCCCTGATACATCTTCTAAGTGTTCCATTAGAGGTTACATCAAGTGATTATCCTAATATAAAACCTCATATGGATGAAAATATTATAGAGGAAATCAATTCAGTAGTTCATACCATAGACCAGAACACACCATAAGATTGAAACCATGTTGTTGAGGTGAAACCATGATCTGGAGGACACTGAGATTGATCTCGAGAGTTTCAATGCTATAGGCCCCTATAATTTATAGTTATGAGTGAAACATAATTAAAGGGGTACTATATCAACAAGATCAATAAATTCATTGACTTCCTAGATACACTGGTAGTTATTAAGGTGAAGTGAACAACATTCAAACTTTAGGGTCCAAACAAACATTGGTGGGACTCCATGGTATAGGAAAATTAGTGTCTGGGCTTAGATTAGAAGAGTTCCTATATCCAATTATTAAATATATTCTTCCTAGGGCCTTTTAAAATGGGAAATTATCCGGAGTTCATTTCTTTATTTCATGTTGAGTGTTCAGTGTTAGAATATGCCAATCATATTTGTGAGTTTTTTATTTTTCTCTGATGGTGGAGGTGAATTAATAGCTACCTATAGGTTTTATGACCTAATATTATATTTTAGGTTTATATTTTGTAGAATACCCCCATATAATGACATGGAATAAAGTGAAATTATTGAATAGAAAAATATTTTGGGCAATATTGGCTCTTATGGTACATATTTTTCTCACAAATGTAGTTTTAGCGACATGTAGTGAATGTAGAAGAAGTGGAATGATAATCTCAAGAGTGGTAGAGGTGGTTCTCATTAATGGGAATCATCTAAACCAATAGCTACATATAGTAGTTTTCCTTTGAAACACTATTTCTGTGGAAATGAATGGATCAATAAGAGTACTTTTGTTGCACCTGTAAATATTTTTAGTGCTTATAGCCACTAAGGCCACCTAAAAGGATTCTTCTAGGAAATGCATACACCTTATTATAGTCAGGGATCATATTCCTCAAAGGCCACCACATCATATTCATATTTTTAAAAGTTCATAGGGATTTAACCATGGGCTTAGGGGACTGAAAAATCTTTATATAGTGAGTGAGTTTTTGGATGATCTTGACGTGGTCCCAATGACAGTGAGATATACGATTTTTCTTGTGTCTTCTATAGAATCTATTTTTTTCTGATATCAATTCTTCCTACATTATTATATTTACCTATTTTTTATGTTCTTAAATTTCTAATGGACCTCATTTCCTTTATTATATATTTTTTGACACCTCTTGGAAAGAGGAAAGAGAAGAGTTTCTATTTCTGTCATGTTCTCTATCAACATTTGACGATGAGTTGCTCTGGGATTTCATAGTTCTCAATGTGGATCCCTTTGATTTCATTATTGGTTTGGATTAACTTATTTACAATCATTCTAAGATTTATTTTTATATTCAATGTGTTTTATTCTTTTTTTTCAATGACATATCTTGAGTGTTTTAATGAGAGTGAGATCTGAGGTCTGGATGTGCAGGACCTTCCCACCCAGATCGTAAAATTCTTCATGTCTGTTATTACAGTTGATCCCAATGAAATTTCTTCAGTTTTAGATCTTACATTTGGAATTCATGATTTATCCAAAATATTCTATGAAGAAATTTGTATTCTTCCACCATTGAGGGATGTCGAGTTTATTATTGTTCTTTTTATGGGTACTCAACTATTTAGGATGCCCTAATATTAAGTGACACATGCAGAGCTGAATGAAATCAAGATCCTGTTTGATGGTAAGTTAGAAAATGGTTTTTTTCACCATAATGTTTCAATATAGGTAGATCCCATTATTTTATCCAAGAAGAACGATGGTTATCTTTGTTTTTGTGTAGACCATTGATGGTAGAACTGGGTGAAAATTAAGAATAAGTACCTTTTCCATGTGTGGATGATTTATTTGAAAAAATGGTTTTTGAAAATATATCTTCAGTAAAGTTATCATCAGATTAGGTTTTGTGAGTCTGATATTCTGAAGATTACATTCATGAGTGTGGAAAGCCATTATGAATATCATTTGATGCATTTTGGACAGTTTAACACTCTATAAGTTTCTAATAATTCAATGAATTGGATATTACATAAGTACCTCAACACATTTTTTTATTATGTTTGTGGATGATATCCTAGGTTATTCAGGATTAGAGTACGAGAATGAAAACCATATTAATCTGGTTATTTAAATATTTATAAATCAATCACATTTTCTAAATCTATCGAAAAAAATATTTTGGATCCATGAAATGAAGTTCTTATAGAATTTGATTTTTGATCCGAGGATTTCAGTTGATCCTGAGATGGTAAAGGTTGTCTTGTCATTGGTGGATCCATGAAACATAATCATGATTTAGATATTATTTGATCTTGTTGGATGCTATTGGTGATTTTTCACGGATTTCGTATAGTCGGCATTGACTATAACTACTATTACTAACAAAGAGGTGAATATCACATGGGATGAAAAATGTTAGAGTTATTTTGATGATTTGAAATGAAATCTGACATGAACTAATATTTTGATATTAACTGAGCTTGGTAAGGGGTATGTGGTGTATGATGGTACTTATAGTGTTGGTATGGGTTGTTCGGTTATACAATATGAAAATATTGTGCTATATGGATCTCACTAACTTTGGATGAATGAGATAAATTACCCCACTCATGATATGGATATTGTTGCGGTTATGCATGAACTAAAATGATGGAGGAACTATCTTTATGGGGAAATTATCATGATTTTTGGTGAACATAAGAGTCTTATATATATATGTATATTCTCAGAATTTATTGAATCTAAAATATAGATAGTGGGAGAGCCTCCTAATTTTTTACATTGATATTGCTTACACCCCGAGGAAGGGGAATTTTCTCACAGATGATCATAGTAAAAAAGTTCCACAGTATGATATTTCATAATTGAAAGAGGAGTGAAACATGATGGTTCAATTTTCTTAGTTACATTTACATATTCCAGTAGATGACTGAAGTATGGTTGTGACTATTTTTCAATTATAATTTTATCTTCATCAGTATAATCTACATGTTCAGTGATAGGATGATGATTTCTGATGAATCCGGAAAATCCATTATGGTGGAGAGATCATTTATATTTGGTATCTCACTTCTAATAGTGTTCTCCACATTAGGAATTGGATTTTCAAACCATCATTCATGAGGAATTTAGTGTTTCATTATTACAACAATTCTTTTTGGGTTGTTAATCAAGGAGCTATGAATATGTATTATGAATTGAGATGGAAATCCTGGTGGACGGGTGTGAAGAATGAAATTTTTGATTATGTGTCCCACAGTTACACCTTCTAATAGATAATGGTACAATGAGTGAAATATTTTGGTTTACTCTAGAACCTTCTAGTTATAGTTTTGAAATGGGATAAAGTGTTCATAGACCTTTTTATTGGTTTTCCATGGACTCCTTGAGGGAATAATTATATCTATTTTTTGGTTTATAAGAGGACAAAATCATCCCCTTTTATTTCATTTAGGTACACTATTAAATTTAAAGATTATGGTAAGTTTTATATGTAGGAGATCATGAGGTTTCATGGGGTTCCCTCTACTGTTGTCTTGATCAGGGATCTGAGGTTCACTTATATATTCTAGAAGAGTCTCAATGAGAAAATGGGGACTCAGGTTTAGTTGAGCACAAATTATCATCCAATTATGACTAGTGAGTTGAAGCATGTTATTTCAGATCATGGAGGATATTATATGTTCTTTATTCTTGGATTTTTGTGGATCATGGGATTTACATCTAGCACTAGTTGATAATTCTTACAATAATAGTTACCATTCATTGATTATAATGGAACCCTTTGAGTATTTGTATGGTTTCCCATGTTTGTTACCTCTTTTTTGGGTAGTGGTGGGTGAAACCGCTCTTATGGAACTAATTCTCGTTCAAGAGTTGTTATAAAGGATTCTTGATAGTCATTGGTGTATGGTTATAGCTATCTGTTGATAGAAATCATATATAGATCATGAAAATCATCCGTTGGAGTTTTCCATTGGGTGAAATGTTTTTTTAAAAGTTACTCCTTGTTTGGGTCACTATTTACTTGGGAAACAAGGAAAGATGTCTCTCTGATATATTGAACCATTTGAGGTCACTGAGCACTTTTCAAAAGTTACTTATCAGTTAGTGATACTTGCTCAGTTGATGTGTGTCTATGATCTTCTCTACATATCGTAGATCAGGAAGTGACTTCCTAATCACTCACATGTTCTATGTTTGAAGGAGAATGATTTGGATCCATATGTTCTTGTTTGTAGATAAACTAGAATAGATAATTGATTCTCAAGTTAGAGTATATTGTGGGAATTATTTTTTGTTGGTAAGTGTGTTATAGTGATAGTGATCTGATTCTCATGAGACATGGGTGCATGAATCACTGGAGAGGGAGTAGTGGCCTCACCTCTTTCTGAATCACCCTTATTCTATTAAATTTCTCAGGGATGTAAAGTATTATGGTTTGTATAATATTAAATCCTCGATAAAGGTATGATCTCTTTAATTTTTAATAGTGTTTTTTATTGTCTTCAGAGTGTCTTGGGAATCATTTTTGGAGTTTTTTTGTAGATCCTAGGTTGGGTGATGGATATAAAAAAAATTTACCTCATAAAACAGTAGCTCACAATATAAATAAGTCATGCAGAATAGGCCATAAACCCATTTTAGGCCATAATGTATTTATAGAATAAATAAATCTTTTATATCACAAAATGTTTACTCTAGATAAAACTAACCTGGCGCGATGTGTTTTTTTTGGCATACATGATTGATTGGATTTTCCCATTAAAGATTAGGAATTCCAACATAAATCCCTCATTTACAATAGGTTTTATCATTCTCTTGTATCACTCTATCCTTCATTCGACATGAATCCTATCCCTAAAACCATATTTATTCTCCCAGATGATTTGGGGTGTTTATTCCTCTTCTGAATCACATTGCCTAGTGCTCTTACATTGGCTTGATTGGGTTACTTCACTATGGGTAAGTGACCTATCTTCTTCATCATTTATCTTAGTTGTGGTAGTGGCATTAGGGTACATTAATGGTTTATTTGTTCTTTTAATGATTTTAGTTTGATTATTTATCAATATGTTGGTTGATATAATTCCAAAGTATAGTATTCATGTTGGTTGTGGTGTGGCATGTGTGTTTCTTAAGGTTTGTCTCGATCTACCCTCTCTACTGACTGTTTACTTTGTAAAATCAATTTTATGATATGGGAATATTTGTTAGGGCCTCTTTTGTAACCTTTACATTCCATATGGTGTGTTTATCCCCTTTATTGGGGTGTGTGATATATTTCTATGTTGGTGGTTACATATCTATCCAATTTTATATGAATCATCTATTGTTATTATTTTGTAAACGAGTTTCTATATAAATTGACATGATGTGTGAAATAGATCATTTGTGTGTATTAGTATTTTTTTGAGAAATGATGGTTCCCCTTTTTTTGGTAAAATATATGATTTTTAAGTAATTGATAAATTGATTGTCAAACAATGTTTTTGATAAAATGGATTTTTTGTTATTTTATGGTGAAGTATGATGTGGACTTTGATTAAAACATTGAAAAAAATTTAACAAATAAAGAACATTGTATTCATGGGAAATTTTATGGATTGTGTATTGTTGGGTCTCAACCTCTTTTTATTTAAATGTAGTTTACATTATGGGGTGTAATGTAGTTTCAAGATCACGATTCATTTGGATCTAGGAAATGATTTACATGGTAGGTGGGTTCAATTTTTGGGGCGTTCCTCTCTTATATAGACCTTGATTCATTGGTTCTACAGACTTGTATTGCGGAGTAGTCATATTTATGGATGAGTGGTTTATCTATCCTTACAATGAGTTATCTCTATCCTCTGTTTTCCATTATTATTTTTCTTCGTTATGGTTCAATTTGATATTCTTTTTTGATAAATTTAAAATAATGTGTGTAAAATATTTTTAATGTTATTTTATCTAAATTATTTTAAAATTATGGAAAAAGAGGATTTTTTTACCATACTTTTGATTAAAAACTATATTAGTTATTATCATGAATTATTTTCTAAAAAATTGAGCATATTGGGTTTTTTCATAGATACTATATATGGACGACCTGGTTGGCGATCTATTGAGCCGGTTTAGCTCACAACCTTCACACCAATTCAGTGATGTGTAGACCCTATTATATCTTTTGATGCCGGAAAAAGTATGGTTCCAAAATGAGTTTTCAAGGTTTATATCAACTATTTATAGATTTATATTTGTTATATAGGGATATATTTACCACATATCACATGGAGTATCATTTTGTTGGCTTTCTTTGACTTTTTTCGGTTTTATGACATTTACCTTTTTTTAGCCTTTCTTTTGAGTTATATTGCTAGCGCTGTTTCTCATTGGATATGGCATATATTCCTTCTTGTTTTATTAAAATATTTCATTATGTTTTGAATAAGGTCCATGTATTCATTCTTTATGTTGTAAAAAATTATTCTCACTGGTCTGTGTTTGATGCTCTATTGCTAGTCTCCAGCCCATTGGGATCGAGAACCCCCTTTGGGTATATAGAAGATCGATTTGTGTAACAGTGTTATAAGGTAACCCATGTTGGTTCATTATAGAAACAAAGATCCAAAATAATAAATTATTAAACCTAATGATATATAATATCCAAATTTGATTATAAAATAGAAATTAGTCATTTTTTATGTCATTTTAACCCTTATCTCTCTTTTTTAACCCCAGATAAATCTTTTTAAACCTTAGTCGTGGTAATAAATTTTTTCTGTTTTTACTTTTCATTATGACCAAAAATTAAATTTTGTTCATTAGAAAATATTAATTACGATGAATCAAAATATTAAATCCATTTTATAACATTCAATTCAAAGAAGTGGCAGAATATATTTTAAAAATCAAACCCACAAACGCGTAGAAAAGAAGTTTTCCAAACAAGTATTTTTTATAACTATAAAATCTTAATATGATAAAATTCATCATAAAATTAATTACAATTATTTAAAGTGGATTAATCATATCCTAATGAAACTAATATATCTTATAAAACCATTTCAAAAATAAAAAATGTTTAATTGTTAAAAAGGAATGAAATTTTTAAATAAAAATCAATATTTTTTACTATTCATAAAATTTTTATCCTTTTTGAAAATGTTCAAAAATTAAATATAAGATAATTTTGAAATTTTTATTTCAAAAAAAAATTTATTTTTTGATATAAATTTTCTAAAAGTTGAAAAAAAATAATTTTAACAAAATTGTGAAAAACACTAAGAAACCGATTCTAGAAAAACAATTTAAGCATAAACCCACATTAATTCTTATATCATTCCTATATAAAATATTAGATGAAAGATAAAACATTATATTGAATATATAATATATAAATCTATTTAAAAAAATCACCCATTGTGGCTAATTTAATTTATTAATATAAAAAACAATTTGTGTGCATAAGATAGACTTTCTATAAAATATTTTTTTGAAATTAAAATCACGTTTTATTTTAATTTCTAATATATTGAAAAAAATAAATTTATTTTATATATACTTAAACAATATTTATTTAATAATTTATTTATTCCTATTTTTATTCACCAATCCAATGTATAGGTGATAACTGACACCTTAAATATTAATATTTTAATAGTATATCGTAGTTTGTTTAAAAACTATGTTTCTTATAACAAAAGATATCAAAGAAATTAAATTTACAAGAAAATAATTTCATAAAATCATGGGGTGTGGTATTCAACCCCCCCTAAAAAATAATTTCTTACTCATTTTTTTACTCTTATACAAACAACTATGGATACTTTTTCCTAATCAAATCCTCAAGTTCCCATGTAGTTTTCAAAAATGGTTTGTTTCACCACAAAACATTGACCTGGTGGGTGGTCTTGTTTCATAAAACATTATCTATATGATTTATAATATCTGTCGGTTTATACACATAATAAATATATATTTATAGTGGTATGAACTCTTAGTTCATTACATTTGAATGATATGGTATGTAATTCCTCAAGAGAGATAAATGGAATACATCATGAACTTGATAGAGGTCTAGTAGGAATTCCAAATGATAAGCGGCCTTCCCTATGTGATCAATAATCAAGAAATATCCAATAGACCTAGGGATAAACATTCCCTTCATTCTAAATCTCATAACCTTATACCAAAGAAAAATTCCTAGGAAAACCTTCTCACTGACTTCAAATTATAGATCACACTAATGATTGTAAGCATGAGTTTTTCATAAAATCCGAGAAAACTGAATGTGATGTATAATGGATTTGACATTGACTACCATTTCCTCATCTATCCTAAGTCCAAATTTCATTCCTTCCCAAACATCACTCCTACAAGTTGGAGTTATACACATCTTTCTATAGAGTACTTCATAGGGATCTATCAAAATTACTGAGGGAATTCTATTATTATAGGAAAAATATTCTAGAGGATAGTGATGATCCAAAAAACCATTGAATTGTTGATAACAATATATAAAAATAGCATCTAGGGTCTGAATGGTTCTCTTAAAATGACCATTTTATTGAGGATTAAAAATAGAAATGAAACATAAAATTGTACCTAGATCTTGATAAAAGCTTCCCCAAAACATCATGGTAAACCTTATTTCCAAATCAGATACAATAGAAAGTGGTACTCTATGCAAGATTACCATTTCCTTAATGAATATCCTAGAATTATAATCAATATATAAATATTCTATAATATCAATGAAGTGTGATGACTCCATAAGTCGATTGATCACAACCCAAATAGTATTTTACCTTTAGACCTTTTGTTGTATCCGAAAACTAAATACATGGTGACGTTTTCCCATTTTGATTATGATAATGGTAATTTTTTTAATATCACCTTAGACTTATATCTCTCAAACCCAACTTTTTGACATACCTAGAACTGAGATACATACTCAACAATATGTCTCTTCATGTTCCCCCACCAAAAATACTATTTTATATCTCTTTACATCTTCATTCATCCAATATAAATACAAAAATAATTAACTATTGGCTTCATCCAATAGCTCCTTAAAATCTTGTATGGATGGGACAAATACATGGTTCCTGATCCTTATCATTTTAGTACAATCAAGGTTAAACTCAATGAAATTTCTCACTTTATCTATATCTACATATTTCATTTTTACAGAATAATACTATCATGGATATATGTTTGAACATTCATTTGAGAAATATAACATTTCTCCCATTACATCAATATTTCCATATACATATTTTGAAAATATTGAAATATTGGATCTTTTGTGATCCTCATCATGAATAGGCTAGTATCATTCTTTCAATTCAAATCACCAGACACCTTGTTCACCTTCCCAAAATCATAATTTATTAAGTAGTCATAATCTTTAATCATCCAATAAAACTTTCTATAGAAAATATTATTTTATCTTTGATTGAATATACACATTAATATTTTATGATGCATATATATATAACATCTTTCTCAATAAAGAAAATGTCTCCATATAATTAATTCAAAAATTAAAATAGCTAACTCCAGATCGCGAGTTGTGTATTTTTTTTTCTCACGAACCTTCAATTATAATGAGGCATAAGCTATATGAAAATATTTTTCATGAGAATACAACCTAGTACCTTATTTGAAGAATCACTATAGACTAAAATCCCTCATTTACTAAAGGGTAATGTGAGTACAGTTGTGTTGACTATCCTTCTCTTTAGTTCCGTGATATTTTTTTTTCACATCCATTTATGAAAAGGAACTTGGATCCCTTATTAGATAACATGGTGAGGATATTAGATATCTGTAAAAAAAATTCTATAGTGAACCCATAATATCTATCCAAACCAGAAAAACTACAGATCTCCGCCACAAAGGTTGGTCTAGGATTATTTTCATTAACATTAATATTTTACTGGTCTATAGATATAGCCCATCGTGATATTTTATAACCCAGATATGAATTCATTTGTATCCAACATTCACACTTGTTAATTTATTCAAAAAAAATTTCTTTACATAGGATCTTCATCACAATCCTCAAGTGATATGTATACCCTTCCATACTCCTTGAATATAAAATATTTTCACCTATCAATCCTACCAAAAACTGATCAAGGTAATCTCTACAGAATCTATTCATTAATTCCATTATTTTAACTAGGGAATTAGTAATAAAAAAGAGATTTTATATATATTCATAGTTTCAATAGCTTGTATGGAATTATCTTTTGGTTATATACACCTTCTTAACCCTTAATTGGTGACATCCATATCGAAGGATGGTCTCAAAGAAGTATTTATATCCATATAGTTAGTCAAATAAGTCATCAATATGGGGCACATGATAATTGTTACCAATCTTGATCTTGTTCAGTTCCAGATAATCAATGCAGAGTTATACTGATCCCTATTTCTTAATAACAAAAATAATATGTTCAATCTAAGGTGAAATACTTGGAAGAATAAATCCCATGATATGATTCTCATGGGGTTGAAAATTTAATTATTTCAAATCAATTGGGAAAAGTATATATGAAGACATTGAAATAAGAATAGAACTAGGTATGAATTCTATTGAAAACTACACATTACATTTCATAGGAGGAAGAGGAAATTATTCTGGAAAGAAATCAAGAAACTCCCATGAAATAAGCATGTACTAGATGATGAGTTTCTCCCTAACCATTAGGGATAAACATTCCTTTTTAATAGAAATTAATTCATATACAATACATGTAATTTCCATTGGAAGTTCATATATATTATATCACTAATAGATGATCATAGGTTAGTTTTGAATAATCAAATATGACCTCCCTTCCTCAGAAAATAATTTTTGGATTTATTTAGTTAAATCCAATCATTTGATATGACAATATCAAATTCAACTAGATAGATAATAATAGGATATGAAGGAAGCACATTCTACACATTTTAAATATATGGGAATAAAATAATTGAGACACAATCATCATACCATAATGTGTTTTCAATAATAATTCCATATGTAATCATTGAAGTGGTACCGTGATACCCCTATAAAATTCTGTAGATATAAAAGAGTGGGTAGATCTATAGATAAATAAGACGTTAGTATTTCTTCAGTGAATGGTATGTGGACCATTCACAACATTATTATCATATCCCTAATCATAAATAGTGATTGTATGATATTACAATTTGTCGCATGGAATTATAGGATACTAACATCTATCATCATCATTAACATTGCGATTTGGGAACCATTTAGCATAATGAACATACTCTTTCAATTTGAAACACTGGAGTGTGGGTGATGCATTACATGAATCTTTCTCTCAATTCACATCATTAGGTAACTTCTTCCCATTAATTTGTAATTTTATTTCTTAGTGAAATTTCATTACACACTTAAAACATTTACCATTACCCTTAAGGAAATTTACTCCATGTTTCCAACCACTCTTTGAGTGTAAAGGAAGGCTCATCTTATTTACTCCAAAGTTTTTTTATTTTAATTTGAATTCAATCTTTATTTTCTAATTTAAAAATATAATATTGATGTGTAACTATGATATTGATTTACACCTTAATAGAACATTTATTGATTTATCCAAAACTAATAAATTCCCTTATGGATAAATCCAATTTTAAAATTGGTTTTAAGGTACTGAATAATCAATCAAGCGTACACTTAGGTTGGATGATAATACCTGAACCATATTTTAGAGGTCTTGTAACATTTTCCTCATAGTAACCAATGAATTAATCATAATTGAACTTTAGATCAAGGAATTCCATCACTATTTTCATATGAAGAATATGAGTAATGTAATTATTAAAAAATAATCTCTTAAACTCATATCACTCCATGGAGTGAATTTATTTATGTTTCCTAGTATACTTAATAAGTGTCCACAACTGATATTCAAATCCTTCCAAATGATAGATAACCAAATATATTTTTTGATTCTCAAAACACTGGAAAAATAGAAATATCATTTCAATGATAATGGTATATTTCATAGTATCTAGTGGATTATTGAACCCGCTAAAAGATGGTGGACATTTCCTCGTGAAGGAAACTATATTATGTTGATCCTTCATTTTCTCATTTAGAAGTTCTGTATGATTCATAGGTTGAGAATATTTTTTCATCATATAAGTGAGATTATAAATTTAATATCTCATTAAATTTGGTTAATAAAGATCAAAACCATTTAATTTTCCATGGTATTAAGTATTATCATGATTCTTTTAGGTTCCAACCATCAACTAAAAATAGAAATCATATTCTGAGAAACAATAATCATAGTGGGGAAACACATAATCAAAAAAAATATTTTATTGGATGTCTAAATCTGGAATCCTACTTTCTAATCCATGGAACCTTATTTAAAACCTTGGTCATTCATGGTTCTTTATCTTGTTAGATACATCCTGATGGTTCATAAATAAAATGTGTATTAACAAATGAATACCCCACATGAGTTTCAAATCAGGTGTGAGGTAAGGACACCCTAAATCTTCTCTAGAATGATAAAAAATACACAAGACCAACTTTTTTTGTGGTTATTACCCCTATATTTTTTTATTATAAAAACAAAATACACTTGTAGTATCTAGAGAGGGATGTTTGGTAATGATAACTACACACCTTTCTTTACTATTCCTTAATAGGATCTCTTATACATAAGATTTTCTTGAGGTTTTTCACTAAATTTTCCTATTTATAGATTCCAAAGGTTAACTAAACCTTTCTTTAGAACAAAATATGGAACCCATACATTTCATATATAGATATTACATCTTATTTTGTTAATATTAATTACACAACATAATGATCCCCACCAAAATGATATAGGTCTAATCCCTTTGGAAATTAGGATACACAAACAATTAGTTCATAAGTGAACTAAATCATATTCTCCTAAGTTCATCATAAATATCACCCATATTAGACATATCATACTTAATACTTTTCTTCATAACCAAGGGAAGGGAATCATAAGAAAGGGTGGACTCAGATGCTTAGTAAGGATAAACAAATGATATATCAGTGATCACTTAAACATAACATGAGCATTATAAGAACATTTGAAAACATTTTATATCCATACTATGAATATAATATATAATAATCTTGAGTTGTGGAATTATTCTTTGTATTTTATTAGACAAAAATAATGAAGGAATCAAATAGCACGAGCCATGAGGAAATAACATTGGATAATGCTTAGATTTAGGGAATATATGTAATCATAGAAAATCATTTACATAGTAGTTATGAATCAACTACAAGAATATCATAATGGATTGGATTAACTCCCCAAACTATAATATTATTCATGGTTCACTTATAATACTATATTAGTTGATAGAGTTACTTTACAAGGTTCGCTCCCCATTTTTTGTCCATTTTTTCTCATGAAATATCCATCTTTTTTAAATTCTTTAGAGGCTATAAAATTCGGTCCCCACCCATAACATAATGAAAATCATACATGTGTATAATAAATATCATAAAACATCATCATATCATTACAAATTAAAAAAAGGGTTTCATAAACATTTAATTAGGGAATAACCCATTGAAAAGAAATGGGTTTCATAAAATTTTCAACAATTCATCAATTCATAAACAATGATAAAGGAACAGGGTTTATAAATATATTTTTCAAATAATAATAAACCACTAAGATATAAAATATTAATTCTATACTTGGATCATATTATTATTAGAGAATAATTAATTTAAAGGCGTTTTTTTATTAATAAAGTTAAATAAAAATAAAATATCATTAAAAAATTCTTGGAGAAAATTACCTCTCCAATTTAAAAATCACATTTTTGAAAGTAAAAAATCAAAAACAAATGTGAAAATATTTTTCATTGAAAATGATGTTATAAAACTATAAATAAATATTTGAATAATTTATTGGTTATTATGATGGTAATTTTTTTCATCCCATATATGTTAAAAGAAATTATTCCTTCCACAATTTTTTAATAAAAAAGTTAAAAGTAATTTGTTCAGAAAATAATAAAAATATTACTTTAAAAACATTTGTGAAAGTTAAAAAATGGGTATAAATTAACTTAATCCCTTATAGTATAATATGTAAAATATTACAATTTTATTCATAAAACATTTATAGGAATTCACAAGGATCTTCGATCAAAGAGGGAGATAAATTTAATTTTCCTTAAAAATTATCTTTCGGTCCCCTGAGTAATTAAGGAGAGGAAAATGATATTAAAACGTTTAATCATAATAAATACCATATCAGAATAAAATTAATGAGATTATTTGGAAATATAATATGAAATTTATTCATCAAAAACATAATTATAAACATTCATTAAAAATAATGAGACGGTAACACAAAAACCTTACCACTTTGGTAAATTTTGAATCGTAATCCCCATGAAATAAAGAAACATATATTGATACATAAACCCCCATCAATTTAATGATAATACTTAAAAAATAAATTCATGGGTAGTATATACTCCACATAAATAAAACAAGTGCCGAATATGGAATGTGTGTCATCCAAATAGGAGTGAGAGGAAAATCCCATAACTCATGTATAAGTTCCTTCATATATGTTTGAACATACTATAGAATAAAAATATATTTAAAATATCTATATTATATAAACATAATAATATATATAATACCACATATTATTTACTTATAACCTTTTTCCACCCATTTATTAATTATTACTTATTAAAATCACTATTTCGGGTGATAACTACTTCATATTTCATGGGTGTTTTTTTGGTAATTTTGGTCCATGTTCTTCGATCATGGTTCCATCATATAATTTTTTAAAAAAAATATATAAATAACCTATACATTATTTATATTACTATTAATATTAATCCATATAATCCTAGATATAAAGTTTATTTACAACATTTATGGGGATGGTAGGCCAATCATATGCATGATCGTTGTTTGCATTTTTTAGATAGATGGAATGAAAGAAAAATAAATAATATTTAAATTTTACAATTTTATTTTAATATAATATATATCCTATATATTCATTCCTTATTACTATCCATATCAATATTATACAAATAACATATCAAATTGTTTCGTAGAGGCAGTAGTCCACATTTATGCATGAGCAAGATTAATGTTCTTCAACTGATTGGAAGATAACAAGGTAGACGTGATATTATAATTATAAAAATATTATTACATAATAAATATCATATATATACTATAAATTTATCATTATATCGATCTTTGAGATGTGTTGATGGAAAATAACTACATTCGTTCGTGAGGTGGTAGTCCGTTGTACACATGATCGATAGTTAATTTCCCATTTGATAGAAGAGGGGATAGATATATGTTATGAAATTAACATAATAAAATATAATTATATGTAATATACTTTTGATATCATTTCATCATAGATTAATAATATTTTAATAAGGTGTAATATGAAAAAAGAAAAAAAATGCCCGGTTAAAAACTATACCTCTTTTTGGAAAATTTGTTTAGGTTTGCATAAAAAGATTTAATAGGAGTATTAACTAATAAAAACAAGTCCTATATAAAATTGTAACATAATTAATTAATTTATTTGGGATGTTATTGGGTAAAACAAAGGGTTTTTTGGGTTAATAAAAGATTAGAGAAGGTTCATTTAATAATTGAGGTGAGTGGCACACTTGTGATTTTTCAATGTATTACAATACTGGCATGTCCATTTCTTGGAAAAAGGATCATAAATGGACTATTCCAAAAATATATATCTTATAAGGATGAAATATGTATATAAAATAGTAATTGTACAAGGGTTTTTTTCCATTTTATCCCTTATTACTGGAGTTTAATCCTTGTTAGTGGTAACACATTTTTACAGCTCGTACTATTCATTATGAATAAAACATAATTTGAGTTTATTAAACAATATTAATTGTGATGGTTCAAAATATAAAATTCTTTTTATAAAATTCAATTCAAAGAAATGAAAAAAATTAATTTGAAAATTAATCCTGCAAACACGTCAAAAGGCGGTTTTCCAAATAAATGTTTTTCTTAAGTATAAAACATTTTTAATCAAAATTCAACATATAATTAATTCAAATTATACAGATTTTATTAATAATTGAATAATTTAAATATATTTAATTTTAATTTTTTTTTTAAAAAAATATATCTTTTAGAATTTTTTAAATAAAAGGTAATTTTTTTATAAAAATATGTATTTTCATTATTCATCAAAATATTAAACTTTTTAGAAAATTCCAAAAATTACAATGTAATGTAATTTTTAATTTTTTTAAGAAAAAAATTGTTTCGTTTATTTAAATAAATTTTATTATATTTTAAAAAATAAATTATAAAATAAGTGATGAGAATGTAACGAAAACACTTTTTGAAGAAAATATTTTTATTCCCAAAACTAGATTTTTCAGTATATCATGCCTATAAAAAAATTAAATTAATTACAAAACTCTATATTGAATATAAAATATATTGATTCCACTTAAATCATTTAAAATTACTGTTTAATTTAATTTATTATGAGAAGAAACAAACTGCATGAATAAAAACATTTTTTAATAAAAATATTAATTTTAAATTCAAAAGATTTTTTAAATTTTCATTTATAATAAGTTGAAATCATATTAATTTATTTTACACATGTGTAAATGAAATAATTTTTAAAGTTTATTTAGTTATATTTATACCCCCTAATCCAACGTCTTGATGATAAATGTCACATTAAATAATATTACTTCATTAGTGTATCATAGTTAATTTAAAACTGATGTTGCCTGTAAATAAAGCTATCAATGTATTTAAATTTATTTGAAAAAATATGTTTCATAAAATCTAGTGGTGTTAAAGAAAAATTTAATTCGAATAGATTTTTTATTATATTAACTACCAACCTTCCTCCAAAAAAACAAACTTCAACTTGCACTGAACAAAGAGTAAGTAATTGAAGCCAAAACAACTAAAAGAGATGATATTTTCATGAAATATTTTCTTTATGATTTTATAGGAAGTGAATTTATTTTTACATACCAATGATACTATTTTTTATATTTCTTTATCTCATGTACTTCAATGGAATATTTAGAAGAATATGAATAAGTGATATATTTTGTGGAAAAATAAAGGAACCAATTGAGTTATACAGTAGTGAAAATTAGGATGACGGTACAAAACTAAAAATCCTTGATGAAATAATTATTGAACCTAAATAAGATTTGAACCCACGTATTTTCCTAATATATTCACTTCTAATTAACACCACTCATACAGCTAAAAAAATTCGGATCACCCCTTATTAAATCATCATCTCCACATACATCACTTTTCTCCATTCATTCTCTAGGAACAAAGAACTTTATAATATGTTGGGGGTACACATTCTCTGATTCAACTAATGAAAATAATGAAAATTAAAATATTTATTTAATCTTATATATTAACCATACTCCTTCATATTTTGGATAATGTTTGGAAGCTTCCTGATTTGGGGCAATAAAAATTTAGTACCCACATGGTGGTCCAAACCACGTTCTATCCCCTTTTCTATTTCTCATTTATTTTTATATGTTTCATTTTATTATTTCTCACTAGTATATTTCAATTAGTATTATCTAGGAGATAAAATCAATTTATCAACTAAATATTATGTTTAGTTTAGGGCTTTCATTCTCTTTTATTTTTCTTCCCTTATATTTTTATTTTTCTAGCCTTAAATGAATGGTTCTTAAATTTAAGAGTGGGTGAGTTCTACCTTCTTTATATTTGTTGTGTGTTCGTATTTATTTTCATCAATTTTAGAAACATTAATATAAAAATAATATTCCCTAAAATATTTTACACTTGAAACACTTTTTGAGAGTATTTTCATAGTTTTATATGAACTGGATTTTAAATGATTGTTGATGTGAAAACATTTTCCAATAATTTAATTTTCAGGATTTTTGTTGATTTTGACCAATTCTTAAAATCCATTCCCATGAAACAATAAATAAAATTATTTTACCTTAAATTTTTGGTATTCCTAACTATTTTTCCTATTATTAATAATACCAATAATTTGTTGACAAAATAATGATTTTTTTTTTCAAGAACTAGACTCGTAATTTTTCTATTTGAATGTTTTGGATTTTATAGACTATTTTGATATCATTGAGGTATTTATTTGGATAGAAAAATATTTACAAAATACATAAATTTACATATACACTTTTTTAGACCTTATAATCCTTGAATTTCTTGATTTTTTTAACCCACAAGAAAAGTATCTTTTCTCTTTCCTACCTGTACTCCAAATATTTTAGCATGGATATTCTAAGATTGATTATGTGGAAGGAAATTTCATATATTTTATTTGGAATGAATAAATTGTTTGGTTGTTTGCGGTGTGTGTAATAATTTGGGTTACTGTATTGAGATAGATAAATAGAGAGAATTAAGAGTGATTTATTATTTCATGGTGATTTATTTTTATCATCTGATTCACTTAAAGATTAAAACAAATTGAAAAATAAAAAAAAATTAAAAATAAAGAAAAAATGGAGATGATATTGAATTATTCATTGTCATTAATTTTATGAATAATGTTATTATTAAAAATTTAGGGAATGAATTTTCATTCGTTCATTATATTTTAATTTTATCTCAACCAATATAAATGAGGAACAAAAAAAGAAGTTAAAAAACAAAAAAGGGGAAAATTGGGATAAAATAATTATTTATATTCATTTCCTGATTCATATAACATGTTATTAAAAAAGTTATTTTTCTATTTCATATAAGGTAATTGGAATTTAGTGATGTATTTCTTATTTTTTACTAGAATATCCATGCATTTGTATTTAATATTTGAGCATTATCTATTTAGAAATAATTTTTTAAACACTTTACCCACCAACCCATAACAATATAATTCACCCTAAAAATGTTATCATGGTTGAAAATATTTTTATGTGTTGATGTAAGAAGATATTTTAAATTTTATAAGCCTATGTTTATACATTCGATTTCAATATATTAGCATAAATCTAAATTTAATTTCTCTTGAGTGAAGAGTTACATAAAATTCCATGTGTGGTATGTGTGATTGGGACATGGATGGATTTTTAAGGGTGAATAAATTTAAATACAAGAAATGAAAATTAAATGGAATTTATTTTCATAGATGATACATGATATAAATATTTTTATGAAATGATCTTGTAAATATTCTTATTTTTGATTCCTATGTGGATTTTGATTTTGATATTTCGTGAGTTATTGAGAAGGAAATGCATAAATGTGTGGAAATGGTGAAGGGCATATTTTCACATATTTTATTCTATAATTAAATTCTTTTAATCCCACCAAAGTGTTATTTTATGGTAAATTTTTAAATTTTAATTTTCTAGTAATAATTTGAGATTAATTATGTAAATGGATTAATTTGGGAATTATATATGTTTTTATTTACAATGGTATTTTAATTTATTTCCTAAACTAACCCAAATTGAAGAAATTGTTTTTTAGGATTCCATTATATATGTTATTAATTTAATCCAACAAGATACAAATATGAATTCAAAAATTTGAGGACAAAAAGATGCTCAAAACTCAATCCTTGAAATCCAAGCCTATATTGGTTAAAGATTATAAATGGGACCATATCACAAAGTACCAAAAAATAGAGATTAATTTGTACATGATGATATATAATATTCTAAGAAATTATTAATTAAACTTTGAATTTATATTACTCTTCTAATACAATGGTCATAATGGAATGAGAACTCAGTGAATATGAATTTGAATAGTAAGTTAGACCAGAATAAATTTCATAAAGTAAATATTTTATAACATTCTCTAAACTAGGAAAATCAAGATAATATTTTTGATTAGATATTAGATATATAAGAGAATATGTCACGACCCATCCTCAGGGCCCATGCCGTGACAACCACATGCCCTCCTTCCAACGGCCAGGGGCTGGAGACTACCACCAAAGGCGTAATCCTGATAAAATGGAAGGAATTGCCTTTTAACCTGTAACACACACACAGTCTTAACACAAGCAGTAGAGGAAACAAGTAATAAAATAGAAAAGAATGGTGTGCTGAAAGTAAGTGGGCCAGTATACAATCCCAACTGAATAATCAGTACAAGTAGAAAGGGAAAACAGCTCCGGGATCGCCCGTCGGGGAATCCTACCTGAAGGGTAGGTACAAAACTCGAACAACTAATTCTTGTAGTATGTCTCGTCTAGTCCAGCTGCGAGAAGCCTCCGTCCCGTCACCCTTAGCATCGATCACTACTGTCTATTGTCTGCACAGAACACAACGAGGTGCGGGAGAAGCCCATGCAGAGGTGAGTATAACAAAACTCATAAGGGGACCACGATAGCCTCGATGGTCTCCCAGAATCCAAAAAGGATAAACCACAGAAGAAAGATACAACCATGATGTATCAAACAACCCTACCTAGGTATATGCCCACACATATACCTAAGTTACCGGTCACAGTCCGGCTCCAACTCTCGAGCCCAAATAGAACCCTGTCCACAAAGGAAGTAAATTCAATCACATCGATGATATTTATTGAAATACTGGACTCGTCTCACACAAGTATGAATCATTCATAGAGTGATAGAGATGATCAGATGAAGTTAATGATTCATCTAAGCTGTCGGAGCCACATAGGATACAGGACCAGCTAAGATGTCGGACCCACACCGGATACAGGACCAGCTATTCTGTCAGACCCACATAGGATAGAGGAACATAAGTCATAACTGTCAGACCCACGGAGGATCCGGGTATTGTAGTCATCGCTGTCGTACCCACGGAGGATTTCAATTCAGCTATAATCGATGGAGAACCCACGAAGGATTCCGGTTCATTAGTCACCACAATCGCATCTGGCCCTAGGGTTCCCGCACACATCACGCTCGATTCCGGGAGGGTCTACTCGTCGAGCCATGTGTCGATACATCAACTATCATGATTTTCCGAGTTGATGAATCCCATAGTTCTATATCATCATAAGGAACTCAACTCGACAGACGGCACGTCAATCAGACGCACGATCTGAGAGGTATTGTTATTTCTGTTCTAGGGGCCCGGTTAGATTTACGCTCGATCCAATCCCGACCATTTTCCAAAGTTGTCCAAAACTTAGTTAGAGTATCCAAAAAGGACTACCTCATCACGAGGGTCCCAGTTCCGCAAGGGTGGTTAGGGTATGAGGGGGTCCCAACCCCAACCTCCCTTTGGAGGTCTTAACTACCATTAAAATGAAAATGTGTAACACCCATTTCTATTTTATTTATATTAGAAACCCCAAGAAATTAAATCCCAATCACGATAAAATGAAACAACGGTAAAAGTATCATAAACTGAATACCGGAGTTGCGAGTTAAACAGTGACCTCGGATTTCAATTCTGAGCACCACTTCAAAAGATATAAAATACCACACGTACGTTTAATGAACTTACTCAAAAAAAAACTTCATAAATTGATTCTGGGCACACCGAGATTTGGAATCTGGCACCGCCAGAAACCATAGACTCGTAAAATTCCCATGTATTTAGGAAAAAAATTTACATAAGATTCCTGAGTCTTTACATTCTCCCCAACTCCGGTCTTTACATCCCTATAAGCTTCTACAAATAATAGGGAAACAAATGGGGGTACTGAGCACGCATATGATCCTCCTACTCCCATGTGGTCTCCTGGAGGTTCCCGTCCTACCAACGAACGTACACCAAAGGAATCGATCGTCCACGTAGGACCCACTCTTGCCGATCCTAAATTTCCAATGGAACCTCTGTGAATGTCTCCCCTTCATTGATGTATAGCTCCTAGTGGTCAATGATGTGGGACATGTCGTGAACGTATCTCCTCAGCTGAGATACGTTGAAGACGTCATGCACCTGGTGCAACTGAAGTGGAAGATCCAGGAGGAAAGCCACCTCACCTACTATTCCAAGTACCTGGAATGGTCCAATAAATCACGAAGAAAACTTGCATCCTCATACAAATCTCTGATAGTACCCAGCCAGTCCCAAAAAACTTCGTACCTCCGTCACACTCTTGGGTGGATCCCAAGAATGTTCTACCTCGATCTTCGCTAGATCCACTGCAACTCCAACCTCCAAGAAGAGGTGTCCCAGAAAGTGAACCTCTCACATTCAGAACTGGAACTTCTAGAGCTTACCATAAAACTAGTGCTCTCGGAGTGTGTCTAGTACTACCCACAAATGGTAGGCATGCTTGTCCTCAGTAGTTGAGTAGATCAATATGTTTTCGATGAAGACTACGACAAAGCGATCGAGGTAAGGCTAGAGGATCCTGTTCATGAGACTCTTGAACACTTCGGGTACGTTGTTTATATAGAAGGGCCTAACCGAGAACTCATAGTGTCCATACCGACACCAGAAGGTCATCTTCTGCACATCCTCATCTCGAACTCTGAGCTGGTGATAGCCCGACCTGAGGTCTATCTTCGAGATCAATCATGCTTGAGCAGATCAAAGTGGTCATCAATACTCTAGAGTGGGTACTTGTTCTTCATTGTCACATGATTCTGGCGACGGTAGTCGGCACACAATCGCAAGCTCCCATCCTCTTTCTTGGCGAACAAAATTGGAGATGCCCATGGTGAAACACTTGGTCAGATAAATCCCTTCCCCTGCAAGTCGTCCAGCTGTACACGCAGCTCACGAAGCTCGATTGTAGCCATCCGATATGCTGGAGTAGATTTCGGTGTCGTCCAAGGGTACATGTCAATGTATAAGTATACCTATCTATGAGGAGGCCGTCCTGGAATGACTTCAAGTAAAACATCCACGTATTGATCCACCACAATAGGAAAACTCAGAGTCCACACATCAACCGCTTCGAGGATGAGACTAGCCAACTGATGTGTGATCGGCTTCCCCCTCCTCTGTGTAAGTCTATCCTATGCTGAAAAGGCTCCCTTCTCACTGGTGAAGGTGAACCTGGTACCATCCGTGAGGATACACCGTAAATTGCACCTAATACAGTCAATCTGAGCTTGAACTGTGGATAACCAGTCCATATCCAAGATGACGTCGTAAGGCCTCGACGCCACTACGAGGAGATCCCAACCGAATCTCTCACCTCCTAGATTAAGCTCACACAGTCGGCACCAGTGCTTAGTCATCGAGTCTGCTCCCGTAGAAGTCTCTAGCCACAAGGATCGAGCCAACAGCTCTGTCAGAATCTCTGAGCACCGAACAAGGGCAGCGAAAATAAAATAATGACTCGCACATGTGTCTATAAATACAGTAGAAAGGGTGGAGTAGACATACATAATACCTCAAATAATCTTAGGTGCACCGTGGTCGTAGGCCTTGACTGCCTGAATCCGAGCCCGCCTCTGTCTGCCAGCTCACTGTGGTTGGGGTGGACCTCCGGGTGGTGGTGGTGGTAGAGCCTCGAAATGTCATCCACCACCCGCTATTTGGCCAGCTCCTCTACCACATCTGCCTGCTCCCGGTGGACCACCACGGTCAAACCTCTGCCTCTTCCTGGGAGGTCTCTGTCTACTGTCTGCTGCTCATCTGCATGGCGGGTCGAGAAGTCACGATCCATGTGGCCCTACCCACCACATGAATAGAACTGCATGATCCTCGTATAGATTTCAATGTCTCGGGTGCACCGTACAACTGAACCTGTATCCTGGGGTCTCTCACCTGATGGCCTAGTCCGCTTGGACCTCTACAACATCTGTCTACTGCCAGCTACAGAAGACGCTGCTACGTGTCGCACAATGGTGGGTCTCTCTACTGGTGACATCTCAGTAAGAAAACTCTTCACTAGAAGGGCTCGCTCCAGCACCCCCGCCTACGTCGGGATGTTGAGGGGGAACATCAAAGCCCGGGTCTCATTTCTGAGTCCCTGCCCGAAGGTCCGGTCCCTGAAGAATGGGTCCCGTACCATATACATGGAGTTGCATGAGAGGTCGGTGAACCTCACTGAGTACTGAGATACTGTCATGCAGCCCTGATGTAGATGAAGTAACTCTTGAATCCGCACCACACGAAGGCTGGTTGGAAAAACTCTAAGAGAAAGAGATTCTTGAAGTATTTCTAGTGTAATGATGCCTCATCATGCCCCTGGAGCATCAGGTTCTACCATATGCCTGGTTCTGTATGCAGGTGAATTGCAACAAAGATCACCATGAGGTCGGTTGTTGTCACTACCAATATAAAAACTCTCACGATAGCCTCCAGCCAATCCCTAGCTGCATGTGGGTCCTTCTTTCCCCGGAACCTGGGCGGCCTCTAGCGCTAGAACTCATGCAACGCACTCAGGTGGCATGCACTCTCTAATGATGGATATGGTTGTATCGGTGGCCCAGCAGAAAGTGGTACTGCTGGTACATCCACTGTGATGGGGACCTGCACTGAGGCCTCTACGCTCGGTGGGATACCATCTCATACGAAACTCGAAACCCTAAGTAGCTGCCTTTGTGGGGCCATCCTAAAATGAAATAAGAGATCCACTATTAATATAGTATCCCTGGTGAGCTGACACAATGTAATCATGAAGAAAACTTTTTCAAAGGAAACACACATGCAATCAGTGCTTTTGTGCACTGAGTCAGAGATCAGAAGTCAGGGTCCTAGTGTATGGATATTTCGGCTACCGCACCAACACCGGCTTACCTAAAATGATAACCACATCCAAAAAAATTAACATTATTTCCATTAAAATTATCAGAGTCCATGTTATGCAGTAGAACTGACTCCTCTAATACCAATTTGTTAGGACCTATCCTCGGGGCTCGTGCTGTGACTACCCCAAGCCCGCCTTCCATTGGTCAGGGGCTGGCGACTAGAACCAAAGGCATAATCCAGATAAAAGGGAAGGAATTTACTTTTAACCTGTAACACACCCACACACACACACAGTCTGAACACAAGTAGTAGAGGCAAAAAGTACTAATATAGAAAAGTAAGGAGTACTGAAAGTAAGTGGGCCAGTATACAAACCCAACTAAACAACACGAACAAGTTAAAAGGAAAAACAGCTCCTGTATCATCCTCCTGGGAATCCTACCTAAAGGGTAGGTACAAAACTCGAAAAACTCATCCCTATGGTACATCCCGTTTAGTATAGCTCCGTGCAGCCTCCCATCCGTCACCCTCAGCCTCGATCACAGCTATCTATCGTCTGCACAGAACAAAATAAGGTGAGGGCGAAGCCCTTGCATGGGTGAGTATAACAATATTCAGTAGGGGACCATGAGGCCCCTGAATGTCTCCCAGAATCCAAAAAGGATAAACCATAGTAGAAATATACAATCACTATGTTTCAACCATCCTGACTTAGGTATATTCCCATACATAAACCTAAGATACCAGTCACAGTCTGGCTCCAACTCTCGAGCCCAAACAGAACCCAGTCCACAAAGGAAGTAATGTCAATCACATCGATGATATTGATTGAAAGACAAGACTCAACTCACACAGGTATAAATCTTTCGTAGAGTGATAGAGATGATCAGATGAAGTCATTGAATCATCTAAGCTGTTGCACCCACACAAGATACACGACCAGCAAATCTGTCAGACCCACAAAGGATACAGGACCAGCTATTCTGTCGGACCCACACAAGATACAAGTACAGAAGTCAGAACTGTCGAACCCACGGAGGATCCCGATATAGTAGTCATCCCTGTCAAACCCACGAAGGATTCCCGTTCAGTAGTCATCGATGTCGAACCCACAGAGGAGTGTGGTTCAGTAGGCACCGTAGTCGTAGCCAGTCCTAGGGTTCCCGCACACAGCACGCTCGATTCTGGGAGGGTCCACTCCTCGAGCCAAGTGTAGATACATAAACTATCACTAAGTTCTAAGTGTATTTATCCCATAGTTCTGTCTCATCATGTGGAACTCAACGCAACAAACAACGTGTCAATCAGACACCCGGTCTGATAATTATTGGTATTTCCGTCTTAGGGGACCGATTGGATTTATGCTTGATCCAAACCCGGCTGTTTTCCAAATTTTTCCAAAACTCACCTGGAGTATCCCAAAATGACCACCTAATAACGAGGGTTCTAGTGATATATACGGAACTTCAATCCGATGCATGTTTTAGGTGTTATTCGCATTTAAGTGAAGATGGGCCCGACCCATCAAGCCTAGTGGGCTGGCGGGTCGGCCCGACCCGGCTCGGTTGGTCCGACCCGGCTAGGGGTCGGCCCGACCCAGTGGGCCGCAACCCTCCTGCGGACCCGACCCACACTACAGGTCGGTCCGGTTCACCCGGCTATGACATGCTGTGCCGCCTCCTACTCTGCCGAGCTGGCCGGTACGGCCTGGCACACACGGCCCACACTGCTGGTCAAGGTTCTTCCAATGCGGCCCCTACGGGCGCCGCAGTTCTCCAGCCCTGCCGGCACGTGGTCGGCCGGTTTATCCAGATGAGCGGCTAATGGGCGTAGGCCGCATCCTCCTTTACGCAGTGCCTGCGGGCACCACAGTCCTCCAGCGGGTTGGCCGCCTTCGCAACTCCACCATGTCACGACGACGTCATGGTCCTACTTCCCTCTGTGCGGTGCGACGACGCCGCGCAACCACCACCATAGCCCGACCTGGCCGTGACCTCGGCTCCACCACGCAGTGCGTCAGCGCTGTGCTTATTTATCCTGCATGGCCCTCCCATCCGTGGTTCTACTTTCATCTGTCGCGGTTCTTCTCCGGTGTGGTGCGACAACACCGTGCCCTTTTGACTCTCCCTCCGACGTCAACCAAAAAAGATTCAACAGAGGGACTTCGGGCCGTGTTTTTTTTGCCCACACCCTCCATGTTATGTGATAACAATTTGGCCACTGTTAATCCAAAAAAACATCGAAGTACATGGGTATATTTTCTATTTAAAAATAATACAATTTCCCCCAACCTCGATTAGATGTATGTTTTCAAAGTCGCAGAAGGAGGGCAGAGGTCGATTCGTTGACATCGGGAATCGTCCGAGTATGAAGCGTCGTCGACATTCCTTGCTGGAAGCTCCTTCTCTTGTGGCTTGGTCGAAGATCGTAGATGGTATCGTCATTCTTCGGAGATGAGGAGCGTTCTTCTTCAAGAGGATGATGTTATTCTAACCAAACTCTCCAGTGATTATTCCAACCGAAAATAAAATAATATTATAACTTATTTTAATGGTTCGGATGAGTCCAAAATAATTAAAATTAATTAAGTTGATTCACTTAATTAAATGAATGGAGTTGGAATGAATTTCAAGGGGAACAATTAATTAATTAAAAGGGAGTGTTGGCACATTAATGGGAAGCCCACGAGTTTCCCCTATTAATGGGGAGCGCAAGGGTTTAAAGGTGGTTTAGAGGAGTTAAATGGTTCGGGTGGGCCCCACCGCTAAACATCCTCCCAAGGGTGGTTAGGTTGTGATGGGTCCCACCCCTAACCTCCCTTGGAGGATTTAACTACTGTTCAAATAAAAAATGTGTTACACCCATTTTTATTTAATTTAAATTAGAAACCCCAAGAAATTAACTCCCAATCATGATAAAACACAATTGCAGTAAAGGTCTCCATAAGGGAATACCAGCGCTATGAGTTCAATAGTTCCCTCAGATTTAAATTCCGAGCACTGCTTCAAAAAATATAAAATCCCACACATACGTTTAATGAACATACCGAAAAAAAACATAAGAAATTAATTTTAGGAATACCGGGCCTCGGAATCAGGCGCTGTCAGAAACCTCAGACACGTAAAATTCACATGTATTTAAGAAAACAAATTTCCACAGGATTTCTGGGTCTTTACAGAATAACATTACAAAATACCACATTTCCAAAATTATCCATTTATTAGGTCTATCATATGAAATGTTTCCTTCATTTAATTTTTAGGGAAGTTTGAAACCCTTTTGGAAATCAAATTTTACCCCCTCCCGATTCCAAAAAGGTTAAAATTTTAGTTATATTTTTTTGTTACTTTGTAGAGTAATATATTTTTTGTAATAGTATTGTATATATTTAATATATTTAATTTCTTATAAATTTAATTATCCCATTTCATTTTTTTGTTTCTCCAACTATTTTTCCTTCTCAACTCTACTAAGAATAGTGAATTAACCATGAAGATTGTTGAAGAGAGTAGTGATTTTATTGAGATTATAATGTATTAATTTTTAACATTTTTAAATTTTGAAGATTTATATGATGGTAATATTTATTAAAGTTAATGGTTGTATAATTTTTTCTATCGAATGAGTTGTTAATCTCAATTAGATATCATACCTCCCACTACTATCTATATCATGCATATGGGGGAGTATAGCTTTGGTTGAGATGTTCAGTGAAGAGGTATCATTGATGAATTTAGGAATATCATTAACCTATATACAGATTTCTATATATGGGTGACGGAAATTCCAATGATTGTTTGTAGAGTGATAGTCATAGATCAAAAAATTAATTGAATATTTAGAACTATATGAGAACAGTTATTTTGATCACTGTGAGCTCCTATGAAAAACTCCCATAATTATTTATTCAAACATAATTTTATTTTAATTTTATTTATAATTATATATAGAAATATCAATATTACATGAATCTTTTACCACAATTTATATTAGTTAGTATTATATTAGTTAGAATATTAAATGTGAAATATAATGATAGTTGTGTGTAGGTTTCCTACTTGATATATTGACTCTAGGTGTGAACTACATTTCATTATTATGTAAATAAAAAAATTGAACAAGGATCCATGAAAATTAACTGTGAATCAAGAACAATAAATTTTGACTAGTGATCCAACTACACCAAATACGGATGCTCGAATAGGTGCCAGGGTTTGAACCATCCAAAGAATAGATAATATTTGGAAGGAACAACATTAAATAAGACTAGAAACAACTTCACATAGAATCACTAACCTAAAATTGAAACCCATTTGAATAGATGTGTTTTATCTAAGGACCCTTCTACATTTTATATCATCTCGATCAAACACCATTGAGACAGTGAAAATGAACTCTTATGAACTCAATTTCCCATATACATCCAGTGTTGAAAAATACCTTTTAAATTTTAGAGTGCATTGTGATTAAGGTTTGAAGAAATTTTTGAATATAGAATCATGATATCCATAGGGATAGGTGATGTGTGATCCCCTTACAAGTGATTTGGAAAATCCCCTAGTGTGGATGATTGGGCATGGTGATTGTATTTATTCATCCTAGTTATGCAGTTCAATGGGACTCCACTAATTTTTCCCACCAATTTTATATCCCATACATCATTTAATGAGAGACAATCCATAATTTACTAAACAAATCACATAAACATCTTTCAGGTAGCCATAAATTAAATTAAAATTTAAAAAACAATCAAATTTATAATTAAAAAAATGAATTCACATGTCCATATTATAAAAATATATGTATTTTCTAAAATAAAATTCCAAATTAAATTCAAGGTGATTTTTTAATTTTAAAATTTCAAAACATTTAACGGTTAAAAAATTTGGGATTGATTCAATTTTTCTACTAAAATAACACAATGACAGAAAAATGATAATTTTACCCAGATTATAATATGTTTAAAAGGACTTTAATAGTGAATTTCGTATAAAATAAACATAAAAACCTTGTTTGATCAGTGACACCATGAGCCTTTATAGAATTGAAAAAAAATATGAATGACTAGATAAATAAATATATGAAAAGTGTGGAATCTAGAAAAGAATCAAAGCTACTCAGGATAAAATGTGATCTGCGATAATATATATCCAACACATGTATGTCTATAGTCATGTCCACCAGTTGCATCAAATAAATTCATGAATTATCATATGATACCTAAATTCAATACATAAATTTACCATGGGACACAATGTATATCTATAACATATATCATACTCATACATTATTGATATTTGAGTATAGAATATTTTTTTTTAAATTATCACAAGATATTCACATTTATGGATGAGAATGTTATATGTCCCTCACCAAAATAATAAGCACAACATATATACTATCTTGGTATGGCTGTACACTTCCTCAATTTATATCAATAGAAGTCATACATTTTACAGTCACCACATGATATGATAAATATCATCTTTCATAAGCTCTAACTGATGACATGGTTACTAACATACACAAACACCTCCCAATTTTCTAAGACTCAAGGCTAGTATAATAATTTAATCAAAGTATGATGGTTCTAAATTTAGGTATCTCTATAACCTTTAGTATAGTGGACTATACATATGATCCATGAACCAATAGTATACTAATAAACTTTTATATAACCCTCCATGTTGTATAATTTAAGAATTATTTATTAATTTTTTTGATTTCTAGTATGTGAATATATTTTGTATCCTAATATAAGAATAATATTCATACTTACCATAAAATTTCATCATTACATTTAATACTCAATTATGAACACTAGCAAAAGATAACTCAATGCCATAATTGTATAGGTTGTATTTATTACACTTCATGATATATATATATATAACAGTATGTATATGCAACTAAAGTGAAGGAATGATAATTTAGATATTACCTTTTTTAAAATGTGACTTTTTTTATATTATAATAATCCTATTAGAATATATTACAAATCCATAATAAAGTACCTTTCTAACATAACACATATGATAAATCACCAGTCATCCTTATGTTTTCTACAGTTTCAAGGTGTTTGGTAAACTCATTATATCTCTATATAAATCCTCCCTCATATTAATATGACCATCTGATAAACCCTCACACTATTTTTTTTGTATGTAACATATAATATGTATCCCAATTTGAATAGAAACGAAAGTTGGGAATCATATTCTTAATTTTTTACTCCTTGAACATATTCAATACCCTTAACTCCACAAGATCAAATTTTACAATTTTAATATCTTCTGTTTTTTATTTATAACTTTTGTTTCAACATATCAACATAATTATTGAAACCTTTTATATAAAACCTTTTTCCTTGAAATATTTTGTTAACTCCTTACCAAAAATCCCTAAACTCTATTGGGATAAAATTTAATTCATTTTTATATATTTAATTGAATAATATTTTATTTTTAAAATTTTAACTTCTCTAATACAAAAAATTCTCCCTATAGATATATTATCTTTTAAATATCATTCTAATATACACAAAGTCATTTTTTAGGAAATAATTCTTATTAATTTTTAATTGGGATATTTAACCAAAAAATTATTGTATACATATCATATATGATATTCAATGTGTTTGGATAATTTTATGATAAGAATACCTTTATCTTAATTGTATTATATTATTGGTGGTGGAATGATAATTCCTCATAGACTATCAAAAAATTAGATAATATAATTTATACTAGATAAAAATACACTTTCCCTTTTCCTAATTTTTTGAAAATTATGAATCACAAACCATGTGTATTTAATAGATAATCTCATATTATTTACAATAAATAATCATTATAAAAAACATCACCTATCCCATAACAGAACTGAGACAAAATTGCACAACCTTTTTAATGATACACTTGAGCTTGATTATTATTTTTCATTTAACTCTTTTATTTTACAACTCTTTGATTTATCCTTTGAATAAAAAATATAATATCTATAAATCCATGTTTGATTTTAAACTCTAGAAGAATAAAAAAATAAAAGTATACATTTTGTATAAAATACCTATAAAAACCAAATAATAAATTTCTATAACACTTATAACTAATATGGAAAATGTTTCATAAACACTTAAATGTGGCTAAGTCATATTTTTCAACTTCCCAGATTATGGGAAATGATATATATGTATTGAAATTACATCATATATTACAATATGATCACATTTTATTGTATGAATAAGGTGTTCATTTATGATAATACATGTATGTAATTGATTTATACTCTCATAAAGATTTTTTTCAATTTTCTAATCAATTTTTAATTGATTAAAATATTTCATGATCATTAATGGGATTTAATGGATTCACCAATAAGAAGAAATGATGAACACATACATCATCCATTGCAGATAATTAAAGTGTTCTATAAAATGGAATGGGGTTTCTACCTTGGTTGGTGTATGTGATAATTAGTTTCATGTAATGATTTTTGGGAAAATTTCTTCTCTTAACCATCATTAATCCCTGACTGTGGAGGTTGGAAGACCCATTTGCTATTCCAAAAATCCAGAAGTTGTGAAATTATATCATTTAGCAAGTGGATCACATACATAAGCCAGATATGTAGTAATATTTTTTTTTGATCTTCTTTAATAATTGACCTTCGATGAAGGAATATGAGAGCCATTTCTTGGACATTTTAGGTACACTATTAATTGAAAACTTATTCACATTTGATTGTTTAAGATAAATCAACCTTATTTTTTCGATTATTTCGCTTATAATGTTCACAAAATTGTCCCCTAAACCCCATATGTGGTATCATAGAATTTTACTTCAATTATTAATGTATTCTAACCTACTATTTTTCAAATAATTATATCTCATAAATCATCTGTTATCATATCGTTAAATATGGTATACGTAATTTCTTTTGTCACATTTTACCATTGCGTATAAACGTTACATATCTTAAAGTTTGACTTGATTACAACCAACAACATTATTTATTATCATAGATCATAATATATGATAATATAACACATGACAAAAACATAGGGTTTTTTACAATATAATTTCACGGTGTAATTACAACAATATCCCATATATCTTTAAATATGATAGAAAATATATGATATCACTAATCTTAGGAAGATATATGAGTAGTAATGTACTATATAGCCCTATATCATATAATAAATTTGATGGGAAGGCTAGATTTATATAGTATTAATCATATTTTATGAATTATTGTCAGTCATGAAATAGTACATGTATAAAAATGTTATGGAAATTTTAAATTTTTTATTTTAAATTATGTTTTATAGACCAATATCATAGAATAAAATTGATAGGAAGGAAACCTTTCTCTAGTGTCAATCATATTTTATGAATTATTATTATTCGTAAAATATTATATGTATAAAATTATTAGGAAAATTTGATATTTGATATTTGGGTTTTGGATTAGAGGTTATCCACTCATAATACTACATCAAAGGATAGTGGTTCAAATACCATGGAGTGTAGGTATTGTAGTATCACTGTAGTAGGGGTAATATAGAAGTACTCTTGCAGCTGTGGGCAATATAGAAGTGGTGGTATTGTAGGAGGTATTGTAGAAGCTAGGTTACTATAGAATTACTATTCACAGAATGGTACTTATGCCAAAAATTCCGGCCTACGGTCCATATAATGGGATTCATGCCCACTGGGCCTTTAGGAAAAATATATATAAAGTAATAAAGCAGGTGGTTGGGTAGCTTATCCCTTAGGGGGGGCTATGACCTGCCTTCAGGACATTTTCTATGTTGTGTGTGTGTATTTGATGTAATTTTATCCCAAGGAACTATTATAATATAATATAAATTTTCAAAATTACAAAATGATTTTTCCATTTTCATCTTTATTTCTCATGTTTCTAAAAATAAATTAATTGTTTATTTTTTAGTTAATTTCATTATTATTAATATTTGTAAATTATTTATATAATAAGAGTAAACTATATGCTTAAAACATATAAAATAAGTTTCTTTTAAGATATATTCCCTTAAATAATAGGTTTGGTATCTCTTGATAAGATTTTTTCCATCTTCCTTGACCTAGGTTTTTTAGAGTTATAAAAATGAGAATATTTATCGAATATAATTTATAAATATTAGGTTTTATAGATATCATAAAATGAATTCTTTTTTGAGTAATGTTTCTCCGAGAAAAGGGGCTTGGGGTTAAACTACCCACTATCTAATAGGCTTATGACTTCTTATATAAAAGTTAGAGGTTCTCTCTATATCATTTTTTGTGTACACCTGTAGATATTTTCAATCTCATATATTTCTATAACATAAAATTTATTTTAATCTACTTTATATGTGGGTTGAATATGGATATGTTTGAATGTGTTTGTCTTTTCATTTTATGTGAATAAAATATATTTTTGGTTTGTGTAGAGAGATACACATTAATATAGTTTGAACATATTAATATTGGTAGATAAAATGGGAATATGAAACTTTCATCATTATAATCATTCATAATTATGTAATAATAAAAATTCGAAGATAAAAACATATAAGATGAAATAGTTATAAATTTAATATACTTATAATGTATTTAAATTTGATAAATCTTACTAAAGGAAACCCTTTAAAATAATAAATATGGGATTCCTTCTAGTGAATAACATGTTAGGAACTCAATCATTAAACTGGGTAGGATTTACTATAATTGGGTTCCCATATATTATTATGTTTAAGGAATTGTTGAAATGTATTAACCGAAGAGTTAGGTAAGAAAATTCCATTGTGATATTTGGGTAATATTTAGCTGGAACACTTTATGAGTTAGAATACTAACAAAATTGAATTGATTTTCTCAATATAATAGATTTTGGATAAGAATTTATCAATAAACCATTCATGAATTATAAATATTTTCATTGGGATAATTCCACACCTAACTTATTAAGTGGTGTGAGGAATGACCAAGTGGTCCCATCACTTAGTCAAATATAGATCGTGGTTCACTAAATAGTTATTATGTGGGGGTCACCATTTTTATGGGATTACTTTTGTTAAGTATAATAGTTATTCAACATATATGAATGATATTTTTTATGGAATTTGGAATATGTTAAATGTTTTTTATTTTTTAGAGATGGATAATACTTTTTATAAAAGTTAGAATAATAAGGATAGTATTAATTCAAATCCTAGTTATCTTTGGAATTGTATTCATGGACATATAAATGTGAAACACATCCAAAGACTCTAGATATTTATACTCTTAAAACTATTATATTACGAATTTATCAGAAAATATGTGTTCTGTTAATCAGAATATATGACCAAATGAACTTTTAGGGGAAAAGATCGTTGTGATAGTGGAATATTGGATCACATACATAGTGATGTATATAGAACAATGAGTACTCAAGTATGTAGTGGTTTTATGTAATTAAATAGCTTTAGTAATGAATTTATTCATTATTGATATGTTTTTTCATGGAACCAATGGTATTTATATTCCGAAAATTTCAATAAGATTTAGAATAAAGTACAAAATCAACCAAAAAACAATATTACGTTCCCCAAATCCAATCAAGGTGGTGAATACTTGATCCATGAATTCGGTTATAATATAAGGGATTGTGGAATAGTTTCATTACTCACGCCTATTGGAATTCTATAATGCATTTTTTTAGAGGAGGAATCAAACCTTATTAGACATGGTTTGATTGATTATTAGTAAATGTGACCTTCTTATTTAATTATGGGGTTATGCTATGGAAGCTGTTGTATTTCAACTAAACTATGTTCCATATAATGTATTCATAATGAAACTCCATGAGATATGGTTTGGAAAAATTACTAGGTGGAATTTTTAAATAATATGGGTGTATGGAATTTTTTTATGATATTTAGATTTTAATAACCATGGCAGTAAATCTAAAAAGTGATTATTATTTTGTTATCAAAAGGATACTGAGGGATATAATTTCAATAATCATACTGATGAAAAATGTTCTATCTCGCAATTTACTAAATTCCTTGAAAATAAATTTATCAATTATGGAGTTATTTAGAGTAATATTGAACTAGAATATGTTCAATAAAAAAATAATAAATACTTTTGAGATAGAGATTAAGATGACCCCAAAAATATTATTAGAAGAAGATCCAACCCAATTTAACTAAGTACCTCAATGGTCTAGTATGTTTTCGTAATAACACATTAGATATGGGTTTTTTATCTATTAAAAATGAGTTAATGATTAAGGATGATGATCTGAACACCTACTGGTAAGACATAGAGAGTTATGATTCAATGAAATGATAAAAATCCATAGAGTATGAAATTGAATACATGATCACAATCTATGTTTGGGAAATGGTGATGCATCTGAAAGGGTGGAAAACAT
Organism: Viscum album; assembly: GCA_963277665.1. NCBI lineage: Eukaryota > Viridiplantae > Streptophyta > Magnoliopsida > Santalales > Viscaceae > Viscum > Viscum album. The sequence continues at coordinate 1,969,580,535 of OY728150.1, forward strand.
AGATTAAAGGTGTGTTTTCAAATTAAAAATTCACATGGATGCTAAAGTGTTCATCTATAAATCATGACTAGTTGAAAAACCATATATGAAAACTCATTGTATTTAATATGAAGAAACATTCTAAAATATTGTGATAACAAATAACATTTGGATTTTTCTAGACATAATAATTTATTTTAACCATGATATATATCAAATTTATGTCAAAAATAATTTATTTAATGTAAATTTTGTCAAGGATGTGTATTTAATACATCCTAAAGGTTTTTGATGTGGAAAACGAGACAACAAAGATATGAATACTACAAAATTACATATAAGGATTGAAACTAGCTTCTTGAAGTTAGAATATTCACTTTGATAATGTTCTCAAAGAGTTTTGATTCAAAAAAACACCTACTAATGACATGTATATCAGAATATTAGTGGTATAATATTGGTGTTTTAGAGATTAGATGTGGATGTAATACTATATATAAGAAATGATACCACAACAATTTACTTTGTTAATAAATGGATGGGAAAATTCTTCTTGAGTAATGACATGGGTGAAGAAGCCTATAAATTTTGTATGAATATCTATAGAGATAGATATAAGATGATTTTTTGGACTCAATAAATACACATACATTATTAAAGAGCTATTGTGTTTTGGAATAGAGAACTCCCATAAGGGGTCTTTACAAGTGATACATGCAATTATTATTAAGAATATTTAGGATCCTTCTAAGGTGTTATAAAGGATGGATAAAATTTCCTTTATGTATTACATAGGTTATATCATGTATTTGGTATTGTTTACTCAAACTAATATTTCATTTTCTCATTGAAATACTAGTAGATTCCAATCAAATATTGTTGAGAGTCACTAAATTATTTTAATGAACATCCTTAATTACATTAGAAGGACTAAGGATATGTTCTTGATCTTTAGAGGAGATGATAAGAATTGTGTAAATGGTTACATGAATTTATGTTTCTAATTCGATATGGTTGATATTAATTATAAATCTACTGTTTTTTCATAAATGGAGGATCTGTTAGTTGTAATTGTTCCAAACAATCCACCGTAGAATACTCAATAATAGATGTAGATTACATCACTACGTTTGATGTTGTAAAGGAATATATTTATGTTAAAAGGTTCATCTTTGAACTAGGGGTGTTTCCTATCATTGATAGATATATTAAGATTTATTATGATAATAATGTAGTCATTTATAGATTCGAGGAACCCTATTCTCACCAAAGTAACAGACACATCATTTGGAAATACCGTCTCATACAAGATATAATTGATTGGGGTGATGTAATGATCTTCTAAAGGAAAACATATGAAAATGTTGTAGATTTGTTGGTGATACCATTACCATTGTGACAATAAGAGGTTCATAAAGAATCTAGTAATAATAAAATGAAAACTCTATAATGGATCTTGTTTTTTAAATTATACCCTATTAATATTTTTAAAAACATTTTTAGAGGTATTCAACGAGTTAACATAGGGTTTTGTGATTCACATACGTTTCTTACTGATATATTAAAAATAGTAAATATATTAATTCAAAAATGAATATAAAATTGGAAATAATGGTTTTCAATTTAAATAGAACCTTTGGTTGGAAAACAAATACGATAGTTGAAATAGGAACAAGGGTTTTACCCTATTTATGAAAAAAATTCTTCACACAGGGTGTTTTAGAAGAGTGAATTCATTAGTAGGATAAATAGATAATTAATCTAATAAAATAACTTATTTTCTATTCAGTTATCTACTCCAATATAGTCTCTTTAAAATCTACACTATTCCAATTCTACAGGGTTATCTGAATAACCTTTTTAAAAGATAGTGATGTGAGGAGAGAGCCACCATGAATAGAATATTTGATAATGAATGTGGATGGTTTGTGGATCGGTAATTAGAATCAATATAAAACATTATCAATGAATATTTAAATCCAATCATCATCAATGATTGATCTAATTTCAAGGTAGGTATTTTTTTTAAAATATTATCTCTATTTTGATGTCATTATTATTTCAAATTATTTCTCATTCTAATCTAATCTTGGATAATTTTTTTTCAAGCCCGCTTAATTTATGAATTTTTTTATGTGAAACTGCAAACTTGATAAATATATTTCTAATAATTATTATATAAACACATTTTTCCTTTGATTTATACCCCATTATTTATTGAAAATTTTCACAAATCCACCATGGATCAAATCAATTCAGTGTTTTATGATTTTCCAAAACCATTCTTCATATTCATCGTTAACCTATGAAAGGATGATGATTCGACTAAGGATCTAGTTTGAATCAAAATTAAACCCTTTATATTCATTGATTATTATATTTTTTAGCGTTGATGATGATTTTGGGAGTATTAAAAATCAATAATGATACCACAAAAGGTGAATAAAATCAGTTGTACCATGACAGGGGTGTGATGTTTAATGAGTCTTTGATGGGAGACTTTATTAATGATGATCAAAATCATAAAATAAATTTTTTAAAATAGTGCATCCAAGTAATATTAATTAAATGATATATTTAGGTGTAATTGATGGTAGAATTAGAGGAAACAATTTATGTTTTGATGGTTCATCAAATTTGTAGAGTTTCTAGAGAAAATATAACAACACAGTGTATAGTTATGAAAAACACACGCCATCATTATTGTGGAGGATAGAGTTTTTACAAGTGTTAAATATTAAAAGATCATAAGGATGACCCTCAATATCTGTATCATTTTCCTAGATACCTCATTTTTTATAGGGTGTACACACATAGGATCCCATGTTCCCCTTATATCACGTGTGGCCGGCATGACAATTTGTACCATTAGTGAAACAAGACCTAGGAAAGAGAGTACATGTCGAGTATCTTGATTGAACCAATACTCCATGTGTTCTTTCTCACACATCATGTATGAAAAAGTATACATGACTTATAGACATCCAAAACATTTTCAGGCATCATTTTAAGAGTACATTCCATGTACCCTAGTGAACACGCCAAGTACATATCCCAAAATGGTCTACCTACATTATCTCTTTCACTAGATATACAAAAAATCTCATATGAGTGTATGTATATAATTGAAGTGATTATGAACTTATTAGAGATACTAGAGATATGGTGTGACAAAGTATGAGGGGATTTATTCCCTAACAATGATGAACCAAATACAATATTCATGTGTGATCATCTGAGTTGATACTAGGATGGGTACTCCTACATTGTTCAGATATATTTAGGGTATAATTATCTCATATACTATAAATACATAGGTTCAGTACTCCCCAATACACTCCTAGTTTGTGGTTCCTATATCAATGAAGTTGTTACTCCCCCATCCGAGTACTCCAGTAGGGTTCATGTCCTCTACTAATGTCAGTACTTCATTTTCTATGGTGATCACCATGAAAGTGTGGGTCCTCTATTTTGATTCTTTTAATGTTATATATGAAATATTGGAAATTTCATAAAATTTTCATAATTACATTGGATGGTTTCAAACACAGATATTTTACTCTATGACTATAGTACCTTTTGAGCATATATGGGTTCCTCTCTCTTTACCTTCCTGTTTATGGGCTTTAGGTTTCTCTATTTTTACTCATTTATTCTTATTGATTTCATGGTAGCCTATCGTGAGAGAATATACTCACCCATGCATGGTATTCCCCAAATATTTCATGTACTATTTATATGACAATTTTTTTGATGGAAAAATAGGTGGACTTCATATTGGTAGTGCATGGTGAACTTAATAGCTATGGTAGGAGGACCAAGGTCAAACATTGGAGTTGTATACCAGGATGATATTCATTCTAGCTGTCTGGTCAGACATGCCTGTTTTTGGGAGAGTATTTTCTATATTTACCTTGAATTCTATTTATATACACTATTATGGGACATTAATGGCTGTTTAGGCATTTATTATTCTAGGTTTCAACATTTCTATATTACTATGGTGTATGTGCATATATGTGTGTGTGTACAAGTACATTTTTGTAATCCCCCTACATATATATAATAATAATATTCAATGTTAATCGAAAACCCCAACATTTTTGATCCAGGATTAGAGTGTAACTCTCAACTTAACACCAGATAGGCGAGCCCTTGTGGGATGGGGCATGTGAGAGTGTTATAAGAGTGAAGTTTTCCTCAAATAGAGATTAGAGATAGAATAGTTATGAAGATTTTTTTGTTATTTAAGGGAATTTTTTTATTGTTTCTTGAGTTTCTAACTTGTTCCAAGAACCCTAATTATGGTGTAATAGTTGAAATACATATTCATTAGGACTCTGATAACCAATTTTTTCACTTAATACACTAAGTTAATGGTTATAATTTAAAAAATAACACAATTATTATATAGGAATTGGTTGTGGTTTCCATTTCCTTCTTTAATATATTCTCCATATATTCACATTTGACATTGGTAAATCTTACAATCCATTTGGATTCATTCATATAGAGAGTATTTAATTTTTCCATGATAGGATATTTATTATGATCATTTTAGGAATGATTCCCTAGTAAAGGGACATGTTCAATAGGTGTTTCCACTAAGTAGAAACCAATAATAAATTCTACATATTCAGAAGTGAGTAAAACATAACCTGATAGTATGTATTGATATTTTTCTTCAATTAGGGTATAATGCCATTATATTAGTATAGGATGATGATGTGCATAGGCTAAACATGATTCATGAGTTTCATAGATAGATATCACCTATGTTTTTGGTTGAGCATGACCCATAGGAAATAGATGACAATCTTGAGTTGATGATCTAAATGTTTAATCTGGTTTGGAACCCTACTAAATTGACGATGGTTATTTTCGATTTCCTTCACCATGAAATGGTACGATGTTGTTGGATCTTAGTGAACCATACTCATGATTAGAAAAATATACCATGGGTCGAGTTGGAGAACCTCTTATGGGAGGATAATTTCCCAGTTACTCAATAATCATTGTGCATCCAAGAGAATCTTGGGATACACTAGAGAAGCATTGTAATCATAGAGTATGCATCAAGGTTTAACAAACTCATGTGATACTCTCTTAACATGTTTTTATGGGTATTTATAATCATGGAAGTTTAAGCGTGGATTTCAAAAATATATTCAAGCTAGTGTATCCACATTTGTATCCCTACTAATACTAGGGAATTAGAGAATTACTTAGTGTTAAATAACTTCATGTTCAAGGGACAATTGTTGGAAGGTGGAGTCAGTAGCCACCATGGGTTAGATTCATCAGCCATTGTTTATAGGAACCGGGTGTCAAACTCCTAACGTAGGATGAATTACCCTGCTCAAGCTCATAAGAGAGGATAAATAGATGAGGGATCCTAGAGGGGTTTTAGTTATTAGGTAGATATGGTATGTGATTCCTATAATCTGAGTGGTTATATTTAATGATACTTTCCAAGATTATGTGTAATAGAAGTAGGACATAGAGTGGATGAACCATTGTGTTATAGGAAGCAGCATGGTCAAAAACCTCCTGGAGGTGGATATGGATATCCTTAGGGAGGAAATCATGGATGAGGATGCAATAGATATGTGAGTGGTGTTCGACATTATCATCCACTACCATATCCACTATCATTATGTGGAACAACTAAATCTCAGAGTACTAGAGACAACATGTGTGAATAATTTCATGCAATTAAGGGTTATGACCCAAGGACTTGTAGAAGAATTCAAGGTAAGATTTTTGACTTATCAACATTATCATTGGACTTGGTAAAAACATTAATAATAAATCCATTCCTTGATTTTACCCATGTACATGAATTAGAGATTATAAATGATCCAATTACCGAATGTTTAGGGTTAGATATTCCCACATGATGGAATTCAATGATCACAATTTTCCATTAGTTATCTAGATTTTCTATTTGAATAGTGAGTTACTAATGGTTCCTTCTTATAGTTCCAATGAGACATTATTATATCATTATTGGTATAGACTAGACATCTTCTATTTATTCCTTGATGATTATTTCACATAAAGGATATGATGTAACCAATATTACAGCTCAAAATTTTCCCTTACCTCCAAAAAGGAATTATATTCAGATCATTTTGGGATCAGGTGTAAGAGAATATAATTTTTTACATAAAATGGATCACATTAATCTTGGTGTAAAACACTCAATGGATTTCTTGGTTCCATGTAGTGATTTTGGAGTATGAAGATGTCTATATGAAGGACTTACTTTGTTTACCTCCTCATTGGGAGAACGTCTTCTATATTTACTTATATCACATATATTCTTTGATATGATCACCAGTATACCAGATGGGAGAAATTGGTCTTTGATAGCTGAGGGTGTAGTTGGAGGACCTAAATAGGAAATGTTTTATAATACCTAGTGTAGGATTGTGGGTAGCTACAATATTATTCATCAAGAAGGTGAATGAATGCCTAAGGTTTTGTTTAGATTATATTCTCTAATAAAAAGTAATAATTAATAATAAATTTCCAATCATAATGATTTGTGATCTCTTTGTTTAGATGAAAGTGGAAAAGTGGTTCTCAAATATTTTCCTCAACTTATGTTATCATCAGTTGTGGGTTTCTGTGAAGGAAATTCCAAAGATGAAATTATAATATATATATATATGGTCTTTATGAGTACCTAGTGATTCTCTTTGGTATGCTGAATTCCCCTATAGTTTTTTGTGACACATGGACCAGATTTTCTAATCCTTTATAGAATGGGGTTTGATGGTCTTTATCGATGAAATTACCATTTAATCATCATAAAATATTAATAATAAAATGTATTTGAGAATAATAATAGCCATACATTCAGATCATAAATCTATATAAAAATGTCAAAGAATCTGTTCTAGTTTAGTGATGTCTCATTTTTGGTACACATTATCTCATAAGAGGGAGTAGTTGTGGACCTAGTAATGATCATTGTAGTGATATTTGGGGACCCACACAATATTTTGATTAATGGGATGATATTTCATGGTTTTGATGAATATTATAAAATATTAATCATCTATATATCTAATATTGAGGCTCCCTTTACTACCAATATATGAATGGGGTATCTTTTTGTATTGCTAAAAAAAGTGTCAGATTGCCATTGAGGAGTTAGTATAGTTGTTAACAAGTACTATTATCCTAATATTTCCATAATAGATTTTTGAGTACATGGTGTTATTTGATTCCTATAGAGACAGGATCTAGTGATTTTTGATTCATATGAAGACAGTGATAACATACTGGTCTATGTAGTTAAGGTACCATATGAAAAAATACCCAAATGATGATTTGAAACTAGCAGTTTTGGTATCCACTCTAGAGAATTCATGAAACAATCACCTTGGCGAGTGTGTTATTGTTTATTCTAACCATAAAATCCTCAAGTGCATCTTTACATAAGGATATCTCAACCTGAGATAGTAGAAATGAATGGAATTCCTATTGTACAATGCTTTGAGAGTCTCTATACTCTTAAAAAAGAAGTAAGTGGTTGAATATGCACTTAGTAAGAAATCACTTTCTTAGTTTCTAGTAAGGAATCAGATCAATTGTCCAAGTTTTAGTTATCCATAGTGGATTAAAGAGGGGTAGTTTACCTCTAATTGATAGTTATAACCCCTCTACTTATATATTACGTAATGACTGAAAATTAACTTATTATTGATATGAAAAAAAGATTAGTAAATTCACATTCATCATATGGAGGGAGGAAATGATGGAGTTCAAGTGCATCCCCCTTCCCAATGTTTTTTAGATTCATTAGGTAAGGATTCAGAAATATTGAAAATTATAATGGTCTCTTCTAGATTATCGAAGTTGTCCAGTGATTTTGGAATGAAATTAACTTCTCTCTAAGTGTGACCAACATGAATTGACTAATTAATGTTGTTTTTTATTTCCTAACAAAATAGCCCAAATACCATGATGGTCTAAAATTATCTTGGATGATATCCACAAGTACAGTGGAGTTAGATTCTTCTTCATTAATCTAAATATTATATAACCCACAAAAGAGATGTTTCATGACCATGGATCTCAACCAAGCTCCCATTTAATTCTATATCCCATGAAAGGAGTTTAATCTAAGAAGGATTGAAAATCTATTTTCACTGAACAAACCACCCCATTTCATTTAACTAGAGATAGTTGAGCTGCCAAAATTAAATTTTAATCCCCTTCCTGGAGGCTTCCTCTTGAACGATTTCCCTAATACAATTTACCACCACCCCTATACATCGAATCCTTGGAATAAAATTCCATATAAAAGAAGAGGATCTTCCACCACTACTAAGTGTACACATCATTGCCATCAGGGACTTCGAACATTACTAATAGAAGATAAATTAATGTCTTCAACACTATCTTTCCTTGTTTATTGGTTCCCATAAAGTACAACACACATAAGAGAAATCCACTGCATGCATTTTGATCTCTAATCCATGATTCCTAGAACCTTGGAACCAAGCCTTTATGGACTCCTATATGGAATCCCCATGTATGCGAATATTCATTCCCTATAAGATAAAATTGCAAATTCACCCACTCACCTTAATGGAAGACGTGGAAAGTCAATTCTTGATTAGGCATCGTAAAACATTGGAATTTGGATACCGGAGTCATGCCTTTCATATTCACATTATCATATATAAGAAGAGATATATTTCTCATTTTCCAATCAATAAAGTAATGTTTACCTAGGATATCTTTAAAAAAAGCATGGGATCCTATTCTTCCATCAACTACCTAGCACTCACCATGCTCTTGAAGTCCCCTCCATTAAATTTAGCTGAGGTTGATCCTTAGAAGGTGCATCTATTTGGTTCGTTAGAAAACTAGATATCCTCATATATACCCTTCTGGTCAGGATTAAGGATGGTATTAGGAAAAACTGAAAAAATGTAGGCTACATTGAAAGTAATGTCTTGAACTGGACTCCCTGGAAGAAAAAAGTATCACCTACCCAATTACTCTTCCTAAGGTTGATATCGAAAAATCCAAAAAACCATCATAATTGTTCCTTAATCTCTTCCAAATATTCCTGAATAATTCATGAAATTCTAGTCATTATTCAGGATCTATCCAACCACTCCTCCCAATCATACCCATATCTATATCTCATGAACTTATCCCATAGTAATTTCCTATAAATAACATCACATTCCAAATGAGCCTCCATGTCCTAGATAACTAAGGAAATATAGAAAATGCTTCTTCTAAAATCATTTATTTGTTTCAAAACACATTTCTAGGAGACCTAATGACACTGCTTGTTATCCTTTTTATCCCATAGGAATGTTTGCATGATATTCTATAGACTTGAAATTGTTCCCTTCAGTGTTTTGATAATATAGATCACATGAATTGGTATCGAAGAGAGAACATTATTGATCGATGTTATCTTCCCACCAAAGGAGATAAATTTATTCTTCAAATTACACACTCTCTCTATGATTTGGCTAATAATTTCCTAGAATATAACCTTTTTGTCTCTACCATTTGATATGGGTGCTTCAAGGTACTCCATTGGGCGGTGTTACCTTTTCTTTCCATGATTATGTTGAATAATGTTGTAAAAACTTCATGAGAATATGTTAGAAACAAACACACCACTTTCGTTTTATTTATATGTAATTCACTTATATTTTAATACATAGACATAATTTGAATGAATACATTAATATATATTTCCCTTCCATTTATAAAAAATTACATTTCATTATAAAAAATCTGGTGGTACAAAAAATCAATCCCATACCTATTCCTGAACGGCCCAATTCCCCTTTCTCCATGCTACACTTAATTTTGATTGCAAGGCCCCCCTAGGATAAAATAAAAAGAGTGAGAGATTGTGGATCAACCTATCATTCAACACGTATTTTCGTGAAAAAAATAAATCCTCTTCCCATTAAGTAGATGGTGATCTATGGGGATGAAAAGAATCTAAAACAAGAGTGGTAAAAACATTCCTTAAAAGCAAATTTTCTCATATCTCAGATAATGAAGCTTTATTGAAACCCATCGTAGGCCTTGTCCATAAAAATCGTGATCATGAAATTTGATACAACTGTCCTTTTATTCATGTCCTCCAGCATTTATTTTTATATACCAATATCCCATTGGATACTTCTTCCATGAAGGAATCCAGGTTGTTCCCCTAATATATCCCCCAGAATGATGAATCATAGTCATATCTTGATTATGTTGGCCACGAATTTTCACAAGAAATTACATAAATATATAAATCTATATAGGTTAAAGTTAGTTTTTTCTTTCACCTTATTACTAAGGAAATACTTGGATGCACACACTTCCCTATTCAACTCACCACTGATAAATAATTCATGCTTTTCATCTCTCACATGTGTTTGGATGATATCCCATGCCACAACAAAATAATGCACATGGGAATCCATCAGTGCTTGGATAACTTTTCTATTTCAATAATTGAATGGGATCCTTAATTTATTTCTCTCATGGAATAGCTATTATAATAACATTATCTTTGTCCACCACTAGTTTTAGGAAGAATCTAAATAAAGTATCTTTAGAAATGACCATATTCTGACTGTCCCCATAAAACATAACCAGTCTAGCCAATATACATTCAAAATTATCAAAATCCATCTTCCTATCCAATTCAATGTCGTCATTATAGGATCCATAATTAATGAGTAAGTTTATTCTTTTCCCCCACTCTATTATCCTAAATAAACACCTTGAAATCAGTGGTGTTCTGATCTCTTTCCTTGATCCATAGGGCTATATATTTTCCCAACACACCCTTTCTATTTCGTGGAGTTTCTCTACCAAAAGTTTTTTATATAGTACATAATGTAAACAAAAATTGAATTGTTTATTATGAGACCTTATGTAATAATATTAGAACATGAAAATATTAGTGTGGATTCTCTAAATGTGTGGATCACATCACCCTCTTCTAAGGATAGACTATCATACCATTCATTATTTGAGAGGAGGAACTATAATAGTCCCATATTTATCCATTTTCAATGTATCCAAGTGTGTCAAATATTTTTCATGATAATTGGTTATATTTATGGTATAAATTGATGAAAATGGGTGATTTAGAGTTTATCTCATGATTCCAAACATGTCAGTGGGTGGCGGTCGAGCATCAGGTTGAAGAAACCTTGGGCTCACCCCTAAAGGTAACAGAATGGAAGTGGAATAGTATATAAATAGGTTTTATTATGGGAATTACATGCAAGAAGAGATGTAATTATGCTATCTAAGTGAACTTAAATTTACTCACTAATTCATCCCTTTCCTCATCATTGGAGAGTAGAGTTTGGTTGAAATATTATATTGATCTAATTTATAGGACATTATCCAGCATCATGGTGTTTCCTCAATACTTTTCTCCAACTACGATGTTTCTTTCACATATTTATTGTGGATAGGTTTAGAGGGGAATTTTGGGACTTAATTATGGATTCTCATGAAATTCCAATAATGAAAAATGTCTGGACCATGTAGATTATTCATTCCCTGGAGGACATGTTGGTGGCATTCACATTACAATTGGTAAATTTTAAGAGGAACATCTACCCTTGGTATATTTTTCATAGATAAATAGCTATCACTATATTATAATTATGGAGCCTTTCTAAGAATTTTTTAGAAGAAATTGTTAGTCAATATTGTTCCAGTCAGAGGTGGGGTAATCAATACATATATGGTGGGTGACATTTTGTGAAACCAAAGAGACTATTAAGATCTTCTAGGATTGGATGAGGATAGCTCATATCCATTAGAAATCTTAAGAGGATTAATGAATAAAGCCCTATGTAGTTTAGTGAGGGAGATCATGTATTACATTATTTCCCACATCAGTTTAATTTTTAGAGATTTAGATGGGGTGTTAAGATATCTCTGAGGATCATTGGTCAATTTAATATTTTTTTCCTGATCATAAATGTTTCATAATACCTGGACTTACCCCCATATTTTTACAAAGTTCAAGACATATTCCATGTTTCGTAGCTGAGGACATGTGTTCACGACCCATATCCTATTATTGACTAGGGTCAAATGGACATAGAGGATGGATCCACCTTCATAGAGTAATGGATGGAGATCGTGTATCGGTTGGAGAAGTAATCATATGAATGAATAGTTCCCCTTGGGTGTACTATCTGGAAGTGTGGGAAACATTAATAGATATCATGGGAATAATAGAACTAGATACAAACTAAGTTACCTATTATTTTGAGTAGGTATTTCTTTTCAGGGTGAAAATAGTTGAGGTGGGATGAATTTAATGGATTTTTTTAATTATAACCTTTAAAAAATTTAAATAATATTTTCAGATCTGGGCACCAGGTTAGAATGGAGTTATGGGTGTCATATATTCTAAATGATGATATATATAAAAAGTTTAAACATATTAACTCACATGCACACAAAAATTTGTATATTTATAATTTCCAATATGATAATTATATGGGGTAATCTAGATAACCCTGAGAACTGAGATGGGGGGCGAAGAGATAATCACCATGGGGAGAATCTTTGGAAATGAATAAGGAGGGATCATGGGTTGTCAATTGAAATTAGTGGAACTCAACTTCACCTTCGATGTAGATTCATTGACTATCAATGATCAATCAAACATCGACACAGGGATTCATTTTTAGGAGATTTAACCCCAATTTGATGTCTTTAAAATTATAGATTATTTTTCATAATAATATAATTTTGATTTGACTATTTTCATGCTTAGTTAATATATGATTATTAATCTTGAACTATGAAATTGATAACAATAATTCTGGGAAAAATTAAATAAACTAATTTATACTTTTTTTATATCAAGATCAATATTTGAAGTTGACATGGCCATAATAGGTCATTCAATTTTATGTTTTATTGGTTTCCCCTACTGTTTCTCGTGTTCATCGCTAGCATATGATATGTTGATGATTTTACCAATGATATTGTTAAAATCAAGATAAAACATTAGATTCATGTTTATTCTTATGCTATTTGGTGGAGCTAATGAATATTGAAGTATAAATGATCAATATAAAGATAGCATAAGGAAAGAAAAATTGGTTGTACCCTGGTAGGTGTGTCACACAAGACAGTTCTTCAATAAGAGATTTTAGTTCTAATGATTTGTGGTCAGAAACCAATTTTTTACAATGGTGGATTCATGGAAATTGTGTTCACTAATATTTGTTTTGAAATATTTATAGTGGAGTTAGAGTAAATGGTGTAAGTTTTATAGCTACAAAAATGTTTTATGGTTTTGGAAGAAAAGTTTTCTATGACGTCTGTAGCTAAGATGGAAATATATAATATGACTCATTGATTCAATGGATATGGTTTAAATAGGAGTTAAATTTAACATGACAATGTTGCTGATCCCAAAAATATGTGAACTTTTCCAGGCTACATTAGTGTCTATAGGGAGTGTATACCTTGCAAATCATGTGGCACAAATAGTATGTTTTGTGGGACAAACAACATGTACAATTGATGATACATGACTTGAGAAAAGCCGTACACATTGAGTATCCCACTTGACCCCTCACACCATATGTTATACCTCACATGAAGTGTACGCCATACTGTTCAAAACATTTTGACTACCCGTACATGACCGAGCCTTAGTTTAAAAGAACATGATGTGTGCCCGGGTGAACATGTCATGTACTTAGCCTAGAATGTTCTACATACCATATCTCCATCATTGAACTCACGAGAATACAATTATTAATTTATGTCCTTATTGGATATCAATGTGGACTTATAGAATACACTAGTGATATATAATAAAGAAATGTGATCATATCATTTCCCTGATTATGATTAACCAAAGAAACTTTTCACGTGTGATCATTAGAATAGATGTTCGGATCAACACTCTTCTGATTATTGGACTTTTTCAATGTTATTTCCTCCCATATCTTATATACTAGAAGAGTCATTACTTCCCCACACCCTCCCAATGTGTGGGTCCTCTATCTATGAATTTAGTACTCCCCCATCTAAGAGCTCCATCATGGTATGGTTTATCCACTATATTAGGTACACCCTCGACTATGGAGATCACCAATGAGCTGCGAGGTCTCTATTATTATTCTCATGAGGTTACAAGGTTAATATATGAACATTAGAAAAATATATATAATTTCTTTTCATGGATATGAGGCAAATATTTTACTCCATTTCTGGTGTACTTCTTCCATATATGTAGTCCCTTCTATACCATCTTGTTTATTGTATTGAAGGGACTATATTTTGATTATTTACTTATTAGTGATTTTTGGTTATCCAACTGGGTATGTATATACTCACCCCTATAAGGGATTTTCCTACATTAATCGTATCTTATGCAAATGAAAATTTGTTCCATAGATATCTAAGTTGAACTGGTGTGGGTGGTACAAAGTGGAGGATGGAAATTGTGGTATTAGATATAGGGTTGGCTGTTAGAGTTTCATTATAGGATAGTATTGTTTTTTGTATATAGCTTGGGATGACTATCTAGTTGTTAGGCCTATTTTCTTTCTTATTTACATTGTATTGTATTTTCTTAATATTTTGCAGGACATTAGTGGTACTGTATTCATTTATTATTTCTGGTTTTTAATTTTCCAAATTAATATAGTGTGTGTGGATATATATTTATGTGTTTAGGTATATTTGGATAATTCCTCTTATTTATGTGACATGACTACTAAATGTTAGTCCCCATCCAATGGAATTTTGGAAGTGGGATTAGGGTGGCACTATTGGATTACCAATATATAGGCAATCCATAGTGGGTTATGTCAAGTAAACAACCATATACCATTCATTCACGTGGGATCCATTTCACATTACATGAAATTTCATATGATAAAATCCCATAGAAGTACAATATTTATTTTTCAGTAATCAATGATCATTGCTTTGTATAAAGGGTTGTGATAGTATGTTAATGTTATAATGAATAGAATCAATTACTCACTACAGTAATTTTTATATAAGAGACAAATAATAGATTCGTGAGGTAATATGTAGAGACGTATTAATGGACTTTCCCACCAAAATATATCTCCTAGAATGCCTTATAGTCATCATTATACTTAGGGGTTTATACATATTATAAATTCCCATTACATGATGTTGGAGAGATACCTAGGGTGAGAAACTTAACACTTTTATATATTTCATATACAATTGAAAAAAACAAAATTTAGTAAATCAATGGGGTTTTGGGTATATATTTTATCATTTCATTTGTTCAAGTTCAACCAAGAAGGTCTTCTTCCACTTGTATAATGAGTAATGAAATGTAGACGTTGATTGAGTTAGATTGAGGAAACATAAAACCATAATTAATTGGGAAACATATTTGGTGTTTCAATACTTTTATAAGGGACATGTGACGTGATCATCTTCTAGATGGATGACATATCATGAATACATCAACCTGGTCATTATTTTTATGATAATTAAGAATATATGAGAAGACCTTCCATAGAATGACATTTTTATATGTCAAGATATCACTCAATGTCTTGTGGAAATGATTATATTGGTACACATATTTGGTTGGAGATGTTATTATAGATAAATGAGTGTGTTTTATAGAGATTACACCATAACCCTTAGTATATTGAGTAGCACTGATTCTTTACAATAGGTCACTCCTTACATACAACTATGAAGCATGGATTTCATTTTTACTTTCTTTGTTATTATGGCCTGTAGGGTCACCTGGTTTAGAAATTTGATAAGGATTTTGTTTTGGAAAATTTATTTATTCTAAAATAATTAATGTTCAATGAAACTGTATCCAAAAAGAGATTTTTTGGGATTAATAAATTGTTGTGAATTTTTGAATCATGTTCTAATGGTATTTATGTTCTTGTGGGAGATTATAAGATATACAATTAAATGTGGATATATTGTATTTTATAGCTGTCTAGATCATAATAAATTATATAATTATAATAATACTTATATCTCAACATATAATATGATCATATTATTGTTTATAGTGTGGGAATGAATTAATAATAATAAATCATGCATTTGGATGATCCTCTAATGTGGTTTCCTTCAATTTCAAATCCATTATGAATAGACTAAAAGATTTCATACTCATTGAATGAGATTCAATTGACTCTCTAAAGAGAATACACAACAAAGGAGTTCTTCATTCATTACGGAGAATATATTAGGCTTATAAAATGAAATGAGTTCCCTCACTCAGTGGGTGTAGGTGGTAATATATTTTTTGCAATGCTTTATAAAAATACTATCTTCTCACAAGCATAATTCATTATACACAATGAAAGAAACACCACCCATTTATATTATAGGAATACTTAGGTTGAAAACCATGATCCTTTTTCATGTAGATCACTTTTAGTTCCAATTACCATAGCTCCATTTCTTTATAATTTTTCAACAAAAATTCTCCTTTTATGAAATAAGTTGTAATCAAATTCTTGCATGTTTCAGATTTGATAATATTCATAAATATTTTCACAGTTAATTTTTAAAGTTAGATATGGCTTTTTTATTGGGGTATTTTACTATTAATGATCATAATATGATCACATTAAACCCATCCATCATTCCATAGTGTTTCGCAATTTCCTTTAGCAATTATTAATTAATCTATCATATTGAATCATTACTCTATTGTAACAGCCCGAGATTTTATGAAAAAATATTCTTTTTATTTTACTAATGTCTTGTGTTATACGCTACACCAAAAGGAGCTTGCACAACACGCATCCTTGACTTGCCTTGAATTACACGCAATCGCGACCTTCCTCGATAGCGTGTGTAATACGCAATACCGAGTTTCACTAAACAACGATATGCTATTAAAATATTATTAAAACTAGCCATTATGAATAGTAATAACCACTTTTTGAAATTTTTTAAATTTTATTTTTCAAAATGGACTTCATTTTTGGACTCAGAATATCGAAATTAGCCTAGGGTGAAATTTTGGTATTTTTCTGAAAACTTTCAATTTTTGATGAATAGTGAAACCACTAAGTGGTAGGTGAAAAAACTGAATTTTGCATAAAACTTAATTTTACCGCTTCTGTGAATGGAATTTCGAAAATCCGAGAGACACGGTTAATATCAAGGACTAAAATGTGGTTCAATGAGATGAAAATAATTTTTTGGTGAATAGTAACTTTTTACTTTTTTTTACCACGGTTAATAGTAAATAGGGTAACTAAGGGTAAATATGATATTAATATTACCCTAACACATGTCCTAATTCTATTGGACAAGTGTAATTCGACCAAAAACAAACTTAGGAATAAAATATGACCATTTAGGCCCACTTGGATTAGATTTGGACATTTATTATTAATTTATTTAAAGAAGGGTTAAAATAGTTAAAATCAAAGTTTAATAAGTAAATCATTTTTAATATGGGGTTATACATAAGATAAATTCGACTATAAATATTTATTATAAAGCTAAAAGTATTTCCTACATGATGGTATTTTATTTGTAATTTTTAGACATCACATAATATAATATATTTATGACACAAAGATGATGCAGTAATTATCTTATTAATGAAATATTGACATAATTGATAATATAAATACCAAAATAAATGTAATTTAAGACTTTTTATGAATTCCACAAATTTTCTAGGTTACTATGATATATTAGTGTTGATTTAATCAACTTGGTTCGAACATATAATTCTGTTATGACTTTCACAAAAATCATATATCAAATAGTGTAAAAATTGACACAAAATAGTTTTTAAATCAAATATTATATTATTAATTGTTATTTTATTCCTAAAAATATAAGGTTCGGCCAAATGACTTAGATAAGGATATATGTATTAATAATATACAATTTGGGGTTCGTTTGTCATGTTATAGTAAGTTTATTTACCATATAGTGAAAGAAAACAAAAAGACACTGTAAAAGTTAAATTATTTAACTTAGAGTTAAATCTAATTGATAAGGTTAACATAATACCCTAAACATGTCTAAATCCTATTGGTTGATAGGATTTCGACCCATCCCCACTTTATCTTCGAAATAAGACCCTTTGGAACCATTATAAACCGATTTTGACTTTAATATAAAATAATATTTTGAGATATTCCTAAGGTGCCCCTCTCCTCCCCTATAAAAGGACACATCCTCCCCCTCCTCCTCACACCAATTTGAGCACTCAAGCTCGGCCAACCCCTGCCAATTTCTCCTCTCCACTTCCCTAGCAACATCCTAGAGGTTCTGGTCTTCCTCCAAGACCAATTTTAGTGCCCTAAGAGGAGGTCTCAAAGAGGCACTTCAAAGAAGAGGTAATTACCGTTACCAATTCTTTCATCTTTATTTCTTCTTCCACTTCTTCTTCTTAGGTTGTTTCATTATGAATTAATAATATCAGTATCACTCATATACTTATATGTTATTATAAGTATGAAACAAACCTATTTCACCATCTATCCATCCTACGGAAAAAGAAATCACCGCGCGTGCGTACGTACGGAATACCGTCTCCACGCCGTGGTGTAATCTATTTTCCACCACCACCTTACATGGATGGGTATAATGGTGTAAAGAATAACTATACATAGTTATTACAACATCATATTGATTCTGATATATTGTATAATCCACTCCAATTCAATTCAATATTTATAGAAATGATATCATCGCTCGTGCGTACGTACGGAATACCGTCTCCACGACGCGATGAGATTCATTCTCCATGTTAACCATTTAAGAATGATTATAATGTATATATAAGAAATAATAATGAAATATATGAAATTATAAAACTACTGGATTTATGTATATATATACATATGTATGTCATCTACTTACTTCCATTTCAAGACAATAAAGAAAAGGAAAACAGCATTCATGCGTACGTACGGACTACCGTCTCCATGAACGGTGTTTTTCATTTTATTTATCTACCTATTATATATATATATATACTGAATATATATGATATATAAATCATATTTTTTATTCTGGAAGTAAGTAAATCATGATATATGTAATAATGATGTCAAGAACAACAAGTCAAAACACCTACGATAAATGAAACGATTTTACCCAAAACGCTTCTTTAACATGGAATTTACAAAAGAACGGGTAATATAATGTCATAAGTGAACCATATATGATATCATAACAATGAATATGATTCTGTAATAAGTCAATAACATGATTTAAATCATTATACAGGAGGTTCGGACAGTTACAAAGCAAGTCGGACCTAAGGTAAGGGAAATATCACAATCTCATTTTTATCCGAGATTGTTTATTCGTAAGTATTTACTGGGGTGTATTTTATCATCCACATCCATGTTTACTCAATATGTAATATTATTTCCATCCACCTAAAATTGTTTAAATCCATTTTTACCCTTCGGTGAGTTTTTAGTAATACGTATGAAAGGAATCTTTTGTCGTTTTTCGTACGAGGTACTTTTTGACTTTTCCGACAAAAGTATGAAGAATGTTTTTTTTAACTTATACGGCACGAACGGATTTCTACTGTTTTATAAAGCCTTATTTTCATGAAGCTTCCTCTAAAAGATTTCATGACTATTTTCAATAAAATCTCTTTCTTTTAAAATTGCATGATGTTTTGTGAAAAGAAATTGATTTTAAAGAAGAAAGGATATTTTCTTCAAGAATTCAATTCAAGTGTTTTATCAAAATTATTTTCCATTTAAGATAATAAAGGGTTCTCTTTCTATCCATATTTTTACATTGATTTGACTATGTTGTGATGGAATTATGTTTATGAATTCCTTTATCATATATGAATTGATTTATGATGTCATGATGTTTCAAGAATCCCATTTTTGTTACATGTGTTATGCGATGATGTATGTTTTATGATTATATGGCACACATAAGAAAGGATTCATTATAAGATGGGTGGGACCTATATATCCCTCCAATGCATTGGTTAAAGATTTTATATCTCATGAGATAGACATGGCTGGAACGGAAGGTTATTTCGGTTCAGTGATACAGGACTGAAACGAGGAGTGAACTCGGTTCAGAAAGGGACTTTGTCCACTAAGATAGTCTTGGAAATGAGTCATGACTAACAAGAAATGATTTTTCCATGATTATGTGTGCATGCCACAAAGTTTCAAGTTTTATGTTATGATTATGGGGATCTCATTTTCAATTCTATGATTTATCCCATGTTATGATATTATGATCTCTTTTGCAGGTCAAGATTTCCAAAAGCTACGTTCTTATGTATATGATGTGATTGATATTTCTTTTGTTTACCCTTACTGAGCATTTGAGCTCACCTTTTTTTTGTTTTTCTTTCCCCAGGATATAAAGAAAGGTTTTAGGTAAAAAAGGGGAAGATCATTATGGGAGATATTGAAGATCTTTCACCACGTTTAGAAGATTACGTTCCGAGTTTCCAAAGACACTAAACTATTACGATCCTTGTGTGTGTGTGTTTTTGTTACGTACTAAGTATTCCGCAAAAGTAATGTAATGTCCATGTACGATAAGCTTCGGGTCATTATAGTTGGTATCAGAGGAAAGGTTTAGTCAACCTTTGGAAACTAGGATGCGAGAACTTTAGTGAGATCCATAGAGATATTTCTAAGGTATGTCTAGGGATGTCCCTAGGGATAAGTATACGTATAGGTTATAGTAATAGAATTACGCTAACGATCATAGAATTAAACCTAAGATGTTGGATATTGAAGGTACTCCCCCTTTATTATGTTGTTTTCCCTAGCATGATTTTTGCCTCTCACACTATTCTTTTTGGGTTTTAGACGATGGCTGGAACCCGAAGGAACCGTGTTGATAAATGCAATGGACAATGCAATGATTGCCCTCCTGAACAAACAAATGTTATGGGAGATGGAGTGCAAAATCTTATTGCTATACTTACACAAGCTATGAATCATTCTGGACTTCCAAATGAGCATAGAAGGGAACAATATTCTATTGAGTCCTTCATGAGGCAACATCCACCTTCTTTCAGTGGGTCTTCTGATCCACTTGTGGCTGAATAATGGATCAGTACTACTGAAAAGATATTTTCAGTTCTTCTATGTTCTGAACATGATAAAGTCATCTTAGCAGTATATCGTTTGGAAGGTGAAGCTGATCAATGGTGGAATCTTATCAAGAATACGAGGCCAAGAGATGAAATTGAGTCCATGGAATGGGACGAGTTCAAGAACTTGTTTTTCAGTAAGTACTTCCCTCGTATTCTTCGAACAAAGATGGAGAAAGAGTTTCTTGAACTGAAGCAAAGGGACGATGAATCTGTTGGTACCTATGAAGCAAATTTTACAAGACTTGCAAGGTATGCTTCTGGAATTATCATCCAACCTGAAAGTAAAGTTGATCGATTTTTCAGTGGCTTAAAACCAAGTCTTCGAAGGGCATTAGCTATAAGAGACTTCAGTAGCTATGAAGAAATTGTGCGTTGTGCTATCAAGGTAGAAATGGAAGTTGGTGTTACATATCCATCTCATGGTTTTGACAAGAAACGAAAGATGGAGTTCAAGGAGAAATCTCAGAATAATGATGAAAAGAAGATGAATGTTTCCTTATGCACAAAGTGTGGGAAGAAGCATGGTGGAGATTGTCTTAAAGGGACTAGAAAATGTTTTAAGTGTGGAAAAGAAGGTCATCGAGCAGCTGAGTGTCGAAGTAATGGAAAAAGGGTTTCTAATGGTGTGAATAAAGCAAACACTGCAGAGAACGCACCGCCAACACTTCAATGCTTCAAGTGCAAGGAAATGGGGCATTATGCTAATAATTGCCCTAATCCAAGGGTTAGTGATGATCAACATGAGAAACCACTGAAGGCAAAGGACAAAGGGAAATCACATGCGATCACTATTGGCAATGTTGAATATGACAACGATGTGGTGGAATGATTAAGTGTTTATGTAATGGGATTCCAAAATAATGTTGTATCATTGAGTATTGCAATATTTATTGATGTGGTATTCAAAGTGATTGAGATATTTTTTTTGGAAATAAGATGATATGCGCATAATGAAGACGAGAAAATGAAATGTTTAATAGTATTCATGATCTCATGATTGATATAAGGACTAAGTGATATCATGGTTTGAGTATATAGAATTTTGAGGATTTTGGTATGTGGAAAGTGTTAACTTTTAACTGCACTCATGTTTTCACTAAGGTATTCAAGAGAATACACGATTAAGGACTTTGAATGTTTGGAATGTGACCAACAAGACATATCTTATGATATGTGGGGATCAACGACAGTATTAAATCTCTGGTACTCGTTGTCACTATATTATGAGAGTGGACTGCAGTATTATGTATAAGCCTAAAGATTAGACTGGATTATGTTGGACATAAGTTAGTATTGTTTAAGGATAGAAGATTTTCGATATTATTGATGGGATGTTATAGTAACGTAGTTTTAGAAAAAGGACAACCTGCAGGACGGGCGACAGCCCATCGCTTCGGACAAGGCTGTAGGAATCGAACCCACAACCGAAGTGCGACTGGCCTTTATCGCCTACCACTGACCTACAGGAAGTCCCTGTTTAGTAGAAACTAGTGTTATTATATTAAGCAGTATGATATATGAAGTATAAGTCCATTTTAGGAACCATATGTGATTAATCTCACTATAGAATGACTTATGTATGTTTAATAACTTTTTCTAACCTTTTGTTTGAGACAGATGGAAAGACCCATCATTCTATCACATAATCTGCTAACACTTCACAAATAACAAATTCAACTTCATTTATTTAAGAGATGAAGT
Organism: Viscum album; assembly: GCA_963277665.1. Classification (NCBI taxonomy): domain Eukaryota; kingdom Viridiplantae; phylum Streptophyta; class Magnoliopsida; order Santalales; family Viscaceae; genus Viscum; species Viscum album. The sequence continues at coordinate 1,969,603,348 of OY728150.1, forward strand.
AGAAATTGTTCAAGGCACGAACAAAAGTGAGATTGTACCAAAATAAAGTAAGTATTTATTTTAAGCAAATTTTCAACTTTAGGGAAATGATCTTGAAAACCAAAAATGTTGTCCTAGTGATCTTATAACTGATGAATCAGATGGTACCTTATATCATCACAAATCTATGGATTTGTGATTACTGGATTTTCCATAGCCATGTTCACTACCACTCTCCATCAGAACATGATGGTTAGATTTCTCTTCCATATCCATATTTTCACCTATGTGGAAACCTAGTGATTAGTTTATTTGGGTAATCGTTACATTTCATACTTTAGTTTTAAAAGCCTTGTTTTGGTATTCCCTTTTACGATGTGGGTTTCTATTAAAGAAACTTTCAAATAGTAAACCATTTATAACCCCGATGAATTTCGAGGGCGAAATTCATTTTAAGGGGGGTAGAATGTAACAGCCCGAGATTTTATGAAAAAATATTCTTTTTTATTTTACTAATGTCTTGTGTTATACGCTACACCAAAAGGAGCTTGCACAACACGCATCCTTGACTTGCCTTGAATTACACGCAATCGCGACCTTCCTCGATAGCGTGTGTAATACGCAATACCGAGTTTCACTAAACAACGATATGCTATTAAAATATTATTAAAACTAGCCATTATGAATAGTAATAACCACTTTTTGAAATTTTATAAATTTTATTTTTCAAAATGGACTTTATTTTTGGACTCAGAATATCGAAATTAGCCTAGAGTGAAATTTTGGTATTTTTCTGAAAACTTTCAATTTTTGCTGAATAGTGAAACCACTAAGTGGTAGGTGAAAAAACTGAATTTTGCATAAAACATAATTTTACCGCTTCTGTGAATGGAATTTCGAAAATCTGAGAGACACGGTTAATATCAAGGACTAAAATGTGGTTCAATGAGATGAAAATAATTTTTTGGTGAATAGTAATTTTTTACTTTTTTTTACCACGGTTAATAGTAAATAGGGTAACTAAGGGTAAATATGATATTAATATTACCCTAACACATGTCCTAATTCTATTGGACAAGTGTAATTCGACCAAAAACAAACTTAGGAATAAAATATGACCATTTAGGCCCACTTGGATTAGATTTGGACATTTATTATTAATTTATTTAAAGAAGGGTTAAAATAGTTAAAATCAAAGTTTAATAAGTAAATCATTTTCAATATGGGGTTATACATAAGATAAATTCGACAATAAATATTCATTAGAAAGCTAAAAAGATTTCCTACATGATGGTATTTTATTTGTAATTTTTAGACATCAAATAATATAATTTATTTATGACACAAAGATGATGCAGTAATTATCTTATTAATGAAATATTGACATAATTGATAATATAAATACAAAAATAAATGTAATTTAAGACTTTTTATGAATTCCACAAATTTTATAGGTTACTATGATATATTAGTGTTGATGTAATCAACTTGGTTCGAACATATAATTCTGTTATGACTTTCACAAAAATCATATATCAAATAGTGTCAAAATTGACACAAAATAGTTTTTAAATCAAATATTATATTATTAATTGTTATTTTATTCCTAAAAATCTAAGGATCGGCCAAATGACTTAGATAAGGATATATGTATTAATAATATACAATTTGGGGTTCGTTTGTCATGTTATAGTAAGTTTATTAACCATATAGTGAAAGAAAACAAAAAGACACGGTAAAAGTTAAATTATTTAACTTAGAGTTAAATCTAATTGATAAGGTTAACATAATACCCTAAACTTGTCTAAATCCTACTGGTTGATAGGATTTCGACCCATCCCCACTTTATCTTCGAAATAAGACCCTTTGGAACCATTATAACCCGATTTTGACTTTAATAGAAAATAATATTTTGAGATATTCCTAAGGTGCCCCTCTCCTCCCCTATAAAAGGACACCTCCTCCCCCTCCTCCTCACACCAATTTGAGCACTCAAGCTCGGCCAACCCCTGCCAATTTCTCCTCTCCACTTCCCTAGAAACATCCTAGAGGTTCTGGTCTTCCTCCAAGACCAATTTTAGTGCCCTAAGAGGAGGTCTCAAAGAGGCACTTCAAAGAAGAGGTAATTACCGTTACCAATTCTTTCATCTTTATTTCTTCTTCCACTTCTTCTTCTTAGGTTGTTTCATTATGAAGTAATAACATCAGTATCACTCATATGCTGATATTTTATTATAATTATGAAACAAACCTATTTCACCATCTATCCATCCTACGGAAAAAGAAATCACCGCGCGTGCGTACGTACGGAATACCGTCTCCACGCCGTGGTGTAATCTATTTTCCACCACCACCTTACATGGATGGGTATAATGGTGTAAAGAATAACTATACATAGTTATTACAAAATCATATTGATTCTGATATATTGTATAATCCACTCCAATTCAATTCAATATTTAAAGAAATGATATCATCGCTCGTGCGTACGTACGGAATACCGTCTCCACGACGCGATGAGATTCATTCTCCATGTTAACCATTTAAGAATGATTATAATGTATATATAAGAAATAATAATGAAATATATGAAATTATAAAGCTACTGGATTTATGTATATATATACATATGTATGTCATCTACTTACTTCCATTTCAAGACAATAAGGAAAGGAAAACAGCGTTCATGCGTACGTACGGACTACCGTCTCCATGAACGGTGTTTTTCATTTTATTTATCTACCTATTATATATATATATACTGAATATATATGATATATAAATCATATTTTATATTTTGGAAGTAAGTAAATCATGATATATGTAATAATGATGTCAAGAACAACAAGTCAAAACACCTACGATAAATGAAACGATTTTACCCAAAACGCTTCTTTAACATGGAATTTACAAAAGAACGGGTAATATAATGTCATAAGTGAACCATATATGATATCATAACAATGAATATGATTCTTTAATAAGTCAATAACATGATTTAAATCATTATACAGGAGGTTCGGACAGTTACAAAGCAAGTTGGACCTAAGGTAAGGGAAATATCACAATCTCATTTTTATCCGAGATTGTTTATTCGTAAGTATTTACTGCTGTGTATTTTATCATCCACATCCATGTTTACTCAATATGTAATATTATTACCATCCACCTAAAATTTTTTAAATCCATTTTTACCCTTCGGTGAGTTTTTAGTAATACGTATGAAAGGAATCTTTTGTCGTTTTTCGTACGAGGTACTTTTTGACTTTTCCGACAAAAGTATGAAGAATGTTTTTTTAACTTATACGGCACGAACGGATTTCTACTGTTTTATAAAGCCTTATTTTCATGAATCTTCCTCTAAAAGATTTCATGACTATTTTCAATAAAATCTCTTTCTTTTAAAATTGCATGATGTTTTGTGAAAAGAAATTGATTTTAAAGAAGAAAGGATATTTTCCTCAAGAATTCAATTCAAGTGTTTTATCAAAATTATTTTCCATCTATGATAATAAAGGGTTATCTTTCTATCCATATTTTTACATTGATTTGACTATGTTGTGATGGAATTATGTTTATGAATTCCTTTATCATATATGAATTGATTTATGATGTCATGATGTTTCAAGAATCCCATTTTTGTTACATGTGTTATGCGATGATGTATTTTTTATGATTATATGGCACACATAAGAAAGGATTCATTATAAGATGGGTGGGACCTATATCTCCCTCCAATGCATTGGGTAAAGATTTTATATCTCATGAGATAGACATGGCTGGAACGGAAGGTTATTTCGGTTCAGTGATACAGGACTGAAACGAGGAGTGAACTCGGTTCAGAAAGAGACTTTGTCCACTAAGATAGTCTTGGAAATGAGTCATGACTAACAAGAAATGATTTTCCATGATTATGTGTGCATGCCACAAAGTTTCAAGTTTTATGTTATGATTATGGGGATCTCATTTTCAATTCTATGATTTACCCATGTTATGATATTATGAGCTCTTTTGCAGGTCAAGATTTCCAAAAGCTACGTTCTTATGTATATGATGTGATTGATATTTCTTTTGTTTACCCTTACTGAGCATTTGAGCTCACCTTTTTTTTGTTTTTCTTTCCCCAGGATATAAAGAAAGGTTTTAGGTAAAAAAAGGGGAAGATCATTATGGGAGATATTGAAGATCTTTCACCACGTTTAGAAGATTACGTTCCGAGTTTCCAAAGACACTAAACTATTACGATCCTTGTGTGTGTGTTTTTGTTACGTACTAAGTATTCCGCAAAAGTAATGTAATGTCCATGTACGATAAGCTTCAGGTCATTATATCTATCCTTGTGACTCCATTTGGTTTCAATGACCTGACTAGCTACTTGAATGAACATTTTTGGAGTTTCCTACCAAATTTTATTCTTCTGGTTTATAATTTTACCAACTTGTACTGTAAATAAAGCACCAAAACATAGATACCACAAGACCAATTCATCATTACCAAATAATTTGAGAATAGTAGGTTGATAAATTTCTTAAATTTATTCACATTTTCAAACATTTATGTTAATTATAAACAATTCCAAAACTATAATAAACCTAAAAGGATATATTTAGTCTCATATAGTAATTTCAATACTCAACCACGATTATTATATGAGTGTATAATAATGTTCCTTAGGTAATTATGTATCTAATTCCATTAAAACCATAATTGAATCATTATATGGATCACATAAGCATCTATATTCATTTTTTATTAACTTCAATAGTTAGGTAACATAGGAAGGTGTTTTTTCCCTTACAGAATTTAATTTATCATAATTAAGAACATTTTATAATGTTTTACTCTTAATATTTTCTTACATTAAGCTTCTCCTTTTCAAGGATTGATTTCAATGTTTAGTTTTATAATTATGATTCCATTAATATAATGTATAATATTTATTTTATGAGAATCATGATTTATTAAAATTTAATATTTACTTTTACTAAATGTTCTCCCACTAAAATGAAGATCTATTTTTAGATCATCATATTCATTAGCGTGATAAGGTCTATATTTCACTAATAAATGAGTAATCTATGGAGTTCCTCTCAACACTTAGTTATTTATTTAAGGAATCATACCAATCATATCATATATGACTCTTATATAATTAAATGGATAACACTTTATCCAATCTATGATATAGATAAATAAATATCTATTCTTCAAGTATCATAACTCTTAAATTCTCTTAGTTAATTATAACCTAAATATCACAATGATATTTAGTTAAATAACACATTGGGATATACATTTCCAATTGTATTTAACAATATAATTCCTTGTAACCCTACTTCAGTAGAACCCATATAATTGATTGATCGATGTCATGAAATATATTTACTTTATGAGAGATCTATTATTTTTTATTTTTGATAGTGATTTATTTTCACAACCATTTCTCCTATATTCCCTTTATTTATATTCATGATTTTAATTATTTAGTTTTGAATCATATTATTTAAACCAAATAAATATATTCAATCCATATTGTTGTGAAACCCTTTAAACAACTTAGATCTTGTGTTATAAAACCTCATTAAAAAACAACAATATTCATATTTATCTAAATTAATAATATTCATAAGCAACAGGAAACTATTTCTTGTAAATTATTGGAATTATATGAAAATAATAATCCCCATATGAATTATCCTAGAGCAATATATAGAAAACCCCCACTTTAATTGGTCAAGGCTTAAGTCTTCAATCCATTTGGGAAGTCAGATCTAAAAGTCCACCATCCTAGGGATACTATAATCAATAGAGATTAAAATTCCATTAAGGTTCCAACATATAATATGTATGAACAATAATTAACCTTAAAATGTAATTACATAACCTAATAAAATCAAAAATCATGGTGGAAGAAAACTAATTCAATTTTCAAACCAAGAATGTGACTACTTATATACATCTATGATATTTCATAGAAACAGTATAAAAACATCAAAATAAGACATGCAAAAAAAATTCATAATATAAAAATTGTATTTATGAATAAAAATATGGGAGTAAAGATAAATATATGAACAATTTATCTACTTAAACATGAGATAAATATTTATAAACAATTTATAAATATAGAAAAAAATAAAAAGATTATAATTTACCCATTTATTATAGGAAATCCAAAATTTTAATAAATATAAACATTTTATTCTTATTTTTAATATTATTTCCTCTATATTATTCCTTATATAGGATTTTCATTCAATTATATGATATTTTATGAAATATTAAAATTTTATATTCCAATTTATATTATGTAGAAGATTTATATAATTAAAATATTTTTTAAATCTTGATAAAAAAAATTATAAAAACTCAATTAGTTAATGTTTAAATAAATTCACAAATAAGACCTTATTTTGAACAATTCAAATTAATAATTATGAACTATTCATTATTTTAATAAAAAAAACTTCCTATTTTTTAGCCTTTTTTTCTAATTTATAAATTATATATATGTTACACATATAATGTCTTTATAAAAAAATTATATCTAAACTTTATGTCAAACCATATAATATAAAAAGGGTATATTAAAATTTATATTAGGGAATATTTACTTAGTAAATATTTCAAAAATATTTTTTTAAAATTAATTATAAATTTTTTATAATTAATTAAATTATTAAAAACATCATAATGTAAATAAATTTCTCAAAATACTATCTATTATAGTTTATAGAAATTTAATAAAACATGTTATTCAATTCATAATTGAAATATTTGGAAAACAATTTTCCTTCAAAATTAATTTAATGATATTGAAGGAATCCTAAAAAATAATTGGTAGCATACAGTGCTTAAAACAGTTGTGTGACATCAATAATATTTAATAACTGATAATATTATTTACACTTATGAAGTGTGGTCGGCTTAATGTAATCATGGAAGGCACTTCCTATCACACCATATGATATGCCACTTATATAACGTTATCTAGTGTAAGAATATATTAGTGCACATTAGTTGTCGCACGATTCGATATGCAGCTAGGCTAAGGTGAGCCTAAGGGACCTTGGCATATCACACTCAACTACATAAATCAATATCACAAACATGATTTGATGATATTTTTTTCTCCTATGACACAATCCTATCATCGAATATGATATTCCAATGTCTTATGATAAAACTAAGGGATTTAAACTGATTTGTATAAAATTAAAGGAGATTAAACTTGTAATATGTTTTTGAAAACCAACATTTTAATCAATATATCATGAATATTAATGCATAGTTGGGATATGATACAACTTATGGGTTTTTAAGGAATTAATAATTATTAATAAAAGTAGAAGAAATGTGTATATGACATTAAACCAATGAACACCATGGTATCAAAACAGAAACCATATGAATTATAAATAAAGTATGATAAATTGCACTGATGATCAATGATATTGTTTCCTTTGATCTATGATTTAGGAGTATCACTAAAAATACCCAAATGGATCTTCCCACTTTGGTGTATCTATAGGTTTCATGAAATCACTTAAAATTGGTTGGGTAAGTCCTTTTGAACTTCTATGATATTTTACTATCTTGAGTCACTATGGAAAATAGATGAAGTGATCTTTGAGAGGTTTAGAGTATCAGCCAATGCTTTTCTTTATGATTATACACATCTAATATACACTTTCTATTCAACTTTATGAAGGCTATGACTATACTCCAAGATCTAATTCATTTAATCATGTATTTACCAAATACAATTTTATATTCATTTATTTACAACCTTAGTAACCCTCAACCATCAACGCTATCATATGCTGCAATGATAAAATATTTTCTGTAGAGATTAAAACATTAGATACATATCATTAGACTACCTTAGGTGATCCAAAATAGTTCCAAATGAACCATTCAACATGATTCATGGAACTATGATAACTTCATGTCAAATAATAAAACATACCTATGTAACTAGCATACAATGTTCTTACATCATAAAATATGTTTTTCCCAAATGATTACATATAATTATTTTTCACATGTCTGTCATATTGTAAAACAAAACATATCATACCATAAAAAATGAAATTTATTTATATAATACTCCCTTTAACACCTTCATTGACCCAACCCATCATGAACTCTATTGTTCTTGACAAAGGATAGGGTTAGGTGTGGAAAGAGAAGAAGAAATGGGAATACCGAGAAGCAAAAGGATCCCTAAATAATGAAAATCACCAATCATAAAGAGGATAAAAATACAGGGAGACATTTGAAAGGAAACAAAGATGGAAACACTATAGAGAAAAATGAAATGAAAGGAAATAAAAATCCATATGCGATTGAAAAGAGTGTCAAGAACTAATTTTCAACCATAGTTCCAATACTAACACATAATACCTTCTAGGGTTCCATAAAAAAACTGATTTTTTATAGGGGGAGTGTCTCATCTTTAAATTATCAAAATGGTTGATCTTCACCATGGCTTCTTCCATATCCTTTGTTTAATTCAACAAATATAACCTTGATGTTCTGAACATAGGCTCAGATACAGGTTATAAAAATTTAAGAATAAAAAATATCAATTAATTTCCAATAAAAAGTGTAAATGGATATAAATAGATAAAATAAAATTAATATTATCACAATACATAGAGATTTATGTGGATTGGGAGTGATCCATATATCCATAAGGATGAATAATGATTTCACTATCTTAGGGAGAAAAATATAGGGTAAATTTTCAATGTATGGAAACCTTATCTCAATTGAATATCATTATTAAATGTGGTGATACAGTAATCTATACTCCTATAGTGATGAATTCACATAGTAATTCCACAATGCTATAATACCTTTGTCAGTAAGTATATAGAGTTAGAGTACCCAGTCAATGATACATTTTCATCTCTCCTACAATAACTATGTTTATGTTCACATTTTCACAATGTTCTATTGGTGTTTTCAGTTAGTTATTATATATTGATTCAAAATTACTATAGTTACATAAAAAGTTATTGGGGATCTTCAGGCCCGAGACCACCAAAATAAGGTTTTTTTCCACTAAAACTTCAAGAAACCACCCTACAGAGGTCAAATCCTGAGAGTAGTGGGGTAGTGAACAATGATTGATACTAATAGTTTTCCTAAACTTATCCAATGGATCAGGATACACCATTACAATATAGAGAACGAGAGGATGAGTGAAACATATGATTTATATTTTCACATAACAGATATGAAAGAAATCATATCCAATGAAGGGGAATATGTGAGAGAATTTGGGATAAAATCTATAAAATATATTAAAAGATTTGTGATAAGTGACGCAAAATAATTTTTTCATTTATTATTAGTGTGAATAAATGTTATTTTATTCCTTAAAGCCTTATTAAAGATAATGTAACTGTTTCTCATGATATTATTCCGTAAATTAAATATCATTATTTTAATCATAAAGGGGCATCTTTAATTAAATTGAATACAATAAAGGATTATGTTAGTGTAATGGAACATTTAAAAATTGTTTAGGTAACTATTGGTATTCAATGTTAAATTGATTTCTAATATCATATACTTTTCATTGTGAGATATAAATTGAATTATTAATAATAATAGTTTTTTATGTTTTAATTATTTATAAAGGAATATAAAAAGGAGATTCTATTTCACCATATCTATTTTTATGGTTTCTAATACATATTCTACACCTATTATAGATGTGGAATATAGGGGTTTAATTCATAGATCAATGTACTTTTTTAATGAACTTATGATTTATCATGTATTCTTAAGTGACTATATCCTTTTTTTATTGGATAAACCCAAGATGAAGAACATTATAGTGTAAAAATTGTTGATAAGTATTAGAAAGTGTTAGGGAAATTGTTAATTTACATAAATATAAGGTTTTATTTAGTAGATGAATTAATTTCTATAGATGTGATTATTTTTATAATATCATTGATATGAGGTAAATTTTAAATAATTAAAAATATATGGTATTATTAGTATATCTTGTAAGATCTAAAATGGAATTGTTTCCCTCGATTATTCATAGAATTAGAAAGTTTGAATTATTGGAATTATAAATTTATTTCACAATTAGGGAAGTAAATAGAATTTCAATCAGTGGTGAAATCTATTCAAACCTATGTGAAGTAACTTTTTATACTACTTGGTGACCTATTAAATGATATTGATATGTTATTATTCTGAATGACTTTGAATTATTGGTAACTTTTTATACTACTTGGTAAGGTGGGTGAAAAGAATATTCTGAATATGATTTCATAGTGAAAATCGGTATGCCTAAAAATGTTAGTTGATTAGAATTGGAAAATGAAGATATTCGGGGAAAGATCATTTATTTATATATAAATCTTGTAGATCCCATTGAGTTAGAGTATTCAAATAAAAATAATTTCCAAATGATGATGTTATTCAGGACCAATTATGGCCCAACAATTTTTAATTTAGATAATTTTTTTGGAGATTAAAATATATTCAAAAGGAATTTCCTTCTTACAGAATTAGAAATAGATCTCAGGTTAGACTTGGGTGAAGATCTGATAAGTTTCTCAAGTTCCTCAGTGAGTTTCAGAAGTGACAGGCATGGAAACCAAATGGTTTCGGTGCACTATTAGAGGCACACAACTTTTGTGAAACTGTGCGGCCCTCCCCGCAAACTATGAAAAATGATTTAATTTTTTTAAAAGGAATTCCCTTGTGTGGCCTTTTCAAACCCTCCACACAAGGATACCCCCTCCCCATGAAAAGGTCACTTCGGAGAGATCCCCAGCTGGGAAGGAGCCATTGCCAACCGAGATGGGAATGTGTCCCGGAGGGTGACAACCTGGGCGGCGATGGTTCGTCAAGCAATCTGTCGGCACGGGTTGGTTGCACCTCATTTTTCCCACCCAGTCAGAAATTGGGTGACCCAGCAAGGCGTGTGGATCCCAGAGCAGAGGTTTGACCTGAAAGAAGACTCCCAGGATTGGAACCCTGTACCTCCCAAAGAACAGCATTGTTGTACCCCTCTCCTTCACCACTACGCCACCGCCGAAGCGGCAATGAAAAATGATTTATTTTATGAAGTTAATTACATTATTTTAGTTATGTTAAAATGAATATATATTAAATGGTAATAAATAGGAAATTAAAATAAATTAAAGATTTAATAATATTAATAAGAATAAGAATATTGTTATTTATTATTATTTATTATTGTTATTATGTTCGTGTGTATTATTATCATCATCATCATTATTGTTATGGTGATGTTGAGGATGATAATTATTATTATTATTAGTTTAGTTATTTGTTATAAGAGACCCCAAAGGATCGTATTTTTTCCCAACATTGTGCACACCCCCCAATGGAGATCCCTACAACATGTGACCCCCTCCTCAATGACTCCCTCTCAAAAGCGATTTTTTTCGGATCTCATTATTTCTCTCCGAAACACTGAGGTAAGGTATCTGATCCCTCTTCTTCTCCTTATATAGAAAATTTTTTTTCTCTCTGCCACCCGATAAGGTGTGGATGAACCTATGGTTTGGGATAACCTGGTGATTTCGGATTTATTTTTATTTCAGGTTTTCTGAAATGTCGCTCGGGACCTATTCATGCATATTCTAGAAACAACCACCAAAGGTGATGCTATTCTGATTGTTTCAGCTCAATTTTATCATTTTGGTGTAATATTTATATTTTTTGCTTGGTGTTTCCTATTTTATTTAGGGTCTTTATGTGGTTTTTAGGTTTCCAGTTTAATTTATAATGTTTGTGGTGGGTCCTTGATGTTATGAACTCACATACATAGGTAAGTATATATATGAATATATTTATATCTTCCATGTACGTGTTACCTCGTGGACAAGAGAATATGTGCACTGGGTTAAGGGATATATATACATATATAAATATAAATATAAATATATATTAATGTATGTTTGTGCAAGTGTGGTGTGGTTTCAATTGGTCACCGGTAAAACTGTCAAGTGCCAAAGTTTTTGGCTTGGATTTGGTCTACATCTTCAGGTATGGTCCCATTCCATTGCCCTTTAATTTATATAATTAATTTATTTATTTATTACTTCAATTTTATTATATTTCAAATATTTATGTAAATTTGTTAGATTAGATAACTAATAAATTTAAATTGATTATGATTCCTAATAAAATTGTTGAATGTGATAATTGACTGGTTAATAAGAAATGTCATGATTTTATAATAGAACCCCTCCAATGGAGGTGCGTTGTATTCAAGATAAAAATAATTGGTAAGATTTTATGCTTTCTTGGATTATTACCCCGGTTCTTAATTTACATCTCGATGTATGTTTAGTATATAGCATATTGAGACTTGTCCTTATTGAAGTTGTGAAATGAGTTTTCCCTTTTTGGTACATAGCATGTTATGCCTTGAGGTAATGTTTTGGCTATTGGATTGTCTTTTAAATGAAGTGGACCTTGTTTCATATGTGTTTTAATGAACCCAATACACCCCATGGGTGTTTGGTCCCATTGGACATGGAATTTACAATGTGGGAATTGGAGCTGTTTCCATGAATGTTTCCTTGATCTTGACCTGTTGAGCCTTGTAAGTGATTTTGGCATATTTTGGTAAATTTAAAGAGTTGTTTTAAAATAAATGTCTAATTTATGATAGGGTTTACTGTTTTAAATGAATAAAATGGTATTAAATGGATTCACCCCAAGGGACCGTAAGGCCATTCCTATTTTTACACATAAAAAATGATTATAATGGGATGAAATGACTTAATGTATTTGGACTTGGATAATGATATGAATGAGTGGTATTTAACGCTTGTTTAGGAATATGAACATACCATATGAAAAAATTTATGCTTACTGATTGGTTCCAAAAGTGGGTGGTATAATCTAAATCCATTTCAGTTTGATTTAATTATTTAATGTATATAAAATATATTTTATTGTGATAGAATTCCGTGTTTGACCAAATAAATTTAATAATACCATTTAAATTATAATTTTTCATTTTAAACCATCCCTTGGATCTTTATGGGACTATTGGCATGGAGAATCGGACCTGCGGCCATCTAATTGGAGTTACAACTTTGGACATTATTAAGACATGGCATGTTAGAACTTTAAAGCCCTTTAATAAATTTGATAAATTGTTTATCGTTGGATTAGACTATTGAATTTTCATAATAATAAATTGTCTGATTTCTTATGGTGGAACCACCTTGTCTAAATTGTTTAATTAATTAATATATTAATGGATTTAGAGTCAAATGATTAATTAAATATATTTTATATAATTGTGATGATAATTAAAAACCTTTATTGATGAAATGAATTGGTTTGATAGATGGTAATTTTTATAAAACGATCATTCTGTCTTATGATGATAAATCTAGTTTGTTGATATTAGACATATGATTTTTCTTAATTAACTTTTGATCTTATGTGATATTGATGTGATTGGTACCCAAGGGTTTGATAATGTTTACCATGTTGTGGTTTTCTAGATTTGAAACTTGTTTAATGTGGATGCCTGAGGACTTGGGGCATGTTCTTATTTGTCACAATATGGAAAGAAACATAGGTACTTGATACCAAATGGAATAGTATATGCTTATGTTAAATGATTGAGGGTTATATGAACATTCACACGATTAATTAGGGCTTGATTTATGTTTTTGTACTACCCAAGGGCTATTCAGATTGATATTAGATGTGTGTGTGGGTAGAGTATATGTTTATATCAGATGCCTAAGGTCTATATGCACAATTACATGATAACTGAGGTCTTGGTTCATGTTTTCGGACAACCTGCGGGATAGGTGCACTAGTAATGAATGCCTGTGGTCAGGGTATATGTTTATGTTGGATTATTGAGGGCTATAATCTAAATCACTTGATTCTTGAGGGTGATATTCTATTTATGTCTGAGGGAACGATTTTGGTAGCCTAACAGTAGAGGCAAAATGATTGTGGTATTTTCCAAGTGATTCATCCTCGTAAGGAGAATCTGTGAATGATTTGGAAGATCCATCCTGATGTAGAAGGATTGAACCACAAACATAGATTCGTGGAAAGGTTCCAAAGTAGGTATACACACTAGGTGTCCCTTAGGAACCCGGGTGGGTTTTTTTATTTGGTACTAATTGTTTATTTTTCTTCTTATACCTACTCAATAATTTACATTATATATCAAGTAATGGATTGGGATAGAAATTGTGGGTGACTACCTATAGATATTATTATCTCACATCCTTCTTTGGCACCGTTAGGAACCCAAGTAGTTCTTGTTTATTTTAGGTATTTTGATTCATTTATAGTGTTGTCTTGTGTACATGGGAGATATGGAGCATAATAATGGGCACTTGCTCAAGATTCTTGAGGAGTTCACTATTCGGTTTTTATTTTCTTTTATTATTTTGTACGTCTTATACCTTATAGTAACACCTAAAATTACATGCATCATGATATTGAATTGGTGTTGGCCATATTTTATTATTCAGATATTATATTATTCTTCCACTTCTTGTCTTCATTTTTACTTCTTTTCAATCTATTTTTTGTTTTAATATTAGTATTCCATTGTGTGACTATATTAAAGAGGGTATAGTCTCCCCACAATACCATCAATAGACCACTACTACTAGTCTACATTCTCTAGCATATGAGGAAGTGAGCTTATGGCCATGTGATCCACAAACCTGACCACTGTCTTAAAGGTGAGATGGGTCAGGACATTACAAAATCCTATAAAAAATAATTAATAAAACATATTTTAAAAAATATATAATTATACTGATTGTTGTAGTTTGACATACATGTTTTAACCTCTCATTCCATGATTTCCCTTTAAAATTTTTCTCCATCACTAATTATTCATCCATCTCATACTACCTCTCCCATCCCGCCTGACATATTTTCTTCTCAAACAAATAATTCTATCAACCTTCATAGCTTCTATTCATTTCTCGTAGATCCACTTCCTCACCATCATGGCCACAAAACTCCACCACCTCCTCCCCAACTCGCTATTTTTTAGACTATTAATTCCATTCTCTAGCTTCTAATTCCATACTCTGCCTCATTGTCCACAGATCCATATCTACTGACCTATTCCTCCTACCTCCACTTTACCCACCTTAGACTGAACTTCTCCGCCACCCCATCCTTATCTCCTCATCAGTTGAAATTAAATCCCCACTATCCTCTACAATACATGAACCCATGATAAACCATAATTTCACTTCATCCCCAAACAAAAAATTTTATGAATAGAGATTTAATTTTAGTATTGATCTTTTGACTACTGAATATCATAACTTTGACTACTAGCACCTAAATCAATACATGGATCATCTTCTATTAACAAATATATATCTCTATATAAATTGTTATTTTTATCTTTCCATTTTTACTTTGACATATTGAAACCATAATATTCATGGGTTTCATCTCTTCGTCACCCTTGTTGGTTTGATTTCTATTTTTTCATTTTTTTACTTCAATATAAAAAAACATAATATTTGTGGATATTAGAACTTTGTCACCCTAAAATGTTTGAATTCAATGTGACTATGTATTATTTAAATCCATTTCTCAACAAAATTTATATTGTCCATATAGCCTGCTATGGTAAGCCAAATTCTATCATTGGACTTGGTAAGGTACACATGAATAATGTAGCTCTTAAATTTTTACATATATTCATAGAAAATGTTTTTTCCTTACATTTACGTATTATATGATAATTTGCATATGTTATTCCAGATATATCATGTATCACCAAAAACCATCATGTGTCATTGAATGTTTCTTATAAATCCCACATTTTTTAGGAAACAATATCAGTAAATTTTGTTTTTTTCAATATTCATCTAATTAATTATTTTCATTTAATATCAATTTCCTCAATTAAATATATTATAATTTATTTTTTGACAAAAAAACTAAAACTTTTTTAAAGAACATATCTTTACATTACACTTTTCAAACCAAGATGAAGATTTCGTAAATGTCAAACCATCAAAAGGAATGTTTTTAAGAAGAAAGGATAAATTGGAAGTTATCTTTGAAAAAAATTCCCAAAATATATATCATTTAATTTAATTCAATAATTAAAGCATTACCTTTATTTTAGATGATTTTTTTAGTTCTATTTTAATTTGATTTCCCTTTGGATTGAAAAATATTAGAAAAATATTTGATAACTTCCTTGAAGTTAGGGTTCTTAAAATTTCACCCATTTTTGTTACTAGTACTATGTTATTTTAAAACATATTACATTATATATTTTTTAAAAGCTCATATAATTTTATATCATTTGTATTAAACCAATATTTATTATAGGTACGATCATTCCAATTGATTTAGTTATTATTGAAAATCTAGAATAGATTCATATCTTTTATATTCAACTAATATTATTCCTTGTATATTTAAAAAAATCAACCTATTTTCAAATATTGGTGGACAATGTTCTTTGTAAACGTTATTAATTAATTTTTTTTTTGAAATTGACATCATTTCAATCAATATAATCATCATTTTACATTTTGGTTCATTTTATTATCAAACTACATCCATAGAAAGGTCTTAAACCATAGGGAACTAAGACAAGTGAATGTAATTTTTCCATTAATGGAAAAGGAAATTCATTTTACATATGAGGGTTAACTGTAACATCTCGCATTTCACCCATTCTCCAAGGAAGAGGAGATGGTGTTACTAGACTTAGGTGACACCCCTAAGACACCAAAGGCTACAAATAAATTCCAAGGGTTTCATAAACAATTGGGGAAAGATTTTTCCTTTAAATATAAAACAACCAAACTAAGAAAACTATAAATAATCAGACCAATATATGACGCATGAGTAAAAAATACAAACCAATAAAAAAACTAGAAGAGAATATCAAATTATAAGAAGAATCATGTGACATAACTACATGATCCAAAATGATGAAAAGTATCTAAGACACCAAAAATACTAAAAAATACTCCCAAACTACTCCCGGATCTAAATCCATATGCCCAAACCATGGTATCAAGAAGAATTAATAAAGATCTTGGAATCTGTTCCTTTACCTATGTCTAAATATATAACATCTTTAGACGCACCATAGTTCCCAAGAAAGGGTTCCTTATAAAATGTGGAAGTATTTCCCCAATGACTTACTAACTCACACCACTTGGATAACACTTGTTATCACTTTTTTTAAAAAACATAAACAATGAAAATAGTTTACAATGAATCTATAATTCAGTTTTTTTCCTGGTAAGAATAAAAAATATTTAACAATCATTTTTAAATGAATTCAGCAACAAATACTTTAAACCATTTTCTCAATTTTTTGATTTTAAATATACAATTCCATGTCCACACACATCCCCAGTACACACATAAATAATCTTGGCTTTTCCATCAATGGTTGAACTTCATATCCACACTCTTTCCCTTTGATGATGGTACTTTACGACCAATATCAATCCCATTCAACTAATGTAAAAATATTATGACCAAATCATATCAATCCATTCCAATAAAATAATTTCCATAAATTATTTATTTTCATCAATCATCCATAATTTTAAATAACTATTTTAAAATTATAATCAATGAGTTTTTTCCCAAAATCCATCTAATTCCAATGGTTTGCAAACCATAGTTCAAATGATAATTTTCATCAAATCAGACCATGATTTCCAAAAACAATTAATACAATTTAATCAACTTTAAATCATGAAATCAAGTTATAATGTAGAGGATTCAATGGAGAAGACACATACCTCAAAAAATTAGGTGAAAAAGAATAATGACACACCAACATCAAAAACCTGGCATGAAACTACTAAAACCATATATAGATCTCATTCAATTCAATAAAAACAATCATATCCCATTAATGTTGACATCAAAAAATAATGATATATCGCAGACAGACTAGATCCATGATTCCAAGATAGGTAAAGAAGAGATATGGGTAAAATGATGAAGAACGAGAACTTAATGATGAATCAGGTCCTCCAATGCACATTTATTTTTCTAGAAACCACTACCAAATCAAATAGAATAGTCTCTCCAGCATTGTAATGAAATGAAATTCATATGTAGTGATTATTTGTGGAAATTATAGTTTTATGAGGTAAAATATATTAGATCCATGATTTTTAGATCTAAAATTTATCATTGCATAGTTAAGAATCATGGTTTGGAAAACCGTGTGCTAACTACACACGATCCACTACAAAAAATCACAACATTCAAGGTTGGATCACAGTGTTAGAAAAATCATGCACCAACCATGGTATTCACCTATATTCCTCATCGCATGGTTTCTCTTTGGAAACTGCCCAGTATGGAAAAACAGTGTGCCTAATCATGTTCCTACCCAGTGCCAACTATTTCAAATGTATTGTTTCATGGAGGTGTTTTATAGTTTATAATAACTATTATGAAGCCCTGAACCTATATAAAAGTATAAAAAATAATCCAAATATACTTATATCCTCCCAAAACATAACCCAAAAAGTTTATATACTTAAAATAACTAAATAAAAGGGCCATTGTTTTGAATCTGGGGGATACATTATTCCCACCATTATCCTCTACGTCATCAGAAAGCTATAAACCACCATTGTTCTGAAAGAGTTCAGGAAATTGTTCTATTATTTCTTTTTCATTATCGCATTTTCATCCTAAATCTGACAATGATTCCACCAAACATGATTTAAACTAATGCTTTTCCCATGAAATACTTTTTATTGCATATCCAAAATATGAACTGGCACATGAATCGAATTAGCATCCAATCTAGGTTGGTGTGACCCCATTGAATAACATGGTCAAGATCAGGTTGATACATCATCAATTGAGATAAAGAAAATAACTTATTCACAAAACTGAAACTTGGTGGTAATTCCAACCGACATTCCATTTCACCAACAACTTCAAATATCTCAAAAGGTTCAGTGTATTGAGGAGATAACTTTCCCCACTTCCCCCAAAAATGATTCTGAAACCTTAAATATATCCTCAAGAACACATTATAACACACCTCTAATGAAAATAATCATCATAGATGATCTGTATATGATTTATGATGAATCTTATCTATCTCTATTCTCTTCCTAATCTATTGGATATTCTATACTATCTCTTGGACAAGGCTTGGTCCAACCAAGGAATTCTCACATATTTCCACCAAATAAAGTGTAGAATGACAAGGACACCCATATAATTCTTCAAAAATGATCCATATATATTAGTAACTTGTAACTATTTTTATACAAGAACTCCACTAACCACATGTTCTCCTCCCATGATCCACCAAAATCCATTACAAACTCCCGAAGCATGTCATCTAGTGTTTATATCACCCTTTCAGATTTTCCATACATTTGAGGATGATATTCCATTTTCTTAGTCAACTGAGTCATGAGGGATTACTTTTAGGATTTCAAAAAAAATATATAGACTTCTAATCTTGATATGATACTATTGAAACTGGTACTCCATTCCTTTCCACCACATCATGGAACTATATTTTTGAAAATTCTTCCAACGTAATGGATTCATGAAAAGGGATGAAATGGGATAACATTTTGATTCGATCAACTATCACCTATATAAAATCATGTTTCTATACCATCCTTGGTGGAACTGTTACAAAAAACATAACTATATACTCCTATTTTCACATGGTAATCTATATATACTGTGACATACATGCTGGTTGTTGGTGATCTTCCTAAAATTGCTAACAAGTGAGTCATATCAAAATAAAATAATCCAATTTTATTTTCATTCCAGCCCACTAAAATTATGATTTCAATTCCTTATCCATTTCCATGTTCCAGGATGAATAGAACATCTTGAATATTGGTAAACATGAATGAGTTATTACTAAAAATACAAAGGTACTACCATCCGATCTCAAAACCAAAACATTGATCATCTGTCAAGATTCTATCCCACAATGGTATCTCTACAATTGAGTTTAAAAATCATATAAATATATTCATAATTGAATGTTTTTGAATTTTAACATTATAAACCAAATTATGAACAATAGAAAATGGAAAGAAAATCAAAACACTACCTCAGTCATCACAATCCATGTGCATGTAGGTTATCACTGACAATAGCTACCATTGGACTAAAGCCTCTTTCACCAACTAACTATATGACTTCATTTATAATGCATCCACTTTAGGGTTCCCATTACTCAGTGTATATGTTATGTAAAATAAAAACATTTGATGATACTCAATCAATCTTCCTCATCTCACATTTAAATATCATTGTGAGAAAATGTGATTTAAGTTCATATGATATGTAAACATTGTAAATTTATCACCAAATAGGTAGTGATTCAAAATATTCAAATCATGGACCACATAATCTAATTTAAAGTCATGTGTTGGTTAGTTATTTTCATGATCCAAAACTTCCATTACCAATAAGCAAAAATATGATCTCACTATATGAGAACACACCCTAACCCAGATTCTGAAGTATCAGAATACACCATATAACATTGTCCCAATTCTAAACAAATTAGGATAGGTGCTGATGTAAGGTGAAATTAATGCTCTTTAATAGAAATATGACATTAATCATTCCATTATAATGGAACATTTTTCCTCGTTAAGGCTATCATTAGGGAATCTAGTCATGAAATTTCATGAATAAACATCAGTAATAACATGCTAGGATCGGGAAATTGTGTATCTCAAGGACATTACTTGGAAGTGTCCAAGAGATCGTAGACTTTATATTTTCTATATCCAGATAAATAAAAAATTTAGAGATAAAATGTCAATTAAAGCATACCTCTTGTATCTAGGAAATAAACACTAAAATTCTAGAATATAGATGATGACACAGAAAAATACCCAATGTGATCCCCAAGTGTTTATCATACTCAACATTTTTTCAAGATTACACTAGAATGGAATCCAAAAACACCACTACAAAATAATAAAAATAACATTGAAATTTCTTATTCATTAATTCCATAAACACAAGTGGTGTTTTCTAAAATCTTAAAGGCATAACCACATACTAGTAATGGACATATATACTCCTAAAACGTTTCTTTAGAATATCCTCCTTCCAAACCCATAGCTGGTAATATCCTAAATGCAATTAAAGTTTTGAGAACCATTGGGCTCCCCTCAACTGATCAAATAGGTCATCAATTCATGGAAGAGGACACAAATTCTTTATAATAACCTGATTAATCTTACAATAACCCACCGAAATACTTTGAGTTTCGTCCGACTTTTTCGTAAAGAAAATCAGTGCTACTTGCTAATACATAGTCAGCTAAATGAATTTTTTTCAACAACATCCAACTAGACATTCAACTCTCTTAATTGTTTTGGTGTCATCCAATAAGATCGATGTTAGATAAGATAGATCATTTTTTGAGATCAATGATAAACTATAATTTTGTTGTGGGTGAAAACCCTAAAAAATTATTAAGATAAAATCAAGTAACTGATGAACCTTTTTTTTATAAAAAAACATTTCTCAATCTCATCCATAGATTCTAAGGTCAAATTTACTATCTTTTATGAGATATTTCCAACTATTGGTGGAAAAAATCCAACTATATTTTGTTTTACAATTCGATATCCTCTAAATATATGATGAATGCCATCAGAAGTTGTAAAAATATTTGTTTGGGTAAAATAGTTGATGTGATCCTTGAATATTGTCAACTGATCTATACCCAATACTAATCCATAAACATCCATCTCAAGAGAATAATAAATACCAAATGAATTCATCCCCATAGATATTTATAGAACATTATTTTCACATAAAGTCTTGACATTCTTTTTACCCAAGGGGAGTTTGATGTTTCAAAATAGATGACATAATCTCAACATGAAAACCTAGACGATGAACAACATGAGAAGTAATAAAAAATGGGACACAGCCATATAAAAAATTATTCAATTGGGTTATAATTGAATAAAATCATACCTATCATCATCGAATGTATCGATTTATCATCCACGATCAATTTATAAACTCAAAACAATTCCTTACTCACTGCAGTTTTCTCTTTATCGCCCTGTAAAGATTTCACTAGTTGGAGAGTCATGGTATTCCTAGAATCAACATGGATTTCTCTATTTTTCTAATGATATCTATTCATCTAGACTAATCATGTCAATGAATACGATTTATAATATGCATGAGATGTTTCCATAACACCCTAAATTGGTGCGACATGATAATAGTGTTTAAGGTGTCCCATCTGGATGAAATTGTGACATGATCTTGGTGGTTCCAAAAAGTATTGCTTCATGTGATAGAGAGAACCACATTGAAAACAAATAAGTTTAACCTTTGGTTTAGGGGGAATATTTATTGATCCTTTGACATGATTCTGAGCTATACCACCAATTTGGAAATAGGTGCCCCACTTCTTCTTATTCACATCATTATAGTTCCCACCATTTCCCATAGGAATCAGAATGTTTCCTCCACCCGTATTTCATGATATATCCATATCTTCCACCATTCTTCTATTGACCATCTCTGTATAATATAATATGAAAATCATGAAAATCATTGAGTAAATCTATCTCTTGAACCCTAATTAGAAAATCTTTTCCTTGAAGGATACACTTCCATCAACTATTGGGGTAAATTATACTAAATTCCTAAATTTATCCACATACTGTATCACCATGAGGCTCTCTTCATTC
This sequence comes from Viscum album, assembly GCA_963277665.1. Classification (NCBI taxonomy): domain Eukaryota; kingdom Viridiplantae; phylum Streptophyta; class Magnoliopsida; order Santalales; family Viscaceae; genus Viscum; species Viscum album. Next base: position 1,969,626,069 of record OY728150.1, read on the forward strand.
ATAATGAAGAAGTTAGTTATTATTGCAATCGTGAATGTATGATAGTAAAATTGATTTTCAATCAATTCCTCAAAATCATCCCATCTAATTCCTTGCCCCGATTTGGCCTAAACTGTTTAATCACACCATTTTTGTGAAATATCTTCTAGCATGTACGTTACAAACTTCACCTTCAACTTAGTGGGTGTTCCAAGGAAATCAAAGATTAAATTCATCTTATTTATCCACAGTTATTATTTTTCTGATTCAGAATCACCTTGAATGATTTTTGGATTCTTCTTTTGGAACTGGACCAAATGATTCACTTTCCTTGGTTCATCCCCTCTATCCCCCCAATCCATGACCAAAAAATAATAGAGAATGATCTGAACCAACTATTAGTTCATGCGTGGATTTGGTAAAACTGCATTATCAATAGCCTCTCCAGTTAGTTCCTACGGAACATACCCATTTCCATTTTATTTACCAAAAGAAAACACCATTTAGTATCAATCTCATAAAACTGAAGGCTTAGAAATTTCAAATTTACCACATCACACATATTATAATGAGTCTTTTCAAAATTCTAGATTTCATATTTCAAACAATTTTTGAAAATTTCACCACGATTTTTGAAATTCAAACTATTTTCAAGTATTGTTAAAAATAAACTAGTTTTAACCAAATCATAAATAATGACTCTTTATGAGTTATACACTCATATTGGGATGTCATTTATATCAATGATTTTTGTGCAATTCTCATTGTCTAAACCTATGATGATGAGGTGTTAACTCCAAGAAGTGTCTCAAAACACTAATTTAACCAAAATCCTTGGAAACTTGAAGTTAATCATAAATAGTTTAACTATGTATTTTTTATGATCTACATTTCATGTTTCAAAAATCCTACTTTTTACTACCATCCAAAGAGACATACTAACACTAATCCCATATAATGTATCGAAAAAACTGATACCATTTGTAATAGCCCACCTATCAACCATTAGATTGGGAAAAAGTGAAAGTGTCACTAGCCTTAGGTGGAATTCTCAAGACACAAAATGTTTGAAATAAATGCTAAGGGATTAATAAAAAATATAGGGTTGATTTTCCCTTTAAATATGAAACAACCAAACCAAGATAACCATTAATAATCAGATCAATATTTGATGCATGAGTATGAAATACAAGACAATACAAAACCAAACCCCAAGAAAATATATGAGTAAATGAAAAATCAAGTGATAAAATAAAATAAACATAAAGGAAGACAAAACACTAAGACACTAATAGAAACTCTCAAACAACTCCAAGATCCAAATTCACATGCCCGACTGAGGGTACCAATAAGAATCACTAAGGAAATCGGGTACCTTGCCTTTAAATCACCCTCAATATATAATATTTATAGAGAAACTATAGTGGAAAGAAGTGGGAGAGTATAAATTTTAGTAGGATTTACCCAATGTTTTCCTAAGTCACACCACTAGGATAAATATTGTTATTATATTTTATAATTTTTTAATTAAATTAAATAGCTTGCAACAATTCCATAAATCATTTTTTCCAAGGTAAGAATAAAATATACTTCACAATAATTTTTTTTTAAAAATGATTCAACAGATAATTTAAACCACATTCTCTATTTTTTATTTATAATAAAAAATTCCATTTACACACACTTCCACAACACACACACACACAGTCATGGTGTTACCATTGATGGTGAAACTTCACATTCATAATTCATCACATTGATGGTTTTACTTCATGACCAACATCCATAAAATTCAACTCTTGCCCACAATTATGTCCAAATCATGTAAATCCATTTAAAAATAATAATTTTATAAACAAATTATTTCATCCATAAAACATAATTTTAAAATCACCATTTTAAAATTTTAAATAGCAAGTTTTTTCACAAAAATTCATCCAATTCCCATGATTTCCATAACAATTTCAAAAGAGAATGTCCATCAAACCACACCATGATTTACCAAAAAATCAAATAAATTTAATCAATTTCAAATAAATCCATCATGTTCAAATCAATAAGATTCTATAGATAATTCACCTACCTCTCAAACATAGGTGAAAATTAAGAAATGCATAACAACTTCAAAAAACTAGCTTGAAAATCCTGAAACCCACCTTAAATTGCAATACCTTAAATTAAAAAAAACATATACCACCAATATAGACATCATAAAACATTGATATATCCCCAAATGGCCATATCCATGATTACAATAGAGGGATGGAGAAGAGATCTAACAAAAAATATGATGAACGAACACTTTCCGATGAATCTGGTCTACCGACACACTTTGATTAACCTATTAATTTCTCCTGGATCAATAGATATGGTCTTTCAAGAATTGGGGAGAAAAGAAATTCATGTTTATGGAGTATTATAAGAAAAAGTGTGGTTTAAGAGATAAATCTTTTTATATACAAGATTTTATGATCTAAAATTTCATAGTGCATGGTTAAGGTGCATGGTTAGGTAAACCATGCACTAACTATGAATGAGCTACTTCCTCAAACCACACCTCAGAAAGTTTGATTACATTTTTAGATAAACAATTCACCAAATTTTCCATTCCCCTATATTCAGTAATTCATGATTTATCAGGGAAATCCATATTTTTTTGCCAAACTATGTGCCTAACCATGCACTTATCCAATTCCCACTGTTTCAATTCCACAATTTCTTAGAGGAGTTTCACAGTTTCTAATATTCATTCTCAAATTGTAAACTACCAAAAAAACTTGAAAAACCTGAAAATATCCTCTAAACCACCCAAAACATAATCTGATCATTTTATATAAAAAAATTAAATAAAATAGGGTCAAATACTTAAAATCTATAGTGAAATATAAAGTCCCATTAACATGAAACTCCAATTTATGAATTTATTTTTTCTATATCATATAATTTTCCATGGGTGGGAAATTAACTCCATACCAATGGATTAGATTTATCAGCAGAACCATAACTTTATTAAATACATGTCAAAGAGAATAAATGTTGTGCTGATACTATTATTTTATAGAAATAGTAATGTGGTCATGAATTATCATTAACTTTTTTTCATTATTAATACTTTGAATCCTTAATTAACATTATATACTATTATTGAATTATAGGTTCCTTTATTTTTATGATATGTTTGATCCCTACAAAATAAATTGTTAATTCGAATCAATATTAATATTTATGACATTTTATACAGTATATTGTTGTCATAATTTTTAAACTTCTTGCATTAAATTTTAATGGAGACTATAATTTGTTTAAAAAAATAGATTAATTAAATATATTTTTGACGCACTAATACCAAAATTTTAGTATGTTGAATATACATTTATTTTTCTATCATATAATTGAAAATACGGTTATTTTATATGAAACACCCCCTCATTAAGTTATTTTCCTATTTTTTAGTTAATTTTATGTTACAATTTGTTTGGGTTGTTTTTAGGGAAGGTTTGAATGATTTTGGATGTATTCAAAGGGGATGAATTCCAACATGATCTTGAATCTAATTGTAGGAGGCAGTTTCTAGCCTAATATACTATTCAAAACATGAATTTATTCAAATAATATTACTCATAGATGTGATATATTTAATTTCATTGTGTGAAATTCAATTTTCATTGTGAATGAGTTTTTAGAGTTTTAAGGCTATGAAACCATATTTTTCAATGAGTTGGTATTCATAGAAAGAACTCTTCTATCACACCATGAATTGTTATTACCTAAAAATTTCAAGATGTGGAAACTTATATCACACAATGAATTATCTCATTTCCATCCCACAAATTAATTATTCAACCCCTTTAATTCACATTAGTATTCCATCATTCCCTATGAAGTCAAGGTTTCCTTTAGTGAATTTTGGTGATCCTCTCACTTCTACAAATAGGTTTTAATGAATCATTGAGAATAGGATATAAAGAATCAAAGGTTATATTTTTTTATTATTATCTCCTTAATTAGTATGATTTACATTAGGAGAAACCATATATTAGGTGTTTTCATGCCTAGATCTATGGTATAATGGTTTTTTGATAAAATCTATATAGTATTCATTTAAGAAATAGAATTTATGTCATGGATCTATGAATAGTGGAATGATTATTCATGTCAAATAAATTAGTGGCAGGTGGATTCTATCCCACTCATATATTTCTTGAACTAGAAGGATTTGGTTTTTTGAAATCTAAATGTAGTATTCTAAATAGTTATTTTTAATATACTATTTTAGAAAACACATTGTGGTATAGAAATTGAAATAATGATTATGGGTAACTCCAACAAAAATATTTGATAAAATTAAAAAATGAATTTTAAATTTTAAAATAATGTTTAACTGTGATAACTTTTCATAAACATTGGTGGGTGATTTCATGATGCATATTGGGGACACTTTGTTTTAGGATTCCCTAGCCGTGATTGAGATATTGTACAATAGGTTATATCACCATGTGACAACTAGGGTCTGGGGGGATGAGAACCACTTATGAGTATAGATTGTTTATTCGACATCCTAGATAGAAATTAATTAGTAGGGTACTTGGATGTGTGTGTATATTCATGTGATCAGAGAACTTCTAAGTGCGGGTTACTTTCACCACTTATTATTTGGACCTTATTTTCTTGTTTTGATTTATTTTCTATTTTATTATATATATTTATTGTTATGAGCTGATGTTTTCTTATCATAGTGGTGTGTGTGGGGAGTCATGGGGTTTTCCTACTGTGTTATATTCTTACTCCCTCCATATTTAAATTGGTGCATAGATAGATGGTTTTTACCATGATATATGTATGTTTAAGATTTCATATTTCTCTAATAGAGAATTTTGATATTATGTTCGTTTTTTACTAGAGTCATAGATTTGATATTTCCTTGTAGTGGACTCCTTATGGTTTCATATAGGTGAATTGGTGTTTTTATGTATTATGTTATTATATAATTTCTATTTCATATTTTTCAGCTACAGAACTGATAACTATATTAATATATCATTTGGATTTTGGTTTCTTTTTTATCATGAATTATGTTTAATATATAATGTAGTGATCATATATTTAAATTTTGGTCATTTAGGTAATGGAAAATCATTTGCATTATTTAGACCATTTAGTGTATGTGGGATGTGACCAAAGTTTAGTGGAATCTCAATCATGACCAAGCCAATAGTCTGGGATCAGGATGTTACATATTGTATCATTTTTCTATGTTCCCTAAGTTAAAGATTGTTGGAATGTAGATAGGATGTGTCGGGGCTATAAATATATAGAATATAAAAGCTGTATTTAACTAATTTTTGTTGAATTCAAGTCACTTGGGTGATTCAGGTATGAAAAATGTTATGGAATTTTTTTAGGCTTGTTGTAACCTCATTATCCTGGGTTTATTAGATAATATCCATGTATTATGCATTAATTAAGATGATTTCAACTATGATTGCATCATTCATATGATATTTTCAAATACTATTTAATCTGTTTTCATATATTCTAAAATAAATATGATTTCAGTTTTCAATTGTGATTGAGTAGAGGTTTTTGTTCAGATATATGAAGATGTATCCCATCTAGAGACTTTAAGACTAATTATTGGATATTTATAAGAACATTGTTCCCACTGAAACAAAATTGAATAAGAAACTTGTTTGAGGAATTTTCAATACACTCCAGGCTAATAAAAAATGAAAATTACTAGAGAAACCTTGTCACATGGATCACTCATTATATTTAAAAATGTATAATACACTAATCTTTTTTGGAGAATCATGACTGAAGAAAGAAGAATCATGGAAAAGAATGATGGATATAATAATTTATTTCTTATAAACCCCAATTAAAATCAAAGTGAAACTCATTTTTTATACTCATTTATTTTTCATAATAATGGTGGGACCTAGATTTTCAAGATAAGTCGACTAAGGCCTCACTTGTGATGTATTTTAAGAATTTTTTAATAAAACAATCTACCTTTATTCCTTCTAAGTATGAAAAATAATGGATTTCATCCAATTATATTAGGTAAACCTATCATTTAAATAATATTAAATTTTTTTTACATACTTTTATTATAACTAATTAGAAGTTGTATGTTTTGACTCATTTAAGGAAAAAATATCTGAAATAGGAATACAGTCAGACATTCATTCTTGGGTGGTGATGTTTTTTCTTTGAGAATTACATAGACATAGTAAAAATATATATAGTTATAGAAAAATATATAAACAAGAACATGAATAGATGGAATAACATTATTCAATGGGATATAAGTGGGAAATCCAATTCTAGGAATATGAGAAAAATGGATAACTACTCCCAGAATTTAAATGATGAAAAGAACCAATCCATTGAATCAATATATTTTCATTTATTTCATTCTAACCTGTCAATTTACTTCATATGTGGTTAATTGGAGCATATAAAAAGGGAATATAATAATCACCTTAATAGTGTTATAACTATGGTGGCATGTGACATATCTGGAACTATTGTAAAATCATCCAAAGTAAAATAGTGTGTAATGTTTTATCGTGTTTTTTGATTATAATTATCAACTAGGACAGTCATGTTAGAGAAATTGTATCCCAAAAATCTATGTTTAGAAGGAGAGTATAAATTAGTTAGGTAGAGTAGACCAAAATCTATTTAGATCTCAGTAGAAAATCATAGATGATAAAAAGGGTCCATCAGTGGTGAAAGGTAAAATTCTTATCAACTCTACTTTAATGAATGTCTTATATGATATTAGAGTATCCCAATAATGTGTTTATTCGTGTTCTGTAAATGAATAAGGGTTTTTAGTGGAAATTATGTCTCCTGTTCTAAGAATTAAGACGCCTATTGATCAATGGTAATATATGCAATTTAGGTTTCGAGATTTTTCTATTACCATCAATGTATTTAATATTTTTTGGAGTTTATTATCTTGGAAATGACATCATAGATTTAATATTTTTAATGGAATGTTTTTTTATCATTAAAAGGGTTTATTGAATTTTATTCCCAACAAGTGACCTTAACATACCAAAATGGTGTTGTTAATTTATTCAATGATCAATGGGATTTGAATGTTGGAAGGGAAGGATAACTAGTAAATATAAATGGATCCACCACTTATCAGCTGGTAGTGATTACCTTGGAGGTGTATAATGAAACTAAGAATATGAGTCCTACAACTATGGTAGTCTGATACCCTAATTTCTTTCAAAATTATTTCTCTAGGCTATAACCTTAAAATTAAATAAAATTTTTTATAAATAATTTTTTTTAATGAATACTACTTTTCTTTAAGAATATAGAATGGATGAAATTAAATTATTAGAAATGATGGTCTATCTGGAAGAATTTGAAATTAAGGATTTCATCAAAGAAAGTACATCCCTAGGGGCCCCTTAGGTTCTATTAAGAAAGAAGCCATGTTGTTCGTTTGGATGGTGTGATGGATATCTCAAAATAAATCTTTTTATGATCATGAATCAATATCCTATTCCTTGAATTGATGATAAATTTAATCAATTAAATGGATCCAAATGGTTCTCCACAATTTATCTTGGATTGGGGTTTCACCAACATTGATTTCAGAAATATGATATACCAATGAGATTTTTCAATGTTTATATGGTCACTATGAATAATTTTTATAGGCATTTGGTCATATGAATGCACCTATAATTTTTTTTCTTTAATGACCTGTATCTTTTAGAGTACCTTAAGTCAATTTGATGGTATTTTTCGATGATATCTTAGTATACTTTCAAACTAAATACGATTGTGTGGCACAATTATAGATTATATTTTGCACATTGTATGAAAATAAAATTTATTCTAAAATATCTAATTGTTTATTTTGGATATAGGAAGTTTGTTTCCTTGTCAACATTATTTCTTAAAAAAAGGATATCAGTTGATCCCAAAAAGATTAATGTAGTTATTTTATGGAAACTACCTAATAACAACTTCGAGATACAGATCATTTTAAGATTATAATGTTATTATCATCTATTTTTCTAAAATTTCTCTATAATTACTTCTCTTATGACATAACTGAAATAGAAAATTATATCATAAAATAAAAGGATGATTTTAAAAAATCCTTTCAAGATCATAATTCTCATCTTACATCCACAAATATCACCATATTTCCAAAGCTATTCCCAACCAACTTCTATATTATTTTTAATAATTTATTATAGGTCACACTACCCAATCAATCATTAGTATTTTAGTTTACTTCATGTGTATTTATTAAAATAAAGGATGCATTGAAAAAACTGAAACTTTCCTGTTACCAAACCACCTCTAAGTAAGTGATATTAAAAATTATATTATTAATAATTCAGAGGAAATAAGGTATTTATATAGGTTTAGGGATGTTATTAAAATAATTAATTTCTAATCTATTTTATGTATCATGTTATATTTAATTTCAATTTAAAATCACTAGATTGTCCATTTAAATTCTTGTTTTCTCAATTAAACAAACTTCAATTTCAAATAAACAACAATACATTATATGAAAGAGAAAATATTTGTGTTTATTTTTGAAAAAATGTAATATAATTATATGATTGTTTTTTTAAATAGGATGACAAGTATATATTTATTCCATGTAAACATAGATTTAGTTGAATGATTTTTTATTTAGGTTAGTTTATAATGATGACCACAATTCTAAAAATGTATCAATTAAAATTTGATTTATTATTATTTATAAATGATCTTACATTAGTTTCTTTAGTTCTTTTATACATTTAAATTTATTTCATTTATTTTTATCTTAATTTTAATTCTTTATTTTTAATGTTAATAGTTTATATTAATGAAAAAAATAGTCAAAATTCATTACTTATATATTATTATAAACTTGGAAAATTTTCCATAAAGGTTTTATTTCTATGTTTCTATGGGTCATGGTGACTTTTTATATCCAAGTTACGGTTTTAATAATGAATATAGCATATTGTGGTATTTTAAGATATCTATTGAACCAATAAAATAGAGTAAAATTAAACATAATAGAATAGATTTTCGGCTCCTTGTTCATATGGGTATGATATTAGTTTGAGTTTGTAATAAGGGTATCAAAAAATTATGAAAATTTTACACGTTGAGGTTTTTATAATGATTAAAATGATTTTAAAATGATTTTACAATCAACCACATTGAATTCAAAATATTCTATTTATATATTTTTACCTCTTCATATCTCATTACATAGTATTTATTATATTATATACTCATTGACATGGTATTCTATTAGCCATAATATCATGTTTGTTGAATTTACTTTTGTTTTCCTTTATTTTCCCTCTCTATTTCCCCTTTAATGTTTAATAATATATTTTCTTGTTTATAAAATATGCATATTTTTTACTTATTAACCATTCAGATATCCTATTCATTATTTATAATTAATCCATAGATGATACTGATATTTATAAAAATTTAAGCTCATAAATATCATTCTTGATAATATATACCATTATTCTTGATTATAGCTATAAATTCTTGTGGATTGGCAATGATATGATCATAGTAAATCATGAATACAGAATAAAAACCATATTGAAATTAAGATACCTATTATATCCAAGAAAATATATATGATAAGGTGTTAATAAAATAGAGAAACAAGATCATCCGTAAATTACTGGGTTTTCAACTGATTTGGATGTATTCAAATATTAAATAGTGTTGATCAATGATGAAATTTTAAAACATGACATTCAAAACTATAATCGATATTTTTAAAAAAATTATTGTTTCTCTTCATTAAACACTATGTGTAACAAATGATAAAATTTGATAATTCGACAAACCAAATCAATGTACAACCTCTGAAAAAAATTTCAGTATAGAATAATAGCGATCCTCAATTTCACATGATTTCAAATGATACATTTTTATAGAAATATAACAAGTAATTATGTATCAATTATTTTCATCTTATTTCTGTATAAGGTGTTTCTTTTGATTCATATTCCTGGAAAAATAACTTCAATAATAAATCATCATCAAATTTTTTCACAGTTTTGGGGCTGAAGACTCCTTTTATTATTAATGTAAAGCAAAGGTCTCTTTTAATCTGGTAGAGGGAGACCCATTACATACCACAAAGGCCCAGTGGGCATATAGACCATTACATGGACCATATGCCCTTTTTTTCCTAAGACCCACTCTCTGAATATTAATTCTATTGTACCTGCCTACTACAATACCCACACAGTACCCACAGCTGCTACAATGCCCTACCACCACTACAGTGCCCCCTACCACCACTACAGTACCCGCCATTTCTACAGTACCTCAACTGCTACAGTATGCTATAGTACTGCTACAATACCTATGCCCAATGTGGATTGAACCCCCATTTTTAATATACGAATACATGGTGTTTACCACTAATCCAAACCATAAATACAACAAATCATCACCATCTATTTACCCAATGGATTATATTATGTTTCCCACTATATTATAAACCATTATAGTAAGTCCTCATTTAATGAATTGTCATTCACTCTTTATTTGTTCTGTTAAATAATTCTATTTATATTATAATAATTTTCATTTTCTAATTTAATACTAACTGAAACCTATGTGATACTTTAAATATCAAAACCATATCATTATTCTACATGATCACTATTCCTAATTAACCACAAAACAATTGAAATTACACTAATATTGTTTAAATGTATGCATATATTGATTGTATTATACTATTTTCAATCTATAAATAGTCTCATTATTAAACAGTTTGAATACATTGTATAAAAACACCCAAAAATATATTCACATTTTTCTGAAAAATCATGTATAGATATAGTGTGCACAAATTCACATTGTTTGAATTTTTAGTAACAAAAATAAACATTTTTATGGAAAACTAGTGTGGATACAATTGTTTTCATATAATATGAATAAAATAACACAATATAAAAAACACATGTATGAATATAGTTTTAGGCATACAGCATAAATGCAATCATAATTTTAAAAACAACAACATTCAAACACTTAATATGAATAGTATACATACATTGATTAAAATTGCATACACTTGTATCCATACAGTATACATATATTATTTGAAATTTCTAAAAATTATATACATATAATATATTTTATAATGTATGTATTTGTGTACTCCCACACCACATCTAGATTCAAATTGTATTCAATTATAGTGTATATACATTGTATATCATAGGTGAACATTTGTATATGGTCAATGCACCATATGAATAAAATATATAAACGATGTTTTAATATATATACACTATTACACAAATAGTATATTATATGAATTATGAAATTAAATGCACCCATGTGTTTCACTAGACTATAATTTTACACTTAATTGATACCCCCTTTCCACATTAAATAATATCAATGTTTTTTGTAACAATTTATTGCTTTAATATTCATTTTCTCATTTTTTTTATTATATTATCCTATATTTTTACAGAACAAAGTTATTTTTTTATTTTCTTCAATTATATGTAAAAGGATTATACGAATAGATGTGAAAAATTTAATAATAGATTTATTAATGGATAACATGATTACATATACAAATAAATGGATTTATTTCCACTCACATGGTCCTATATACACATTCTTTTTTCAGTGGACACAAGCCAGATGGTCTGCATACCCATATTACTGTCACCATCATGTTGGGATATTATTTTGAAATTATCATTGGTTGTGATAGTAAGAATTCATATTGACCTTATTGAATTTGTAAACCAAGTTTATCCTTAGGTTCACCATACTCTTGGGTAATGTTTTTGTACTTCCATCAATTACATCTTATAAACTCCATATGAAAAATATTAAAATCCCACCCTTTCTCTTTTCATATTAAATCCCCATTCCTCTTCTATACACAATTCCTATTTCACTATAATAAATCTATTATATTCCATATCTTCTACCCAAAACCTCTATATAATTTTCATTTTTTTATTAAATTTAATTTTTAAAAATAAAAAAAAATTAAAATTGATTTTTTTACTAGTTTTATCTTCGTTTGTTACTTAAAATTTCAATACATTTTTATGTTTTCTGAATATATTATTGTCATATGTTTCTTTTCATTCATTAAAAATAATATTTTTTGAATTGATAATATAAATTACATATAAAAAATTAAAAGAAATAGTTCGTTGTATTTTTACTTTTTATATCAAATATAATTAGTAGAAACTAAATCTCAAAATTGCTCAGAAATAATGTTTTTATATTTCATTTAATATTCCTCAGAAAATTGAGTTTGGTAAAACTATGTAAATTAAATCATTTATTGAATAAACACAAAAAATGAACTTATACTTAAAATAAATAAATTTATTAAAAGGAAATATTATTTAATGCACACAATGATATGAAATTGACATACTATAATAAATATTGTAAAATGCATATAAAATTATAATGTTTTTTAAGAATTTAAATTTAATTATTCTATAAATTTCCCATAAATTTATATATTATTTATTAGATAAATTTATTTCATTTATAAATGATGGAAATTTTATGTATAATACATTTTTTCACATGTATTTTTTAGGATGAGATAAGTTTGATGCATAATGATGTATCATTTGAAAAATTGATTATATATTTTATATAAGTTTAAATGTATTCAACATTTACTTATATATATTATAAGATGAAATTTAACTAATATATTAGTTAATCAAAAAATATTGTTAAAATGATACATCTTTAAAAAATATATCTTCTTATAAAAATTATCGCTTTTCGGTATTCAAGAAGTCCTTTCACATTTTTAAAAAAGAATTGAGAAAGACAACACTAATCAAGGGATCATTATAAATTTTGATAAAGGTATCGTTTCTTAGTGTTTTCATAGTGTTGATATAAGATACTTTTTACGGTACTTATTTAGTGCTAAGAGAATCCACAAAAGATCTATTACAATCACTTTTAGGGATCCAATATCTCCAAAGACAAAAAATATTTTAGAATAGAAATAAAATATACAATAATTTATGAATCACCATCATAAGTGATATAATTTATATAAGGACACAGCCTTAAAACATTACATAATTTTTAATTAAATGAATATTTCAAATTGAGGATCCTTTCCTGTTTAGAGTTTTAGAGAAATTGGCCATAACTGTTACATTTCATCTCAAAAATTACAAAGGTGACACTTCTACTCCGTTTCCATTTTTTTCATAAAATAAAAACTCTTAATAAAATTCATTTCTAGTTCCATGTTTTAGAAAACATGACTTTTCCTTGATCCCATTTTGACCCTATTAATCTTTATGTCCTGTGAAAAACATTTCAAAACATGGTATGAGCTCAAAAACTCATTAAGGGTTATAAAATTAAGAATGAAAACATTAGTTCATCAAAACATAAGCCTTTTAACATACCTCATGATATAATAATAATTATGAATAACACATAGTAATCAGAAATCATAAATGTAACTTGTGGCATCCATAACATAATTATGTTTTAGCTTTCACAGCCACTTAAGGAGTTACATTTGGAATACCCTTCATAGTATATTCCCTAAATCTTTTAGGAGAAATATTTATTTTTACCTCTATCACATTACCCAATGCATTAGAGAGATATCTCAGGCTCACCTACCATAGGTTTATCATGGAACCACCCTTATACGTAAATAGTGGCCAAGAACCAAAACATATTCATGGCACAAAAAACAAACATAAAGGGAAAATAACATTACCACATTTCAATCACAATATATCCGTTAAATATATTGACATAAAAAAATCCATTATCAAAACCATTTTCAATAATATATATGTAAAAGACTACATTGTATTTATTTTTCTTTTAAAAACATTATGGCTTGTTAAGGAAGCCATAGATTAAATAATACTCACGGTGGTGTAAAAGGTTGTTGTCACTGCTTACGTTAAAAGAAACATTCTTTTTTATTGTTTTATAAAACGCCTCATAGAAAAAGATTCCCTTTGAATGAAATGAAAATTCTAAGGTGTTTATAAATCATATAAAATAAAGTCATGTATGAAACCAAATATGACTCAATAAAAGGAGATTGAGACAAAGTCCCTTACCTCATTTCTGACTTGAACCATTGGTTCTCCCATCTGTTGAATAATAAACTATAGTTAATTTCTACTTGATTAAAAACATTTTTCAAGTTTATTATTCTTTTTATATCACTTATTACCATGTTATAAACATTATTTAATCATTTAAGTTAATAATGGCAATTTTGTTGATATTTGGTACTTGAGTCAAAAATAAACCTCTTATATTTACAAGTTGTCTATATGGTCAAAATTATATTTTCTACAAAAAGATATTAATGATGTAGATATCAAATATATCATATGTATCCAGTATATATAACTAAATATATATTTGTGTGTGTGTGTGTGTATTTATAATAGTACATAACATTTGGAGGTAATAATTGAAATGCACCGTTCATGGAGACGGTAAGTCGTACGTACGCATGAACGCTACATTCATTTCTATTTCGTATTTTTAATGGAATTAAAACTTGATGAAAATAGGTATATTATAATTAATATATAATATAATATAAAATTTCTTTAACTCTATCCTTTATACATTCCATGTATGGCATGAACGAGTCATATCACTTTGAGGGGGCAGTAGTCCGCAATTCATCAATTGAAATTATCGCGTTTACCTATTATGGAAACCATAAAGATATTATATAAATGAAAAATAAAGAAGCATAGAGACAATATAAATATAATATATATCACATATAAATACAGTTCCATCACAATGTCCACCATAAGAGGTGGTAGGGGAATATTGAATAATCATCGTTTCGTAAGGTAGTAGTTCACTGTCCACAGAAATAGTATGTTCATTACCCATTAGATGGAGGTGTGTGTAAGTGTAGTTCTAATATTTCTCATTAAAAAATACTAGTATATTTAGGATATTGATTCTTTTATAAAATAAAATAATAGAAAGAGTTTAGGGGGTTAGAGATGTAAAATAAAAGAAAATAACTTAAAAGAAGACATTACCTTTAAATCGGGTAACTCCCTTTTGTTTGAACCAAACGAATTTATTGAATTACCCTATGAATAAGGCAAAGATTATAGGTGGAATAGGGAGATACTGAGAGATTATTTGGGAAAATTTAGGACAAGACAAAAGGCTTGATAGGTGTGATTAATGGGTTAGAGGTGAGGGTTTTTTAAAAGGGGGAGGAGGGGATCTTTATGAAAGTTTGAAAATAATATTTTATTAAATAATGATTTTTGGTTTCTAAAGGACTGAGACTTATTAAATTAGAATATAAGTGGACTATTTTTCTAAATAAAATCTTACAATAAGAATTCAATTTGTTTTAGATGTTGTTTTAATCTTTATAATCTTATTTATTTAAATAATTCATTAATGAGGTAAACACTGTATCCTTATTGTGTCATAAATAATTTTATTTATTTGATGTATAATAATTATAAATAAAATACCATGATATAGGAAATATTTTTAGATTTATAATTAAAATTTATTGTAAAAAATATAAATATATAACCCCACATTAAAATTATTTTAGCAAAACAGTACATGTTTTTGATATTTTTATTTTCACTTTTAATAAAATGTTATTAATATCATTATCTTACCCAAGTGGCTTTAAAAGGACAAAAGTCTCACATAAAGATTTTTATGGTCTTTAATTACTCATACAATAAAATTAGGATAGGTGTTCAGGTAATTTTTTATTATTATAATATTGGTTTTACATTGAATTACCCTATTTACCTATAACCGTGGTAAATAAAAGTCAAAAGTTACTATTTTCCAAAAATTATTTTCATCTTATTGAACCAAATATTACTTACTAATAACAACCATGTATATCATATTTTCGAAATTCAAATAATAGAAGTGGTAAAATTTCATTTAAATGAAAAAGTCAGCTATTTAACTACCACTCAGTGTTTTCATGATTGATCAAAATTTGAGTTTTTTCAAAAAAATATTAAAAATTCAGCCTAATCTATATTTGATATTCCGCATTAAAAAATGATGTTTATTTTAAGAAATTAAAAAAATAAAAGTTTTATTAATTAATTTAAAATTAATTCTCATTGTGAAGAAAAAAAGCATGTTTTTATGAAATAATAATTATCAAAATATTGACACTTGTTTATGTCAAATTTCAATGTGAAATTAATTCCAATGAAAAAAATGGATTAAATTGTAAAAATATAATCTAATTTGACTTTCAAACCAATTAAAAATATAATATAACCATATAAATAAATTATATTAAAAGGCATTTTTGAATTAAAATACTGTATTTTTCACTATTCATTAAAAAATAAATATTTTAAAAAAAATACCAAAAATTTACCGAAATCAAATTTTGGTGTCCCAATTCTGAAGAAGAATTTTATTTTTTCCAATAGATCATATAAAATTGAAAAAACAATATTTAATGAGGTTTCACCATCAAAAGGAGGCAAATAAACCATTTAAAGAATATTAGAGTATTTATGCTTAAAATTAGATTGATTCACATTTTAATCCTCTAAATTTTATTGGATAAATGTAAAATCATTTAACAAACTTGTATATTAATATTGTAGTTAGTTATGTTTATTTCTGCCATTACAATGGTTAGGCCTTAACTACCATTAAAAATAATAATATTATATTTTTTCTGTATAACATAACATTCTGTGTAATGTAAGATTTCAAAGAAACCTATTGGTGCATATCAAGTACACCATCGAACATGGCATCCACTTTAGAGTAAAATTAATATTTAAATAACAAATATTAATAAATATGAAAATTTATTATTTTTTATTTACTTGGGGTATTACAATTTATAATTAAATTGGTCGAATACATATATTATTTAAATATATTTATTTCACCACATAATAATATATGAAGTTATTATTACATCTTTCATAAATACAATAACACATTATGTACATTGTGTTGGTGAATCAAAAAACTTCAAAATTTTAAACATCCTCCAAAATATACTTATAATCGAAAAACGAATCATTTTTTATATAAGTATAAATAAATTGTTTCATCAACTACAAATGAATAAATTTCAATCAATTTTTAAATTTAAAATTACATATTTTGTCATTCCATATACCCTGAGCATCAAAATGACTTATGGTTAATTTATACATTACATAAATAAATCAATGATCATTTTAATAGGGTTTGAAAAAAAAATGAGAACATTTTATAAATTGTTTATTATATGATGTGTGTTTTGAACTTATTCAACACTAAAAATAAAAAAAATACATGTAAAACCATTTCAATTGCCCCGCACATTGGAATGATGTTTGGTTAATTTAAAAAAATCAGAAATTAACCGAAGATCATTATCCAAGAGATTCATTAAAATACAAGATCATTTTTTCATATTTGAGTATGTGAAGAATGTTTTAAACAAAAATAAAATTTTTATATTGAAAACATTCATTTTAGTCATAAAATCTACACCACATATCAGAATGACATAAAGTTAATTCCTAAATATAAAAAATGAATCAATTTTTTCTTCATATATTATGACGGGAATATGATCATTTTTGCTCAGTTTTGAGTATGTTGTGCCTATTATAAACTAATTTTACACTTCAATAATAAAGAATACACTGTAGTTCATTCTAATTACACTATGTACCAGAATGAAAGGTGGATCACTTATATAGGCCCCAAATTAAATAATCCTTAATATCCTATAATTTTTTGATAATTAGATATTGATAGCTCAATTTTGAGTGTGTGGAATTCATTTATAACCCAATTTATATTTTTTTATTATCAAAAAAATTAACTTTTTTTGACACCATTCACACACACATGGAAATAATGTGTAGTTAATTATTACATATCTCTAATAATTCATTTTCATATAATTTTACTTTAATAAAAAAATTGATCACTTTTTAGTATGTGAC
The DNA here is from genome assembly GCA_963277665.1 of Viscum album. NCBI lineage: Eukaryota > Viridiplantae > Streptophyta > Magnoliopsida > Santalales > Viscaceae > Viscum > Viscum album. Next base: position 1,969,644,071 of record OY728150.1, read on the forward strand.
ATGTGTTTTGAACTTATTTAATTCTTAAAATTGAAAAAATACACTTTAGGTCTTTCTAACAATATTGCACCTCAAGGTTATGTGGGGTTTATTTATAAAGGGTAAAAATTAATAAACTATCATTATTAAATACTTTCTATAAAATTTAGGATTGTTTTTTTCTATTGTGTGTTTGTGATACATGTTACGAACCAAAATATCATTTTTCTATTGAAAACATGCACATTCAGTTACATTTCCCACACTAAGAATCTGAATAAATTGCAATTAATTTTAACATATCACAAAATAATTAACAACCATTATCCTATATTTTGACAACAATATAAATACCTTTGAACGGTATTGTGTCTGTGGTGTAAATTTTGAACTAATTTAACACTTATGGAATAAGACACTTTAGTTCATAATGAATACAATACGTGTCAAAATAGTGTTTGGTTCATTCATACCTGAAAAAATGAATAGATGGTAGTTTTTATAGATTCAAATGATAATTGGATATCAATTTCTAATTTTTTTTATATGACACATGTTTTGAACTAAAATATTATTTTTATATTGAAATCACACACATTTAATCATACCATCCACATCATTTATTGAAATAACATGTAGTTAATTCCTACATGTCAAAAATGAATTGAATATAATATTTATTGAGTTTAGAGAGCATATGAGCATGTTTTCTCAGTTTTGAGTATGTGATACATGTTTTGAACTTATGTGATACTTAGGAAAATTAGAATTTATTTCATTATGAATACATGACACATCATAATGAAGTGTGGTTAATGCCTACATGTTACAAAAAATAATATTTTTTCTAATGTTGAACAACATTCCCAAAAGTATTTATTATTTTAAATATATATAATATGTGTTTTGAAGAAAAATTTCATTTTAATATTCAAAATATAGAATTTTATTTACACTATCTACCTCATACATATATATGACATGTAGTTAATTATTATATGATACAAATGAATCAACAATAATTTTATTAGTATTCTGATGTAATAAAATTAGGTTTTTTAAATTGTATGTATGTGAGGTTTGTTTTGAAATTATTTAACACTTAAAATGGGAAAATATACTTTAAGCCATTTTGAATGCATCGTATATTGGAAGAATGTGAGGCTCATTGCTACATGTAAAAAATGAATCAATTATTTCTAAACTTGAGTTACATGAAAACCCAAAAGTAATACCTATTTTCAGTATCTCACACATGTGTTGAATTAGAATATCATTTTTATATTGAAAACATTCACTTTCAGGTACACTAACCACATCATGTTTCTTAATGATAGGTTGTTAATTTTTACATGTCATAAATTAATCAATGATCAATATCATAGTGTTTGATGAAAATAAAAAGGTATTTGATCAATTTTTGAGTGTGTGACCCTTATTTTGATATTATTTAACACTTCAATTTGAAAAATACACTTATTTCACTCTTTATAAATCCTCATGACACTATTTTTTATTTATTACATTGATTTGGGGGTATTTTAAATTCAATGGGAGTTTTTATAGGATTTATGCTATCTTTAGGGTACTATAATGTTATCAGGGGGAGGGGGTTGACATGGTGTTGGGTTGTGGATGAATACTACCACATATAAGAGGGAACTACACTTTGGTGGTCATGTCTTATTGAAGGGCCACATCACAACATTTATTATTGCATTGTTGAGATTATTTTGGCAAGGTTTATTCCCCCTAACATTTTTTTTTCACAACTTCATTGTGGATCAAAAACCATATCATTGAGGTTTGGGGTAGGGTATTATGGCCCTCTATTTTTTCTAGGGGATCTGCACCATATTATGGGGACCATCTCAAAATAGGTTCTTATAAATACACTCTAGTAAATAGATCCACGATCAACATATTTGAAGGTGTATAGTGAAATCTAGAGCTACATCATAATGTTTAGGGCCACATCATAGCATGATCTACCAAACATTACGAAAATGAGTTTATGTTTTTTTTCATTAATTTTAATTGTTTAAGCCCCTATTTTCCTTCCTATTTAATTTTTTTGATTGGGGATCAAAACCTAAGGAGCCCTCCCAACTTTATTCATTGATTCCATGACTTAACTATTTCATTTCACGTATATCTTAGAAAGTAAATCCCTACTTTACCTCTTTTTCTTCTTTTCTTCATCTCCTTTCCACCATCTACACAAAAGTTTCTTTATCATTGGAACCCTAATCACTATGTGATTCAGAATTAGAGTTACTTATGAGTTTAATCAAAGGTATTTAGTTTTTTATGGTTTTTTAAGGATCTCCCTTATCTTTTTTAATGATATACATCAATGGAGACATATTTTGTCTTATTGTGAAGGGGTATTTCTTGATCGAGTTAGGTTTTTTACCCATAATTTACAAGACATGTAATTGAATGCTTTATGATTTCAAATACCAAGGGTGTTAAATTTAATTTATATATAATAACCTTGGATCATTCTTAAATTTATTTAAATGTATTTCTCCATTAATATAAAATATGTTTACTGGTTTTCAGATTTATAATGTGATTTTTTGAGTTTCAACTATTTTTGAAAATACCAAAGAGGATATATCCAAAGAATTTAATGATGAAATTTATTTTTCCCTACATAGATCATGGAATGGATAGAAATGTGCATTTGATGTATTTTCTTTAATAGTGTAGGAAATTTGTAGGGATTATAGAATGGTTCTAAATAAATGGATTGGTGGCTGTAATGATTTTAGAAGTCCATTCCAATGATTAGATTTAAATTTTTTAAGGGTTTATATAAGATGTGGAAATGAATCATAATTCTGACTCCTTTTTTTAAAATTCATGTATGAAAATTTATAAATGATATTTCGATGGTGTGGGTGAGTGAACCCCAATTTTTTCTATTGTTTAATTATGCATGGCATAAATTATGGGCCATTAGGGGATATTTTGTATTATAATTTCAAAATTATATGAAAGGGTTTGTTTCTTGAATGCGTGTGGGAGTTAAATGATATATTTTTATTATGTTTTATTATTGGTATATATATTTATTTTGTGATTGATTGTTACTCTACTCTTATTGATTTATTTCATCAAAACCCTAGGAACTGAGAGCGAGTTTAGATTTATACTAAACTAGTTCATGAAACACATTAACTAGTTCCCCTTAGTGTGGAAGGGTCCATGCTAGGCGCATACCCATAAAGAAACTAGGATCAGTGGAATAGGAAATCATGTGTTCATTTTGGATTTGATGAATACCAAATGTTGGTCCAAGGTATTTAGTAAAATCCCATACCATCGTACCTTAGTACCAATTGAGTTATCTATGATACCTAGTGACGGTTGATGAGATGGTATAAATAATTCCATTTAATGTTGAATTTCAACCATAAGATTTATTGTTTTCCTTTTGAATCCATTTTTTCGTAGGTGAATATTCTATTTTACTTTCTTATATTTATTAATGAATGATGCCTACTTGTATAATAATATTTTCCTTGTGGAAAATATAATTATCAAATGTGTTTACAATGGATGATTTCTGAGAATGTTTTTGAAAATTAAATGGGAATTATCAATTAAAAATGTGTATATTGAGAATGGTTTTAAAATGGGGTAAATTACTAGTTTTGTTTAATAAATATTGTAATGTGCTAGTTTTTTTATTATACACAAATAAAAAAAAATTTCAATTTTTTTCAAACTAACAATGATGAAATGCCTTTAGAATAAAATTATGAAATCACTATATTAGAATCCAACTTGGAATTAATTTTCTCACACCGTGCCAACATAAATTAGTGATTGTGGGTTTGTTGTTTCCTTTTTTATTTTATCATTTTCAATATTTTTCATATCAGAGTGAGTTTGAGTTTGGTAGTAGAAGGTATGGGATATGGAGTGTGACAGTGGGGTCACATGAAGATGCTTGGTAGCAGTTTGGTTTTTATTTTAGGATTATTTTGTATTGGTTATGTCATACCAGATCTATTTATGGTTAAATAAATATATGGAATGTTTATAATTTTTTAGGTTCAGATTTTTAGAAATGTTTATTCTCCTCGATGTTATATTTTTTGAATATTGTTTTACTGGAAACTACTTATCTTCTTCTTGGGAATTCGATGTAGGGATGAGACACACTATATCTTTGGGTGGAAACCATTATGGTGTTATTTGGTTTTATATGGTGAAATCATTTTAGTTTTCATATGGTTCATACCCTAGTTCTTATAACCATCTTATTAAAATTACGAACACCATTTAGGATTTGTCATAAAATAGATCAGATTCTCAGTATTGGGGTAGATCAGTCTAGTTCATGTAAAATTAGTACTAAAGCACCTAATTGTTATTTCGGTGTATCTTAGTATAAAAGACAATGGAATTTTATAATTCAAGAGGTAAATCATGAGAATTTTCCTGATCACCACCATTTTTGATGAGGCTTGCTTTTTAATAGGGTTTTTTAAATTTTAGTTTTGAATTTGATTTTGTTTCGAATTATTTTATGGTGATTCTATACTTACTGATTTTTAAATAGTTTCTTGGTGATTAATTATAATTTGGGGTGGATATGAATGTGGAGCCAATGTTTTATAGTTAACTTTCATAGTCTATCAAACTCTGTGGAGTCCATACACATGGTTCTATGGCTTACACATGGGATATCAAACCATTGGAATATGGTTATCAAATTCATGAATGATCCTTCTTTCCCAAAGATTTATTATCTCTTCTATTTATTATTTCTATTTTTATGATGTTTATCGTAAATTTTACTTATACTAGATTGAGATTTATGATAATTTGATAATGTTTGGGTTGATTATGTTTTATTTTTTGTGCGGTTTTTATCTTTGTTTAATTTTTGAGAACTATTTTTAAAGAAAATTATTTTAAATGTTTTATATAGAGAGTAAATTTTTATACTTATGATTTAATATTTATTTTCCTTCAATTAAATACTAATTTTAATAAATTCTTTAGCATACCACACTAATCAAAAATAAATAACAATATAATTTACGATCAAATATTATAATAAAATGTAAAAATTAATACATTATGTGAATGAAATATGAAACAAAAACATAAATTTTAATTAAAACATTTTATAATATATATATATGTGTGTGTTATGTATTATTATAACAATTATTTTTTAAAGAATATATTGTTTAATTTATAAAATTCCTAGAAAAATTTTAATACCGATTTATTTCTAAACATTTTACAATTCTTATTAAAATGGTAAATCAATTATAAATATTTACGAATAAAATCATTTAGTAATAAAAATACTTTATCTTAAGGAGTTATATTTTTCAATATATTATGTATTTTTTAGCCAATTGATTACTATTCAATAAAGTGGAAAATATAATATATTAAGAAAAAATATAATATAATAATTTAATATTTATCTAAATATTTTTACTTGGCATGGAATATTATAAAATCCTTTTATTCAAAAACCATATTTTCCAAAAAATATGTTTTTAAATTATGTATGCTTATATCAAAATTAATTTCTAAAAAATTTATAACTATGTGTAATAATTTTTTACATATTTTTAATCACCATATCTAAATTTTTAATAAGTATTTATTAATTTTTAATATTAAAATAAATTACGAAAGTGTCCTTGATAAAACAATTATTCAATTAAAAAAATGTATAAAATTATCTAATTTTTACATATGTAAATTAAACTTACATATTGTAAATTATCACTCGAATATTATTTTTTTAACATTTAAATATTCATATAGACACTAATTTTATTGTTAATTGACATGAAATGATAATAGTAACACGTAAAGTTTAAAAAATCTATTTTCTATATAATCTTTTTTATAGATATCGTTTATTTTTATTAAAAAAATTTCTTTATTATATTTTGAAATTGAAATAAATTAAATGGGGTCAAAATTATGAATAATGAAATCTATATTTCATAATAAGGGTCATCTTATATTTTTAGGAAGGAAAAAAAGTAATATGGTTAAATTTTAATCTAGGTTTTTATGGGTTAAAAATGGGTAACGTGTCTGGCCAGAATTGTTTTATGTTTACATGAAATTTATACAATCTAGAATAAATTTTTCAATATTAAAGTCATACCAAAATTTGTATGAAACCTTCCCTCACTGAACACAACTAAATCCCATGAAATATCATTAATACCCCCTTTCTACGTTTAAGATTTAAGGAATGTTTCTAATTTTTTCACACATAAAAGGAGGCCACTTCCACCAACATTACCCCAGAATAATAGATTTAAATTAATTTGAAAATATTCTCAATTTACCTATAATAAATTACCTATCCATTTTTGGAATTCCATTATTACATTAACTTTTCCAACCCCTCTAATTATTCCAAAATTTATCAACCGAATAATAAAAACCTCAATGTCAGTACTAATCACTCTCTAACCTTTTTTCAACATATTTCAATTCAAGCCCTATAAAATCCATTATAATATAAATAAATTATTATTTTTCCTATATACTCAAATAATATTGTGATAATTGAATAATTATTCTCTACCCCCCACTTAGAAAAACAAAAAACGTCATCCATGTGTATGTGTGGACTACCACCTCCATGAGAGACATGTTCTATTTTCCATAACTGTCTTACAGGGAATGATAAATAGGGGTATTTAATAAATAATAACATATTCATAACTTCTTTATTATTCTTAAATGATTATTTTTTCCAATTTGTTTATACTCTTTGGAAAATGAAATCCACAAGATTGTGTATGTGTGGGCTACTGCCTCCATAGTGATATGTGTTCTATTTTTCATAACTACCCATTATAGATGTTTATAAAATAAAGTGGATGAATATAAATTAAATAATGGATTAATATATGTATATAAATTTTTTCCTAAATTATATCACCAAAATTATGCATTACGATAAAGTTGTCTGTTAATATCTTTAAATCACCCAAAAAAATCATCACGTATTCCGTCCTCATGATTCAGGCCTGGAGTTTCCATAAATATAACATTGGGATAAATTAAAACATATAATATCAATTATTTTAAAAGATTTTATAATCTGGTAATTATTAAAATTATATGATATAATTTTTTTCTATATAACCTTTAAAAAACATGCAGGAAACAATCGAAATTACTAATATACGATGATGAACATAAACATTTACTAACTAAAACACCTGTTTTTTGTGATTATAATTAAGTAATTTAAAAGGAAATACATAAAAATAAAGTTATTAAATATTTAATTAAATTATTTATGTTTATTATACAGGAACAGGAAGTACTTTTGTGGAGAAGGATAGAGTTAAAGTAATAGCGTCCTCATCTCAATTTTTATTTACTAAGAAATTTTTTATATTTTCCATTAATTTTATTTTGTGGTTCATATATTTAGTATGGATGTATTTTTCAATTAATTAAGAAAAATTTAGAATATTTAAAAATCCATCTCATTTTCACCCTTTTAAAAGGGTTTAGACTTTATGTATACCTAATTCATAAGGATTTTTTCTGTCTTGTTTTTAATGGATATTGTTATGAATGAATTTCCATCTAGGGAAAATTAAATAAACTTTATCTATATGTACTATCAAGACCTATGTGCCACATATTGGTGCCCTGAGCTAGTAAATCACATGAACTCAATCACACCTCCCCTTATACCAAAGGCTACTAACTAGTAGTTAGGGTTTGATAAGTCGATCACAAGGACACTATAGCCTATTTTATTAGAGAAATACACTAGCTGAAAGAAATAATCAATAGAATAATCATATATAACCATAAAAAATATAAATATCTCAAGATAATCAATTTAAGAAATACAATATCCAACTAAATAATGAAACATGTCATTCTAATTTAAGTGTCATGTGTTTAAAATGAAAAATAAAAACAAAGACACTGAAAATTCCCAAGTAGGTCCCAAACAATTTCTGGTTCCCTAATCTATACTCTATCCCCAAATAATCCATCAAAACTAGGGCCTTTTCTCTAAACATGCCTTGTAAAAATAAAGTCTATTAGAGTACCAATCAGGCAGCCCAAGTAGGTTGTGAGTAAAACTCAGTAGGCCACAACCAATGGAGTATAAAAAAATCTACTCATATAATAGTGTATGAAATTATATAAAAATATAATTATAATGGATAAGTAAATAGTTATCACATTATCATTTATTCTTTACATAACCACATTAACTCCAAGGATCCTGAGAACCCTTGCACCTCAATGCCATATTCGGCTCATACCACATACAGAAGTGTTATTAGCTAATATCATATATTAATACCTAATTTGGGTCATTCTAGATATAAAAGTATTCAATGGTGATATCATATTTCAATACCTATTTTGGCTCAGGATGGAGCCCGAATTATTCTATTGTTAGGTCATATCTCAGAGTACCTTTGTTACCAATCTGGCATTCATACATGAATGCCATGTTACCATTATTACTATAAAAAATAGAATTTCCATGTTCCAATTCTTTAATTAATAATTGAATGAATTTGTTACTATTAATACATCACACATTAGAGTGACCATGTTCTGATTCTTTAACACATTTTAATGACCATGTTCACATTCACACATCACAAATTAGAATTACCATATTCTTATTCATACATCACGCATTAAAACAACAATGATCCCATTATTTAATAGATAATTAATTCAAAAATTAATTATCCACATTTATTCCATTAATAATTAGATAATTAGTTAAACACAACAATTCCATTAGTTAATATATAAATTAACTAATCACATCAATAATATTAATTAATTCAATAATTAATTAATAACTCCAATTTTGTTACTAGTTCATCAATTAGTTTTTTGAATTAATTCCAATTAATTGATTAAGTATATAAATTATATTAATTAATTTAATAATTAATTAATCAAAACTCACAACTAAAAACCCATAATTCATTCCAAAATTAATTATCTCAAATAAAAAATTCAATATTCTCATAATGAAATATACAATTAATTTTCAACATCTATAATATCAATATCACATAATTAACCCCACAATTAATTATTTCAATTCATTATATCAATTTCAACTAATTAATCCCACAACTAATTAGTCCCCATTCCTAAAATTTTATAATTACGCTATAAATTATTGCAAACAAATTAATTAATTTAATCATGAAAATAAATTCATTGAAAATCTATTAATTATTCAATTGAATACAATTAATTAAAATCAAGAATTTCGGAATTTAATATTAGACCACTTACCTAAAATTTTTGATGAAAGATCTCCCAACAGAAGACCCCAAAAAGTAAGCAGCACAATGATGTAGATATAGATATAAATCTCAAGACCCTTAATCAAGATTAAAGAAAAAATATCAGTAAATTGTATATCTAGATCTACAAGGCTAGATCCATATTCACCAAATATAAATCTATACATAACAAAATTTATGTTTTTATCCCACAAAAATAATGAGAGAATGAAGGAGGATGAATGGGAAAGAAATGAGATATAATCCACAGACTCGGGGAGGAGAAGCTCATTGATCTAAGCTATGATTCATGAATAACAGATGTCAGGAGGGCTTATAATTCATTATAAGAGATCAAAAATCATGAAAAAACACCAAGGATTGAATGGGGGTCAATTTGGGGTTATTTAGGGGGTTTTTGAATTTCTAAAAAAAATCAGGAGACTTTAATTCTTGTTCATGGTTAGCTAGGCTGAGGTGTATGATTTTCCCTATATATACTAATTGTTCACCAGTTATTTTGCGGTTCATGGTTACTCCTTTTAGGGAACATGGTTACCATACCATGCACCATCCGTGTAAATATCCTCTCCATGAGTTCTCACAATTAGCTGGGTTCGGGCACACAATTTTCCCCAACCCTATGACAACCATGCACAACCCTTTTTCTTCCATTTCTCAAAAAATTCATTTAAAAACACCCCATGGTTAAACCCAATAAGAAAAATAAAATAAGAATAAAAGAGTTCCTAAAATAATGTCTGAGTCATCTCCTGGAAAGGTGAGGATCTTACACTCTAAAACTCCTACTATTTTTTTATCTTATATTAATTATTGTGGGTTCAAATGTCATTTCACAATATTATTTACCCCTTGTCAATTATATACACAATGTATCTATTTTTAGAGAAGCTAACCCCTCCTCTTCACTATGGTCAATAATAATCCTCTATTATTTATTTATTAATTTTCTGTATATCCTTATCCATGATCCAAAAATTTATTAATGTATTTGATTACAATTTATTTTCTTTAAAATAGTCTTAAATTTTTCTTTTCTATTTTTATCAGGTATCACTTTGACAAAATAATATCTTTTTAACATTGTTGTATGAATTAATTCTTTCACTATTATGAGTATTCATACTTTTTAATATTCTATTATTTGTTTAAAAAAATTCTTAACGCTTTTGATTCATAGTGGTTTTGAAAATAAAAAAATATTTTTTTTATCTTTTTCAAAGTTAAAAGTTTGATTTTATAAAGGAATTCATGATTTTAAATTTGTATTTGGATGCCTTTTTTAGAATGAATTATTAAATGTTTTTATAATATCTTAAATTTTTTCGAACATATATTTTATAATTTTTTTTCTTTTAAATTAAAAGGGAAAATTTTAAAATATTTTATCAGGCTGATAATAATTTACCTTAATGAAATTTTTTAAGAAGTTATCAGTCATTTAAAAAAATGAAATATTTCTTCTTTACCATTTTCCACTAAAAATTTATTGGATTTGACTGTATTTATTTTTCAAGTTTCTATTACTAGTATTTTATTAAAGCCTTATTTTAAAAAGGTTTCATGTTTATTCCATTAATTTTTTTTTAAAGTTGACTCACAACTTAATTATTTTGAAAAATGTTTAAAAATGTTCTATAAAATTAATTTAGGGATTTCAAATTCTATTTCTTCTATATATAAAATATATATATATCTCTTTTAGGGAAATTATTTATGAATAACCCTCTGAATCCCAATGTTTAATACCAATTTTTTGATGATTGAATTATGGGTATCATTTAATAAATTTTGTGTATTAGTTTTATCAAATACCATTTGGAAATGTTAAAAAGACAATTTTATTTTGTGGGGTTCTTCATTATATGATAGATTTTGTATGGAAAATTCGTGTGTTGGATTATTATTATGATATTGGTGGGTCTAAAATCACACTCCAATGAATTGGTGAATGTTTTTTATCTCAGGATCTGGAAAGGGTACATAGGTAGTAGCCTAATACCAAGAGGGTATACAGGTTATCGGCCTATTCTCAAGAAGGTATATGGGTTGATAAACCAATCCAAATAGGGTAAATGAGTTTTTATCTAAAACTGAAGATGTTAAATAATTTTTTATCCTAGGACCAATAGGGTACATGAGTTATTATGTCAAGCCCAGTAACGGATACTATTTCTTAACCCCATCCTAGGCGAGTCTGTCGATTATTATTCCAATCCAAATAGGGTACATAATTGGTATCACAGGACCAAGTGTATATACAGGTTTTTGAACCAAGCCTATGAGGGTACAAGGGTTATTATCCCATCCCCCAGATTTTAGAAACCTAGGATTATAATATATAGATATTACATCTTTTTAGATGAATATTCAATGAATTACGCAAACATAACCCTAAGGACCATAGTATTTGGAGACTAGGAACATAATATTCAAATTTTTGAATGACCATCAATGTATCCCATTAATATCTTCCCATTAATTCCTCATATATGCATACCCTACTTAAAAAATTTATTCATAACCTAGGGAAAGGAAACATATGAAAGTGTGAGATTAGAAGCTCAATAAGTGTAAAATAATGGAGATATATAATATTAAAATGAACATAAGTGTATAAGAAGACGATCCTAAAATTGAAAACCATGCATTGTATATCCAATAACATAATATTGAGTCATTAAATAAATATTTCAACTTCATAAGACTTGAATCATAATGAAATTAAAGAACAAGATCCATGAGAGAAAAACATTGGAATAAGACATATTTTTTTGATATACACTAAATCAAAAAATCATTTTTATAAAACTAAAGGCTCAATCAAAAGGTTATCATAGTATAATGTGTTCACTCCCCAATCTATCATAGTATTTAATGTCCACTCCCATGATTATCATAGCGGAAAAATTCCATTATCAAACTAGGATCACTCTTAATTATATTCTTATCTATCCCATGAGATCTAAATATTTACCCAATTCATTGGAGGTAGACATAGGAACCACCATTTATATAATTAAAATCACACATATTTGTCACATAAGATCACAAAAAAATCATCCTATCATAATCAATTAAATGAAATGAGTTTCATAAACATTTCATCATGTCATAACCTTTGGAAAAGATACAGTTTTCATAATCATTTTTAAATTTCATCATAGAATAACCCTTGAAAACACTTGTATTTTATAATTGTTTTACCATTAAATAACCAAGGTAATAGAAACAGGGTTCATAAAAATCATGTATTTAAAAATAAAAACCATTTAGAGAATGAATAAAAATGTTATCCTTAGATCATATACATATTAAGGTATAAATAACTTCAAGGAATTACATATTATTCAAGAATATTATTTTTAAAGGTAAATTACATAGAAATATTCTTGAGTAAAATAAAATTTCATTGAAAGTAACTTTTGAAAACTAAAAATACATAAAATATTTTTGATGTTCTTTTAATTGAAATTTCACTTGAAAACATATATTAGAATCTTTAAAAGTAATTTAAAACATTTCTTGAGAAAAATATTATTTCTTAATTAAAAAATTATTTTTAAGCATAAATCATTTTTTAATTTATTTTCATTGAAAATAACCATGAAAATTTATAAAATAATATTTAAATTAAATAATGGTCATGATGGTAGGAAATTATGTCTCTATTGTACATGTTAAAACAGAGATCTCTTTCAAATTTTAAGTAAATTATAAAAAATGATTTTTTGTGAAAAGACATGATGTTTTCTTTTAATTTTTTTAAAGACAAACATGTGTAAAAAATTCTATAATAAATTTTTTTGAAATGGTTAACAAAATTGTGATTTTTTTTAAAACATGGTTTTGTTTGAAAACAGGTTTTCAAAAAAAGATGTTTTTTATTAAAAAATATTTTTTAACTATTGAGTACATGAAGGTAAGAAAATGGAGAATGATTTTTATTCTCATTAAATAACAAGAGGATAATAATATTTCTGATTTTATTGAGAGATAAATAGAATGATTTCCTCATTTTAAAGCATAATAATTGATAATAAAGATAAATGATGAGATTGTAATATAATATTATTCCTACATTGGTAGTTTTGAATCATAATACCCATGAAAGAATAAAATTAAATGAAATTTTGAATATAATTGAAAGGTTTATATTCATGAATTATCGTTTCAAGGTGAAATATATACACCAAAAAATATAAATGAGTAATTAATTTTTATATTCCTCCCAAAAATAACAGAGAGACTCATATCCCTTATATTAAGTATCAATATACATCGTACACATTTGAACCTCCTTTAAAAAAATACAAGTTTATTATAAATATATTGTATGAATATTATTATATATATTATTTAATATATGATTTAATTATGAACATTAGTTACCCGTTGATTACGAATTTCTTTGTTAAAATTATGTCTCAGGTAATAACCGCTTTTTTTTGTATATGTATTGATTTTTTTCTCAGTCCTATTGCTTTGTTTATGGTTCCACAATATATAGAATAATAATAATTAAATAATTATCATTTTTATACATGAATTATACTTTTAAAACCAATCATTAATGATTTTTTTTGAGAAATTAATTACCTAGTGAGCATGGAGATGGTTGGTCATTTGTGTGAGTGAGTAACATTTCCTTTTTTCAATGATCATTATAGAAAGTTGGTAAGTAATATTTTATCTTAAAATAATTATGTAAATATAATAAATATTATATTATTTATTAAATTATACTTATACATATTATACATGTTGTGTGGTTACTAAATGAGGTAGTCACATCGCTTCATGAAGGCGATAGTCACCACATACACGAACTACATTATCATCTTTTAGTGAGTGAAAAGGAAAGAAATAAAATGATATGTTATATTTCAGTATTTATAAATATGTCATAAATATACTAATATTTTCATTTATATCACATTTATTCATTAATTTAATCATTATCATCTTCCATTTAAAGCGTTACTGAAAATTAATCGCATCGCTTCATGAGGCGGTAGTTTGTCGCACACACGTGTGACATTATCATCTCCTATATGGAATAGAAAGTAAAAAATTTATATATTTAATAATTAATAAATATATATAATTATGTTATAAATATCATATATCTACTTTATATTCATCATTATACCGAACCTTGAGACACGATAATCAAAAAACGAATGATGTTGGTTCATAAGGCGGTAATCCACGGTACACATGAATGATGATTCCCTAAACCATTTTAAGGAAATGGAGATGTATTTTGATAATTTTCTCAAAATAAAATCATATAAATAAATTTAATATACTTATATTATTATATAATCATTTTTAATAATAATTTAATTAGTTTTATGATGAAATAAAATAGAAAAATGGACGTTGAAGAACATTACCTCTTCTTCGGGTATCCTCCTTAGGATTTCACCAAAACCCTTACTGGGTTGAAATTATGCTAAAACTAAAGATTATGTGATGATAGGAGGTAATTATTCAATGAATTGGGGTAGATAATTTCTAAAACAAAATTGTTTCAAGGTTTGATGAAAAGAAGATAGTGGGTGGGATTTTATATGTGTGGTGAGTTGAAAACTTGTAATTTTTTTGAGAAAAAATATATTTAACCACATTTTTCTCATAAATTAAGGATTAAAAATGTATTATTAACCATAAATAGACAATATATTTTCTAAATATGTCCATTAAATATATTTTATATTATTTTTTATGTCATTTTAACCATTATATTTTTTTTACAACCCCTGGTAAAACCATTTTTAACACAATCAAGGTAAATAATTGTTACAGTTTTTATATTCATTTTGTTAAAACAAATTATCTTAAGAGTAATAGATAATATAATTATTTTAATTAAAAATATTTAATACATTTTTCCAATTTTCATCCATATATTTGGAAAATAATAATTTAAAATTAATACTACAAACAAGATGAGAAAGTCAGGTATCAAAGCAAAAATATTCAAATGTTTATAAAGTTTTGTATATGCAGTATCAAAATGAAATAGAATATAATGAAAAAAATATGATTAATAGATACATAATTTTCTTAATATTACTTTAAAACTAGTTTAAAATATAATTTATCTTTATAAATACTTTAAATAAAATTTCATTTTTCAAATAAATTTTTTATGATTTCACTATTCAAAAAAAATTAATATTTACATAAAATAATAAAAATATAGACATAAGATAATTTTTACATTAATATTTCAGAAATTGATTTTATTTTATATAAATAAAGTATCTATAGTTTAAAAAAATTAAAAAAAACTCATAGACGGGACGATAGAACAGATTTTGGAGAAGTTGATTTTTTTTAAATAAAAAGATAATTTTATATTATCTCCATGTATAATGATAATAATTGTATTAATATATATTAAAATATATTTATATATAATATATTAATTTAATTTAAAAGATTCTTCATCATTTTTTATTTTAATTAATTAAAATGGAGAAACATTATGCATTTTAAAATAGTTTTAAAAAAACCCCATTTTTAAAACCCAAAAATAAACTAATAGTAAAATCCAATATAAAGTTGATTAAAATTTGATTAAGTGTATTCATTATTACTAAATGATAATTATATTAATATAAAACATATTGGGTAATTTAAATTAATTAGTTTGTTGAAAATAAATGATGGTTTTTCAAAAATCTGTATTTTTCATTATTCAGTGAAAAATCAATATTTTCTAAAAAATACCACAATTTAACGATAAGATAATTTAAATATGAAGATTAAAAAAATGAAGTAAATTTTACAAATAAATTTTCTAAATTCTATATATAATAATTATAATAGTTTATCATAAAAATAAAGAAAAATAATTTTTGAAGAAAACAAAATTTTATGAATATAATTACTTTACTAAAATTTGATGGATTATTTAGAATGTATTTGAAAATAAATTTATATGGAGTAGGAAATTTATATGTATATTTCATAATGGAGTTAATATGTTTCATTCTCAAATATTTAATGGCTTTGTTGTAATAGGCATATTGAAAATAATATTATTTCATGGTTCACTTAAGCTCGAAACGTGTGTCATGCACACTTTCAATGAAACTTGGTATTGGGTATAACAAATTATAATTTTGGTTTTTTGTAAAACATAAAATATCAAAATTATTAAATTCATCTAAAAAATATTTCACAAAATCTTTTAATGTACCATTCTACCTCCTAAAATTAAATTTCTCCCTCGAAATTTGTCTCGACCTTCAAAGGGTTACCATTTGAAAATTCCTTAATTGAAACCCAAGTCATATAAATGAATAATAAAACATACTCGTAAAATTATAAATTGAAAAAATATCATTTACCTATATTAAATCACAACTTGGTTTCAAAAAAGGATAACATAGGTTGTATGTGAAGATTTAGACATGTAATTAAAGTTTAATTAATTATAGAGAGTGATAGAGATCATTAACCACATGAATGTGGGTGATCGAGAGAAGGTTAATGACCACAAAACCATAAATCATAGAGGTTCAAAAATGGTCATTGATAACATAAAAAATAATGAAAATATGAAACTGTTTTACTTCAAGATCCTTTTCCAAATTTTGTGGATTTCATTTTCCATCTAGAATAAGAAAATATGAAATTTTACTTACTTGAAAACATTATATTTCATTGGAAAATAATAACCGTTTGGTTGTTCATTGATCAATTTTCACTTCATCTCTTTGTCCTTGAAAGGAAGGTTAATTTTTTATTCTTGAATCACTAATAGATCATAAGATCTATATGGATAATGATAAGTCATTTCATATATATTTAATTATCATTACTATAAAATGGTTAGTATTAATTATGCATAAATATTCATATGGTGAAAATATATGTTAATCACTAAAACCTCATACAATGTTCAACATAAACCATTCCATAAATGGTTAACTTTATTACCCAACAAAAATTCAATATTTATAAATAATATCACTAAATTTCTCAAAATCAACATAAAATTAATTCCTTATGAAACATAAAGTAGATATTGATTTTCCCATACTAAATATCTGAACAACATCAACATGTATTCTCTTAAAACATGGTAAAAACCAAAATTACCCAAAAAAACTTTGTTGAGATCAGGAATTATTAAACATTCCTTATATTGAACATAGATTATTGGATACATTCCTTAAATCTAAAATTTCATTAAACTACATTAATGATAGAATAAACCACTTTGTGAACAAATAATTAATTATTTCCAAAATACATAAATACTATCCAATTTAATTTACCCATATCAATAATATATTTAGTCAGAAATCTTTATCTCAACATGAAGAACCTAAAAAGTGTTATATTTACCATAATCATGTGTTTTTTATGAATATAATGTTGTAGTAAAATAAATTTTCTATCTTAATTGTACCATTAAATATATTCTTGAAAATATAGAATAAAAAAATTATACAATACAATACTTATATATATTATGATTCATATAAAAATTTATATAATTATAATACATAAACACTTTAATTATGACACCTTATCCCAAGACATTAACTGTGCTTTAACATCTTATTTCATTATACTTCTTTCCTTTCGTATGATATTTTTAGTCTCTTCATCATTATAAATATAATCATTACTCATATAACTTTGATATTTATATTTATTTTCATTCCCCTTATGAAATATATTATTGTAATTACTATACTTTCTACATTTAAAATGCTAAACAATTGATGATACCAAAGGGATACCATTATTCTCATCCATTTTTTTAACTGAACATTTTATTTTTCATGTATAGTTACTTGAATTTTGTCCTTGTTTTCTACTCCCAAAACATCTTCTCAACCAACTATCATATTCCCTTGAGTGTTTCTTACCACATTCTCAACATATATGAAATTTAATATTCCTTCCTCCATATTATCTACTAACTGAACTCTCAGTGAACTATATTTTTCTCTTTTTTTGGTGAGCATGAGAGTTGGTTAAGGTGCACATTGTTAATCATGTTTTGTGATAATTGATTAGAAATAATCAAAATATCCTTATATCTATTCATAATCTATTTTGGATTATTATATAAAAATTTCCCATTATATTCAATGTTAACTGAGTTCATTTTGGTTCCAATAAATGACTAAAACCAAAAAAACAATAATGTGTCCTACATAAATAATAGTTGAAAATCACATAATAATGAAAATAAATTATAGTATTCCAAAACCATGAAAAATTATTTTGAAAATATAACAACTTAGTATTATCCTAGGCCATTTATAGTCAAAATTTATTTAAATCATCTATAATGGTTTGAAATGAGTTTATAAATTTCCAAAGAATATCCCCTGAGAGGGTCAAAAAAGGTGTGCATCAAGGCCCATTATTATACACTTGTTGAAGATTGATTCTATCTCAATTATCCCATTGAAAAGTTATTACCCCAAGGTACCTCTGTTCTAGAGCCACATCCACTTGTATTTTTAGAAAAGGATTTAATTTCTTGGAAATAACTTGGTCAATCCTTTACTAAAATTCTAGGAAATTTTCTTATACACTAACTCATCCTTATAATTTTCCTTAGACATATCCTTATGGATCTCACTAATTTTTTGTTCATTATAGTTTCCAAAGGTTAACTAAGCCTTTACTTTGAAACCAACTCAATCAAACTATTAATATCATATATAGAAATTATATCCTTTTAGATGAATATTTAATACAATTCACAAACACGTGACAAAAGACAATAGTTTTTTAGTGTCTTTGGAGACTAGGAACAAAGGATTATATTCTTGTGAAGGTCCTTCAATTTATAAAATAAAAATCTTCCCATTAATTACTATTCAAAGACATAACCTACTTAAATCATTTCTTCACAACCTAGGGAAATGAAACATAAGAAATCATGAGCTCAACAGCTCTATAAGGGTGGATAAGGGAGATTAAAAAGAATTAAATGAATATAATGATGTGAGAAAAAGATCATGAAAATTGAAAACCATACCCTACATATAAAAGATCATAATCTGGATTCATGGCATTAATATTAGAAGTTCATATAGCATGAATCATAAGGATATCAGAAAACATGATCCATGTGATCCTAACATTGGGATCAGATATAAAATTGTGGCATACACTATAGAATATAAAATCATTTCCAAATAATTATAGGGTCGTTTTTAAGGATATCATAGATGAATGGGTTCATTCTCCAAACCATCATAGGATTCAGGATACATTTCCAAGACTATCATAGAAGAAATATTCCCTTACTGAACAAAGTTCACTCACAGTTCCAGTCTTATCTATCTATTGAGATAGAAATCATTACACAATTCATTGAAGAGATATATAGTTCCAACCCATCACATAATGAAAATCATAAATATGTGTTCCAGAAGATCATAAAACATTCATCATATCATAGCCTATGAAATAACATGGGTTTCAAAAACATTTCATTATGTTATAACCAGAAGAAAATAGAGAGGTTTCATAGTCATTTCATAATCTAATCATTGCATAACCCATGAAAATGAGTTCTTTTTTATCATCATATTATCATGTTATATCCCATATAATATAAATAGGTTTTATAAAAATATTTCTATCATAAATATAATCCTTTCAGAAAAAGGTCAATAATGGTATCACTAGATCATATCCCTATTAACGAATTAGTGACATCAAAAGATGTTATCTTAGAAAGAATTTCTTTTAAAAGGTAAATCACATGTTACATTCCTTGAAGAAAATAAATTTTCATTGAAATTCTCTTTTTAAAACCAAAAAATCATAAAATATTTTAAAATTACTTTTTTTTAAATAAACTTGAAAACATATAAAGGAAGCTTCCTAAATCATTTAAAACATTTATTAATGAAAATATCCTTTCATCATTGAAATATAATTTTGAAAACATATTTTGTTTTTGGAAATACATTTCATTGAAAATAACCGTGAAATATTATAAATTAAGCATCAAATAAAATAATTGTTTTAATGGTGGGAAATTACGTTCATGTTGTACATGTTAAAAAAATATTCCTTTCTCTTTATTGGTAAAATCCTAAATGGTTTTCTTTGTAAAATGACATGAATATTCCTTTAAAATAAATTTTTAAAAAGAAAAACATTCTTAAATAATTATTTAATAAATATTTTTTATAAGGATAAAAAATTTGAGAACATTTTTAGAAAACATGGTTTTGGGAGAAAAATAATTTTTGACCAAAAATATGATTTTTCTTTAAAACACAATTTTTAAACTCATTAGTACATGAAGAGAGAAAAATGAAAGGAAAACATTAATAATAATGAAATAACCTGATGATAATAAAATTAATGAGTTTTATGAGAGTTATATCATAAAATTTCATCATATTAAATCATAAACATTGACAATCTAGACAAATGACGACATTATAACATAACATTCTTTCAACATTGATAACTTTTAATCATAATAAATATAAAATAAAAACATTAAATGAAATATAAAATATCATGAAAATATGTATATTAATTATATAACATGTCAATGTGCAGTATACACCCCACAAAAATGAAATGGGTGGTGAATTATTATATGTATCCCATAAATAAAAGAGAGACTAGAAATCCCTTACCTTAAGTCCTGATTTCCTTCACACACATTTTGACATAATATATTATAAATATAAGTTGATTATAAATATATTATAGAAGAATAATTATATATTTTATACCGAATATGATTTACTTATGACCATTCACTACCCTTTAATTATCGATTCCTTGTTAACATCATGTTTTAAGTAATAACCACATTTTTTCTGTATATGTTTTGATTTTTTATTTTCGATCCTATTAATTTGATCATGGTTATATCATCTCAAAAAATAATAATAATGAAATAATTATCATATTTATACATAAATTGTGTTTTAATACCAAAAATGTAATATTTATTTGAGTAATGAAGTACATTACATTTATAGAGATAATAGTCCATACATACGCCTGAGTAACATTTCAATTTTTTGGAAATCAATATTGAAAGGAGGTAAGTAATATTTTATCATTACAAAATGATAAAAATATAATAAATTAAATATTTTTTATTTAAATATAATTATACATATATTACATAAGTTATGTTGGGGAAAAGAGAGTGTAACATTGTATCATGAAGGGGGTAGTCCACATATACATGAACGATGTTGTCGTCTTTCAGTGAGTGAAATAACAAGAACTAAAATGATATAAAATCTTTAAAATCATTATAAATATGTTAATTAAAATAATAATTATTTCATTTATATCTAATATATTTATTAATTTTTTCATTATTATCTTCCATGTATAGCATTCGTGAAAACAAATCACAACGCTTCACGAGATAATAGTTCATTGTACACACGAGCGACGTTATCTAATCCCCTATGTAATGGAAATTTAAGATGATATATATGATATATAGAATAAATAGGTATAATTATGGAATAAATATAATATATATACTTTATATACATCATCATGCCCAATTGTGGTACGTGGAAATGGAAAAACGAATGACACCAATTCACGATGTTGTAGTCCTCTGTACACACGAATTATGATTTCATAACCCATTTGATAAAGTGGAGATTCTTGTATGTAATTCACTTGAAATAATAAAATCTCAGTATATTTTGGAATATAACGTTATTATATCATAAATATTTAATAATAATTGAATTATATGGAAGAAGAAATAAAATTAAAACGCTCATTGAAGAATATTACCTCTTCTTCAGGTATCCTCCTTAGGTTTGCATCAGAATCCTTCCTATGTTGTATTTATTACACAATAAAAGATTATAGGATGATATGAGGGAATTTATTAATGTATTTTTATAGGTATTTTATGAACAAAATGGTTTTGTGCTGTGAAGTAAAAAGGATATGTGGAAGCCTTTTATACGTTAGGTGAGAGGCACACGTGTGATGTTTTGTATAGAAAATGGTGTACCCACATATTCTCATGGAAAAAGGCCCAAAAAAAATTAGTATCTATAATTATAAATTATAAGTTCTAAATATTTCATTAAAATATATTTAATAAAAAAATATGTCATTGTAACCCTTATCTTTTTAGTTAAACCCCTGATAAACCCATTTTTACAAAAATTATGGTAAATAATTTTTACTATTTTTATATTAATTTGGATAAAACTAATTTAAAAATATTATATAATATATATTATTTCCAATTCCAAAAATTTAATCCATTTTTAAAAATACTATTACAGAACTGTCAAAATTTAATTTAAAATTAATCATACTGATGTGACAATAAAGAAGGTTTTCAAAGAGAAAATGTTTAAAAGTTTACTATATTATTTATATCAAATTTATATATGAAAATGATTAAAATGACCTATATTTTATTAATAGATATATAATTTATATAATTTTTAATTTAAAAAATAATAATTTAATTTAACTTTAAAAATAATTTAAACTGTTAGGAAATTTTCCATTAAAATTAAGCGTTTTCATTATTCCTCTCGAACAAGATGATTTTAAATTATGTCTATATTTAATAATAATAATTGTGTTATACATAAATTTATTTTAAAATATTCTAAATTATTATTTTTATTATAATTAATTAAAATGTAGAAACATTAAGTGCTTTGAAATAGTTTTCAGAAAAAACATGTTTTTAAACACAAATATAAACATATACAAAAATCCAATATATTGTAAATTAAAAAGTAAATAAGTTGATAAAATGTAACTAAATAATAATTATGTTACATTAAAACATAATTTAGAATTTAAATTATTTAATTTATTGAAAATAAATTATAGCTTTACAAAAATCAGTTTTTTCACTTTTCACTGAAAACAGTATTTTATGAAAAATTATTAAATTTCACCATAATATAATTTTGATATTATTATTTTAAAAAATAATTTAATTTAATCAAATATTTTTTAAAAATATATATATATATATATTAATTTTAACTTTTTTCAGTGAAAAATAAATTAAAATTATTTTTGAGGAAAACCTATTTTTGATGAATATAATTACCTTACTAAAACTACATTGAAATTTTACTAAGAATATATAAATAAATTTATATTTAGTGTGATATTTATATATACCTTTTATAAAATAGATAATATTTTTCATACCCTCATATTTAATGGCTTGTTTATAATGAACATATTTAAAATAATATTATTTCATGGTTCACTAAATCTCGGTGTCACATATCATGTACGATTTATAAGAAACTCATTATTACATATAACGAAAGAAATACTTGGTTTTTCATATAAAAAAATAATAAAAAATTAAATTTCATTTGAAAAAAATATTTCACAAAATATCAGGGCATTACAAAGATAGTACACATGTTTTTATCTCAATCCCACTAAGTTATGAGAATCATATAGTGTTTTCTGCTCCACCGTGTTATGGGAAATGGGTAGTGATTCCTACTCCATTATTTTAGGATTTATATGATTATTTTTATTTTACATTCATATGTTTTTTATCATACTCATGTTATTGTGTCTTATGTTTTGTTTCATTAACATGTAATTATGAATTGATTTAATATTGATGATATATGTTTATTTGGGTATAATTTTATAATATTATGTTCATAGAACATAACTATGCTCTCATACCCACATGATTATTTTTTTCTCTCTTATGATCATTAATTTTTATCTATACGTTTTTCCCATATTATGTTTTCAATCACACCAATTTCTTATGTTTTCCATTATCAAGGTTATGAAGAATACTAGAACTAAGTAGATGTCTATAAAGGGATCTAATATGTTGTGATTATAGAGAAATTTTTCAATAAGAATCTTATGTAATTAATCTTTAAATATCATAAATCCTTAGTTCTTAGGGTTGTGAGATTATTTATGTGTTATAATATATAAATTATAAAAAAATTGTGAATCATATGCATGGTTATCATGGACCACACTAGTATTTATCAAATGGTGTGATTAAAGAAGGATATTTTATGACCATATCTAAGAGTGTTAGTATGGAGTGCATTATAAATTTCATGGGGTTTTTTGGTATAGAATTACATTTTGTGGGTAAATTATATAATCAATTTTTCATTTCAAGAATATTCTAAAATTGAATGGTTAAAAAAATTTAAATATGTTTTAAAGTTTGGGGATCCTTTTAAATTTTGAAATAGAATTGAATTTTTTTGGGGATGAATTTATTTAAGGTGGGTAGGTTTTTTGTAAACTAAGTTTCTAAAATTATTTACCATCTATACAGTTTTGGAGGGATGTTATTCATGTGTTTTATTTAAGTGAGATTTATTTGTTTTTTTCCAGGGTTTATTATTTTTTTCTATGATTTGATTGATGAAAAATGAACATATTGATTTTATTTTAAACTATTTTTTTATTTATGCTCCCCAAAGTGTCTTTTATGAAAAGTAGATATTTTATTCATTGATATGATCTTCAAGGTGACTACTCTTACATATTAGTGTTGGTTTCTCCATTTTCAAGTACATCTAAACTTAGGATCAAGTGACATATCAATAATCCTCTCTATACTTAGACACCATCCTTGTCTTTTGGAAATAGAATCATTTTTTCTTATGTGGTGATCAATATACACTTAAAATGATGGAGTGGATAGAGAGGATTAAGGGAAAATTCAATTCTCTGGAAACTCTTAAATATTTATGATTTGGGGAAATTTTTACATTATCTGAAAAACCATTCTTAGTATAGTGGGAGACTATAGTTTCTTATTAGCTTTTGGATGTCATGTCTTGGGATGTTTTCAAGACAAGATTTATTTAATGGAATTATCCCAAGGATTTGAAAGTGGAGAAAGATATTTAATTCACGAGCCTTCATAAAGATGAGTGATCAGTCAATAAATAAACTAATCATTTCTCAGAGTTTTTATTTTTTTCTCCTGATCTAGTTAGCAATGACACTATAAAATCATATTTCTTTAAAAGATCTCTTCACCCAAACAAAATATTATTTTTTTAATATATCAAGAGGTTTTATGAGGAATTTTTATGAGGTCCTTCATAATGTAATGCAATATTGTAAAGAATCTTATAGGGGTTTATATATTGTATTTTAATGATGTGATTAAATTTATTTTTCTTGGTTATAAGTGAAGTTTTATTGATCTAGAGTTGGATGATCTGGTTGATTGGGGAAAAAAATTCACAGGGAGTTTTATCTTATCAATAGTGTATATCTAACATATGATTCTAGTATAGAGAACGTAATCATTTCAATCCCTATCATGTGAATGTTAAAATAATCATTCATCTGTGTGGCTTCTTATTCAATTTTTATATATTTTTTATGTTGAAATTTTAAAAGAAAATGTCATGGGTGATGGAATTGGTGATCTAAAACCAATTACTTTTTACTTTATATTACATTTATATTCATTCATTTGAAAATTAATAAAAACATTATCATATTTTTACTATTATTCTATATAACATTATTTCGAATATTAATGTATTTCAACATATATCATGTAATTTTTGGTTTTGATGATCCTATATAACACATGATATTTAAAAAAAATTGTATGAAGTTATGTTAATCTGGTTTTATATAATTTTTAGGTTTTTTTTCAAGGTTTCTAATTGTTTAGTTTTTTAAACATTGGACAAAATATTCCAATGTCTATAAAAAACACATACCTGATGAATTTAGCTACATAGAGAAATAATTATATAAGCATTAAACTACATAAATTTCCTTTATGAAGGTTTCAAATATATAAATAAAAGCATCATGGAAATGAATTTGTAGAAAATTCCACCATTTATAATTTGGCTACCAAAGAATTCTGGTACACAGATCAATTAGTTACATGGAGTAATCTTCTACATGAATTAGATAAATGGTGAAATCAGCTATAATATTTTATTCGGTTACATTAGTTTTGGATATGTCAGCAAAAATCCTACGTGAATCAAATTATCTTTTTGAGGAAAATTTGGGTTTTTGGAAAAATTGGTTACATGAGGAAAATTGGATAGATGAAGATGGCCTACATGAATTCATCTTTGTGGATCAAATCAACTGGATGAATTCAAATTTGTCTAACTCAACTACCTGATGATCTATACTCAAATATGTTGACCATAAACCTATTATTTATTATAATTTAATCACTTGACTTATATTATAATGATGTCATATAATTTTTA
Source organism: Viscum album (assembly GCA_963277665.1). Classification (NCBI taxonomy): domain Eukaryota; kingdom Viridiplantae; phylum Streptophyta; class Magnoliopsida; order Santalales; family Viscaceae; genus Viscum; species Viscum album. Next base: position 1,969,670,616 of record OY728150.1, read on the forward strand.
AATATTGGATTACCTCTCTATATTAAAAATGATTATGATAACAGAAAATTTAAAATATGTAAAACAAGAAAAAGGAATATTTATTAGTATTTAATATTTCTAGGTTATGTCTAATATAATGATGGGTATTATTAAATTAAGATCCATAGATATTATGGATATATTATCTGTGATTAAAAGAGAAGATTTTATTTTCATGCATTCAAAAGGATCTCTACATTGAAAAATACATACATTGGGAAGAACATAATCTCATGAAGAAGATTCTAAGAAATAGTTTCTCTATAGAAGCACCCATGTTCTAATATGTTTCAAAAAAGAAGATAATTTTCATTGTGATTTACTGATGAGTTATCCCAATCATATTTTTTGTGGTTTTATAAGACTCTATGAGATCAATTATATATTTTTTATCTATTGTATGGATTTCATACTTCAATCAGTTATATTTTACAACTTTGAGTTGAATCTATAAACATTTTTTTATCATCTCATTAATTATAAAAGCTTCATATCAAAACAACCTTATAGACTGTGGCTTTTAAATACCCGAAGGATCACATTTCAAATATCTTGTATTGTTATACCATGTGTTGACTTTTTTTCTCTTAGTCATTCATTCAATAGAAAATGGATTGTAAATCCACAAAGAATGTAGTGGTCTAATGGAAATAACCAAACTCATGGATAATATTATTGGTGGAATGAACTAGAGGATTTATATTCCCCAACGGACTATAAATATATGCATATGATCTTTCTCTTTGGTGATTTTATTTACACTTCTCCTTGTGTTAATGAAAAATCTCAAAATTTATTTATATATAAAAGAGGGCGGTTTTCAATGTGAATAATGTTTTCATAGGATCAATTCACCCAAATATTGAGTTTTAATATAGTTCTCTAAAGAAAAAAATTGGTGTCAAAGCCTCTGAAAATGAGATATATTCTATGAAAGGCTGATGTTTAAAAATCACCTTTAATATTGGTGAAATGACTGATAACATATATGGTATCTAAATTGTAAGAGAACTGTATTTAAATGGTGATATATTTAGTTTTTAGAAGGAAAATATGATCGTCAATCTTAAGAACCATGGTCGGAAGGGTTTTCTCAATATCGTGAAGCCTTATTCAATTCCTAAAACACTACCTAAACCATGGGATGAAGACTCTAAAAAAATATGACTCAAAATCTAAACCACGTAATTTTATTATTTAGAGACTAGGTCCATATGAGTGGAATCAATTCTCTAAATATCAAAAAATACATGAAATATGGACTTCTATAGCAGTTTAATATGAAGGTACAAATAATTTAATATCTCTTCGATATAATACTACGAAATTTATGTCGGGAAATTTTAGAATGATGGAAGGAGAGATAGTCACACAATTTAATGGAATAATTTCAGAAGTTGTAATGAAAATTATTTATTAGGGGAGAATGGTTTTTAGTCTAATCAAGGAATGAAAAGCCTAAAAATTCCACCACCAAGATGGAGTGGGATCTAAGCTAATATTATACAATCTATAGAGTTCATGAATTTAAAAATTAAAGAACTCACTAGAACTCTATTGATGTATAATATGGATGTGGAAATTGAAGCAGGATATCATAGATTAGTTAAGAAAGAGAATGTTACTTTGCAATTTTCATCATCAAATGATGATAATTAATTAAAATAAATACATGTTTTTGAGTCATTTAGTGTATAAAATTCAACTTATTTTCATCATATAGTGAGATTTCTCACCTTTATAGGGAGATCAAAAAGTTCTATAATAAGAGAAGATTTCTAAATTAACCCTTACACATGTATAAGTAGTATTATTGTAATTATAATGATGAATTATGTTGTTAATAAAAAAAATATTGGACACATAAAACTAGACTTTCCATATAAACAAGAAAAAATTCATAGGAAAAGTAATTTAAGAAATGTTGTTGTAATAATAAATAAATAAAATCAATTAAATCCACATAAAGTGATTTAGAGGATTCTAGTCATCTCACATATTCAGAATCAAATGTTGAACATTTTAATCATAAATCCAACATGTTCTTTATAACACACTCTTATGAGGTATATTCATATTATTATTCTATGCATGAGTAAGAATATGTAAATATAAATTACACATATGAGAAATTAAATTAATATTATACTCTAATAGAAACAATGTATTAATATTTTGAAAAGAAAAAAATCTCTTAAAAATACAAATAATGATATAGTAATTGAAAAAGAGGACATGAGTAAACAAATTTTGAATTTTAAAAAAAACAGGAAAATTATGATGCAACATATATTGAACATGGTAATATGAGTAAAAATTACAATAAAGAATTTCAAGATATCAATGAGGCCGATTTTTTTTATAAAAAGGAGAAAAAAATTTAATTAAAATCCTTGGAAATAAAAAAACTTTTTTAAATTAGTTTGGGATAGTAATATAAGGTTATTATCCAAATATAAAAAAAGATATTGATCTAAATGTTCTATGAATAATAAACTCTATAAAATTAGTTTCTAAAAATTATATAATTAGTTCATTATGATAACTATTTTAGTTTTAAGAGACCTAAATTTTGTGGCATAATACTAGATTTTATTAAAAAACAAAAAATCAGTGATGACTTTTTTGAGCAGATCAAACCAATTTTGTTCCCCAAATATATAGTTGCTAAAATTTCTGGACCAATGAAAATATGGGTAACAATACAATTTCTTTTTTTTATTTTTCTTTCTAGGTAAAATTTTATTAGGGCATCAATGAAAAATGGTACATAAACAATGGATGTTCATGGAATATGAGTGTATATTTCTCAAACTTCCACTCCATATCAAAACGTGATAAAGGCTATGTCACTTATGGTGAAAATTATAAAGGGAATATTATGGTAGTTTGATCAGTAAATAATCCATTCTTAATCCTCAAAAAAAAATTTAATTATATAAAAGGATTAAACCACAATAGGATAAATATTTATAATATTTTTTTCAAAATGTTTTTTTGATTTTCCAAATAATAAACTATTATTTTTTAAAGAAAAAATTATTAATTTTAAGTAAAAATGAATAGATAATGTTTATACTCCACATCATAATTCTTTGAGTATATAAAAATATAACTACTTAAATAGTAAAAAAAAATAATATCCAATTTAGAATATGATATTGAGATATGTTAATATCTAGTTTAAGAGGATATTTTCTAAAAGGAATTTAGTTTTATATTTACCACAACATAATTTGAATAAAAATAATTTGTTTGATAAATTCCAAAAGGGAAAGCAACACAAGTCATCTTTTTAGTTGATTAAATAGTTTAATAGTTTTAGACCCTTCAACTAATTCATATAGATTTTTTTGGGCCCTATAGATTTGAAATCCTAAGAGGTAAATCTTTTTTTTGTATTAGTTTATTAATTTTATAGAGTTACTTGGGTTTTCTTTTTCAATGTAATAATTGTATAATGTTCTATTTTTATTTCTTTTTCCAAGTTGGTTAAAAAAATAAACATTCAAAAATTATTTCCTTAATAATTGAATATAGTGAAAAATTTGGAAACCATTAGTACAATTATTATTGTTCAAAACATGTTATAAAACATTCATTTTCTACGCACATGACAACTCAAAAGAATGGTTCTTTTGAAAGGAGGAATAGGAAATTCCATGAAATTTCTAGAACAATGTTTGGTGAATATAACCCACCTAATCATTTTTTGGATGATGATGTGAATACAACATGTTATGTCATAAACAAAGTTTTAATAAACCCTATTTTTTAGAAACCTCCCTATAATATATGGAATAATTGAATCATAGAAGTTGTATACTTTTATAATTTGCGATAAAAAATTTATATTCTAAACAACAAGAATAATCTTGATAAATTTGAACTTAATGATGGTGAATGAATCTTCCTTGTATATTCTACTATGTTAAAGGCATAAGCAAATGTTTTTAAAAAGTTCAAAGATTGTTAAAGAATCGAATAATTTGAAATATGATGAAATTGATCCCTTTGATAACAAAATGACATATGTTTATGTACTAATTGATTCTTTTAAAAACATAATATCAGAACCTCTCTTTTAAAGTAAAAACGTTGAAGAACAAACACTTATAAATATTTATAGGAAGCTTAGATGAACGGATAAGACTAAAAGGAGTGTAGAAAAACTTTTAGAGTTTTTTTTATTTTCTATATAAACAAGATCATAAGACTGTAGAAGAATCCTTAATAGATGAGAGTTGGGTTGTGGCAATGTAAGGGGAGTTAAACCAATTTTAGAGGAAAAAGTTTTGAGAGTTAGTCGATAGATCCTATAACTATCCTATTATATGAACAAAATGGGTTTTTTAGAATAAACACTATTATAATGGTGTGATATCTAGGAATAAATCTTGACATGTTTCTAAACGTTATAACAAATAAGAAGGTGGGGATTATAAAGAGGCATTTTCACCAATATATAGACTAAAATCCAATAGGATTTTCATATATTATTCATCACACATCAATTTCAAATTATGTTATATGTATGTGAAATCTAATATTTAAAATGGATTTCTTGTATAGGAAGTTTTTGTTGAACAACCTTCTGATTTTGAAAATAATCATTTCCCAAATTTGTTTTTAGAATTTACAAAAGAACTTTATGGCCTTAAATAAACACAAAGATTATAGTTTGAACACATATGATCTTTTCATTTACTAAATGGTATTTACAAAGGTATGGAAGATCCTACCCTATTTGAGAAAACATCATCTACATGTATTTTTCTAGTTCATATATATGTTGATGATTTTATTTTTGGTTCTACATTTTCAAAATTGTGTAATTAATTTTCAAAACTCATGAAAAAATAATTTTAAATGGTAAATACAAGTGAGTTAAATTATTTTCTAGGATTTCATATTTTCCATAGGATATTCGGAATGTATTAAATCAAATAAAATACATTATTGAATTACATAAATGTTTTGGACGTGAAATTGGTAAAGTATATACAACCCACCTCAGTTATAAGGAAAATAATGACTTAGTTGAAGTTGGGAAACCAGTCAGCAATAATATATATAGAAACATAATTGTGAGTGTAATATATTTTACTTATAGTAGACTAGATATTATGTTTTTCAGTATGTATTTATAATATATTTCAAGAAAAAGCTAAATAATATCCTTCAATAGTTCCTAATAGAATTTTAATGTATTGTAATTTCTCGTCTTAGATCCCCACTAAGACGATGGTTGGATCGGTTGTTTACAAGGCCTCAAGTGCATCTCCATATACGCCATAGGTTTCTGAATAACATCGAGGGTGTAAGGGTGGTTCAATGTTGATACTATACCATCGTTTTCAAGGATTCACATTGGTATAGAAGATAAAAAATAATTGGAAATAAAAAAAGCCATAAATAATTTAATGAAAAGTAGTGAAAGAATAAATTAACATCTAAATGAAAATAGCCTACACCAATTTTCTACAATGCATGTTTTACAGATGATATTACAAGTACAAGTGGTAAAAATTTAAAAAATAAAATAAAAACTCAGTGCTCAACTCCTTGATAATTCGGTGAAATATACCTGTCTCGTGCTCTATAGCTTCTATGTACAAAAAAAATAAGAAATTACTCCAAAGAACTGTAAGTAAGAATCTCTACATGGGGGCCAAATAGAGACCAAGAAGGGCGTGAGATATAGATCTCAGTAGGCCAGTACCCATGATGTATAACCCAATCTATTCCATAAAAATAATAATAAATTATAGCATGACACACATTATAAATTAAAAGTGAAAACAAATTAAATAATAGAAACTTGGTCTGGGTTCCTATACGGACACCTGTCTCATACCACCTACTCAGCCAAATCAAGATTACTATGTCTATGGGTATATCCTCACACATCAAGAAGGATCAGCCGAATTAGTAGTAGATTCTCTTTCGAGGGATGAATAGGTAAGAATATAACATAACATATGGCCTCTTCTCTCAGGCTAACCAAAACCTCACCCTCAAGAAAAACTAGAATCTCACCCTTAGGAATCATGTGACTACGTATCTAGACCTCAATGATCTGACATAATCATATACTATTCCCTCAGGCCTTTAATACAAGTGTGTCTAGCCATCAAGAGGTATGAAAGCATTCACAAATCCCTCAAGTGTCAACACAAATCATTAGTCCTTATACATCCAATTTAATCACATACTCTTCCCTCCAACATCATGTACCTATGTTCCTTTCCCTCAGGCAGTACGAAAGAACCTACACAATGCCCTTAGGCATCCACATTAAACCAGAGTCGTATATATAAAAACACAATATGCCAATCAGTATCAAAACCTCTAGTATAAATCACATCTATATCAAATAATCTTAAAATATAAGAAATAAAAAACACAACACTAGTATCAAAAATACTATATTTATCTCTATAACACAAAATGATCTATTTGTAAAAAATTATCGTCTATCAAGAAAATTCTTTCTATTCATCTAGGATCATAATTATCATCATAATTATATCAAACCGGTTTTATAAATCATTCGATCATAATGTAGTTAATATATTAATTTTCCAAATTAGCAAAAGTGATTCTATCATATGAAAAAACAATTTATAATTATATCAACTCAAAGTCTAATCCAGTAATCAAATAATTTTTCTAAATTTATTATAGGGCATTAAATTCATATAGACCAAGTATTAATAATCTCTAAGGTTGGAACACCAATATGGTGGCCACAAGATTGAGTCTCCATGAATATAGACACAAGGGGATCCAAGGGGTGGTTTAAAATAAAAAATTCTAATTTAATTGAAATTATTCAATTTATCTGGTAGTGCTCGCGGCATGACGACGTGATCCCATATATTGGAAATTACTATAAATAATTTTATCTGATAAAAATTATTTATTTTAGACCACTGAAAACAATTAAATTCTTTGCTTGCAACCACTATAGCTCATGTCATTGAATATATTCAAAATATATCTTTAAAACATTTTACATAAACATAACATATTTAATTAAAACATGAGGTGTGTCCATACTATCCTAATAAGTTCTATTTAATTTAATTTTTTAAAAATTCAAGGAAAACATGTCATTTAGAACATGATAAACAAGTTGATGCATGACATTTAAACATTTAATAATGACAATCCACTAAGTGCAAGTCATTTCATTTAATTCAACCCACTCAATTTTCATTATGACATGGAAAAAATAAAAGTGATAACCATCTAATGAATTAATCCAAAAAATTATTTAAATCACTAATCAATAATTTTTGGTTTAGATGATAGTGCACCTCATTTGACGGGTTTTATTATTAAACATGACGTTTTTATTAAATAATTAATTTAATATATTAAACATTTAATTTACGAATGAATAATTATATTTATGAAAAAAATTATTAAATTTAATGGGTAGATGGTAATAAAATCCTACAGCTACACACACACACCAAACATCATGTCAATTACTTATATATTTCATGTGAAAAATTTAAGGAATTCTTACCTTATGTGCAATGATGATCGATGATGAGGGTTGACTTCTGAGTTCAACTGCACCATTGAATCCATATTTCTCACATAACTAAAAATAAGTTTAAAATAATTTTTGTTAAGTTGAACCCAATGAAACTAATGATGCTTCAATATGATCAATATTTTATTAGATATCATGGATAAAATTTTGAATACAGTGCGATCAAAAAAATAAAGTAGGAGAGAGGGGGAGGAGAGAGACTATGAGGGGGAGTGTGAGGGACGTGAGAGAGGCCTTCCCCCTTTCTCATGCGCACCACCATGATCCTATTATAATAATTTTATTTAAAAATAATAAATACAATTAATTATAAAATAATTTGAATTCATGTGGCAGGAATTTAGTCCACCACTCTGCCTCACTGGACAACATTCCCCCATGGTCCGTCCTTAATTAAAAAATTTAATTATTTAATTATTCATATTTTTTTTCTCGTCCTATTAAACAAATTTAACCATTACTCACATATATATATATATATTACATGCCAACTATATTTATTTATTTATTTAAATTTTATGTATATACCATATTATATATATACTTTTACACATACATATATATATACACATGTAAATGTATATACATACATATATATTTAACAAATATATTATTTTATCAAATTAATAATAAAAATAAGAAAAACAATATTTTCTTTTATTACTAATCATCTCACATTATTTCCACCATTAACATTTTAAAAATAGCAACTATTAAATATCCATAATAACTAATAAATAAGTATTGAGTGTACATTTGTATTTAATCCTCACAATTAATAATATCACAATTATTACATTCTCAACTTATTATTTACACCACAACATAATTTATTAGTTGTGGAATTATATTTTCATTTTTCCTCAATATAAATAATAATATTAAATATTACATTATTATTATTTCTAACTCTAAAACAATTTAAAAACAGATTAAATTATTATTAGGTGCGATCTGACTAAAAGTACAACTCTCACAAATGTTATACCCCGCCTGGGGTAAACCCCACATCCCTAACCTAACTATGGTCTTAGATTTTTCATACGATGCATTTTTTGAGAGATATTAATTATTTGTTACGTAAAAATTGGAATAATAAATTAATTAATAAAAAGAAAATTTATTATCACTTGTTTTGTTTCCCAACACCAGGAGAAAATTAATGTTATACCCTACCTATAGTAAACCTAGTGTTACGGACCTAACGGTGGTGTCAAACTCTTCATATGACACACCATTTTTTTGAAATTAATTATTTACAATATAAAAATGGAATAATAAATTAATTTAAAATAAATATTGTATTATCACATGCGTTTTTGCTAAATAAATGACATACATAAATATTATACCCTATCAAGGGTAAACCCCATGTTCTGAACCTAACGGTGGTCTCATATATCTCATATGATTCACCATTTTGGATTTATTTCAATTTAATCGGAAAACATGTACAAATATATGAATAAAATATATTTAATAATTTGATTCTATAAATTTTGATGGTCTATGAACCTCAGAATCCTGTGTTAACTCAGTGTCTAGCTCCAAAAATATTTCATAGAATATTTCAAATTCTAAAGAAATATTTTACATTTTTGGTAAATCCATACTAAACTCAAGTATTGAAAATTTTAAATTTCACACCCATATTCTTATAATTTAGTGACAAATGTGGCGTTTTTTATCATTTAAATATAGGGTTATAACAACATCCCTACCTTAGAACTTCTCATCCCCAAGAAGATTTTGAGAATAATGAAAACATCACCCAACCTATAAGTTTCTTGAATTCTTTCTCATATGGTTTTATTGTGATTCTAAATTCCCAAAACACTATTATTCATTGATTAGGAAAGTGGCACTAAAGTAATTATGATCTAATCCAATGATCATTTTCCAACTGAAACATTGAAACAACGCTTATTCAAGAACGTTCTACTAGATACATGAACATGGTGTTATATCTTTAAATAAATTACTATTGGTTCTCCATACCATTGGCCTCAACCTTTAAAAAGGGGACCAATTACAAGACACAACACTTCCTCCATCAAAATTTCTTAAAAAATTGATTCCTTAAAGAATTCAACGAATGCTCCAGGCATGATTTTCTTTAACAAAATGAACCCATTTACTTATATGGTCATATTACGGACCACATTGTAAATAAATAGTCGAATTCCAGATCGAGAAAACAAAACTAGTCTTGCAAGAATTCCAAGATGACACTAACAAAATTTAAAGCACACCAACTCTAACCTAATGGTGTGCTTCACTGAGAGACCACTTAAACCACCCAACAACTTTTAAACTACAACATGGAATAAGAACAACATTGTCTTAGTGTATCAAGGATGATGTCAAGAGAGGGGACATGCTTATATCTTAGGGAAGAGTGTATTAAGAGGATTTTAAAGATTACCAGAAAGAAAATGGTCGAACCAGTAATGGTTGATAACTTTGAAGAAATTTTTCCGTACCTGTCAATACACCATCACTAACCAATAACTAATCCTTTACCACCTGATACATCCCATGATCGTTCAATATTAAAGTCCAAATTACACCAATGAACAATGTAATTTCTCAAATGTTTCATACTCAACCAACCACACTAAAATCGTGCTACTGATCAGGCACCAAAATAATTCAATACATGCAAGATGAAACGGAAATTGGGAAAAAACTACCATATCTGAATGGTTAGCTTGATTGTGTTCTTCATACATGGAAGGATATATTTACCAGAATTGACATGACGCTGCCCACATTAGGAGAGTCCTAATTGTTGAAAGAAGAGAACCTATCTGCACACAAAGAAGCTAGATCAGATTCAACTAAAACATACACATGACTATCCTCTTATGTACACTAACATAGGACAAGAATTAGACATAAATGTCAAAATGAACTGGATTTTCTTGTCAAAACACCGATTCACATGGGAGTCATCCCAAGCATTGATATGAACTTATTTATTTAACTCAGGAGTCACTATACTATGGAGATGACCCGAGAGCGTACTCAGTAGCACAATGATCAATGATTAAAATGAAATGATCCATTTATTTACATAATTTAGCACTTGACGGGATCTGTTTATGTGAATGCATGATACCCTAGGTTCTAGAAGAAATAATAAACACCCTAAATACTATCCACATGTTTTCTGACCTATGAATCCATGAATCAGATGGTCTGTATAATATATTTAACCCTAATTTTTATTTACCTATAAGACCAGTAACCCAGAAAATGCTATACCAAGTCATCCATCCCTTTGGAAAAGAAAGGGTCAAGGATACCATAACCACCAATCTAAATAAGGATGTCATTAGAATCTTGGATTCTTATAAGGGAGAACGACACTCAAACGACACAAAACATTGGAAACTCAATGAATTTATGAAGGAATTCACATTTTAAGGGTGATAACTACCTCATTCTAGCCCCACTATGAAAGAAAAATCATAAACCCTACCACCAGGTCACACTAATCTTAAAACACTATGCTCAAGAGCCAATCATGTAAGGCATTTCTAAAGAAGAAACGACCTACAAAAAATACTCACATTTCTATTCCTATAATACTCAAATGAAAATATCAAGATGTCCTTACATGAGGGTTTAAACAAAGTTCACCTGTATAGGTTCCATTCTCAAGTCATTACATTTATTCCAAATTTAATCATTAAACATTTAAAATATTTTATTAACCCATCAATGAAGAAATAGTGAAATCTCAACAAAATTCCCTTTTAAAACATTCAACATTTATTGACATCTATACATGATTAGGAAATCTATAAAAATAAATTTCTTTTTAGTTATTATAGATAAGGTGACCAATGAGGGTCCCGCTAAGCCAAACGGGGTTCATCAGAATGCAACCCAATAGTAGTTTCTTAAAACATAATGTTTTACAAACCCATGAAGGGTTATCCAATATGAACTATGCCCCAACTAACATACATACGTTCAGATGAGCATTTAGATAGTTAACCATTTCCTTCCAAATTAATGTTGAACAAAATTTAATCATGTTTAAAACTAGAATATGGATCGAGTACAGTTGTTACATTTTCCCATTTTAAGGTTCCCATACACCTTACTACTAAAAACTAGCTCCCATTTTAACTGTAGCTAATTACATTTAACCCATGCCATTAATTACATATTTAAAACAATGTGAGTAATTTCACTACAACAAGATAACAAATAGCAACAAGATGAAATCACAGTAGAATGATATAATAAACAAGAAAGGTATGCTATATAGTCAAATACCATGGAATATATTAAGCTAAGCATGTTTTAAAATCAAGCATGGAATAGTTCTCAATGCACATAGTCAAATTAGCTAGCTGCCTACATATGCAACTTAATGAAATAGAATATGCATGGCATGTGAATTAACTATGAGTCTAATATGATTCATGTAATTCTTATTCCGTGTCATACCAATCCCAGGGTAAAATACCATAAATATCATAAATCAGTAAGTAGTGGAAGAGTATTCCCATCACTCTAGGTAAAATCAGATTCAATTATATTATAAAACATCATGAACAACAATCTCATCCCTGGACACTTGTTCATTACCATGCACATGGGCTGATCTGTCCCAAGCATGGTTACTTAGTACGCACTGAAACATTACTAGTCTATGGTCTACCACCCCAAAATAGTAATTCAAAATAAAAAATGAAACCTCTTATACCACTTTGAAACATCCCAGCCCAACCCACCAGTAATACGGTGGTCGGATAGGTGGTTCACATGGCCTCAACCAAATCTCCCCGTACACTAGAAGTTACCGAATAGTGGCAAGTGAGTACGGGTGGTTTAGTGGGGAGACAATACAATCATTATCACAGATGAACAATGGTATAAGAAGTATATAATAATAATAAATACTGAATGAAATAAATTTTTGAAAGACAAGAAGTGGAAGAAAAATATAATATCTGAATGAAAATGGCCAACCCCAATTTAAAATAATGTACCTATGAAAATTGATTCTCCATGTACAAGTAGTAAAGATTTACAATAGAAAAGAAAAACCAAAATTTTAACTCCTCGAGCATCCTAATCAGGATCCCAGTCCTGTGCTCCCTAGCTTCCATGTACACAAGGAAACATAAGAAATGGATCAAAAAACTTGAAAGAAAGAAGAATTACTTAGGTTCCAAATGGTTCCTGAGTAGTGTGTGAGATATAAATCTCAATAGGCTGGTACCCATGGTCTCTAGACCAATCTATTCCAAGTAATTAATAATAAATTACTATGTGAAACAGATTATAAATTAAAATTGAAAACAAATTAAATAATTGTAACTTGGTCTGGGATGTAAAATGGGATCTCATCCCATACCACATACTTTAGCCTATGCAGGATATCTATATATGTGGGTAGATACTTCTACATCAGGAAGAATCAACCAAATCAGTGGTGTATTATCCTACCAAGGATGAATCATTCAAAATATACCATAACAAATGGACTCTACCCTAAGGCTAACCAAGACATCACCCTATGGAATAACTAGAATCTCACCCCCATGCATTGTGCGACTGTGCATCTTTCCCTCAAGAATCTGACATAATCATATACTATAACCTCAGGCTTTTATAACCAGTGGGCCTATCCCTTAGGCGGTATGAAAGCATGAACCAAGACCTAAAAAACCAACACCAATCATGAGTCCTCTGTCATCCCATATAATCATATACTATTCCCTCAGTCATCAAGTACTTGTGTTCCTTTCCCTCGTGTAGTATGAAAGAACATGCACCAAGCCCACATGAATCCACGTTAAACTTGAGTAATATGTAGACAAACTCAATATACCAATCTGTATCAAACCATCTGGTATCAATAACATCGACATCACATAAGGTTAAAAGAAAATTTGGAAAATCATTGATTTAGTATCAAATATACCAGATTTATCTACATAAGACAAAATGTTCAGTTTTTAAAAAATATATCTTCTGTCAAACCAATTAATTTCATTAATTCAAGTTTCTAATTATCAACATAATTATATCAAACCTATTTAACAATTAATTCGACCTTAAGGTCATTAATATATTAATTTATCAAATTATCCAAAGTGATTCTACCATAATAAATCACAAAATTTATTATTATGCCAACTAAAATTCTAATCCCTCAATCAAATAACTTATCCAAATTTATTGTAGGGATTTAAATTTGAATAGACCAATTCCAAATAATGTTCAATGCTAGCACACCAATTGGGTGGCCACAAGTTTGAGTCTCTTTGCCTATACACTCAAGGGGATACAAGGGATGGTATAAAATGAACAATTATAATTTAATAGAAATTATTCAATTTAATTTTTCATGGACGGACATGACAGTGTGATACCACATATCACAATTATAATAAATAATTGTATCAGATAAAAATTAATTTATTTTAGACCACCCAAATTTTTTTTTCATGTCTTGAATCTAATATAAAGCATTTAATTGAATATATTCAAAATATATCATTAAAACATTTCACATAAACAAGGATTATTTAATTACAGTAATTTGTGTGGCTATAGCACCCTAATAAGTTACATTTAATTTAATTAATTAAAAAACATTGAAGAAAACATGACATCTTGAACATGATAAACAAGTTGAGTAATGACATTTAATAATTTAAATAAGTAAATCCACTAAGTGCAAGCCATTTAATATAATTTAACCCCCTCAATTTTCATTATGATAAGGAAAAAAAAAGAAGTAACCTTCTAAAAAATTAATACAAATAATGATTTAAATCCCTAGTCAACGCCTTTTGGTTTAGATTATAGTTAACCTCGTCTGAGGGGTTTTATTTAAAAATCATGACAGTGTTTATTAAATAATTCATTTAACCTATCAAATATTTCAACTAAGAAACATAATTATATTTATCTAAGAAACACTTAAATCATTATTAAATATAAAGGTAATATGGTAAGGAAATCCAATGGATACTCACACACACCAAAAATGAAGTCAATAACTCATATATTACATATGAAAATGTTATGGAATTCATGCCTTTGGTGCAACAATGAACGGTGATGAGGGTTGACATCTGATTTTAATTGCACCACTAAAACCTCCTCACTTTCGTAAACAAAAATATGTTCATAATTATTATTGTAGAGATGAACCAAATGACACTGAAAATTCTTCAATTAGATCAAAATTATTATAGATATAGAGGTTCTAATTTTTATGATAATAAGATTAAAAAAAATAAATTATGAGAGAGTGGGAGGAGAGGGGGTGTGAGAGGGAGTGTAAGGGACGTGAGAGGCATTCCCTCTTTCACATGTGCACCACAACTATCCTATGGTAAAAAAATATTTTTACAATATTATTTAAATCTAATAAATACCATTAAATATAAAAACATTTGAATAAATGTGGTGGGAATTTAGTTCTCCACTATGCCTCACTGTACAACATCCAACCAAGGTTCTTCCATAATTCAAACAATTAATTCTTTATTATTCATATTTTATTATCTCGTACTCTTAAACAAATTTAACCATTATTCAATATATATATATATATTAAATTTAATATTTATTTATTTATTTATCTAAACCATTTATATATACCTCATATATATATATATATATTTACACACACACACACACACATATATATATGCACATTATATATTTATATACACACACTGACAAATGTATATACAACCACATATATTTAACACACATATTATTTTATCAAATTTATAATAATTACTAAAACAATACTATATATTTTTTATTATAATTAATTATCTCACATTAATGATACCATTAACATTTTAAAGACAACAACCAATAAATTCCAATGACAACTAATAAATTAATATTGATTTCACATTTGTATTTAATTGACATAAAAAATAATATCTCAATTGTTACATGTATTACTTATTATTTACACTACAACACAATTTATTAGTTATGGAATTATATTATCATATTTTTTTCAACATAAATAATAATATTAATAAAAAAATTGTTATTATTTCTAACCGCCCAACCAAATATTTAAAAAGTAATTAAATTATCTTCAGCTATGATCTATCCAAAAATCTAATGATCATAAATGTTATACCTTGATTAGGGTAAACCTTGTGCCCCGGATCTAATGGTGGTCTCATATTTATCACATAATGCAATATTTGAGAGATATTAATCCTTTATTATTAAAAAATTGTATAATAAATTAGTCAAATAAAAAAGGTATTATCACGTTCATGATTTCAAAACACTAGAAGAATATTAAAGTTATACCCTTCCTTGAGTGAACCTAGGGTTCCAAAATAAATAATGGTATCAAATTTCTCATTTGACACACCATGTTTGAGAAATTATTTATTTATTATATAAAAATGCAATAATAAATTAACGAAAAATAAATAGGGTATTATCACATGTGATGTTGTCAAATGGCCGATGCGCAAAACGTTTATACCATTCTTAGGGTAAACCCTCTATTTCAAACCTAATTTTGGTATCATATTTATCATACTATGTACCATTTGAGGGTCATTTCATTTTAATTGAAAAACAATGCACACATGTAGGAATAAAATATATTTATTATTTTTATTTTATCAAAGCCAATGGTCTACGGGCCACAGAATACTATGATGACTCTGAATCATACAGTGAAGATAATTCATAGAATATTTCAAAGTGACATAGAAATATTTTACCCCTTATTAAATCCATAATAAACACATGTATTGGAAAATTAAATTTTCACACCAAAATACTTGTAATTTACTAAAAAAAGTGGGGCTTCTTATAATTTAAAAATGAAAATGTTATAGGAACATAAAAGGAATAATTTACCTTTCCTTAATTTTTCAAAAACCTTATAATTTTAACCAAACTTTATACTCTGATGACAAATTTTGTGGATGTAGACTACATAAGAAAGTACTTGAGTTACATACCATTTTGGTGGTATATCCCTTTTATCCAGTTATGTTAATAAATAACGCTTTGTTTCATTATCTAATATTAAAATAGAATATATTTATTCTTGTATTTGTTGTAGATAATTATTGTGGATTAAGCACACCTTAATGTATGTTTCATTCTATTATAATGAAGTATTAATTAAATCTTATAACACTAGTGCAAACAAAATTTCGAAGAATCCAATAAATAATTCTCTAACAAATAATATTGATATAAGGAATCATTTCGTGAGAGATCATTCTAAAAAACGTTATTTTTTATTGAGTTTATCTTTATTGAGAATCAGATGGTATATAATTTTACTAAACACGTTATGTGTGAATATTTTGATTTTATTAAAATAGATTTTTTGTTTCTTTGATTTTAAATGAATTTAATTTATCTTATTCAATTGAATTTATATTTTTAATCTATCTATTAATGAAAGATTTTAAATATTTATTGAGATTTATTTAGTTTATATTATTTCACTAATAAATTTTTTTGGTTCTTTAAAAAGATTTTCTTTGTCATTTAGTTTTCATTTTATTTTAGTTATTATTTGTGATAATCAACCCAAAAAAATATGGGTATGTAATTTTTTTTTGGATTTTGGTCCATGACCTAAAACATGATCAGACTGAGGCCCTTTTGTCATTCATATATGTATCCTATCCTAGAATTTGATCTCTTTCCTTCAACCTCTATATATTTACCCAAACTACAACTGACATGTATTCCATTGGAAAAGAAAATGATGTACATAAAAGAAGCACTGGTTTTCTTAAGAATTTAAAAGGATGTGTGTCATGAAGTGTTCTCATAGGGATGGTAGCTGACTTTAGTGGGATGATATTGAATGAAACGATTCAAAATAATTGTTTTCTGCTTCAAGGTTGGTATTTTTCTTTAGAATTAGTATCAATTTATATTTGAGGGAAATAATAATGAATATATGATGAACATTGAGTTAAATTTCACTAGAATAGAGGATGTACTTTTTTATAGTGTAAATGGTAAGGATTTATTTGATTCTTCATTTTAAATGACTATGTTTTTTTATTATCTCCATGAGGGGTAGCATGATTTCAGTTTGACGTTGGTTGCTACTAGTTTTATCAAACCAACAGATGTGGTCATCTTCTTATTTGAAAAATTTTCCTTTGAAAAGAAACCTATGAAAGATTTAGAACCTGTGTGAATTGTTCTTTGTATGTTTGTTTAGAATAGAATTTATCAAAGAGATGGAGATATGAAGAAGTTATTTTTTCTGGATATGTATGTTTTATAAATTTTGGACAATAATCTGATGCTCAGTCTTCCAAAGTACATAATATTATTTATGAACCATTTTTATAATGAAAATGGAATAATAAATTTTTATCCTATGGTAAACTGAACTCGCTGGTCCTGAGGAAGAAGGATGATGATTTAAATGAGGGAGATGAATGAAAATGCCACAAAATTAATACCTAGACTGGTATTTTTTTAAGACTATTGGTTAATTTTGGGATTCTATTTCTTGTTCCTGGAAATTTATTGGTTGGAATAGTATGTCTCATTGGGATTCATCCAAACCTCGCTACTTAGGGATTTAGTACCTACTAAGAGAGTGAAATCTATGAATTTGATGAAGATAATGGATTCCAGTTAAGAACCTATGTTTTTATTAGTAATACTTGAAGTGGAAGAGGCTTAATAGAGCCTCGTTGCTAATGTTACTGTTGTATTGTAGCATGTTTATATATTTGTTGAGATAATTGTTATAGTTCTTGAATTGAGGTCTGTTGAGACTATTCAAGTAGTTATTCATGCTCACGTGAGATCTAAGTCTGAGGTTGAATCTCAAATGGTTGATATAATTCTTCTAATATCAACTATTAAGTAATAAATAAATGGTGATATGGTTATAGAGTCTTTGTAACATTTTCGTACACCACTTGTATTGTCCCCGACCCCTATTGTGCATGAATATGTACCATAAGTTATAAAATTTTCTAAAATATTTCATATGAAATATATTTCTTCAATTATAATGGTTGATTTTGAGAAAATTTGATATTATAATGATTTAATAAATGAGTCGAAATATTCTAATGATGAGATCAGAGAACTCAAGGTGTCCACTATTTCAAATGATGATTTGAAATATTTTCTTGGTTAATTGATACCTAAACAAATCTAATTAAGAATCTCCAATCAGTCCCTCACATGAAACAATATGTTTTTTAATTATGTTTTATAGTGATTGATAATATGAAATATATAGTTATAGATTTTAAGGATTTTGTTTTCTTCCATGTCTAAGGATAAAGAACTTGGTGTTGTGGTTACATCTTTATGAGACTTCCTCTTGAATCTTTCAATAGTGGAATCAAACACGTATCATAATTTCCTTGATGAGGTCATGTATTTCATGACTAAAATGAAGGAAATATTTCACTCTTTATAAATTTTATTTACTAATACAATTTCAGTTCATCAAATATTTTCAACCCTCTACAACATTCACCTTAGATTCATCAATTATTCCATATTTTCAGAGTATATTTGATTAGTTCCTCTTATAATTAAATTTTGTTTCCTCCTAAATTATTCCCTTATAGTGTGATATGTTGACACTAGTTATTATAAAATATTTCAAGATGGGTCTTATGGGTGAGTTCCATGTTATTATAGAAGTTATATTAAATCTTATTATTACAACTAATAGATCCCTAAATGAATTAGTGGTATTTAATTAATAATATAAGGAGAATATGTATAAGATCTTTCATATATCTAAGGATATTAAAAATATGGTTTTTATATCTCATAGTCAAGTATATATAAATAATCAAGGTAAATTTACCATATTTAACAACGACTACAAAGAAGTTCAAGGAAAATATTCAGACTCCCCATAGAAATAAT
Organism: Viscum album; assembly: GCA_963277665.1. Classification (NCBI taxonomy): domain Eukaryota; kingdom Viridiplantae; phylum Streptophyta; class Magnoliopsida; order Santalales; family Viscaceae; genus Viscum; species Viscum album. Next base: position 1,969,690,114 of record OY728150.1, read on the forward strand.
CATGTGTAGAATACATAACTCTATCAATGAAGGTTTCATTTAATCAATTGGAGTTGGTTTTCTATAAAACTCAAAGGTATATCCCTTGTATTCCAGATTCTCATATTCCATATATGGAACCTATACCTATTCCAACCACACCAGATGTAGTTTGTGCTCAAGTTCCATAACCCTAGTTCAATTCCCTTCAAGAAGTTGTTAAAAGGTTTATATATCATGTGGTAAGTTTTGGTAGAAAGCGATAACATTTATATAGTAGAATGATTGGTATGAAAATTTCAATGGACCATATTCTGATGAAATTTTTAATATAAGTTCCGTATGGTATATCTATTTTTGTCATTTCTCCCTTGCTTACTGATCTTTTTAGTTTTTATCTAGTTTGATAGATTCCTTCAATGGAATACTAAATAGGGTCTTTTCATAGTTTCCCGCATTCTTAAAAATTAATTAATGCTTATTCTTAAATTCTTCATGTTAGATATCCTCGAAATAATTTAAATGTGTGAATATTTACTATATCATCAAAAAGGTAAAAAAAATCGTGGATATAATCCTATAGATACCTATAGAGGATCTAGATATAATGTGAAACTATTTATAATATAGATATGATCTATTTAAAAGATCAAGCTAAAGTGGATTCTTCTCTAGTCACTGAGTGATCTAGAGAAGGATAATCATCCTATTAACCTCTAAAGAAATTACTTTTTATGCTACTGAAACCAATGAGTTTATTATCGTTTAAGGGAAGATTAAAGGATTTCTCAACACCAATGTTCAAATGGTTGTAGAAAAAATCAGTTATTGGTTGTAAAGAAGAAACTATTTTAGAACATGGAAAGGTTGTACCTCCTTCCCCAATGGACCAACCAAGTACAAATAGAACTCACCATGCCTTTAATATACATTCCTCCATGCCATCTTATCAGTTTTACGTTATCTATAAACTTGGGTATTTTTGTTGATGTATTTTCTTTTTTTTTTGGTGTTTAATGAATATAACTCTGTAAATGATGAAATTTAATGAAATTCTTATTTTTTATATATTTTTAGTGATTTTTCCATTTAATGCTTTCCAATATATTATTTTGTTAACTAAATTTCATTATTTCCACTATTCAACATTCAATTTTGGTACTATAATTGAATATTTAATTAATCTATATTCTCAATGACTAGTTTTTCCATCTCTTTACCCTTATATTTTAAGGACATAAAATGGGGAGATGTTAGAAATGTTTACACTATGTTTAATCAAAGGGGTTAATTCCTCAATTAATACAAAGGGTTGATGTGTCTAACTAAGGGGTAGAAACACTATATTTTAATATCATTATATATTTTATGTAGTCTTGCAAAAAAATAATATTAATCTATTTATAATTTTATTTATTAATATCTAATGGGAATTTTGATCATCGAAAATTAGGATATTGTTGGACTACTAATGTTGTTGTAACATATCCCATGTACTTTCTGTAAGTTCCCAAATATCCATTTATATTTAAAATATCATTTTTTGTAAGTGTGTTCCTCTGGTTTTTTCTCCTTATAAAGTGTTTTTTCTGTTAAAATCTTTATGTTTTAAATTCTCAAAACTTTGGATGAAATTTTACTAAGCCTAAATAAAATCACCTATGTAAATAATTTGTCTATGTGTAGAAATGGCTATGTGAGAATTTGGCTACGTAAGTAAAATAAATGATGGTTCTAGCAATGAAAATATGCTACGTTTCAAAACCGACTATGTGGAAATTATCAACATCGACCATTCATCTATGTATGTAATCAGATACGTAGATCAATCAGTTATGTGAATCAGTTACTTGGTGTAATATGCTATTTTAATTAGAGACATGGTGATATCGACTATCTGGTTTCATTCATCTATGTCATTCTTAACTACATGAGTAAAAATACTAAGTGAATTAATTTGTCTACGTAAAGAAAATTTAACTACATGGTCAAGTTGGTTATGTAAGAAAAATATGCTATATAAAGAAGGCCTATGTGAACTTAGATACTTTGATAAAATCATCTATGTGAACTAAAATTTCTAGAATCTATATATGTGATGATATAAAATTATAAATATTGATCTACAAAATTATTTTAATTACCATTGAATTAATTATGTGATATTTAAATGTTTTTATGCAATATTTAAATGCTAGATTGCCTATTTATTCTAAATTTGATTATAATAATAGATAAGTGATGATAAATGAAACAAGTACAAGGTCTATTTACTGGTATTTACTTTTGTTAAGATATTTTTGAGAAAAAAATGTGTGTTTTTAATTTAAGAGTTGTAGATTATTAGATCGGTATTGTGAGATTAAAAGAGAAGTTTTTTGAATGAATTAAAAAATATATCTTAAATGAAAAATAAATATATTGAGAAAATTACAATCCCCTAAATAACATTCTAATAATAACTCCCTCTCTGGAATCTCTCGTGGAGTGCTCTATTTTAAACAATAAAAAGAATAATCTTTGAGATATACAGTGGTGTTTTCTCATTCATCTTTGTTATTTTCTTAAAAGACTCTCATCAAGTTATTATCTATTTTTTATCTTCTCTCATGGGTATTTCTTCCTTCACACAATTGTATTTTACAACTATGAGATGCATCTTTAAACACCCTTTTTATCAACTCTATCATTTTTAAATGTTCCTCACAAAATAACCTTGAAGGTTGTTGTATGTAAATCCTTTATTAAACAATGTTAAGATATATTGTGATTTCATACCATGTTTTTAAAACTTTCACTCATCCATGATGTCCTTGCTAAATAGACTAAAGGACCTCAAAAAAAGATTGGTCTAGTATAAATCACCAATCTAATGGAGAAGAGTGTTGCTGGAGTAAACTATGGGATTTATCTTCCCTGAGCCACTATAAATCTATGAGTATGATATTTCTCATCTTTGCTTTTATTTTCAGAACTTTTTGTGTTAATGAAAAGTTTTAAAGTTAGTTTTATAAAAAATAGGGTAGTTTTTCAACTGATTATTTTTTCAAGGACTCAATTTATCCCTCTGCGCCTCTTGAGCCTTATTTGTTCCTCTACAAAAACGTCATTATTGTTTACAATGTCCTTCAATGTATATCACAATGAAAATTTTATAGAAGTTTCATTCTATGATGAAAACCATGAAATTCCATGATTATATTCTTAAATATTGGTCTACAATTGGATAAAATTGTATGATGGGAGACATAGTACATTTATTTTTAGTTGTGAGTAATCATAAGTAAATTAGACTTCATCTCATGAATCTATCACTTGGAAATCTCCAATATAGAATATTATAAGGGTAGAACCACATATAGGAAATCTATATGTTTTTGTGTCAATGTATATTCATTCCTATGAGCTTCTGTATTGAGAGATAAACTTTAGGATTATTATTAATTCATTTCATCACATACACACATGGATGTACTTTTACATATCATGATAACATATGATCCTGAGTAAGTTAGTCACATTGGGTGAATCGTAAATAATATGTTACTAATGAATTAGGATTAGAAGTATCTGTTACTTTTATATTTATTTAACATTATATCTCAACCCTTAGATTGAAATAGAACTATCATATTTAATTCCATGGTCATGATGTGAAGATGATTTCATTTTATATAGTAAAATAAAGATATATATGGTATATTGGTTGAAAACATGGGTGTGTAACCATAATGATGAGATATCGAGAGAAAGGAATTATATTTCATCGTATGAATTTGTTTGTAACTTTTATCATTATGATATATCTTCAACCTCTACAGGCATCTTAAACAATTGATATATAGTAATCCTGAAATTTAGCCCAGCCTTTCGAATACCACTGAGAAAGAGTTCTAGAGCTTCTCACAAAAAGTGAATCTATTGACATCAACTAAATATTATTTATATTTAACTGTTGGAATAAATATTATTCTCCAGACAGAATTTTAAAAATTATTAAATATTTATTAATTAATCTAAAATATTGAATAAGTATTTATTCTGAAGATATTTCTTTAATTACCATAGTATATAATATTTATTTATCTATTGTTACTCAAAATGTAATAAATAATTGTGTATTCATTAATAAGTTATTAATTTATTTATTTGAATATTAAATTAAATATTCTATTTTCGAGAATATAAATATTTTATTTAGTTATTTATTTATTAAATGTATAATATTTATCTCTTGTTGTTCTCAAGGTAATAAATAATTATTTATATATAGAAAATTTAATTAATTGCATGAATATTTAATTAAATATTTTATTTTCCATAATGTGAATATATTATTTATTTAGGAATTCAATTAATGTCAAAGTGGATGAGTGAACCAAATTATCGGTTTGGAGAGAAATATTTATTTATTGGAATATTAAGTATATTTTTTACTATACGGGTTATAATACGCCATTGAATAACCTAATAATAATATTATTTCACATGTGATAGGTTTTTTTGGGTTTAACATATTATTCAGGTCTTTTGTGTGATTATTAATATGAAACTCTACCCATGAATCTATAAATAAAAAAGATGTGAAAATTATGAGCGGTCAGCAATTATCCACAACACTCCTCTCCCTAGAGAATTCTCTCTCAACGAATAATTTTTTATGGTTTTATCTCAATATGTAGATATTATATAATCCTTCTTCCTTCCTCTTAATTAAAATAAATCAATAAATTATCCTTCTAGGTATAAGGGATTCTGGTTGGGATCTTGTGTGTGATGCAACATGAATGATACCACTGTACTAGCACCTAAATTACCATCTGTGAGTTGTTGATATCAAAGAAGCACATGTGGATCACCGTTAGAGGAGATCTACATTGGGACCTCTAAATCCCAATGAAAATAAAAAAAAATTATGTTCAAAAGATCAACATTAGTTTTCCAGAGTCAAAAAAACTAAATTATTTATTTATTATATTATATTAATGTAAAAAAGATCATCTCTTTGTTTTTGTAAATTGTATTTTTTAGTATTATTTGGAAAAATATTTATTCCTTATACTGTTTGCATATTTTTCATTGCCAGTGATCCATTAAATCCAATGAATATTTATTTGGTTATAGGCCTAATAAACGTTTTTGTTGTATATGGAACCTCTAATTGTTATTACAACTTATTATGTACAATTTATAATTATTTATTGATTTTTTATTCTTTAAGTATTTAAATGTTAGTGTTCATTTCATGAATTTAATTATTTTATTCTAATTTCCAGAATATATTATTCTCTTCATCATTTCCCACTCATATAACTCAAATCTAGTTAATAAATAATGAATAACATTTGGAGAATCCATCACAAGGTGTTAATTTTTTTTTAATATAAGAGTACATGATGTGTAGCTCGAAAGTACACATTGTGTATCTATGTTCCATGAATCCGAATTAATATCAAATTAAATTGGAGTGTCATACATTACTTACATATTGTATGAATTAAATGCATAATGTTTGATAACTTAGCTAGGCTAGAACATTGTTTTAAATATTATATGTCATGTGACTCCCTTAGATTACATGTAGTCTACATGTATTTACAACAACAAATATTTGGTCCAAGACATGTCATGCATTAATTACATGACATGAAGAATGACTATGTAACAAGTAGGTTAATTGGAATGTCCCAGCTGTATATGTCATGGAACATAGAAATAGACATGCAGAAAAACATGTTTAGTCCCTAGACATGTATCGCGGATATATAAAGAGTAAGATATATATTATATAATGGTATGTATGCATCATTCTCCCAACCTCTTTAAATAGAAAATATAAATTTAATTCATTGCTACCATAAACCTCAACAATATATTTTGTGTGTGTCATTTATTGACTCTTACACACCATGTGAGAGGTTATATATATACATACTAAATTATTATCTAATTTATATATAAACTATGGTACTACATACCATGTATATTCATAATATATTGACCACTCCATGCACATTAAAAAAAGAATTAGATACATCGTTAATTAACATGTGTTCTATGTGCCATTTTTTTGACTTGTACATGCCATCTAATTATGTGACAATATATATATATATATATATATATATAGTGTATATGAACATAATACATACTATGTATTTAAAAAAATTAATCACCATGTTACATGCAAGAAGAAGTTATGTACTTATTTTATTAAATTTGAAATAAAATTAATTAATTTAGTTTATTTTAAATCATAGAGGATGGATATCTCTAGGATATATTGGATAGAGATTACGATAAAAGTAATTAATTGGTTAATGAAATTAATTCACCTGCATATTATCTTTATAAAATAACTAATCGTAATGAATGCTAACCAGTAATTTTAAAAACATATGATTTGCACAAGTGGATTATATTGAGCTTAGAATTACCAATGCATGTGTTTGGGTTCATTTAATTTAATTATTTCATGGTTTTTATCAATTATTTTATAAAATTCAATTTATGGAATATGAGTCATCCCTCACTCATTTTATATGGGCATGCATTCCCATGGTCTCTTTTATATAAATTCCATTTATAGTTCCCTCCACCTAAGAGTGAAGTAAATTCATTATACGGATAGATCTATATAGGTAATGGAGTCTATTCTAGATATAACTGTGGAGAAACCAAACCATGAAGATACATAAAAAAGATGCAGGATGTAACAAACTCAATCATAGATCAGCTCAAGGAGACCCCCTCTTGTAAAAGGTTTTTTATCTCCAAGTCAATAAAAAATAACTATTCAAAGATCGTAATCAAGTCATGATTTATTTATTTTATTTCTATATGATGAATGATTTATTTTATTGATATAGGACAACAATCACATCAATAAATTGATTAATATGAAAAAAATTGAATTAAAATAAAAGGATTATATAAAAATATTTTATTGGTATATAGTAAATCACTCATGTAAAATCTTTTTAATATTAATAATACATGAAAAGCATAAAATAATAAAATTTAAACATAAAAAAATATCTCAAATAAATATTATGTGATTAGATAATGAATTATTTGATTTAATGTGACCCATAGTTAAAGTGTTGATTCGGGAAAAAGTTTAATTACCAGGAAGTATTAACTAAGATAGTGGGTTGACCTAATTGAATATTTATTTGGTTTATTGGACTTAGCATGTCTAATAAAAATTTGAAGGAATGTTTTGAGGAAATATGAATCGTGATTTGTTGATTGGGGATTCCACTCAATGGACCATGGAGCTACAAGTTTACAGTTGGTAATAATACCAATGTAAATACATTCTCATAATTTTTTTGACCTCCATATAGATTTTAAGAATGGAAATATGGATATTTTCCACTATAATTTCCTCACTATGGGAAATTCCATTTTCAATTGTGAGGTACATTGAGACTTCATAAAATTGTATGAGACAATATAAATATAATACATTATTTCATCAGACTATATTTTTATCAATTAAAGTCTTAATCTTGTGTTTTAATTATTATAAATGTTGAAAAATCGTGAAAATATTACAATCATTCCTTAACTCAGGGAATTGAATCACAAAAAGAATTCCTGGAGTATCATAGATAATTTTCACTAATTCACTATCGATAATTTTTTAAATATTTTGGAATCCCTATTCCAAATTTTCTATCCTATTAAGAATCTGTTAGTGAGATATATATATATATATATATATTTGTATATATATATATGGAATTCATGGAGGGTGGTTCTTAGGTTTGTTTAGTCAGGTCCCTTGGTTTGGAAGTTGGTACTAGAGTGGTGTGTGAATATTTCATCATGAAATATTAAATCTAATACTATTATATCATATTTATAAGAGTGTTAAAAATTTAGTCGAAATAAAAACAGACAATACATGATTTTTATAGAGGTTCGTATCACTAATATCCAAGTCTTATTATCAATATTATCTACTCTGTGAGGAGACTGTTATAAACTAGATCATCACTTTTGAAAGGGAGTGATAACCTAATTACATACAAATGTAACATACATTTTCACATATGGTGTTATAATAGATGACCTTATAAGGATTTATGACATACCATCCCTTTTTCTAGGATGAACAAAAATACCAACCTTTTATATGAGAGGAAGAACATAATGAGACAAATTTTACATGAGAAAATATAAAACCAAATTCTAGAGGATAAATAGATAGTAGGAAGAATTAAAATGGAGAAATAAAAAACAAATAAAACATTAACAAAGAAAATGATATATAAATTTAGTGTATCTAGAGTTATTTTATCACTCTAATGGTGAAATATGAAAGATATGTGTGTTTTCATTGATTACCAAATAATAATAGATGCCGAATATGTTTCTTCATTAACCCGAAGTAGTAGAAACTATATCATCACTATCTTTTTGAATGATCTATATTGGTTTATGTTTTATTCCTAAAATAAATACCCTAGATCATTAAAATAATATCATCTTGGATCATGTCCATATACAATCTCCATGAAACATGTTTGTGTATAAAAAATGGAATAATATGACTATTACTATTTTCTATTAAATACTTCCTGAAAAAATATCACAACATGAATATAAAACAATGTAAAAAGTGTACATAAAATAATTCTACAATTATTTTTATACACTATTGTAATTAAATTTCATCATAAATTTAAAAAACATTAAATAAATAATAAAAATATGAAAAATAAACAAGTAGTGAAGAAAAGAAAAATGACTCACTATCTGATGTCCAAAAGTTAGTAAAATGACACACTATTGTAATCTGATGGTGGCTCATGAGCCACCCTTGGAAATGGCCAATGGTGACACATTGGCTCACTGTTGGGTTCCAAATGTCACTCAACTCAATATTTGTTTCCATCATATAATTTTCAAGAACAAAAATAGGAGAAGACTTTGAACCAGATAAATCATCTGAAAGAAGAACAAGAATATCTCCCTGTTGAAACTTGAAAGAAGATGTATAAAAAGAATTTGAACCTGAATGTGACAAAAATGCAGGCTTGAGGAAACATAGATAGAAGAACTAGATTTTTTTAATTATTGTGAGCATATTAAAAATTGAGAACATAATCGAGGAAGATCATCGATGAACTGGAAGTTAATGGTAGGAAATAAGAAGAAGATTAATAAAAAATTCAAACACAATAAGAAATATAGGATTTCAAATTATAATGCAGGACTTCAAAACAGATACAAAGGATGAGATTTAATGGAATATATGAGCATGATTATATTTGAGTTTTGAACTTGGATAAATAGTGAAACTCAAAACAACATCCCACTTCAAATTGAAGATATGGTGGGTGTTTAGTATATCAAAAATTATGCACTAATCCTTGATTTGAGCTGGATATTGGGGATCAACAACTATTTACACATGCACACCCATATGACCAATGGGTGACCAATTCCCAACCCATGCTCCCATGGGGGTACTTCGTGGGCCTTATGCATGGGTCTGCACAGGATATGCATGAACTATGTGCACCGAGAACTAATGCCACTTTTTGTGATGCCTTTGGCGGGCCTTCCAACAAGGTTTTCTGAATGGGCCCCCTAAGTGCTTTAGGGCTAGACAAGGTGCCTCACAAAATATGGACCAATTTTTTTTCTTTTTCTAACAAATATAAAACTTAAGTAAATTAATAATACATAAACATGGAGTATCGATATGAAGAATTTACATAAATAATTAACATTACTAAAAAATTAATTTAATAGTTATAAAATTTTATAAACACTTGAAATTTTAATAAATATGAGAATTTAATAAAATATTAACCTTTTTTTATTTTTCAAAAATAATAATACAATTAATTTATTGGAACCACTCTTAAATACTAAAAAACTCCCCCTTTTTAATATTAAAACATTATATTTATTAAATTTTCACAAAAAATATCCCCATTTTAAATTTTTCAAAAAGTCAATTAAAAATAATTTAGACACTATTTTAATAAAAAAACTACAACTATAAAAGTAAAAAAGTAAAATATTATCATGGGAGTATATAAATAGAAACAATATTCAATGAAAGAATAATTAAGTTGATATTATAGTTTAATGATTAATTTTCAAATAGTATGATCTAATTATCCTTTATATAGTGTAGAAAAGAAAAATGACATACATAAATCAGGTAATAGAGATTTTAATCTTCTAAAATACCAAATTGAAATTTCATTTACCCAAATTTAACAAAATTTATGTTTTTGTGAAAAATTAAAACAATAGTTTCTCAATAGGAACAAATTATAAACATATATCACCCATATTTACATGACCTCTAAGGAAATGAAATATTACATAACCATTGTTATTTTACTGTCATGTTTGCATCTTTTAAAGATATAATTATAGTAAGATAGTAAACCAAGGAAAATAATCATTATAAGGAAGTTTTCAAGTAAAAATAGTACCCTTGATATATCTAATTACACTTTTAACAAAATTAAGATGACATATATTAGGTTTTTATTTATATCTTATACATAGAAAATAAACTATCATTATATCTAGCATAATAGTGGTAATAAATAGATGGTTTTATATCATTCATCTATATAACTTATTATTAACAGAATTTATAGATTCATCTACATCCATTTTATAATTCATTCTCATAGGGGTTCTTGTATTTTTACATGAATAAATTCCAATTTTTATTACATGTTCTTTGGAATATGTATCTTAATCTATGAAAGTATCATATTTCCTCTGAATAATTGTTAAACCATTGAAAATTTTAAATTCCCACATTATGCTCATATAAAATTAATTTGTCATTAATTTTTAGAAGTCATTAATAATTTTTTCATTTATAGAACCAAAAATAATATCATCAACATAAATATGTATAATCCATATATCATTTGAATCTCTTATTATAAATAAAGGTGGATCAACATTACCTTTTAAAAATCATTTTTTATTAAAAGTGCTGTTATTCTTTCAAACCAAGATTAATTAGCTTTCTTATTACCATATAAAGAATTAGACAGTTTGAAAACATGATTTTTAAATTCATTATTTTCTAAAAAAGTTGGATGTTTAATATAAACTTCATCTAAATTAAAACCATTTAAAAAGGAACTTTATAAATTTATTTGAAATAGTTAGAAATTTTCATTACTTGGAAAAGGATAATTAAATTTTAATGGATTCAAATCTCTAAATTAATTCAAATGAATCTTCAAAATAAATTCTTTCTTCTTGGATAAAACCTTGCACAACTAATCATGAGTTATTTCCTACAATATAACCAGAATCATCCTATTTATTTAGAGAAATGTATTTAGTTCCTATATATAGTGTATCAATATGTAACTCAACCAGATTATAAACATTATTTCTATCAAACTGGTCAAGTTCATCATGAATCGAATTAATCTAGGTATAATCATTCAAATATTAATGAACATCAACTAGAACAAGATGAGATAAAATTATAGAATTAGTGTAAAAATTTAAAATAACATTTATATTCATAATTAAAAATTCAACATTTAATATAACATTTATAAAGAGTGATCTATTTTAGTTTTACATGTTAAAGGATCAAATTGAGATGAGATATGCTCCCCCTCATCTAATGCATTTTTTTTCATGTTATCCTAATCAAATTATAATTCATTAAAACATTCGTATTATGAAAAGAATTAATACTCCATTTTCCTTATTTTCATTGAACATAAAATTCATAGAATATTACTTGGTCATATTTCTCATATTATATACCATATAATATTTAATATTATTTGAGAAACCTAATAAAATACCGTCTTCACTTTTTGAATCAAATTTTTCTAGATTATTCTTAGTATTTAAATATAATCTGTATATACAAAAATACTAAAAAAACTATGTGTTGGTTTCTTATTCATAAATGTTTCATATATAGTCTTCTTTAACAAGGGTATGATGTAAAATACATTTAATATTTAACATGAAATATTAACTAATTCATCACAGAAATATTTTATAAGGTTTAATTCCTTAAGCATTGTTCTATCCATTTCATGAATTGTTCTATTTTTTCTCTCCCCAACACCATTCTATTATGTTTTTCTAGGGGAATATTTTTCTTGAAAAAATCTATCTGATTGATAAAATTTTATTAATTATATGTCCACAAAATTTACACTTATATCACTTATAGTAGAATAAATAAAATTTCCTTTCTAATTTTGAATTTTCTTACAGAAAGTAACAAACTTGATTATGTATTTACTTATATGAGAAATAATATAGTCAATGTAAATCTATAGAAATTATTAAAAATTAGGAACACATACCTCTTAGAACCTTAACTGGTAATTCTATTTGGTCCAAATAAATCAAGATGATACAGTTATAAGAATTTATTAAAATTATCCATATTAATATATCTAATTGACTATTTGTGTTTCTTACGTTTTAGAGAATAATCACATACATAATACATACATGTACTGAATTTTGGAAGTTCTTGAACATGTTCATGTTTATCCATCTTTTAAAACTATCAAATATGAACATTCCCCAACCATATATTCAATAGAATGTTATCTGAATGTACAAAATTTTATCATTTTACATTATATTGGGTTTTTTTATGCAAATTCAATATAAAATATTTTTTCATTTCTATTATAATAAAATAACAGAACGTTATCTTTATACACAAGACGTTTATTAACTTCAAATTTTACACCCATACCATCATCGCAAAGTTGTGGTATTCTAATTAAATTGTGTTTTAATCCCTATAGAATAATACTTTATAAATTATAATAGAAATTAATATATTACTTCTCCAAAATATTTAACCATTCCATTAGAGTTTTCAAAAAAATGTGAAAGTAACTCCATCACAACATTTAAATGATAAGAATATAGATATTTTTTCATTCATGTGCCTTATTCACCCACAGTTCAAATACCATGTGACATTAGAACCGTTAGGAAGGCTTCCTATAAAACAAATCAGGAATATGTTTGTTTTCGTACCCATACTAATTTGGGTCCAATTGGATTTGTAGAAAAAATTATAGGTACCCATACATATTTGAGTCATTAATGGTAGGATAATCTAGAATATAGATTTTTAGAAATGAAATTATTAGTATATCCTAAAGACCAATTAAAATTTAAATTAAATTCATTTTCATAATTCACTTTCAAGATAAATTTAACGCAAGTAATATTTGAAATATTCCCACTTTAGATTTTAACAAAAAGTGTTATATACATCTTAGGATCTTGATTATTATATCCACAACAAGTTTTATCACTTTTGGGTTTTTTCATAGCAATTTCTTATAAAATTTCTCTTATCCTAGAAAAAACATATATAAATATTCTTTTAATATAGTAATTCCCATTCTAAGGTTTTCATTCTCTTTCTGAATGACTTCCAGATCATCAGATATTTTAAAATTTGAATATGATCCATAATTTTTTATTTTATTTTATTTTTGATTAATATTCTTTCAGTCATTTTTAATTTTATCTAAATCATCACAAACTAATTTAAATCCTCTTTCCTAATATTCATCGGTGGTTGACATGAAATCTTTTATTCTCATATTCTCATCATTGTCTTTGAACTGTTCAAAATATACAAGTTTTTTCTCTTATATATTCAAAAATAATCTTTAATATTTTTATTTTCCTCTTTAATAATCTTATTTTTCCTTTGTAGTTTCTTATATATTTCATCCATTAAAATTATATCACATTATTTTTTCATTTTGAACAGTTAATTTTTTTACTCATTTTCAATATCATATTCATAACCTAAACTATAATTTCAATCAAATAGTATCCCATTTATAGTTATATCCATCAAACATATATTGGTAGATTATTTTTCACATTCATAACCATAAATACTTGAGTTTGACTCTTCTATACAAATCAATCCTTTGTTATATACCATTATTTTCTCATTCTTGTATTTCATGTCTTTTCAATATTGTTTTAATTTGGGACAATCCTACATTATATGAATATTTTTCCTTTACTCATATTATATTTATTTATAAAAATTATATTTACTACTTTTTACATTTTTTATACCCTTTCTATCATCCTTTTGATAATCTCTTTTAAGATGCTTCTTAAAGAATCTCTTACCCTTTAATTACCTGTATAAGTTTTTGGTGAAATTTGAAATTTCATCCTTCTCTATTTTTAATATCTCAAAATCACAGGAAATATAAATAACATTTATATTTGATTTAAATTCTATACCTTTACTTTTATCATGGTCGTCTTCGTTTTAATTCATCAATTCTAGATCGTATTGAAGAATTTATCTTATCAATTCATCCATTGAATATTCAGTAAAATCCAAACATTCTTCAACAAAATATCATTAAATTCTATGTATTGTGTAGATATTGAAGTAATATTTTTATGTTACCTTTATTATTTATCATCTCTCCTGGTAAAACCGTACTGTTGAAAATTTTGGTGAATCTATTGTACATATCATGTATGCTTTCTTGATTATTCATTCTGAATTTTTGAAACTCAACTCAATTAATAACCAAATTGGTTCTATGAAATGTATCAGTTCCATGATTAGTGAATTTTAAATTCCTCCCGATGTCATAATATTTTTTACAAGATGAAATGTGACTATACATATTTTTACTTTGAGAACAATATATGTAATTAATATCATTGTAATTTAAAATCAATTTTATATCATCATTACTAATGAGTGATTATAATTCTACATCATGATGTTTATAGTGTTTTGACATTATAGTCCAATAATCATGGAGGATATTTTGAAGAAATATATCTATTAATTTGTTCAGATAAACATAGTCACTTCCACTAAAGTGAGGTGGTCTGATGGGATTCAACAAGATGATTTATCAACTGTCCATAACAAAACCATTGATATTTTCCTTAGACATTTAGTTCTAAGATAATGTTTAGATAAAAAATAGACAATGAATCAACTAAAACCAAATCCATAAAAAGGAACCACACTTTGGTACCCATTTTTCGGTCCATTGGTATGGAAGTAGTGAATATAGGTTGTGAATAGTTCTTTTTAAAATGATAAAAATAATAATATTATATCAGAGTGAGAGCAATGTCCAAAATGTAGTGGAAATAAAAACATATATCACACAATGTTTTGATATTGGTTCAGATCACTAAGATCATAGAACTCTCATGGATCTCCACTAATTTATGAGGAGAATGGTATTAACTAGATCCTCAATTTTGAAATGGAGAGATATCCCAATTATATACAAATAAAATGTACCTTTTTCACACCGGGTGGTATAACCCATGACTTTTAAAAGAGTCCCAACCTGCATTCCTCTTTCCTAGGAGGAACAACCCGGAATTCCTTTTAGATGGGAGGAATAAGCTATTGGCATAACTTTTGGAATGTAAAATCATAAACCAAATTCATTAGGGAAAACATATGGTAGGAATAATTAAAACAGAGAAATAACCAAAAAATTATTAAACAATAGTTGTTAAGATGATATAGAAATTCGGTGAATCTCGGGTTCTATGATCCCTCCAGTGGTTGAATATGGAATCAATGTATATTTTCTGTGATTACAAATGGAAAACATATTTTTAAGAAGTTTGTTGATCAATATAGAGTAGTACAAATTGTAACATCATTATCTTTTTTAATTGTCTATACTAGAATATGTTTTATTCCATTAATAGATCTCCTGAATCATTAAAATAAGATTACTTTTAATCATGTTCATATCTAATATATGAACGATACTTTTTTGTGTATAAAATTAGAATAATACGATAGTTACATTTGTATGTTAAAGTTGTGATGAAAAACATAGCACAACATAAATATCAATATTTATAAACAAGTCTATATAAAATAACGATACAATTATTTGCATACACTATTAAAATTATGTTTCTACTTAAAATTAAAAAAAAAATTATGAAATACATTTATTTTAAAAAAATTATTTAAAAATAAGTAATAAAAAATTTGAAAATAATTTATAACCAACTGTGGCATATTGAGCTACCATTGAAATAGACAGTGGTGACTTATGACCTACAGCTAAAAACAATGAGTGGTGCAATATAACCTATAATTGAACACATAAAGTGGTGACTCACTAATGGTGGAAAAATATAAAAGGTTATACCATTTAAATTTTAAGAAAAAATTAAAAATTTCACACCAAAACAACAGTTATTCCATGCAACTAAACAATCAATGGCTTTATGAGAAGGAATAAATATATTTATACAGTTGGATGTCCAACGGTGACTCATGAATCACTGATCTAGTTGTCTAATGGTGACTTAGTACCTAGCATTGAATATTTGCAATGGTGGATAACTGAAAACACTTCCAAATGGTTGGATAATAAATATATGAATAACATATGAATAATTTTCTTATAAAAATTAAAAAATATAAAAGTGGTAAGAACATTATAGATACAAATGAGAAGAGTAGATATTGTTAAACCAACTGAAAAAAAGAAGTTAGACCTCTTTTGGGATATTGATAATGATTCTTCCAAGGACCTATATAACAAGAAGAAAAACAAAAAACATATGAAGAAAATAAAAATAACTCGCCTCTTTATATGCAATGGTGAGTAAAATGACTCACAGTTGTATTATAGTGGTGGATCATGACTAACAATTTTATTTTTCTAACAGTGACTCACTAACTCACATTTTGGCTTTATGATGACTTGAATCACCATTGGTTTCTAGTGGTGGCTCAACTAACCATTGATATCCAATTCTTACATGACTCATCGTTGTTATCCAACAATGACTCATCGAGCACCCATCAAAGGTGGAGACTTAGAACTAGACAAAGCATCCCGAAGAAGAAGAATAAGAGATCAATGTTGAGTCTTGAAAGAAGATTCATAAAGAGATGTTCAAACCAAACAAGTTAAAACAACAGGATTGAATAAACATAGATATTAGTAATGGATTTTTTTAATCATGGGCATTGTTGAAAACAAGCATACAAATAAGGAAGATCGCCAATGAACTGGATGTCGACGGTCAGATGCCTGAAGTAAATGGCTGAAAAATTCAAATAGAATAATAAGTATGGAATTTAAAATTATAACATAGTACTTTAAAATAGATCATAAGGATGTGATTACAAATAATTTACAACTATGATTGTTTTTGAGTTTTTAACTCAGATGAACAGTGAATCTCAAAACATCATCCCCTGCTGAATTAATGATACTATGGGCATGTGGTATATCAAATAGGTTGTGTTGATACTTGGTTTAAGATACATATCAAGGATTAGAAAAGTTTTACACATGCACACACAGGCCTATGGTCCCAATAGGTGACCTATTCCCAACACATGTACCAATGTGCATGCACTATGGTTCTTATTCAAGGGCCGACACATGATATTTTTTCAGTATACACACTGAGATCCAATGCCTTATTATGGGATACTTTTGGAGGGACTTCCCACAAGGTTGACCCACTGGGTCCCTGAAGTGGGTAATGGCTATCCATGGTGCCTCACTATGTATGGGCCAAATTTTTCCTTTTTCTAAAAAAATAAAACATAAGTAAATTAAAAATATATCAAAAATGAAGTATAAATTAAAAACAGTAACACAAACAATTAATATTATAAAAAAATGTAATTAAAAAGATATTAATATTTAAAAACACCTTATTATTTTATAAACATTAGAATTTAATAAAATTTTAATAGAGGGTAATTTATCAAAACAAATAATACAGTTAAATTATTGGAATCACTTTAAAATACTAACATGTTTGATAATACTATTAGTAATGGTTTAATAACTATCAATGAAACATAAGGAAAAGAATCCTTAAACCCTAATGTTTCATATACTTTAATGGAAAAAATAATCGGAGATACTTTTGATAAATAAAATTGTCACTACTCATAATCATTGTAACCCAGAAGAATGTCAACTAGGTATTAATAGTGTCTTCTAAATGATAGAATATCATGATAAGATGGTAATATTGGGATTCCATTAGAATAAGAATATATCTATAAATCTATAATTATAAATCTCACTATAAATGTTATTCTTATTCATCTAAGAACAGATGAAAAATAGGGATAAATTTCCCATGAAAATTTGGACTCAACTTTTCCAAAGAGATTAGTTTTCTATATTGAACCTGTTTCCTTATCCATTGTTTACAAAGTAAATTATGTGGTTAAGAAGCCCATGGCTATTTAAAAATCAATAGTTCTTTTACAAAATTATTAAAAGATAAATATAATAAAATTTAATTCAATAAATATTATTTTATTTTCTTCTTGTGTGGAAAGAAATGTTATTAGAAGAATAATTTCTATTTAAGATGTAATCAGAAGAGACTACTTCAAGTACATTAGTCATTACAATTATTTTTTTTTTGAGATACTAATTGAGTATATGTTTAAATTTATATGTATTTGAAATATATCAAATATGTGAGTATATAAATATTAAAATAAGTATGGTTAATTATAAAAGGTACTAAATAGGGTTGATTCATAGTTTAGTAAGGAGAAACACACAATATCTGGATTACATGGTGGAATTATTAATGATAAACTATTGTTTTTCATTCAAGATACAATGATACATTATTTAATTTTTCAAATATTTTCTATAATGATATTTAATACTATATTAATAGTCTAGTAATTCTAGAATCATAAATATCCATCTAGAAATCAATGATGAAAAATATATAAGATTAAATTACCTGATGGTGGTAAGATAATCTTCTTACAAGAATAAATGATAGTAGTTAAATTGTTTATATTTAGAAAATATTTTCAGTCTCCATTGAACTAAGATACTATATATACATACAAAATAATGATCATTTTTTAGATAACAACCATTTATAAATAAATGTAAACAAAAAATATTTTAGAGTTAAGTTCAAAAAAGTCATGTGAACTATTCTAAAAATGGAGGAAAATTCATATACTTCATGAGATTCTTCCTAAAAAAATTAGAAATTCTCAGTGATGTAAATTAATTCACATGGTAAGGATAGAGGAACATTTGAGATATCATGGTATAGGTCATCCTATCCAAGAAATCATTAACCATACAAGTGAATTAAAGGTATTCCCAAACTCACATTTCCTTATATACATTAATTTTTTGAGGGTTATAAAATGAAGAACAATGATGAATACTATATTTTTCAAATCATCCATAATTTCTTCCAAGATGTTTTTAAAATAATGTGAGAAAACTAACCATATTACAACTCTATTTACAAATGGATATCATATCAATTATGATATAATAATAATCTATAATGTTATAACCTTAATATATTGTTAAAAAATATTTTTTAAAATGAAATTTTTAGCTATAAATAAACATAATAACACTTAGTGTATCTCAGTTAAGGATCCTATTGACACTAATGATATTAAAATATAGTAATGTTCGACTATATTTCCATAAAGGGAACATTTTTCTTTAAGAACAGTGGTAGAAAACATAACTTCTACGGTTTGGGGCTCTGGATTCACCTGAGTTGGCACAAGATTACTGGAATCCATGAAGATCTGTTGGAGGATTAGTTGTATAAAAACATGTTACATAAGAATTCATAACAATATAAGTGTTTTATGTTCACTATGGTCAGTAATACATATATTATTATTTTAGAATAATGATTCCTATAAATAATCATAGAATGAAAACTTGCTAATATTGACAAATAGTTATGAATTATTATCATGGATTCAATGTATCATGATTTATGGGATTTGTATTTTGATTTTTTCTAAGAGTTTATACTAATAATTAGTATTCAATAGAAATTAGATGTTGATGGTACAACCCTTTACTAATAAATCAAGATTGAATAATGAAAGAATTAGTTTTGAAAAAACATTCTCACCAATCATCATACTAAAAATCTTTTGAGTTCTACTTGTTAGAAGCATAATTTTATGATCATTATATTGGGACATTTATTATCAAGGGAAAATAATTTAGTAGAAACCACATGTAAGATATTTATATTATAATGTATTGAAAAGTACATTTTAAACAAGTTTATGCTGAATTTTTGGTGGAATATAATATTACCAGTATAACATGCATGGTCATAGGAACATATTATTGAGATTAAAATAAATTCACAAGATTAATTGTGGTAAACGTATCTCATATTCCATAATATGTAATGATGTTAGATACTAGTGATATATGAAGGGTATTATGTGAATATCAAATAGGTCCAATATAATTGTGCCTATAAGTAATGAAATCTGTTTGATATTACTTAACATAGAAGAACTAAATGAGATCCAAGTGTCTAGAAATGTTGTATTACTAGTGATAAATTTAATTGGACAATTTTCTTTATTTAATTAAAATATCTCTAGTAATGTTGTAATGATAAGATAATATATAATATAAACTTATTATAGATAATGGTTTCTATATCAAAAATATCCATGTTTGTTGAATCTTATAATAAAGATTAAGAAGTAATTTAATGAAGTGTGATTACTATTTTGGGTTATATAAAAAGTAAGAGTTTTATCATTATTGTGATAAGAATTGAATATGGAATTAACCAAGGTTTCTATATTATAACTAGGGAATAATAGTTTGATACTTGGTTATATCACTACTTGTGATATTTTCTTTAGGCAGTGATGTCACAATAAACTGATTCTTCACACAGCTATATGGTAATCCAAGTCATAGCCACAGAAATGTGGAAGGCGAAGAAGTTATATCCATACTCAGTAGAAGAATGGTTAACATGTGAGAACTAACCAATTGTTAGAATTTGGATCTTGTGAAATTGGATGTCTATTGGATTTGGTTCTTCTAGACCATCTACTCGATAATTTTTTTTTCTATATATATTTTTGTTTTAATATTAACAAATACCATATGACCTATTGATTATTCTTTTGTGTATAATTAATTTGATAATTTCCTAGAATGTTTTTTTCATTGAAAAATACATAATAGTTCTCCTATATGATGAGAACCTTGAAATACCATGAATATATTATTGAATATTTTTCTATAGTCATATAAAATTCTATGATGGGGCACATAGCATGTTTTCTTTCAAGTGTGAATATGAGAAAGAAGTTAATACTTCATCTGTTGAATTTATCACTTGGTAATATCTAATATGGGGGATTATAAAGAAATTGCAACCTATAGGAAATCCACATGTTTATGTTTTATTAGATATTCCTTTATGTGAGAATTTGTAATGATATATAGACTTTAAAATTTTTATTAATGTATATCAGGACTTTTTCACTTTGATGTATTTCTGTAAAATGTGATAGAATATGATCATATCAATGTTTCGTACATTACGTACAACACAAATGATGTTTAATTAATGGTTAGTCGAGGAAGGATTTTTCCCTTCCATATTTATATTAGTTGATATCCAATACCTTTGACTGAAATGGATTTTTCAAATTAAATTCTTCGGACATGGTGTATAGATGAGTTCATTTTAGATAGTTGAAAGAAGATGTATCAAACAAATAGGATTATGACACAATTATGAAACCTACATGATGAGATTTCAATATAAATGGATTATATTTTGTAGGGAGAATCCATATGTGGTGGTTTTCATTTCAACATATCTTCTTCCTTTATACACATAAATGACCCATTTTTAGATAGAAATATTGGACTTTAGGAAAGCCTCTATAATGCCCGTGGGGAAGAGTCCTAGAGGGTCACCCATAAAGTGTTTTTATTGATCTTAGTTAAATATAATTCATGATTAAAATCTAAAATAAATATTATAATATAGATTGAGAAACAATATTTATTCAGGATTTATTAGTTGATCAAAAATATTAAATAAATATTTATGCACAAAATAATTGTTTAATTACATGAATATAAAATATTTATTTATATATTTTTATTTAGAAGGTAATAAATAATTACATATCCACTGATAAATAATTTATTTAATGATACATATATCAAAATAAATTTTTTATTCTCTAGACTATATATAAAATAATTTTTTATTTATTGAATATATAATATTTTTCACTTATTATTCACATGGTAAAAAATAATTATTTATTAATAAATATTTTATTTGTTAAATTGAGATTAAAATAAATATATTATTCTCCATAACATCAATATAATATTTATCTATTATATTTATTCAAGAATTTAATTAAATTACCTGAGGGTGAGTAGGTGTAATTATTAGTTTATTGATAAATATATATTTACCAGACAATATATAATATTTATAATAGAATGAGTTAGCATGTAGAATGCAATAAAATAATATTATTATTATTTTATATAGAATTTAGTTTTTTTGGGTTTAGAATATTATTAAGGGCCTTTGTACAATTATGAAATATGGGACTCTCACCCGTGGTCTATAAATAGACAATTATGAGAATTGTGAGAGGATGATAATTGTGTACAACATTTTCCTCCCTAGAGAATTCCCTCTCTATAAAGAACATATTTGTGGTTTTCTCCCAACCCATGCTAGTAATACCTATGCCAAGGCAGGATAACTATGCATCGCGAAGCACATTGCTTCGCAGGACCCTGCTTCATGAGGCACCCCTTCCTCGCGAGGTAGTGCTCCGCGAACACTGTTCTACTTCGCGAAGCACCTTCCACTCACACCTATGCCCCATGCTAAGGCCAAGGCACTCCACTTCGCGAAGCACACTCCTCTGCTTAGCGATTCCTCTTCCCGTGCGACCCTCCAGGTTTGTACGATGTGATTACAAAGTCCCATGGACAGTACCACCCATAGCATTGCTTCTCCTAATGCTTCTTCGCATAGGCACGCTAACGGCTATCGCTTCATCGCATAGCCACGCTAACGTGGACCCCTCGATGGTTTGTCCCATGACCCTTCTTTACCATGGCTTTACCGGTACATTCCCTTCCCCAAGGACCAGAGGGTACCGGTTATGTAAGTCCTAGGGGTGTGGAGTGAACCCACCTCGTCCGAGCTGCATGACGTTAAACTGCCAAGCACCACGTCCTTAGCACATGACGTTAAACTGTGATCCGATCTCGTGCCCCTCGCGAAGGGTCCCCCCAACTCGAACATTTTTTACACCACTCATCTCCACGGGAATGGAACTCTTCCTCACATGGAATGAGATCCTCCTTGTCGGAGTGGCGTATGTTCGTAGGAGAAGGGAGACCCCAGTTCCCCAACGGATGGCTGCACCCCTGCATCTCCGTACTTCCCCACTACCAAAGTCGGTGGAGGGCGTGATATGGGACGAGGTACCTCCCATCATTGGACCAAGGTCCATCTTTCTCGCGCTTTGTCGCACCCTGGGCTGCCCTTGCGTAAGTCCCAACACCAACCATTTCTAGGCACCTTCTGCCTAATAGTCCTACCTACATGACTCTAAACTGTAGTAATCCCTATGTTCCAAACATAGGATGCCTCTTCCATTAAACAAGATATGCCTTGTGCGCCAAGCATAATATGTCTAATGCCATGATCACAATGGAAAAACATCAAGAGCGTTGGAATCCATCCAAACATTCCATCACTCCACCTCACGCTTTGCGTGTCCTTCGTTTGGATCGTCATTCCACTTCCATGTCTGGAGGGAACCCCTAACAGTATGGATGCTCGACCTATGGTCCGCCTGCTGTCCTGGGCCAACGTCCTGAAGGATTGATCGACAACACTTGTGACATGGTCCCGTGTTTCGAACATGGTTAACGGTCGACCCTCATTTGTTGTCCTAATTTCTGGCTAACGTGATATGGATGCTGCGTTGCAAACATGGTCAGCAGTAATCCTCCATCACCACGCCAATCTCACGACGTTCTGAATATTGTGCATGTGATTCAAACTTTTCAACTCCCTTTATTGGGATAGATTCCAATGCCCTTGGAATTATCCCGCTTGTGCACTAGTGCATAGGTGAAGGCCTCAACCCATCAGTGAGTTGGGATGCCCTCATGGCCAGACATGAGGAAGACATTACGGGCAGCTTCCTAGCGTAAGCCCCATCCACCATTGTCACTCCATAGCGGCACCTGGGCCTCCATCCTGGATTAAGTTCCAACACCATGGGCCACTCAACGCGTAAGCCCCTCTTCGCTTCTCACGGACGCACCCGTCACGACGTGATCGTCAGGACCTTGCAACCTCTTGTTTCTCACACCGAGCATGACTCACGTGGGCTTAGAGTGAGCACTGACCCTGACCCCGAACATCCCACCGTAACTACGAGGTATTTGATCCATGTCAAGGCATGGTACGTAGGAAGCCTCCACGAGGTTCAAGCCCACCCGTTGTTCTTCCACGTCGGGTCTCATTCCCGTCCAGCATGACGTTAAACTGCACATTCCCTTCCGAACTACGAGGTCTTTGATCCATGTCAAGGCATGGTACGTTGGAATCCCATATGAGGTTCAAGCCCACCAATAGTGGACCCCCGGGTCTACTTTCACGTCGGTTCACCGACAGACTCATCTCTTGAACTATGAGGTCTTTGATCCATGCGGAGGCATGGTACGTAGGAAGCCTCCACGAGGTTCAAGCCCACCCGTCTTTCACGTCGGGTTTCACCCCCGTCCAGCACGACGTTAAACTGCACTCTGGTCCAGTGGTAAGCCATTGCGACCCATCCCACTTGAACTACGAGGTCTTTGATCAATGTCAAGGCATGGTACGTAGAAAGCCTCTACGAGGTTCAAATCCACCATCTGGTCGTCCCGACCTCATTCAGGTCGGTTCACCCCCGTCCCGCATGACGTTAAACTGTATTCCCCAATCTGAACTACGAGGACTTTGATCCATGTCAAGGCATGGTACGTAGGAAGCCTTCACAGGGTTCAAGCCCACCATTAGTGGACCCACGGGTCTACTCTCACGTCGGTACGCTGACGATCCCCATCGGGCCAAGGTCCACCTTCACGTCAGCTTATCGACGTCACCCCGAACTACGCGGACTTTGATTCCCTTCCACGGGGATACGTAGGAAGCCTCATCAAGGCTCAAGCCCAACTTCACTATCGTCCCCACGATGGTCCCACTTCACTCTCCTTCCACTCCATTCATCAACCTACCGATCGTTCCGATTCTCACCCGGACCGTCTTATCCTGGTAAGACCATGTCGGCAAGCTCTTCTTCACTATCGCCCATGGGCTGGCCCCGGTATCGATATCCCTTCAAGGAGGATCCTTCAATCCGATCTATCCTAGCTAATGCTCTAGTTGGGTTGATCCGTCTCCACTGGACGTTAAACTTGCGACATACCCTGTGTAGAGCACGGGAAGCTGAGGAAAACCTCAGATATGTGTCTACGACATATAATTCCCCGCGCTCGATGTGGGATGCCTCGGGCTTCCACGCCCTCGAGAAGCCTTGTGGTCAAGGATTACAGACAGACATGCCAGGTACCCCAGCATCCAGACACGCTACTAATGCCTCAACGTGACTACTCCCCTGACTGAAGGTTGCTGCCCTGACTGGACCCTTTGGAATGTCCAGACAGAAGCAGTGTAATTAACCAGCGTCCATGGAAACATGGCACTGGGAAGGGTTTCACGAACTACGTATTAAATCTATAAGGGAGACCCGGACTAGGTGACGAGTCCTGAGGAGGAATCCATAGGAGGAAGAACCGACATCCCATCATCCCGTTTCGATCAAGGAGCAGACGTCCCTGAATAAGGAGTGAATGCCGCCCGCCTTTGGAAAGCGGGAATGCGGGGCAACAGAAGCGCCGCACGTCCTCCCCCATGGACAGACGGGCGCGCGCCCTGGCGAAAGCGTCGGAAACACTTATACTTCCTTATTTGTACTCTGTTTCATTTAGATTCTATATGCTTTAAGGTAGAATCTCATATTGTAATCGTTTGTTAGGGTTCTTATTTCCAGAACCATATTTCCAAAACCTATGTTCGGAATCTATTTCCAAGATTGCAATCGGTGTTAGAGGTGTTTTTAATTTGCTTAGTTTAACTTTGTTAAACTTAGTCCTTTCCTTTGCTTAAGGAAAACATAGTTATTCATAACTATCTTTAAAGGTTCCAAAGGAATTTTTAAAGTATAGAATTCACCCCCCTTATTGTATATTGAGCATCTACATCACTATTTCGATCCTACAATTGGTATCAGAGCAGGTATCTGAAATACTTATACTTACGAATAAGTTTTTCTTGCTCATTTTATCATTCCGATCTTTCCCACTCCGAACTTTCTCATTCCGAACTTTGTTGTTACGAATCTTTGCTACTAACAAGATTTTGTGTCCAAGGTTTTTAATATGGTAGGAATTAATGTTGGATAAATTGATAATCTAAATCCTAAAAGACCACCAATATTTGATTGTAATGATTATGAATACTGGAGAGATCGTATAAAGACTTTTGTTTTCAATACTGGAGTAGACAACTTTGTTTTGCTTACTGGTGATTATAAAATTCCTGACAAGGAAGTTAGAACTTTTACTAACCAGGAAAAGCAAGAATATCAACTCAATTATAAGGTACGCAATACTCTACTATGTTCAATGACTAGAAATATATATAGCCAAATTTCTTCTTGTGAAGCAGATAACTGTATCTGGAAGAAGTTAGAGGTTACACACTTTGGAACTTCTAAGGTGATTGAGACTAGAAGAGCTATGCATAGAGCTGAATATCATGGCTTCAATTTTCCTTATGGAGAACCTATCTGTAAAGTTAAACAGTGATTTATGACTATCGTCAACATTCTACAGTCTATGGGAGAGAAAGGTTTATATGATGAAGCTCTTGTGGATAAAATAATTGATATTATGCCCAATGAGTGAGAATCCAAGAGAACAGCTATATATGAGAACAGGAAGGTCACTCAAATTACTCTTGATGAGCTATTTGGAACTCTTCTACAACATGAGACTAGAATGAAGAGAGATGCTAACAACATCAAGAAGAAGAATGGAAATGGTATTGTTACTTTTAGAACAACTTAAAATCATATGAAAGCTAAGACTCCTGAGAGAGTAACCAGATCCAAGTCTAAGAAAGTAATTTTCCAATCCGAATCTAGTGAGAGTGAAGTCTCTGAAAATGAATTAGCAAATCTTGCTCGAAGGATGAACAAGATAGCTGGACAGAGAAATTTTCAATCCATGTATAAGAAAAAGGAAAGGAAAGATAAGAAAGATGGAGAAGTTACTTGTTATGAATGCAAAAGAGCTGGACATATAAGACCAGATTTCCCTATGCTCAAAAAGAAAGACAGGAAAGAAAGGCATTCAGACAGGAACAAAAATAAGTATTATAAAGCGAAAGCTAAGAAAGTTCTGAAAGCTAATGACACCTGGAGTGCAAGTGGTAGTGACTCTTCAGATGAATAATCTGATTATGAATCATCAGGACAGAAGAATATTGGTCTTATAGCCAGATTACCTATTGATAATCATTGTTTTATGGCTAAGGTATGAAATGATGAATCATTGACCAATGTTTCTTTAAATTCTAATGATAGTAAGTATTATAAATCTTCTGATGAAGAAAATACTTTACCTACATATGAAGAAGTCTCTAGGTTTACTGAACTTCTTGAGATTGAGAATTCCAAACTCAATAAGAAACTTGATAAGGAAAACTCTATTAATTGTATTCTTACAAAAGAGATATCAGATCTTTCTAAAGATATTGATAGGAAAAATGTTGATTTTGAAAGTATTTTAAAAAATCTTGAGGAAGTAAGTTCTGAGAAGAATAATCTTTCTAAAGAATTAGAAAAAGTAATTTCTAATAAAAATGTTTTTGAGATTAGCTCTAGTTCTAAAACTAATGATTTTGCGGATAAAAACTCGGTTGTAAAACTCAAGTCCAAAATCTTTTCTTTAAAGAAGTGTTTATCAAACTTTACCCATGGCAAGGAAAATTTTGATAAAATGTATTCCCAAATACGACCTTTAAGAAATAAATCCAGATTTGGTTATACCCATGCAAAACCAATTTTTATTAACAATTATTTTGTTCCTCAAAGTGCCCCATTTTGTACCGAGTGTCAATGTGGTGGTCACTGGGAAAAGATTTGTTCATTAAACAAAACCCAATCTCTAGGATTTCACAAAGCTTACATCTCTAAGAAGATGTGGGTTCCTAAAATTTTATTATCTGTAAATCTCGGATCCAAACAAGTTTGGATTCCGAAAGTCTAATTTTCTTCTTGATTTTAGGAAAATAAAGAGAGTACTAGCAACAATACGTGGTACATGGATAGTGGATGTTCCCGGCACATGACTGGTAACAAAAGATATTTTGAAAAGATTATCAAAATGAAAGGCGGAAAGGTAACTTTCGGAGATAATGCTAAGGGAGAGATTGTTGGTATTGGTAATATTTTTCTTCTTGGTAAAACCTTGATTTCAAATGTTCTTTTTTTAAATGTTCTTAAGCACAACCTCATTAGCATAAGTCAGTTATGTGATGAAGGTTACCTTGTAAATTTTATTAATGATAAGTGCTTAGTTCAGAATTCCATGGAAAATTTATTCTCTCATCCAATAGGCGAGAGAATGTTTACACTATAAACTTAGAAGGCCTCAGAAGCCAAGATTTGCCTTTCCAAAGTGCAATGGAAGATCATTCCTGGTTATGGAATAGAAGACTAGGACAATGTAATCTCAATATCCTATGTAAACTCTCTAAGAAGAAACTAGTTGAGGATCTACCGGAGATTAGATTTGATTCTTCTAAAGTTTGTGATCCTTGTCAATATGGCATGCAACATAAATCTAGTTTTAAATCAATCGGTGAAGTCTCAAAAACCAATGCATTACACTTAGTACACATGGATATTTTTGGTCCAACACAAACTGGAAGTATTAGAGGCAAATACAATGTGTTTGTTCTAGTTGATGATTACACTAGATTTACTTGGGTCTATTTTCTAGCAAAGAAATCTGAAGCTTTTTCCAATTTCAAAAGTTTTAGAGCTCATGTTAAAAATGAGAAAAATATTCCATTGAAAACTATTTATAGTGATCATGGAGGAGAAATTCAAAATTCGGATTTTGAAACTTTATTTAGTAGAAAAGGTATTACTCACAATTTTTCAGCACCTATAACTCCTCAACAGAATGGTTTAGTTGAAAGAAGAAATATAATTCTTCAAGAGATAACTAGAACCATGTTGAGTTAATATTCTATTTCTAGACATTTCTGGGCTGAAGCTGTATGTACTGCTTGTTATACTATAAATCGAGTTTTGATTAGACCTTTTCTCAATAAAACTCCTTATGAGTTATGGAATGGTAGAAAACCAAGACTATCCTACTTCAAGGTTTTTGGTTGAAAAGTATTCATTTTGAATACTAGAGATAACTTACATAAATTCGCACCAAAATCTGATGAAGGAAAGTACTTAGGTTATTCCACAACATCTAAGGCTTATAGAGTTTCTAATAAAAACACTTGTACTATCGAAGAAACAGTACATGTAAAATTTGATGAGTCACCTCAACCTACATCCTCAGACGTGTTTTCAAAAACTGATTATCAACCTTTGATAGAAGAACCTTTTGATAAGGTTAATGTTCTAGAAGATACTTCTGAAACATTTACCCCAGAAGACTTTCTACCCTATGTTGATGAACAGGTTTTACAAAACCCAAATCAGGTGTTTCTTAAGAATCATCCCAATGATAGTATCATTGGTGACGTAAATCAACCTGTAAGGACTAGAAGATCCTTAAGAAATGAAGTAGAACATCTAGCATTTCTTTCCAAATTAGAACCTAAAAGCACTAATGAAGGTTTAGGTGATGATGATTGGATTAAAGCCATGCAAGACAAACTAAATGAATTCGAAAGGAATAAAGTCTGGACCTTGGTTGAAAGTCCTAAGGAAACTTCTGTTATTGGAGTAAAATGGGTGTTCAGAAATAAATGTGATGAAAATGGAGTCATAGTTAGAAATAAAGCTATACTTATTGCTAAAGGCTATAATCAGCAAGAGAGAATAGACTATGAAGAAACCTATGCTCCAGTAGCTAGACTTGAATCTATCCGTATTCTACTTGATTTTGCAGCATTCTTCAATTTCAAACTTTTTCAAATGGATGTGAAATGTGATTTTCTTAACAGTTATGTTCAAGAAGAAGTTTTTGTTGAACAACCTCCTGCATTTGAAGATACAAAACATCTGGATCATGTTTTTAGACTTACCAAAGCTTTATATGGTCTTACACAAGCCCCACGAGCTTGGTATGATAGACTCAATGGATTTTTGCTTCAAAATAACTATTTTAAGGGAAATGAAGATCCAACCCTTTTTTATAAAGAAAGATAAGAAAAAAAATTTGATTGTTCAAATTTATGTTGATGACATCATATTTGGTTCATCTCAGCAATCTTTGACCGACTCTTTCCCAAGTCTAATGAAATCTGAGTTTGAAATGAGTATGATGGGTGAGTTAACTTTTTTCCTTGGTTTTCAAATTTCTCAAATACCAGAAGGAACTTTCATATCTCAACATAATTATATTAAAGATCTTCTTAAAAAGTATGGTTATGACAACACTAAAATTATTAGTACTCCCATTGGTACCTCAAACTCTTTAGATCTTGATGAAGCTGGGAAACCAGTAGATCAAACAGCTTTTAGAGGTATGATAGGAAGTTTACTTTACTTAACAGCTAGTCGACCAGACTTAATGTTTTTAGTATTCTTATGTGCAAGATATCAATCCAATCCTATGGAATCTCACTTAAAGGCAGTAAAAATAATTTTTCTCTACCTTAATGGAACCATGGATCTAGGATTATTTTATACATCTGGAAATGATTTTGTTCTAAAAAGATTTTCTGATGCTGACTTTGGTGGATGTAGAATGGATAGAAAAAGTACATCCGGAACTTGTCATTTCTTAGGAGATTCACTAGTTTCTTGGTCCTGCAAGAAGCAACATTCTGTAGCACTTTCCACTGGTGAAGCTGAATATGTAGCAGCTGTAAGTTGTTGTGCTCAAGTGTTGTGGATGCAACACACACTCACAGACTATGGCTTGAGTTTTACTAAAACTCAAATTTTGTGTGATAACACAAGTGCCAGTGCCCTTAGTAAGAACCCTGCACATCACTCTCGTGCAAAACACATAGATATTAACCATCACTTTCTTAGGGATCACACACTTAAAGGAGATATTATTCTTCAGTTTATTGGAATCCAAGATCAACTTTCTGATATTTTCACAAAATCTTTTCCTTCTGATAGATTTGAATATATTAAATAGAAGTTAGGAATGATAAATGTAAGGTAATCCTCCTTAATTAACATTCTGTTGAAAAAATATCCTTACAGTAATAAACTCCTTTTCATAGGGGGAGTACATTTGTTTGTTAGAATAACAATGTTTTTCAAAAATTTGTTTTCAAACTTTTCAGAACGAAGATTTCTGGAATGGAGATTTCCAGAACTACAATTTTTCCAGAATGGACATGTTCGTACAGAATACTTCTAGAATGGAAGTGTTCGTATTGAAAATTTTCGGAATGGAAAATTTCGTACTGGTATTTTCATAACGGGATTTTCGTAACGAATCTTCCATAATAAGTTTTTCATTTTCAAAATTTTGTAATGAATTTTTCATACTAAGTTTTTCCTTACTAAGTTTGTTTTTCGTAATGAGTTTTCCATAATGAGTGTTCCGTAATGAGTTTTTCGTACTGAGTTTGTTTTCCGTAGTAAATTTTTTGTGAACTCTATCTTTTTATAATAATG
Source organism: Viscum album (assembly GCA_963277665.1). Classification (NCBI taxonomy): domain Eukaryota; kingdom Viridiplantae; phylum Streptophyta; class Magnoliopsida; order Santalales; family Viscaceae; genus Viscum; species Viscum album. The sequence continues at coordinate 1,969,721,891 of OY728150.1, forward strand.
TTTTTTTTCGTAGTCATTTTTATATTATCCATTATGAATAATCTCCCTAAGCTAATCCGAAATGTATGATTTCCTTACCCAAGTTTTCGTTGTCATATTTTACTTGATGGAATTTTCTTGTATTATGTTTTCGGATTATAGTTTTCTTAATTCTTTGTTTTAATAAAAACCTCAAAAAGATCGGATTCAAGTTTTCAACTGTCAGATCTGATCTCAACTTATCCCAACCGTTAGATCAACCGAGGAAGTTGAACCATCGTTCCATTGCCTACATAAAGGGGACCCAAATACTCGTCCCACATCGGTTCTCAAGCTCCTGCGTCCCGAATCTCTGCCTCTCTGTTTTAAAGCCATTCCGAACTTCAGATTTCTCCATTTCGAACTTCTCAGAGGACCTCAGCTCCGAATGTCTGTGGAGTTAGCATCTCAAGAAATGTAATCCTCTAAGCCTATTTCACAGTGGTTAGTTTACAGAGAAAGGCTATTCCATCCATATTTCTTCAACAACTATGATTATATTATTACAAAGAACTTTAAGTTGAATGGGTGGGAAGATATTTTGTATCCAAACCGGGGAATCAAGACGATGTTTTTTCGGAGTTACTTGTTGAGTTCTATGAAACAGTTTCCTTCTTTCAGGAAGATAATAGGGAGAAGTTTTCTTTCAAGTATTATGCCAAGACTTACAAGCTTTATTATACAAAGGCAGCAAGCTTGGTAGGGCTGCCCTATGAAGGAGAAGCCGAGTTCATATCTCACGTTTTTCCGGATTCTAAGGGTAACTTCGACAAGGAAAAAGCCTTGAAAACTCTTGAACTCTCAGATGACAAAGCTCCGAAGATTTCTAGTTTGCCTACAAATTTCTGGATTCTAGAGCTGTGGGTGCAAAGGCTTATCATACCGAGGAAAGGTGATAAAGATAGTTTAAAGAAGAGTGAGATCTATATATTATATTTCCTGATAAATCTAAGGAAGTTTAACTTCATGAGGCACATTCTTATAACCACTGAGAATCTTAAGAAAGGAAATCTCAGAGCCCAGATTGTAATATAGCCAGAAATTTTATCAAAGATGATAGCTCGGTGCCTTGAATCTTTCAAGGAATCTTGCAGGTCTAAGCCAAGGGTTTGCAAAATTTTGTTGGTCAGTGATGATACACTTAAGATGATGGATGTAGCTTTTAACAAGGAGACTGGTGAGTTCTTCAATTTACCTAATCAAGAAGAAGCGGCTCCGAAAGCTGCTGAACTGGAATCTTCTAAGCCAGTAATGAAAAGAAAGTTGAAAGAAGCTGTAGTTGAAGTTGAGGATCCTAAAGCTAAGGAAGTTCAAACCGCACCTCCCAAACCAAAGAAGAAGAAAGCCTATCCTGATGAAGTTGTTGCAAAGTAGAGAGCAGATAAAGAGAAAAGGAAAGAAGGGGATCCACAGTTCAGATTGGACCCTGCGGAGGCAAAGGCATTGAAGGAGAAAACTACTGATGAGCTTGAAAAACAAGTAAAGGAAAACAAGCTCAAGAAGAAGATGACAGAAGCCAAGGCTGTCCAAGAATTGTTAAAGTTTAATGAGATGGTATCCAGAAGCATTCCGGTTCCGAGATCATTCTCCTTGGAATCTCTACCTGAGACTCTAGGATGAAACCTTGATTTTCTGGAAGAGACTAGAGCTGATCATGTTGAGCAACTCGAGCAGTTTCAACAAGTGGAAGAGGAAGAAGTAGTTGCTGAAGGAAGTGGTGAAACAAGAGACTTATTGAAAGAAGTAGATGATTATAAGGGGTCGCCTTCGGAACACCTATCACTCCGAACTTCAGAGGCTGAATCCTCTATGTTAGGAACTCCAGAGAATGATAAGAATGACGAAGATTTCGTTCAAAAAGTTGTTGATGATATTATTCAAGTGTCTACTGGCGAGTAGAAAACTCATGATCAAGAATCGATTCCAAAAAAAGACAAGGGAAAGCAACTCCTTGTTGAGACTCCGAAATAAGTGGCTAGCAAGAAAAGAGAATATGGTGATTCATTTAAAAGGATGTTGGAGCTTATTGAGGAAGAAAATTCTCCTATAAAAGTTTCAGATTCAGATTTATCCTCATTGGGGCATGATTTTGTTGTTCAGTCCTTAAAGTTGTTGGTGGGAACCATTCCGAACTTCTCAAGTATTGACTCAAGATGCCAGATTCTCCAACATGCTTTAAATCAGAAAACAGACTCCGTATCTATGGTTATGGACAAGTCCGTTGATATTGAGGCCCAGTTCAAAAGATTTTTTGTTGGCTACGAAGCTCGTAGAAGATCTTGCAAGAGGATGACAAACTGGTCGAAGAAGACTGTTGAAGAGATGAGGTTATTCGACGAATTTCAAGACAATGTTAAATATGCTTTTGAGACTAAGGACAGGAAGATAAATGAGCTGATTTCCTCCTTTGAAGAGAAGCTGACGGATGAAAAGAACTTCCGGATCCAAGAAGTCAGAGATTTGAATGGGAAACTAAATTCCGTTTCACAAAACTGAAAGTTTGAAAGGGATCATCAGATTGAGTTTGAACAGAAGATGAAGGCTCAGGAAGAAAAAATCAATGCTCAGGAAGAAAAGATGAAAGCCGAGGAAGAAAAGATTAAAGCCCAATCTGCAAGTATAGTGGTCTTAGAGAAGCAAGCTGAAGAAGATCATAAAGACCTGAAGAAGGTCAAGACTATTCTTAAGGGGCTCATTTCGAAGGAAAAAGATCCGAAAGAACTAAATCCGATCTTTTTGTTGTATCTAATTTTCTTTGTTGCCGAGATTTCAAACCTAATGAAAATTGTACCTCTCGTTTCTTTTGTTGGTATTATTTTTTTTTCAGGTACTTTGTTATTTTTTTCCATTCCCTCGTTGTCTTTTTGAAAATCACAAAGGGGGAGAAGGAAAAGATCCTTAAGAAAAAGAAGAACTCTAATAAGAGTTTATCAAAGGGGGAGAAGGAAAATATCCCTAAGGAAAAAGAACTCTAATAAGAGTTTGTTTAAGGGGGAGTTTTTTCATTTAAGAAGACTTTCTTATTCATAGTAAAATGCCACTCCGGAAATCTAGAATATGATCCTTAGAGTTTCAAAGCCTAAGGGGGAGTTATTCATATTCATCAATATCCTTAAATAAAAGGGAGATAAGCCTTAATGTTTTTCTTTCTTCTTAGAATTTCTTTTTTGAAAGGATGTTTGTGCTTTCCAAAAAGGGGGAGATTGTTGAGTCAATAAGGTTTTCCTTATTTCCTTTCCATTCCTTCTTGTTTTGAAAATCACAAACACCATATCTTTAAGGAAAATTGTTTTTATAAGGAAAATTGCATTTATAAGGAAAATCGCTTTTATAAGAAAAATTATCCTTATCATATTTTCATCCTTATTTTTCCTAAGTATAAAATTCGGATTCATTTCTGTTTTCTTAGATTTGTTTAAAACATTGATATAAAGTATTTTGTTTGAGGATCCGAAATCTGGATAAGAACTATAGGGAAGTTTCACTCCGAATCCATATGATAACTGTAATAAAGTATCATTCCGTATTCCGGATATGAACTCTGACTAAGTCCTATTCCAGAATCAGGATACGAATTCGTATGAAGTTTGACATTGAATTCTCATTATGAATTCTAATAAAGAATTCTCATTACGAAATCTGATAATGAATTTTCATTAAGAACTATGATGATGAAATCTCATTACGAATTTTGATGACGAATTATCATTCCGAATTCAACTATTAAACAGAATCTGATCATCTTTGCTTTATACACTCTGAACTAATTCAGACTCCGAAAAATATTTTGGTTAGACTCCGAACATTTATTCTGCTTACATTTCTATAATTTTTCTACTCTTTATTATTTCCATTACACACCGAATCTTCACTCCGAATCATTCATTCTGAACTTTTGAGTTAGAATTAAAACGATGTCGTACATTCTGTTACACTTGTTTGTTATAAAACGATGTCATCTATTTTGTTATAAACTAACCGTTGTCTAAGTGACACGTGTACAGGTCCCTCCAATCATTAAGGAAAATATGATCGTTGGAGAAGTAGCCGACCTTACCTATAAATAGGAGCTCATTTGAAAGATCTCAGGGCAAAAAAAGGCTGACTACTCTTCAACTCATGTGATTACATGATTGAAGTGATTTCTAGAGAGAGATGCTCTTATTAACTCTCAAATCTTCGTGTGACTCCGAATGTTGGTGATTACATTTGAGGGCTTCTGAAGATAGGAAGACAGAGGTACCGACTACCTTGAAGTTCGAGGGATTCCTTGCTGAGGAAGACAGAGGTTTCCAACTACCTTGAAGTTGAGGGCTTGCGGGGATAGCAAGACAGAGACTCCTATCTTCATATCGAGGGCTTACCCTGGTGTGGGTAAGACAGACTTGCTTGAAAGTATAAATCAAGGGACCTTTATCCAAGGTTGTTGGATACCCTTCTCTTTGGGTTAAAAGACTTATATCTTGTTACTTGTAGTTTAACTACTTGTTTAATTTCCGCTGCATTTTGTATTGTAAGGAATATATAACTTTCATATACTTCCTTATTTGTACTCTGTTTCATTTAGATTCTATACGCTTTAAGGTAGAATCTCATATTGTAATCTTTTGTTAGGGTTCTATTTCCGGAACCATATTTCTGGAACCTACTTTCAGAATCTATTTCCAAGTTTGCATTCGGTGTTAGAGGTGTTGTGAATTTGCTTAAATTAACTTTGTTAAACTTAACCCTTTCCTTTGCTTAAGGAAAACATAGTTATTCATAACTAACTTTAAAAGTTACAATGGAATTTTTAATGTATACAATTCACCCCCCCCCCCCCCCTCTTGTATATTGAGCATCTACATCCCTATTTCGATCCTACATGGACTATCACTATAGGGTATCTAAATTAGTTCCTCAACAACATAATGAAAATATAATTTAATGTTGATCAACTGAACCATAGTAGCATTGAAGAAAGAACTCAAGAATGGGGTATTTCTTCATAATATTAAATTAATTATAATTTTTTTTGTGGAAAATATCTTTTCTTGGTTTCGGTGAAATATATTTTCAAATATTCATCCGAAAAATATGTTTTGGTAGTGGAATCTATACCTTGTACATTTCAGTTCATTTTTTGAATTTGAAAATATTGACGTTCACTATAGGCCCTATATGTGATTTTATTGTATCTGGAACCTCTATTAGGTTTGTTTTCGTTTTAAATGTTTTGTGGTTTTTTTGTGTTTGATGGATGTAGAATGAATTTAGATTTTTTGATTTTATTGAAACAAATATTATTTATGTTCATGTATCAATTTATGGTTCTTCCTTGGGATTTTTATTTATTTATTTTAATTTTCCATATTAGAGATATAACCCTACTATTTAGGAACGGGAAAATATTTAGGTATATAATTGGTAAAACTAGGATGAGTGATTCACCAATTGATATTCTGTACTAATTAGTGTTTGGGGATGATTTTGTTAAATTCACCATGGGAATATATTCTAGTTTTATGGTCTTTAGTTACCCTCTTGTGTTGCGACATGACGTTGTAACCATTTCGTTCTATTAAGATATTTTTTGTTTGTTTGTTTTCTAATTCTTATTAGCATATATCTAGTTCCTACACATAAAAAATGAATTATGGTGTATTTAACTAATGTTTGAAAACAATTAGAGCTCATTTTTTTATTGTATGGCTATTGATATGTATCTTAAACAAAAATTGAACTTTTATATTGAAACCACACACTTCGAGTAATACAATCCACATCTGGTGTCAGATTTATTTATAATAGAATCATCCATGTGAAAAATGAATAATAGATTTTATTCTAAATGTTTGAAAATAATCATATATCATTTTCATTGTTTTGGATATGTGATTCATGTTTTAATCTAAAGTGGAAATTTTATATTGAAAACAAGTACTACAAGTCATATTAGTCACACCATGTGTTATATTGATGTGTAGTCAATTCCTACATGTAAAATATGAATTATGGACCATTTTACTAATTTTTTATAACAAACCATGTTTTTTCTCATTTTTGACTTATGATGCGTGTTTTATACAAAAATGTATCTTTTATATTGAAAACATGAAATTCAAGTAGTATCATAAAAATCATGCCTTGGATTTATGTGAAGTCAATTATTACGCCTCACAAATGAATTATATATCATTTTTTGAAATTTGGAAACAATTCAAGCATGTTTTCTTGGTTTCGGATTTGTGATATGTGTTTTAAGCTAAAATGGGTCTTTTTTTAATGAAATCACACACATCAAGTCGTATCTATCACAATCTGGGTCAAATTGATGTTTCGTTGACTCCTAAACATAAATGATGAATTATGGATAATTATCATAATTTTTGAAAACAATCCGAGCTTATTTTCTTAGTTTTAGCTATGTGATATGGGTTTTAAACTAAAATGACCCTTTTACGTTGAAAACCTTCACATTGAGTCATAGTAACCACATCATAGGTTTGATTGATGTGTGGTCATTTACTACACATCACAAATGAATTATAGAATATTTTAATAACGTATCAATATAATTTGAACTCATTTTATTGGTTTTCTCATTATGATGCACATTTTGAAAAAAATGAAAATTTAATATGGAAAGCAAGAACTTCAAGTCATTTTATGCACATCATGTTTCAGATTAATGTGCAGTCAATTCATACACAAAAAAAATGAATAATGAAGAATTTTCCAAATGTTTTTAGACATTATAAGACCATTTTCTCATTTTTGGCTAGTGATGTATGTTTTAATATAAATTTGAACATTTATATTGAAGAGACCCACTTCGAGTTATTATAGTCACATCATGCATTAGATAGATGTACAATTGATTAATACATTTCAAAAATGAAATATGGATCATTGTAGTAATATTTGAAAAGAATATAATCTTTTTTTATTGGTTTGGGATTTATGATGCATGTTTTAAAAAAATAACGGCTCTTTTATATTGAAAACACGCTTTTTGAGTCATATCATCCACATCATGTGTCATATTGATGTGTAATCAATACCAAAATGCCCCAAATTACACTTGTATATCTTTACTACAGATTTATAACATTCTGTGCTGGTTTTCTCATTTTTTTGTGGGGTTCCTTTTGATCTAAAATTAATCTTTTTTATTGAGAACACACACTTTGAGTCATACAAACCACATCTTGGGTTGGTTTGATGTGCGATTGATTTATACACTTCACAAATAAATCATGGATAATTTTCCTAATGTTTGGATATGGGACACATGTTTTAAACTAAAATGTAACTTCTATATTGAAAACACACACTTTGAGTCATACCTACCACATCTTCTGTTAGATTAATGTATATTAACTTTCTACATATCACAAATGAATTATGGATCACTATAATATTGATTAAAAAAATCAATTCTTGTTTTGTTTAATTTATCTACATGACAATTTTTAAACTAAAATGACTCTATTATATTCAAAACACGTACATTGAGTCACACTTAGCATATCTTGTGTCAGATTCATATGCGGTCAAATCTTATTCATCATAAATGAATTATCTATTTTTTTGTAAACATTGAAAAAAATATGATCTTGTTTTCATAGTTTTATCCTGTTTTTCATATTTTAAATGTAAATGGAACTTTTATATTAAAAATACACACTTTGACACACATCGGCCTGATCATGTGTCAGATTGACATGTTGTCGATTACTAGACCTCACAAATAACTTATGGATCATTATAAAAAATTACCAGGAAAATATGATTGTTTTTCTTTGATTTGAGTAACTGAATTTTTTTTGAACTAAAATTTAAATTATAAACAAAAAGCAAAAAATTAATGTTATATCAGTTACACTTTGTATCAGATTGAAGTCATACTAATTCTTACAAATCTAAAATGTCTTATGGAACATTTTACTAAAGTCTTAGAATATTATGAATTTTTTTATCAGTTTTTTATATTTCACATGTGTTTTGAAAAAAAATTTATATTTGAAACTAAAATCACACACTTTGAGTCATACCACACACACCATGAGTCATATTGATGAACAATTCATTCATATAAATCAAAAAATGACAAATGATAATTTCCCAAATTTTCAAAATAATATGAGTGGGTTTCCAATCATATGAGTAAGTGATGTTTCTTTTTAACTAAAATGTTGATTTTAATCTAAAAACATGCATTCCATTTCATATAGGGTACACCATATATATAATTGTGGTGCTGAGTATTCTTTCACATCATGAATGACTTATGTATTTTTATCATAAATTATCAAAACAATCTGAATGTGTTTTTTGTTCAGTTTTGAGTATATGATGTCATTTTGGAAATAAAGCATAAATTTTGATCTAAAACAATACACTTTGAGTTATAAAGGGAACACCATCTAACATATTGAGGTATGGTTGATTCCTACACAACAAACCATTTCTTATTTATATCAAAATAGGGTTCTCTAAAATTGGATCATGTCTTTGATGATTAGAAACTCTGACCAAGAATTTGAGATAATTTGAGAACACATGATTTTGAGAAAAATAATCCTTCTACTGTCACAAAATTAACCTTTCGCTGTCAGTAATTATATCTCTAAAAATTAACTAAATAATTATTATAAATTAATCATTTAATATGTCATTATATATTTTTAACCCATTTCTATATCAATAGTATCTTAGTTATAGTCTCAAATTCCAATCTCTCATGAGCACGACCAGCTTCATACATGTTGCTAGCTTTTCCAGGATTCATAGAGCTTAGCCTTATATTATACTTCTCCTTGGTAAATAGGTTAAAAATAATATATAATCATTAAAATATAACTTTTTAACATTCCAAATGCATCTCAAAGGTTCTATATTGTACTATATCGCAAACTTAATTGATAATCACCCCAATTTGGTGTCCTCAAGCATTCTGAAACCATATACTCTATCCACTAATCTATAATAAAATTTACTTCTTCTTTTGAGGATAATAATTATTGTAAATCTTTGTAGAACATAGAAAATATAAAAAATATAAATTATTAAAAAATATATTTAATTAAAGTGTAATTACCTTCAGAAATTATCTGCTTGTGGATGCCTATCATTTGATTGTATTGGTATCTTTTATAAATTTTAAAATGTGATATCAATAATTGTAATCATTATCTTCCATCAAACACTATATAAACATTGAGAAAAATAAGTAAATTGTTTTGAAATATGTTTTAATAGTTAAATATTACCATATGTACCTTAATATTATTCTACTTGAAGAAATACATAGGCATCTTATGATCAGTCACTGACCAAATACCATGATTTATTCTATAAATATAGATCACCCTATAATAAAAATAATTTCATTATAACAAAAAATAAAATATATAATTCCATTTTTATCTATAAATTATTGATTAATGTGAATTAAATATTCAAAATATACATCATGTGTAGTCGAATAGACGAAAATCAATGCATTGGATCTAAAAAAATAAAAATTAGGGCTTCCCAAATTGATTGTGATGACCATACAGTATTTCTTAAAAAAAGAAAAAATAATAATGACAAAGTAAAACTATATTTTATATTATTATATTGTATTGTTTTACCACTGAATTATATGCATCCTAAAGAGTATTTCATATATTATTTTTCTCTCAAAACTATTCTTAGTGCATCTTTTTTCATTTCAACTTCCCCCAATTTTAAATATTATTTCCATAGAAATAATAATTGGATTAATGATTCAAAATCATGATTCACATGGGTTTCCCATATAGAGTAGTAAAATTTACACATGTATAAAATATGAATATTTATTTACTATAATTAATGTAATAGATCATTTTTTGGAATACTGGTCTATGAAAATTTACATTGTGTATGTATTCCAAACTGAGACTCAAAGCCATTTAAACTTGATAATCTCATTTATATTATACAAATTAACAGCATCTGTAATGATATATCTAAATATTTATTATTCATATTTAATGAAGGATATATTTCCATATTTGAATGATGTGTCTACATGAACTTGTAATGTTAATATATACTGTAGTGGAACTATTGGGGAGAAGGTACCCCTGGAATTTCCATCTGATTTATTGGTTTATTCATTATATTTTCATAATCTGAACTTTTGTTTCCCTATTGTTTTATTCATCTATAACAAAATTCCTCATTTAAAACCTTTTTTACTCAAATATTAATGGTTTTTATTCAGAAAGCATTATTATGGAAAAACCTCATGTATCATTATAAGATTACATAGCAAAGCTATTAAAGTTTCCATATCATTATCAACCATAACAACATCTTGATCATCACGAGGAGCAAATAACTCAATGCTCGACTTGTAAGATAACTGACCCCCCCCCCCTCTCATGTGATATTTTGGGAGTTTTTTATTATATATCATGTCTCCTAAGATATTATATATTGTACCCCGTTCAATAAGGTGATGCATGGGTGTTGATTTATGTAAATAAAATACCTCTTCACCCTAAAGAATTACAGAAATATAATTTTATAGGAAGTTGTTTGATTCAAATTTATGAGAAGTAGTAACAAAAAATTTATTACTTGGGATAAGGTAATAAATTTATGGGAGTGGGTAGGCTCAAAGATAATGCGTCCATTTGGCTCTTCATTTATCGATATTTGTTTCAAATACACTTCACGTTGATCATTTCGAATATATTAGTCCACCAAACCAGACCATGAAATAACATATTTCAAATAATCTATTTGTACTTAAAACCCTTTCATCCTATCTTATGTATGTACTTGAGATTTTTTATTCTCGAAACATGATTGAGGGGATACTATAAAACCAAAACCTACAACATGGCAATATTTTTCTTGACACTTTGAAGCTAAAAAAGTAGGGTTTCTTTAGGTACCATAGATGATGGTTCTTATGTCTAACTATATAAAAAACAAATGGACATAATTTTATATTTTTATGTAATATTTTTATAAAGAAGAATAAATTTCTATTATTTCCTACATACACCTCATTCTCATATTTCTTTTGGGTTTTCATCGACTAGTTTCCCATATTTGTTTTATATTTTCCTCCTTACATATCACATGATGTGGGATGGTTGTGGATTATTATTATGATTCATAAAAATATATATTCAAAATGAAATAAATTTTGTTTCATATCACATAAAACATTTTGGTATGTTTAAAATACATACAGTATTATTTTCATGTGAAGCATTCCACATCTTTAATTTATGGTAGGGGTATATTGGCTTTATTGCATATTATTTTTATAAGAACACATTTTGTATTTAATAATGTTATAATTTTGAATCAAAGTGGATAAAATAAATAATTTAAAATAAATTATTATCGACTATATTGAACCTAAAATGATTTCTCATCATGATGAATAATGAAATTTTTCTATGTGTCAAGTTTTATAAATTTTGTATATGTAACTACTGGGTAGGGGTTCGCTTTCCCTTCATTATCCATGAGATTATTCTTAGTTAGATGTGTCTAGAAGCCTGAATTGGCTTTTCTAGTGACCATTAAGACATGATTATTATGGAAAAAATCTATAATAATTGAATGCTACAATAGATAATTCAATGTAATTAAATATTTCATTATATAATTTATTAGTATAATAAAGAAAGTATATCATATCATTACTATAATATCTTCCCAAAGGGATTCCTTAAATACGGTAAATACATGTTTCCATGTATCTAAATCAACTGGAACATGCATTATCTTTGGGATCCTAACATAACTAATGAACATTGGCATGTTGGGGTCAATTGGTTGGCCATGTTGATACTAGCCAACCTCATATTTTATACCCATACTTCTTTCCATGATAATTTGGAGTATCACCTTAACTTTTATACCCATTCTTATTACATTTTTGTTACTTTATTCTTGTTTTTTCATCAACAAGTTGTTGATCACATAATAATTCTATAATTTATACATATATCATTTATTCTTCATTGATATTGGTAACATCACCATATACAGAATTCATTATATTCATGAGTAGAAAAACATTTAATTTAGATTGCATAAATTTGGTATAGAACACGTAATATTATAGGAAAAGGCAATGTATATTAAAAACCACTTTATCATGCTCATTGATATCTCTTTTCTCTATAACGGTTGAAGGGATTTGGATCTTATATCATGTTTCCAAATACATTCTTTATAGTCCCATATGACATACATGTAATTTTATACATTTGTACTGCTAGGAAATGATTATGATATATCAATGAAAGGGTCTCCTCAATTAAATTTTATTTTGACCCTGTAGTTGTTTTAGTCACAAACAATGCAATTGACCAATTCTTTTTTTCAATAAATAAGACATAAAACAACTACATTTCTTGTGATTCCATTATTAACAGATCATCCTTATAAAATTCTACTCTAAAATTCAAATTCATAAAGCCCAATTAATTGAATTTCATTGAATTCTTATTTTCAACCAATTTTCATGGAAAAATATTATCATTAAATATTGTATAATAAATATCATTTTTCAATTTAGTGATTGTGAAATATGAAATATGAAATATGAAATATTCACATAAATTGGATTTCTATCATTGGAAATAGATACATGAACCGCTTCAAAAATAAGAATAACTCAACTGTTTTTCATCTTTCTATGTTAATCTTGTTCCTTTTTATAGAAAATACAACCGTTAAATAAAAAACTACTCTTAGATGTAACATTTATTTTATCCCCTAGAAATTCATCAAAGTTGTTTGTAAATTGAATTCATATTTTGAGAAAACTCTATATAAATATGATCTCAAAACCATCCTATAATATATTGATTGTTTTTTATTTTATATCAATCTTTAGCACTTGATGGATTCAAATGTCTAATAATTACATTATAGAGTTCAACACAAGGAGAAACAACCTCAAAATTATGTAAAATGTAAATGTGAGCTTCTTTCCACTCATTTATGGTAATTGTAACAAAAAATATTCCAGATATCCCTTCTTCCATAAGGTATCCACCGGGATGGGACATTGGGAGATTGATGCAATCAACATCTAATAGGTAATCAGTATATAATTAAAAGTATTTTTCAACAATATGTCATCATACAATACAACTTTCTAGATAATGTTCATTCTGGATGTACCCTTACAAAATCTTTATATATAATTTAAATGGGTACATTCGACTTTAATGGATTGGACCACATAGTTGAACCTCTTTAACAAAGTGAACCATCAGGTGGAGCACTATTTCAAAAAATGAATGTGGTAATTGTAGAGACCTGAAACATGACGTACATGGACATTGTATTACTTTTGCGGAATACTTAATACATAACAAAAACCAACAATCAAGGACCGTAATAGTTTAGTGTCTTTGGAAACTCGGAACATAATCTTCTAATCGTGGTGAAAGATCATCAACATCTCTCATAAATATCATCCCTTTTTTTACCTAAAACCTTTGCTTATATCCTTGGGAAAATAAAACATAAAAAGGGTGATCTCAAATGCTCAGTAAGGGAAAACATATTGAACATAAAACAATCCATAAACATTTGAAAGCAAAAACATGAACATGAAATTTAAACATCAAAATCTTGAGCAAAGACATAAATCGTGGAAGTACGTAAGGCATATATCATAATGGAACATCAACCATGATAAAATATAATGGGAATAAAACATGTAATTGTGGAAACCATTCAGCACTTGTTATGATTCCTATAGTAGCCAAGGCATTGTTTCCAAGACCCTCTTAGTGGACAAAGTCCCTTTCTGAATCTAGTTCACTCTTCGTTTCAGTCCTGTATTACTGAACCGGTTTAACTTGTCGTTCCAGCCATGTCTATATCATGAGATATAAATCTTTACCCAATTCATTGGAGGGAGATATAGGTCCCACCCATCTCATAATGAAATCATTTTTACTTGTGCCACAAAATAAACATACATAATTCATAATAACCCAATAAATAAAATGGGTTTCATAAACATCATCCCATCATCACATAATCCATATAAAAGAAATGGATATCATTTGATAATAAGAAAAGAGAAACCATGTAAATCATAGAGACATTATACTTGAAACATACACATGTGAAATAATGTCATCTTAGATGAAAATGGTTTGGATAAAACAGTTGAAATTAATTCTTGAGGAAAATATCCTTTTTTCATCAAAATCATTTTCCTTTCACAAAATGTCATGCAATTTTAGATGAAAAGGTTTTTGTTGAAAATATTCATGAAATATTTTGAAGGAATATTCATGAAAATAAGGCTTTGTAAAACCATAAAAATCTGTTCACACCATATAAGTTAGAAATAACATTCTCCTCGTACTTTTGTCGGAAAAGTCCAAAAAGTACCTCGTAACATAAACAAAAGAATGATTCCTTACATACCATGTAGTAAAAGTCAAAAATGGGTAAAATAACTTTATAAATACATGAAAACACTTTTATAAAACATGGAAATGGATGATAGAAATAACCCCAGTAAATACTTACGAATAAACAATCTCGGATAAAAACGAGATTGGAAAAGTTATCACTTACCTTAGGTCTGATATGCTTCGTATGTATTCGAAACTCCTGTATAATAATTTATATAATGTCATTGACTTATTACAGAATCATATTCATTATTATGATATCATATATGGTTCACTAATGACCTTATATTACCCATTCTTTTGTAAATTAATGTTAAAGTAGCGTTTTGGGTAAAATCATCTTATTTATCGTAAGTGTTTGGACTTGTTGTTTGTGATGTTATTATTAATTATATCATGATTTACTTACTTCTAAAATTTAAATCATTATTTATATATCATATAAATTCATTATATATCCATCATATACAAGCATATATAATAGTACATAGCATATAGAGGTAAGAAATGAAACACACTGTTCATGGAGACGGTAAGCCGTACGTACACATGAACGCTACTTTAATTTATATTTCTTATATTAATGGAATTAAAACATAATTATAAATAGTTATAGTATAATTCCATTATAATATCATATATAATATCATTAACCACATCCTTTATACATCCTACATAAGGTATTGACGAATCACATCACTTTGAGGGGGCGGTAGTCCGCACTTCCTCAAATGAGATTATCGTATTTACCGATTATGAAAACCATTAAGGATTGATATAATTGGTAAGTAAGGAAGAATAAGGAAATAAAAAAAATAATATATATTATATATAAATACAGTTCCATCATAATGGCCACCATGAGAGGCGGTAGGAGAAAATCGAACAATCATCGTTTCGTGAGGCGTTAGTTTTCCATCACAGAAACATTATGTTCTTCATCCATTAGATGGAGGTGTGTGTAAGTGTAGTTCGAATAGTTCTCATAACAACATCCTATTATATTTAGTATATTGGTTTTGTTACAAAATAAAGGATTAAAAATATTTTACGGTTGGATAATTAGAATAAAAGAAACCAACTTAAGAGAAACTGTTACCTTTAGTTTTGGTAAATTCCTTTGGTTTGAACAAAACGTACTTCTTGGAGAGTCTTCTACATAATTTAAGGCTTCAAGGGGGAGGATATGGATGTAGGGAGATTATTTGGGCAGAGTTGGGATGAGCCAAAAGGCTTGAGAGGTGTGAGGATTTTCATAGAAGTGGTCTCCTTTTATAAGGGAGAGGAGGGGCTCTTTAGGAAAGTGTGAAATCATTATTTTATTATAAACTTATCTTCAGTTTCAAGAGGTCCAAAACACATTAATGTCGAAGATAATATGAATAATATTCTAAATAAAATCATACAATTTGAATTTCACAGGGTTTGGATGATATTTTAATCATTATAATCTTATTTAATTAAATCATTTATTAATGAGGTAAACACTACATCATTGTTGTGTCAAAAATAATTTAATTCATTTGATGTATAAAAATTATGGAAAAAATACCATGATGTAGGGAATATTTGTAGATTTCCAAATAATATTTATAGTATAAAATATAACTTATATAACACCTTATAAAAATTAATTACTAAAAGAGTTTTGTTAAAGTCAATTTTGTCTTTACATTAAATTAATTAATCCAAATTGTCATTGTCACAACCAAGTGGCTCATTGGAGTCCCAAAATCAGCCCAGGGATGCCCATGGTCGGACACTACTCATCCAATAAGGTTAGGACATGTTTCAAGATAATTTTGAATTATTATAATATTCTTTTAATCTTGAATTACCCTATTTGTCCTTAACTGCAATAAATAAAAATTACCGTAGTTACTATTCATAATATAAAAATAATAAAAGTAACCTATTAACATAATTTGGACCCTATGATTCCAAATATAGAATCTATTTTTCAAAATTCAAAACACCGAAGTTACAGTAATTAATTTAAAATTAATCCCGTTGTTAAGCGAACAGGTTTTAAAAGTTAAATTATTGCCAAAGATTGAATTGATTTAACCTATGAATTCAATGTAAACCCAATGCTAATGACATAAATTATATTAAATGGTAAAAATATATTCTATTTATACTTTAAAACCATTTAATATTATAATTTTACCATATAAATTATTACGATGAAAAAAGTTGTTTTTAATTAAAATATAGCGTGTTTTTACTATTCATTAAAATATGAAAGTTATCAGAATAATATGACAATTTTATCCAAAGTAAATTTTTATATTCTGATTCCAAATAATATTTTTGTTTTGTAAAATTGAACTTATAAACATGACAAAAACTAGATTTAATGTGGGTGCGCCATCAAAAGGCGGCAAAATTGCATTTTTTGAAAACTACTTATTTTACCCAAAAATTTTATTTTCTTCTCATAACATGTTCTAGAAAATATGTAAGATGAATAATAATGTTATAAAATTCAAAATTTAGTTAATAAAATTCATAACGGCTAGTTAAGAATAATATGATAACCATATATCATTGTCTAGTGAAACCCGATATTACGTACAACACACGCTATCGAAAAAGGTCGTGATTGCGTGTAATGCATGCCAAGTTAGGGTTGCGTGTATTGAAAGACTCCATTTTTGTTGTGTATAACAGAATCCAACCATATTTTATTTATACATTGAATATATATATATATACACTCAATGTTTCGTAGAATAACTTCTATCAAACGAACTTGAAATTGGGTGTAACACGAGCCAAAAATAGTGTTGCGTATACTGCAAGCTAATACGGTGTTGCGTGTAGTGCAAGATAATCTTGGTGTATCATACAAAAGATGATATGAATGAAATTAAAAAAATAATGTATCTTATAAAATCTTTGGTTTTTACATTCTACCCCCTTAAAATAAATTTCGCCCTCGAAATTCGTCGGGGTTATAAATCTTTTACTATTCATAGAAACCCACATCATAAAAAGGAATACTAAAACTTAATTTTAAAAACTAATGTATGAAATGTAACGATTACCCAAAGTAACTAATCACTGGGTTTCCATATAGGAGAACATAGGTTAAAATATGGATATGGAAAAAAAATCTAACCATCATGTTCTGATTGATAGTGGTAGAGAACATGGCTATAAAAAATCCAACAATCACAAAGCCATAAATTTTTTATGATATAAGGTACCATATAATTAATCAGATATAAGAGCACTAGGACAACATTTTTGGTTTTCAATATCATTTCCCTAAAGATGATGAATTAAAAGAAATACTTACATGATTTTCGTACAATCTCACTATTGTTCGTTAATTGAACAATTTCCACTTCATCTCTTAAAGAAATGAAGTTGAGTTTGTTATTCGTGAAGAATTAGCAGATCATGTGATATAATGATGGGTCATTCCATCTATTTCGAACAAAAGTTTAGCAAAAGTTATAAGTCCATCTTATGGTGAGATTAATCGTATATGGTTCCAAAAATGGACTTATACATTATTTATCATACCGCTTAATAAAATAAAACTACTTTCCACTAACTAGGGACTTCTTGTAGGCCATTGGTATGTGATAAAGGCTAGTCACACTTCAGTTGTGGGTTTGATTCCCACATCCTTATCCGACGCGATGGGCAGTCGCCCGTCCTGCAGGTTGTCCTTTTTCTAAAACTACATTACTATAACATCTAATCAATAATATCAAAAAAAATCTATCTTTAAATAATACTAACTTATGTCCAACATAATCCATTCCAATATTTAGGCTTATCTAAAATACTTTGGTCCAATCTCATAGTATAAAGAAAATGATTACTTGAAATGTCACATAACAATCATGTGAATTACATCATTTATCCCCCATATATCATAAGATATATCTTTTTCATCAATTTTAAACATGTGAATACCTTAATCATGTATTCTCTTGAATAATGAATACCCGTTGAACCATAGTGAAAACATGAATGTAGTTAAAAGTTAACACTTTCCACATACCAAAATACTCAAAATTCTATATACTCAAACCATGATATTACTTAGTCCTTATATCAATCATGAGCTCATGAATATAATCAAACATCTCATTATCTTCTTATCCCTTCATTAGGCGAATATCATCTTCTTTCCAAAATATTTGAATCAATTTTCCTGGTTACCGTTAGCATATAATTATCGAAAATCACAATAAACCATTATATAGATATTATAATGTTCCACAATACTATAAATGAGATTCACAACATTATTTTGGCATCCCTTTACATAAACACATAATCATTCCATCACATCATTTTCATACTCAACATTGCTGATAGTGATTTCATGTGACTTCCCTTTGTCCTTTTCCATAATAGGTTGCTCACGTTGATCATCATTAATCCTTGGATTAGGTCATTGATTAGCATAATGCCCCATTTCCTTGCACTTGAAGCATTGAAGTGTTGGTGGAGCGTTATCTGAAGTCCTTTCTCTATTCACGTCATTTGAAACCCTTTTCCCATTACTTCGGCACTCAGTTGCTCGATGACCTTCTTTTCCACACTTGAAAAATTTTCTAGTACCTTTTAGAAAATCTCCACCATGCTTCTTTCCACACTTTGATCATAAAGAAACATTCACCTTCATTTCACCATTGTTCTGAGATTTTTCCTTGAACTCCATCTTTCGTTTCTTATCAAAACCATGAGATGGATGCGTAACACCAACTTCCAATTCTACCTTGATAGCACAATGCATAATTTCATCATAGCTATTGAAGTCTCTTATAGCTAATACCCTTCGAAGGCATGGTTTTATACCACTGAAAAATCGATCAACTTTACTTTCATGTTGGATGATAATGCCAGATGCATACCTTGCAAGTCTTGTAAAATTTTCTTCATATATACCAACAGATTCATCATCCTTCTGCTTAAGCTCAAGAAACTCCTTTTCCAACATTGTTCGAAGAATACGAGGGAAGTTCATACTGAAAAACAAGTTATTGAACTCGTCCCGTTCCATAGACTCAATTTCATCTCTTTGCCTCGTATTCTTGATAAGATTCCACCATTAATCAGCATCACCTTCCAAACGATATCCTGATAAGATGACTTTATCATACTCAGAACATTGTAGAACTGAAAATATCTTTTCAGTAGTACCGATCCATTGTTTAGCCACTAAGGGATCAGAAGACCCGCTAAATGAAGGTGGACGTTGCCTCATAAAGGATTCAACAAAATGTTGCTCCTTTATCTGCTCATTTTGAAGACCATAATGATTCATAGCTTGTGTAAGTATATAAATAAGATTGTGCACTCCATCTCCCATGACATTGGTTTGGTCAGGAGGACAATCATTGTGTTTTCCATTAAATTGATCAACATGGTTCCTTTGGGTTCCAGCCATCGTCTAAAACCCAAAAATAATAGTGTGAGAAGAAAATACCATGCTAGGGAAAACAACATTATAAAGGGGGTGTACCTTAAATATCTAACATCTTAGGTTAAATTCTAAGATCGTTACAATATTTCTAGGACTATATCCTATATGTATACTTATCCTTAGGGAAACCCTTAAATATACCACAGAAATATCTCTAGAGATCTCACTAACGTTTTCGCATCCTAGTTTTGAAAGGTTGACTAAACCTTTCCTCTGATACCAACTATAGAGACCCAAAACTTTATGTTCATGGAAATTACATTAATTTTTAGGAATACTTAATACATAACAAAAACCAACACTCAAGGACCGTAATAGATTAGTGTCTTTGGAAACTTGGAACATAATCTTCTAATCGTGGTGAAAGATCTTCATCATCACCCATAAAGATCTTCCTTTTTTACCTAAAACCATTCCTTATATCCTGGGGAAAAGAAAACATAAAAAGGGTGAGCTCAAATTCTCAGTAACGGAAAACATAGTGAACATAAAACAATCCATAAACATTTGAAAGAAAAAACTTGAACATGAAATTTAAACATCAAAATCTTGAGCAAAGACATAACTCGTGGAAGTACGTAAGGCATATATCATAATGGAACATCAACCATGGTGAAATATAATGGGAATAAAGCATGTAATTGTGGAAACCATTCAGCACTTGTTATGATTTCCATATTAGCCAAGTCATTGCTGCCAAGACCATCTTAGTGGACAAAGTCCCATTCTAAATCGAGTTCACTCCTCGTTTCAGTCCTATATTACTGAACCGGTTTAACTTGTCGGTCCAGCCATATCTATCTCATGAGATATAAATCTTTACCCAATACATTGGTGGGAGATATAGGTCCCACACATCTCATAATTAAATCATTCTTACTTGTGCCACAAAATAAACATACATCATTCATAATAACCCAATAAATAAAATGGGTTTCATAAACATCATCCCATCATCACATAATCCATATAAATGAAATGGATATCATTTAATAATAAGAAAAGTGAAACCATGTAAATCATAGAGACATGATACTTGAAACATACACATGTTAAATAATGTCATCTTAGATGAAATTGGTTTTGATAAAACACTTGAAATTAATTTTTTAAGAAAAATATCCTTTTTTCTGCAAAATCATTTTCTTTTCACAAAATGTCATGCAATTTTAGATGAAAAAGTTTTTTTTGAAAATATTCATGAAATATTTTGAAGGAAGCTTCATGAAAATAAGGCTTTATAAAACCATAAAAATCCATTCATTCCGTATAAGTTAAAAATAACATTATCCCCGTACTTTTGTCGGAAAAGTCAAAAAAGTACCTCATAACGTCAACAAAAGAATGATTCCTTACATACCATGTAGTAAAAAGTCAAAATGGGTAAAAATGACTTTAAAAATACATGAAAAAACTTTTATAAAACATGGACATGGATGATAGAAATAACCCTAGCAAATACTTACGAATAAACAATCTCGGATAAAAATGAGATTGGAAAAGTTATCCCTTACATTAGGTCTGATATGCTTCGTATGTATCTGAACCTCCTGATAATGATTTAAATAATGTCATTGACTTATTACAGAATCATATTCATTGTTATGATATCATATATGGTTCACTTATGACTTTATATTACCCATTCTTTTGTAAATTATTGTTAAAGTCGTGTTTTGGGTAATACCATCTTATTTATCATACGTGTTTGGACTTGTTATTCTTGATGTTATTATTACTTATATCATAATTTAAATACTTCTAAAATTTAAATCAGTATTTATATATCATATAAATTAATTATATATCCACCTTATACAAGCATTTATAATAGTACATAACATATGGATATAAGAAATGAAACACACCGTTCTTGGAGATAGTAAGTCGTATGTACGCAGGAACGCTTCTTTCATTTCTATTTCTTATTTTAAAGGAATTAAAACATAATTATAAATAGGTATATTATAATTCCAGTATAATATCATCTATAATATCATTAAACACATCCTTTATACATCCCACATAAGGTATTAACGAATCACATCACTTTGAGGGGGCGGTAGTCCGCACTTCCTCAAATGAGATTATCGTATTTACCGACTATGGAAACCATAAAAGATTGATATAATTAGGAAGTAAAGAAGCATAACGAAATCATAAACATAATATATATTATATTTAAATACTGTTCCATCATAATGGCCACCATGAGAGGCGGTTGGAGAAAATCGAACAATCATCGTTTCGTGAGGCGTTAGTTTTCCATCACAGAAACATTATGTTCTTCATCCATTAGAAGTTGGTGTGTGTAAGTTTAGTTCTAATACTTCTCATAAAAACATCCTAGTATCTATATGATATTGGTTTTGTTACAAAATAACAGATTAAAAAGAGATTAGGGGTTGGAGAAGTAGAATAAAAGAAACTAACTTAAGAGAAATGGTTACCTTTAATTTTAGTAACTTCCTTTGGTTTGAACCAAAAGGACTTCTTGGAGAGTCGTATGCCTAATGTAATGCTTCAAGGGGGAGTATAGGGATGTAGGGAGCCTATTTGGGCGGAGTTTGGACGATCCAAAAGGCTTGAGAGGTGTGAGGAATTGCATAGAAGTGGTCTCCTTTTATAAGGGAGAGGAGGGGCTCTTTAGGAAAGTGTGAAAACATTATTTTATTATAAACTTATCTTCGGTTTCAAGAAGTCCAAAACACATTAATTTCGAAGATAAGATGAATAATATTTTAAATAAAATAATCCAATTGGAATTTTACAGGTATTGGATGATATTTTAATCATTATAATCTTATTTATTTAAATCATTTATTAATGAGGTAAACACTACATCATTGTTGTGTCATAAATAATTTAATTCATTTGATGTCTAAAAATTATGAAAAAATTACCATTATTTAGGGAATCTTTTTGGCTTTCCAAATAATATTAATATTCTAAAATATAACTTATATAAACCCTTATAAAAATTACATACTAAAATATGTTTGTAAAAGTCAATTTTGTATTTACATTAAATTAATTATTCCAAATTGTCATTTTCAGGACCAAGTGGCTTGTTGGGGTCCCAAAATCGGCCCAAGGATGCCCATGGTTGGCCACTACTCATCCAATATGGTTAGGACATGTTTCAAGGTAATTTTAAATTATTATAATATTCTTTTAACCTTGAATTACCCTATTTACCTTTAACCGCAGTAAATAAAAAGCACCGTAGTTACTATTCATAATATAAAAAAATAAAAGTAAACTATTAAAATAATTTGGACCCACTTATAACAAATATGGAATCCATTTTTCAAAATTCAAAACACCGAAGTTTTAGTAATTAATTTAAAATTAATCCCATTGTTAAGCGAACAGGTTTTAAAAGTTAAAACATTGCCAAAGATTGAATTGATTTAAACTATGAATTCATTGTAAAATCAATGTCAATGACATAAAATATATTAAAATGTAAAAATATATTCTATTTATACTTTAAAACCATTCAATATTATAATTTAACCATATAAATTATTATGATGAAAAAAGATGTTTTTAATTAAAATATGTCGTGTTTTTACTATTCATTAAAACAAGAAAGTTATCAGAATAATATGAAAATTTCATCCAAAATAAATTTTTATATCCTGATTCCAAAGAATAATTTTTTTTTGTCAAATTAAACTTATTAACATTTCAAAAACAATATTTAATGTGGGTGCTCCATCAAAAGGCAGCAAAACTGCATTTTTTTAAAAATACTTATTTTACCCGAAAAATTTATTTTGTTCTCATACCATGTTCTAGAAAATATGTAAGATGAATAATAATGTTATAAAATAAAAAATTTATTTAATACTATTCTTAACGTCTAGTTCATAATAATATTATAACTATATATCATTGTTTAGTGAAACCCAATATTGCGTACAACACACACTATCGAAAAAGGTCGTGATTGCGTGTAATGCAAGCCAAGTTAGGGTTGCATGTAGTGAAAAACTTCATTGTTGTTGCGTATAACAGAATCCAACCATATTTTATTTTTACATTGAATATATATATATATATATACACTCACTGTTGCGTAGAATAACTTCTATCAAACGAACATGAAATTGTGTGTAACACGAGCCAAGAATAGTGTTGCATATACTGCAAGCTAATACGGTGTTGCGTGTAGCGCAAGATAATCTTGGTGTATCGTACAACAGAAGATATGAATGAAATTAAAAATAATGTATCGTATCAAATCTCGGTTTGTTATAGTAATAGTCTATCTAATTCAAATTATATGACTACAATATCCTTATTCATGAATGGAAAATTTTATTGGTATATTAATTTACTCCATTTGGATATGAAAAAGAAGTTGATTCAGGTTAATGTATATCCTATATTTTTTGGTCGAATGAAACGTAAAGAAATAATAATTAGATATTTCATCCAAACATGATCATCATGGGATTTTAGACCCATGTAATCAAGGATAACCTTTCATTCCAAGATAATTCTTTATTATAAATCCACAATTAAGCACACTTATTTTGGAGAAGTGGTTAAGATGGGTGACCTCCTTGGTTGTTTCTTAGGTGTGTGTGAGTGATGAAAAAACACATTGGAAGAACATTTTTTTGGCAAGTGGGGATGGTCATTAGTTAGATAAGTAACCCAATGGGTAAAAAACTATGGTTTGTTTGGACAGAAACCATAGTATTATAGGTGGCCCATGGGGTCAGTTTACAAGGATAATGGCCTGAGGAAGGTTAGGTCAAGACATGTGGTCTCAAAGATATTTTCCTTTTCATCTGCCTATTTGAGGATGGTAGACAGGGGACTATGAATGTTATTGGATTTGATATTGAGCTTGTACCTAGGAGTATTTGATCTATATATAGTGTTAAATACAGATTTTCCAGGATGGGATTTTAAGTTTTGGTTTTCACATGTTATAGATGTATTGATTTCATCATTTGTTGACACTCATAAATTGTGCCATTTATTTTTATTTTGGATTCTTTCTTCACCCTTGGCCTGTTATGGTAGGTAGATAGTGTCTCATGCATCATTGTAGGAAAATTAGGAATCACAAGGCTTATATATTCCATGGAATATGTATTTTCATGCATCCATTGAATGTTACATATATAGTGTCTTAACTGCTATGTCTTTTCATCATGATAACATTTCTTCTAGGGAAAAGAATGATTACATTAATCAAAATATCTTCCATAAACAAAATGGTGTTTCTCATACAGCTTGAGGGTGGAACCTTAAATAACTAATTATCACTTGCTTGATTATGAAATCAAAGGTCAGGAAAGATGAAATGTTATTTCTCTACAATTATATGCATTAAAGTTGAAATTCAAAGAGTGTGTATTCCTATATAAATTGAGAATGATGATTCATTTAATTTAACCTACATAAAACCTTGGTTATGATTAGATGTAATATCATTTGAAACTTATAAAGCATAATACATTACAATTTGGGAATGATAATAATATTTATCTGTACCTTGATAAATATATACATAAACATGTAAAATATATGTCTTAACACACTTATGAATAGTTCAGTTCAATGTTTATGTATAATTGGTTTCTATCAAATGTGGATTCCAGTTACTATTAAAAAGGTGTTTTCTTTTATAATGAGAAATTTTAAACTTCATATACTTAAACCCCTGTAATTAAAACATTTAAGTTGACCAATACCTTGAATAAGAGATTGGGTAGTTGGGTTAGTAGGTTATGGGTAGTAAAGCCTAATTCTTGTTTATATAACCTAATAACTTCCTTTAACTTTTATTAAATTTTTATTTCTGAGCTTGGTAATTTTAGACATATGCCTCCATAAAGGCCTCGGGTCGAGAACCTTGAATGTTGAGATAACCGTAAATCCTAAATTTTTTGAATATTTAGTTTCAAATTAAATTAAATTTATATATATCCTATGTTACATACAAAAATGAGTTTCTTTGATAGCGTGCATGATATGTGATATCACACTTCATCGAACCATGAAATAATATTATTATAATCTATCTATTGAGTGGGAGAGTATGAATAGTATTAACTACTTTATGAAATATAAATTCTAATTTACTACTCAATATAAATTTACCTTTAAATTTTAAGTAAATAATCATTAATTTTTTGGTAAAGTAATTATATTCTTTAAAAACATGGTTTCTTCAAAAATG
Organism: Viscum album; assembly: GCA_963277665.1. Lineage (NCBI taxonomy): Eukaryota > Viridiplantae > Streptophyta > Magnoliopsida > Santalales > Viscaceae > Viscum > Viscum album. The sequence goes on from OY728150.1 coordinate 1,969,747,995, forward strand.
GTTTTTAGTTATTTTTATGAAAAATTACTATTATTAATCTATACAGCTGTTTTAAAATTTATTTGATAAAATTAAATTCATTTTTGAAATCATCATACCATAATTATCTTTTAGTGATATTTTTTGTATTTTTTTCATAAAATATTTCTTTTTGAGTTTATAGGTAAAAAAACAAATTTTTATTAAAATATCATTTATTTTAAATAAAATTATTATTTAAAATTAAAAATTATGTTTCTAAGTTACATAAATATTATTTATTAATATTTAATCCACCTAATTAATTTTTAATGTAATTTATATTGGATTTTAGTATTTTTTTATTTAAAATATGGTCGTCTCTAAAAACTATTTTAATCTGCATATTGTTTCTCTATTTTAATTATTTGAAATAATATATAATGAGAAATGTTAAAATTTAATTTATAAAAAATATATCAAAGAAATTACATTTATATTCATAAAATTATTATAATTAGGCATTGAGTAAATATAAAATCATCTTGTGCTGGAAAAAATATGATTTTTGAAAACACATTTTTTCGTCGCATATGTAGATTTTATTTTAAATTTATTTTTTTACCACTTTTAGGAAATTTATTTAACAAAATAATTTTTTATTCGAAATCATAATTTCAAAATTTTATTAGTTATAAGTTTTTAGAGTTTTCTGAAAACATTATTTCTTGATGAATAACGAAAAATATTGAATTATAATTGAAAAACTTTGTTTCATTTAAATTAAATCAAACGTTAAATTATATGTTAAATTGTTTTTAAATTAAAATTAGTTAAATTATATATATATTTATATTAATCCAATTTAATTCATTTTAATCAATGTCATTTTTATATCCGATGTAAAAACATTTTAAACCTTTAAACATTTTCTCTTTTTAAAACCTGCGTTCTTGTCGCATCTAGGGGAATAATTTTAAATTAAAATTTTTCACTTATTTGAATTAAATTTTAAAAAATGGATTCCCTATTTTTTATACTTATAATTTCTAATATATAATAGTTCCATATAAACTTTTTACCAAGATGAATAAAGAAAATAGTAAAAATTTATTTACAATAATTATGGTTAAAATGATTTAACTGGGTGGTTAAGATAAAATTATATGGGTAAAATGACCTAAAAACATGTATAAATTTTATTTTATGGAAATATTTAGATCCTATAATGTCTAATTATCTCAGATACTCTATTTTTGTGACTTTTTTATTTATAAAACATGGGATCACATTTTTGTTTCCAAAACATTACAAGTGTTCCACTCACCTAACTTATAAATGGCCACCCTATATACTCTCCTATTAACATCTTAAAAAAATTTTAACCAGCATATAAGTACTAAAATACCCTCCCATATTCCATTATTTTGTGTGTAAGGAAGACTACCGTCTCAGGAAACAATGTGATTCATTTCAACTAATGATTTACATGGGGGATAATAAGTATAAAATTAATGATTATATGTGATATAAATGAAATAATTATGATATTAATTACATGTTTATAATTATTAATTTATAATTTATAATTTTATTTCTTTCCTTTCTCTCACTAAAATATGATAATGTTGTTCATGTACATGTGGGTTGTTGCCTTCACGAAGCGATGTGACTATATCCTTTAATCACCACACCACATGGATGATATGTATAACTATATTTAAAGAATTTATATTTTATTTATTATATTATTATCATTATTTAATGATATAATATTACTTACCTCTTTTCCATAATTATCGTTCAAAAAATGGAAACTTTTCTCATTTGTATGCACGACCAACCATCTCCATGATCATAACATACTTCATTTCTCGAAACATATTTCATGGTTAGTCATAAAAGTATAATTGATGTATAAATATGATAATTATTTCATTTTTTTATTTCAGATATTATGGAACCATGATCAATTTAAGAGAACCAAATGTAGAAAATCAAAACATATATGAAAAACAAAGAAGTTAGTACCTAAAACATGGTTTTAATGAAGAATTTATAATAAACGGGTAATGGATGTCAATAAATAAATCAAATATAATATAATATATATTATTACGGTTCTAAAATATATTTATAATGAAATTATATTTGTCATAAAATATGTTGAAATGTGTATGAAAGATGTCGATAATTATATTAGTGTATTTTGTATGAAACCGGATCTTCATTTCAGGTATGGATCTTGATTTTGGGTGTTATTTAGGAAAAAAGTGTTTTTAGATATTTTATTAGTGACGCCGTGTATCTAGTTGCCACGGGTAGCCATGTACTTGCCATGTAACGACCAGTACAGGGCTGTGTGGGGTGACCTAGAGACTGCCTAATGTGGGGGCTAGTTGCGGCTTGTACACAATGTGTACATTTAATGAACACAATGTGTACTTTTTATTTTATTTGATAGGTCGGACTGGGGTCACATCTCACACCTAGAAACATCTTCTTCTATCCCCATCTCATCTAGGAGTGACCGAGGGTGACGATTCTTCCCCGAGCCACCAACCCATCTTTTGTTCTCTGAATCAAACATTGTCGATTGAGTTGTAATCACCTCAGCGTGTTCTTCCTTCATCTAAAGCATGTCCTCTTATATTGTCCTCATTCTTGAGTTATTCAAGGTTGATCATTTTTACATTTTTTACATCTATGGTGTTCTACATCGATTCAAAGGATGAGGTTCAACTATATTGATCATACTACATCAAGGTAGTTGGTTTGTGACATTCCTTAGTTGTCCTTGGATTATATATGTGAAAAGTTCTAAATACCCTAGTTTAGGGTATTGCATGTTTCATAAATTTAACCTTGTTGATTCTTTTTATGGTTATTTTTCTTGAGAAAGTGTTTTTGATTATGAATAATATTTATTACCTTGCTTATAGATGTGTTTCCGCATGTTTGTTTGATATTGGCCATTGGGTCAAGAACCCCCTGTTAGTCTGTTTTGTATTACATGCCTAGTGCTGTTAGGATGGAATTGATATTATTTTAAATTCTTTTGATATGAATTATAGCTACATATCCTTTCCTTTGTTGAGATTATAATGGTTGTGGGATACCATTTTTGCACGATTGTATTACACAGGACTGTGAGAACTTGGTGTAGTTAGACCATTTGAGAATTTGACATTGAGGGATTCCCTAGAGTGTTTGTTATAATTTTCACATTGTGAGACCATAGGGGGGGACGGACGTTGAGGGATCCCTTAGAGTGTCTATATTATACCGTAATGATAGCATAGTTGGAATGGACATTGAGTTCTTCCTCAAAGAGTCTATAGTATACCATTAAAAGACCACAATAGGAATTGATGGTGAGTGGTTCCTCTCTGAGTCTATCTCTTTGGGAAACCAGAGGGGTTAGACTGTAAGAAATTTCCTAAGGGGTTGATTGTGAATTATAGGTTGATCAATTAATAGATGTAAATGAATGTGATTTGAATTGTTTTATTGTTTACTTTTGAGTACATACATATTTATTACTTAATTTTTTATATTAACTTCTATATATATTCACTGACATTTAGGCACAGATCTTTTGGTGGTTGCCTACTGGGATTCTTCTCACACCAAGTTTGGGTCCTGCTTTTGGGTCCAAACAGATTATATAGTTGAAAGTATAGATAAGATAAATCACCCTTCGTCATCATATACTTGATTTTTGTGGAGATGGAGAGCATTTTACCAAGATAAAGCTTATGATGCTATTAGAGTTTAGTTGTTTTTTCTGTGCTTTGGTTTAGCTCTGTATGTCCAGAATTTTGACTTTTTTGGATGCTTTCCGTGACATATGTGAGTTTCATCATTTATATATGTGCAGAAGTTGTTTATTTACTTTCAGTATTAAGTTTTTTACTTGTTGTATGGTATTACTTCTTCTGCTATTGTACATTATTGTTATTCTGTTGTGTTACTCTTCCAATAAGGGAATAGTTTCCCCACTATCACACCCAAGTCCCTCACTTCTAGTCGGCAACCTCTGGCATTTAGGGAAATACACTTGAGGCCATGTGGCCAATCGGGTACGGGGCACCGTTGAGCGGCATCCAGAACCGGGATGTTACAAAGGGGTATCAGAGGATGTTTTTTCTTCTTTGACTTACTGTTTGGAGCCCATATAAAGGGATTGGAAGGAATAGGTAGTTAGGAATAATTTTTTCCTGGGAGTAGCTAACCCATGTACATAGAAAAGCAAATATGCCTTGAATATTTAATTTTTTTTTGGTTTTGAAAATATTATAGTTGATTTGATTTCACTGTTGGGTGATTCATTTTATTTTTTCTGTTATTGTTGATATTATTGAGGTTCAATTTCTATTTGAACTCGATGAGATAAAGGTATTCCACCTAATTCATCATATAGGAACCTTCTAGAGATCACATGTCATATATTCTTTTCATGCCAGTTTGGATGCATTAACGATTGCATGTTGTTGTGATTGATGTTGTGCTAGATATGTAAATTATTTGTGATATATGCCTTGATATAATATCTACTATTTGATAGGGTAATGGATTGTGTAATGTTTTGTTGGGATGGATGTCAAATTTTGGTCCCTGAGGTGTTATAGGACCTCTTAGATCGTAATTTGGTGGATCATACTGAACTTTATGTGAATTCTACTATGATATGACATGAATTTGATGCCATGCATTGATTTGTGGGGTGTATGGGCCCTCACGGTTCAAAATTTTGCACTAAAATGCTTATTTAAGTGTTTTTATGGGGTTATGGAGTAGTTACTGAGGCTTACATTCCGGAAAATCCAAGAATACATGGTGAGTTATGATGAATACATTCCATGTATCCTTCTCTTCAGGAACAGAATATTTTTTCTTAATTACATGTCGTATATTGTATGTACACACCATGTAGTCCTTATTCCTATGAATGACTGTGTAAGCAGAGACATGGGTTTGGGAAATGTTGGTTGATACATGACGTGTACTTGTATTACATGTCGTGTTGTAAGAGCCATGTATCTAGATGTGTGACCAATGACACGGGAGGATAAAACATATGGTGTACATGCTGTGTTCCATCCTTGCACACCATGTAGAGTCAACTATGTCGTCGACCGTGTGACAAACATCACATGTGGTTATAATTTAAGGGGTTACACACTGTGTCTAGGGTGAACATGCCATGTAGTCTTACCCTTGAGGGAACCGTCTGTTTAGCCATGTGGAAGAACTCAGGAAGGGGGAAAATGATTCAAGTACATGTTGTGTCATAGGATTAACATGTCGTGTGTAGGGGTGTTACCGGACCAGTTTTGGCAGAAGTACACACCCATGCTGAAACCTGAGGGAACATGTTGTGTGGACGGTATACACACCATGTAACCCTTTTTTGTAAAACATAAATGTTTTCTTCTCCTATTACTTTTTTCTCCTCTAAGTTTCGGTCCTTAATAATCCTAATCTAAGGTGTGTTCTTGACCTTTTAGAGTCATGCCAATAAGGTGTCTTCCTTTTGTACACAAGATACAGGGCAATGATCAGACACCGGACATGGTAGATCAGGGACTACCAGTAGATCCACATATCATGCCCATCTAGGAACCATCCATTATTCCGGATACAAGTACTGATTCACAGTTCTAAGAAGGGTTCATGAGGTTCGTGCAGACCCTCCGGGGATCACCACATCCTACCCCATATATGGAAGAGTTGACACGGGTTTTTCAGTAGAAAAATCCTCCAACTTTCTCAGGGGATAGAGGACCTCAGGATACAAAGTATCGGTTAGAATCAATGCTATCTATCCTCTATCAACTCGATATTCCTCTAGAGAGGAGGGTGATGCTCACTACATACATGTTTTGGGATTCCTCCAAGAGTTATTGGGATGTGATATCATAGGCAGGAAGCCAGAGAATTATGTCTTGGGATGAGTTCTAGCATAACTTCTATGACTACTTCTACCCAGAGACTTTGTGGGATGACCGATCTTGAGATTTCATGAGTTTGGAGCAGGGTACACTCTTAGTCATGGAATATTATTCTTGATTCATAGTGTTTCAGTACTTCCCACCAATTCTAGGGGTTGATGTGTTATTTATGGACAGAATTTTTGTGGATGGTCTCAGGTATGAAATCGGATATCAGGTGAATATCATCAAGTATACTTCCATAACTTATATTATTAACTATGAATTGATCAAAGAGCGCAACCTGAGGGATTCTGGAGCTATGGGCGGGGGCGGTTCAGCATCTAGAGTTGGTACCCTTCTGACTGACAGCAGGAAGCACCGTTGGGAGTCTATGAGTGGATATCCAAGTAGGCAAGATACTCCTTTAGATAGTTCGGGGTATGCTTCCAGTGTGGGAATAGTGGGAATACGAGGCCACATTGCATGAGATACCGAGCTCAGTGTTGATCTTGCAGCAATATGGGTCATCTTAACCATTTCTATTAGTTTTTTCTCACCATCAGCGGGTGATATGGGTTCTGTTTCGACTCCTCGCACTATAGTAGGACCACAAGTCCCACATCAGAATAGGTAATGGAGTTCTTCATGACATTAAGGCGAAGGTGGAGGTCATGGCCATAGTGGTCAGACACAGGGTTTTCAACAGTCGTAGGGTGGATCAGTTCATGGTTCTCAAACATCTTCACGAGGTCGCAGAGGAGGTCAGTATTTTGCGCTTGAGTAGACACAACAAGATTAGGATCTTGGAACCTCTATAGTTAGAGGTATGATTTTGGTTTCCTCATTTTTAGATTATACTCTTTTCAATACAGGGGATTAGCATACATTTATATTTGTGCTTATTATAGAGGGATTTGGGCTCTATATCATTACTTCTATTGATATCATGGAACTAGACACTCTGTTGGGGACTAGAACAGCTAGTTTACGTTAGTGGAAGGAGTGACCTCTTAAGGTCCGTGGGTGTCACTACTTATGGGACCTTTATGTCTTAGAGATTATGTGATGTGACATCATTCTCGAAATTGACTTGTTAATTCCCTTCAAGGATGATTTTGATTGCTATCTCCAGAGGGTGTGTTTGACATCCCCAGAGGGTGGATTTTTTCTACATAAGGGAAATGGGATGTCTAGGCCTTTAGAGCTAGACCCAAGCATCACGAGTTGAGAGGTCTTATAACCCATATTTCTAGTCTATACCTGGATGAACAGGGGACTTCAAAGAAAGAATTTCCTCCACTGGTCGATTGTTTTAGGGAAGTCTTTAAAAACAACTTTTCATGTTTTCCTCTAGAGTGAGAGGTAGATTTCTCTATTGAGCTTGTGCCAAGAGAGGCAACGGTGTCCATTCTTCCTTATATGATGAATAAAAAATAGTTATAAAATCCCTAGAAGAAGTTAGATGAGTTGTAGGAAAAGTGTTTCATCTGACCCAGTACTTCTCCATGGGGTTTTCCTGTCCTTTTTGAAAATAAGGTAGAAAGTACCCTCAGGAATTATGTAGATTATTGGAAGCTGAACCAGTTGATGGTCAAGAACCAATATCACTTTCCAAGGATGGATGATTTCTTTGATCAGCATTGAGGATCCTGGATGTTCTTGAGTTTTGAGTTGTTTTCCGGTTATCATTTGTTGTGTGTTATACCGTCATTTATACCTCTTTCAGCCTTCCATAGAAGGTATGGCCTATATGAGTATGTGGTTACGTCGTTCGGTCTCATGAACGTTTCAATAGTTGTTATAGAACTGATGAACCGAGTGTTCCATCCATACATGGACTCCATTGTGGTGGTTTTCGTGGACGATATATTGGTGTACTCTCATACTCGACGTGAACATTCTACCCTTCTTGAGATCATTTTGAGTACACTGAAAGAGCATATGTAATATGTTATTCTATCAAAATTCCACTTTCAGATGGACCAAATTCACTTCTTGGGTCATGTTATTTCTAATACAAGAGTATCAGTAGACCACAGAAATTGATAGAAATAGTTTACTAGGACTTGTCAAAGAACGTCTTTGAGGTATGGAGTTTCCTAGGGAAGTCTAGTTATAACAGATGTTTTATTTTGGACTTTTCACGCTTAGCAGCTCCATTGAAAGGCCTGACTAAGATGGGTGTGAAGTACATGTGTATAGATTTCTATGTTTCATTCTTTCTAGATATTAAAGGGAGGTTTAATACATCACTGATACTAGTTTTACCAGAGTTGGGAAAGAGTTAAACTATTTACTATGATGCAACAGGTATCGGGCTAGGAGTAGTTCTTATGCAGAGGGAAGGCTTTGTTGCGTATGATTCTTTGAAGTTGAGGCCACATGAGAGAAATTATGTGACACACAATAATGATTAGGATGTAGTTGTTCATGCCTTGTGTAGTTAGAGACATTACCTTTTGGGAGAGCATTTGGTGGTGTACACTGACCAAAAAATTCTCAAGTATATATTTACCTAGCGTGACCTAAACTTGAGAAAGCGAAGGTGGGTTGAGTACCTTTAGTACTTTGACAATGAGCTTGCCTATATGCCTAGGGAAGGCAATGTTGTGGCTGATGCATTGAGATGGAGGACTCAGGAAGTTCAGGAGGCCATTAGTGAGTGTAAGCTTATGGATATGTTATCTAAGATGCATTTAGAGGTGCATGAAAAACAAGGATAGACCTTTATTTCTTCATTAGATGTTACCTCTATTCTTCTAGATCAGGTGTGAATGAGGTAGCTATCATACTCCAAAGGCCCAGTCTTGCAGGGGAGTGTGTCAGGAGAGGACACTACTCCTAGATAGACCATAGGCGAGGATGATGTCTTGATTTTTCATGGGATCATATGGGTGTTAGTAGATATACCTGAAGAGATATTGTGAGATATTCATTCCTCAGTTTGGGAAGCTCATCCTAGTGTTACTAAGATGTATCAAGATCTACATCATCAGTATTGGTATCTAGGTATGAAGAGTGATGTTACTGGTTCTGTTATGAGATGTTCTACCTATCAGAAATTTAAGGTTGAGCATCAGTGACCAGAGATTATTTTTTAGCAGTTACCCATACCCTAGTGGAAGTTGAATGATTTCGCGATGGATTTTTTGATAGGGTTACCAAGATCCCCTCAACGAAATGAAGCAATCTGGGCTGTCATTGACAAACTCACGAAGGTTTCAAAATTTTTTCTGATCAAGGAGACCGTCAGTTTTGATGAGTTAGGATGGTTTTACATCTAAGATATTGTATAGTTACATGGGGTTACACACTCCATTGTTTTAGATAGGGATGCTCATTTTACATCTCGGGTCTAGTAGGGACTAAAAAGGTTATTTGGTATATAGGTACTTCCTAGTACGGCTTACCATCCCGAGAAAAATAGCCAATCAGAGTACATGATTCATGTGATGGAGGACATGCTTCGGTCATGCGTCCTAGATTTTCGGGGATCTTGTGAGAAGCACATACCTCTGGTGGAGTTTCCATATAATAATAGTTTTCAGGTAACTATTTAGAGGGATCCTTATGATTCTTTTTAAGGTAGGTCATGTCAATCACCTCTATATTGGATGGAGGCATAAGATGAAGCTATGTTAGGACCTCATCGTGTCCAGGAGACCACAGAGTAGGTAGATTTTATTTATAAGAGGACGAATACTTCAAAATCATGGAATAATTCTTATGGTGACCAAAGGAGAAAACCAATGAAGTTTTAGTTCGGAGATCATGTTTTCCTATGTGTAACATCATGGTTGGGAGACAAGAGGATTTGAGGTAGGGAAATATTTCACCAAGATACGTTGGGCCATTAGTGTTTTTGGAGAGAGTTTGGCCAGTATCCTATTGATTGTAGTTACCTCAGAGGTACTAGGCAATTCATGATGTCTCCCATGTTTCTCAGCTACGATGTTACTTCTTAGACCCATCTCATGTTTTTCAACCCGAGGAGGTTGAGTTGGAGGTGGATACATCATTCGAGGAGCCTTCTATCCAGATTATTGATCAATGCACGAAGGTTATCCATGGACGGTATGTTCTAATGGTATGGGTGCTATGTCAGCATGCCCGAGTACATGATGAGACTTGGGAGAGGGAGGCTGATGTGCGATCACGGTGGCCAGAGCTGTTCGATGATTCTTCTTTTCCACCTTGTTAGGGACATTCAGGGATATATTTATTTAAGGGGGTAAGTCTATAAGGACCCAGATCTTTATTTCAGGTATAGATCTTGATTTTGGGTGTTTTAGTGGAAAAAAAGAGTTTCAAGAAATTTTATGAGTACACGACGTGTACTTGGCAGTACACGCCCTGTACCCGGTTGCTGCAGGTAGTTGTGTACTTGCCGTGTAAAGGCCAGTACAAGGCCATGTTGGGTTCCCTAGAGACCTCCTAAATAGGGGGATAGTTGAGGCATGTACATGGAATGTACATTTAATGAACATGATTTGTTCTTTTTCTTTTATTTGATTGGTTGGATTGGGGACACATCTCATATCCAGAAACGTCTTCATCTATCCCCGTCTCATCTAGGATCGACTGAGAGTGACAATTATTCTTTTAGCCACTGACTTGTCATCCATTATATGAATCAATAACCATTGATTGCGTTGAAATTTCCTTGGTGAGTTCTTCCTTCTTCTAGAGCCCCTCCTCTTGTTTTCTCCTCATTCTTGAGTTATTCGTGGTTCAGGGTTTTTGAAATTTTTGTAGATCTACAATGTTCTAGGTCGATTCTAAGGCTGAGGGTAAACTATATCGATCATACTACGTCTAGGTAGGTGGTTTTTTCCTTTCTTTAATTTTCATTGGATAATATATTCAAAAAATTCTAAATACCCTAGTTTAGGGTATTGCATGTTTTGTAAATTTAACCATGTTGATGGATATTATGGATTTTTTACTTGATAAATGGGTTTTTGATTATTAATAAGGGTTATTAACATTCTTTTGGATGTTTTTTCCCATGTTTTTTTGATATTGGATGTGGCATCTAGAACCACCTGTTGGGCTATTTTATTTTCCATGCCTAGTGACGTTAGAATGGAGTTGATATTATATGACATGCTTGTGACATGCACTATTGATACTTAGCCTTGTAGTAGTTGAGATTATAATTGATGCTGGATATTGTTTGTGCACGATTTTTTTACATAGGGCTATGAGAACTTAGTGTAGTTTGACCATAAAGGGAATTGAAGTTGAAGGCTCCCCTCGAGTGTCTATAAAACCTTTCAAGTTGCGAGACCATAGTGGGGATGCACTATGACTGATCCCAAGGAGAGTATTTAGTGTATCGTTACGAGACCAAAGGGGAAATGGAAGTTGAGTTCTTCCTCAGAGAGTCTAAAGTACACTATAAAAGACCACAGGAGGAATTGACAGTGAGTGCTTTCTCAGAAAGTCTTTTTATTTGTGAAACCTGGGGGGATGGACTGTGAGAACTTTCCTAGGGGGTTTCTTTTGAATGATTGGTTTATTTATTAATAGATGTAAATGAATGTGATTTTAATTTTAAGATAGTTTTCTTTTGAGTTCTTCCTTTTTTATTACATCAATTTTCATATTACCTAATATATTTTTACGGATAGTTAGGCATAGATATTTGGGTGCTTGACTACTAGGATTCCTCTCACACCCTATTTGGTCCCTGATTTTGGGCCTAAATAGATTATATGGTTCCAGGTATAGATAAGGGAAATCACTCTTCATCATTAGGTACTGGATTTCTATGGAGATGGAGAGCATGTGACCAAGCTATGTCTTGTGATACTATGGGAGTTTACTTGTTTTCTTTATACTTTGGTTTGGCACAGTATTTCTAGAATTGTAACTTTTTTGGATGCTTTCCTATATATATGTGACATGCATCATTTATATATGTGCTCCAGTTGATTATTTACATTCAGTCTTCGGTTTTTTACTAGTTGTATGGTATTACTGCTTCTGTTGTTGTATATTACTGTTATTCCACTGTGTTAGTCTTCCAATGAGGGCATAGTTTCCCCACTATCACTCAAGGCCATCGAAGGTAGTCAGAAAAATCTATAATTTGGTTAAATGAACTTGAGGCCATGTGACCAACCTGGTACGGGGCACCTTTGAGAGGCACCTAGAACTGGGACGTTACAGATTTGAAGTATTTATTTTATTTCTTGGAGACATATATAAATTCACCACTTGTTTATTTTTTGTTGTTTATATACTTCCTCTAAAAATTTCATATCCCTAAAATCAATCTTTTCATGATATTTAAAGTTTCATTTAAGTTTATTCTTATATGGGGAGTATGATTCAATGTTACCAAAGTGGGAAAACATTTATGCTACAATCTCATCATTTATTGAGATTGTCTATGATTACACTTTAAATATTGAAATATTATGATATATTAATCAATCGAATGATGAATTTTATTCTCATATGATTATTTCAATAGAATATATGGTTTCCCTTCATTTTCCTCTCATAATGCACTCATGTGTTCAAAATTAATGTTTCTAAGAAAATTATTCTTTTTGGTCAAAAAACTTTTCCTTCCTAAACCACGTCTTCAAAAAAAATGAAAATATTTTTTATCTTTGTAAAAATTAATTATTAAAGTCATTTTTACCGTGTTTTCCTTTCTTTAAATGTTTGGAAATAAATTTTCAAATAATTTTCCACAAAATATTTTCTTGTCAAAAATCTAAAAGGATGCTTTGTTTTAACATATCAAAAATCAATAGGATTTCCTACTATTATGGAGATCATTTTCTTTAAATATTTTTCTATATGTTTTAATTGATAATTTAAAATAAAAGGATTTCAAAAAAAGTTATTGGTTATAAAAGGATTTTTTAAAGAGGAATGGATATTTTCCTCAAGAAATGTTTTACATGGTCATTAAATCTTCCTTTATATGTTTTCAATATTAGTTTAATATAAAATGATTTCCAATATATTTTATGAATTTTTAGTTTTCAAAATTGATTTTAAATGAATAGTTATTTTTATCAGAAAATATTCCATGTTATTTTTGTTTGAAAAGAGTTTTTCATCTAATATGACATTTAATGATGTTACAAATACCTTACTTTGGATATGATCCAAGGATAAAATTATTATTATTTCTCTGAATGATTTATGTTTATGATAAAATGAGGTTTATGAAACTTGTTTCTATTATATGGGTTATACCATAAAAATTGATTATGAACCCCACTCAATTTCCTGAGTTATAATTCGAGTAAATATTACGAAACATATCTCTTTTTCATAGGTTATAACATGATGAGATGTTTATATAACTCATTTAATTTCATGAGTTGTGATAGGATGCATTTTTTATGATACTGTGGAACACATATATACAATTTTCACTATGTGATCGGTGGGACCTATATCTCTCTATAATGAATTAGGTAAATATTTATATCTTATGAGATAGACTGGACTAGAATAGGTAGTGAACCTAGTTTAGTAAGTGATTTTGAAATCTATATTGGTATTGGGAGGGAACCTTGAATATAATGATAGCTCTGGTAGTTAAATCCTTCCAGTATGAAAACCTTATCAATGACACTTGTATATAATGTAAATGATTTTCTTTTCTTATGTGTATTCCACAATTTTATGTCTTATTCCAATCTTATGCTCTCATGGATCATTTTCTATGATTTCCTTATTACTCATGTCTTATGAACTTCCACTTTTTATGTAATGCCTCAAGATTATGATCTTTAATATACAAGGTATAGTTTTCAATTATTATTATCATGTTCTCATAACCTTATATTCTTGTTATTCTTACATATCTCCCTTTTTTACCTTGACAAAGCATATGAGCTCACCCTTTCTTCTGTTTCCTTTCCTCCGGGTATGAATAAATGTTTTAAGTAGGGTATTTCTATGATGATTATTCAATATAAATATATTTATGGGAGAATTTTAAGATATTTCACCAAGTTGTAAGATTAGGTTCCTAGTCTCCAAAGATAATAAAAATTTATGGTTCTCAGGTACACAGTCATGTAATATATTAAATATTCATCTAATAATATTTAATCTATTGGTAAGATAAGCCAAAGTCACTACAATTGGTATCAAAGGAAATATTTAGTTAACATTTAGAAACTAGGATGAGAAAACTTTTTTGATATCCCTAGGGTTATTTCTATGTATATATCTATGGATGTCTCTAAGGATAAGTCAAAGGATGAGTAAACGAATTGTAAAATGCCCTGCAATTTTGGTAAAGGATAGAGTGAATGGTTTCTAGGAAATTATATCCTTATTTGGATTATACATGTGTATTATCCTCTAGTATAGTGGTACCTATGGGTAAAAACTACAGAAAGGATTCACTGAGAAGGAATTGATAAACACCCAGTGTATGATAATGCACCTTTCTACACATCTTGTTTGATAGTCCTATGGGACACGATTTTAAAATTTAAAAAATCATTACAAACCATCATAAAAGATTAAAATATATGATGATTATTACTGAAATAGGATAAACCTAATGTATCATAAATTTAAAATAAGGTTTCAGGACTTAGACATCCTATAAGTGATTTTTTCAGGATTACATTTTTTACTCTATAATTAGTGTTTCTCACACTATGATTTTTTGTTTTAGTTAACAGATGTAACCATAAGGAACTGGGATAACATTAAATGTGACAAATATTTTTCGATGATTATCCAAACCGGATTATGAATTGAATGAAAAACTTTGTGATTATTTTTAATCTTATATCGATAAAATAGATTAACAACCTGCACCTTAACTAACTATCAGAATTAGAAAAGAAGATAAGGATATATTTTTTGGAGAGTTATAGTATTAGAGAAAAATGGGAAAAGATGATTTAGTTTCCTATATGTCAAGAATTTGGGAATAATCACTCAAGGTAATGTCTCAGAGGTACATGAATATGTCCTGTTTGTTGAAAATAAGGACACAATGAAAGTAAATACAATGTAAAAATTAAAAGTTCATTTAACACAATAGATGAGAAATAATGTTCTCCCTAAGGTATCATCAAGCGTTGAATTTTTTTAATATTGAAAGTACGGGAATTAAGAGAATTTATTTCCTAATGTCAAATCTCATGAATATAATTAGAAAGGTTTTATGATTAATGGTTTTTTTTGGTATGATGAAGAGACTAAAAATGAAATATGAAAGTAATGGGGTATTAGAGAATAAGATTATGATTCCTAGATAGTTTTTTTATAAGGAATTGGGATGATTGAGTCATTTATGTATTTGAAGTCAAGATTTATGTTATTAGAATGATAAAATATATATGGAATTTTCAGTATAATTTTTCATTAAGGATTGAAAAAAATATTGAATAGTGTTGATGACCAAGAAAGATTATTTAATGATAAGATGATATTTTTATAAATGGAATAAAATCATTAATAAGTTACTAATTTTGAGAAAATGGTGTTTAGTTTTGAAAAAGATATGATTGATATGAATAATGTAAATTGAATAGTTTTGATGACCTTGGAAGTAATTAAGGACTTATAGAAAAAGTATTTTATGTTATCATTAGTGGAGATTATAGTATTATATGATTTATGGAGTATATTAAATAATTTGTGATTTTATTCAAGTAATAATGAATCAATTATGTTTTCAATAAGTTTTTTTAGTAATTGAGGCTATTTCTATGTTTAAAGAGAATACATGATTAAGGTATTCACCTGTTTGACATGTGACAATTGATGTCTGCATTGTGTGGTTTGAGGGATTAATGATAAGTTCATTTTTGAAATATAATTACCTTCTTTCTAATGTTTTTTATTTTAAAATTTTAATGGCCATAATATTACCATTTTTGAAATGGTTTAACCTAAACTTTGTATGAGTATTTAGATATTAATGTATTACTTCACTATATGAAGACTAATGTATATTGGATAACCTATGCTATCCATTTTTTGATAGGATAAATAAATATATATGGAATAAATAATCATTAACCTTATGGATCTTATGTTTCATTAATGCTTTAGGAAAAATAAATTTACCTATATTTCTGTGAGTAAGAGACTAAGTGGTAATTATTCAAGGCACAACAAATGGTTGACATTGTGTTAATGAAATGGAATAAAATCAAGTTAGTATATATTCTTGTGAAAATTCTCTAACAATTGGAAAAGGGTATCAAATAAAATATTGTTTTGATATCATTATTTTTATTATATCAATGGGATTTTTCACACCACGTTGGTTTATGCTTCTCTGGTCGTTAACATTCCCTAGATCACTCACTTTATTATAATCAATGGTATATATCACTCGCTATAATTGTATTCTATTTTCATAAATGTCCAAATCTTCACTTCCCACCTATTCTCTCCTTTGTGGAAACCTAGTTATGAGTTACTTTATAAAACCTTTATGTTTCTATATTTAACATTTTAATGGATTTTTTGTTATTCATTTGTATAATACGAGTTTATATGAATGAATTTGTAGATATAAATCCATTAATGGTTGAGTTGAATTTAATGGGTGAAATAAATTGTGGCAGGGTAGAATGAAAAATGTTGAGATTTTTTGATGTATTTTTTCCAAATTAATTAAGAAATTTAGATAACTTCTTTTACATGAAACAATGATTTTCTTTAATAGTGTGTATGACATGTGACACTGAGCTTCAGCGAAACATGAAATAATATTGTTATAACATATCTGTTCTGTATTTAGGTATAAATAGTATTAACTAATTTAGGAAATATAACTATATTTTTTTTACACAACACAAATTTATTTATAAATTTTCAATAAATAATCAATAAAGTTTTAGTAAAGAAAATATATTTTTCAGAAATAAGTGTTCTTCTTAAATGTGTTTTATTTATTTTTATGCAATAATATTATAATTAATTTATAGAGATTTCAAATAATTTATTTAATGAAATAAAAATCCTTTTTTATCATCATATCATAATTAAACTTTTGGGAAATTTGGGTATTTTTTTAGGAAAATGTTGATTTTTTAGTGAATATTAGAAAGTGATGATTTTTACTAATCTATCATTTATTTTCAATAAAAAAATTAATTTCAATAAAAAAATATTTTTTATTGTAATAAGATTATTACTTAGTAATATTTAATTCACTTAATTAATTTTTAAAAATATTTATATTAGAATTTATTATAAGATAATTTTTTGTTTATAAAATAGTGTTTTGGGAATACTATTTTAAAGAGCATAATGTTTCTCCATTTTAATTAATCAAAATAATCCTTGTTGAATATTTTTTTAATTTAAATTTATACTTTATATATATATAAAAATTAATTTAGATTCGTAAAATGATTATTATTATACAAAGAGTTAATATAAAACTAGCTTGTTCTTCAAAAAAATTATTTCTTGAAAACATGCATTTACATCGAGTCTGTGGGATTTATTTTAATTTTTTTTCCCAGTTTTAAAAAATTTATTTTAAAATAAAAACTTAATTTTCTAAATCATAAATGAAAAATTATTTTGTCTTTATTTTTTGAGATGCTTCGGGAAGGATTAATTATTTTTTGAATAGTGAAAATAATGAATTTTAATTGAAAAATGAATTTCAATTGAAATTATTTATAATGTAAAAATATATTTCAATTCGACTTAAAATAAAATTAGTTTAAATATATTTCTATTAATCAAATTTAGTTTATTTTTAATCACTTTATATTGAAATTGAATATAAAATATTGTAATCTTTTGAACATTTTATCTTTGTAAACTAGTTTTCTCACCATGTCTGTGGGATGAATTTTAAATTAAAATTTTCTCCTTGGGTGAATTTAATTTAGAAAAATATATTATATATTTAGAATCATAGTATTTTATTTTATCTAATAAGTTATACTTTATTTTTTTACCAAATTTAATAATTAAATTTAAAAAATTAATTACTGTAGTTAAGGTAAAAATTGGTTTATCAGGGAGTAAAACTAAAAAATACGGGTTAAAGGGACATAAAATATGGTATAAAACATATTTTCTATAAATATTTAAACCATAAAATTTATAAGTATATTCAATGATCTATTTTTTATCCTATTAGAATTAAAAAAATGTGGTTACACCATTTTCTTTTAAAAAGATTACAAGTCTTCCACTCACCTCACATATAAATGGCCACCCCCTCTCCTCTCTTCTTCACAACTTCAAACCATATTAGTTCATCCATGACCATAAAAAAATACTTTAATAAATTAAATCCTCTCACACTATAATCCATATTTTTGAATAAATCTATCCTAGTATAGATTTTTGTGCAATCATAAAGAGGATACTCGAAGAAGAGGTAATGTTCTTCAATGATCATTTTTATTTTATTTCTTCCTATAAATCCTTCCATAATTTTTAAACTATGGTCATATAATAACCTCATTATATTTAATATAATTATATGTTTTTTTAATTTAGTGGACAATAACCATCTCCACTTCCATCATATGGTTTACAACATCATCATTCATGTGTATGGAGGACTACCACCTCACGAACTGATGTCATTCATTTTTCTATTTCCACATCTCATGGTTTGGTATAATAACGGATAAAATGTATATATATGATATTTATAGAATAATTAAACCATTTGATTAATTATATCAGATATAAATTTTTAATTCTCATTCTGTAGGGGATGTGATAATGTCGCTCGTGTGTACAGCGGGCTAAGGTCTCAAAAAATGATGTGATTAATTTTCACTACACTTGATATTAAAGATAATAAAGTCAGAATTAATAAATATATGTGATATTAAATACATAATAATTTTATTAATTACATATTTATCTTTCAAAAATCATTATATGTCATTTGTATTCCTTAACCTTTCACTCGCTGAAAGGTGATAACGTTTTTCATGTACTTGTAGACTATTGACGTCACAAAGCAATATGAATCTCTATGATCACCATCACACCACATTGAAGATATTTATAAGTATTAATAAATAAATAATATGTTATTTTTTTAAATTATTATTATTTTACAAATACAAAATATTACACACCTTCTTTTCTTAATAATCATTGAAAAATGTAAATGTTTCTGATGCGTACATAGAACATACCATCTCCATGATCATAACATACATAATTTATCAAAATCATCATTCATGATTTATCTTAAAAGTATAATTGATTTATAAATACGATAATTATTTCATTATTATTATTCAGGATATTATGTAACCATGATCAATGTAACAAGATTAAAATTGAAAAATCAAAACATATACAAAAAACAAAGTTTTTATTACCCAAAACATGATTTTAACAAGAAATTGGTGTTAAAAAGGTAATGAATTGTCATAAGTAAATAATATATGGTTTAATATATATAATTATTTTTCTATAATATATGTATAATAAAAAAATATTTATTATACAGGATGTTCAAACATGTATGAAGGAATTCGATACTTGAGGTTAATGATTTATAGTGTCTCTTTTATTTTTGGGAGACATTAAAATTCCCCACTCATTTATTTTCGGAGGTGTATGTTTTGACCCTTTAAAAGTTATTTCACAAATATCCATATTTTAATGATATTCCAATTTTCATTTAATATCCTTATATCATGGGCATTATGATTCAAAGTTACTAAATTGGGAATAATTTTATCTTATAATCTCATCATTTATCAGGATTTCATGTGATTATGCTTTCAAATAATGATATATTAAGATCCATCTCTCGAGAAACTCAGGGATTTTATTATCCTCTGGTTATGTTAGGAAAATAAATGGTCTCCTTTTAATTTCCTCTCTTCATGTACTTAATAATTCCAAATTAATACTTTTAAGAAAATCATCTCTTTCGTCGAAATCATTTTTTCTTTTAAAAACATATTTTCTAAAAATGTTTTAAAGAATGATTTTTTTACATTCAAAAATAATTTATTAATTATATTTTTACCCTTGTTTTGTATTTTTAAATAGTGTTCTGAAATGAATCTTCGAATATTTTTCCCAAAAAATTCCTTCTTTGTTTTTACAAAAAAATTCAATGTAATGTTTATTTTAAACTGTACGAAATGAGTGGAATTTCCCACCGTCATGACAGTTATTTTATTTAAATCACACATTATAATTATTCAAGGTTATTTTGAGTGAAATTAATTATCAAAATGTTTTATATTTTAATTTTTTTAAAATCATAAATGTTTTTTTCATCATCAAATATTTTAAAATATTTTTATATCATCCTTTATATGTTTTAAAGTTTATTATAAAATAAAATAAATTCCAAAATATTTTATGAATAATTAGTTTTCAAATATTATTTTTATTTTTATCAGTAAATGTTTCAAGTGATTTACCTTTAAAAATAAATTTTTATCTATGATTTTCTTTGTTGATGTTACTGATTTCATACTAGGGATGTGATCCAAGGATACCATTATTATTATTTCTCTAAATGTTCTATGTTTATAATTTCATGATGTTAACGAAACTCGTTTCTCTTCCATTGGTTATAACATCATAAAATGATTATGAAACACCAACCTTTTCATAGGTTATTGTATAATGAAATTATCAAATGATTATGAAACCTGTCTCTTTTCCGCAAGTTATAACATGAAAAAAATTGAAATAAATTTTATTTCTTGGGTTATGATATGATGAATGTTTTATGATATTATGGCAGAAATATGTATATCATTATTATGTGATGGTTGGGATTTATATCTCCTTTAAATGTATTGTGTAATGATTTATATATCATGAGATAAACATGAACAAAATGGGATGTGAACTTGGTTCTGTAAGATAATTTTCCTACAATGATGATATTCAATGTAATCCCTGACAATTATGATGGTTTTAGGTGTAAACTCATTCCACTACGATATCCTTTCCAGTGAGCTTTGACTTCTATGAAAATTATTTTCTATGCTTATGTGTATGCCATAATTTTATGTCTTATGAAAATGTTATTCTCTCAGGTCTCATCTTCTCGAATTTTCATATGATTCATGTCTTATAAAATTATAATATTTTTTCCATCCCTCTAAATTATGATTTTTGATATTCAGGGTATGGTTTTCAGTTGTTATGCTCATGTTCTCATACCCTTATGTTCATTTTATACTTATATATATCTCTTTTTTACCGTTACTGGTCATATGCAATCACCCACTTTTATGTTTCATTTCATTATCTTATAATGAAAGGTTTTTATAGGGTATCTCTATGAAGAGTATGTAATGGGAAGATATTTATAGGATACAATAAAGATATTTTAACAAATTATAATATTTTGTTCCTAGTATCAAAATACACTAAAAAATTATGGTCATCATGTGTGTTTTTTTGTAATGCATTGAATATTAATATAAAAAGATGTGATATATATGTATGATAAGCTTAGACTTATATAATGACCATGCTCCTAAGGTGGTGGGGCCAGTAGTTCCACCTAAAGAACCTCCAGTTGTACCGCCTGCTATGCCTAGACTGGACACTAACATTAAATTTTTTGAAGGTTTATAACTCTTAATATGTTCTATGGAGGGAGATCCCTGACTCGCATAGACTACATAGGAGTTGAAGAGATAATTATAGTAGTAGCACTCAAGTACTTTCTCTAGAGAGGGTGTCCCTCATGCTACCGAATCATAGAAAGAGATTGTATTATTTATACCTATGATTCTGGAGATTCCTCCAAAAAGGAGGGAAAATCACAAACCTTATATGTTATTTGGATCTTCTAGTAACTAGAGTAGTGAACTATTTACTTTGTAGGATATTCCTCTCATTTCATATATCTCTAGAACTTTGCACCTGGTTTTGCTGGAAGAAATTTATCTAAAGAGATAAATTTTTTGGATGGACTCAAGTATACCATCTATTCTCAGATTTATATCTTCAAACTAACTATTTTTTCATTTATAGTAAAATAGGAATTAGTTATTGAGAAAAACATGGGGGGTTTGAGGGTAAATGTTAGGGTGGTTCAATATATAGGTGTGGTTATTCAGCCAGCATCAAGATGAATCATCTGGATAGTTCTTGATAGAGAATTGGAAACTGTAGTGTTTTTACTGGTAGTCTTGTTATATTCCATCAATGTGGGAGATAGGGTCACTTAAATTCTCAACATGACTAATGCCCAATAGACTCTCAATAATATAGTATGATTGGCCATCGTCATAGATTCTACCAATCCTTATCATTAGTTCTTAATGGGATATGATCCACACTAGCTCCACCTTATGGAGTAATATTAGGAACACTAGATCAGGTAGGGAGTTGGTGCTCCACCTTTCATAAATTCCATGGATATCAACATGGTCAAGGAGGCCAAACCCAAGATGTGAATTACCAAAAGGGTGGACCTACTCATATTGTTCTAGTTGTGGCACAAGGTTTGGGACCAGGATTGATATATTCACTCTGTCCCACATCTGAGGAGAAGGGTTCTATATTTTCTATTGTGAGAGGTATGATCTTAGTAACCACTAATTTGGGATCTTCTTTATTTGACATAAGTGCATTTAACTCTTTTATCTCTTTGTAAATTATGGAAATGGCAGGGTTTAATTTTTTTTTATTTATGTGGCGTGATGAACCATGAAACATTGTTGGGAATTTTATTTTAACTAATATGCCAGTGTTATGAATTCCTTCTTGATGTTGGGAGTTATCATTTCTTTTGGGTCCTCATTATCCTTGATATAATGGGATTTGATGTCATCCTCATAATGGAATGGAGAGTCTTCTATCACACTTATTTCTATTGAAATCATTATATATAATCCATCACATCAATAGAGGGTGGTAGTTATATTCACAAGGGTGAATGGGCTGTCTAAGAGAGGAGAACTCGACCAATGTATCATGGGCTGGGAAGAGTGAAATCTCACTTTGTTATCTTGTTTATAAATGATCATGTGGAATATGAGTCTAATTTCCTTTTGTAGTAGATTGTTTTATGGATTTCTTCCCCAATGGTTTTTATAGACTATCTTCTGATAGAGGGGTATATTTTACTGTCATTTTTGTTCCCAGAGCATCACTGATATCCATTCATCCTAATAGTATGACTAATATTAAGATGCAATATCTCAATAGGAATCTAGAGTAAATGAATGATATGGGATTTATATGAAAAATACTTAACCTTGGGATTCAACTACCATTTTCTCCAAGATTACAGAGGGTACCCTTAGGATTTTAATGGATTACCATCAGTTGAACTAGCTTACAGATAAGAACTTGTATCCAATACCTCAAATAGATTACCAATTTGACCAACACTAAGGATCGTGGGTTTTGTCTTATATCTATTTGAGGTCAGGATACCATCATGTATGAGTTATACCTTTAGAAATACCTTATTTAATGTTTTGTTTCAGGTATGGTATTTATCAGTGTCTTTTTATGTCATTTATATTAATGAATATACCCATCATTTTCAGGTCTATGATGAATCTGGATTTCCATCTATATCAAGATTTATTTGTTGTGGTATTCATGGATGAAATCTTTTTGTATTCACATACTCGGAATGACCATTCCAAAAAATATGATATTGTGTTGAATACATGAGGAGAGAACCATATATTTTCCAATCCCACTAAATTCCACATTCGGAATGAAAAGTTTCACTTATTAGGTCACATCATCTCAGAGTCAAGAGAATTTGTTGACCTAGTGAAGGTGAGAGTGATAGTTACCTGGGAGCGGCCCCATGATTTTTATTTACATTCAGAGTTTATTGGATCTATCTAGATATTACATGATCTTTATTCATGAATTTTCATTCCTAGAATCACTAATTATAGGTTTTAAAAACAAGGGTGTGAAAATCATATGGTCTGAAGTATATGATAAATCCCTTCCAAATTAGAGTTGCAGATTCACTTCATCAAGGATATTGATTATTCTTCAAATGGGTAAAATGCATAAAATTTATTTTGATGCATTGAGAATTGAGATATGGGGAGTATTAATGTGTAAATATAGATTTTCGGCATATGGGTCTCATTAGTTGAGGTCATATGATTAAATTAACCATGATCTCAATATGGTACCCATAGTTCATGCCTTATGTAGTTAGACACCTTATTTTTTATCCTTAATGTAATCCGGTAATTATTTATGTAACATGAATTAAATATTAAAAAGAATGTGTGGGTTTAATAACTAAATTCATCCGATTTTGAGTTTTCATATACGCCTCAGAAGGGTAATTATTGGACGATGCTTTGATATAGAGGACTCAGACATAGGAAGTTTAAGAGGCCAGTGGTGAGTGTTAGTTTATGGAATTATTTTCATAGATTCACTAAATGTTCCAAGATAATCACAGACATCTTATCGATATATATTTAGTAGTGACCTATTCCCTAATGGTGATAGTGAATATGGGTAGCTTTCGGACCTTGAGGGATTAGTCGTACGAGAGAGTGTTTAAAGTGAGGAACCACTACCATGATATATAATTTACTCGGATGAGATACTATACATTCCTAGATGCATATAGGTTCCCACATTAATTGAGGATTTGATGCATGAGTCTCATGCCTCCTTTTGGGATGTATATCCCAGTTTTTCCAAGATGTATCATGACTTACAGGACTAGTTTTAGTGGCTAGTGATGAAAAGGCAGATATTATGTCATCTAGTAGATGAAGGAGGACCACTAGTGATCAGTAGGAATTTTATAGTATTTCCCCATTCCAGATTTGAAATGGGACAACATGACCATGGTTTTTTTGAATGGTTTTCCAAGATCTCCTCGATGAAGTGATGCAATATATATGATCATTGAAATATTAATGAAAGTTACTCACTATTTACATATCAAGGATACCTATTAGGTATGTGGGCTTGGAAGTATATTTATTATAGAGATTATATGCCGCCAGGTTGTTTCTATTTCTACCATATTAGACAGATATTCTTAGATTACAACCTGATGATGGAAATGGTTTACGGATGCTCTTGGTACACAGGTGTTTCTTAACACATACTTTAACCCATGGATCCTAATGAGACCTTATATGGCAGGCCATTATATTTTCCACCATGTTAGTTAGAGGATGGATAAGAAAATATGATATTACTTCCTCTTGTTTATGAGATATTAGAATAGGTAAAAATTATTTATAAGAGTATCGATACAGATCAATCTTAGTAGAATTATTACAACGATCATCAATGATGGCCTCAGAAGTTTAAGGTTGGGGATCAGTTTTTCATATGAGTTACACCTAGTTTGGGGAAAAATTGATTCAGATATAGGGTAAGATATCACCTCATTACATTAGGCCTATTGAGATATTGGAGAATGTGGGGTTGGTATCCTATCATATCGACCTTCCTCAGAGGTACTGATCAATTCATGACGTCTTTCACACATCTCAGCTTTAGTGATACTATTCAGAACCATATCAGTCATTAGATTCTATGGATGTATAATTGGGTTCCAATTCTTCCTTTGAGGATTATCCTATATGGATCATCCACCATAGAACAAAGGAACTATGTGGATTGTTATTTACTTTAGTCCACTTTTTATGTCAGCACGACCACATATAGGAAAAGACTGAGGATTTAGAGGCCAATGTACATTTCTAGTGGCCAGATCATTTCTCATATATAATTTTACCACCCCCAAATAGGGAAACTATGGGATGAGTTTTTTTAGGGGAGACATTAAGATATCTTATTTTCTATTGAGGAACAAAAATTTTAAATTTAAATTTTCATCATTATTCTTTATCCAAATGGAAATTCATAATGATAGTTTTAAGGGTTTATGAGCATTTTCATATTTTTTATATTCTGGAGCCTCAGTTTTTGGAAGAAAATCTAAGATGTATGGTTATCACAAGGTTAGTTACGACCATGTCTCTCGGTTTTGTAGGCCCTAGATGGTGCCACATGGTCTTTCAAACTATGGACCCCAAGCCACACAGTAATGTAGAAAAATTAAAATATCTTATGGAGTGTTTTTTCATAGTCTATACAGGGTTTTTCTAACCATTCACCTAACCATTCAAGGGGGTGTCTTCCTTGGATAGTGTGGTGAATGATTGGTGCCCAAATTGGCCAATCATTCAAAGGAATCATATTCCGCTTTAATGTAGTTTAAAATTTTTATCTTTCATTAAGTTCATACATTTTCATACATACCCTTCCTTCTTATGTCTACGCATATCAATCCCACCATGAGAGTTCTATCATAGAATCCTCTTAGGCTTTGAGGTCTCTTTTATTGGATTTAGTGTCCTAAGACCAAATATTATTACTTTGACTACATGAATATTCACAGTATTGAATATTAATAAATCTTATAATTACATATTGTTTTTTGTTCTGAAGGACTCTAATGTAATAATGTTTTTGATTATATGCTGCATTGATAAGATCATATATGTTCTCCACTATGATTTGAACCACGATTTTCTATAATTATACTCTCAAATAACATTTTTTTGTTGTATAATGTACTATGATGAGACACATATTACATAGACTATTTGGTGTGAGTACTTGTAAGAAGATGAGTCTTCTTCTCATGATGTTTTCACATTATAATCACTAAGTTCGAAGATTATTGTAACAGACTGACCAGTAGTAATTATGCATATTTTGGTGTTTTTGGATATTCCTGTCTATGAGCGTGTGTGATGGTCCATAGGCTTTAAGATTATTATTAATGCATGATACAAATTTCATAATTAGATGTATTTTGTAAACCACAATGATAAAATTTCATGGGGGAATTATATACTTTGGGTGAATCATGAGTGACATTTCATTAATGAATAATTCAAAGAATGATTTTCCCCTTCTATTTTTATGAAAGCCATTATCTTGGACCTTTTATTGGAATAGAAATATTGCATTAAATTCCATCGCCATGGTTTAACGACATGTTAATTTTATATAGTAAAATAAAGACATATTGATCATATGGGTTGATGGCATAGATACGAAACCAACATGATGAGATATTGTGACAAATAGATTAAATTACATAGTGATTGTTCGTATGCGGTCATTGATTTTGTGATATTATGTTCTTTCTCTTTTATTTCATGACCCATTGTTAGAAAGTAATCTTGGAATTTAGAAAATTCCTCCTAAAGACAACGAGAAATATTCCTTGAGGGTAACACACTAAGTGTTTCTATTAATCTTGATTAAATTATATTTGAGTATAATTAATGGAATAAATGTTATTCTCAATTTCAAGGAATAATTTTATTCAATTTATATTGATCGCATAAATTAAATAAATATTTATTCACCGACTTGTGAATAAATTATTTATTTTATTTATTGAATATTTTAATAAATATTTTTTCACTAGATTGTGAAAATAATATTTATTTAGGAATAAAATATTGATTTGGTCACTCAATAAATTCTACAGAAGTTTGAATGGACCATAAATGCATCCGTTGAGAAATATTAATTAATAATACCATTATATAATATTTTTTATTTTTCAAGTTGGTGCACTCCATAAAATAATAATAATAATAATTTTTATTGTGTAGAATGGCGTTTATCAAACGTTGTAGATGTTATTTAATGGATGATATGAAATTAAATAACATTTTAACTTAAATAAAAACTATATAAACAAATGAATATTTCTATTGTGTTGAGAATCAAAAAATTGAGAATAGAGAATTTTTGAACATAATAAATTCTCTACGAACTGCTCCTCCTATCTCCCTCTCAATAATGATAAGTAAAAGATAGATTTCTTCGTGGCCAAAGAACAAGTGATCAACAACGAACAGTGAAAGACATTCGACTCACCGCACTAGCACCCAGTGATCGATTGGTTTTTCTCAGAGATCATAAGAGCATGTGTGGATCACCATTAGGGGGATTATCTTCTTTTATCCTCACATTGCAATGAATGTAATCTAAAAGGGTATTTTTTGATGATCAATATTCACCAACGAATAAACATCCTAATCCCATGTATTTATTTACTCAAATATTAAATAAATTAGTTATAAATTTGATGTGAAATATTCTCCCTCTTTGTTTCAAGAAAATATTATTAAAATAAATTTTGATATATCTCCCACCTCTGCATGTTCCTTTTGTGCCCGGAACCAACATATTTCCCATTCGGACCACGATTAGTAACCTTGGTTATCCAATCATAATCGATGAAATCTAATTCATTCCTTTCTGGTTTTATCTCTCCATATTGATCACTATTTCAATGAAAGATAATATGTCATATTTTAAGGGTATTCATCTATTTCACCATTTTCTCTCATTCTATTATGGATCTGATGAAAATACTGGGCCGGTGTTCTTCTACCTCCATAAGGTAGGTGGTCTATATTTTTTCCCTAAAAGTATTATCTATTTATAATGTTTTTCATTTTTCTATAAGCCAGAATCTTCCTGTGTTTCTTTAAAAAAAATTGTAAAATTAGTTGTGTGGATTATGAATAAGACCTATTAGGATACTTGTTCCCCTTATTAGTGGTGGGGATTTCAATTAGGATCACTCCTTTAGGTGATTCCTTATATTCAAAATCCATTAACACAAATTTCAAATGTTGTCTTGATTTTTTTTAAAAAATTATTATGTTATATTAAATGAATAATAATGTTCTGAAATTAAAAGTACCTTTTACATGGCCCCTAACGGTTTCATTGTATCTTGATTAAAATATAAGAACTCCCTTATTATCCTTTTTCTTTAATAAACTAAAAGGATCCATTTTAATTAAATGAAAGTTAAATATTTGAGGATTAATATATAGAATTTTATTAATTATAAATGTTTCCAATTGGTTATGGACATTTTTCTTGTGAAAGAAGTATTCTGACTTGAGCCTACCTTGGATTCCCAAGGTAATTCCTTGAGCATCCAAAGGATTCCACCCTTATTCAATAATTAATTTTTCAATGGATATACCCATTATTGAATTTGGTCTTTTAATTGTTAAAGGAATTCTTAAAAATAGCACCAATGATTTATTTGATTTATTTAGGGAAATTATAATACCATGGATTTTATCCTTGGAGTCATCTTGGTGACATTGGACACGTGATTCCTTGGATCATCGCCTTGATCTATAGTTAATCTTATATTGAGATTTACATTAGATGTACTCCAAGCTAAAATTTAGTATTATTTATCTAGTGGAATTTTAGGGGTGCATCCCTCTAATTATAGTTAGATATTTTTTCTAGGTTTCATGGTTATAACTATGAGTTGGTTCGACATTATAAGGAAAATGATTCCTCAATTTCACCTTAGATCTTCAATCATTATCATTATTACCTGATTATTCATATAATATACTCAGGACCTAAATATTTACATGATACCTATTCAGATACTTATGGATAAGCTCGAATCAGGTATGATTAGGCGAGCTTTCCATGATAAATCTCATTCCAACTTAGATATTATTTTAATATCCTTTAAATTGGTTACAATTTTTCCATCACACTATAATATTTATACTCATGGACTGGTTCTTTTATAGACACTATTGGTAGTGGACTAATGAGTTCTAATCACACCCTGTTTGAGCCTCAGATTGGTAATTTGATAGAATTTATGGTTTCAGGTTAGGATAGAGGAAGGATTATGGATTTTGATGTCTGATTTATGTGATATAATGGCATAAGGGAGTAATATATTGAGAATAATCTTGGGATACTTGTAAAGTTTCCCCTTTTTTATGTGTAATTATTTTAGCATGTATTAATGTTTTTTTACTTACAATTTTTGTGTATTATAATGTCATCATCATCATCATATGTGTATGATATGGATATTCTGGTTTTTATTTATTTATATATATCTTTTTTGGATGATTTACAACCATTGAGTCAGGTTTTAATTACAATTATTCCATTAATTTATTATCTGACTTATTGTGTTGTGCTACACATAGAAATGAGAGAATAGTCTCCCAATAGAAACAAACAAGGACCTTACTAAGAGTTTGTAGCCTCTGGAATATGGGTATTTTTTATTGATTCTATGTGGAAAACGATTTCGGGGAACAATTCAGTGGATTTTGGATGCGGATTTCATATTAACAATTTGAAAAATTTCAATTCTTTACAAACCCTTTAAAAATATTCAAATATAATTCAATGAAGTAAATTAATCTATAATAGACATGACCACATATTTGAACCTCTATATCCAAGTGAACCATCAGGTGGACTATTATATCAAATAATGAGAGTGGAAAAAACATCTCTAATTCAAATAATATCACTAAAATCTCCTTATTCATGATTGAAGACTTCACCGAGTCTATAAATTAACGACATATGACTTTGAAAAATAATATGATTATGGTTAATGTATGTCATATATTTTTAGGAAGAATGAAACATAAATCTATGTTTATTAAATCTTACATCAGAACATGAATGTCATGTGATTTTTGACCAAGTAACATCAAATTAGCCATTGAAAATATATTCTTTTTATTTGATGAATAACCCTTTGAAACTTTTACACCATTAAGGATATTTAAAAAAATTAATTTTTCTTTTCTAGATATAGTGTAATTTGGTGGAGGTAGAAAATTATGACTATCACCCTTCGCTGGTGTCAACTCTTCCCTTATCCCTATGTCAATCATGTCTAACCTAGACATGATGTAATATTTTGTTTTTAGAAGAACATTTTATAACATTATAATATCATTATATAATGATTTTTTTCTGCACGAATGACATTATAAAAATATATTATGTACAAAAAATTCAAATATAGTAATCCAAATAAAATTTATCATGTTTTCCAACCTGATTTCATAGGGTATTTGAAAATGGTTTATCAAAAATTGTATCAATATCTTTTACATTCCCATACAGTTCATCACCTATTAGTGGAGAGGGTGTTGTACCTTATCCAATATTCCAATACAATGAATTCCTATAAGATTTGTATTTATGTCATTGAGGTAAAAAAAATTGATATCCTAAAAACCCAGTCTTTGAGGAACATTTGAAATTAATTCAGTGTGTTCATTCTTCCCTAATGGGACACCCCAACATTACATTAATTCTATAGCCTGAAAATTTTACATAACTAGGAAAATCATTTATATTTCCATACAATATGGATCTTAATATAATTAATTATTTCAATTAGTATCATAAAATAAAACATCTATATCCCATAATAATTTCACATATTTGATCAGTGGATCCAAATAACTGAAAATACCATTTCAATGTTTTTTTACTGTATATAATTGGAGACAACATAATGTATTTGTTCTCAATGCGTACCCATGTTGTAAATTTATAATTTACCAATATAACTGGTAATTTTCTATTAGTAAAATTATATACACAAAAAGGATTTAATCCATCTATAGATAATGCAAGATGGAGGTTTCATGGATAATTTTAAAATTCATGATCCTCAAAATAAACTTTTCTCTACAGAGAAGAATCTATTGGGTGACGTAGTTTCCCATATTCAATTCATGAATCAATATTACATGTCAATTGTATAGAAGTTTCCTAGACTCCATGTAGTCTTTTAAAACATAGAATGATGTGAATGTACCATAATTATGCCATGGGACTTAATTCACCTTTATTGTATTGATTTTCACTACACTTAGGGTATTTTATAACTGATTCATAGCCCTTTAGAATCAATATGAAATTAATTGGACTTGAATTTATTTTTTCAAAGATCATTACCTTTGGACTGAGAATTCATTTAGAGTCATATGTTTGACAACGAATCTCACTTTCTTATGTTATCATATCATTCTAGAGACCAAGATGTTTTTCAAATATGGTGTCCCTTCATCCACAACTAGTTTTAAAAATTCTTAACTTTAATACAGATAAACATGTTTCATATTTATTATAATAGGTATATAATGGTATCTTAAAATATTTATTTAACTTCTCAAAACAAATTCACAATCATGAAGGTCATCTTCAATTTCCATTTTCATTTTTCCATTCAATATCAATTATCATTCAAACTGGTATTCAAGTCAGATGATCTAGAAATCAAAGTATCATCCCAATCAATGTGTATATTAATTTTTTCCCCATATTTAGTCCCATAAAAATATCTATGATCTATTCTATGACAAATAAAATATTGTAAAAACTCTTTAAAACTAATATTTCTTGAATAAAATCAACAAAAACCCAAATAATGAGTTGAGAAGGGTCGTATAAATGATCTATTGAAATCATAATGGACTCTTTAACTCAATCATCATACTCCTTTGTCGTAACATTAGAAATCAAAAAATTTCAATTCATATCCATCTCACTAGGTTCATAAAATATTCATATTTAACAAATAAAATACACATAAGGTATTTATAATCAAAGGAGATGTTTATAAACTCTTGTAATAAGGGGCACCAAACATTTGAATTTTATTGGTGTCGATTCATAAAAAGTTATCATTTTACACATGAGTGTCATTAAAAGAAACAAATTTGGGTGAATATATAGTTGTTGGTCTATGTTCTTGATTTGACTCATTATAGGATACATAGTGCTAATTCTAGGATGGTTTCTGAAACATTTTAGGTGGGCGTCGTACAAAATAGAGTGGTTGATGTTTATTCATTTATTCAATTTTTATTTGGTGGGTATAGTGGAGTTTCGTTGAAAGTGAGATTAGGAAATGATGTTTATGATCTTTTCTAGGATGATGAAATCATAAAATTCAACACAAGATGAAAACATGTAAAAAATGGGATAAGAATAAAACCTCATCTCAAACTAATGACTGAAGTATAATCCCAACTACCTAGGATCTCCTAAAAACAAAACTCAACCTCATTAGAATTAAAAAATAAAATCCACTCTGGAAAAATGTTAGAGTATAATCTGGGAGTGAGTATTAAACAAGATGGAAGATGACCTGGATGTTTTGAATGGGGATAACCTTGGGAAAAAAACTACGAGTGAAAAATTACAAAACTGGTACACTAAGAAAGAAAAGGCATGTGAATTAACCTAATCAATAATAATCTGAAACTTTCTATTATGTACACGCACATTTTTGAATTACTCTATCTAGAATTTTTTTAACAGACCACGAGGTTAGTGGTTTATCTTAAAAAATTACCATTGTACATGTTAACGAAAATGAAAATATTAATAGTATTGGGGTTCTTTATCATGTTAATGGAAGTAAATGAGAAGAATTGTATGATTTTTATCCATGAGAGTGTGAAGGATACCTAGAACAGTGTATCTTATCCCTCACGTTTGATGTTCAATCTTATCCTTCACTCCAAAATAACCATCATATGTGGATGGAGTGAAAAAGCTTATTTAAGTGACACTTGTCAGTGGCCAAATGTCACATGTGATTAATTCAAACATATCTCATGTGATTATACATTAATTACCTAGAAAAATCCTCATGAAATTGAAATCATCTACGAAATTTGTCCAGTGAAAAGTATTAGTAACTGAAAAGAAATAGTAAGGATGAAAATAATCGAGTGAACCAAAGGGTATGTGAGTTTTGTGGTGATCATGGTGATAACCCCACTTGAAGAGGACATTGTTGAGACTGCCGGAAGTAGTGTGTGATGTTGGTTTCATATCAAGTATGTGTAAGGAAGGTGATGGGCATCAAGGGTAGTATCATAGGGATAAATAAATTTATAAAGGATAATAAGTTGTATCATCCAAATATATAAAATTTTAAATAATGTATATACATAAATATAAATCAATTTTAATGATGTTATAAAAATCTAATAAAATAATTTTTAGGTATTGGGTATTCTTTAAAATTGATTTAAATTAGAAAATAACACTATAAACACTATGAATGAATTTAATCTAAATGATTTTAAAAAATAATCCTTGTCTTATTTAAATGGTAACTCTATATAAATTGGAAAATTTTCAATTTAAAACTATTTTTTATTATTTTTTATGGAATAATCAATAAATATTTTAAACCCTATAAATTAAATTGATATGATAAATTTTAGAGTTGTAAAAAATCAAAATACATGTTTATATGAAAAAAATCTTTGTTTAACATCAAAGTATAGATTTAGTGAAAATTTTAGCAACCTAAATTCTCAAAAAATGATTGATTGCCAGTTTTAATTTTCAATTCAGCACTACCAGATTTCCATAAATACACATGTACTCCACATGAAAAATCAATATATCAATTGAAAATTTTGAACAAAAAATATTTAAGAGATAACAACACAAAAATTTCAAAATATAGAATATATTTACATCTCTAGAAAAAATATGCTATAAACATCAATTAATGATAGGGTTATGCACATCCTAATTATTTTGATCAAAAATGTGTATAAAAATGGAATCAAATGCAAATTAGCCTCATTTTAGAATTACATTTAGTAGAAATGAGGGAAAGGGAGAGGGTGAAACAACATTGGCTCGAGGAAAGGGATATTGGGTGGAGAATTAACAAGGTGGATGGAGGTAAAATCGCTCATGTGTTCTTTTTTAATCCTTTGGAAAAAATAAAAATACACAAAGAACAAAAAAAATACTAAAAAACCAGAACTATGAATTGGAAGTCACAAACCATTCTATTTGAAATTATAGATTTATTTAAAGAGAGTGATGGAGAACACTTGAAAAGATTATGTTTACTGAATGGCGTGAGTGATGAGGAACTCTATTAGGGTTTTATTTCAAAGATCCTAATGGTTTTATTAACTCTTTTTAAATAGAATTCATAATAACACAAATTTATCAGTTCATTCTATTTTAGAACTGACAAAACCAATATGTATCAATGCTCTTTGGAAAGCGCTGATAAAAATGAAAAAAAATAAATTAAAAAATTATTAAGAAATTATATATTAAAAACTAAAAATTAATAATATGGATAAAAATTAATCAACAATATTAATGTATATATAATTTTAAATGCATTAAATTTATAAATGAGTGAAATATAAATACTTAAAATAAATACTTTTCAAAAATATTAAAAAAAATGTATGAGTTTTATTAATTACATAAACAATTAATTTTTTTAAAAATGAATATATATTAAAATGAATTGAATAAAAATTAAATATGTACATTAAAACCATATTAACAACCTTAAATGTTAATGAATACATATGTATAAATTAATATATAAAATAAAAAAATAAAATATATTAAAACTGAATAAATTATAAAGAAAAGTAGAAAATAATTAACATTATTAGTGAATAAATAAAACTAAATAATATAAAATTAATGAATGTTAAGAAATAGTGAGATTAAAAAATTAATAATTTAGTAGATTGATATAATATTAGAAAAATGTACATGTGTCAATAATTATATAGTTTATTAAAAAAGAAAAATGAATATATGTTAAAATTAAGATGAATATATTTGAATTATTTAAATTAAAAACATATTAAGGGAATTAAATTTTAATGAATTAAAATTTAAAAAAATTAATATTAAAAATGGATAAAATTATAAAAACATTAAACAATGAAAAAATGAAAATGAATAAATTACAAAATATTAAAAAATTAATATTATTATTTAATAAATAATATTAAAAATCAATAAATTTGATAAAATATTAAAAAGTAATAAATAGCATATATATAATAAATATATTAAAAATAAAAAAAATTTACTGATTAGAAATATAATAAATATTAAATATATTATGTTAATAAATATAATTTAAAAATAAATATTAAAAATTTAATGAACTATCAAAATATTGTGTGTGAGTGTGTGTGCACGCAGACACACATTCTATATAAAAATTCATTAATTGTGTATATGTATCTTTGGAATTAATGGAAGAGATCTTTGACATATATTCAATTGAAAAAAAAAATCAATCTTATTAAACCTCTGTTACTCGGTAGAATTAGTCTATATTTCCAATTAATATGAATGTTTAATTATAAACAATGTTTCACTAAATATATGACTTACTTAATGCAAATATATATATATATATATATATATATATATTTATCATATAAGTAAAAGTTAGGGAAATATTATAAAAATTGATATATATGTATATATGAATATATTTATATATTGAATATATTAAATACTTTAATGAAAAATTATGTATAAAAAAGATTAAAAATGAATAAATAACAAAAAACGAATATATATTTAAAATCTATAAATTATTAAAAAGAAGTGAAAAAACACTCAACATTTTTAGTGAATAAGTAATATTCAATGAATGCATGTTAAAGATGAATGAAATTTAATAAAAACATGAATAGATTAAAAAAATACCAAAAAAATAAGAACACATTAATTATATAAATTTTAAAAAATGAATATATTTTTAAATGAAAATGAATATATATTAATTATATATATTAAAACTATATTTAAAATATTAAATATTAGTAAATAATTATAAATCAATATTGAAAATGAATAAAATTTTAAAAAATTAATAAAACTAAAAATAAAAAAAGTATAAATTGCAATAATATTAAAAAACTTATTAATGAATAATTATGAAAAAATGAATAAATTTAATATATATATATATATATTATTTAAATAGTAATAAATAGTATATATTATGTATAAATATATAAAATGAATAAAATATAATAGTTAAAAACATAATATATTGATTATTAAATATTAAAATCAATAAATAAACATATAAAACTATAATATTAACAATTTATATTATTTTTGTTTGTTTGATTTTTAAAATTGATTTAATTTTGTATATGTATATTTGGGAAATTATTGTATCACAAATTAACTATAACATATTTATTCATGATTTTTAAGAAATAATTAAATATTTATTATTTGATATATATATGTCAAATTAAAAAAAACAAATGACATTGATTAAACAAAATTTCATAACTAGTAAATATTTTTTTAATTTCTATTAAATATTTTCATTTCAATTAATAATCCCTTTTCACTAAATATATGCCAAATAAGTTTATATGATTTATAATACGTGTTTTATATTACATAAATATTATTTATGAAATAAAATATGTATATATATAATTTTATTTTTATATGAAATTTTCATTGAAATATCTTATATATCTAGTGAAAATTTATATTTAGTGATAAAAATCATATTTAATAAAATATATTATATTTTTTCGATATAACAAAATTAAAACTTTAGTATTTTAATTATGTATTTTTTTAAATAAATATGCCTTTTCCAGCACTATAAGTGTAACGTCCCGGACCCGGGTGCCACGCAACGGGTGCCCCGAGCACGGTTCGCCACGTGACCTCAAGCGTATTTCCCCAAACGCCAGAGGCTTCCGACTAGCAGCGAGGACCCAGGTCTGATAGTGGGGAAACTATGCCCTCATTTATCAAAGTGTAGTGCAGCGGAATACCAAAATTACCATACAACAAACAGCGGAAGCAGTAAACATACACAACTGAAATAACTACAATAGTGGATATAACCAATAGTATATAAGTGATGATGCTACACGTTTCAAGTTCTAAGAAAACAGCCAGAACATGTTATACATCAATACAATACAGTAAACAGCAGAGTACAGCAAAACAAAGCAAACAGCTGGCAGTGGCATCGCGAGCCTAGGCTCAGTCCCATGCCCTCCTACTCCACAGCAACAGTCAATACCTGTATAGGGACTCTTGCCCCTATCCACACCTGCAGCAACGAAATCTGTTTGGGCCGAAAAGCATGACCCAAACAGGGTGTGAGAAATATATCTCAGTAGGCACCCACCAAAGGCCCATGCCCCACTGTGTGTAAGCATGCAACAACAGTGTGCAGTAGTAAAATGCAATAAAGTAAGAAGTAATCAAAAGTAACTAATTACCAGTTATATTTTCATTTTATAATCCAATTAATCCATTTAAAAATTATAAACCACCACAGTGCATTTCTAAGTAAACAGTCCATGTCCTCTGACAAACAAAACCTTACCCTCAGGTAAGTAGAATCCAACCCACATGTATAGCCCTCAGGCATAACAGAAACTGCCCTCATGCAAAGGTAGTGTCGCCCTCAGGCACAGAAGTCAAGCCCTCAGGCACGAAAGGTTTCCCTCAGGTGAAATACTACTGGCCTCGGGCTAAATAGTGCAGTGCCCTCAGGCTAATCACAACAATGCCCTCAGGCCAAATACAACAACTCCCTCTGGGTAATCAGGTAACCAGGACATGCCCAACCGGTTAACAAGCAGTAACAAGAAATTCAACTCAAGGAAATTCTACAATTACTACATTTAAGGCATACCCATGGGTATCCTGTCCAAACGGCTAATCAGAGGAACACAGCCCTCAGGATGGTCCTGGATCCAAGCAACGAACCCAAACACCATTTTATTATCACGATTAAATACCTAATCAATTCTAGGTATTAAATATAGTAACGGACTCAGCCACACGACACCCCGACATGGGTTCATGGAGCAAAAACACACAAAACACACAGTAGATGGAAAACTAAACACAAAGCCACCTTCCTTATATGCCAACGAACGCTATACCCGAACGCCGACTCCAGAAACGCCCAAGAAGGGCATAGATCTGAAGATGAACAAAACTCATTCAAACATAAATAACATACGTTAGTAGAAGAATTGGAAAGAATGGTACCCGAAGAGGAGAGGGCTTACTCGTGTGGTTCCAACGAGATCGTTCAAAGCCGAATTGGATTCCAGACGAACGCTGGCCTTCAAAGATCCTGCATCCTCCTTTGTCTCAAAAACGGCTCAAGTGCCTCCTCTGCCAAATGAGGAGGCTACTGCCTGTTTTAAGCCGAAAAAACAAAGTACATGGCGTGTACTTCAAAGTACAGGGCATGTACTCCTTTCATTTAACTGTTCAAATGGAGGCACCACCACACTGTTCATCTGCCGACAAGAGTACACATCATGTAATCCTAAGTACATGGCGTGTACTGCCGCCCAGCTGGCGGCGACTCCACCTCCTTACTGTTTATGCCTTCCAACTGACTACACGGCGTGTAAGGCACCACTACACGGCGTGTAGTCAGTTCCTACACCCTTCATTGCCGGCATGGCCACCCACCCAGTGTACTCATCCCAACATAGCCAAAAGTACACGACGTGTGGATAAATTACACGGCGTGTAGTTCCAAAAATTAACATTTTTTCCCATCTTCCATATTTTCTAAAAAACAGTTATGGAAAAGGAAAAGGAAGAAGCCCGTACCTCGAAAATAAGAACCGGGTTCATACAAACTTCCCCCCTTATAGAAATTCGTCCCCGAATTGCCCTTTTAAGGGTGGCGAAGAGAAAACTCAGAAGAGCTCTGACCCCTGAGCATGTACGTCGGCCTCCCTCTCCCAGGTCTCGTCCTGCACTCGGCCATGCTGCCATATCACCTGTACGAGAGGAACTAAACGGCCTCAGAGAACCTTTGTGCTTCTATCAACGATACGGATCGGATGCTCCTCAAAGTACGCATCATGCTGAAGCTCAACCTCCTCTGGCTGAAAGGTGTGAGATGGGTCTGAAAGGTAGCGACGCAACTGAGACACGTGGAAGACGTCGTGCATGGTTCGGTACCGCTGCGGTAACTGCAACCGATAGGCAACTAGCCTGACTCTCTCTAGAATCTCAAATGGTCTCACATACCTCAGTGAAATCTTACCTTATCTCCGGATCCGCTTGTGTCCCAGCCTCAGTGAAACACGTAGAAAAACCTGATGCCTGACCACGAACTCAAAGGGTCGTATGTGGCGATCAGCATAAGACTTCTGACGAGACTGTGCAGTAGCCATCCGCTTCTGAATCAGCTGGACCTGCTCAGATGTCTCCTGTACGAGCTGTGGCCCCAGTAAAGCTGCCTCACCTGCCTCTAACCAGCACAAAGGTGATCGGCACGACCTACCATATAAATCCTCGTATGGTTCCATCTCAATAGTTGCATGAAAACTATTGTTATAGGAAAACTAAACTAAGGCTATATGCTTCTCCCAAGAGCCCCCAAAGTCTAGGACGCATGCGCGCAGCATGTCCTCCAGCACCTGTATCGTCCGCTCTGACTGGCCATCTTTCTGAGGGTGGTATGTTGTGCTCAGAATCACCTATGTACCCAGCGCCCTCTGAAAACTCTGCCAGAAACGAGACGTAAAGCGGGCATCCCAATCTGTAACGATAGAATGAGGGACCCCATGCAGACGTACGATCTCTTGGATATACAGCCTTCTGAGCTCGTCCACACCAAAGGTCTCCTTTATCGGCAAGAAGTGAGATACCTTCGTGAGTCTATCCACAACAACCCACACAGCGTCATTGCATCAAGGTGAACTCAGAAATCCCGTCACGAAATCCATCGCGACATCATCCCATTTCCACTATGGAATGGGAAACAACTGTAACAGCCTAGCTGGTATCTGATGCTCCACCTTCACCTGCTGACAGGTGGAACACCTCGTAACAAAACTAGTTATCTCTCTCTTCATACCCAGCCACCAGTACTGATGCATCAAGTCACGATTCATCTTGGTAACCCCGGGATGAACTGCCCAAGCTGAAGCATGAAACTCCCGCATCAGATCCTCGCGTATATCCCCTAGAACCCATACACGTCCATGGAAACACCAAACCTCGTCATCGCCTATCGTCAAACCGGAAGGAGGGTCCTCACTTCCCATCGACACCCATAGAACTAGGCCTTCTGAATCTGATAGCTGCCTCATCCTCACTCTGTCCAGGAAAGTAGAAGTCAAAGATAACGAGGAAAGATAATTCTACCCATGACTGTCATGCACCTCCAGATGCATCTCAGAGAACAAGGCCATAAGCTGCCACTCACCACTAGCCACCTACACTACTTGTATCTGAGTATTCCTGC
Source organism: Viscum album (assembly GCA_963277665.1). Classification (NCBI taxonomy): domain Eukaryota; kingdom Viridiplantae; phylum Streptophyta; class Magnoliopsida; order Santalales; family Viscaceae; genus Viscum; species Viscum album. The sequence continues at coordinate 1,969,788,768 of OY728150.1, forward strand.
TCAGCACATCGGCTACTGCATTACCTTTACCATGTTTATAGGCAAGCTCAAAATCGAAGGACTGTAGGTATTTGACCCACCTTTTCTGCCTCAGATTCAGGTCACGGTGAGTAAATATATACATGAGGCTTTTGTGGTCGGTGAAAACCACAAAATTCACTGCCAACAGATAATGTCTCCAACAGCACAATGCATGAACAACTGGAGCCAACTCGAGATCATGCGTCGGGTAATTCCTTTCATGTGGCCTTAACTGCCGAGACCCATACGCAACAACTCGGTCGACCTGCATCAAAAAGGCTCCCAGCCCAATCCCTGATGCATCATAGTAAACTATATAACTCATCCCCTACTCTGGGAGTATCAGGATCGGTGCTGATGTCAGCCTTCCCTTCAGGTCCTGAAAAGCGATCTCACAAGCTTCTGACCAAACGAACTTCACACCCTTCTTAGTCAGACCTATCAACTGTGCTTCTAATCGGGAGAAGTCATGTATGAAGCTTCTGTAGTAACCATCCAACCCTAAGAAACTTTGTATCTCAAACACATTCTTGGGATGCTCCTAGGAAACTACTGCTCTCACCTTCTCTAGGTCCACTGCAACTCCTGCCTCTAAGATGATATGACCGAGGAAGTGAATCTGGTTCATCCATAAGTGGCACTTCGAGAGCATAGCATATAACTGATGCTCTCTTAGTGTACTCAATATGATCTCAAGATGGGTGGCATGGTTGTGTCGAGTGTGAGAGTACACCAATATTTCATCCATGAATACTACCATAAATGAATCAAGATACGGATGGGACACATGATTCATCAGAGCCATGAAAACTGCTGGCGCGTTCGTGAGTCTGAACGACATAAACATATACTCATATAGACCATACCTACTCCTGAAAGCTGTGAGAGGTATATCAGATGGTCTAATGCGCAGCTAATGATATCTGGATCTCAAGTTAATCTTCGAGAACACTCGTGCTCCACGAAGTTGATCAAACAGTACATCTATCCTCGGCAAGGGATATCGGTTCTTAACTGTCAACTGGTTCAGCTTCCGATAAACCACACAATGTCTAAGGGTACCATCCACCTTCTTCGAAATAAGGACCACAGTACCCCAAGGAGAAGTATTGGGTCAGATAAAACACTTTTCATGTAACTCCTCTAGCTGCATCTTGAGCTCCTGCAACTTAGGTGTGTCCATCCTATAAGGAGGAATGGACACCGGTGCTCCTCCTGGCACAAGCTCAATAGAGAAATCCACCTCACACACTGGAGGTAGACCTGAAAAGTTGTCCGGGAAGACATCACTGAAATGATCGACAACTGAAGGGAAATCCGTCTGACAAGTCCCCTGTTCATCCAGATATAAGCTCATAATCTAGGCTATGACTCCACCTCGCCCATGATGCTCTGGTCCAGCTCGACTCGCCTGAACATCCCACTCGCCCTTTTATAGAAACTCCCCACCCTCTGGTGACGTGAAACGCACCCTGTGACGATAGCAGTCTACAAAGGTTCGAAAGGGAACCAACCTGTCCATCCCGAGAATGGCGTCATAACTTGTCATCTCCAGGACATAGAGGTCCCAATGGAAGTGACACCCACCAACCTCAAGGGGGCACTCCTTGAATTGACGCACACCAACCGTCCTAGTCCCCAAAGGAGTTTCTAGCGTCATGATATCAGAATAAGTAGAAACACCGAGCCCAACGTTCTCCATAACGTGTACAGATATAAAACTATGAGTAGCACCCGTTTCAAAAAGTACTGAAGACAAGACAGAAGCTACTAGAATAGTACCTTTGACTGTCAAAGGTCCGGGATCCTGCTCCAGCTAGGTCTGTTGCAATGCATATGCCTGCCCAGTGTCGCAGCCCTATGACACAGCCTGGCTACCCTGATCAGTCCTGCCCTACTACCTCTGCGATCATAGTGTCTGGCTACCACGACCACAACCAACATCTCTGCCAGTACGCCATGATGTATTCCAGTTCCCTGACTGGTAAGAAGCCACTGGTCCTACTCCCGCACGCAGAGTCTGGAGAGAACCCCTATCACTAGCCACTGGTAGAAACACCCTGCAAAAGCGCTGCAGATGACCCATCTTGCCACATGCTCGGCACTCCACTGGGTCTTGTGGACACTGCGGCCTCTTATGCCCCTCTCTGCCATACTGGTAGCACCTGACCGGTCCACCTGAAGAAGCTGCCTGGCTGGTACTGCCGCCCTGAGAGACGTCCATATGTCTCTTCATCTTGCCAGAAGAAATAGTCCCCGTAACAGGTGCTGAACCGCCCTGGCCCATACCACTCGATTCCCTCAGGTTTTTATTTGTAATCAATGCCTGGTTCCCAATCGCTTTTATAGTTGGCAACCTGAAAACATTTACCAGCGCTTGGATGTCATACCGAAGACCATCCTCAAAACGTCTGTCTCTCAACATCTCATCACCCACCAGCACGGGTGCAAAACGCTAAAGCTCTGTAAAACGAGCAGAGTAGTCCATCAACGACATAGAGCCCTACTGAAGATTCACGAACTCTTGAGCTATATCTGCCCTCAGTGTCTCAGGATAGAAGAAGTCATAGACGACTTTCTGAAAATCCTCCCACACCATGTCCCTGTGATGCTCTGACTGGGTGGTAACATCCCACCATCTCTTGGTGGAATCATGCCGCATGTAAGTCGCGAGCTTGACCCTCCGCCCTGGAGGCATCTCAAGATGCTCGAAAATAGTCTGCGTCGATCCGATCCAAGACTCTGCAGCCTGTGGTCCGCCGTCCCCTGAAAATGTAGGCGGATGCTGCTGCTGAAAGATACGCGTCAGCTCGGCCATAGATGTGGCAGCCTGCGGTGCTCCCTGAAAGGTCTGCATGAACCGCAATAAGCCTTCACGGAACTAGGCCTCTGCGCCTGTGTTCGGTATAACAGTTGGTGCCGCATCTGGCTCTGCTGGTTGATCAACTGGTAGCCCATGGTCGGCCATCCCCGGAGTATAATCGTCGCCGCTCTCATGGCGAAAAACTCGCGGTCTTCTAGGCGGTGTGACTCTACAAGGTCAAAATCATGCCTCAGATTCAAGATTATTAAGACTGAAAGAGAAGGAACCACAAAGGAAGAAGAGGAAGAAGGCATTTCAAAATTTTCAAAACAAGACTACACGGCATGTACTTGACTTCCTTTCCCTGCTCGGGTCCTTCCACAAGACTTTCGTTCAACAAAACTACACGGCATGTATAATATCTACACGACATGTATGGTGTTATTTTCCAACTTCTCGTGTCGTCTGTGACATGGTTAACTACTCAGATTTACTCTACACGGCGTGCTACACCCGAACACAACGTGTACACCATCTCGTTTCCCAGCCACATGGATAACTCCACACCGTTTGTCCTCGGACAATACTACACGGCGTGTCCCAAAGGTACACGACGTGTTCTGGAAGGGGTGACACTGGCCCGTGTTGTTAGTTACACGGCTGAGTCCCCAGGTCTCACTACACGGTGTGTCTATAACTGGCACGACATATTCTGTCAAGGAGTTCACCGACCCGTGTTGTTAGTTACATGGTCGGACTCCGGGTCAACACTACACGGCGTGTACATAATCTACACGGCATGTTTTACCCAACCCTTTCCCAACCTCGTGTCGCCGCCCACATGGTTTGTGACACGGTAAGAGACTACAAGGCGTGTACTCAAAAAGTTCATTTTTCTTCCCGGACAAAAGAACATACATGGCATGTATAAAAATATTACAGCACGTGTATACTGGGTTTCCGGACAATATGCCTCAGAAACTTCTCCGGAACGCAGAAAATACTGAAAAACAACACTTAAGTGTCAAATTTTGACCCGTGGGGGCCTATACATCCCACGAATCAAAGTTTTAAATCTTATTTCTATTGTAACCAATAACAAGTCAATGATATACCAAATTCCGGTTAATGGGGGCCCATACTCCCCAAAAACCAATGTTCGGCGTCCATTCTATAAACAAGCTAAAAGAATAATACCATATCACTAGGCAAGTATTTATCAAGTAGCTATCACAACAGCATGCTTTACTAGCACAACAACTATCACAACAACATGAAAATTCTAATGCACCTATATGGCATGGAAACTATGCATGGCATGTGATATCTAGAATGTGCCGATATGATGCATGAGACGACATACCCTCATCTCATCAGGTTTCAACTAATTAGAACCCACAGATAAAATATAAACAGCACAATCCAAGTGTGTCACCAAACAGTGAAAATATATCAACTGTAAAATTTGAAAAATCAAAATAATGAAAAATACGAGGTAGACAGGCTTTTCCCTATACACGGGTTAGCTACGCCCGGGCACAGCTTATTACCAACTACCGTTCTGTCCTATCCCTGACTACGACTCCAAATAGTAAGTCAAATAAAAGAAACCGCCTCTGATACCACTTTGTAACGTCCCGGACCCGGGTGCCACGCAATGGGTGCCCCGAGCCCGGTTCGCCACGTGACCTCAAGCGCATTTCCCCAAACGCCAAAGGCTTCCGACTAGCAGCGAGGGCCCAGGTCAGATAGTGGAGAAACTATGCCCTTATTTATCAATGTGTAGCGCAGTAGAATACCAAAATAACCATACAACAAATAGCGGAAGTAGTAAACATACACAACTGAAATAACTACAGTAGTGGATATAACCAATAGTATATAAGTGATGATGCTACATGTTTCATGTTCTAATAAAATAGCCTGAACATGTTATACATCAATACAGTACAGTAAACAGCAGAGTACAGAAAAACAAAGCAAACAGTTGGCAGCGACATCGCAATCCTAGGCTCGGTCCCATGCCCTCCTACTCCATAGCAACAGTCAAGTACCTGTATAGGGACTATTTCCCCTATCCACACTAGCAACAACGAAATCTGTTTGGGCCAAAAAGCATGACCCAAACAAGGTGTGAGAAATATATCTCAATAGACACCCACCAAAGGCACGTGCCCCACTGCATGTAAGCATGCAACAATAGTTTATAGTAGTAAAATGCAATAAAGTACGCAGTACTCAAAAGTAACTAATTACCAGTTATATTGCCATTTTATTATCCATTCAATACATTTAAAAATTAGAAACCACCACGGTGCATTTCTAAGTAAATAGTCCACGTCCTCAGACAAACAAAACCTTACCCTCAAGTAAGCAGAATCCAACCCGCAGGTATAGCCCTCAGGCGTAATAGAAATTTCCCTCAGGCGTAGGAAATGTCACCCTCAGGCACTAAAGGTTTCCCTCAGGCGAAAGACTACAACACTCGGTCTAAATAGTGCAGTGCCCTCAGGCTAATCAAAACAACTCCCTCAGGCCAAATACAACAATGCCCTCAGGATAAACAGGTAACCGGGCCATGCCTAATAGGTAAACAAGCAGTAACAAGTAATTCCTCTCAATTCAATTCTACAATTACTACATTTAATTCATACCCTCGGGTATCCTAGCCAAACGGTTAAACAGAGGAACACACCCCTCGAGATGGTTCTGGATCCAAGAAACGATCCCAAAAAGCATTTTATTATCACAATTAAATACCTAATCAATTATAGGTATTAAATATAGCAACAGCCCCAGCCACACGACACCCCGACATGGGTTCGTGGCTCAAAAATGCACAAAACACACAGTAGTTGGAAAACTAAACACAAAGCCACCCACCTTATACGCCAACGAACGCTATACCCGAACACCGGCTCTAGAAATGCCCAAGAACGACATAGATCTGACGAAGACAAAAACTCATTCAAACGTAAATAACTTACGTTAGGAGAAGAATTGTCAAGAACGGTACCAGGATATGATAGGGCATACCCGCGCGGTTCCAACGAGATCGTCCGAAGCTGAATCAGATTCCAGAAGAACGCCCGGTGGACCTTCAAAGATCGGGCCTCCTCCTTTTGCTCCAAAACGGCTCAAGTGCCTCATCTTCCAAATGAGGAGGATACTACCTGTTTTAAGCTGAAAAAACAAAGTACACGGCGTGTAAATCAAAGTACACGGCGTTTACTCCTTTCATTTAACTGTTCAAATGGAGGCACCACCACACTCTTCATCTGCTGACATGAGTACACGACATGTACTCCCAAGTACACGATGTGTACTACCGCCCAGCTGGCGGAGACTCCACTGCCTTACTATTTAAGCCTTCCGACTGACTACACGGTGTTTATGGTACCACTACACGGCGTGTAGTCGGTTCCTATACCCTTCATCGCCGGCATGGCCACACACCTCGTGTACTCATCCGAACACGGCCAAAAGTACACGGCGCGTGGATAAAGTACACATCGTGTAGTTCCAAAAATTAACATTTTTTTCCCAGTTTCCATATTTTCTCAAAAACACTTTAGGAAAAGGAAAAGGAAGAAGCTCGTACCTTGAAAATAAGAACCGAGTTCTTACAATAAGTCACTGATAAAGGGTACCTTTATTAGTACTTTTATCTAATATTGATATTGACTACCACTATTTAATTGTAGGTTTTCCAGTAGTGAAGGATCAACAATGACAAACGTAATACTATTTAAGGTTTGGGGAAGGTTGGAAGATTCAAAGGGAATTTGAATGGCTACATTTTTGTAGACATCATCAACATTTTGGTTATTATTACACACATTCCATAATAGGTCATTTCCTACCTATATGAAATAGAGTCCCACCCACTGGCCAAAAAATACGGCATCACCAACCCTACCTTTCCCCACTCAACTTCCATTCATTTCTCCCCAATTATGATGAATCTAATCCACTTCATGTGGAGAAACCTGTTTGATGCTACAATGTTGATTCTCACATCACGGACCACTGAAACATCCCCCTATATATATATATGTGGGGTCAAACTCCCTGAAGCTTTTCAAGATAATAAACCATGGTTGGGTGTGTTGAACATAGCCCAAAAAGCCGCACAATTTTTCCTGATGGTGTCCCACATTACAGAGTAGGTCAACACATCATGCATGCTATAGTTTTCCCCTGAACTATCAAAAATATCATTGTCACCAGCCCGATGATGCACCTATCATCCCTATTTTTCTCCCATGGTATAAATAATCCAATATGCTTCATGTGGAAATAGTTTCTTGACAATGAAACACAAATTATCTAAACCACATCTTCAAAAATGTGTCTGGATAAGAGCTAATGGTTCTAACAAGAATGTGGATTTCATTACAAAAAATAGAGACAGACATCAGTGATGCAAAAATAGATGAAAATCACTCGAGGTGATTACAAGGAAAAAATTATTGTAGAAGGAAAAATGGTTTAATTTATTCAACTTTTACAATCATATAACACATATTACACACCCTATTTATAGGGATGAAAACAATGATAAATGAAAATATAATACTACAGAATAAAAATAATGTCTCTATATTATTCATGACCTAGAAATTTGCATCATATTTATTCACATATTCGAGTGTATGATCAATGGGTTCAAAAACATCACCATAGTAAATGCCTTTATTTTCATTGTAGCCTTTGGTGGTACCAATGTAATAGATTTAATTATCTATCACCCTCCTCTAAATTTGATCATTTTTAGCTTCCTTGAACATAACTAGATAGTAAGTCTACAAGAGATAATATAAACATACATACTCTTCCATTAGTTCCTTTATCTCGTATATATCTGCAAGGATTTGAATGTTTTGGGAATGTATATAAGAAATTTCTTGTTTGATATATTCATATGTAAGAGTATGTGGTGATAGTTTCATTGGTTCTTCAATTACACACTCCTCCAATGGTACTTATTCATTGATTTCTTCATCTACTATATTTAGTATCATCTCTATAAAATCATCACCTTGATTCCATTTGAAATACTCCTTTTTTCAAAGATAACATCTCAAAAGAATATAATCTTCTTGTTGATGATTTTATACCAACGATATCCCATTACTAGATCTCTGTATCCCATAAGGAAACAATTCCCTCCTTTTCTGTCAATATTTGTTCATTTTTTCCTTTTGGATCCTCACATAGGAAGAAAAATAAAAAACTCTAGTATGGATTTCACTTAGCTTTTGAGTACTCAATTCTTCAAGTGGCATCTTTGCTTCAAGATTTTTGGTAATTCATTTATTTAGTAAGTATACCATGCAAAAAAGTTTCTTCAGCCCATAAATTCAAGGGCACTCTTTTTTCTTCCAACATGTTACCTTCCATGTTACTTGAAGTTCTATTTAATTGAATGAAAGTTTTACTTTCCACCTTGATCAGATTATAATTTTTTTATGTGATGATTTCTTTGGTTTTCCACCGGCCCTATAATTCATTGAAGATATCAAAAATTTATGACTTCATCTTGAGAATGTATATATATATTTTCCAGTTATAATCATGAATAAATGTAATAAATTTCTACCTTTTTCATTTGATTTTGGATTCAATGCACCACATACCTCGGTGTAGACTAACATCAGTGGCACATATCTTTTCCAACTGACCTTCATTGAAAATATTTTTCTATGTTGTTTTCTTATAACACAGTTTCACATATTTTATTCGAGTGTCAAATGATAGTAATATAATTCAAAATCCTATTTATTTATAATAATTTTAAATATTAAATGTCTAAATGTCTAAACATGAGATTCCATAGCCTGTCTTTATCATCTTGTATCATCATCAAACACTATGGTACATCATATTGGATCACAAGTATAAAGATATGGTTCTAAGCCATTGGTAATTTTGTGACCATCCTTGATTTTTTTGGAGTTCATCCTTAATAATGGGGATTATTTTAAATATTAATATAATATTTCTTTGTGAATAATTAAAATGCAATTTTTTTTTTGTTTTTGTAGAAAATGGTTTTAAATTCAAATTGCATTCTTTCCTCACTTATGCACAAAAAGGATTTTATAGATATTCTTACATCCTCAAATATGATTGGGATAAAGTTTCACATAGGGGTATTTAAAAGGCAAAGAGGCGGGGTGTTGTGGAATTATGAAATAAAGGAAAACAAGTGCACTAACTTTGGAATAGGCAACAACATATAGTTGGAAGAAGTGAGCAGCTACAAGCATCTGATATACAATGAATTGTTTAATGGGCAGCAATGACAATGCATGTTTGGTTTTGATATCCTAAGGGAGACATAGTATCATAAAATTTTTATCAGAGAGATGACAATGGTGTATCGGGTGTGAATTTTATATATTTTTATTCTCTATATTTGTAATTGATGATCGGGATTCTTCGTGGATTTTGTGTACTCTCCGATTATTAGTGTAATTTCTCATATTTTTCATATGGTTTTTTATCCTCCCCATTTTGTGGGGTTTACAAGTAAAAATATGTGCCTAAATTTATTTCTTGTTATTCTCCGTTTCTCTTCTTTTTAGGTTGATGATTCTCAAAATATTTTTATTACAACTGATTTTTTATTTCAGGACAGATTCTCACCCCCACTTGTACCAACTTATATCAGATAACTTTATCTATATTTCTTACTGATTGGATATAGGTGATTCATAATGTGGGATTTATACCCACATCAAACTACTAAAATAGAAAAAATATTTTACTACATGTTGGAAATAAGTTAATAATATTCTATTCATTGAGAAGGTAGTGGAGGATATGAAGAAAAAAACTGGGGAATTAGAGACGATGAGTGATGGTGATTGGAAGGATATGATGGAGATGGATGCACAAAAAATATAGAGGTATTTGGATGATAATAATCTATGGGAGGTGATGAATCTGATATATTCAAAGGATATCTGGGTGAATCTTGAAAGTAGGTATAAATAAAAATCCATCACAAATCATTTATATCTAAAAAATGATTTTATAATTTGTGAGTGCCATAGAAAGGTGATTTAGGTTACCATCTAGATGAGTTCACTAAACATAAAATATAGTTGTATCCATTGGTGGTCAAGATCAATAAAAAAGTAATAAATACCTATTAAAATAAAAGAATAAGATAATACTTTACTTCTCTTGTGGTTTCTACCCAATTCACATGATTGTTTCATCCCAACATTAATGTTCTAAAAAAAATTGAAGTTGGAAGATGTAATTTCAACCTTATTGATGTAAAATACATGGAAAAAGACGAATGATGGTGAATCTTTAGGTAAAAGTGGTATTCTAGAATTGATATATAGACATTATAATTAGAGTGGTAGGAAAAACACAAGAAGAAAGGTTAAGTTCTTATTTTTTGATAAGGAGGTTCACCTGTAAAGAAACTATTTTGAATTGAAAAATCATAATGAAGAAAATAATGTGCACAACACTAATTCTGAGGATAATTATGTAAGTCTTATTCTAGCTCAGAGGGATTTACTTTCAGTTAGTGTTTATTGTCATATGTCAGATCTATATATTGAATGGGTGATTTATTCAGTAGTATCGTTCCATATTACAATGAAAAGGGAATTAATTTCTATATGCAAAGATAGAGGCATTGGTATTTTTAATATGATCAATGCGTATTCTATTGACTTTATCAGTTTTGGTGATATTTTTATCACTAAAAATGAGTTTTTTATGGTAACATTGAGGGGTGTGAGACATATTCTAGATATACACCGTAATTTTTTATCTTCTTTTACTCTTGATAATGATGATTTTTGGAGATTTTTTCGTAGTGAAAGGTAGACATTATCCAGAGTATTGATGTTTTATGTGTGAGGATTGTGGATTAAATGCTTTACAGGATGGGTTTAAAGGTGTGTAGTGATGTGAAAAATGACATTTTGATAAGGGAATCATTATATTTGTAATACAGATGATCATCATGCTTGATTCAAAACCCATCGACTAGGATGAATATTGTTTAGAAGATGAAGCAGGTTAGGTCTGGTGTTTTAGGTCTTACACATAATTAAATTTATTTAGAGAGTGTCACTATATAAGAAATAATTGAAATCAAATGTTAGTTTGATGTGTTGAGAGTTTCAAACTATTAATAGGATTTTGAGAATATAAAGAAATTAATTATTGTACGTTATTCATATTATGTGGTGATCACCATTATGGGGGAGCCAAGTATTTATTTCATTCTTATTATGAAATTTAGTGAAAATATTTGTATGATGAAGACTTTATTGTTGATATTTATTTTATCGATGGATCTATCATGTTTTTTTTAGGGAAAAAATGGTGTTGTTATATTTTCTTAATATATTGATGGTTGGTGCAACACCAACTTTCTTATGATCCAACTGGTTTTGTTGGATTTCATCTCCTTCTATATTAGGTTTAAGGGGATTATTGTTGGATTTCATCTCGAGTATTGGGTTTTTTATATAAAGATAATTTATATTTTAAATATTTCAAAAGGGATCTAATTTTTGTTTTTGAATATAGTGTTATTAAATTTAAAGAACGTACTTTCAAATCATATCCACACACTAAGGATTTGAAATATATTCATATATCATTAAATTTTAACAAGATAATGGTTCTGAAAAGGGAAATTAAAAGGGAAATATATGGAGTGGTGTGGTAGGAAACAATGTAAGAAAATGATTTCATTGACATGGGCATAGGTAACAGCATGTAGTGGTTAGCATCGAGCATTGTAAAGTGTGGTTTGAGAAATGATTGTTTAAGGGTGTGTAATGTTATTTAACGTTTGGTTTTGATCATCTTTGGGTGAAATATTGTCACAATATGATTATGAGAGAGACTAAGGAGGCATATCTAGGTGTGAATTTCACAGAAGTTTTATATGCTATATTTTTAATTCATGTTTAGGATTCAACTTGGATTCGGTGTACTCTCAAATTATTATGGTATTTTCTCAAATTTTCCCCATGGTATTTTAATCATTCATAATGAAGTGTTTTTCAAAATTAAAATCTACATCTCAATTTATTTCCTATTATTTACTTTTCCACATCCATTTACATTGATGATTCACACAATATTTTTCCCACAACTGAGTTATTTTTCTGGGACTGATCTGCTTCCTCCCTAACAGATTATTGGCTAAAAACCCAATCCTTAATTGGTTTATTCAATGGACATCATCTTATATATAGTCATAGATAGAAATTTTCTCTGGGAACCCATGGGTTTTAGTATGGAACCCTATAATTTCTTATGTGTTGGTCCTGGATGACCCAGGTTAGCAGGAAATTGATCCTAACAAGTGGTAGAATAGGTATGGTGTTGCCCATGTGTGATGTGGATTCCCAAAAAATAATTTCAGAATGATAGTAATTTCACATTTTGGTTCATTTAGATCCATGATGGTGCCTTGTATCAAACTTCTGTATGATAATGGTGGGAAAAAAGCATGTCTCGGTGGAAAGAGAAATGACGATGCAAGTGCGATATGATTTGGATCAGATGGATTATCATTGAAGGGAAGTCCCGAGTGCCTGGTAATTGGTACGAAGGGTGTATTTTTTTTCTTCTGAAAACCCAATCCCCGATTAGTTTTTGTAATGTATGGTGGCTTGCATATATGTTCTTATGGGAAATTCTTTATAGAACCCACGGGTTTTATGATGGAACCATAGAAGTTCTTACCTGTTGATCCTGGAAGACTTAGGGCAGTACGAAATTTATCCGGACTCATTTTTCATAAAAAATAACCATTTTTTATTATATAGGATTATATGAAAGCCTTTTTCCACCAATTTTATAAGACTCAAGATGCTTGTCTTCATGTTGGGAACATATTAAACATTATATATTAACGAATTATTGTCGTCTATTTTCATCGTCAAAATATCTCATCTTCCATGAAAAAATATTATTGAGAGATCACTGAATGAAATATCTCCTTGAACCCTCTCATCTAGGTTCGAAAAAATATTCTTATGGCCTACCATGTGGTTTTTAGATCCACATACTAGATACCAATTACCTTGATTTTGTGTTAATGTTTGTTCTCTTAACACATGTGACTTTCCAAAAATATCACATGATTTGTCAATATGTTCCTCCTAAGTGTCATTCTCCATGGTTTTCTTATTCCAACATTCATTGTTATAATATCTATGTTTTTTCAATTATTGCATTGAACATTTCTTTTGTCTTCTATCTAGTGATTATTGAATCCCCCCTTCATCATTGTATGAATTCTCGTGAAGTGTAATTTTATTATCCATTACCTCTTTGATTTGGATTCCTCCACCGCTCCCTCCACATCTTGGGTCATATTCTAATATGTGGAATCCTCTTCCTCAACCTATTTGAAATATCCCCCTTTATCATATTCATAGTTCATGAGACACAACATTGATTGTAGGGAATGCTTCAGTCCATTGGTGTCACTCTAACAATTCAACATCAGTTCTTTGGTTTTTAGAGATCACATAGGTTCTTCAACAGATATTCACTAGTGTCTTTTTTTCTTCCAAATCAACAACTACGTAATCATTTTTGGATCTAAGGATAAAAAATTTATTATATTCTTGAATGTCCATAATAAGTTATCTATTTCATTGAAATTAGTTCAACACAACCGGGACACAATTATGATACTCGAAGATGGATTCAAGTGATTTACAAAATATGGATTTTAACACACCTCATAGAGATGAAATTCATATATTATTCACTTTATCACCTCCTTTGAATGATTTTTGAAGGTTTTCCCATATATCATTTGATGATTTGAAAGAGGAGATAACCTCGAATGAGACTTTATGAAGGTCTTCATATATAATTGATTTGACTTTGCAGCCCCACTTTTATTCCTCCCATAAAGATTATTTTTGAAAATTTGGAATATTATCTTCCAATTATTTGGATTCTAGCTCAGTGTAACCATCCTTGATGATGTCCATGAAATCATGGTGTCCAACAGGCACTTGATTTTAGAGGCACCAATTTTCATAAATGTCCTTAATCACCATAAATATCAGTTATTATGCAATCACAATCACCATGGAGATTAAAAATAAATATATACTAGATGGGAAACGGAAGATATTTTCTTTTTTATAGTGTACAATACAATTTTTTTTAGAATTTAATACTGAATTTTTTTCTGAAGTATAGACTATTAATTTATTTAAGAATTACAAGAGGGTCAGTGGACCTAAATCAATTGAAAATGGGTTCCAAATATGTTTTTTTTTTCATGAATGGCAGAAGGAAATAGAGTGGGGCATGAAAGATGGTGCCTATTATGTAAATAAGAAATTTCAAGGGGAAAATATTGAATTGGTGACATTGAGGAAAACAGGGACCAAATGGGGTTTTCTTCCTTTTTTAGAAAATTGATGGTATAAGGTGTAATGATTGGAGGAGAGAGTATTTGGTAAGAAACAATCGTAGGAAATGGAAAAAAAATTGAAAAATTAAAAGGAAAATGCAAGGAAAGAAAGGGGTATCAATCCCATGTATGCATTAGGAATAGTTTACATACTCATCTTCTTCCACATCTTTATACTATTGTATCTTGGTAGGAGGTCCAATGGAACACTCACATATAGGTATAAACAACTTCATATCCATCTAATACCACTGAATGAGAATTTTTTAAAATAAAAAATAGAGATGCACAATAGTAGTGAAAAAATAAATATAAATCACTGGATGAGATTGTAGGGAAAAAATATTTATAGAAAAAAACCATGTTTTATTTCTTTAACTCAGATTATATTATAACTCGTACTTCACACCCTATTTATATGGATAAAATTGAATATAAATGGAAATCAAAAAAATACCAAATAAAAATAAATTCTCATTATTTGTTGCAATAGGTGACACCCAATCCTCCAATTCCAAACATGTCAATCAGTCCATTTTTTGAATTCTCCAAGTCCCATCATAATAGTGGACGAATGGTGTCATCCAAGAGTAAAAGAATTATAATAATATGTAGAACACATAACTGACCATGTAATTTATTCTTGGTCTAGTTATAGGACTCCACTAACTTATTCCCTATTGGAAATCCAAATGGGAACATGAATAGATTTGAAAACAAGAAAAAAAAGTTTCAAAACATAGTGGGATTTGTAATTCTATAATGGTGGCCTAGTCTGAAATTTATAGCGTGATCTATCCCATATCTCAAGGAATATAAATATCTAAATTCAATGAACTAATGATCATAAATGCAGATTGTAGACCTTAATATCATGAAAATTGAACACTCGAGGTTGATATCGAAATTCTCAACCTTTCTAGACTACCTAATAACTCACTCATCAAAACTATAGTACAACCTAATCCCCATGGGGCTACAATTAGAAAATAGACAGATCCAAAAAAATGACCACCAAGACCCTCATGTAATAATAACCTCCTCCATGGCATAAAAACATTTAGAATGGAAGAACTATGAAAATCTACCATCCAAGCCTCCATGATGCAGATTGTATACTCATACCATATCAAAACTAGTATAAGATCAAGAAAAAACGGTCAAAACTCACTTTTACCCAATCCAAATGATCATAGTACATCCAATGTTCCCCAACTAAACATAATTACATTTAAACATAATTTTAAAATCCTTTATTTATGAATAATTGTATCCATACATAACCTAACAATTCTCATTAAAGTATGTTATAATCTAGCAAAGACACTCCTCAAGCCACCTGGTCACAACACATATTAGTCAAATCAACCAATGTTATGAGAAATATTATTGGCTAAAACGTCACACTAATTCTACCATTCACCTCTAAATACCCCCCCCCCCACTAAAACATCAAAAAATTAAAATTTAAATGATCCGTGTAGGTTTTGGCCATTATTGTTAGTCATTGAGAAACAACGCAAATATAACACTTTTAATGGAATTAAAAAAGTGAATTTATATTAAAAAAACTTTTCTAGAAACACAATAAATAATGAAAGTGTTTGGTCTCTATCACTGCTAAAAAACACCTGATTAAGGGATAATTGATCATCATTTTATTTTAGAGCTAATAAAGGGGTCCTTTATCTGTGATTTTACTAGCCCCGATAAAGGCCATGTTGCTACTGCAAAGATGTAGTAGCCAATTTGTAACCCTATAACAACAAACAAAATAAGAATCCAAACATATAGAGATAAAAATATATATAAATGAATATTTATATTATAATATAATATTTCACAATCATTTCAACTAAAACTTTTCATAAAAAATATTTAAATTGATGCGATATTTACAATTAATCCAAAAAAATAGAAATCTAACAAAATTTCCTACATAATTGTATTTTATTTATAATTTTTAGACAGTAAATAATAAAATTTATTTATGACACAATGATGATGCACCAATTACCTTATTAATGAAAGATTAATATAATTTATATTATAAATATCAAAATAATTCTAATTTGAGACTTTTGGTGAATTCGACTAATTTTATAGGTCAATATGACATGTTAGGGTTTATGAAATGGATTTTTTTCGAACTAATCATGCTTTTATGACTTTAAAAAACACAAAATACCAAATAGTGTCAACATTTACATAAATGTTTTTTAAAAACAATTATTATATTCTTTATTGATATAATATTCCTAAAAATATGCAGTTCAGCCAAATGAATTAGATAAGGTTATATATATTAATAATGAATCACTTTAGGATCTCTTGGCTTGTTATTGTAAGTTAATTAACCATATAATATAAAAATAAAAAGAGACCTGGTAAATGTCAAACTATTTTACTAAGAGTTAAATCTTAAATATAAGGTTAATATGGTGACCAAAACCTCTCTAAAACCTATTAGTAGAGAGGTTTTCAACACATCCCGGCCTTTAATTATAAATAAATCATTTTTTATCCATTAGAAACTGAAAATTATTTTAGTATAAAATAATATTTCAATCATTTCCTAAAGTGACCATTACCTCTCTTATAAAAGGGTACTTCCCCTTCTCTTAATTTCACACCTCCAAAGCCATTTTGCTTGGCCAAACCCTACCCAAATATCCTCTAAACTTTCCTCGCATCATCCTAGAGGCCTTAATTTGGTCATAAATCCATCATTTGGAGCCCTTTTGATCAAATCAAAAGCAAGAACCCGAAGAAGAGGTAAATATTTCATCACCTCTTTCATGATATTTTCTTCTTCCACTTCCTAATTCCTGGTTGTTTCTGTTCTCAAATAATATATCTAGTATCTTCAATATACTGTGATGTTATTATAAAAATGGTACAACCATATTCATTATTATATCTGTCATATGAATGACAAAGTCACCATACGTGGGTACGTAGAGCTTACTGTCTCCACGTCGTGGTGTAGTTTGTTATTCAAACACATCATTATTTGAATGGTTATAACAAAGATTTATAATTTATGTAAATAATAAATATAACATGTTAATGATTCTATATATATGATATAAAATTCAATTATATATGATTTAACCTTCAATTGAATGATATTGTCACTCGTGCGTATGTACGGATTACCCTCTCTATGAACACGATGAGATTCATTCCCCATCCTAATCATTATAGAATAATTTTCCTTTGATGATTAAAAATAATTTTTAAGAACATTATATAATTTTGGATATAAATCAAATAAATCTTCTTTATAACAAACACAACTTACGTAAAAAAACATATAAATTAAAATGAATCAGTTAACACTAAAACTGTGATAATACTAAAATATTATTAACAATGTAATTTTAGAAGACCATATTTGATATTATATTTATGTATATGGTTATTTAAAAATTTAATAACAATGATTTAACTATTATACACAAGTTTAACATACCCTGGACCAAATAGAACTACAAGTTAAGGGTAAATTTCACAATCTCTTTATCATCAGATTTTTTTTTCATAAGTATCTACTGGGACCTCTTTATCATCCACAACCATTTTTCATAAAAATTTATTTCAAAATAATTTTACTATTTACTAGAATATGGGTTAAATTAATCTATGCACTTTTTTTACTTTTTATAAAATGGTTTGAAATGAATCATTCCATTGTTTTTCAAACAAGGTTGTTTAGGACCTTTTTGACAATATTAAGGTAATAATTTTTTTTTAACTTATATGGCGGGTGCGACTACTTTCCATCATTATAACATCATAGAAGCTTCCCATAAAATCTTATATGAATATTTTCCAAATATATGTTTTTTAATAATTATATGACTTTTAGATGATTTCAATATTGAAAGAGATATTTCTATAAAAATGTTTTGATTTCATCTATGTCAACATCCTTTGATTTTTTGTTTGAATTTGATTTTTTATGATATAAAACTTCCATAGTGTATTGAATTTTTTTTGATATGTTTGACTGTGGATGTGTTGTTTTTACACCATTCATGGTTTATGGATAAATTATTGAAATTTTGTATGCTAGTTTTAATACAAATTCTTATGTTATGTTTAAACTTTTTTCATATGTGTAATGCATTGGACTTAGTAAGTGACAGGTGGAGCCCGTTATATCTCCTCAATGCATCGGTAGGTCTCATGAGACAAACTAGTGTCTTAGCACAATGCCTTAAAAATATAATTTGTAGTCTTGGCACAAGGCCTTGACTATGTGGTTATGAAGTATGGCATTATGCATTCCATAATTATGAAAGTGGCTATTGATATAGAATGTGATTATTCGACTAGTAGAATATCCACGTGAATAAGTAAATGGAATTATTTTATTTTATCTTTTCCATATTATGCTTACATTTTTGTTTAAAAGGATTCTATTTAGTCTTATACATTTCCATAAATGTTTCTACTAATTTATGGAAGTTTTCGCTATATTGTTATCCTTACTGAGCATCTGTGCTCACCCTTGTCTATGTTTTAGTTTTCCTAGGGCGTGAAGAAGTATTTTATGGTTGAACTGCAAGGATATGCTAAGGATATAAGTGTGTTTAAAAGGGGAAAAAATTTTGTTGATTTTTTTATTTCTTGATGTAATGTAAAACTTATGAAGGTATCTAGTAATTCTAAGGCTACTAAACTAATCAGTCATTTGGATTTTATCCCTTTCAATCATGACATTGTTATGTAATAATGCACTGACTCTAGGTACCTAGGGTTGAGGTGTTACCGTCTTTCTGGACATATCATGTATCATATTGAGGTGTGGTTGATTCCTATATGTTATAGACGAATTATAGATCATTTTTATAAAGTTTTAAAATTATATGAATGTGTTTACTTAGTCATAAGTATATCATTTGTATTTTGAACAAAAATTTAAATTATAATATGAAAACATCTAATTTGAGTCATACCGGACTCATTGTGTATAATATTATTGTGTGATTGATTAATATACATAAAAAATAACATACAGATCATTTTTCGAAAGAATAAGAAAAATTGAATGTTTTTTCTTAGTTTTTAGTACATGATGTATGTTTTCAACAAAAATATAAATTATAAACAAAAAATATAAACTTTGAGCCATATGAGAACCACCATGTATCATATTGAGGTTTGGTGGATTCCTACACACCAAAAATGTTGGAAGGATCATTTTTATGAAGTATCAAAACAATTTGAATGTCTTTTCTTCATTTTTAGTATAACATGTGTGGTTTAAACTAAAATGTAAATTTTAAAACAAAAAACACATAATTTAAGACATACGGGACAAATTGAGTACCGAATTGAGGAGAGATTGATTCATAAACATAAAAAATGACTCATGGGTCATTTTATAAAAGTATCTAAACAGTAAGAATGTTTTTTCATGGATTTTAGTATGTGATGTGTGTTTTAAACTAGAATGTATATTTTAAAATAAAAACAAACACTTTGATTAACTCCAGACACACCGTGTATCAGATTATGGTGTGGTTAATTCCTACACTTAAAAGAAGACTTATGAATATTTTTCCTAACATATCAAACCAATCTGAATTATTTTTCATGGTTTTGATTATGTGATGTGTGTTTTAAACTAAATTGTAAATTATAAACAAAAAATATACACTTTGGTTCATATCATACACATAGTGTATCAGATTGAGGTATAATAAATTTATACACATCAAAACAGTGTTATATATCATTCTTCTAAATAATCAAAACAACATGAAAGTGTTTTAATGGTTTTGTGTATGTGATGATTTTTTTAACTAAACTGTCAATTTTAAAGTGAAACAATATGCTTCGAGTCACACTGAACACACTATGTGTCAGAATAACTTGTGATCAATTACAACACATCACAAATGACTTACAGATAATTTTCATAAAATATTAAATAGTTATGAATTTTTTTATTATTTTTGGGTTTTTTTCATGCACCATAAGTTAAAATTTCAATTTAAAATTGAAAACATACATTTTGAGTCATATTGGACACACTTTATATTTGATTGAGGTGCAGCTAATTCCTACCCATAAGAAAATAATTATGGATCATTGTATTAATGTATAACAATATGAATTAATTTTCTTTGTTTTTAATACGTGATGTATGTTTTAAAATAAAATTTAATTTATAAACTAAAAAAATACATTTTGAGTCATGTTGAGCATGATTTGTATCAGATAGAGGTGTTGGTTGTTAAGGTGTGGATAATTCGTACACCATTCGAGACAATTTTTATGACATATATTTTGGGAAGTCACACTTTTCCTTAAACTATATCATAATCCCTTGGTAGATGATAGCTTCTATTTAAACTATATCGTTTCTTTCAAAAATAAATTGAAGAAAATTAGTGTGATCATAGATTTTTTATAAGCATATTTATGATTCACTTCATGGTCTTAGAAGCATGTGGTTTCCAATTCCAATATAAAAGAATATGTTCTATCTTTTATATCTTATTATGGATAGTTGAATGAAATGTATGACTTCCCAAAAGATATATAAAATAGAATAAGTATCAGATAAAAATGAAAAGGAAATTTCCTAAAAAATAGAAGATAAAATGATGAAAAAATTAACTAAATAAGTAGTATACAGTCACATTTTTCTAATGTTTCTATAAATTCATGACCTATTTCCCTATCACCATTATCTCGATCACATCCTTTAAGTCCAATATCTCAAAAGTACTAGAAAAATAGAACATGTTACTATCTATGTAAGAATCCAGAGAGTGTAACCCTCCATCATACACCTCATTGGAAGAAATGAAAAATAATATATAATAATTATTACACAAATAAAACATATATCAAATTCATCTCTAAGGTCATATCCCATACTAGATCATAAACGTAATAAGTAATCACCTAGATTGGATGTCAGCAAACATTATGATACTATATACTATACCTGCTCATCTCTGAATAAAATTAATTACTCTTTTTTATTATGTAGACTGTTATAGATAATTTTACTACTATGAAGATATATGAAAACAAAAAATTAATAATTTTTTTAATGAAATTTTAATAGGCTTCAAAATTTTCGTACTTGGGGATGCTAGTATATTTTTTATATATGATAACTTTAAAAAAAATTCAAACGTAATATCGACTATCATTATTGTTATTTTTCTTTGGAAACTACATAAACATTGAAAACAATATGTAAATTGTTTTGAAATGTGTTTTGGTAGAAAAATATTTCTATTTATACTTTAATCTATTTCTATTTGAATAGATCCATAGGCTTATTTTGATCCGTTAGTGACCTTATACCATGATTTATCCTATATTTAGTTATCACCTAATAATTAAAACATTCCTATTAATACCCAAACTAAAATATATAATTCAATTTTTATCTAAAAAATTTTGATTTTACTATATTGAAAATTAGAACTACACATCATGTGTGGTCATTTTGATGGAAATACATTTATTTGATCTAAAATATAATTATTTCGGGTATCCAAATTGATCGTGATCAGCATTCAGGGCCTCATAAAGAAACAAAAACAAATAAGAAATGAAAACATAAAAATTATATGATTATAATATAGTGATTAACCCTTTAATTGTATCAAACAATAAGAATATTTCACCTTTAATTTTCTTCTCAAAATCATCCCTTAGTTCATATATTTTATAATTAATTTATTCCAATTCTAATGAAATTTCTTGCATTGAAACTATACCACGATTAATGGATCCAAATCATACATCATAGGGTTTTCTGTTTATATAGTAGTAATATAAACACCAATAGAGAATATGAATAGTTATTAATATTAATGAATATAGTACATCATTTTTTGGAATGTTGGATTATGAAAATATATCTCATCTATGTATTCACAACATAAAGTCTCATCTATTCAAACATGATAATATTATTTATAATCTATAGACTAACCATGTTTGTAATGACATTTACAAATATTTCTTATTTATATTGAATTTAGCACACATATTCATCTTTAAATGTGGTGTCTGTATGAGCTTGTAATGTCAATATTTTCTATAGTAGAAATTGTAGTAAGAAATTACTCCCAAAATTCCCTTTTTATTTTTTGGTCAATTCACTAGATTCTCTTTATATGGATTTCGGTTTCACTATCATTTAATACATCTTTAATATCATTCATCATTTAAGACATTTTTCATCTATTATTATGGTTTTTCATTTAAAAAAATTAAGGACATACCTTATGCCTCTTTATAATATTAGACATCCATTCTATGAATGTTACAATAGAATCATTGACTGTTGTAATATCCAGATCATCAAGTGGGACCAGAAACTCAGTCATCAGCTCATGACCTATTTCATTCCCCACTCTCATGTGATCTTTTGAGATCCCTTTTGTGTGTATCCTATCTCCTATGCTATTATACACTGTACTCCCAGCAATAAAGTTATGCATGGGTGTGGATAGATATAAATCAAAGAAAACATCTTCCATATGAATTTTAGTAACATGATGTTGTCACAAGTTATTTGATTCACATTTTGGATAAATATTAATGACCAAATATATTTCCTTAGGTATGGTAGTTTTTTGAGTAAAATTGATATCCTCATTTATAGTGGGGTTATGTGCTTCTTCAAACACTGATCTTAGTTCCACTACTGGTTCACATCAATCTTTTTACGTACATTGGTCCACCATGACATAACTTCCAATAATATATTTCAATTATCATATGTGTTTCTATAGTCCTTTAAAAATCTCATTTGTATCTCCTCGTAGATATTTCTTCTCAAAATATGTTCTATGTGAAACTCTAAAACCTGAACCTCAAATACACCCATATTGTTCAGTACACTTAAAATCTATTGAATGTGGTTTTTCTTCATGTTTGATCAATGATGAATCTTGTGTATAAATTTTATAAGAATAATACAAACATAGATAGTTATTTTTGTGTAATATTGTTATAAAGAATAATAAAGTACTATTATGTAATACATACACATGTTTCTCATAGTGTTTGTGTGTATTCATCAATAAGTTTTCCATATTTATTTATGTGGGCCTCCTTATATGGAATGTGACATGGGTGGGAAGTGGCATTGTATATTGATTTATAAATTTGTATATAAACAACATAAATATTTTTTTAATATCGCATAAAATATTTATTGTAGATTAAAAATACATACCATTTTATTTTCATGTTGAGTATACATCATCTTTTTTATATTAAGGGTATATTAGTATTGCTAAACATTTTTTAGTTTCAGCATTACATTACTATTTCATAAATTATAAATTATGAATCAAATTGGATAAAATAAATGATTTCAAATAAAATATATTGACTAAATTTCACCTAAAATTATTTATCACTGTGATGACTACTTAATTATTACAATGTGTCTTGTTTTATAATGTGTGAATAAATAACTGTTTGGTGTGGATTTAACATCCACGAGCATCTATAAGATTATGCTTTATTGAAATTTTACGGTAGTCTCAATGAAATTTTCTTGTTTCCATTCAGACATATTACTTATGGAAATTATCGATATTAAAAAAACTCTTCAAGGGATAATGAAAAGTAAATCAATGTTTCATTATATATATTTTTAATAAAATAGAGAAAGTATATCATAAAATTACCTCTATATCTTCCCAATGTTTTTCTTTCACTATAGGAAGTACATGGTTCCATGTATCTAATAAATTGGAACATTCATTCTTGTTTTCACCCCAACCTAACTAATGAACATTGACCTATTGGGGTTAACCGGTTAGCCATATTGATTTCATACAACCTAAAATTTTATACCCTTTCCCCTTGACATGATAATATTATTTAAAATAGATATTCTGTGTAATTATTTTTTTCATCAACTTTTGGTTGATCCTTTAATAATTTCGTAGCTTCAATATAAAACATCTTTTCTACCTTAGGATTGGTAACAACATCAAGTTCATAAGTCATTATCTACATGAGTGGTCAAACTATTTAATTTTTATTAGTTAAATGATGTATAGAACACATAATATTATGTGTAAAATCATATTTTAGTAAAAAACACTTAAACCTTATCATTGAACTACTTTTTTTCTTTAAAGGTTGATGGGATTTTTATCTTATTTTGATTACCCAAATTACCCCTATGTGGTCCCCTATAACGTAAAAGGAATTTTCTCCGTTGGTACCACAATGAAATGATCATGATATAAAAATTAAATTTTCATCCACAATTAAATTTTCAACCCACACTATAGTTTTTTTAGTTACCAATAAGATAATTGACCAATTCTTGTTCACTAGATCTAAAATATAAAATACCTTCCATAATTTTTATGCCATTATGAAGAGATTATCCTTATACCTTTCCATACTAAAATTCACCCTCAAAAATCCCAATGAATCTAATTTCACTACAATCCTATTTTCAACAAATTTTCAATATAAAATCAATAATTGAAATGTGGTATAATATAAATCATATATTTGTTTAATAATGCTGAAATGTGACATATTCACATAAATTTGGTTTCTATCATTATAATCAGATACAATAATCACTTATTCCATAAGTATAACTCCATTATTTTTCATCGTTCTTTGTTCAATTAGTTCTTTTATGTGGAACATATAACCATTAATTAAAAAAATTTGTAAGATATAACATTTTCATTCGATCCCCTGGCTAGCCATAAAAGTTGTTCACCAATTGAATTCATATTTTCAGAAAAATAAACATAAATATAATCATGAAACAATATTATATACTATGTATTATATATTTTTATATCAACTATTCAACCCTTAATGGACTCAAATGTCTTTTAATTACTTTTTCAGCATCAACATATAGAGAAACTTGTGCACAATTATGTAAAATTCAAATGTGGGTTCGCTTCCACTCTGTGATTGTAATTATAAAAACTTATCTTCTAGATATTCCTTAGACCATAAGGTTTCTTATTTTTTGATACTTATGGAGACTGATTTTATTAAAAAAATTTATGTAATAAGTATATTATTCAATAGTTTCTTCAATAATGTATTGATATTCTATAAAATATTCTAGATAACATCGATTCTAGATGTAAAATTTCAAAATATGCATAGATCATTAAATGAGGTATATAAAACTATAATGGAAAGGATAACATATTTTATCCTCTCTAAACATTTAAACCATTAAGAGGACCATTATATCATTGGATGGTTGTGAGAAAAACAACTATAATTCACATAATATGACTGTATACTCCATATTCATCATTAGAAAATGTGGCGGGTCTATAAAATTATTACATATGGATTTGAAAAAGAAAAATTGTTTGGATAATTTATGACATACATTTTTGGGAAGAATAAAATATAAAGATATTTTCGTAAAACATTTCAAAAAAATAAGACATTTATGTGATTTTAGTCATTGTATCTTCAAATTACTCATTTAAATGAAATTATTGATATTTAATGAGAACACCTATGGAATTTTACACCATTAAAGAAATTAAAAAATTGGAATTTTACATATATGGATATAGTGTAAGGTGATTATAGTATAAAATTCCACCTTTTACCCTTCACTAGTACCAACTCTTACCTTATCCCCATGTCATTCAAGTCCATCCTAGCCTTGATTCCATTTGTTTTTCAAGAACATTTAATAGTATTCTAATAACAAAAAAATAAATTTTTTCTACATGGAGGAAATTAAGAAAATGTATAACATATAAACAATTCTAGTATAGAATTCATAGAAAATTGATCTATTTTTCTAACCTAATTAAAATGGTGTATTTAAAAATGGTTTATCAAAAATAGTTTTAATGTCTTTTACTTTATCAGATATTTGATCACCCATTAGTGGAGGTGGTTTTGTACATTTTTTTGGAAATCCCAATGAATACTATTTCCCAGGATTAGCATTTTTTCATCAAGGTAATAATTTTTTATTTCATAAAAATATAGTCATAGATGAATGTTTTAACTGATTTGTGTGTGTGAATTCTTCCCTAATAGGACACCACAACATTCCTTTAATTCAATAGCCAAAAAAATCCCATAAACATAAAATTAATTTATCTTCCCACATAACATGGACCTCAATCTAAATTATTCATTTATAGGAAAATGAATAATTGTTACACATATATCCCACAAAAATTTTAGATCATCAATTAATGGATTCATATATACATCGTTATCATTACGGGGTTGTTTTGGTTCTAAAAAAGTAGATAAAACAAAATATTTTTGCGCTTCGTGAATAACCATGGTAGAAAGTTATAATTTACCAATTTAACTGGCTATGTAATGTGAGTGATACTCTCTACACCAAAATGATTTATTCCATCTATAGATAACATAAGATGAAATTTTCTTGGCTAATTTCCCAATTTAGTATTCTAATATTCAATTTTCTTCCACTAAGGTCTATTGGATGTCATAGTTTCCCATATTCCATTATTTTGTATACTTCCATTTCGATTGTATCTTGGTTTCCTAAAATCAATATAGTCATCTATATCATGGAATGATAGGAAAGTAACATAAATCATTATAAGGACTTGATTAATTATTCTTATATCAATTCTCACAAAACTTATGGAATTTTTGAGTTATTCTTAGTCCATATGAAATAGTATTAAATCATGTGGGTATGAATGTACTTTTTTAGAGGTCATTCCCAATGAACATAGTTGTAAAGTCCCATCTTAGGTTCTATACACTGATACCTCAAGTTGATCATTCATGTAACCTCATGTAAACCTCTAGTATATTAGAGGTTGCCGACTAATAGTGAGGGTCTATTATTGATCTTGGGGAGGATATACCTTTTTTTATTCAGAGTAATACAGCAGTGGAAATAAATAACAAAAATAAAATAAGTTAAAAAATTATATTACATAACCTGAACAGTACTAGGATCCCACGATAAACAAAAATTAAAATATAATATCAATAAAAAACAGTAGATATGTTATTATAAAGTATGTTACATGTGTCAAATGAAAACTCAAAAGTGAATACACTAACAAATCCCAGGAGGGTCCCAAACCACATATAGTTTCTTTATCCATTCTCCATCCCCACTCAGCCACCTAACACAAGGCATTTTCCCTTATCCTGTCCTGAATTCATGAAATACATTTGGGTACTAATCAAGAAAACTGAGTAGGGTGTGAGTATAACTTAGTAGTCCACCACTAACAATGTCTAAACCCATATCCAATCAATAGTAGTTTATGTAGTTGTATAAAGAAAAAACACAATGTATAAGTAAATAGTTATCACAGTATCAATTATCCTTTATTTAACCACATAGACCCCCAATTTCCCGGGGACACCTGAACCTTAATACCTACTTCTGCCCACACCGAAGTCTAAACTATCCACAAGGGATATCATGTCCAACAATGATGTTATTATCATTTTATATCTCCTTTAATATCTCATAATTCAATTGTTTCCATTATATATTACATGTCATATCTCATAATTCCATTATTACCATTCTAGATCTAAATTCACTGATGAATGTAACTTTTCCATTCAACATTTCTGTCACACATGACAAAAACCAATTAATTAATTCAAAAATTAATTAATCATCTCAATCTCACTAATTAACAAAAATAATAATAAATCATTTCAATATCAAAAATTAACTAAATATTTAATTAATCATCTCAATATCATCAATTAACTCAAAAATTAATTAATCATCTCAATCTCTTTAATTAACTCTAAAATTTATTAATCATCTCAATCTCAATAAATAACTCAACAATTAGTTAATCATCTAAATCCCATTAAAAAACTCAATAAATAATTAATCTTATCAATATCATTAATTAATTCAATAATAAATTAATCATCTCAATCTCATTAATTAACTCAATAATTAATTATTCACAAATATTCCATTAATTTTTTAAAAAATTAATTAATCACATCAATTTCTTTAATTAATTCAACAATTAATTAATCACAATAATTATATTAATTAATTAAGTTATTAATTAATCAAAAAAAATTCATTAGTTAATACAATATTTAATTAACCACATCAATCCCATAAACTGGTTGGACATATAATTAATGCTATACAATCATCTTGAAATCCCAATAATTAATTCATCAATTAATTATTCCAATTACACAATCCAAATAGCGTAGTAATTTATTTAACAATTAATCATCCTAATTTCACAATCACAATATCTATATAATTAATTCAATAATAATTTATTCTCAATATTCCATTAATTAATTCACTAATTAATTAATCCAACTCAACAATTGCATAATCTCAATGTTCTATTAATTAATTCACTTATTAATTAATCTAATTAAATCATTTCCATAACCAAAATATTCTATTAACTAATTCACCAATGAATTAATCCATTTCAACAATTTCATAACAATAAAATTCCATTGACTAATTCCCCAATTAATTAATCCATTTCAACACCTACATAATGATGACATTGCTTTAATTAATTCAGTAATTAATTAACCCATTTAAATAATTTCATAACATTACATCTATTAATTAATTCTCTAATTAATTAATCCCATTATATTCACATAATTAATTAAATAACTAATTATCACATTTAATCCATTCAATTAAATCAAAATTTAATTATTCACATCAATTTCAATAATAAATTCCACATTTAATTAATCACATTTCAATCCCTTAATTAAATCGCCATTAAATTAATCTATAAATTATATTAATTAATTCCATGATTAATTTTTATCATTCAATTCCATTAATTAATTCACCAATTAATTAATCCACCATTTCCATTAATTAATTCAATGATTAATTAATCTCCTTCAATTCCACTAATTAATTCAATAATTAATTAATCCATCAATACTATTAATTAATTCCAAAATTAATTAATCTCATTTAAATTACATTAATTAATTGACCATTTAATTAATCCTCCAATTCCATTAATGAATCCCATGACTAATTAATCTCATTAAATTACATGAATCAATTCACCAATTAATTAATCCTTCAATTTCATTAATTAATTACAAAACTAATTAATCAAATTCAAAATCACATAATCCCATTAATTAATTCATTAAATAATTAATCCAACGTCATCAAGTCAATATACCTAATTAATTACTCAATTAATTGTTCTTACTTAATGAATTCTAAATCCCCAATTAATTCCTTAGTTAATTGATCTAACTAAATCAATTAAATATACCTAATTAACCCCTAAATTAAATTTTCCATCTCAATCAATTTGATAGCCCAAATTAATTTATTAATTAATTTTTTCAAATTAACCAATTAAATTATCCAAGTTAATTCATAAATTAATTGTTCCAACCCAATTAATTCAATAACAGCCATTAATTCATCAACTAATTGTTCCAACTTAACTAATTCAATAACCTTAATTAATTCATCAATTTATTTTTCCAACTTAATCAATTATTTATTCAAATTAATAATCTAAAAATACTATAATTAATTCATCAATTAATTAATCAGTTCAATAACATAGATTCCCTTATAATTAATTATTCAAAATCTACAGTTCCAATAACCCCAATTTCACATTTTTCCTCAATTAATTATTTCAAAAAACTAATTAAATTAGTTTAAAAACCAATTGATAAACAACTAAAATAAATTATACAATTTCAAAAACATAATTTCAATCAAGACTGTAGGATTTGAATTATAAAGAACCTAACTCAAGATTGACGATGAACACCTGCCAATGGATAATCCCCAATCACCAATGGAATGATCAAGAACGCGAAGAATAATGCAATCTAGATCAGAAACCCAAATCTGTGATTAAGAAAATCAATATCTAACAAACCTAGATCTAGATCTAGAACCAAAAGTGGATAAATATCCCTATTTTATCCCAGGAGAAGAGTGGAAGAGAGAGTTATATTTAAACTGGAAGGAAAAACATACTCGAGAGGTGTAAATTTTCAATATTCCATTATAATTTCCATGAAAAGAGGTAGGGGGAGTTTAGAATCTATCGTGGAGCCTCTAAAGTTGATATAAATAATTATGGGATGATCATGCACTACTAGAATTCAAGGTATTTTTGATGGGTTATTTGCGACTAGATCCCATTACAAATAGGCTTTAGCGATAGGGCCCCGTCGTAAATAGCCCGTTGCAGAAAATGCCATCACAAAAAATATTATTCGTGACGGGCCCATCGCAAATAATATTTATTCCGATGGGAAACTTCATCGTCATAAATAAGTGTCTGATTATATACATTATATATATATATAAGCTCTTTTGCGATGGTCATTTCGCCAACACTTTTTTACGATGGGCCCGTAATCCCATCACAGATGTTTTTTGAAAATATTTTTTTAGACTATTTCCGATGGGCCTGTCGCAAATACCTTTTTTAAGAAAAAATTATTAAGGCTATTTGCGAAGGGATCCCATTGCAACAGATCCCGTCAAGAATAATAAATAATTTTTTAAAAAAATAAATTTAATAAAATTATGATTATTGAAATATTAATTTTAAAATTATTAAAATAATAAAATATTAAAAATTATTAAAATTATTAATATTCACAAAAAAACATAAAAAACTCATAAAATATTATTATGATTATTGAGAAATTAATTTTAATATTATTAAAATAATAAAAAAATATATTAAAATTCTCAATATTCACAAATAAATATTAAAAAATCATAAAATATTATTATGATTATTGAAAAATTAATTTTAATATTATTAAAATAATAAAAAAATAAAAAATATTAAAATTATCAATATTCACAAAAAAATATAAAAAAATCATAAAATATTATTTTTATTTTTTTATTATAATTATTATTAGTAAAATAAAAAAATATTAAAAAACATAATACTAAAAAAAATATTTAATAAAATTTTGATTTATGAAACAATAATATTAATATTATTAAAAAATAAAAAAATAAAAAATATTAAAATTTTCTATATTCACAAAAACAAATCCTAAAATATTAAAAATTAAATTATGTAATAATTGCACCGATATAAAAGGCCGAAACTTCAAATAGTTCATAATACAAAAAAATTAAATTCAAATGTTTTTGACATAAAAAAAATCACTGGGGGTCATCTTCTGGAGGAGGTGGAGGAGCTGAATAGCTAGTTGAGAAAAGTCCATCCCTAAACTATGAGTCAGACGGCGCATGTACTCCATCTTCTCATGATGATGTTGCTGCAATTGATTAATCTCTTCCTTGTGCTGCTGCTGCAGCTACCATTGACGCATCTCCTCCTCGTGCTACTGCTGCTGCTGCTGCTACTACTGATTTATCTCTTCTTACTGCTTCTGCAAACTCTCTATAAGGTCATTCTAAGCTCAGAACAGCTCCTGATACTATGAGCTCGAAGATGATTCCTCTCCAGGAGCTCCTCTCGAGCTGGACGCCAACATCACAGCAGAACCATAATATGTACTAGGAGTCAGATGAGAGTAGATACCAACTACTCGTCCCTTCTCAAAGCCATACTGAGTCTCCTACATCCATGTCACCTCGTCAAAATGGTGTGAATTGGTCTGATCAGTCGCCTCGTCCTGACCCTCAGCCTATGTCTGAGAAGTCACAACTCATATGACTCCATCAATTCCAATTTGAAATTAAAATTGTGAAAATATTATATGCAGTTAATTGTCAAACTGAAAAAAATAAGACTAACTACAATATGACGCTGGAGATCACCTCTAATCTTTCCGGTGGCTGGATCACTATAGATCCTCTTATAAAAATCTTACTCTATAATATCGAGATTCTAGAATACCTATATGAATATAAAATAAACTCTATATATTTGAAGTTATATAAAATGTTTAAAAAAATACTTACCAGATACTCTCTATGCATACATAATGTACGACTACCAGCTCGATGTGTCACCTCCTGTCTCCCCCAGTTCTGCCGACCCAATGAAGAAATCCTCAAAAATCCACGAGCCAACCAGTGTGCACATAATCCATCCCAAACCTGAGATGAAATGTAATCTGTTCGGTGGGCTCTAAACGACTCATCAAATACTATCGTGCATGCTTTCTTAATGTCTTTCTTTCTCAAATTGTGCAAAAAATGACACAAACGCTCACGCATTGCCACCTCCCATGCTGCATGGATATCGTCATGTATGCTATCGCCTATGGGATACCACAAACCCTACAAATAATTTATAATATCAAGTTATTATTAAAATAAATTTCAATATAAATATTATTTATTTACGTACCATCCAATGATTGTACATGCCGAGCTGCACATCAATGAGAATCTGTTCCAATGTGGTCAATGTCTGAGAAAAATAATTTCGCAAGATAGCGCTCCTCTATCCAAAATCTTCATGCTCAAAACTGTGAAAAAATAATAAATAATAAAACAATTAGTATATACATACATAAATTAATGAAATCTAACTAAAATATACAGGTTTCCATACCTCTGTGTGCATGGATTGAAGCGAAGACATGGATGTCCCTCGGGAATAGGGTGAGGAATCATCAGTCGTGCAAGACTATGCCCCCTCCTCGTACCTCATGAACCACCAGCAGGCTGAGATTCAGATGATCCCACATCCCCCTCTTCCAAAGGTTGCTCAGCCTCCTCTAACTCACTCAATAGATCATATTCCATCTGAAACACAAAATGATTGTTGTTAGCAGATAGTTGAAAATAACTAATATATATATATATACTAGTTATGATCATAACGAGCATTTAACTATGTGAATGTTCACCTTCATCATCATATTTATATATTACGATGTCAATGTCTTCATATTCCTCCTTGGCATAATCAATATCCATATGAGTTTCACTTTCATTATCCCTTGTTATTTCAATTTCATTTGTAACATCATTAACATCTTCGTCACCATGGACCCTTAATTGTGGGGCGTCCTCCTCGATATTCACATTTCATTGTGAAAGAGATGGATTTTGAGTAGTCTCTTGAAAAATTTCAATTTCTTTCACTTCAGCAGAACCACATTCAGTTTGAGTAAAACAAACTTCTCGATATTTCATTTTTATTATGCTCCACCAATCACCCAATTCTCTTGAAGTAGCATAGTAATTTGCGTAATAAATTTGATGTGCCTATTGAGCCAGTAAAAATAGTTCATTTACTTCAAGAAGACATTTATATTTAAAATCAACGATTCCATTAGTCGGATGAACACGCAAGCCTCTCTCAGTATCCAAACACCAACATTTAAACATCGTTATGTAATTTTGTCCAAGCTAACATAGCCCAATAGTTTCATCTAGAATGTCACAAAAGTCAACTTTAGTTTCTCTATGACACAATCCTCTCAAAAAACACTACTGTTCATTGTTTTTATTGATTCCCCATATGAACGTGTATGAAATCAAAAACCATTCACCACATAAGAATTATAAGATTTAACCATTTTGGATTGTGGGTTACTCAATATACACAGTCACTTATCAATTTTATCAGCATTTTATGACACCTGAAAATTTCTAAAACAATTATCAATATAATAAATAGTAAACTAAATTGATATTGAACCATCAATAATTTATGTTACCAGCTTTTGAAACCATTGAGAATTTTTTTTGTCTACGTTCTTCAAGAGAAGCTCCTATAATTTGCGGAACTTTTTTCTTGATATGATTATCATATAACCTATAAATAAAATAAGTTTTAATACTATAACAGAAATTATAGAATAAGTGATAGAAGCACTCACAGTACAATTGCTGTCATTTCTTCATAGTTGAGAAAAACATATCTATGATCTATGTGATGTTCATAGTCTGAAAGCCATCATTCTTGAACTCCACCGAAGCCGATATTTGGATTATTAAAAACTGATAAATGATTGTTCATTTCATCATTAACATTTCCCATATTCTGTCCCATGTGGTTTTGTTTTGAGGGATATTATGATTCAAAATAGTGAGAGCAGAAAAAAGAAATTTCCTCTTGAAAATAAGATTCTACAATTTATCCTTCAATTGATGCTTTGTTACATACTTTTTTCATCAATTTCTATATGCATATCTCAAATGGATACATCCATTGAAACTGTACTGGACCTCCACATTTATCTTCATGTGGAAAATGTTATATCATATTTTCAATTTATTCAAAGAAAGTAGGTGAAAAGATTTTTTCCAGTTTACATATAATTACAACAACATTTTCTTCCAGTTTTCTTAGCGCATCCTAGTTAGTTGTCACTACACAAATGTCTCAAAAAAATTTGATATGTCTGTTATCGAATCCCAAATCATAGAATTCAACAAACCTCTAAATCCAATCGGCATAAGTCTTTCCATTATAATACGACAATCATGACTTTTTAATCTGGTAATATGACCATTCTTAACACATATGCCCAAATTGGAAGCATAGATATCTGGAATTCTCAAATATTCAATACACTGACAAAATAAAAAATGACTCTCTTTGGACAGTCTATAAGCTACCACTATAGGGAAAACCGCTTATTGCAATGGGGTATTTGCGACGGGCTTTTTACCGTCACAAAACCTCTGACGAAAAGAGTGGTTGCGACGGGAATATATTCACGTTGCCAATGGTCAGTTATTTGCGACGGAAATACAGGACCCATCGCAATAGTTATGGCGCGGTTTGCGTGCCAAATCGCAGGAAGCCAATTTGTGATGGGTAGCCTTCTACCAGTCGCAAGTACCCGACGGTGGTAAATAGTATTTTTTATGGTACAATTGTGATGTCGCAACAATTTATTCACCAGGTGTTATTTGCAACAGGTCTCGTCGCCCATACCGGCTGCGGTAAATCCTATTAGCGACGGTCACCTTCTCCCTGTCGCAACTACCTGGCGGTGGTAAATACCATTGTCGACGGGTAAATTTCCCCATAGAAACAAAATTATTCCCGGGGTGTTATTTGTGATGGGTCTCGTCACCAATACCGGCGGTGATAAATAGGAATTTGCGACGGGGATATCTGCACGTCGCTAATGGTGTGTCGGCAGGCAGCTATTTACGACGGGCCCGTTGCAACAACCCTTTTTCCCACCGCCCATAATTAATGCGGGAGAAGATATTTTTGATTGGGATCATCTCCAATACCGGCAGCGGTAAATATGTATTTGTGACGGGCATATCCACCCGTCGCTAAATGGTGTGTCGGCAGGCAGCTATTTGCGACGGGCCCGTCGCAAAAACCCTTTTACCTGTCGTTTGTAATTAATACGGGCGAAGGTATTTGCGACAGTATCCCATCACAATACCTAGTATTTGCGATCGGATACCGTCGCAAATATGACCGTCGTAAAAAATCTAACCTATATATACACCCCACCTGTTATTTTCATAACATTCAGATCTCTCTTCCTCTCTCTCTCTAAGTTTCAGTTCTGAGTAGAAGTTTTTTTTTGTTTTAATTTTTTCTTTCGAGAAGAGAAGGGAAGGAGTTAGAAGGCATAGATTACTTCAAAATATCGAAGGTATTTATATTTTTTTGTTTTTTAAATTCTTTAATTATTAAATTTTTTGAATTGTTAATTTTATATTTAATTGTTAATTTTATTTCTTAGTCGAATGTTTAGTAGCTATATAGTATAATTAGATTATGTGGTTTTACCAAATAATCTTTGTCTGGATACAAACAAGTAGAGGCGGCTCTGGCACAGATGTACCTAGGAGTGAAAACTCTAACAAGGTGTTTCGAGTTTGACTTAGGGTAACCTGGTACACGACAATGGGTCTTGTTGCACTCTTGGTTCGACACTCCTGGAGGATGTTTTGGTAATAATTAAAAATAAATATTGAATTATCAAATAATTAAGAAATAATTAGAAATAATTATATTTAATTAAAATAATTATCATATAACTATGAAATAATTAGATTCAATTGATTAGAAATAATTAGGAAACTATTAAAATAATTAGGAAACAATTAGATTTAATTAGGAAAGAATTAGATTTAATTAGAAAACAATTAGATTTAATTAGGAAATAATTAGATTTAATTAGAAAATAATTAGATTTAATTAGGAAACAATTAGATTTAATTAGGAAACAATTATAATAATTAGGGAACACTTAGATTTAATTAGGAAACAATTATAATAATTAGGAAACAATTTGATTTAATTAGGAAAAAATTATAATAATTAGGAAAAAAATTAGATTTAATTAGGAAACAATCATAATAATTAATAAATAATTAGATTTAATTAGGAAACAATTATAATAATTAGGAAACAATTAGATTTAATTAGGAATCAATTATAATAATTAGGAAACAATTAGATATAATTGGGAAACAATTATAATAATTAGGAAACAGTTATAATAATTAGGAAACAATTATAATAATTAGGAAAAAATTATAATAATTAGGAAACAATTATAATAATTAGGAAACAATTATAATAATTTAGAAACAATTATAATAATTAGGAAGCAATTATAATAGTTAGGAAACAATTTTAATAATTAGGAAACAATTAAAATAATTTGGAAACAATTATAATAATTAGTAAACAATTATAATAATTAGGAAACAATTATAATAATTATGAAAAATTATAATAATTATAAAACAATTAAAAATAATTAGGAAACAATTAAAAATAATTATTAAACAATTAAAAATAATTACGAAACAATTAAAAATAATTAGGAAACAATTAAATAGAATTAGGAAACAATTAAAAAAGAATTAGGTAAGACTTAAAAACAATTAGGAAATTTATCAAGCGTGATTGAACGCTCATCTACCTCAATTTTCTTTTCATTTGTGTGTTGAGGCTTGACAGGAAACTTCTGCCTCCACATGTAATATCTATTTTTACTGTCAAAATTATCAACCTCCTCGCCAATATAGAGGTGAGAGGGTTTATAATTTTGACAGTAAAATCACATAATACATGTGGAGGTAGAAGTTTCCTGTCAACCTCAACACACAAATGAAAAGAAAATTGAGGTAGATGAGCGATCAATTACGTTTGATTTTCTATTCAAGGATTGATTAACCACCCGAAATATATGAATATCTTCACATTTATAATTAGTAACATAATTAGTAATATAATTAGTAACATAAATAGTAACATAAATAGTAACATAATAAAAAATATTATATTACTCTAATATTAATAATTAAATAATACTAATTATATAATTATTTTATTGTTATATGTTTAATATTTATAAAAAAAATATTAATATTATTAAAATTATAAAAAATTTATAAAATATTACAATTATCAATATTTTCAACAAGTTTTGCTTTATTCTTAACAGTTCAAATCTTTAAGGGTCACCAATTTTCAGGCCATGCCCAATAAAAAGTTTGCGTCAACTGTGTCCAATGTAAACTCTATAATTGTTTTTGCTTGGTTGATCACCTATCTAGTAGCATTGCAATAGGAAAACCCAAGTCATGTATTTCTCATTACTTGTGTCGTCCTATTGCAACTCCACTTACGAGATGATCAACCATGTAAGGACAATTATAGATTTTAAATTGGACAAGGTTGACGCAAACTTTTTATTGGGAATGACCTAAAAATTGACGACTCTAAGATTTTAACATGTTAATAATAGAGAAAAATCTTTTGGAAATTTTGAGATTTTTAATAATTAGTAATAATTACTAATAATTAATCAAAAATCAAATAAATTCAAGTACATGGTTATTAATTGGCACAATTTCCAGCGGATTGGCAGCTACCTTTTTTTCAATGTCTCATATCTTTACTACTTTCTCCCACTAAAATCAGTATGAAAAATGTTCTCTAACGTATGTCAGAGAAAGTTTTTCATACTGATTTCAATCGGGAGAAAGTTAAAAATAGATGACCCGTCAGACAAATCATAATAATTTGTAATATAATCTCCACAACGATGATTACAATATTTTATTTCATTATTCAACCATATTTCATTTTTCCAAGTATTGCTAAGTATTGCTAAATTAATAATAATTAATGGGGATGATTACAAAATAATTGTGTCGCTTATAATTATTGGTAATTACTTTGAAATAACTGTAATTATTTATCTTTATTTTTTAGGATATTGTTTTTCTTATATCAAATTATTTAACAACAGTAATGGTTTTAAATTTTGTAGAAACATATATATAAATATATAACAAGGAACTCTACATCATTCATTATTAGATGATCGTGCTTGGATAAATCAGTGTAGAAATCCAAACGGATCTAGTTTAAATCTTGTATATGTTGATGGTGTTGAATCTTTCTTATCATTTGCATCATCAAACCCGGATTTTGTTTCAGAAGGTACAATTAACTGTCCCTGTTAAAAATGTGGTCTGATAACGTTTGAGACATTTGACATCATTGGGAAACATCTCTTGCATTATGGTTTTCAATCAGATTATATTTTTTGGTATCAACACGGTGAACGCAGTTCTAGAGAAGATACTAATAATTTGATTCTGGATCCATCACTATTTCAGAATTTAGTACATGATGTTGCAGGGTCATCCATTCAACAAACAGAAATCAAGGATGATATTGATTTACCTCCCGAGTTGGAACCATCTGAATTTGCTGAGTTGTTCAGGTCTATTAAGAATGCATTATATCCTGGTTGCAAGATAAGAAAATTATAAGCAGTTGAAAAATTTATGGCTATTAAATCAGATAATGGAATGTCAAATAACTATTTTGATCAGATATTTTCTTTGGTTAAAGCACTGTTACCTGAAGGAAATGTTCTACCTGCTAATTATTATTAGAGCAAGAGACTCTTTCGTAATCTGGGCATTAGTTATCAGAAGATCCATGCATGTTCAAATGATTTCATCTTATATTCTGGTGAAAATGATTCGTTGGATAGTTTTCCCACATGTGGAAAATCGAGGTATAAAGAAGCTCAATTAGGGAAGTCTGGATTGATTTCTGTAAAACAGTTGCGATATTTCCCGCTTACACCCAGGTTGCAGCGTTTATTTATGTCTCAGAACACAGCGACAATGATGTCATGGAACAAAACCAATATTTAAAATGGTAAAATCTTGATTCATCCATATGATGGTGATTCATGGAAACATTTTGATCAATTTCATCCTTCGTTTGCTTTAGAATCCTGGAACGTGCGATTGGGTCTTTCTACTGATGATTTTTGTCCATTTGGATGTTTTGGTAGTCAGTATTCCTATTGGCATGTCTTTATATCTCCGTAAAATTTCCCTCCATGGATGTTGATGAAAGAGCCTTATATATTTTTGACATTATGAATCTTAGGACATCCGAAAAAGAATATTTATGTTTATTTGAAACCATTTATTGATGAGTTAAATTTATTGTGGAGTCATGGTGTTGGTACATATGATGCTGCTGCGAAACACAATTTTGTAATGAAAGTTGCTTTGTTGTGGACAATTAGTGACTTCCCAGCATATGGAATGTTATCTGGCTGGAGTACACATGGTCCAAAATCATGTCTGTACTGTATGGTAGACAACAAAGCATTTATGCTCGTGAATGGAAAAAACCTAGTTATTTTGACTGTCAACGCAGATTTATTCCAATCGATCATCCTTTTCGGAGGAATAAATCTCATTTTGTAAAAGGTAGAATTGAAAGAGATTACCCTCCAAAAATGATCTCAGGTACAGAGTTACATTCAATTGTATTTTCATTACCTTCCATCTCTTTTGGACCGACAATAAACCAACAGAAAATTCATGGTTTTGGGAAAGAACACAAATGGAAAAAACGGAGAATTTTTTTGAATCTACCATATTGGTCTGATTTTTTGGTCTGACACATGTTGAATGTCATGCATATTGATAAGAACTATTTTGATAATTTAGTTCATATAGTTTTGGATACACTGGGTAAAACCAAAGATAATGTAAAGGCACGATTAGATCTTGCCCAAATTTCCAGGCGACCAGAACATGAATTATTTGAAAACGTCAGATCATAGAGATTGATGAATCCAAAAGCAGCTTATACACTGACCAAAGAGAGTCGCTTATTATTTTTTCAGTGAATTTAAGATTTTGAGACTTCAAGATGGAAATGCTTCCAACTTGGGAAGTTGTGTTAAAAATGGTCATATTACCGTATTAAAAAATCATGACTGTCATGTTATAATAGAAATACTTATTCCTATTGGATTATAAGGTTTGTTGACTTCTATGATTTAGGATTCAATAACAGATATATCATATTTTTTCCGAGACATGTGTGCGGAGACAACAGACTATGATTCACTAAGAAAACTAGAAGAAGCTGTTGATGTAATTATATGAAAACTGGAAAAAATATTTCCACCATCTTTCTTTGACTCAATGGAACATTTTATATTAAATTTTCCACATGATGCAAAATGTGGAGGTCCAGTTCGGTTTCTATGGATGTACCCATTTGAGAGATGCATGCAGAAATTGAAGAAAAAATTCTGTAACAAAGCATCAGTTCAAGGCTCAATTGTTGAAGCTTATTTTCAAGAAGAAATTTCTTTATTTATCTCTCATTATTTTGAATCTGAATATCCCTCAAAATGTAACCGCATGGGCTGGAATGATGGGAATTTTGATGACGATATGAACAATCAATTATCAGTTTTCAATCATCCCAAACTTGGCTTTGGTGGAGTTCATGATAGATGGATTTCAGATGATGAACATCATAGAGCTCATACATATGTTCTACTCAACTGTGAAGAAATGAAACCAATTGTACAGTGAGTGCTCTTATCCCTTATTCTATAGATTATGTTACAGTAAATTAATCATATTGTATTTTTAGGTTATATGATGATCATATCAAGAAACAATTTCCACAAATTATAGCAGCTGGCTTAAAAGAACGTCGGTAAAAAAAATTTGCCTACTGGTTTCAAAAATGGGTAACATACATTACTTTTTTGTTTTACATATAAAATCAATTTATTACTTGTAATAGTGATAAATGTTTTACAAATTTTCAGGTATCTGTACATACTGATAAGATTGATAGTCGATTGCGTATATTGAGTAGCCCAACATCAAAAATGGTTAAATCATATAATGAATATGTAGTTAATGGTTAATACTTTCATACAAGCACATATAGGGAATAAAAGAAAACAATGAATAATGGTTTTTGTTTGAAGGGATCACATCATAGAGATATTTATGTTGACTTTTACGGCATGCTTGAAGAAATTATTAAACTGTGTTATTTGGGACAGAATTACGTAACAATGTTTAAATGTCGATTCCTAGATACCGAGAGAGGCTTGCGTATTCATCCAACTCATGTAATTGTTGATATTAATCATAAATGTCTTATTTTATTAAATTAACCATTTTTATTGGCTCATCATGCACATAAAATTTATTATGCAAAATACTATTCTACTGCAAAAGAGTTGGATGATTCGTGGAGTATAATAAAAGTTAAATCTCGAGAAAATAAATTTACTCAAACTGAATGTGGTTCCGCTGAAGTGCAAGGAAATTCAATTATTCATGACACTCCTCAAAACACATCTTTTTCACAAAGATACATGAATATCGAGGATAACACCCCACAGTTAAGGGTCGATGGTGATGATGTTGTCAATGATGTTACAACTAAATTTGAAATGACAAGAGATGATTACAATGAAACTAATATGAAAATTGAGGATGTTGATGAGAAAGATGAAGACATTGACATTGATAACTATGAAGATGATGATGAAGATGAACATTGACACAATAAAATGCTTTTTATAATCATAGAAAATATATATCTATACATAATAGTTATTTTCAACTGTTTGGTAATATCAATCATTTCATGTTTCCGATGGACTCAAAAACATTTCATCAGTTGGTAGAGGAATATCTACCTATGGATGATGAGGTTCTTGATTCATATGACGTTCAGGCTGTTGGCACTATAGGGAGCACTCGGAGGGGGCATGGTCGTGCCAGACTGATGATTCCAGATCCTATCCCGGAGTGACATCCACCTCTTGGATTCGATGCGCACACACGGTGGTATGGTAACATATGTATTTTAGTTATTTTTCATTATAATTTATTAATATTCTACTTGTTTGATTATTTGTTCCTTTTCCACAGTTTTACGCATATAGCTATTGGACAGGGGATCGCTATCTTGCGCAATTATTTTTCTCAGCCCTCGCGTACATTGGATCAGATTCCCGCTGATGTGCATGCCGCCATGTTCGATCATTGGCTGGAACGTAATTAAATATTATTTATTTTGAACTATAATTCAATAATAAATTTATATTAGGATTTATGGTATCCCATCTATGAGATCATGCGTGCCACTATCCACACGGCATGGTTGGTGTCTATGCGGGACCATTTTCATCAGTTTTTTCATTATTTGAGAAAGACGAATGTGAAGAAAGCCAGAGTGACAGAATTTGATGAGTCCTGTAGATCCCACCAACCAGATTCCACTTCATCTCACGTTTGGGATGGATTATGTACACACTGGTTGGGTTGTGGGTTTCAGAGGATATCTGGATTGGGTCGATAGAATCGGGGGAGACAAGAGGTGAAGCATCGAGCCGGTAGTCGTACATTCAGTCCGTATAGAGAGCGTCTGGTAAATACTTTTTTTAATATTTTATACAACATTAAATATAAACAGTTTATTTTATATTCATATAGGAAGCTGAGAAGCCCGGTATTACGGTGTACGGTGTTTATCGGAGGATGTACACTGATCCGGCTACTGGAGAGATTAGAGGTGAACGCCATCATCGGATTGTGGTCAGTATTATATTCTTTTCAGTTTGCAAATTAAATGCATATAATATTTTCAATTTTTTAATTTATAATTGAATATTAAAGAGTCATATGTGTCCGCGACCTCTTAAACACAGGCTGAGAGTCAATACGAAATGGGTGATCAGACTAGTGGCCACCATTTTGATGAGACGACATGGATGCAGGCACCCCAGTATGGCTTCGAAAAGAGCCGAGTAGTTGGTATCAGATCTCATTTTACACCTGCAGCTTATTATGGTATTGCTAAGATGTTGGCATCCTTCTCGAGAGGAGCTTGTGGAGGGACATCATCTTGTGCCTCACAGTATCAGGAGCAGCTGCGTGCTCAGAGTCTGCTTATAGAGGATTTGCGTCAGGGGCAGGAGCAGATGCGTCAGCAGCACGGTGAGGAGATGCATCGATGGCAGGAGCAGATGCATCAGCAGCAGGATGAGGAGAGACATCGATATGAGGAGCAACATTAGGAGTATATGGAGTATATGCGTCATCTGACTCATAGTTTAGGGATGGAGTTTCTTCCACCACCTCCTCCAGGTCCTCCAGATTATCCACCCCCAGTGATTTTTTTAGATGTAATAAACATTTGAGTTCGTAGTTTATTGTCATATTAACTATTTACAATTCCTATTTCATATTGGTACAAGTATTGCATGATTTAATTTGTTTTTATTTTTTTAATATTTTATTACTTATTAGTATTATTTTTAATGTCTGCTTATTTTAATAATATTACTTTTAATATTTTATATTTATTGTTAATATTGAGAAGTTTATAATTTTATAATTTTATTAATATTAATAGTATTGATATTGTTTTTTAATGAATCTGTATGTTTATTTTAATAATATTATTATTATATTAATTTTTTATGTTAATAATATTAGTACTATTATTATTATTTTTTGATATTAATATTTCATAATATATAATATAATATTATTATTATTATTATTATTTTTTATATTAATATTTCATAATTATATTATATATATATTTTATTATTATTATTATAATAATATAATTTATTTATATTATTATTATTATTATTATTATTATATATATATAGTTTAATAATAATATTATTATATTAATTTTTAATATTATTAATATTAGTATTATTATATTATATTATATTATTTATATTCATATTATTATTATTTTATATTAATATTTCATTATTATATTTTATATATTTTTTATTTATATTATAATAATAAAATTTTTTATATAATTAATTATATTATTTTTTTATATAATATTATACGATTTGTATTAATTATTATTATTTTTAAATATTTGCGACGAGATTTCTTATCGTAAATATTTTTTTACTGAAACATTTGCGATGGGACAAATACCCGTCAGAAAAACATTTCTGCGACGGTCCGTCACAAATACCTCCATCGCAAGTATTTTTTAAATTGCGCATTTTCGACGTGTCAGAAACCCGTCGCAACTAATATATCTGCGACGACCCGTCGCAAATACCTTTTTTATATATAAACAAAAACTCATTTGCGATAGGGGAAAAATACCGTCGCAAATACTCTTTTTGCGACGGGACCGCCGCAAAAACACCTATTTGCGACGCCGTTTTCAGCAACGGGCGATTTGCGATGGAGCCCCGTAGGAAGAGACCTTTTGTGACGGGATCCCATCACAAATTGCCCGTCGCAAATATTCAGTTTC
The DNA here is from genome assembly GCA_963277665.1 of Viscum album. Lineage (NCBI taxonomy): Eukaryota > Viridiplantae > Streptophyta > Magnoliopsida > Santalales > Viscaceae > Viscum > Viscum album. The sequence continues at coordinate 1,969,833,553 of OY728150.1, forward strand.
TTGTAGTGTGCTTTTGGCTTCATTAACCTCTGTGATCGGACATTTTCAAACAGTTTAAGTTTTGGTCTCCTACAAATTTCGGCATGATCTAATCGTTCTTTTACAGTATCTTTGGGCATACCTGGTGTATCCAAAACTGTATGAAATAAATTATCAAAATAGTTCTTCTCAATGTACATGACATCCAACAAGTGGTGGACAAACAAATCAGAACAATATGGTAGATCCCAAAATATGCTTCTTTTTATCCAATTATGTTCTTTCCCAAAGCTGTGAATTTTTTGTTGGTTTACTGTTGGCCCAAATGTGATGGGAGGTAATGAAAATACAGCTGATTTTAACTCTGTACCTAAGATCATTTTTGGAGGATCATCCATTTCAATTGTGCCTTTTCTAAAATGAGATTTGTTCCTTTTAAAAGGATGATCGTTTGGAATAAATATGAAATGAATGTGAAAATAGAATGTTTTTTTCCATTGATGAGCATAAAAGATTTGTTGTCTTTCATACAGTAAGGTCATGATTTCGGACCATGTGGACTCCAGACAGATAACATTCCATATGCTGGAAAGTCACTAATCATCTACATCAATGCAACTTTTAATGTAATATTTTTTTTTGCATCAACATCATATGTATTAACACCATTACTCCACAATGCATGTAACTCATAAATCAAGGGTTTCAAATAAACATCAATATTCTTTTTCAGATGTCCTGGGATTAATAAGGTCAAAAAGATATAGGTGTCCTTCATCAACATCCATGGAGGTAGATTGTACGGAGTTATAAAGATAGGACAACATGAATACTGACTGCCATAAGAACCAAGCAGATAGAAACCGTCAGTAGAAAGACCTAATCACACGTTTTGGGCTTCTAACGCAAAAGATGAATGCAGACGATCAAAATGATTCCCTGAATCACCATCAGATGAATGATTCAAACTTTTACCAGTTGAAATATTGGTTCTGTTCCATGAAATCATTGACGATGTGTTATGAGATATAAATTAACGTTGTAGCCTGGGTGTAAGGGGGAAATATCTCAACTGTTTTATTGGAATAGATCCAGACTTCCCGGGTTGAACATCTTTATACCTCGATTGTCCCCATGTTAGAAAACTATCCAACGACTCATTTTCACCAGAATATAAGATGCAATCATTTTCACATGCATGAATCTGTTGATAACTAAGGCCTTGATTCCAAACCAACCTCTTGATCTCATAGTAATTTGCAGGAAACACATTTCCTCAGGTAATATTGTTTTAACCAAAGAAAATATCTGATAAAAATAGTTTTTTAACATTGCATTATCTGATTTAATAGCCATAAATTTTTCAACCGCTTCTAATTTTCTTATCTCTCAACCAGGATATAATGCATCCTCAGCAGACCTCAACAACTCATAAAATTAAAATGGTGCCAACACAAGAGTTAAATCAATATCATCGTGAGATTCAATTTGTTGAATATATGGACCTACAACATCATGTACTAAATTTTGGAACAATGATGTATCCAGAATCAAGTTACTAGTATCTTCTATAGAACTGTGTTCACCATGTTGATACCAAAAAACATAATCTGGTTGAAAACCAAACCTCAAGAGATGTCCCGCATCCTTTTCAAATGTGTCAATCGTTCTCAGAGCACTTTTTTTACATGGAAACTTAATTGTGCCTTCTGAAACATATTCTTGTTTTGATGATGAAAATGATAAGAATCAACACCCTCAATATATACAGGATTTAAACCAGAACCATTTGTATTTCTGCACTGATTTATCCAAGTGTGATCATCTAATAATGACTAATGTCGACATCCTTGTTCCATATTTCTCTACAAAATATAAAATCATCACTGTTTTTGAATAATTTGAAATTATAAAAATACTATCTGAAAAAAGAAGATAAATAATTACTACTACTTCTTAATAATTACCATTAATTAAAGGCGACATAATTTCCAATGGATTGATGACTACACTTTTGTCCGACTGCTCATTTACATGCATCTTTCTCACACTAAAATCACAATGAAGAATCTGGTCGGAGGTATGAATATTAATTCTCATATGCATGAGAATTAATATACATAACTCTGACCAGAATCTTCATTGTGATTTTAGTGTGAGAATGATGCAAGTAAATGATCTGTCAGACAAGAGAGCCCCCTTTTGTCGATGAATCATCTTCTTCCAACTATCACCGCCTGAAAACATTATAAAAAATTTGATCCTATGAATGAATATCCAATCTTGTGTATACAAGATGGAATATGCCTATGTAGCAGCACATTTTTCATATTGTTTTGAGTCAGTGATAGTTGAAAGGAGAAAAGTAATCGAGCAAAAGGAGTGCCTTCATTCCTCTAGAAAATTTTCCAGGTTCTTGGAATTTATTAAAATTTATTAAAATTTCTTTCTTACTATTCCTAAAAAATTATTACTATTTATTACTATTTATTTATAATTATTACTAATTTAGAAATACTTAACAATACATAGAAAAATGAAAACTGCTTGAATAATGAAAGGAAATTTGGAAATCATCATTGTGGAGATGATTACAAATTTTCCCTTCATTATCCAAGAAGTATTATTTTACTAATTATAATTATATCTCATTATTACTAATAATAAAATTAAATTATCAATATTTATGAAAAAACAATTTTAATATTATTAAAATAATAAAATTTTATAAAATATTTAAATTATCAATATTCACAACATGCTTTTCTCTATTCTTAACATTTTCAAATCTCAAAGGGTCTCCAATTGTCAGGTCATCGACAATAAAAATTTTATGTCATCCATGTCCAATGTAAACTCTATAATTGTCCTTGCATGTTTGATCACCTCACAAGTAGTGTTGCAATAGAACGACCAAAGTAATGTCATTCTCGTCTCTAAGAATCATCTCACTCCCTTTACATAAATCATTATTCCTTAAAAATTTGAGGGGACATGAGTATCTTTCACTTAAATTTTCATGGAAGAATGGTCTCTGTAAATGCTCATGTGAGATAATTATTATAGATGAGAAGGGCATGACCGGGGTTGTCCTATTGCAATGCTACTTGCAAGGTGATCAACCAAGCAAGGACAATTATATCTAATTATATCTTATTATTACTAATTATTACTATTTATTACTATTTATGACTAATTATGACTAATTATGACCAATTATGACCAATTATGACCAATTATGACTAATTATTACTAATTATTACTAATTATTACTAATTAAATCTAATTATACTTAATATTATCTAATTATATCTAATTATTACTAATTATTACTAATTATATCTAATTATTACTAATTATTACTAATTATTTAAAATTATTACTAATTATTACTAATTATATCTAATTATATCTAATTATTACTAATTATTACTAATTATAACTAATTATATATAATTATATATAATTATATATAATTATATCTAATTATTACTAATCATTACTAATTATTACTAATTATATCTAATTATATCTAATTATTACTATTTATTTCTAATTATTTCTAATTATTAATTTTTAATAGTATTTATTAGTAATTATTAGTAATTATTACTAATTATTGCTAATTATTCCTAATTATTGATACTTATTCCTAATTATTGGTAATTATTACTATTTATTGCTAAATATTACTACCCAAAAAGTCAGATCCAAGAACGCATGGACCCCTAAATTTATTAATAAAAAGAAAAGTTGAGAGACTAAAAAGAGAGGGCGAGAGCAAGATTACAGGTCAGAATAGTCATAATCACCACATTCATACCTAGCCAGGTCATCAGCATCAGTTGATTCCCATTCTAATTGAGGCTCATATTGTTTAAGAATCTTGATATATTCGTTATTTCACTCCAATTTCTCCATAGATAACTTCTGCTTAGACTTCTTGGAACATGACCTAGTGATCACCATCCTTGGAACTACAGACTAGTCTTTCCGAGGCTTCCTTGAACCTGAGGCAGTCATGGCACCCTCACTTTCATAGATTCTTTCCTTTTCTCCTCGAACAATGTCATTGTATGAGACTCTAGTCATAGCCTCATCACTTACTTTTCCCCCATCATGAGTGTCCCCCCACTTGCAGTGGATAGACTCCCCATTTCCCAGAGTGTAGGCCTCGGCCATTTCCATTCCTTGACTAGAGATGTTCCCACGTTCAGCAGGATAAGAAGGTTGCTTTTGAACATTCAGCTGAGTAGTATCATTTTCCATCAAAGCGGGCACATGACACAAATTCTCAGAAGTAATAACCTCATGAGCTCTAGAAGGTCCACTATAAGATCTTGTCAGAGTATCATCAATAATCAACTCTTTTCCTTTCATAGGAGTCAGCGCCTCAAGTGGGGTTGACTTCATAGGAGGGTCACTGTCCTTGGTGACATACTTATGTGAGGATGAATCCTTCAAGTTATCCTTACATTGGAAAATATTGGAGGGGTGTCCTCGCATCCCACACTCCTTACAAGTGATGTTTTTATGACACAACTCCAAAGAGTGCCCCACAAACATGCATTTTGATAAAAAGAGTGGTTTTTTTCATATACAACATCAATAAAAATTTGACCAGAGGGAATAGAAATTGTTTCCGTGTCAATGAAAGTGGAGTTGAGATCAACTTCCACCAGTATTCTAGCAAAGTTCTCATACTTGAATGGGGACGAGCAGTGCACAGGTGGTGAATGGGTCCCAGAATAAGTGTGGTGTGACAATCACATATACCTCGTTACCCACAACTCTTTTTCCGACCGGGGTTGGCTTAGTGGTACAATATAAGGCAGCCACTCCCTGGCAATGGAACTGGCGCAGGTTCGAGTCTCGCCACGCTCGAATTTAGTTGGTGACAATCGGCGCATAGGTGGTGAATGGGGACTGGAATATGTGTGGTGTGGAAATCACCTATACCTTATTACCCACAAACTCGTTTGCCGACCAAGGTTGGCTTAGTGGTACCATGTAAGGCGGCCACTCCCCGGAAAAATAACTAGCACAGGTTCGAGTCTCGCCACGCTCATATTTAGCTGGGGACAAGCGGTGCAAAGGTGGTGAATGGGGCCCATAATAAGCGTGGTGTGTCAATCACCTATACCTCATTACCCAAAACTCGTTTGGATGCGATGCGGGAGGAGACGTGGGAGGCAACGCGAGAGGCAAGGCGTGGAAGCTATGGCGTCTGTTAGGGTTTCTGTTCAGCGATATATATACCTGACATCCTCGGCTTCAATCGTCTTGATGTGTGGCAGATATGTTCGAAGGATGCGTTTTCGAGCGGGATTTCCCCCGTGTTGACCTCGGTTTCACGGAGGCCTACGACTTCTGGTGTTCTTGCGTCGTCCGGCGGTTTGAATCCCTCCTCTTCCGGCGAGCCTGGCTCATGGAGGTCTGAGGTTAGAGGGACGAAGGTGGATGGCTTAAAGCCAAATATGGGTTGCGCAGCAGCGAAGCCTTCATCCTGCAAACCCTATGATCAATGTGCTGGAGATTTTTCTAGGTACATTGCTAAATATTACTAATTATTAGAATTTATTCCTAATTTTTATTATTTATTCCTAATTATTACTAATTATCATTATTTATAACTAATTATTACTGTTTATTACTAATAATTACTCTTTATTACTAACTTTAACTATTTATTACTAAATATTCCAATTTATTAATAATTTTATCTATTTTTTACTATTTTTTACTATTTTTTACTATTTATTACTAATTATTACTAATTATTAAAATTTATTACTAATTATTATAATTTATTCATATTTATTACTAATTATTTCTAATTATTTCTAATTATTCCTAATTATTGCTAATAATTCCTAATTATTCTTAATTGTTGTAATTTATTTCTAATTATTGCGAATTAGTTCTAATTATTCCTTATTATTTCTAATTATTGCTAATTATTCATAATTATTGCTAATTATTACAATTTATTCCTATTTATTGCTAATTATTTCTAATTATTCCTAATTATTAGTATTAATTAGTAATTATTACTAATTATTAGTATTTACTAGTAATTATTACTAATTATAGCTTATTATTACTAATTATTACTAATTATTCCTAATTATTGCTAATTATTCCTAATTATTGCTAATAATTTTTAATTATTTGTATTTATTGCGAATTATTGCTAAATATTACTAATTATTGCAAAATATTACTAATTATTAGTATTTATTCCAAATTATTAGTAAATATTACTAATTATTGGTATTTATTCCTAATTATTACTAATTATTCCCAATTATTACAAATTATTCCAATTTATTAATATTTAGTTCTATTTATTACTAATTATTTCTTTTTATTACTAATTATTTCTAATTAATGCTAATGTTTTCTATTTATTCATAATTATTTTTAATTATTGCTATTTATTTCTATTTATTACTAATTATTTCTAATTATTGCTAATTATTGCTAATTATTGCTATTTATTGCTAATTATTACAAATTATTTCTAATTATTACTATTTATTTCTAATTATTAATAATTATTCCAATTTATTAATATTTATTTCTATTTATTACTAATTATTTCTATTAATTGAAAATTATTGTTATTTATTTCTATTTATTGCTAATTATTTCAAGTTATTCCTAATTATTGCTAATAATTGCTATTTATTTCTATTTAATTATAATTATTTCTAATTATTTCTAATTATTCCTAATTATTTCTAATTATTAGTAATTATTAGTAATTATTAGTATTTATTACTAATTATTACAATTTATTACTAATTATTACTATTTATTACTAATTATTACAATTTGTTACTAATTATTACAATTTATTACTAATTATTATTAATTATTGCTCATTATTGCTAATTATTGCTAATTATTACTAATAATTGCTAATTATTCCTAATTATTGCTAATTATTACTAATTATTTGTAAGTATTACCAATTATTAGTATTTATTCCTAATTATTCATAACAATTCGTAATTATTACTAATTATTCCTAAATATTACTAATTATTCCTATTTGTTAATATTTATTTCTATTTATTACTAATTATTGTTATTTGTTGCTAATTATTGCTATTTATTTCAATTTATTGCTAATTATTTCTAATTATTTCTAATTATTTCTAATTATTTCTATTTTTTACTATTTATTGCTAATTCTTTCTAATTATTCCTAATTATTGCAAATTATTTCTAATTATTGGTATTTATTTGTATTTATTAGTAATTTTTAGTATTTATTACTAATTATTAAAATTTATTACTAACTATCACAATTTATTACTAATTATTATTAATTCATCCTAATTATTATTAATTATTACTAATTATTACTAATTATTCATATTTATTAGTAATTATTCTTGTTTTTTACTATTTATTGCTAATTTATTACTAATTATTTCTATTTATTTCTAATTATTTCTAATTATTGCTAATTGTTCCTAATTATTGCTAATTATTGTTAATTATTGCTAATTAATGCTTATTATTCTTAATAATTGCTAATTATTGCTAATTATTGCTAATTATTGCTAATTATTTCTATTTATTTCTAATTATTGCTAATTATTTCAAATTATTGCTAATTATTTCTAATTATTAGTATTTATTGCTAATTATTAGTATTTATTAGTATTTATTATTAATTATTATTATTTATTACTAATAATTACTAATTATTACAATTTATTACTAATTATTATTTACTATTGCTATTTATAGCTATTTATTACTAATTATTGCTAATTATTACTAATTATTGATAATTATTCTTAATTATTGCTAATTATTCCTAATTATTACTAATTATTCCTAATTATTACAAATTATTCCTAATTATTACAAATTATTCCTATTTATTACTATTTATTGATATTTATTACCAATTATTATTAATTACTACAAATTAATTATATTCATTACTAATTATCATAAATAATTAATAATTACTACTAATTATTAAAAATCAATACTAAAAATTTCAATTTATTAGTACAAATAAATACTAATGACAAAACATTTTAAATTTAATTTAATTACAACTAATCAATAATAAAAAAATTAACATAAAAAATGAAATAAATAATAAATTAAAATAACAAAATTATCATTAAGACTGATTTTCTATTGATGCAGACGGTTTCACAACTTCTTTGTGAACAAAAAAATTAACTTAGAAAAATTCTCTTTCTAAAATCCGAGTTTAGAGAGAAACAAGATCTAGCATTTGAGAGGTATGAGAGGAAAAATGGATGAGGGTATATATTGGTTAAATTATTTTCTACGGGATTATTTGCGACGGGTATCCCGTCTCAAATAGTGTCTTTTATGACAGGACCCATCACAAAAACCTACGCCTGCATTGATAACTGTCGGCGGTTAAAAAGTTATTTGTGGTGGGACACGTCGCAAATAGACCCTGCTGACACACCTTTTGCAACGTGACGACATCTCGTTGCAAAAGGCTATAAACCATATCCGGTTATTTGCGACGGGCCCCGTCGCAAAAAGCTATAAATCGCCACAGGTTATTTTCGACGGGCCCTGTCACAAATACTTAACCATTTGTGACGGTAGGATCCCACCATCGCAAATAACCTTCATGCGGTTGGGCGTGCTATTTGCGCCAATCTATTTGCGACGGGAGACGAAATCTCGTAGCAGATAGTTGGTTATTTGCGACGGGTCGTTACCCCCGTCGCAAATAACCTCTTGGATGGAGCTTTTGCGTCGGGATTTATTCCCGTCGCAAAAAGCCCTTTTCCTGTAGTGGTGGGTCAATTTGGTGTTAATATAGGGGTTCTGATATTTTAAAATCTAATTTTTCAGGTTAATTTGAAATAGCGTCCACAGTATGCTGCTTGGGGTGCACGATATCTCCCAACTTTGTGCCTTAACCATGTGCCTCTTCTAGGGGTTTCATGGTTTCTCCTTCTAGGGTACACAGTTTTTCAAATCATGCACCATCCATGTGAATACCCTCTTCTCCTGTTCAGACGATTAGCTGGGTTGTGGCGCACGTTTTGGGAAAACCGTGCGTCAACCATCCACTATCCTTCTTTCATCATAAATTCTCAAAATTCACCCAAAACGCCCAACATAATTTTCCCAATCAATAAGTACTCCAAACTAGACAAAAGTGTACCCGAAAAAAATCCCATGACATATCCAGGAAATGTCAGTATCTTACAATCTCACAACCTTATAATAGGGCGTCCTCGACCAGTACTCCTATGTGTTCCAAATATTCTAAGTCAAAAATATCAGATCATTTTGTCCTCTTATCCGCTTCACTCTCACATGTTTCCTCCACATTCCATCCATGTTTCAAAAATTCATGAAATATCAACATAATCTTTCCCCACAACACTTTCACATTGTGATCTAACACACATATCAGATTCTCTTCAAAGGGCACATCTATTTTAAGCTCAACTTCTACAACAAACCTGACTTGTTTCCCACCACACTATTTCCAACAACCGAAAGAACACCATATTGTATTGTCACATACCCTTTCCATCAAAAATACCTAGAAAGTATGTACATCCACCACCTCCAATGCCCTGTTTTCCTTTCCCCCAAAGAATTTATACATGCACCCTACAGGTTCTTCATCGGCATTCTGATTCCACCACTTTCAACCAAAGGACTTTCTCCACACACAAACTACTAATGCGTCACTCCCCACCTTAAGAGCTTTTTAACAACTCTTTTTCAAGAAAATCAACAACCATAGTCTTCATCGACCTCCGGTCCATCCTATGAACCACATCTTTAAAATATATATGGTGTAAATTTCACCATCCATCTCCACATATACCGCTCCATCATCATATCTTCTATGGGGCCCCATATCCAACCAAAACACATTCCAGTAGCTAGGTATAAATCCCAAAATTTATCAACATACCCAAGATGATGTTCAAGTAGTGTAAATGATCATAACTAATTAAAAGTATTCTAATAAGTCAGTGGTGAACACCTCAAAAATCCATCAACGCTGATGTTTCCTCCCACTATAGAAACACCTTTATCTATCAAAAGTATTGGGCTTCCCTTCCCACCAAAATCTCACCATACCATCTAAAATTGGACATTCCCTCATAAAACTTAGAACTGAGTTCTCAAACTAGGGTAATATCACTTCCCAAACCACCCATATTAGAACATTAACAGAGTTAAAAAGATAGATTTATACAAAACCATAACTAGTCCCCCCCCCCCATTTCCCCCCCCCCCACACACAATCAAAACTGAGGCACTAACAGCACCCTTAACCATCAAACATCTATGTCAAGGTTTATAAAGGGAAACTAATTTTCATTTTCCTACTTTCTCATTTAGATGGAAATTTATTCCCATCTTGTGTCATTTAACAATATTTCTCAATTCCATGTTAGACACCATTCTCAGTTCAATTTCACAAGAATTGGAAAACTGTTCAACTTCAACATCTTACCCAAAACTAATTTCCTCATGATTTCCTAAAATGATTCATGTCAAAAAATAACCCTATGTGCAAAGAATTATGGTTGCATACTCTACTCTTGAGCCTTACAGGGACACGAGTCAAAACCCATAAAATCTGAAAAAATATCTAAAATAATAATCACATCACCCAATACATGTGTTACACAAGATGAAATAATATTCAACTATAACAACAAAAATAAATAACAAAAATTCATCCTTGGGTACTTTGGTTCCCCCCAATACATGGGTTAGCTACTGCCATGCATGAGCTCATAACCAAGGCATGACTCTTCCTAGTATCATATCTACCTTTGAAAAACATTAAAACCAACTAAAAAAGAAAAGAAAATTGGGCTCTCAGACCACTTTGTAATATCCTAGCCTTGGTTCCACACATCGGTTCCCCTAGACAGTCGATCACGGGACCTCAATCAAGCCTCATTGTATACGAGAGGATGCTGACTAGTAGTGATGGTTTATTATCGATAATGGGGAGACTATACCATCTTTTTTCATAATATTAATAAACTAACCAAAAAAAATAACTATAATCAACTGAATAACAAAATTACATAGCACAACTAGAATTGTACAAGGATAACTTGATGACTAAAATGGGAAATACAATATTAGTACTGAATAATATATTTGTTATTCTAAAGTATGTGCCAAGTGTCAAATGAAAAATAAAAATTAAAGGCACTAAAAACTCCCAAGAGGGTCCTAAAGCATGTTGATTCCCTCATCCATGCATTTTCCTGACTCATCCACCTAACATAGGGTCTTTACCCTTATCCTGTATTGCAATCACAAAATATATTAGGGTACCTATCAGGAAAACTGAGTAGAGTGTGATTACAACTCAACAGGCCACCTCCAATGTCATCTAAAACAATATCTAGTCAATATAAGTGTATTTAGTTGTCTAAAGAAAGAAACACAATGTATAGGTTAACAGTTATCACATTATTAATTATTCTTTCTTTAACCACATAAACCCTCAGGTTCTCAAAGACACTCGAACGTCAATATCTTCTTGGAACCACACCATAGTCTAAACTATCCTCAAGGGATATCATGTCCTAGAATTCTACCACTGTCATTAATAATTTCATTCACATGTGAAAAAAACCCATTAAATATTTAAAAAATTTATTAATCAACTCAATATCATTAATTAACTCTACAATTAATTAATCATCTCAACCTCGTTAATTAACACAAAAATAAATTAATTATTTCAATCTCATTAATTAACTCAATAACTAATTAAAAATATCAATATCATTACACAAAATGGTATGAACCATGGGTTATACCAATGTCAACAAAATTTATTGAAAATAAATATTTAAAAAGGCGATGACATGCTGATGGTAGTCATAGAACACTGGCTCAAAGAGAAAAACCCAAGAATTTTTCAAAAATTGAGAAACAAAAGTTCATCTTATAGATTGATATCGACCAACACATATACCTATTGTATGTCATCCCCTCCCCCATATTTTAGGATTTTTCCACAACTTTTCATCATTAGCTTGAGATTTGAATGTAACATCTGCTGGGATAGGACCCACAAGGTACCAAGACTCCTTTTCTCAGGCTAAACTTATGACCTCTGAAAAATCCACAATGGTATTACCATTAGCATTAACAAATTAAGAAAAGAAAACATACATTCTATGAGATATATTTAAAATTATACTAATATTAAGTGAGTTCTCCCTTACATGTGGTTAGACCTAGACCTAGACATGATTTCCCTCTACTTCTGAAGAATTATTTTCCATATCTATGGTAGTTTCACTAACCAAGATTAGGGGGATTTGATAAAACACCTCCTTAGAAACAACAGAATCAATGTTTTTGTTAGGAAACACAGCTACCAGATCTGTAATATTGTATGATTATTTCATAATTATACATTGAATTTTTTTACGAGGTTCATCCTTACTCTTAGATTTAGAAAAATCAAGTGATTCCCTTCCATATACTCTTGAAATAAAAATCAAATAACATTACCCTGTTTCCTTATATTTTATGTCTCTCTGTAGAGGATCCTGAGAATTCCATGTCAGAGAAATCATTCCCTTGATGACATCATAATTCAGGTACTTTTCTTCCTGGATTTCCACTTAATCTAAATAAATATCAAACATTGAATATCGCTTCTCATCTGAGATTGAAAAGTCATCATCCACATTCCCAAATAATACTACAAATTGATTAGCATCATTAGTGGCCTCAAGGATGTTAGGCCCAGGTTCCCTGTTCTTTTCATATCCATTGATTTTGTGATATTTCAGTTCACCTCCTTCGTAATATTACATATACAAATCCAAATTAGGAATTCTCTCGTGAGGGTCACCTCCATGTGAGTCACCTACACAGCCCATTGGCCCCAGCTCCATCTGATTATCATGAGTCATCTCACCCATGAAAATTAACATTTCCTATATTTTCTAGTAGTATAGACCTTCATTTTACAAGATATTTAAATCAACCGTCTATGAAATTTATCGTAAAAATTCTATATATTGTTACATGTTAGGTATCCTTTCATAATCGATATTCAAATCAAACACATAATTGTCTGTGGTTAGAAAATTAGTTCTAATGGGGGATCTAAGGTATAGATCTACTAACACATGATAAATATGATCATACCTTTCCTTATCTGTTTCCTTTTCCATTTTAATGGGCACCCCAATTGCTGAGGAAACTACCCATAGGATATGAAGGTGACAGAATAACTAACTCAAACCCTGAATTCTGATCCAATTATGGGTGAACGAGTTCATCAAAGTCAGGGGGATTAAAAGGGGATCCCAGTCTTGATTTTGAGTAATCCCTGGATTCTAGTTCAAAAAGCTAAATCCCCATGTTTTTTCCATCAAATTATCATATGGGAAAATAATGTGAAAATTACTCATCAAATGAATGTTATTCTCTAATCATCAAATCCCCAGAAAAAAACAAGATTCTTCCTATGATCATCATTGCTAGGTCTATTCTCTTTGTCCAAAATGGAAAAGTGTAAAATAATGTATTTTTTACATTCCTGTAGTCTCTCTGAAAATATACCTCTTATTTCCACTACAAAGGTAGTATCAACTTTCCTCAAAATTTTATAATAATGAATATTGGGATCATATTTGGTTCCAACAAAGGATACGTTACAGTGATCGGAACTTGGAGTGGTAGTATAACACTAGTCATTGAAATCTTCTGGCTATGTGTACCTGCAAAAACATTTAAAAAAGAAGCTAGCTTCGATAACTCCAAAAAAGTCATATTCTTTTGAGAATCCATGGGAACTCTGATCAAAATTGCCAGATTGTTCATGTCTGAAGAAATATACATATCACATCCCTACTTTACTACAGTCGAATCCCAATAGACAAAATCCTATTATTCAATTATATTGGGATCCATGAAATCAACAAAAAGCAAGATTTTAGTGAGAATCTTCTCCATGATCTCTAGGGAGGAAGATTCACACCCTTGAACTGCCATTGAGGCATTTTGAATAGAGTTCATCAGATCCAAAAACCCTAGAATGTTGGTATGCCATTGGAATCTCTAGATCCCAAGACCTTCACTGCTACATCAATTCTCACGTCTCAATCTCATTAATTAACCAAAAAATTAATTAATCATCACAATATCATTTATTTACTCAATAATTAATTAATCATCTCAAATTAATTAATTAACTCAACAATTAATTAATTGTCTCAATCTCATTAATTAACTCAACAATTAATTAATTACAATAATTCCATTAACTAATTCTAAATTTAATTAATCACGTCAATTTGTTTAATTCACTAATAAAATAATAAAAACCAATATTTATATTAATTAATTAAAAAATTATTTAATCATGACATGTTTATAAATAAATTCAACAATTAATTAATCATATCAATATCATTAGTAAATTTTATAATTAATTAATCCGATACAATCATCTTGGATTCCCAATAATTAATACATAAATTAATTATTATTATTCCACAATCCAAATATCATAATAATTAATTTAGGAGTTACTTATTCTAATTTCACAATCACTATACTTAAATAATTAATTCATAATTTATTTGTTCCCAATATTTGATTAATTAATTCACCATTTATTTAATCAAACAAAACAATTGAATAATATCAATGTTCCATTAATTAATTCACCAAAAAATTAATCCAATCCAATCATTTTCATAACCACAATATTCCATCAATTAATCCATCATTTAATTAATCCATTTCAACAATTATATAACCATAACATTATATTAATTTGTTGTCTAATTAATTAATCCATTTCAACAATTGCTTAACCATAACATTCTAATGATTAAATCACTAATTAATTAATCAATTTCAATAATAACACAACATTACATCTATTCATTAATTCACAAATCAATTAACCCTAATCAATTCCACTAATTAATTAAATAATTAAATATTTACATTCATTCCATTCAATTAATTCACTAATTAATTATTCATGTCAATTTCATTAATTAATTCCATTTTTTATTAATCCCATTCAAATTCATTAATTAATTCACCAATTTGTTAATCCATCAATTCCATTAATTAATTACATTGTTAATTAATCTCATTGAACTCCATTAATTAATTCACCAATTAATTAATCCATCAATTCCATTAATTAATTCCATGGTGAACTAATTTAATTAAATTCCATTAATTAATTCACCCATTAATTAATCCATCACATCAATTAATTAATTACATGATTAATTAATCTCATTAAATTTTATTAATTAATTTAGTAATTAATTAATCTTTTAATTTGTTATAAAGTCGTGTTCATGGATTTGGAGACCAAACTAATGAATAAAAATTATTATTAAAAATAAATGGCACATAAAGAAAGACAGACCAGAAAAGGACATGAAATCCCACATCAAAGATAGAAACCAATGAAAAATCAATCTTTGTGAGATCCCGTGAATAAACAATTTCTAAGATGGCTTCCTCTGCCTCTTGGATATCATCCTGTATGCCATGTTTTAGCCATTGATGAAATCTAATGCTCATCCTCTAGAGATGACTCAGATGATTCCTCTGATGACGACTTAGATGAATCCTCTATCAAGGATAAAATCCTGAATTTCCATGATATATCAAGAATGTTCATCTTCTTATTGGATTGAAATCCATCCTCAATATTAATTAATAACATCTTATAAATTTCTATATAGTCATCAAATTACTCAATTAAATAATGATATTCACAATAACATAATCCACATAATTAATTCATCGAAAAATTATTTCAACTTAATCCATTCAATATCCCTAATTAATTACTCAAAAAAATTTTCCAACTTAATGAATTCAATATCCCCAATTAATTTCCCAATTTTTTGTTCCAAATAACTAAATTCAATATCCAAAATTTAATCCAAAATTAATTTTCCAGCTCATTCAATGAAAAAATTCCAATTAATTAATCAATTAATTTTCCCAATATAACCAATTCAATTACCCTAGTTAATTCATCAATTAATTGTTCCAACTTAATCAATTAAATACCCCTAATTAATTCTTCAATTAATTGTTCCTACTATATCAATTAATTATTCAAATTTACAATATCAAAATCCTATAATTAATTCAACAAATATTTATTTAGTTTAACAACCCCAATTCCATTATAATTAATTCAACTATTAATTATACATGATCTACAATTCCAATAACCCCAATATCAAATTTTCCCCCAATTAATTTATTCACAAAATTAATTAAATCAATTAAAAAATCAATTTATAAACATCTAATAGCAATTATAAAATTTCACACACATAATTGAAATCACAACATAGGAATTTTAATTATAGACCACCAACATCAAGAATGGTGACGAACTCTTTCCAATTGATAATCCCAATTTTTGAATGGAAAAATCAAGAATGTGTTGGAGAACATGATCTATATTAGAAACCTAGATCCGAGATTAAATGAATCATGATATTAAAAACCTAGATATAGATCTACAACCAACAATGGATAAACATCCCTCATTTATTAGGGGAGAAGATTGGATTAGAGATTTAGATCTAAATGGGAATAAAACACATACCCAAGAGGTTCAAATCCTCAATAGTCTCTCCAATTCACCAAAAACAGAAGCCATCAGGGCTTGGAATCTATTCAGAAACCTAAAATGTTGAGATAAATAATTTGGTGATGAGTGGGGGTCAATTTTGTGTTAATATAAGGGGTTTTGTTATTTTAAAATCTAATTTTCAGGTTAATTTAAATCTTTATGCCTTGTTCTGGTTCAGTTTTCATGGTTTCCCCAAACTATGTTCCTTAATTGTGCACCTCTTCAAGGGGGGGGGGAATTTATCAATGGAGGGTGCATGATTTTCTAAACTATGTGCCAACCATTTGAATCCTCTCTGCCTAGGTTTTCATGGTTAGTTGGTCTATGGAACATGGTTTGGGAAAACCGTGCACCAATCTTACGCAACCCTTCTTTCTTAATAAATTCTAAAAATTAACCCAACCCCCCCCCCCAAATTTCCCAATGAAATATTAATCAAAAAATAAAAAATCTAGATAAGCCGCTAAAAATTTGGGTTCTTTCAATATAATTTCTATAGCATCATATGTTAAAAAGAATCTTTTTTACCTTCTAGTATCATATCATTCTGGAGAATAATTTGTTCTATAAATATTTTTTCACTCTATCCAGTACCCACATTAAAATTATATAAATTCAATACAGCGGACAATGTAGTGTATTTAGTATAACCAGTATACATTTTTCTCTTAGAACTTCTATTTAACTTCGCAAATAACTTTGAACAATCATGAAGGTTATACTAAATTATTTTTGTAAGTTCTTCCATACAATCTCCATCATTATTTACACTGGTATTCATATGTAACAATCCATAAAATGATGTATAATCCAAATTAGTGTCTAAATTTAGTTTCTCCATGTGTTTAGTCAAACATTTATAGATTTGATATATTACATAACAAATCAAATTTTAATCTAACTCATACGAACTAATTTTTCCAGAATAACAATAATGTAAACACAGGTAAAGGATTTGATAAGGTCATATGCATACTCAATTAAAAACCTGATGAAGTCTTTAAATATATTTCATAATCTTCTATCATATGATTAGTGTGGGTATATTTTCAATTCATATCCATTCTATTTGGTTAATAAAATATTCATTTTGTAAAAAAAAATACACAAATGATTGTCAAAATCAAAGGTAAAATTTAAAAAAAATTGGAAAGGGGGAACCCAATATTTGAATGTCATTAGTGATGATTTCTGACAAGTTATTACTTTACACAAGGTGACATGGGAAGAATCAATCAGGGTTTAACATGTGGTTTTTGGACAACCTACAAAAAAACTAAAGAACAATATAATTAGAAAAAATGATGAAATGAAATTGGAAGGAATCCTTAATGGAGTAAGTAAGGGTAATAAACTATTATAAGTGAAAATTTATAGAACTAGGGAATATAAATGAAAACAAAGTAGAATTATCCTAGTTACTCATGATTTGAAACTTTCTATTATGTAAGTTGACTTTTTATATCATTCTTAAAAGAATTAATTTTTTATTGAACATTACTTCAGCGGTTTGTGTTGAAAAATTCATAATTTAAATGTTCATAAAAATGTAAATATAACCAATATTGTGGTTCTTCTACCTACTAATGGAATAAAATGGGAAGAATTGTTTTATTTTAATCCAAGGGAGCAGGAATCATACATAGAACATGGATTAGACTAAAATATGTGCAGTGTAGAATCCCTTCCTAGTTACCATTTGAAATCACAACATTTTATTATAAGTTGGTAGAGTTTTATAGTGCATAGATGGTCCTTTAATCCACATTCTCATTTAATCAGGTTATCCATACAATTGGAGTTATAAATTTTCCAAAGAATATCTCAAGGATGATTAATTCAATGATATCTCATATGATTAAATAAACATATAAGATCCTAAAAAATATAAAGTGGTTGAAATAAATAAGAGGTAGGAATTGATGTTTATTTATTTCCTCACTTCGTATATGGAGGCCAGGTGGTGTTTTAGTGACTTGATTTTTAGTTTCCAAAGTTGAACTTTTGTCAGATGATAAAAACATTGATATATCCTAACCACATGTTCTTGATAACCCAACGCTTGAATAAAATTTTAAATTTAAATCCCATGAACTAGAAGTCTTATCCTAAGGTTCCCAAGATACTGGAAAAAGGAAAGAACAATATAATTGGGGTTTCATAAATTCTTCAAATTTAAACAATTCATATGGTTGGTATGAAGCCTCGATGAATAAAAATAAAAAATTTATAAATATATAATGAATCCGTCTTCATCTTTTTGAAAAATAATTTAATGAGTGTTTAAAAAAGAAAAGGAAAATTGTAAAATATAATTCCACTAATACGATTTAAATGTTTATAAATTTTACATTTCACTATCAATTTTATATTTTTTTCACAGAAGGAAAGAGGAAATAATTACAATTTAATAAAAAGTTCACAAAATAAGAAAAATAAATGTTTAGGAATCTTAAAATTTCCCTCATAGATAATGAAGTTGAATTTATAAAAACTCAAAAATAAACATTTTTTAGAAAAAAAAACACACCCTCTCAATTTTCCCAGAAACAATCCTTGAAACATTTTTACCATTACATGGAGAATAGAAGTACATGAAAAAGAGTAGAACCTCGAAAAGTGAAGAAAAAACAAACTATTATATATATATATGGAGAACAAAGAGAGTTCTAGTGGATATGATGTGTGAAACAGAAGTAGAAGTAGTCCATAATAGAATCTATCATGAAAAGGAGAAAATATGGGTTTAACTATATCTGGTATGTGCAATGTGGCTACGCATGATGGTTCCAAATTAGGTATGTCGAGTGTGGTGATCTATGTGCGTCAAGGGTAGTGTAAAGAATCTAATAAATGAGAGGGGAGTGGAAATAATTACATAGATAAGGATTTTAGAGGGTTGATTTGTTCAAGAGAAGGTTGAGGGGGAGTGGCAACAGAGTTGCACTTCTGTGAGAGTATGAACGACATGAGAGAAATCATTTCAGTTATGGTCAATTTTATAGTACTGCGAAGGGTTTCATCATAGCTTTGAAAAAAATCAATCATAAAGAGATGTTTTATCGATACTAAAATAAAAAGTGTTGATAAAACAAATATTTTTCACTACATTCCTATCATGGATAAATATATTTCTTTATAAATGCTTGAAAAGTGTTGATAAAGGCATATCATTATCAGTGCTATAATTTTAGAACATATAAAGAAATGTTTTATCATCACTATATATTATAGCACTGATTATGATATCCCTTTATCAGTGCTAGAAAAGTGCTTGTAATGACCTATATAATTAATATTTAACAAAATAATTTAAAAAATTTAAAAAATTAAATGTTCGTAACTATAAATAAGTATGTACAAAATTATAAATATACTTAATAAATTGTAAATTTATATTTTTATATAAAATTATAAATAAATAGAAATAAATATAATTATACATAATCAATTATTTATGTAATTTTAAATATATTAAAATAATTGTAAATAGTTATTTATAAATTTAATTATATATATATAAAAATTTATAATTATAATTACACATATATGTAAATATATTTATAAATAGTTGTACATAATTATAATAATATTTATATAATTATATAAATATATATATATTATTTAAGAATATTTAAAATAATTTTATAATTATTTAAATATAATTTATATAATTAATAATTATTTAAATAGATAATTATTTATTTATAATAATATAAATTCTTTTCAAAAAAATTATGAAAATTTAATTATAATTATAAATATATAATTTTAAAAACATAGAAAATATACATTTATAATTTATCTTTATTTATTTATTTATTTATATACAAATAGAAATTTACATATATATTTTTTAAATATATTTTTAACATTATTAAGGAATTTACAATCTTAAATGCATGAAAGTATAAAATGAGAGAAGTTGAATAATTCAGAATTAAAAGACTTTAAAAATATTAAAATATATATAAGTTATATTAATTAAAAAAACATTAAAAAATTAATTATGGATATATATTTTAAATAAGATGAATACATATTTAAAATATTAAAACATAGTAAATAAATATATATAAATAATTATTAAAAAATTATAAAATTCCAAAAAAAATTAAATATAATAAATGAACATATAATATTAACTCAAATATAAATAATAATGAATAAATAAAATTTATAGATTAAAAACATTATATATTTTATATATTTTATTACTAAATGAAATTATAAAATGATAATTGATATTTGAATAAACTATATATATATTATGTGTGTGTGTTTCTATAAGATATTTCATTAACTATTTGAATGTGTGTCTTGAATTTATGTGTATATATATATATAAAACACAAGTTGGATATATGTTAAATTGAAAAATGACATTATATAATATGTAACATCCATTAATAAAATAAATAATTAGAAGGATGGATAATTTTAAAAAAAGAATAATTGTTATTAATTATATAGATTACTAAAAACATAAAATATAATTAATTAAAAATATCATAACAGAAATTTTGTTCTGTATCAGAAAAAATAACAAAACAGATTCATAGAGAAAAATATGCTCTTTTATACAGAAAAACTCGTATAGACGTAAACGATAATAATTTAAAAATCACTAAAACTACACTACATCACAAAAGCATTATTAAATATAAATCATTCGAAATCAAGACATAGTATTCACTTTATTTCATATAATCTAAACAATGTAATTATTTAGAAATAGAGCATATATTCTCAAATACAAGTAATATAAAAATTTAATTAAAAACTAATATATGTTAAAGTTTAAAGAATAAAATATAAAAAACAAAAATTTATGAAAAATCACTATAAGCCAACATAAAACAAATGTTTTCTATCTACAAAAAAATACAAACATTACTTCACTCTATTGTAGTAGAATATATGTACTGCAATTCTAGAGATGAAAAACACATCAAGAATAAATATTGAATATCACTGTGACAAATATAACAATAATACATAAGATAAATTAGTAATGAAGCATGTTTGAAAAAACTTAATACAAAAAAATAGAAAAATCATTCAATTACAATATTCAATTTATCCTAAAATTTAGTTTATAATTAAACAATCAAATTTTTATTCAATCGTATTAGAGAAATAAATAAACATAAAATAAATGGTTTAAATATTCAACATCCTATATAAAATTATAAAAAATGAAAATATTGGGTGAAGACCCAAATTCTATACCAATAAAAGGAATTATGGATGGCTGAAAAATAATATTGGGTGGGCTACACCTTTTATCACCAATTGGTTTTAGGATGGAACTGTGAAATTTGGGGTTTCATAATGTTATCAATTTTAAATATTCATATTCATATTCTTTCATTTGAATTTCTTTATTTTGAATGAATGAAAAATTAGCCTTTATTTTAGTTTTATTATTATTATGCTTTATTGATTTATTTGGACATGTCTTGTGTACATGGAATATTTTTCTTTGGTGTGGGATTATGTATTAAGTTGTTGGTTCATCCTTCTTGTGTTTTCCTTTTGGCTCCTACCTGTTGACTCATTTATTTAGCTCAAGTGAATTCTTGGTCGTCGATTAATGTTTCTACCATTTAGACCCATATCACACATATGTGAATCATCATTCAAGTGCGCCTCTATATTTTCTATTTAATGTGCCTTATTGTCCCTTCATAGTTGGTTGGGGTACTTCGTCATGCTCGTAGTGTCAATGGAATTTACCCCTACCCATCCTTTTGGTTCATTCCCACCATTTCTCCATTCTGATTTTTTTCTCACTCTAGTTTTGGAAGTCCTATCTTTGGTGTGTTTGTTTTTATTGGAGATGAATTTCAATGCATGTCATCTTCTAGAGTACGTCACTATTGTACTGCTTTTTTTGGTGTTCTGATGACATCCAACATTGGTAAATCTATGTGGTTGAGTTCTCAGCTAAAAAACATCCAAAATTAGACCAGGGGAGTCCTTTAACCTATGTTTTCTTGAAGATCTACATTAACTTCCCAATAATATTCTAAAGATAATAGGATAGTCATATCGATGCATCCAATGTTGTAGGATTTACATTCTTGTTTCTCATTTTCATAGATTTAGTTTATTAAATATTATGTAGTTTATTCTTTGGTGGTTGAGATGGTATGATATAAATCTTGTTATTTTGATATTAATTAAACACACATGTGTGTGGGTGGTGTTTATACCATGAATTTAGGCCCAAATGAGACTAAAGCAGTTTAAATCCTTGTATTCCTTTAACTCATTTCTTACATATATTATATCATAAATCTTTTGATTCTATTGCATTTGAGTACTGTAAAAAAATACCCAATCCAGTACTTTTAGGTCTGTGAGAACTATCCACTTCTAGTGCACCTTCCCCCAAATTTTTTTTATCGAAGCCTCATTGGGTTCCTGTAAATCCTTGAAAATATAATGTATGAGCATTGTATTCGATAGTGTATATGAAACGCAACACCAAGCATGTAAAAAAATATAATATCTTGAAAATTTATGATATATTTAAAATTTTAAATAAATTCAATATATTTTATTTGTTTTAATGCATCCGTAATTGATTTATCATTTATCACATGAAATAATGAATTTCATAAAAATTTTACATTACATGCAAGACCGAGTTTTACCGAACAACAATATATTATGAAATTATTATTATTTAATATAATATGACTAAAAATAACAATTAAATTTTCTCTTATGAATAGTATTAATTAAATAATGAAAATATATGGTTTTTAAAAATGTAAAATGAATTCATTGATAATAAATTAGTTATAATTAAACATGAGAACCAAATCAATATACAGGGGATATTTTTATACAAATACTATTTTTATTCTCACAAAGCTATTTTATCCTAATAAAATAAAATTAATTCAAATTAGTATATTTTATTAATTATATATATATATATTATTCAATAAAATATTTTTTATATTCACCCAATAGGTTTGATAAGCAGAAGATAATAATGAGCCTTGTACATCAAAAAGAAAAATCAATATTTTTATGTAGGCTCATTTACCGCATTTTAATTTTGAACCTATATTAAATCCTATTTTTTAAAATTTTATATGTTAAAATAAACATAATATTTTTAATATAAACATAAAAATTAGGTTATGGTTAATTTTTGGTATTTTTCTATGAAATTCCATTTTTGGATGAATTGTGAAAAACACTAAATTTTAATTTAGAAATTCTTTTTCATATAATTTATTTAAATTGTTAAATTATGTTTTGATTTTGTTTTAAAGTAAAATTATATCAATTAAATATAAATTAACCAAATTTTTTTCATTTAAATAAATTTCAATTTAACATTGAGTGTAAAAAACTTAGCAATCCTTTGGACGTTTTTACATTAAAAACCAGAAATGTTTTCCTGTCTATGGGATTAAATTCAAATTAATTTATGAGAATTATAGAATTTTAATTTTTAAAAATGGATTAAATATTTTTAATGATAATAATTTCTGCTAAGTTTTTTATCAAAAATATTAGTGAAATTAATTAAAATTAATTACAACAATTAAGGTGAAATTAAGGATAATAAAGGACTAAACCTTAAATATAAGGGCCAAAATGACCAATAAACTTGTCCAAAAACAACTGGGTTTCCATTTTTTGATTATATAATCCATTTTATTGAATTTGGTATATTATTGGATCAACATTCAATGAGAAAAACGTGGGTGGAATTCCCTTTTCTAGAATTTACTAGAGTTCCACTCCACCTCCAATATAAATAGGCCTCCTCTCATCCCACATCCTAAAACCTCTCAAGAAACTTTGGCTCAGCCAAGATATACCTGAATAGATCCTAAAAATACCTAACCTCATCCTAGAGTCATCTTTTTAAGAATAAATACATTTAATTAATCCCTTTGGTTCCAACCAAAAAGAGTTACCCAAAAAAGAGGTAACATCTTTCCTCAAGCTCTCTAGTTTTATATTCATTCTCCACACCCTAAACTATCATAATTACATGATTATATAACAAAACCAATATCCTAAATATACAAAGATATTTTTATAATATTGTTTTGACCTATAATTACACACACATCCATTTAATGGTTATCGAATCTACTATTTATGCGTATGGAGAACCACCACCCCACAAAACGATGATTGGTTGTTTTTTACTTTACCATGATTAATTATATTTAATTATGTTGGAAAATATGTTTTTATATTTCATATATGATATTAATTATTTAATTAGTCTTCGTTAATTCTTTTATTACACAGAACCTTATACTATCAATTTTTTGTAAATACTATGACATCGTTTGTGGAAATGTGGACTACCACCTTAAGCGTTGTGATTCGTTCATGTGATACATGGAACATATAAAGGATGATTTTAGTTATAAATATGTGACACACAAAAAATAAATATGATATTCATTACATAATTACCTTTCTTTGAATATAATATATATCATTTTCTTTATTACCCTTTCACACACTTAAAAAGTGATAACGTTGTTGGTGGACGTGTGGACTACCACCACCTCGACACAATGCGATTCATTTTTCATAAAAATAATTATATATATAAGTATATATGATTAAATAATTTTGTATTTATGATATAATAGAAATTATGTAAATATTAATTTTACTTACCTTTATTCTATAACAGTTATTGAAAAATGGGAACTTTATTCATGCGTATGTATGGCCTACCGTCTCTATGATTGTAACATTTGATAATTTTAATTAAACATATTTAATGATTTGTTTTAAAAGAAAATTTTATCTATTTATATGATATTTGTCTCATTATTATTATTCTTTAGATGTTAAATAATGATCATTTGATCATAGTTGACCTGTCAAAGTTGTTTTTGACGCATAATCCGAATTTGGTCAAAACACCCAACGTAAACTTATGTGATTATGTATTTGTATAAGATAAGGTAATAATTGAAATAAAAGTACAGATAAAAATTAACTAGGTTATGAATCAAGTAAATAACAAACAAATGTTTATTATTCATGAATATATAGAAACACGAGACAAGACAGACTCAAGGTAATGGATTTTCATCTTATCGTTTACATCTGTGAGATAAATATCATATTCAACACTTACTTATTTTTTTATCTATAATCAATTTTGATATATTATATAATTAATTATTTTATCTTAATGGTATTTAAAAAGTTTATTTAATTTTATTACTTCATGAGTCTTATGATTTAAAAAGTTTCAATGTTGTATTGGATAGTTTGGAATGATTAATGAATATTTCTCAAAAAATTAATTTTGATGGTCATTCAATTCTATTTCAATTCATGTAAATTATATGATAATGTACTATTAACACATTTAATTTTATTATCCTGTGATAATTCATAACCTTTATCAAGTAATAGTACAATTTAAAACCCTTTGGTACATAAAACATTTTAGCTAATGTCTTTAAGAAAACTTGACTTGATTTCTCTCATTTGATAGAGAACATATTTTCATCTAAAAACCATGTTTTTGGAAAAGGTTTTCCAAAATGTTTTTTACCTTTTAAAATCTATTAATAAATAAATTTTATTTTGTCTTTTACCAATGATTTTAAAAGAATATTCTTATCACCTTCCATGTAAAGAATTTTTCTAACCTTTTTACAACGAAAAAGGAATGTTTTTTACCTCGTATTAAATGTATATATTTACCCACCGTCATTTCCTTTATGCTTCAGCTTCATGTTTAAAGTGTTTATTTTTAAATAAAATGTTTGAAAATATATTTTCAATGAATGTTTTTTAATAGGTTTTCCAAAACAAACGAATATTTTTCTCTACAATTTTTTTAAAAGGTATTTTTATAGTATTTCTATTCATCAACGACAAAAAAACATTTTCTTTTACTCCACTGGGGATATGTAGTATTCATAATATCCTTAATATTCCTCTGGATATTTTATGATTTATTTTTATAAGGATATTAATCATATTCACTTTCGTGATTCATTTTGATCATCTTGAAATATCAAATTACTTATGATCATTGAACATGTAATTTCCCCAAATTATTTAAATCATTTACCATGGATATGTTCTCTTTATAAACCATATACCATTTTTCATATGGTTTTTACCTTGAAAATTATTTTATTATTTGGGGAAATATTGATAAATCCATATCCTTTATTTAATATGTATATTTAATCAGCATGTTATTTACTCGATATGAGGAATGCTTGGGACATGAAAGACACGAGTTGGGGACCATTTATGGAAAGCCCTACGGGTTAGGGGCTCATTAATAAAATTCAATTGATGTATCGGTAGTCTCATGAGATGAAATTGTTTGGCTAAAATCCCTTATAGTTTTTTCGATATACAATAGATGGGTTTCCACCCATAGATTTCAATCATCTAGTGAAAGGTTTTGAAGGAATTTTTTCATGTTCCAGATACATGATCTCTAATAATTATGAATTTACATAAATGAGAATTAATTTATTATTTTTATCCATGATATTTTTTATCAAAATATATATGGTTTCATTCTATTATTAGTTCATTAATTTAATTGCATGTTTTTCTATTTCTTACCTTCCCATGTTGATTTTCCTTAACTAACTATTTGAATGGCATCAGTTTCTAGTTATTACCATTCAATGATGTTTATACACTTCCTTCTCGGTTTGATGATTACATGATATGTGTGTTCAATTTTTTACCATGCCATAATTATTATTCTCCTTTTTTTATTATTTATTCTTCTATACTTTAACCTTACTGTGAATTTGAGTTCCTCCTTTTTTGTTCACTTTCCTCGAGTATCCAAGAGGCATACTATGAATAATATAAAGGTACATACTATATGGAATAATTTTTTCCATGAAAGAAAATATTGTTTTGTAATTATTGTATTAATGTTTAATGAAAGAGTCATATATGTATATAATTTACCAGGACTACTAAACCATTAAGTCATTTGGGTTGTGATTTACTTATATCTTATTCCAATGTAAAGGTAGTGGGCATCGACTCTAGGAATTTTGGGGTTGGGTCACATTAGATGGTATCAGAAAAGGTTTAGTAACTACATGGGGAACTAGATTTTGGAAAATGTAGATTAGAGACCACAACCCTAAGGAATATACTAAACTATTACATGACAATGTCCCTTAATGTACACCTGGTTTAACACTCCCATGGGATATGTTTAGGAGAATTCACATTCTATTAATAAACCATTATGAATGATTTAGGAAATTAATATCCTAGGTTAAACCAAATGTGTTTTAGATTTAAAATATTTTTTCATGATTTGGATATCCTATAAATGATAATATGGTTTTATCACTGGGACTATTTTTATTCAAACTTTGTTTTTATGGTTTCAGAAAATGGATGAAACCTGAAGGATTTAAGTTAACATTGAAAATGAAGAACATGGTGGAGATAATGAGAAACCAAATGTGGTGTTTATAGGAGTGAAAAATATCATGTTTATTCCTAACTTATTTTTCCAAAATATTATTAACATCATAAAAATTAACCAACTCCCAAACACAAAAAAGAATAGATGTATGGATTTTTCTAAGAGCTCAAGTGGAAGAAACCTTAGATAGAAGAAGGATCTATTTCCCCCATTCAAGAAACATATAACGAGACACCCAGTAATGTGTCTCAACCAAATGGAGAAATGTTTTTTATGTGTGAAAGAAGGGCATAATGAAAATAATTTTGTATGAAAAATGAAAATTAAGATGGAATTAAGTAAAACTCATCATAAAGATCCATTTATAGTTTTTTGTCATATATGTGTGGAATATAGACATTACCCAGGTCAATTACCTCTTTTGGGGGATAAAATCTAGACTATGTGAATACCTATATGAAAATAAATGGATTAAGTATTATGTATTAGGGTTTCTTTGAAAAACATTATTAAAATTCTATTTAAAAATTGACCATATTTCAAGGATTTCCATTCTATTTTTTAAAAAATTATATTAATATGGTTTTAGAAAAGGATAACATGTATGTCGGGTGACAACCAATAAAGTCCTATGATTCTGTGGGTCTTGAACACATGACCCAAGTGTGATAAGGGTTTCTCGCCAACCACAAACCTATGAAATTTCATGGTTAATATTTCATTATTTTTAGTTAAACAATTTCAAATATATATATTAATAATGAAACAGTGGTATCACTTTATAGGATTAGAGATTAATTTATTAAACATATATAATTTGGAGAATAATTATATAAAAATGTGAAGACATATCACTCTTTTATGGGATTTGAAATCCGTTAAATGTTTATTTTAGTTATTCAAGGATCAAAGTAAATTTTTGGATAACTGTTTTTTAAGTAATGGATGGATTATAATTTCATCAATGAAATAAAAAAATATTGATTTTTTCATATAAAATTAAATCATATCATGTAAGTAAATTTTTTTATAATTTTATGTAATAAAGGAATTTCTCATCATGAGTAAAATGATCTTAAAAAAATTTGCAGTATGAATATCTTATTTTTGGTTGAATCAATGGTCTTCTAAATAATTTCATATTTATGAATTTGAGCTCTAAAATTTACATTTATCATTCACTTGTTTATAATTTATGAAATCAATAAATACTTATAAATATATTTTTTTCTATGTATTTATCTCTAATTTCTACTAATTTTCCTATACTTAGAGACCAAGTTATATTTTAGTCCATGTAACCTTTGTACTTTCCATTCTCTCTTTTCTAGATGGTGGTTTACGAACCATTATCATGATGTAGGATTTAAACATATAAAATATCAAACAATATATTACAAATACTGAGTTATAATTTGAGGACGGAATTTAATTTAGGTGGGGAGAATGTAACTCTCTTAAAATATAATGTAGGAACATTGTATTTGAATGTGTGGGTGACATGGAACCCCAAGTGTGTAAGGGAATATAACATCCCAATAATTTGTAATATATTTACTATTTTAAATAAATTGAATATATTTTATAAATTTAAATTCAAGTGACATTGATTTAGCTTTATTTTCATGCAACAATGAAATTTTCCAAAATCATACATTACACACAAGACTGACTTTAAAAGAACAACAATATATTAATAAAATATTATTATTTATTATAATAATACTTAACATGTCCATTAAATTAGTGTTAATGAATAGTATTAACTAGCATATAAAAATATATTATATACACAAATATAAAATTATTTAATTGATTACAAATAAATTATAAGTAAATATAAGAACCAATTGAATATAAAGGGGATATTTTTTAAAAAACCTATTTTTATGCTCAGAGAGATATTTTACTCTAATAAATTAAATTAATTACAATTATTGAGTAATAATAATGAAATATATACATAATATTTTCAATAAAATATTTTTCATATTCATTCTATAGATTTCAAAATCATAATATAAGAACAAACCCAATAATTTGTATAAAAATCATCATTTTTATAAAGGACCTTTTATCGCCTTTTAATGGAAAACCTATTTTAAATCCATTTTTGGAAATATTATAATTTTTATATGTCCAAATAAAAATAAACATTTACATATAAACATAAAAAATAGTTTAGGTTGAATTTTTGGAATTTTTCTGTGATGTTTAGTTTTTTGATGAATAATAAAAAATGATGAATTTTAATTCAGCACAATTTTTTGGAATTTTTTTTAAATAGTTAAATTATGTTTTGGTTTGGTTTTAAAGTAAAGCTATATATATTATTTATAAAATAATCCAAATTAGGTCATTGTAATCAATTTTCCATGAAATTGGTTATGAAAACATAGAAATCGTTTGGATGTTATTTCGTTAAAACCCAGCATTATCATCTCATCTACGAAATTAAATTTAAACAAATTTCATCCAATTATGGGATTGCAATTTGTAAATATGCATTAAATATTTTGAATAATCATAATTTATAGTTTATATTATGTTCAAAAAAATTTTGGACCAAATATGTTAGTGAAATCAATTAAAATTAGATAAAATGATTAAGGTGAAATTATGCGTAATAAAATACAAAACTTTAAACATAAGGGTAAAAAAGACCTAGAAAATTTTAAAAAAGAAATTGTATGTCTATATTTTTACTATATACTCAATTTTCATGATTTTTTCCCATATTAGATCAATATGAAATGGGAAAACATGGGTCGAATTCCCTTTTCCAAAATTAACAAGAGTCTCACTCCTCCTCCTCTATAAAAAAGACTCCCCTCCTAGAACTTCCTCACACCTATCAAGCCACATTGGATTGACCAAGATCATTCCAAATAGTATATAATAATCCCACCCATAATCTTATAATCCTCCCTAGTGAAATAAATTTTTCCATGGAATCCATTTAGTGAAAACCAAAAGGAGTTACCCAAAGAAGAGGTAACATCTATCCTCAAGCTTTTAGTTTTATTTCCATTATCCACCCCCTAAACTCTACTTATTATAAGATTATATAACAAACTATCATGAACCACCTTCTCCAAGATGAGGTATGGTACAAAAAACTTCTATGACCTTCCTTCCTTAAGATGAACGAGAGATAATGACCCCTAAGTCCCAACTTCAATACGCACTAGAGTGGAGACTAGCACCCTGGGTATATAGCCTCGCCTAATTAGAAGGAATTAAACTTTCTATAAAACATGATAAGAATATAAGACGGTAAACCTTAGAAATACCAAAAACTAAATGTATATGTAAATACAAGAATCCATTCCCACATGCATGTTGAAATGTAAAGCAGATACAAAGTATGAAAAAACATTCAAATAATATACCAAAGGAAAAAAAGCAGCAAAAATAACTATCCTGATGTCCAAGAAAGTAAAGTCCATCACTATCCTCAATTTCCTCCAGGAAACATTAAAACTGTTTTATATACACAGGTTGAGCAGAAAATATACTAAGGTGGTAAACTAAAGATAAATGTGCATATGTGAAGGGACAAACTAATTCCCCTGTGAGAAAATAGTAGAACCTCAAGAACCAACCAAGGAATTCTAACCAGACCAACCTCACCAAGGAATGCTCACTGAAGTAATTTAAGCTATGTAAAGTAATAATATAAGCACATCGACATTTGGGTAACCCACACCACTTTCCCATTGTTTAATTTCTCATTCCTAGCTATCTAATGTCTTGACCATGACACTCTTCCCACATGATGTCCAACTACCACAAAATTCCTGCACACACCTGGACCTCAAACCACACACAACCACACCCAAAGACACCTAGGCCACAAAAACCACACACCATGTCTGAAGACAGCTGCTACTCATCCCAAAGATACAAGGGAAAACATACCTAGCATGAAAATACCTGATCCCCTCATCAAAAACAAAACTTTTCCTGAAGAATTTGGTATTATGGTTATCCTCAATACCTTACAGCCTACCCAGGTATGACAGTGCTACAAGATCCCAGAAGAGGACTTGAGGAAGAAAGTCAGTAACCATCCATTTGCATCCCACGAGGATCATGGGAACGACACCATCCCCCATGAAATGGACGTGTTCGGCACATGGTGCTCAACAAGGGTGGGGTGTATGTAGAAATCACAAGGAACTACAATCTATATATACATATATATAAAATATATATATTGGTAATCAAACAATTGCCCACAACCTACAAGTTTGACACGAAAAGATAACAAGCCAACACCAGCACCGCTTTTTCTCTACCCCTATATGCACAACCATACAACAAAAACTACCAAGCATAAAACCAACCCATTTTTGTTCAATTTAAATTTATTTATTTAATGGGATTCACTTTAAATGATTTCAACACTAATGGGAAACCAACAATTGTAACCATACCAAGCAATGACCAAAACCAAACGGCAGTCCCACTGCACAACAAAACAAAACTACATTTGCAGTCCCACTACATATCCCCAGTCAACTACTACCAACTATCATTCTTCAAAGTTATATCACACATTCCTTCTCTCATAACCCAGCCCTATAGCCCCACTGCCCCAACAAGTCCACAATACAGTCCAACTGCATAACGAGTCCACAACCATCCTGTAGTCCCACAACCTAATGTTGTTTCAACACCACAACACAAAAAGGTAGTTCAGCTACCTACAAGTTCATCCATTCCACAATCAATCAATCTCTCAGAATGAGACCCCAACACCCCCTCCTCTTGTAACACCCCACCTATCAAGCCCATAGAACCCAAACTAGAACACACATCACATAACAACAACTATCAAACAAAGTGTATTCAAATTTAACCAATAGGGTTTCCATAATTTCCACTTTAAAATAACGGAGGTGATCATAGAACATGTTTGATCCTAGGTAATCCATTTATTTAACCAAGTGTATGTGATTAATTAGATTTCATGTTACATCTGTACATAAAAACATCATAACGAAACAGAACACAACCAGTGTCCAAGAAAAGTCCACCAACAACCTTGATTTCAGAAGGAATATAACCGAAATAGACATAAAAAAAATCAAAGATTAAAAAATAAATCAGATGACCAACATCAAACCACAAACTTCCCATTATTTTATTTGCACGTGTAATCTTTTGAATATATTAAATTATATCCTAATTCTCATTTCAAGAAGAGTATCTAGCCATTACTTATAAGGAACCATTTATATACCCACCTTTCATGATGTAAAATTGAAGAGAAGAAAAATAAAGTCCCTACATGTTGATCAAGGGATTTATGTTTCTTCTTGCACTAATAATAGGTTATGGAACAACTTATAGGAAGAAATCCACAAAGGCTGAGTGGGAAGGGCTCTTGCATAGGAGCATGACTTGTCTCGGTAGGAAGTCTCTTAGAACATCAATAGAAACTAAAAGGAATAAGAAAGATGGTATTTATAATTAAGAATAGGTCATATCCTTAAATCATGGATACCATTTCGAAGTAAATGAAATTCTGATTGTGGTTTTACCATATGTCTTGGTAGTTCCTCATGTTGGAATTAATTGAGATTTAATAATTCCCCTAAAAAATGGTGGAGATAGACCATCGGATGGCTGGGAGTTGATAGATAAAATTTAAATGGAGAAGAACATGTAACATGGGTGAAACTAGAAAAACTGGGAAAATTATAAAATGGGTCACTGATGGGTGACTCACCATTGGGCGAGTCATCGACAATGAGTCACCGATAAGTGAGGTACTAACAAAACTTATCAACATTGAGCTAATGATTCCCTGAACTACCATCTCCACAAGCTTCCAAAATTTGGACCTACCGATACCATGACCTATCGACACCATGTCTTACTGATTCCATGACCTACCAACTCCATGACCTACCGATTCCATGACCTACTGACCCCGATTCCCCTTGACACACAGATGCTAAAACCCCTTGACTCACAAATGCACTATAATGCTGACACACTGTCATGATAACACGCCTACATAGAAATTCACTGTCATGCAAAGTCATTGACATGGCGACACACTTACATGCTGACGTGATAATATGACGATAGAAAAACTTGAAATTTGGAGAACTCTTGATGTAATCCACTAACAGTTCCTAGAACAACTCAACTCTAGATTTTATCAATGGAGGGGCCTAAAAAAAATATAGGTTATTACATAAGATACCTATCAAAATATTCTCATCCTAAATAATTTAAAACTAACCCATAAGAAAATAGTTTCGAATAAACATCCCTTAAGATACCTTTTAGGAGTAAACCACCTTGTTTTGTTCTAAAGTTGGATCAGAAACTTCGAAATCCAAGTAAACCTCCTTGACATATATCTCCGAAAAAATTGTTAAACACTGAGGCCCCAAAATACCCCCAAAAATCACACATTCACCAAACTCATGGTGTCTAGACATATGGATTTGGGAGATATATCCTCCATCTCAAGATACTATCCTCTTTGGAAAGTGATGACTTGTCCGCATGAGTTTAAGCATATCCACATTAATGTGTCTTGATTAGGTATCAAACTCTCCTATCCAAATATTTATTATATTCCACATGAAATAAGTGAACAGGGAAACAACTTATCATACTACATGCTGGGTTAAAAATTACATCATAAGTAAGGAAAAAAGAAACCATAAGAGAAAACCTCAGAATAGTTATCGGTATTGGGTACGCATCTATGTTTCTCGCTCCCAAGTACTCTCTTTGAGGCCAACATTATTCCAGAGCACATGAACCAAGTTAATGGTATTTCCGAATAGAACCATCTTATCATGGTCTTTGATTCACACTAGCTTCTCCACAAACGTCTCCTAATCCTCGACATCCGACTCTCAACTATCAAAAATATGGGAGTCATTGTGTAAATACCAAAAAAACTGAGAGACATGGAATACGTCATGGATGATACCCAATCTTGATAGAAACACTAGCAGATATTCCACCTCTTTGACTCGTCCCAACACCCCGAAGGGTCTGATAAACATGGGATAAATCTTTCTCCCTCTGCCAAACCTCTGTTGGCCACACTAAGGGGAAACCTTTAAGAAGACATGTTCCCCATCCTCTAACTACAAAGGTCTCATTCTATGATCTATATATGACTTATGTCGGTCCTGAGATACCTTCAACCTCTCATGCACAAGATGAACCTTCTTTGTTGTTCCCTACACCATTTCTGGGCCAAGAACACCTACCTCCCCAACCAATGTCTTGCACAATGGAAAGTGACACATTCTTTTGTACATGGCTTTGAACGGTTCCAATCCAATGGTAGAGTGATATATATTATTGTAGGTAAACTCTACTAGGAGAAGGTTTCATTCCCACGATCCTACAATGTCTAAAACACACACTCACAACATATATTCCAATGTCTGGATTGTCTGCTCTATGTTCCCATCCTTTTGATGGTGGAAAGTAGTGTTGATGAATATATGGGTTCCAAAATCATGTTATAATCCCATCCAGAAACATGAAGTAAACCATGCATCCAGATATGAAAATATGGATCTTATAACTCCATACAGTCATACCACTTAACCCACATACCTTAGTACTAAGGCATCCACTGTGCTCTACTCTTTAACCACTAAGAAGTGAGTTTATTTCGTCAATCGATCCACCACTACATAGATGGAATCATATCCTCCCTCAAACATAGTTAGTCCTTTGAATAAATCCATCTATAAGACTTCCCACTTACACTTGGAGACATTTAAGGGCTGTAGTAGTCCTCCAGGAAAACGGTTCCTAGCCATCACCTGCTGACACACGAGGCACCATGCTACAATTTTCCACTACCCACATCACTATTTTCCACAAAGATAGGCCTCTAAATCCCTGGTTCATATTGAAGACTCCAAGATATACCATCATGGGGGAGATAAGGACATCATCGAGAACTCCCTCGTGCATCGCCACCGGGACAAACAACTTCCAACCAAACAACATCATATTCTGACTATCCTCCGACCATCCTTGCAAAGCCTCACCCTAGATAACGTGATCATGCATCACTTCAGCCTCTGAGTCTCCCCACTAAGACTTATCAAACTGTCATTCCAGGGAATATTTCACTTTCATGTAAAATACATAGCCTCTACCATCCTCCACTCTCATGCCCATATGTACGGTAGACAACTCCTCCATTTCCTTCCATGTATTTTCGGACTCTTGAACTACATCCTTCTTTGAATTCCAGCTGAAGGCATCAACCACCAGGTTCCCATTTCATGAGGTGTAAGAGATCTCCGTTTCATAGTCCTAAAGAAACTCTATCCACCTTTGATGTCTCATGTTATGGTCTCACTGGGAGAAGGCGTACGTCAAACTATTGTTATACGTGAAGACTATGAAGTGTTCCTCGATGGGGTAATGCTGCCAAAAAATTAGTGCGAACATGACTGCTTCTAGTTCTAGGTCTTCGGTGGCGTAGCTATGTTCATAAGGACGTAACTTCCTCGACCCACAAGAGATCACTCCCCGCTACTACATCATCACACACCCCAAGACTATATCAGAACCATCACAAAACACCTCAAACATTACACCTTACTATAGAAACCTCAACACTGGGGGGCTGACCATCTTCCCTTTCAGATAACTAAAAGTATCCTAACAATTCTCACTCCATATTAAATCCTCGTCTTTTCTGTTCAAAGCTTTCAAATGTGCTGCAACTCAAGAGAATTTGGGTACAAACCTCTCGTAAAAGCCTTCCATACCTAGGAAACTATGAACCTCCACCACATTATAGGGTAATAACCCAGAAATCGCTACATTGACCTTCGATGGGTCCACTTCTATTCCCTATTGGGACAACACTTGTCCAATTAAGTGCACCTCTCACATCCAGAACATTCACTTGGGCAGCTTCCCGTAGGGTTGGTGGTGTCAAAGGACCTCCAAAACTTTCCTTAGATGCTCAGCATGATCCTACAATGCTCTTGAGTATATCTAGATGTCATCGATGAACAAAACCATAAAACAGTCCAGATACTTGTGAAAAAAAGATTCTATGAGTCCCATGAACATAGTTGTTGCGTTCATAACTCTGAATGGCATGGCCACATACTCAAAGTGCCCATACCTACACCTAAAAGCAGTCTTTGGGAAGTCACCCTAATTCCCTATCAACTAGTGATATTTAGGCTACAGGTCGATCGTAGAGAACCAACCTACTACCTTCAACTAGTCAAAAAGTTCTTCATTCCTTGGGAGGGGGTAACGATTCATGACCTTTAATTGATTCAGTCTCTAGTAGTCTATGCACAGCCTAAGACCACCATCTTCATTCTTCACGAACAAGACTGAAGAACCCCATGGATACACACTTGGTTGGATAAAACACTTTTTCATTATCTCATCAACATGAATCTGCAACTCTTGCATGTTGGAAGATGACATCCAATGGGGATTCATCAAAATCTAATGGGAAATGGGATGTAAGTCTATCCCAAACTCAACATCACATCAAGGGGGTAGAGTCACAACAACATCAGGGAAGACATCCAGGAACACACTGACAATCCTCGGGGCTTACACCATATTTGAGTATATTGATTCTACTAAATTCTTCGTTAAAAAATAATGAAGGTTCTTCAAACACTGAATTCCATCCTACAAACTCTTCTTGCTAACAAAGGATACACACAGCCACCCATATCTGAGAATACGACCCTTATCTAGAAGCAGTCGATAATATAATGCATGGGAAAAAAACATTTGATGACTAGGATGATGGTGTTTGGATGCATTTTTTGTAGTTGAAGATACTCACTAGACTGATTCGTCACCAACATCAATCTATATCCTCGACAAACATCAAAGATATTGGTCTGACTTCCAACTGGAATATACAACACCAGGGGTATGGGAAGTCTCTCTACATCTTGTCCCAGAGTATGGGCTAGACCGGGTGAAAGATAGGAGTGTGATGATCCTCAATCAAAAAAATCACACACAAGAGTACTAAACTAGATTATAATACATTGAACATATTCTGGACATGATGGAACTACTGCCCCTATAGCATGAAACTTCCCACGCCCAACCCTCTGCCCCTTGCTTGTCGAACACCTCCCAAACCACACCCTGGTCAAGATCTTTGAGGAGATCCCTAAGGTCAGCCTCCTCCCGCAACATCAACCCTCATTGGAGTGGGAGTGCACTACCCCTTCTATTAGAAAGGCCTAGCTGGAAACTACTGCTACTGAGGTGGGCGTGGAACTTCCCCACCCCTATTGTACTGAACTTGTATTGAGCACTGATTCTGAATATTTTCACAGATACCACAGACAAAGCACCACGTTCCATGTCCCATGGGGAAAGGGAGAGGACCAAGAGATCAGCACATGAACTATTGGGGCCTACTCCTCACTAGATGAAACCTGGAAGGCCCTGATGCTAGATACCGACTACTGATGACCTTTCACTTTGACGAAATCAGCTTGCTCCTATCTCACAGCACACCTCCCATCATGTGCATCCTCTCCACTACTTTGGAATTCTCTTAAACCATCAATTAATTTGTTATAGTGAAGGGAGTAACAACATAGATTTTCAATTCATGCATTGTCTTATCCCAATGGCAGGTGTCATACAAAGGTGGAGAGATGATTTCATGATGAAGATGCTGG
Organism: Viscum album; assembly: GCA_963277665.1. Taxonomy (NCBI): domain Eukaryota; kingdom Viridiplantae; phylum Streptophyta; class Magnoliopsida; order Santalales; family Viscaceae; genus Viscum; species Viscum album. The sequence goes on from OY728150.1 coordinate 1,969,872,335, forward strand.
GGAGGAGCAGTTCCAAGTAGTTATTCAGGGTTTTATGCAATGTTTGAAGCCTATAGGTAATGAATTCCTTTAAGGCCTATAGACCATGTAATACTTTAACCTAGGGGGCTTGTAAGGGTTCCACGTCACCCCTTGAAAGGTTGATTATCAAAAATCAATAAAAAATGAAGGCCATAAAAAGAGAAGGTCGGAGTGACTCCTCTAAGAAACCTTCTCATGACTACTCATCTGGAAGAGGCCCATTGCAAAGCATAGGATATCCTAAAACTTGATCCCCAGTTCCCTTACTGACGTAATCCCCTACTGGAGGGATAGTAGTTCATGTATCTTCTCGGCCTTTATTTTACAGGAATGGAATTCCTCCCGAAACTCCTTCTCAAAGTCCACCACTACTGGAAAAATACCCTATACCAGTGGTTTGGAACCATTGGTATAGGCCCCCAAACCGTTGGTATAGGCTATACCAACAGTTTGGAGGACCGTTGGCAAGTAAGCCGTGAAAATAGCTCTATACCAACGGTTTTCCCAAAACCGTTGGTATAGACCTGTCCCAACGGTTTTGAAAACTATTGGTATAAGTAATATGAATATCTATACCAACGGTTATAAAACCATTGGTATATGTATTTCAAAAAAACATTCTGTGGGATTTGATCCCAGAACCCCCTGTTTATAATCGAACGACTTAACCACTAAGCTAAAATCACTTTTGTAAACATAATTTCATAAATATATATATGTATTATCATAATTATTTAAAATTTTGATTTATATAATGTTCTCGGTTAGTAGATCTGGAAAAAAAATCAAAGAACCTATCCCAACGGTTTTCAAAACCGTTGGGATAGGTTAGGGGTGGGTTGAATTATTTTGGCCGAAGGTTGGATTTTTGGGTGGTTTTTCCAAACATTTTTTGTGAACCATTGGGAAAGAGGCTCAAAACACACCCTTTCCCAACAGTTTTCCAAACTGTTGGGAAAGGTGGGGAAATCTATGGCTTTCCCAACGGTTTGGCCATACCGTTGAGAAATGGTACCTATACCAACGGTTTTTACAAACCATTGGTATAGATGTGTTGGTAATGATCATCTTTCCAGTAGTGCACCCAGGAGACATCAGTCTCCATCCACTCCCCGAGGTAAAGCATCCACCACTAACACACCGTTACTCATATCTGGCTCACTTCCAAAGGAACCCAGTACTTCGTCAGAGCTTGGATCAAGCTAAAAGCGATCACCAGCTCCTCGATCCATCTATCTACCTCCATGTCTGAGATTATACCCCCACACTTTCCTATAGTGTACTACTGGAAGGAACGAAGCATCTTATGCCACTGGTTATCCTCCTCCTCTCAATCAGACCTCCACTGATCAACCAGATCAAACTATTTGGCATCAATTGCACATACCACTCACGGACGACTTCTGGGTGCCATATGTGAAAAGAGAAACAATGAACTCCTAATCACGAGTAGTGTGGAAAATTCCATAAATTTTTTTGAACTTCTTATTTATTTTAAATTCGCAAACAACCCAAAAAACACAAGAAAAAAAGTCATTATAATGCATGTATCATTCCAAGGGTCTCTACCTTACAATCAGTGTAGCCTTTCATGGTAATTTGGTAGGTCCAAAGTCTTTGCCTTGGATCACGGGGGCCCCAAAATCTTATGTCCAAGTCGGTCTTCCCTGGCCTATCTCACACACCATGGTTTCCTAATACCATTTCCCTACCATCCCTTGAAATCCTAACTGTACCTAACCCCGAACTCCATATAATATCTCCACCATCCCTCTGATACAATTTTTTCATGACCCTCCCTCTCTAAGATGAGGGAAGGGATGACAAAGTGCCTTTCCATTCCTTCCTCAAGATGGAGGATAGATAATGACCCCTGAGTGCCACCTTCTGTAGGCCTTGGAGTGGTGACTAGAACCAAGGGTATATGATCTCACATAATTGGAAGGAATAAACCTTTTATATAATAAGATTGGTAGATAATATGGTAAATCTTAGCAACAACAAAGATTTAAGGTAAAAGTAAATCCAAGAATCCATTCCCACATGCATGTTCAAAATTCAAGACAATGAATAGTATGATAAAACTCCCAAATAATATACCAACGGAAAAGAGACTAAGGACCAACACCAAATATCATGACGCCCGAACTAGTAATATCCAACAAATTCCTCAATGTCCCCCTGGAAACCTGAAAACAGTTTCATATACGTACGGTGAGCATACGAGTATTCTCAGTGTGGAAACTAAACCAACTTCTGCACAAGTGAGGAGATATAGTAATGCACTTAGGAAAAAACAATAGAACCTCAAGGAAAAACCAAGGAATACAAACCATCCCAACCTCACCAAGGCACACTCACCCAAGTAACATAATTCATGTAAAGAAATAATATAAGCACATCCACATTTGGGTACCCCACACAACTTTACCAATGGTTAACTGCTCATTCCTAAATATCTAAATTCTTGGAGTTTCTACTCTTACCATACACAGTCCCACTGTCGCAACATTCTCTAACACACCTAGGCCTCAACCCGTACACAACCATGCCCACAGACTCCTAGGCCAGAAAAACCACACACCATGCCTGAAGACACCTTCGCCTCATCCCAAATATACTTCGGAAAACATAAATGTACCACAAAAACATGATCCCCCCATCCAAAGAAAGCCTTTGCAAGATCCCAGAAGAGACAACGAGGATGAAAGTCAGTAACTAGCCATCTGTCCTCCCACTAGGATGTTAGGAACACACCCTCCCCCATGAAATGAAGGTGTTCAGCACATGGTTATCAACAAGAGTGGGGTAACAATAGATATGACAAGGAAAAATATATATATATATATATATATATTTAATCAAAAACTTAGCCCCAACCTATGGTTTTCAAGAGAATAGACAACAAGCCCACACGAACACTGCTTTTGCTGCTACCCCTATATAGACAACTAGACAACAACCATTACCAAGCATAAAACCAACCCCTTTTCATTCAATTTCCAATTATTTATTTTAGGGGATTGACTTTAAATGATTAAACAACTACTGGGAAACCAACAACCATAACCATACCAAGCAACAAACAAAACCAAAATGCATTCCCACTGCACGATAGCACAAAACCAGACTTGCAGTCCCACTGCACATCCTCGTTCAACTAATTCCAACTATCATTATTCAATGTGATACCACCAATTTTTTCTCTCAAAATCCATACTTGCAGACCCACTTCCCAAATAATTCACCAATGCAGTCCCACTACATAACGAGTCCACAACCATCCTGCAGTCCCACTGTCCAATGTCGCTTCATGACGACAATTAAAAAAGGCAGTTCATCTACCTATAAGTTAATCCATTCCCAAATCAATCAATCTCTTGGACTGAGACACCAACACCCCCCTTACCACCCCACATACCAAGCCCATATAACCCATACCAGAACACAGAGAACAAGACCACAACCATAAATCCATGTGTATTAAAATTTAAATGACATGGGTTCTTTAAATTCCACTTTAATATAACTAGGTTCATCACATACCATGTTTTATCCTGGGGAATCCTTTTATTTAACCGAGTGTACATGATTAAATAGATTTCATGTTACATCTGTACTTCAAAACATCAGAACGAAATTGAACACCTCCAGTGCATAAGAAAAGACCACCAAAGACAATGATTTTCAGAAGGCATAAATCCATAACAAACATAACCAAATCAAAGATAACAAAATAAAATAGGCAACCAACATCATACCACACCCTTCCCATTATTTTATGTGCATGTTTTATATTTCAATCACATTAAATTATTTATTAATTATTGTTTCAAGAAGAGTATATAGCCATTTATTATAAGGAATCATCAATATACCCACCATGAATGATGTAAAATTGAAGAGAAGAAAAAAAATTCCAAACTTGTTGATCAAGGGATTGATGTTCCATCTTGTGCCAGTAAAATGGGATGAAACAACTTGCATGAAGAACTCCATGAAGGATGAGTGGGAAGAGATCTAGCATGGCCACATGACTCGTCATTGAAGGAAGTCTCTAGGAAAACCAAGATAAATGAAATGGAATAAGGAACAAAGGTTCTCGACTTAATAATAAGCCAAATCCTAAAATTAGGGTGACCATTTTTATGTACTTTAATGTTATATCGTGTTTTGAACACGTGGCTTGGCGGTTTCACACATTGTAATTAATTGAGATTTAATATTTCCCCTTGGAAATGGTGGAGATTGAACAGTAGATGAATGTGATTTGATACATTTACGTTAAATGTAATAAAAAACATAAGAGGTGAAAAACTAAAAAAATTGGGAAAAACTTGATATGGGTCACCGATGGGTGAGTCACAGATGTTGAGCCACCGACAGGTGAGCTACTGGAATGACATATCGATGTTAAGCTACTGACTCCCTGACCCACCATCTTCATGACATACAGATATCCAATCCTACCGACACCCTAAAATATTGACTCCATGACCTATCGATGCCACGACCTAATGATGCCATGACCTACGGACACCGATGCCCCTTGACTCATTGATGTTGACACCCATTGACTCACTGATCTCGATGCCCCTTGACTCACCAAAAAACTATCATGCTGATGCACTGACATTTTGATGAACTGACAGGGTGATACACATACATTCCCATGCACTAACATGCCGACGCACTGACATGCTGATGGAAAATTTGGAAATTTAGAAAAATCTTGATGTAAGCCACTAACAGTTCCCAGAACACCTCAACACTGGATTTTCACAACGGGCCTGGGGAAAAAATTCGGGTTATTTAAACCACAATATAATACATATAATTCAAATTTTTATACTATTTTTTGGACTGAAAATTACACAGACTTCCATCTAATGGGTATAAAACATATTTTTTATGTGTACAGTGAATTATGGCCTCAAAAAATGATGATTGTTTGTTTTTCCTTTATAGCCTTTCATGGTTTGGAATTAGGATGGAAACACTATTCATATATGTTATATATGATATTTATTATTTCATTATTCTTCTTTAATTATTTTATAACACATACCCTTATACTTTCCATTTTGTGTAAATATGTTAACATCACTTGTGGAAGTGTGGACTACCGCCTCCTAAAACCGATGTGATCCATTCATGCAATTTATGGAAAGTATAAATGATGGCTTTAATTAAAAAATGTTAAATAAAAATAATTTACCTGATATTTATTAAATAATTACTCTTATATAAATATAATATATAGCATTTTATTTATTACCCTTTTAGTAACATAAAATGTGATAATGTCCTTCATGGACATGTGGACTACCACCTTCTCAACAAGATGTGATTCCTTTTAAATAAAAATAATTATATATATATATGATTAAATAATTTGGTATTTTTTATATAATTATCATTATTTAAATATTAACATTACTTACCTTCTTTCTATAATGATCATTGACAAATAAGAATGTTGCTCATGCATATGTATGACCTACCGTCTCCATGATTGCAACGTTGGTTCATTTTTCATAAAAATATTTATTGATTGGTTTTAAAAGAATAATTGATGTATAAATATGATAATTATGCCTTTATTATTATCATTTAGGTGTTGTATAATGTCCCTTAGACCATATTAGACCTACCGAAGTTGTTTTTGACACATAAACCAAATTTCATCAAAACACCTGATGTAAACATAATTGTTTAAGTAGTTGTATAAAACATTGTAATAAGTGAAATAAAAGTATTGTTAAAATTAAAAAAAAAAGTTATAAAGAAATTAGATCATTAAAATAATTTTATTTTTTAGTAATATAAATATAAATGAGACCATTCAGACTCATGTTAAGGGATTTTTATCTAATTCTTTACATCTGTGAGATAAATATCATATTCACCACTTACTTATTTTTGGTGGTGTATCTATGATCCATTTTTATGTATTATTTCTAGAATTATTTTATCATAATAGTATTTAAAACATTAATTTAATGTTATTTTTTCATAAGGGTTATGATTTAAAATGTTTCAAAGTGGTACACGATACTTTGGAATGTTTAAATATTATTTTCCCCAAGAATAATTATAATTACCTTTAAATTGTATTTAAATACAAGAAAATTATATTTCCATTATCATATAACCCCTTTAATTTTCTTATCATATTATTATCAATTACCTTTATGAAGTAATAGTACCATTTTCTATCCATTGGTACTTAAAATGTTTCAGAAGATAGTTTTAAGAAAACCCAACATCATTTATCTCTTTAGTAAGAGAACATGTTTTCTTATAAAAACATGTTTATATAAAAAGTTTTTTAATTTTTTTTATAAGGACCATATCCCCTGTATCCCAAAGTCGGTGCCTCAATTTACTACATTTTCATATATATATATATATATATATGTTTTGTATCGCAATGGACCGATAAGTTTAGTAATTTTGGAAGCCTTATTACATACATGAACCTTACAATACAATTTAAAACATAAAATAAAAAATAGAAAATACATTGAAAAGCCATTATTATCTTATATTTACCATATATATCATTCATAATAGGTATCTTAGAATCCTCAGAAAAATAAAACATAAGAAAATGGTGATATTAGATGCCCAGTAAGGTTAGTAAAGTGGAAGAAATAATGAATAAATGGAAATAAATCAACATGATAGGGTGGATAGCTGACAACACATTCCATTAAAATAACAAGATAAGGAAAAAATCAATATTGAAAGGTAAATAACTGAAACACATGGAATATAAATCAATAAATTGATAATATAAAATCATCGATAGATATATTGATGCAAAATCTCATGGGATAATAATAACTGGGTCTAAATGAGGGAGATACTTAATTATTGGATGTTATATTTCCTAGGTACATTAAACCTATAACAATGAGATATTTCACTAAAAGGTCTAGAATATTAAGTTAAATACCTTCTATTTTGGCCAAATATTTTGTCTCATGAGACTATCGATGAATCTAAGGGCTATCAATAACTGGGACCCACCTGTGTCGTACCTATCAAAAGCATTCCTTGAATTTAATAATTAGATCAAATAATAAAAAATATTTCCTATCAAATATCTATATATAATAAAGGATTTGAATTATCGATAATTCTCCAATGGTGTCTAAGTAACGACAAGGTTTATTGAAGTTTATGACTGTAAGTACCATTAAAAGATCATTAAAACATTTTTTAGGAAAATAATCTTTAAACATGACAAAGTCTCCCATACCACATTTGAGTCATAATCTCAACGAAGGAATAAAATTAAATTATACCTACAATATCATAAGAATAAGGATAATCATGATATAATATTTCAAATGGTAGTATATACACCATATAAAACTGAATTTTAGTACAATAACATATAAGTCTCAATCGAATGTAAATTGAGACGAAATCCATTACCGCACATTTCCTTTTTATTTATACGTACTTTAACCAAATTTATAAAGGTTTAAAAAATTATTATTTTAAATTAAATCCTTATTAATATTTATGATATCATATATGATCTTCTTATATTATTTTTTCACTTATTAATAGTCTTTCATTATTTTCACTATTTCGGGTGTTAATTTCCATGTTTCTCGAGTAATTTTTGACATGTTATTTTTTTTCCTATTACTATATCATTATTTTATAATCTCAATAATGTAAAAAATTATGTAATTATCATATATATTCATTATATATATATTTATAATAATCCATAACATTAATAGATTGGAAATTAAATGCACCATTCCTGGGGACGGTAGCCCATACGTACGCATGAAAGCTACTTTCATTTCATTATAATATAAAAAGAATGATATGACAATGATATATTTGTATATTATAAGTCTTTTATCAAATTTAGGTCATGATTTTTACATATTATTATTAAAACAATCCTTTATATATTCCATTTATAGCATAAATGAATCATGTCGCCTTGAGGAGGCTGTAGTCCACACTTCCACAAATGTTGTCATATTTATAAAAAATAGAAGGCATAATGTTATGTGATATAAAGGAATTAAAGAATAACAAGGAGATAATATATATCATATATTAAATATATAAATAATGTTTTTGTCATAATTCCCAACCATGACAAGTGTTAAAGGAAGAAATGAACAATTATAGTTTCATGAGGTTGTAGTTCAGCATACACCTAAGCATTATTTTCAATAACCATTAGATGGAATTGTGTGTAATTTTAAGTCAAAACCATATAATAACATCATAAAAATATATTTTTGATACTTGTTATGTTATATAATAATGAAATAAGAAGATTTTATGGGCTGGATAATGAAAATGAAACTAAATAGCTTGGGGAAATATGTTACCAATTATGTGGGTAACTCCTTTTGGTTTTCACCAGGGGGATTACTTGGATGGATTTCATCCCAAAGGGATGATTCTATTATTAATATATAGAAGTTGAGAGATTATTTGATAAGGTTTTGGTTGAGCTAGAAGGTTTAAAGTTGTGAGAGGAAGTGAGGGAGGTGGTTCCCTTTTAGAATTGAGGTGAGGGGTGCTTTTGGAAACTCTAAAACTATTAAATTAATATATATTAATTTTCTATTTTAAATGTCTCAAAAGTTATTTATTTAGAAGATAATATAAGGATGGTTCAAAATTCTCTCAACCAATAATTTTTATACATGTTTATGTCAAATTATTATACTTTTGTTTCAGGTTTAACCATTAGTAACACTCTTTAACTCTTACCAAAAAAATTTGATTTTTACTCTTTAAAGTTTAATATAGTTAATCTAAAAATATAGAAGAGCCATAAATACACCATTTAAGACATATTTATCATTATCCCAATCATATTTTTTATTTTTTATATTTTTAGGAATTTCATATCATTTAATAAAATATTTTTTATTTTACATTATTATTAGTGTCACTATTAAAAATTTACCTTATAACAACAGTTTTAGGAATCATCGGTATGTGAGACATTGATATAACCCTATAAAAACAGTTTCTATTAAACTATTGGTATATCCTATTTTGAGTTACCCTATTCCAATGGTTACAGGTGAATCATTGGTATATATATATGCCAACGGTTTTACAACCATAGGACAATGTTTAATCTAGAATAATTTTGTATGAATAGTTTCATGTAACCTGTGTGTTTAAATGTATAGAAAAAGATTTAAAATTATAGGTGTTTCTATTAAGAATATCTATATACCAATGGTTACATGTAAATTGTTAGTATAAACTTACACTAACCGTGGGTATTTATATTCAGCAGAATAATATGGTGATGGATTAGAAAACTGTTGGTATAGACTCATCTCCCAAACAAGCATAGAAGGCCCTCACTCTGCACATTGGGCCCTCACTCTATCCACCATGTTTAGTAGGCCCTCACTCTACCCACTAAGAACAACATTCCCTCGCTCGTCCTGAACCAATAACCCAAAAAAACCACACATCACATTTGAAATATATTTTCAAATTCTATCTAAACAAGAACGAGGAATTGGAAATAATTTATACTAGATTTCCCAAAAATAATTCATTACCCTTGTCATATGACAAGATTCCCAATATCTAGATAAAAATTTTGTTATAAATTTACTATTAATTTAATAATTTTCTTCAAAATTATTATTCCAATCATATAAATAAGATAACAGCTTCATATGTCTCGATTATATTATTTCTGCCTTATAGAGATATAAAAAACCACCATTTACTAATTAAATTATTAATCCCACATATTTAACTCAGCTAATATGTCCAATTTTCAAATTTTTATGTTTCTTACTTGAAAAACATCTTTTATCTGGTTTTGAGTTCCAACTATTATTATATTTGTAAAATTTTCAAAATGTACCAACATTTAATCCTTATTATTTTTGTAATATTGAAATTAGGTTTTTTAGCATGCTAGTATACCTGTGAATAAGTATTATACCAAAATATTTTATAAGAATAATTAATTTATGGGGTTTATTTATTACATATTTGGTTCACTATTTATTTTATTACATCTCCTATGAAACATCTCATTGGAAACCCTATTCTTGGATTCCAAAATTTGGATATTTACTCTGCCTTATATCATTTTGAAACAAAAATACCTCTCAATGTTCCAAGATAAGGATTCTTTTATGTTAATTTCTTATAAAACAATAGTCAGAGTTGTCATCCAATCCCTTAAAATTTATACAATGTCTCGCATATAAATTCATCATCTTCAAAAGGGAAGAAAATCAAGAAAAAGAATATTATTTGGGATAAAAACCCTCACTAGATTGTCTACTAATGATCTGAGTAATGTATTGAATATTGTATTTAATAAAAACCCTAAATTTGAAGGTGTTTTAGAAGAATTAGACATTGACTTGGATGCTCAGAGTGAATCACTACTGTGGAAGATGAAAGTGTTCTTGAAGGGTGTACTGGAAACCCAAAGCAAGTGCATTGGTGACATGGACGTTAAAAAAACTTTCTGAAGAAGCCACTTCATCATGGAAAGGAAAAATTATAATTCTATTTCTAAGATCTCTAAAAAATGATAAAAAAGGCTCCTTTTGATATTAGTATGTTTTTATGGTTTGTGTAGTCCCTAGGAGCCGAAGTTCAAAATGTTCATACAAACATTGGCATATCACAGATGAATGAATAATCACTTGATGAGGTCAAAAAGTATGAAATTTTTAGATTCAGTCATCTTTGAATTTTATTAACATATTATGGGATAAATATCAAAATTTAAGGTCTTATAAAGGTTTTAATAAGTTTCAATTGTGGTTTCTTGTTAGTTAATTTTAACTTAAATGATTATGTTGCGAAAATTCACGAGTTGGGTACTCGTTATATTTAAAAACATAAATTTCAACTAACATGTTGTGATATCAATACATTAATATTAGATATATGTTATGTTCATTTCTAATATCATTATGATATTACATTAGTGAATGTTAGTATCAGAGCATGACTATCATTGTTGGTTAAATAGTATAATGATTAATTTGTTTCTTAGCATGGTTAATATTTTGATAGATGATAAGCCTTATAGAGAGGCAGTGCATGCATATTTGTATTCCTACAATATAAATTGTTTATGGATGTACAAATTATTATAGATGTTGATTATTGGATAGGCTCTCAATTAAATGGATTTTTATATCCCTTCCCCTATTCCATGTGATGGGATAAGGCCCTTAATTTGTATACCCATTCCCCATTCCATATGATGGTATTTTCTTCCAACTATAGATATGCTCCTAGGTGGTATAGGCTATACTATACACCTACCCCCAACCTGGATGGGAAGCGATTCTATAATTCCTTACCACTATCCTGATATCAATGCCAAAAATTCCTGGAGTAGGCATGTAAGGGCCCAAACCCACGTAGGTCGACCCTTTTCTAGTTTTCGAAGACTGGGGTGCTTGGAGAAGTCTCAGAGGAATTCATGGGGAGTTCAGTCGTATAAATATAGAATCATCATGGGTACACAACATTAACAAGTATGTAAGAACCCGGTTTTTGGCTACAAATGACATTGGATTATTCTTGATATTATTCCAGAGCAGTGCCTTTAGACGGCGTGCGATTCCGAGCCCTGGAGTGGCCGGAATTAAATTTTCGATACGTTCACACTGGAAACGCCAAATAAATGGGATAACTCCTAAACGGTGCTTCAGATCAGAGATCTGAGTGTACGAATGGATCTTGAATGGGGTGTTTACCCAGGGAACGATATAAAACTTGTCGTCGCAGGACGTTTGGACCCCTCTCCCTCTTTTGGAACGTTAAACGGATAATTAAATTAATTAATTTATTCTTTTAACAGCTTAACTCAAGTATCACTTAAACAGTGACTCGTATTGGAAAACCGAGGGAACCATTGAGTTTGTAGCATTCGGTTTACCCTAGGAGGGGTGTAATCTTCGCGGGTGCGGGCCGTTTGTGAAAAATGGCCCCATGGGCGTTTTGGTAATTCGGAGGCCTCGGACGTTCAGTTTTATAACATTCAAACGGAAGCTCAGAATCAAATTTCGAGACCATCTTTGTTCTTGGGAGGTAGTGTTTACCCTAGGGGAGGTTTAACCTCGACCCCATCGAGAGATTCGGATGCAGGTTAAATTAAGGATGAAATTAATTAATTTTTAATTAATTAATTTTTCTTTTCCTTACTTAAAATCCTCACCACCTTCTCCTCGTCCCCCTAGTTCTCTGGTGGAAGAACTCCCAAGCATCCAAGGAGCCCTCCCTTCGACCTCATCCACCTCCCTCCTCCGATCAGGGCAGCATCGAGTGGCGGGGCGCGGATCGAGCGAGAAGCTTCGGGCTGTGCCCATGAGGTAGGGGGTTTTGGTTTGTATTTTCCTTTCCGAACCTTTATTTCAATTCAGTTATAGCGTCTAATTACAGTAAAATTTGAAATCAAAGCCCATGGTCGTATAGTATATTCTCCAAGCTTCCCGATTCTTATTTCGGTTTTAAAATCCATGTCCTGACGCGCTCACGGTCATTCGCCGAAAACAACGGCTTTTGATGTTTTCTGGCGAGGGTCCGACAATCTGAGGTAGCCACGGGGGTCCGAGGTAGCAGTGGCGGTCCGGCGGGCTCTCAGTTGTTGGTAGAAGGCCGGCATGGTGGCTCGGCGAGCAGGCGGATCGGCTTGATCGGGACGGCGGCTGTGTGAGCAGGAGCGGCGGACGGTGAGCTTGAGCGACGGTGCAGGCTGCCAGTGGAGTGGGGCAGCGGTGGCGCTGGTTGCGGCGAGGTGCGCCGGCCAGGCGCGTTCGGCAGAGGAGCCCGAGGCTTTTCCTCGAGCGAGCTGGGGGAGCCAGGACCTGCGAGCGCGGGTCAGGTCGGTTGTCAAAGAGGACCGACTGAAGCCGGTCTGCTGGGTGGGGGGGGACCGAGGACCCGCACAAAGCCGGACCTGTTGGGTGACAACACGGAGACCAGCAAAAAGGCCGGTCCATTTGAAATAACTGGACCCGAGGAGCAGGTCTGGTTCTGCAGGGAGGGCTGTGGCCAGCGGGCCACAGTGGTTTGGACCGGGCCGGCCGGGGTGAACCGGCCCAGATGGCCCCCTTGCGTTCGGGGGGCCGTAACTCCTAAACGGCGCGTCCGTTTGATGTGCCGTCTGTGGCTACAGGACTGTGTTAGCGAGACACCCTTTCTAAAGTATGTTTCAGGGTTTTTGGATTCTTCACCAGAAGCTGGGTGGCCCAAAACACTTTAATTTTATATTTTAAAATTATTATTAAAGTTGCGACGGACATGGCTCTGCATACGGACGTCCGTTTGAAGCGCCGTTAGAGGCGCAGTGACCCCGGAGCTGATCTGACCCTTCCAATGTTGGTTCGGAGTCCCTGTGGTTTGGTTTCGGTGCTCGGTGGCATGAAATGCTTTATACGAACGATTAATTAATTATTTGATTAATTAATTAATTGCTGCATCGGACCTATCTCCCGCTTGGGATGTCCGATTGACGTGCCATCAGCAGTATCGTGACCCCAGTTCTCCTGTGGAATTTTTGAGATGCTTTCGGAAGCGTTCGGTTTGGAGAATAGTTGTGGGCCCGATAGGTCCTAGTTCTCACATTTTACGGTGAAACGCCACTTTTTTCCACCTAACATCCGTTTGGGGTGTTTGAGTAATCATTTCTGAGTGTTTTTCTGAGGGGATTGCAATGGTTCAATTCACCCGCTTAAATTCGGGCCCGAGGTGTGGGCCCCACGCGACCCCGTTTGCGTATAACGCGGGGAGTTGCAGCTTCTGCATTCAGAATTCATTTTAGGCACCGTCAACGGCGTTGTGACTCTGGCATCGTAGAAAAATTGACCGGGGTGGTTTCAGGCGTCGAAGTCAGAGTTGAGGCATGGTCCCCACAGGCCGTCTCTTGAGCTATGTTCAGCGTTTTCACGCCTTTTTCACCAGCTGTCACTTTGGGGCGTTCAAGTAGTCTTTTCAGCATGTTTTTCTAAGAGCATCGCGATGGTGTAGTTCGATCGACGAGTATCAGAGTCGTGGTGCGGGCCCCACACGGGTTGGCTACAGTGAATAGTACCTTTTTCACCGGTGGACCGTTTTGGGAGATTAAGTAGTCTATCTCGCGTGTTTTTCCATGGGGATTACAACGGTGTAATCTGTTCAGGCGAGAGGGACTTCATACGTGGTCTAATTAAATGTGGAAATATGAAAGGTGCATTGGTGGCCGTTCTTCTACTGTGTTTGTAGCGAACTTTTGGCGTGTGATCGCGTGTACTCCCGTGTGAGTGGTGTAAATGCTTAATGAGATGTGGTTGGTCGTGCCTGGGCTGATGAGGTGGTAAGTTGGAGAAGTTACGTTACGCCTTCGCATTGACATTGGGCGTCATGTGCAAGATGGCCTTTGGTCTGGAACGTGGTATACTCTGGGAGTATACGGGAATGCTTGGATGTACATGTAATTTTTTGTACCTTAGAACGTTTGTGCGCATGGTTGGAGTTGACTTGGGGACACATGTCGTGTGGGCCCCATGTGCGTGTCGGGTTCTGCTTTGCATACCTTTGACCTCTCGCGACATAGAGGGTCCTCCTGTTCACGATGTTTTAGATCAGCAGGGTTGAGTGGTTTCCCCTGGTTTTTGTTCTGGAGTTGGGTGGTTGCACGATACCCACTATGAGTTCTGTTGGCTAGTGTTGTACCATCCAGTAGGGATGTCCAGAGCAGTTCCGGGTATATTCTCTAGTAGAGATTGGGCAGTGGGTCACCCAACACCCTCAGGGTCTACCCTCCAGCAGAGACTGGGAAGTGGGTCACTCGACACTCTTAGGGTCTACCTTCCAGCAGAGACTGGGTAGTGGGTCACCTGACAACCTCTTAGGGTCTACCCTCTAACATGGCTAAGTAGTGGGTCACCCGTCGCTTAGTTCCAGGTCTACCCTCCATCATGGTTGGGCACTGGGTCGCCTGTCGACTTATTCCAGGTCTACCCTCCAGCGGTGCTTAGTAGCGGGTCTCCTGATTATGTATTAGGGTTTACCCGTTAGAATGGATGGGCAGTGGGTCACCCGATATCTTGGTAGGGTTTACCCTCCAGCAGGGCTGGGCAGTGGGTCACCCGATATCTTGTTAGGGTTTTCCCTCCAGCAAGGTTGTGCAGTGGTTCACCCGTTGACATTTCAGACTTAGTCTTTTATACTAGGCTAGTATGTGGCTTTACTCCGTGATTACCGTAGAGGGACCCCTAGTTGTACGGGTCAGTGATGGAACAAACTTGACATTGAGGAGACCTCTCGACTGTGGGGTAGTGACGATGTGTGGTTTGACATAACCCAGAACACTCAAGTACGAGGGGCGCTTTCCCCATCGAGACGCGTCCTTGTGACGAGAACTAAAACCATACAGGAGAGTCAGTTCCTCCCAAAGAGGATAGTATCAAGGTGCGGTGATTTTAGCCCCTTGACTTGTAGTTCAGGGAAGATGTGCGGGATGTTGGGAATCAATGGTGTTTACTTCTGGGACTATTGGCGACTCAATTTTCTTGGGCTGAGCTATAGGATTGAGATCCCCTTATGGTCTTGTTCGGGTTTCTTGACAGAGCATATGGTTTTGTATATACCTTGTTCTGCTACCCACTTCTTGGTTTTGGTTACTCTCCTTCCAGGAGAGGCGAAGACGTGCGAGGTATTCCACGTGCTTTCGGCGTCTAGCTTCTTGTGGTTGGAGGAGTCTACTCTCCTGCTATAGGTAGCGAAAGCTCGACGAGAAGTTCATCTTCTCTCAATTCCTATCTCCTTGTGTTAGGATGAGTCTTCTACCTTTCTCATGTTGGGTTTATCTGTACTCTTTACTGCACTCCTTGTATTACTCCTTTACCCTCCCCTATTCGATATATTGCTCACCCTTTGGTACCTCCTTTGTTGCTCCCTTGAGCCATCGGGGTATCCTACTGAGCATTTTTATACTCACCCCTTCATGGGCTTTGCCCGCACTTGGTGTTCCCTTGCAGAAGATGGATAGGTTAGTCGTGAATTCAGTGGAGCATAAGATTTAGGGAGCTTGGACCGCATTTGGTGGTCGTAGTCAGGTTCCAGGTGGGAAACCCTTCCAGCTATTTTTCTTTTGTTCAACTATTGCCAGGTTGTGGCACTATTCTGGTTGGCCACATGTTTTGAACCTTTTATTTTCTGTTTACTTTCAGCACTTACATTGAACTTTTTAGAGGTCGATGCACTCTTGTGGTTATTTATAGCAGTTGGTACATTGCTTTTTTTTCTACCCTTTTTCATTGAGTGTGTTGTGTGTGTGTGTGTACATGTACTTAGGAAAAGGCCACCTCGAGTTATTGTGCCTTCAGCGCTGGTCGTTAGCCCCTGGCCTATGGAGGCCGGCTTGGGGTAGTTGTGGCTTGTGGCCGGGTAGGTTTGGGTTGTGACAAAGTGGTATCATAGGTGGTTCGTTCCTTGGGAAGCTGTTCGGACGTCCCCAAAATAAAAGGAATTGGTTGGGATTTAGGGCAACCGTGTTTACGTGTCTCGAGAGCGGCTTTTAGGCCAGGGAGTCCAGTGATGGTGCGGCGGCCAACATATCCATTGACCAGGACCTTAATAACCTGCTTGTCGACTCGGCATGCTGATACACTTGTTGCAGGGAAAATTGGTTTTTGCATCACATAGGATTGAGTCTTTGGCTGTCCTTCTTGAGTCATCTCCCCATCGTTGTTATTGGTATATACATATATGCTCATCTAACCGCAGAACTCCTTGATAATATTCAGGATGTACCCGCGAAGAAAACTAACCAAGATACCATCTTTGGTGCGTAATGACGACCCTGTGAGCTATGAGGCCTCAGTCCAGGACCCATCATGCAAGCCCCTTTCTCCGGGTGGGCTAGTAGCAGCACCCCCACCTGTTCAGCAGTAGACAGCTTCAGTAGAGTAGGCTGAGCTTGATCGCAGTTTGAGCGCACTCCGTGGGTTCCCGTGGTAGAGACCGTGGAAGTTTAGTGGTGAGCCAGACCCTCAGGCAGCAGAGGTTTGTTTTGAGACAGTGGTTCTCCTTTTCAGGCTTTTGCAGACGCCAGTAGATCAGAGAGTTTCCTTCGTAGCCAACCTTTTTCGTGGAGTATCTTGGTGTTGGTGGATTCTGGTGACTCAGTTTCTTGATGAGTCATCCCTTTCGTGGGGTGACTTTCAGTTGTTGTTTTGTGAGAAAAATTTCCTCTCCAGCTTGCGCTCCATTCAGATTCAGGAGCTCCTACAGTTTCAGCAGTGAGGGTTGACGGTGGCCGAGTACGCGGCTAGTTTTGCAGACCGTGCACGCTTTTACCCGGACTTGGTCCATGATGATAACTTCTGAGGGCAGAAGTTTGATCGGGGTCTCTGCCAAGAGATTCGTGCAATCTTAGTACCCTTGTTTATTTCCACATATGTCGGGGTGTGAGAGCAGGCGCTAGTGACAGAGAGCTTCCTGTCACGTTCTAGAGTTGGTGGTGGCAGCAGGCATGTTGGAGCCGAGACCTCTACCGCAGCTAGCTGGCATCAGCAAGCAGAACCTCGACGCAGGTGGCTTTCATATAACCAGAGTCAGGGGCATGATCATACACCACAGTGGCACTAGAGGGCACCAGTGCTGCCAAAGTGAGTCAGTGCTATGCTTTCGATGGGTGAGGTCACCTGGCAGAGGACTGCCCGACCGGGCATGCAGAGAGCTTCGGGTTTGGAAAGAGGTGCACCCCCACGACGGAGGCATCGTCGTGATCGGATTAGCGCCTAGAGAGGTGGTTCTAGCAGAGGAGTGGGAGGAGCTGGTAGTGGGGGATGACTTTATGAGGTCTTCCCATCACCACTAAGTGGTCCACGTCAGGCTCTGGGAGCAGACAGTTGGGACCACGGACAGCCGCGAGCTTTGGATGTCTACGATCCTGTTGAGCATGAGGGGATAAGAGGTACGCTATATAGCTCTTCTACTTTTTGCAGTAGAATTGTTAGATTCTGTGTGTGAAATGATTTTCTCCCAGCTCCTTGACTAAGTTGTCACTAGGGTGTCATGGGGCGCCGGTGTAACCCTGTGTTGGTAAGGTAAGAGGCGTGAGGCTTTCTTTTCTCTAGTCGATGGTGTCGACTCCTCTTCCTTCCAAGCGTGTAAGAGAGCCTTGGTCATGGGAAATCGACTGTGAAACCTTGTGTGACCAGATATTCTTAGGTGTTCCACCATATGGATATTCAGAAGGAGGGAATCACCGGGCCTTGTTCCAGGTGCGGGCGGTGATTCAAGTCGCAGCATGCGACGTAGAGGTTCGACCGGGGCGGTGAGCTACCCCTGAGGGCCTTTAGGCTGTT
The DNA here is from genome assembly GCA_963277665.1 of Viscum album. Classification (NCBI taxonomy): domain Eukaryota; kingdom Viridiplantae; phylum Streptophyta; class Magnoliopsida; order Santalales; family Viscaceae; genus Viscum; species Viscum album. The sequence goes on from OY728150.1 coordinate 1,969,890,712, forward strand.
TGAGACCGTGTGAAGGGATGTCGAGGTTCCCTACCGCCTTTCTCTAACCCCAAAGTCAGGTGTGGGAGCACGAAGTCTCCCATGTGACTCACTCGAGAAGAGGTGTGCGTGCTCATATGCACTACATCGGCGAGGACAGACCTCGCGTGAACGAATCAATCCTCAGGCCTGTGTGCAGTGAGGCAGGACTGTGCAAGAGTTCTTCGAGGTATGGAGAAGCCAAGTGCGGGTTGAGTACCCTGAGTTGTTACCTAGTTTTTCTTTTCAGGTATGAAAATAATGAATTATGGAATGATGTAAGAACCCGGTTTTTGGCTACAAAGGGCTTTGGAATATTTTTGATATTATTGCAGAGCAGCGCCTTCAGACGGTGTGCGATTCCGAGCCCTGGAGTGGCCAGAATTAAATTTTCAGTGTGTTCACACTGGAAACACCAAATAAACGGGATAACGCTTAAAAGGTACTTCAGATCAGATATTTGAGTGTACGGATGGGTCTGTAATGGGGTGTTTACCCTAGAAACGACATAAAACTTGTCGGCGCAGGGCGTTTGGACCCCTTTCCCACTTTTGGAACGTTAAACGGATAATTAAATTAATTAATTTTTTCCTTTAACGGCTTAACTCAAGTATCTCTGAAATGGTGGAACGAATTGAAAAATCTAGGGTAGCGTTGAGTTCGGAGCGTTCCGTTTACCCTAGGAGGGGTGTAATCTTCGCGGGCGCGGGCTGTTTGTGAAAAATGGACCCAGGGGCATTTTCATAATTTGGCGGCCTCGGGCATTCAGTTTAATAACGTTCAATTGGATGCTCGGAATAAAATTGCAAGACCGCCATTGTGCTCGGGATGTGGTTTTTACCCTAGGGGATGTTTAACCTCGAACCATCGAGAGATTCCGACGCGGGTTAAATTAAGGTTAAAATTAATTAATTTTTAATTAAATAATTTTTCTTTTCCCTACTTAAATACCTCACCACCCTATCCCCTTCCCCATAGTTCTCTGGCTGAAGAAATCCCAAGCAACCAAGGATCCCTCCCTTCGACCTCCACCACCTCCCTCCTCCGATCAGGGCAGCATCGAGCAGCGGGGCGCGGATCGAGCAAGAAGCTTCGGGTTGCGCCCACGAGGTAGAGGGTTTTGGTTTGCGTTTTCTTTTCTGAACCTTTCTTTCAATTAAATTATAACATCAAATTACCATCAAATTTTCAATCAAAGCCCATGGTCGTATAGTATATTTTCCAAGCTTCCTGATTCTTTTTTCAGTGTTAAAATTCGAGTCCTGACACGCTCGCGGTCGTCCGTCAAAAACAGTGGTTTTTTTATGTTTTCCGGCGAGGGTCCGACATTCCGAGGTAGCGGCGGCGGTCCAAGGTAGCGGTGACGGTCCGGAGGTCTCTTAGTTGGTGGTAGCAGGCCGACACGGTGGCTTGGTGAGCGAGCAACTCGGCATGATCGGGACGGCGGCCGGGTGAGGAGGAGCGGTGGACGGCGAGCTCGAGCGACGGTGCAGGAGGCCAGTGGAGCGAGCCAGCGACGGCGCCGTAAGAGGCGAGGTGCGACGGCTAGGTGAGTTCGGCGGAGGAGCCCGAGGCTTGGCCTCGGGCGTGCTGGGGGAGCCAGGACCCGCGGGCACGGGTCCTGTTAGTTGTCAAAGAAGACCGGTTGAAGCCGGTCTGTTGGGGGGGAGTGAGGACCCACACAAAGCGGGTCTTGTTGGGTGACGACACGGAGACCGGCCAAAAGCCCGGTCCATTTGTAAAAACCGAGCCCGAGGAGCCGGTCCTGTTCTGCTGGGAGGGCCACGTCCAGAGGGCCGCAGTGGTTCGGACCGGGCTGGACGGGGTGAACCGGCCCGGATGGCCCCCTTGCGTTCGAGGGGGGGGGGTAACTCCTAAACGACGCATCCGTTTGACGCGCTGTCTACGACTATAGGACCATGTTAGCGAGACACCCTTTCTAAAGTATGTTTCGGGATTTTTGGATTCTGCGCCAGAAGCCGGGTGACCCAAAACACATTAATTTAATAATATTAAATTATTATTAATGTTGCGACGGACGTGGCTCTGCATCCAGACCTCCGTTTGTAGCGACGTCAGAGGCGCAGTGGCCCTAGAGCTGAGGCGACCCTTTCAATGTTGGATCGGAATCCCAATGATTTGGTTTCATTGCTCGGTGGAACGTAACACTTTATACGAACGATTAATAAATTATTTGATTGATTTATTAATTGCTGCATCGGACCTAACTCCCGCTTGGGGTGTCTGATTGGAACACCGTCAGCGGCAGCGTGATCCCAGTTCTCGTGCGGACTTTTTTAGGAGATTTTTGAAGTGTTGAGGATGAAGATGAGGTGCGGGCCCCACAGGACCTAGATTGCACATTTTACGGTGAAACACCACTTTTTTCACTAGACATCCGTTTGGGGTGTTTGAGTACTCGTTTCTGAGTGTTTTTCCGAGGGGATTGCAATGGTGAAATTCTCCCACATAAATTCGGGCTCGAGGTGTGGGCCCCATGGGGTCCCATTTGCATATAACGTGGGGAGTTGCAGCTTCTGCATTCGGAATGTGTTTTAGGCACCGTCAAAGGTGTTGTGACCCTGGAATCGAGGCAAAATTGACAGGGGTGGTTTCAGGCATCGAAGTCGGAGTTGAGGCATGGGCCCCACGAGCCGTCTCTTGAGCTATGCGCATCATTTTCGCGCCATTTTCACCAAGCGTCCATTTGGGGATTTCGAGTAGTCATTTCTGTATGTTTTTCAGAGAGCATTGTGATGGCGCAATTCGCCCGACGAGTATCAGAGTCGGGGTGTGGGCCTCACACGGGTTGGTTACGATGAATAATACCTTTTTGACCGGTTGACTATTTCGAGAGAGTAATTAGTCTATCTCGCGTGTTTTTCCATGGGGATTGCAACGATGTAATCTGTTCAGGCGAGTGGAACTTCATACATGATCTTATTAAATGTGGAAATATGAATGGTGCCCCTGTGGTAGTTCTTCTACCGTGTTTGTAGCGGACCTTCGGCATGTGAGAGCGTGCACTCCTGTGTTAGTGGAGTAAATGCTTAATGAGATGTGGTTGGCCATGAAGGAGCCGATGAGGTGGTATGTGGGAAAAGTTATGTTACGCCTTCATGATGACGTTGGGAGCCATGTGCACGATGGCCTTTGCGCTGGAACGTGGTATACTCTGGGAGTATATGGGAACGCTTGGAGGTACATGTGATTGTTTGTACCTGAGAACGTTTGTGTCTTGTTTGGATCTGGCTTGGGGCCACACGTCGTGTGGACCCGATGTGTGTGTCGTGTTCTGATTTCCTTACCTTTGACCTCTAGCGACATAGAGGGTCCTCCTGTTCACGATGGTTTAGATCAGAAGGGTTGAGTGGTTTCCCCTGGTTTTGGTTCTAGAGTTGTGTGGTTGCACGATACCCACTCCGAGTTCTGTTGGCCAATGTTGTACCATCCAGTAGGGATGGCCAGTGAAGTTCCAGGTTTACCCTCCAGCAGAGACTGGGAAGTGGGTCACCCAACACCCTTTGGGTCTACCCTCCAACAGAGACTGGGCAGTGGGTCACCCGACACTCTTAGGGTTTACCCTCTAGCAAAGACTCGGCAGTGGGTCACCCGACGACCTCTTATGGTCTACCCTCCGCAGGGCTGGATAGTGGGTCACCCGTTGTCTAGTTCCAAGTCTACCCTCCAGCAAGGCTAGGCAGTGGGTCGCCTATCGACTTATTCCAGGTCTACCCTCTAGCGGGGCTGGGCAGTGGGTCTCCTAATGATGTATTAGGGTTTACCCTTCAGCAGGGCTGGGCAGTGGGTCACCCGTTATCTTGTTAGGGTTTACCATTTAGGAGGGCTAGGCAGTGGGTCAGACGATATCTTGTTAGGGTTTTCCCCCCAGCAGGGCTGGGTAGTGGGTCACCCATTGACATTTCAGACTTAGTACCTTCTACTAGATAGTCTGTGGCTTTACTCCGTGATTACCAGAGCGGTACCCTTGGTTGTACGGGTCCGTGATTGAACGACCATGACTTTGAGGAGACCTCTCGACTGCAGGGCAGTGACGATGTGTGGTTTGACATAACCAGGAACTCTCAATTACGAGGTACGCTTTCCCCACTGAGACACGTCCTTGTGAAGTGACCTAAAACTGTGCGGTTGAGTCAGTACCACCCAAAGCAGATAGTATCAAGGTGCGGTGATTTGAGCCCCTTGACTTGTAGTTCGTGGAAGACATGCGGGATGTTGGGCATCGATGGTGTTTACTTCTGGGACTGTTGGTGACTCAATTTTCATGGGTTGAGCTACAGGATGGAGATCCCCTTATGATCTTGTTTTGGATTCTTGACAGAGCATATGGTTTTTTATATACCTTGTTCCGGTACCCACTTCTTGTGTTTGTTTACTCTCCTTACAGGAGAGACGAAGAGGCGCAAGGTATGCCACGTGTTTTCCGCATCTATATTCTAATGGTTGGATGAATCTACTCTTCTGCTTAGGTAGCAAAAGATCGATGATAAGTTCATCTTCTCGCCATTCCTAGATCCTTGTGTTTGGACGAGTCTTCTACCTTTCTCTTGTTGGGTTGAGTTGTACTATTTACTGCAATCCTTGTTGTACTCCTTTACTCTCCCCTGTTTGTTCTACTGCTCACCCTTCGGTAACTCCTTTGTTTCTCCCTCGAGCCTTCGGGGTATCCTACTGAGTATTTCTATACTCACCCCTACTTGGGATTTGCCCGCACTTGGTGTGCCCTTGTAGACGATGGAAAGGATGGTTGTGACTTCAGTATAGCATATAAGTTCAGGAGCTTGGACCGCGTACGGTGGTCGTAGTCAGGTTCCATGTGGGAAACCCTTCCAGCTGTTTTTCTTTTGTTCACATGTTGCCAGGTTGTGGCACTTTTCTGGTCGGGCGCGTTTTTTGCCCTTTTCTTTTCAGTTTACTTTTAGCACTTTCTTTTTACTGTTTAGAGTTCGATGCACTCTTGTGGTTATCTATAGCATTTGGTACATTTCTTTTCTTTTTTTTACTCTTCACTTTTGCATTGAGTGTGCTGCGTGTGTGTGTACAGGTACTTAGCCAAAGGCCTCCCCAAGTTATTGTGCCTTTGCACTGTTCTCCATCCCCTAGCCTATGGAGGCGGGCTTGGGGTAGTTCCGGCTCGAGCCCGGGTAGGGTCGGGTCGTGACGAAGGAGTACATGATGTGTACTATTTCAAGATTTGAAAAATAAAATAAATTCTGAGGTGATGGGTTTTTCGACGGAACATAACTTCAAGGTAGTATACAGACCCACCACTATATGTTTTATAGTCATACCATCCACTCAAGTTTTTCAAACCCTACATCTGAGGCTTCCTTCCCTCTCATCCAAAGAAACCCAACCAACCCCTCCATAGCATTTTATAGATTCCATTGATAGGAATCAATCTTGGATTTCATTCCATGATCTTTCTTCAATACGAGGTTAGATCTACCACTATTATTGTGGTTTCTTCAATCCTTTTTCTCTTGTTTCTCATTTATATGCTATGGAATTTTCCCTCCATGGTTATAAGGGAGTTTTTTTGTTCTTGTTGATGGGACTGGGCTACAACATCCTTGGGTGGATGTAGTTGTTGTGAGGAAAGGGATTTTGATCTCTTGAATAGATCTATTCTCAAGCGAAGAACATTGGAAACGATTCGAGGTTGGGGATTCATTGATTCTCAATTATTTTTCATGAAACTATAGAGTTATCATGTTTTAGCCCTTTTTATCACAATGTAATTTACCAAATTAAGGACTATAATTAGATTAAAATAATTGGTTTGATCACATGTCTTTTCTTTTCAACGTGATAACAGTTTGACTCTTGATTTGATAGATAGTGTGATATATATGCTTTGATTATTATCATGTTGTTCTTGATGAAATTGGCAAAGAATGTAAAGTTGGAATTAATTGTAAATTGGTTGGACAAAAATAAAGAGGTATGTAAATTGTAATATCCCAAGAATTCATATTACGTTATCTCTTCAAAGTAATTCAATAACTTGCATTATGCGCAACATTGAGTTCGAGCGCACCACGACTTTCCAAAATAGTCATTCAAAAAGCGTTTATGAAAAGTATTAACTGAATTATTAATTTTATATATCTATATAATGTTAGAATCTATGTTATGTGTTTCTTAGACATAATATAAGAACAAATTCATTTTTTCAGATAAAAGAAGTATTTTTCAAAAAAATTAAATTTTACAACCTTTTAATGGAGAACCATTTTCAAAACCAATATTTGAAACTTTTATACATTCAATTTAATGAAATTAAATTATTATTTATAATCAGGACAGAAAAATTTAGCTTTGATAAATTTTTGGAACTTTTCCAATAACTTTCATATTTTGAGGAAAAGTGAAAAATACTAAATTTTAATTAAAAACAACGTTTTTAATAGAAATAATTTCTAGTGTTAAATTATAAATTTGTGTGGTTTTAAAGTATAATTAGAATATATATTTATCATTTAATATTATTTAGGTTATTAGGTGTAATTACACATTTAAACGAGACATAAACAAGTGTTAATATTTATATAATTATTATTTCTTAAAAACATGCTTTTTGTTTTGACAGCGGGAATTATTTTTAAATTAATTTCTGCCACTTATGTGTTTTCAATTTGGAAAAATGGATTTCATATTAGGAATCATGATGTCTAAAATTTTTAAATAGGAAAATCTTATTTTTAGACATTATGAATATTTACTTCATTAAATATTTTGTTTACCATGTTTAAAGGGGTAAATCCGGTAAATAATGGTAAAGAAATAATATTATAATAATATTAAATTACCCTAAAAATTGTCCTATTCAGATTTTTAGATACATGTCTGACCATGGTCTTCCTTGGGTCGATTTGGGGACCCAATGGAGCCACTTGAGAGTGATAATGACATTTTATATTAAATAATCTAAAGTAAAGACAAAAATAACAAAAGTATATATCTATTAGTGAACCAATTTTTATATGAGGTTATGTAACTGATCTATTAGAATATAAATATTCATTAGAAATATAAAATTAATTCCTACATCAGGATATTTTATTTACAATTTTTTTACATAAAATAAATATATTATTATATTACATAATAATTATGTAATATTTTCTTTATTAATGAATGAATCAAAAAAATGATATTATATATATTACAATAAATATAATTTGAATGTTTTGATGACATAAAAAAATTATAGTTGAATATGACATGTTATTAATGATTCAATTTTTTTTTGAATTAATAAAGTTTTTATGACTTTCACAAAAACCAAAAACTAAATAACGACAAAATTGACATAAACGAGTTTTTAAAAAATATACTATATTATTAAATGATATAATAGTCCTAAAAATATACAGTTAGAACAAAGAACATAGATAAGGTTATATATTTTAATAATGAACCACTTGGGGTTCTCTTGGATTGTTATTGTATGTTTATTAACGATATAATATAAAAATACAAAGAGACATGGTAAATGTAAAACTTTTTAACTAAGAGTTAAATCTAAAAGATAAGGTTAATATGGTAAACTAAACCTATATAAAACCTATTGGTTGAGATGGTTTAAACCCATAACCACCTTATCCTAGAAATAAATCATTTTTAAGCTATTAGGAACAGAAAATTATTTTATTATAAGATAATATTTCAATCTTTTCCTAAAGTGTCCCTCACCCCTCTTATAAAAGGGCACTTCCCCTACTCTCAAATTCACACCTCCAAATCCATTTGGATCGGAAAATCCTTACCCCAATATCTTCCCAACATTCCTCCCTTTATCCTAGATGATTTTATTTGGTCATAAAGCTATCCTAAGGTTCCATTTTGATCAAATCAAAAGGTAGAACCCGAAGAAGAGGTAAATAATTCATCACCTCTTTCATGTTCTTTTCTTCTTCCACTTACTATTTCTTCGTTATTTCCATTCTAAAATAATAACTCCAGTATCGTTCATATATATTTATGTTATTATATAAATGGTACAACCATATTCATTATTCCATCCATCATATGAATGACAATGTCACCATATGTGCATACGTACGACTTATCATCTCCACATCATAGTGTAGTTTGTTATCCAAACACATCATTATTTGGATGGGTATAAAAATGATGTATTATTGATGTAAATAATAAATATAACATGTTAATAATTCTGAATATATGATATAATATTCAATTATATATTATTTTACCTTCAATTGAATGATATTGTCGCTCGTGAGTACGTACGGATTACCGTCTCAATGAACGCGATGAGATTCATTCCCCGTCATAATCATTCAAGAATAATTTTTATTTTATGATTAAAAATTATGTTTAAGAAATTAATATCATTTTGGATATGAATCAAATACATCCTATCCAAAAAAACATGGCTTACGTAATAAAACATATAAAGGGAAACGAATCAGTTAACACCCGAAACGATGATAATACTAAAATATTATTAATAAAGTAATATTAGAAGATCATATATGATATCATCTTTTTGTATATGGTTATTATATAATTAATAACAATTATTTAACTATTATATAAGAGTTTAACATACCCTCGACCAAAAATATGTACAAGGTTAGGGTTAATTCTACAATCTCTTTAATTATCCAAGGTTGTTAATACATAAGTATCAACTGGGACCTATTTATCATCCACATCTATGTTTTCTATAAAATTTAATTCAAAACATTTTTACTATTTACTATACTATGGGTTAAACTAATTTATTCCCTTATTTGACCATATATGTTTTGAAAGGAATATTTCCATCATTTTCCAAATAAGGTACTTTTGGACCTTTTCGAAAATATTAAGGTAAGAATGTTTTTTTAACTTATACGGAGGGTACAACTATTTTCTACCATTATAAAATCATCGAAACATTCCATACAAGATTATAAGAATATTTTAAAATTAAATGTTTTCTTTCATAATTATATGACTTTTATATGATTTCAAAATAGAAAGAGATATTTCTCTAAAAATGTTTTTATTTCATCTATGTCAACATCTTTTGATGAATTTTAATCTTGTTTGAAGTTAGTTTATTATGATTCAAATCATCCATATTTTATTTAAGGTTTTGTTATATGTTTGATTGTGGATGTTTTATTTTTACACCATTCATGGTTTATGGATAAAGTATTTAAATTTGGTATGCATGTTTTTAAACGAATGTTTATGTTATGTTTAAACCTTTCATATGAGGAATGAATTGGACTTAGTAAGTGAGAGGTGGAGCCCAGTATAGCTCTTTGATGGATCGGTAGGTCTCATGAGAAAAACTAGTGTCTCAGCACAAGGCCTTGAAAAAATCTTATTTTTAGTCCTGACACCCAGCCATGACTATGTGGCTATGAAGTCTAGAATTATGCATTACATCATTATGAAAGTGGCTGTAGATATTGCATGTGATTATTATACTATTAGAATATACATGTGAATAAATAAATGGAATTAATTGATTTTATATTTCCCATATTATGTGGAGGTTTAATATTAAAAGGATTTTTTTTGTCTTATACATTGCCTTAAATGTTTATGCTTATTTATGAAAGTATCTGCTATATTTTTATCTTTACTGAGCATCTGAACTCACCAAATTATACATTTTATTTTTACTAGGATGTGAAGAATTATTTTATGGTTGACCTGCAGTGATAGGCGAAGGATATAATTGTTTTCAAAGGGGGAAAAATGTTGTTGATGTTTTTATTGCATGATGTAAGGTAAAACATATGAATGTATCTTGTACTTTCAAGGAAATTAAACTGATTGGTCTTTCGGGACAAGATTCCTTGTATCATTTCAATGTTTTTTAATAATGCACCGACTCAGGGTAACTTGGATTGGGGTGATACAGTTGGTTTTATAGGAAGTTTAGTACTAACCATAGAGACTAGATTTAGAAAAACTATGATTACACAACATTACCCTAATATATACATTGAGGATTAGTATAGAATAATATTCAAGAATTTTGGTAATGTAGAGATTTTGTGTATTTTCCAAGAAATACATCCTTGTCTGGATATGAGCCGGTAGAGTCATCTCTGGCACAGATGTACATAGTAGTGAAAACTCTGACAAGGAAATTCAGGCTTGACCCGAGGTATCCTGGTACACGACAACAGGCCTTGATGCACTCTTGGTTATGAAACTCTGAGGGGATATGCATAGGATAATTCACATTTTCATTACAAGACATTATGAAGGATTTATGTGTAAATACATCCACAAAGAAAACATTTTTTCTGATTATAGATTATATTCATAATCTTTTCAATTTACATTAGGTATTTGACAAGTTTGAAATTATGCATTGTGATTCATAAAACTAACCTAGTGTATGACATTGTTTAGAAATGGTTCCAATTAGATGGAATGAGAACCCCAGCATTATGCATGATCCAAAGAGTTAGAAGGATCATATATTTTAGGGTATTAAGAAAAAATTTAGAAAGTAAATAGTCTCCCATGTATTATCATCATATGAAGAACTAGTATCATGTGTTAATAACATACGTAAAAAATTATCTGAGTCCAATAACTTTGAAGGGAAGCCATAGAAGAAAAGGATGGTAGAGAGAAAGATGGATAATGGGAAGAGGGGAAAGAAGGTTTCCCATATTTGATAACGGTGGAAAGAATCACCTTGTTAAATTTTTTAAGGGAATGGGAGTTTGTTATAAGTGTGGAGAAAAAAGAAACCAAGTACATGATTGTAAGGGTAAGAAAAAGGTTTCAAATGTACAATTCTTTATCTGCAAGGAGTTGGGACACTAGGCGAATAAATTTCCAAACCATCAGAGTGTGACCCAAATGATGATATTGGATAATAAGCAAGTTATGATACTACCAATGATGAATAGTAAGGACTAGTTTTCTTATGTTGTTATTAAATAATTATTTCATTCGAATGTTGTGTCAACGATGTATTGGTTATATGAATTATGGAAATAATTATGGATTGTACTAAAGTGCTATTTCATTGAGGATTTGAGATTGAATGATACTAAGAAAATTGAATCAATAACAAGTTAAACATTTTGGAAAATAAATGGTGGAAGGAAATATAAACCTAAATATAGTCCTATTACTGAGGTAGTGATTTTGGAATAAGAGATGGTCGATTTGGATAAATTATATTGGATATTCTTGACTACATTGGAACTGATTAATGGTTTTTTATTCCATCATTGTTGGAGTATTGAAAATATTTAGATACAAGAAAACATCTAGTATTCTATAAGGAATAAGAGAGCATCAATATAATCAATAAGGTTTTATGGTAATTCAGGGTGTTACTATGTTTTAAAAAGAATACATGATAAAGGTATTCACATGTTATTACATGGAAAAAGGATCTTTATCATGTTTACCTTCCTTATAAATTTTGGATTGTGAGTTTGGATAGAAGTATTTGGATAATTCTAAAGGTTGGAATCGATTAAGTTTGACATTGGATAATATTTTTAAGGTTAAATCATTTCTTGAGATAATTTTTGGATTGTCATAAAAAGGACAACCTGGAGGTTTGGCGACAACCTGTCATGTTCGGCAAGGCCATGAGACTTCAACCCACAACCGAAGAGTTATAAGGGTGCATCAACTACCACTGGCCTACGTGATGTCCTAGTTTGTATAATGAAGTTTTTTAAAGGGTCTCACAGATAAATTACAAATTAAATTTTATTTGAACTTTATACGATTAGAATAAATAGAATATTTTATAATTCTATTATCTTTTGTAATGAAAGATTAGTTTGTTGTAGGAATTAGTTAAAGGATGATACTCTACTTGTCAAATATATTTTTTCCTCTTATTCTATGAAGAAATTAATTGTTAAACTTTATGGAAGGGATTTTAAAACCAAAAATGTGTTGTCCTAATACCATATGATTTGTTGAACTGATGATATTTTAAATCATCATTGATTGATGGCTTTGCGGCCCTTAATTTTACACTTGTTTCGGATTGACGAACTCAATCACTCCCTATAAATATTTACATTATTCCTCCAATTATGTGTCTCTAATTGCAAAAATTTTTCTCCTAATCGAGATCATAATTTTGTGATGACTTTTTCATTTCCCTTTCCCTCTTATTAAGACTAAATTTTATTAACCCAATTTCCAATGTGGGTTTTCCCCAAAGGTATTTTTCTATTTTTAACCCATTATTGTCGAAAAAAATTCAAATTGTGAGGAATCAATTTATTGATGGAAGGGAAAGTGTAACACCCCAAGATTTCATAGTACGTTATCTCTTCAAAGTAATTCAACAACTTGTGTTACACGCTACACCGAGTTCGAGCGCACCATGACTTTCCAAACTTGCCGTTCAAAAAGAGGTTATGAATAGTATAAAATGAATTTTGAATTTTATATACTCCATATAATTTCACAATCCATATTATATGTTTCTTAGACATAATTTATAAAAAAATTCATTTTTTTCAAATAAAAGAATTATTTTTCAAAAAAATGCAATTTACCTCATTTTTATGGAGAATGTTTTTTAAAAACAACATTTTACACTTTTATATATTAAATTTATTGAAATTAAATTATTATTTTGAATCTAGACATAAAAATTTAGTTTTTATAAATTTTTGGTACTTTTTTGATAACTTTTGTATTTTGATGAATAGTTAAAAATACTAAATTTTAATTAAATACAACTTTTTAATCGAAATTATTTATAGTGTTAAATTATACATTTGAGTGGTTTAATGTATAATTAGATTAGATTTTTGTATTTTAATATAATTTAGGTAATTGGATGTAATTTCACATTTAAACTGGACATAAACAAATGTCAATCTTTTGATAGTTATTATTTCTTAAAAACACGCTTTTTAGTTTGACAACATGAATTAATTTTAAATTAATTTATGCCACTTATATGTTTTGAATTTGAAAAAATGGGTTCCATATTTGGAATTAGGAGTTCTGAATTGTGTAAATAGGTAAATTTTATTTTTAGACATTATGAATATTTACTTCAGTAAATATTTTATTTACCATGGTTAAAGGGATAAATCTGGTAAATAAGGGTAAAAATAATATTATAATAATATTAAATTACCTTAACATGTTTCTTATTCCTATTGGTTGATACATGTATGATCATTGGAATCCTTGGGTTGATTTTGGGACCCCATGGAGCCAGTTGAGAGTGATAATGACATTTTATATTAAATAATCTAAAGTAAAGACAAAAATAACAAAAGCATATATCTATTAGTGAAGCAATTTTTTTATGAGGTTACATATTTAAACTATTCTTCAATAAATATTAATTATAAATATAAAAATATTTCTTACATCATGATATTTTTTTAATAATTTGTATACATAAAATAATATATTTATATATGACATAATAATGATGTAGTATTTTCCTTATTAATAAAAGAATCAAATAAATGATATAATAAATATTAAAATAAATATAATTTGAATGTTTTGATTCCATACAAGAATTTCATAGGTTAATATGACATTGTATGGTTAAATTAATTTTTTTTGATGTAATCAAGTTTTTATGACTTTCACAGAAACCAAAAACTAAATAATGTCAAAATTGACATAAATGAGTTTTTAAAACAAATACTATATTATTAAATGATATAATAGTCTTAAAAATTAAGGTTCGGACAAAGGACTTAGATAAGGTTATATATATTAATAATGAACCAGTTTGGGTTCTTTAGACTTGTTATAGTATGTTTATTAGCCGTATAATATTAAAATAAAAAGAGAAATTGAAAATTTATTAACCATATAATTTAAAAATACAATGAGAAATGGTAAATGTCAAAATTTTTAACTAAGAGTTAAATCTAATAGATAAGGTTAATATGGTGCCCTAAATTGTCTAAAACCTATTGGTTGAGAGGTTTTTGACCCATACCATCCTTATAATATAAATAAATCATTTTTGAGCCATTAGAAACCGAAAATTATTTTATTATAAAAAAATATTTCAATATTTTCTTAAGGTGTCCCTTACCCTCTTATAAAAGGGCACTTCCCTTTCTCTCAGATTCACACCTCCAATGCCATTTTCATTAGCCAAACCCTACCCAAATATCCTCACAACATTCCTCCCTTCATCTTTGAGGCATTACTTTTGTCATAAAGACACCTTATGGATCCTTTTTGATCAAATAAAAAGGAAGAACCCAAAAAAAACGGTAAATATTTCATCACCTCTTTCAAGTTCTTTTCTTCTTACACTTTATATTTATTTGTTATTTCCATTCTAAAATAATAAATCCACTTTATTCTATATACTAGGATGTTATTATAAAAATGGTACAACCTTATTAATTATTCTATCCATCATATGAATGACAAATTCAATATACATTTGTAAGTATGACTTACCGTCTCCATGTTGTGGTGTAGCTTGTTATTCAAACACTTCATTATTTGGACGGGTATAATAATAATTTATAATTTTTGTAAATAATAAATATAACATGTTAATGATTCTGTATATATGATATAACATTCAATTATATACGAATTCACCTTCAATTGAATGATATTGTCGCTTGTCCATACGTATGAATTACCGTCACCACGAATGTGATGAGATTCATTCCCCATCATAATCATTAAAGAATAATATTCATTTGACAATTAAAAATAATGTTTAAGAACTAAATATAATTTTTTGTATGAATCAAATACATCCTATCCATAAAAAACACGGCTTACGTAATCGAACATATAAAGAAAAACGAATCAGTTTGCACCCAAAACAATGGTAATACAAAAATATTTTTAACAAAGTTTAGAAGATCATATGTGATATCATATTTATGTATATGGTTCTTGTATAATTTAATAAACACAATTTAAATATTATATAGTAGGTTAACAGACTCTTGACCAATGATAAGTACAAGGTAAGGGTTAATTCTACAATCTCTTTACTTATCAAAGGTTGTTAATACATAAGTATCTTCTGGGACCTCTTTATCATCCCCATCCGTGTTTTCTTATAAATGAAATTCAAAATATTTTTACTATTTACTATACTATGGGTTAAATTAATTTATACTCTTATTTGACCATATATGTTTTGAATGGAATATTTCTGTCGTTTTCCAAACAAGGTACTTTATGACCTTTTCGACAAAATTTAGGTAAGAGTGTTTTTTTTACTTATACGGCGGGTGCAGCTATTTCCCAAAATTATAACATCTTCTAAGCATCCCATAAAAGTTTATAAGAATATTTTAAAAATAAATGTTTTCTTTTATAATTATATATATATTAAATGATTTCAAAATAGAAAGGGAAATTTCTCTAAAAAAGTGTTGATTTCATCTATGTCAACATCCTTTGATGGATTTTAAGATTGTTTGAAGATGGTTTATTATGATAAAAAACGTCCATATTATATTGAAGGTTTTGTGATATGTTTGACTGTGGATGTGTTATTTTTACACTATTCATGGTTTATGGATAAATTATTGACATTTCGTTTGCTAGTTTTAGTACGAATGTTTATGTTATTCTTAAACATTTTCATACGAGGAATGCATTAGACTTAGTAAGTGATGTGTGGAGCCCGCTATAGCTCCTCAATGCATTCGTAGGTCTCATGATACAAACTAGTGTATTTCATAAGGCCTTGACAAAATCTTATTTGTAGTCCTGGCAAAAGGCCATGACTATGTGGTTATGAATTCTGGCATTATGCATTCCATCATTATGAAAGTGGCTATTGATATTTCATGTGATTATTCGACTAGTAGAATATCCATGTGAATAAGTAAATATAATTATTTGATTTTATCATTTCTATATTATGCTAAAGTTTATGTTTAAAAGGATTTTTTTAGTCTTATACATTCCCATAAATGTTTATTCTTATTTATGAATGTTTTTGCTATATTTTTATCCTTACTGAGTTTCTAAGATCACCCCTTTCAATGTTTTATTTTCCCCCGGATGCGAAGAAATATTTTATTGTTGACCTTCAGGGATAATCATAGGATATAAGTGTGTTCAAAAGGGACAAAATGTCATTTATTTTTTTATTTTAGGATTTAATGTAATACTTACGAATGTATCTAGTACATCCAAGGCTACTAAACTGATCGGTATTTCGGGACTTGATTCCTTGAATCATGCCAATGTTATGTAATTATTCACCCACTTTGAGTAACTGAGGTCTGGCCGTTACATAAATAAATCTGGTTGTTATTGAAATTTGATGTTAATCAATTTGATGTAGATGTGAATGTATAATCCATTTGGTTGTCAAACCTGAATCATGTCAATGCTTTTTGTTTAAAGGCATGTCAAATTAATTTTTTAAATAATATTTGTTAAATATGATAGCTTGTAGTTTAGGTTTCCCATAGTTGAAACCTACTAATAATGAATTGGATAATTCAAAATGGATTGAATAACTAGTTGTTTGAAAAAAGATAGATCATGTAAGGGTTCTGAGTTAGCCTCTTTCTTTAAAAGTCTAAGGGCCGTATGCTTGGAGTCGTGAGTGCTCGTTGTGTGTGAAGGCTAGATGATTTGTTTAAGGTCGAGATCCTAGATTCTTATTGTATGTTTCCTTCTTCTTGTGTTGTGGGGTGAGATGGAATGGATGTTGTGATATGTGGGGGCTGGTAGGCCCACTGTTTATGGAAGAAGTTGATGCCTAGGGTGACGAGATGCATCCGTTTATGCATGTGGGTGTTGGGGAGGACACCAGAGATGATGAAACGGGCTGGATGTGAATGATTGGATTCATGCTAAATCATATTTTTTTTTACTTCTTTAATTTCCCCACTGATCAATCCATAATGTTTTGGTACCCTCATTCCAATAAAAGACAAAGAGGTGTGGGGAAAGGCACGTTCTTTTGGTGTTTAGCTTATCAAGGGAGGATGGGTCTATACTCTTGTAATAGGTGATAAATACTCAATAGGTAGTTCACCTACTCACCGTGTTAATCCCCTTGTGTTTGGTAGCTTAAAATATTTTTCTAGAATTCCTAGGAATATTGGAAAGTAATAATGTTGTTGATAAATGATTTAATAAATGATCTGTACCAATGGGGTTGCAGCTTGTTGGGATACAATGATGGGGTTATATTTCTGAGAAGCGATGGACTTTGTATGGTTATGCCTAGAGGGAATTAAACATTGTTGTAATGATATTGAAATATAATTTGTATTTGTTAATGGTTGATTAATGGAAAAATAATTAATTATCCTATAGTGAAACTGATCAAAATGGATAAAGTAATGTAATGTAGCTATTTAAATGGTTGTGTTCTTATAGGTTACCAAGTCTTAATAGTGGACGCTGGGAGTCCGAGAGAAGTTAACTACAGTTGAGTCTGAGACTAGGTTTTTCCCATAGTGTGGTTGTAAACTATATTATATCATGTAATTTTTGTGATTCTATACGCTACCCCATCTTGTCGGTTAGGGAAACTAACAGCCCATGGATTCTGAGCCCTAGGCGGTGTTCTCCCCAACATTTAGGTGGGAGGATGGATGGATGACTTCCCCCTTTTTCCCCATCATTTTTTCTTGGTAGTTACCTG
The DNA here is from genome assembly GCA_963277665.1 of Viscum album. Lineage (NCBI taxonomy): Eukaryota > Viridiplantae > Streptophyta > Magnoliopsida > Santalales > Viscaceae > Viscum > Viscum album. The sequence continues at coordinate 1,969,908,356 of OY728150.1, forward strand.
TTCCAGTTTGCATTGTGCTTAGTTTTCTCCATATATGTTTCTACAGGGATATAATGGATTGTTTTTATTTCACACATATATATTCTTCCTTTGTTCTACTATAGATATAGCGTGTATAGGATGTGATGGCTTGAGGATCCTTACTCAGTGTATGGGCTGTAATGGATTAAGGTATAATTACCAACATATTATACATATTATGCGAGTTGTGGTGGATCTTGAAAACTACTTGGTAACATTTGGTAGTGTAGATGTTGTGTTGATTCGCCCAGGTATCTGCAGGAAAGCTTTGTGTTACACGAGGTGCATGTGGTAGTGCTCACCCAGTTGTCTTTGGGCCGGCCATTTTGGAGAGTGATGGCTTAGGATGTGTAACGTTGGGGAAATGTGGGAAACCAATGGGGAGGTGGTTGTGGTGTACCCTTGATATTCATCATTATATTATATACTCTTGTATGAGATATTTGGTGAGATAAGCCATAGTGAGGCTAGGAACATAGTATACTTATTTAAGTGATGAGTTAGTTTCACATTTTGTTCACTATGCTTTATCATGCTTTCTTTACTTTTGTATGAGATGCTATGGGAGGATTCTACTGATTATATTCTTATACTCACCCTACGTATACATAAACTATTTTTCAGTTCACTTGGAGAAGGTTAAAGATTAGTTTGGTTACTACTAGCATGGGGTTACAGGAGTTGTTCGGGTTTTGTGGTCACTCCCATTTTTTACTTTCTTTTGGTACATAGAGTTTTCCATTTTAGTTGTATTAGTTCTTACATGACACTATATATGTGTACTTGGTTACCTTTTATATTTCTATTTGTGTTGGATTTGGTTGGTGTATGTCTTATCTCTCTCTTCCGCATGTGTTCTCTTTGAGGGTAGAGCCTCCCATTTGTGTGTTTATTATACCCTCAGTTCTAGTCATCAACCAAGGGCCTACTGGAGGTGAGACTCATGGTTCATTATCTCCCTTCTCAGATTGTCGGCCTTAGAGGGGTACTCCTTGTGGGGGGGGGGGGGTTGTGATAGAGTTGTATGAGAGCTTTAGTTGAGGGATAGGATGGATCATGGTGTTAGGCATAGGTGACGTTGCATGGGTTAGTAGAGAGAAGGTGTCAGTAAATTTTAGAAAGTGATGTAAACACTGGATACCAGCTGAGACATAGGCATTTCGGTCCCCTTTTGATCTGATGCACGAACCATTATGCTTCAATGTCTATTAAATGAGGTGATACTGGTTGCAGGGTACAGAACTAAGAATGGATCATGAATCATTCTTCTTTGTTCCATTGATTTAATGGGTAGACCTTGGTATAGGTTAACCTAAAATTAATAAAATAAAACAATTAATTAATTAATGTTGAGTCTTCTATTCTCCAGGATTTGGAGATCTAAATATTTTTTATTTTGAAGGTATGGATCCCGGTCGACGTACTCATCAGGTTCTTGTAGAAGGTATCGAGCAGGCTATGCCTAAATATCTTCTTAGGGTAGAGGTTGATGATGAAGAAACATGGAGAAGGACACTCTGCGAGTGTCATCTCCATAGTCTACAGAAAGACGAGGTCTCTGTTTCAGGTACTGTCATAGAAGACTAGTTAGAGGCACTTGAGATAGCCTTTAGTTTGGTTTGTTCATGGAAAGAGTGTTGGGTGTACTTGTTTGTGAGGATACTAAATGGGGTAGTGAGGTAGTGGTGGTTATTATTCTTTGAGGATCCCAAAGATTTGGTGATCTAGTGGGAAGAGTTCCGAGACAAGTTCCAAGTTAGTTATATTTTTGTGACTGTGAAGAATTCCAGTCAATAGGAGCAATATTCCCTTCGAAAGGGAGCTCCAGTGTGCGAGAGTTTGGAATCTGTTTCAGGAACCTTTTATAATATTCTTCAGACATATTTCCCAATGAGTAGACCAGAGCGAGGCCTTTCAAGGGGTCTTTACATCCAAAGATCCAGTGCTAGGTCACCACGTTTATACCGAATACATATCATGAGATTCTGGGGAGGTAAGAGGTTATCGAGAGGACACTGGATAGAACTGGATCATCATGGGAGGAGATTTATCAATATTCCTCATTAAGCAGAGCAGTGGTTAGGGGTTCTCATATTTCTAGTAAGAAGATATTTCATTAGACAGGGGGTAGGTCCCAGACCCCTGCATCTTGTTTCTCAGGGGATGGGGGCTCTCGAGCCTATGCCAAGGGATCAAGTTGTTATTTTTTTATAGATGTTGTGGTTTCCATAAATGAGAGTGCCCAACATTTTAGAGCGATAAGTGTGGAATAGGTGTTCCACTCAAGGTTTCTCAGTTGAGGAATTTCCAGCCGGGGTAGCAGTCATAGGTTGAACCATCATTTGATTAGCATAGAGCAGATGGGGTAGGAAGAGGACAGCTCCATGATGCTCCCCATCCTTAGAGAGAAGATCATGGTGGGGGTGGTGGTTATCATCAGGGTTATAGAGGTCATGGAGGAAGTCGTGGTCAGTTTAATGCTTTAGAGTTGCCATCTTTAGGTGATCCAGACAACGTTCAGGGTACCCTTTTCTTGTTTTATACATGGTGTATGTCTTATTTGAATCTGGAGTGATGAACTCCTTCATATAAACTGGATTTCTTCCATGCTTTGGGACTTCAGTTAGAGAGTCTTCTAGTTCCCTTGGCATTGACTATGCAAGTTGGAGGTTGAGATGACTTGTTTGAAGTTTTAGAGATTGTGATCTAGTGGTGGGGTAGTACCGCTCTTGGGGAGATTTCTTATGTTTACAGATACAACCATATGATTTCATCCTCAGCATGGATTGATTGTATAGGGTGCATGTTATTGTGGATTTCTGTAGGAGGTAGGTGGTGTTCATTGATGCTAATGGAGATCCAACAGTGTTGGTTGGTGAGAGAGACCCTTATATGGTTCAGAGTCATGTTCCATCCATTTCTTCCCTAATGGATGAACTGATGCTACGTTCTTCAGAGGTTTAGCAGTTTTAATTTCCCAAGGTTGTAGAAGAGTTCCCTGATGTATTTTCATAAGATGTTGCAGCATTACCCCCATGACAAGAGATCAAGTATCGGAACAAGAAACAGCTAGGACTGTCTCCTATCTCTATGTATCTATATAGTACGTCCCCCTCTAGGATAAAGGATCTATGTGTACAGACTGATAGTATATTACAGTGTAGTTTTGTTCAGCCGAGTGTATCATCGAGGGGTGCACTAGTTTTTTTTATGAAGAAGGCTGATGGCCGTTTACGGTTGTGTATCAATTATCGTTGCTTAAACGAAGTAACAGTGATGAATTTATATCCTCTTCTACAGATTGTTGATATATTTGATCAAATTAAGGGTGAAAGTTGGTTTTCAATGATCTAATTATGGTCATGGTATCATCAAATGCGTGTGAAGGATGAAGATATCCCGAAGAATGCTTTTCGTTGTTGTCATGGGCATTACGAGTTCATTGTAATGTCGTTAAATGTGATGAATGATTTAGCTCTATTCATGGGATGGAAGAAGGTAGTGTTCTATGAGTTCCTAGATAAGTTTTTTTATAGTTTTCATCGATGAAATCCATGTGTAATCCATGTCAGAGGAGGATCATGTAGAGCATCTGCATGCCATTTTGGGAGTTCTTCGTCAACACCAGCTTTTTGAAAATTTGTCGAAGTGTGATTTTTGTGGTTGAGAAGTTCATTTCTTGGGGGCATGTGGTGTCCCATCAGGGAGTAGACATGGATCCATCTAATATTGAAGTAGTTTTGTCTTGGGAACCCCTAATATAGTGTCAGAGGTGTGAAGTTTCCTTGGTCTCATAGTATACTCTAGCAGGTTTGTAGCTGATTTCTCTCTGGTTGTGAGTCCTCTAATAGCATTTACCAAGAAGGATCATACATTCATGTGAACCGATCATTGTCAGGAAGATTTTGAGTATTTGAAGGAGAAGTTTTTAAGTGATCCAGATCATTTTATTCCAGTAGAGGGAGCTAAGTTTGATGTTTTCTATAATGCTTCACATTTTGGGATAGGTTGTGTTCTGAGGAAGAGGAGAGCATTTGTTTCTAATGGATCTCAGTAGTTTCATCCCCATGAATGTAACTATGACACCATGATATTGATTTGGTGGTAGTGGTATTTTATATGAATCTGTGGATACATTACCTCATTATTAAGTTCTTTTCGGTTTTCACTAATCACAAGAGATGAAGGTATGTATTCTCCCTGCGTGACATGAACTTGTGGAAACATAGGTGGATGAAGTTATTATAGGAATAAGACATTGAAAAATCATATACACCTAGAAAGGGGAATGTTTTAGCTGATGTTCTGAGCATGAAGTCATGTAGTGATGCAGTGTGTGAATCTGGTGATTCATGTAGAGTGATGGAAGAACATTTATCATTACACTTCATTATGGGAGATGTTGGGGGCAGAGGTTGTCTTTTTCAGATGATCGTGTAGTCATCTATGGCGTATCAGTTAGAAGATTCCTAGTTGGGGGACCTAGAGGTTGAGGTCTGGAGAGATTGAGTAGTTTGTAGCAAGGCCCCAGGAAGATGGTTTGAGGATGAACAACATTTATTGTTGTATTAGGGAAGACATTTTGTTTCTTCAGAGATTCATGAAATGCATCTAATAGATCTCCATATTTCTCCTTTAGCAGTGCATCCTAACATGAAGAACATGTAATGATCCTTGAGGAGTCATTATTGGTGGCCTAGGTTGAAACATTCCATTTTAGAGTTTGTGTCTCGATGTTTGGTCTACCAGAAGGTGAAGGTCGATCTATGTGTCCTTGGTGGTTTGCTTAAGCCTTTATACATTCCTCAATAGATGTGGGAGGAAATCTCAACTGACTTTATTAGTGGTTTACCTCTAGATCAGGGATTCCATGATGCTATTTGGGTAGTAGTAGATCATTTAACGAAATTTTCCCACTTCATAGCAATCAATGAGTCGAGCTTGGTGGAAGTTTTATCGATAAAGTATCTAGAGGAGGTGGTGAGACTCCATGTAGCCTCGAGGATGATCATTTCTGATTGAGATCCTCATTTTACCTCCAGGGTGTGGAGAGGTATCATGAATGATTTCGGTTATCAACTATGACATAGCACTACTTTTCATCTACAGATGGATGGTCAGACAGATCGGACCATCCAAACTCTTTAATACATGTTGCGCTCTTGTATCCTATATTTTGGAGGTTCATGGATGAGGCACTTACCCTTGGCAGAGTTCACTTACAAAATTTTTTTTCACTCCACCATCAGTATGGAACTGTTTGAAGCCTCATATGGATGACCTATAAATTTTACTTTTTCTATACTGGGGTCAGAGAGTTCGTAATTCTCAAACCGAATCTAGTGCAGAATACGACAGAGATGGTCCAGGTGTTTTGTGATAGGATAAAGGCTGCTTAAGACCATCCGAATCATATGCTGATTAACTAAGTAGACCCTTAGAGTTTCATTTTGGGGATCATGTGTTTTTGAAGGTGACTCCCCATCATGGGAAGTGAAGGTTTGGTCATGGGAGTAAGCTTTCTCCCCGATTTATTGGGCCATTAGAGGTGTTGGATTGTGTTAGAGTCGTGGCGTATCGAGTAGCAATTTCCCCATAGATGATCAGGTTATATGATATTTTTGATGTGTCATAGCACCATCGTTATCTTCATGATGACTCTCACATCATCAATTGGGGAGAGATAGACGTTGATGACGATACGACCATTGATGAGTGGCCTGTAGAATCAAGGATCACAAGGAGAAGGGATTGTGTGGGCATTCTATCCCCTTGTTTATTTAGTTGTGGAAGAACGATGACATTGAGGAGAGTACATAGGAATGTGAGTCACATATATGTGCTCAGAATCCTGAGGTGTGTGATCTTTATCTCTTTCCTTGTAATGATGTTAGTTTTTTTGATTGTGATCCTTTCCTATCTATGAAATGGATTTCCCTTGTTTCTTGTTTTGGTTTTCTCTCATTGAGTGGTATCTCCCACGTGATTGAATTTATGAGTCGATGGGGTTGTCCCACGTTGTCGTGTTCTTCTTTTAATGTGGTTGAGCTCATATGGTGGTGTGATCATTGAGAGGTATCTCACAGGGTGGTTGTTTGGACAACCCCTTTTATATTCGCTCTATGGGTTGGTTTTGGAATCTTGAGGGTGAAAATGTTTTGAGAGGTATCTTATATAAGGGAATGAACCCGCATAGGTAGACCCTTTGATATTTTTCAAGGACGGAGGTGTTCATAGAAGGCTTATAGGAAGTCTGGAGGATTTAGGTCACAGAAAGATGGAAGTAGCAGGGGAACACGATGTGACCAAGGAGTATATGACCAGTACTATTTCAAGTTTTAAAAAATAACATAAATGGTGAGGCGATGGGTTTTTCAGCAGAACCTTACTTTAAGGTAGTACACGATGTGAATGGGAAGTACACGTTGTTTACTAACCCTCCTCTGTATTTTTTAAAAACATATTAGCTACTTTGTTTTTTCAAACCCTAAAGCCGAGGCTTCCTTCCCTCTCATCCCATGTGACCCAGCCGACCCCTATGGAGAGTTTTAGAGATTTCTTCAATAATAATCGATCTCAATATTCCTTCCTTGATCCATCTTTAATTTGAAGTAAGATATAACTCCATTCTTGTGGTTTCTTCGATCTTTTTTGTCCCTTTTCTCTTTTCCATGCTATGGAATTTGATCTCCATGGTTCTAAGGGAGTTTTTTGTTGTTGTCGATGCAATTATGCCCCAACATCCTCATGTGGATGCTGTTGTTGTGGGGAAGGCGAACATGATCTTTTTCATTGATTCATTCTTAATTGAAGAACATAAAAAACCATTCGAGTTAGGGGATTATTTTCTTCTCTTTTTTTACATCAAACTATAGAGTTATCATGTTTTAGCCCTTTGGATCATAATGGAATTGACCTAATGAAATACTTGAACCAGATTAAAATAATTGTTTTGATCGCATATTTTTCTCTGTACAGTGACAATGGTTTGCCTCTTGATTTTCTAGTTAGTTTTATATCAATGGTTTTCTTGTTATCATGTTGTTCTTGATGAAATTGTTAAATAATGTAAATCCGTAATTAATTTTAAATTAATTGGAAAAGGATAAATATGATTGTAAGTGAATCTGGTTGTTGTTAAAATTTTATGTTAATCAAATTAATGTTATCATGGATATAAAATCCAGTTGGTTGTTAAACATGAAGCATGTTGGTTCCTGTTGTTTAAAGTCATGTCAAATTAATTGTTTAATTAATTTGTGGTAGATATGATATATTTTGTTTTAGTTTTCCCATAGTTGGAACCTACTAATAATGATTCGGTTAATTCAAGAAGGATTAAATAATTGGCTGTTTGATTAAAGATAACACCTGGAAGGGTTCTGATTTACCCTCCTACTTGAAAAAGACAAGGGCCTTATGCTTGGAGTAATGAGTTCTCTTTGTGTGTGAAGTCTAGATTCTTTGCTTAGGGTCAAGATCCCTGTTTCCTGTTGTTTTTTTCCTACTACTTTTGTTGTGATTTGATCTGGGATGGATATTGTGATATGTGGGGGGAGTAAGGCCCATTGGTTGTGGTAGTAATTGACACCTAGAGTGACGAGATGCATCGTCTTTTGCGTGTGGGTGTTGAGGAGGACACCAGAGATGATGAAATAGGATGTATGTGAATGATTGGATACTGGCTGAATCTTGTTGGTTGTTTATCTTCTTTACTTTCCCCACTATTCAAGGCATCTGGTTTTTATAACCTCATTCTGAAAACAGAAAAATACATGTAGGGTATTCCACGTGATTGTCTTGTTTATATTATCAAAGGAGGATGGGTTTATGCACTTGCTATATGTGGAAAAGACTCGATGGGTAGTTCACATACTCACAATGTTGACCCCCTTGTGTTTGGTACATTGTTTTTTTAGAAATACTAGGAATATAGGAAAGAAATAATTATTTTAATAAATGATTGGATAAAAGATTTTAGCCCATGGGGTTTGATCTTATTGGGATGCAATACTGAGGTTATATTTCTAAGAAGTTGTGAAATTGGTTTGGTTATGACTATAGGTCATGAAACATTAGTGTGATGCTAATGAAATATAATTTATATTTTTTAATGGTTAATTAGTGGATAAAGAATTAATTAATGTAAAGTGAAACTGATAAAAATGGACAATGTAATCAAAGGTAGCTCTTTAAATGGGTGTGTTCTTATAGGATACCTAGTCTGAGCAGTGGCAGCTAGGAGTCTGGGTGATTTTAGCTACAGTTGTGTCTGAGACCAGGATTTTCTCATAGTGTGGGTGTGAGATATATTATATTATGAAAATTTTGTGTTTTTATATGCTACCCCACCTGGTCGGTTAGGGAGACTGACACCTTGGGGATTCTAAGACCTGTGGGTGTTTTCCCTAACATTCTGGTGGGAGTCTTGATGGATGATTTCCCCCCTTGGCCCCTCTCTCTTCCCTAGGTAGATACTTGTGATGGTACACATGGCGGTTAGTTTTCCCCATATATCTGTGTAGAGGGCTGTAATGGATTGTGGTTATTTCACACACATATATTTTGGACATAGTCTCATTTGTTCTACTATAGGTATGTGTGTATAGGTTTTGATGGCTTGTGGATCCTTCCTCAGTGTATAGTCTATAATGGCATGAGGTATAATTCCCAACATATGATACATGTTATGAGAGATGGGGTGGCCCTCAGAAACTACTTGGTTACTTTTGGTTGTGCGGATGGTGTGGTGCTTCTCCCAGGTGTCTGCGGGTATGCATTGTGTTTCACGAGGTGCATGTGGTAGTGGTCACCCAAGTGTCTTTGGGCTAGCCTTTTTGGAGACAGATGGATTAGGATGTGCGACAATAGGGAAAAGCGGCAAACCAGTACGGAAGTAGTAGTAGGGTACCCTTGATATTAATTATTATATTATATACCCTTGTATGTGATATTTGGTGAGAGTATCCATGGTGAGGCTAGGAACATAGTATACTTGTTTAAGTGGTGAGTTTGTTTCAGTTTTTATTCACTATAATTTTGCATTCTTTCTATACTTTTGAAAGAGAGGATCTAGGGAGGATCCAGTTGAGTATACTCTTATACTCACCATGTATATATATAAATTGTTTTTCAGGTCACTTGGTGGAGGTTGGAGATTAGTTTGGTTACTACTAGCTTGGGGTTACATGAGGTGTTCAGGATTTGGGGTTCCAATCGTTCTTACTTTATTTTGGTACATTAAAATTTCAGTTTCAGTTATATTAGTTCTTTTAGGACAATACATATGTTTACTTTTGTTTTCTTTAATATTTCAGTCTGAGTTTGAGTTGGTTGGTGTATTTATTATCCCTCTCTTTCACATGTGTTCTAGTAGAGGGAAATGCCTCCCATTTGTATGTTTACTATACCCTTGGTGCTAGTCCCCAACCCAGGGCCTACTGGAGGTGAGAATCGTGGGTCATTATCTCCCTTATCACTTTTCTATCCCAGGAGGTGTACACCTTGTGGGGAGGAGGTCATGAAATGGAAAATTTATGGTAACTTCTAGTGAGAATCCTCTCAATATAGGGAGGAATTTGTTATTTCTTATAAATAATCTATTAACTTCTTATTTTCTATTTTTCAAAAAAAAATCGTGTAATTTTCATTATTAAATATTTAAGTAAATGACTATTCATGTTTACACACACACAAAATTATTTTTTACTATTTGGATGATTATTTTTGGTTCTATATTGAGTATATATGTTCTCACACCCTATATTAACACTCTTCTTGAAATGCATCTCTTCTTATGATGCTTTTAATGTACTTAATTAGGTGTGGAGTGTTCATGGTTCTTCTATATATGGGAATCAATGGAGTTAGACCCTCATTCAATCTGGACTTTGTGGAGTCCCTTGGTGTTCTTGACAGATGTGTTGAGTTAATCCACATGGGCTATCTACATCAATCTTCAGCGGATTTAACATGTTGAAAAACCTCTCTTTTTTACCCAAAGGACACATTTGGCTTTACTTTTTATGTATAGTAAATTTTCGGTTCATTCTATTCATTTTTTAGATTTTTATGGGTTTTTGGAACTTGTTTGATTGTAAACATGTGTTATATAACTATTGTCTCATATTGATTTGTCCATTTATTTGTACAATGATAATGGATGGTGGGGTTTTGGCCCATTTCTCTCTGAAGTCCTATTTTGTAAAATCATCATTTTTTATGGTCATTCTCAATAGAATTGTGAAAATGTTCCCAATCCTTCCCTAGTTATTATATTTTTCCTAGGACCTCCCATGGTTCAGATATAATAATGACCTACTGAGACTATAATATATAAATGACTAGGAAAGAGGGAGGTGTATCGGATACACACATGAGATGGAACAAGTTTCTGAGCATCGAGGAATTTTCACTAGGGAAAATTTTCTCCCACAAATAATTCATTAAAATTGTAGAAGAAAATAAATAAAATTTTGGCCAAACCAATTAGTATGCTGATATCCACACTAAAGGAAAAGAAAATAATGTGAAGAAACGTAGTATAAAATCTGGCAAAAATGAAATAGAATAATTAATCTCTCCACTACACCGATCTCCCTACCCTTCCAAGAAAACAATGTAGCCGCCTCCAATAGACTTTTGGACCCCTTCACACAATATAACTACCATCCATCTGTTGAATGTTGCAAAAAGACTATGTTCCTAATTTGATAAATAAATTAAATTAAAAACTAAAATACAAAAAACGTATCTCCTATGACTATAAAAGTCATCACCCAACATATAAGAACCACAACGCCCCATGCATCCAACCATGTTCTTGCATGCAAGGGGGAGTCAAATCTATGTTTCAAATGATAATATCAAATAGTAAATTAGTAATAATTAACAATTATTCTTCATATTAATGGTATAGAATCAGTTTGGATCAAGTTTCATCTTATTTTCTTTTTTCTCAATAAAAGTTTCTTTGGGAAATTTTCATTAGATTTAGTTTTTCTTTTTTTTTGTTTATATTAGCTTCTAAAATTTCATTCATTTAGGTCCTAATCGATTCAACTTGATTACATTTGGTCCATATTAGTTTTTTTGAGTTCAGATTAGTTAATGCTGATTTCAGTTATAGATGTTTTAATTTGTTATATTTGGCATAATTTGATTCATGATTTATAATATAATATCACTTCAATTTAGATTAGTTTTACTTGGTCAATTTTAGTTCCATTCAAATTTTTTCTATTTGAATCCTTTTTTCTCCATTTTGATCATTCTAGATCTATTTGGATTAATCTGATTTACATTTATACCAATAAGTATCAGTTAGTTTTTGATTGTTTTTTTAAATGTTTCATTCTATTTTTTTAGATTTATTCTATATGTTGTGGGTTTTTATGGTTCCAATTTATTTATTTCAACTCATTTTGAGTTTACACTACATAATATAATTTGGATTTCTTACATGTGGTTCATCTTTTTTCATTATGTTTGATGAAATCCTACTTGAGGTGGGTCTGGAGAGGTCTGCCAATATTATACTTATTATGTATGATTCTCTTTGGTACAATATGATATGATTTGTTTTAGATATATTTAATTTTAATTTTATATTTTCAGTATAGGATAATTTAATTTATTATAGATTCATTTAGTAATATTCTGTTTTCCCATTTATAGGTTAATAATATTTCAATTATTATGGGTTTTCCCACTTATATTATGTCCTATTTAATTAAATTCAATTTCAATGAGTTAATGTTGGTTTCATTTAATGTTTTTTATCTGGATCATGTTTTATTTATTCGATTTAATTTAATTTGGTAAAACATAATTTCATATTAAACAATTATTCTAAGAAATATATATAATTATTTAGTATAAAAACATGTTGTGAAATAAAACCAATCAACGATTATTTAAATTTAAAGGCCAACTCATAAGGGAACCTACCTCAAACTCTATGTTATCTTCTTATAAAGACCACAACAGAAATCTTTCATTTACTACGTCCATCCATTTTCACTTTTGAATATATATATATATATAATGAAACCTATCCCTTATGTACATATTTTCAGGTCCAAATATGTACAATAGGATCCTTACATATATTATTACAGATGAATATACCCCTTTAACTTACACACATTTGTTGTTTTTATATATATACATAAGCACACCTATCCTCAATATATATATCCATACCACCATGAGTGAATATAAATATGTGTGGGAACTTATATATGTATATTCCTACCTATGTATACATGTGAAAGTATCCTTTGACAATGATAACCTGAAACCACCAAATTAAGGACTAAAATATGCTAGAAAACACACAAAACTAAAAAACCCAATACCCCTAAATTATAAAGAAATGAAATAATTAAAATGGAACAAAACATACCCAAACCCCATAGTGAATTTTCAGTTTTTTACATAAAAATGATTATGGGATTGAGCCCAAAAAAATTGATCAAATTTTGTGAGTATGCAAAAAAAACATAAAGGAATGAAGTTTCTTTAAAATAAATGAACTATCTAAAAAAGAATGATTCGTTAAAATCAAATCGATTAGTTTAGGCTAAGATGATGGTTAGACCTATCTAATGTATGTGGAATGGAATAATTCAACAAATGGTGAGTATATAATTTCAACAGTAGTGATAAAAAGTGGATTGAATAGTTGAGATCAAATTAAAAATATCACATAGGTTGTTTTTTTCACTGTTTTCTAGAAACTACTACCATATAATCATAAAACATCACCTTATAAAAAGTTTCATCCTAAAGAATAACAACCCTAATTTTTTTATATCACAATTAAACATAATTTGTCACATAAAACCTTCACATGATAAAACATAGAATATTGAGAGGTCTAGTGTCATTGGGTCTTAGGAACATTAAATAAAAACTTAAAACATAAAACGTAATATCTTATTGAAAACTTCCTTTAGATGACCACTACATTCCCTCGTACTTAGCATTGCATGGGATAACCTGAGGACATACATAAGAAAGGTGTGAGATATAAATCCCAGTAAGGGAATAAACATATAATAAAATGAGGAATACAATACATTTTATAAAATAGGCATATCAATGGAGCACAAGAGAAGCATGAACATAAAGGCATGATAAATCATGATAATCATAACATGGAGATGTGGCAACAACATTTAACATGATATTAGAATGAGCCAAGGATCATTGCACATAAGGCATGAGTAAACCCTAATTGAAAATGAATCATGAGTAAACAATAGTTTCACTTGAATTTTCATGATTCAACACTCATTTCACATGACGTATCATTATACTATACTTTATCCAATGCATTGGAGTTCTATCAGGATGCACCCTTCTTAAACATTTCATTTCATGCATAAGTGTGCCACATGGATCATACAATGTGGAATCAATCAACATCATAATTTATTCAATGATAAAGGAATGTGGAATACATACATGAAACTCTATAATCAATAAGCAGGTGTGTGTAAATGTGAATACCCTTGATAGAAAAATGGGAATGGTATTCACTACACGATAACTTTGGTTTGCAAAATTTCAGTGCAATTTTGGTAGCATAACGACCTGACATAGGAATTCATAAAAAAAGGATGATGAGTTAGAAATGGGTATATCATCATATGTACATGAAATGGATAGTAAGGGGTTCATATACATACATGTCCCAACAAGTTTAATGGAATTTATATTCATTTTACAAAATAATTTCTTGAATGTAATTGAAGAGAGAGGAATTCCTTACGGAATTTCGGCATGGTAATAGGAGTACAATGGAGTAATTTAATGAGATATAAAGAAGTATCTCATAATTAAAAATAGAGAGTAAATTATGGGAGATGTGTGAAATCATACTGCAGCGTTAATAATTGAATATAAAAGGGAATACCAATATTAAGAAACTTGGATAAAAAGATAAAAGTTGGAATCCATTCCTTGGAAGTCTGATCCCAAAGGCTTGGGAGAGGCTTGAGAGAGAAATATTGGGAGCATGGGGAGCCTTTGAAGTATTATAGAGAGATTAGTTTATAGGTTGTATGAATACGAAAGGCTTTGAGTGAAGAGGAAGTGGAAGATTATGTGGGTTTATATAGGAAATGAGAGGTAATTCTTCATTATTTATGTTTGGGACACCACACATTAAACTAATAAAAACCACATACTAGCCTATAATTTTTTCAAAAGGGGAGTGGAAAAAAATATTTTATAAGTACAATGGTCTAACGTCTTAATATAATAGGGTTTCATTATGTGGAGGTGAGTCACACTCTCTAGGAAAACAATTTTAAAAGATAAATTTTTTTATAATTCTTGAAGGGTCCACTAATTCTTTGTAAAATAAATCAAAAAAAACCCAAAATCATAGTCTTCTAATGGTAAAATATGTATTGGTAGAAAAAAATGTTTATAGTATTTTATTACATCACTATTGGGTCATTATAATGTCATAATACACATTATATATTTAAATGGTAATTAATTTTTCCCAAAAAATTCGACTGTCTCAAGATATTTATGAAAATTTCACCGTCGGATAATTTCAACATCCTGATTCAAAAACTAATATTAAATTTACCGAAATAATTTTCTAAATATGTTAATTTTTACTTTTAAAAATAAAATTCGATATTTATCAAAAATTCAGGGGTTTTGACAAAAATATATTTCAAACATTAATAAAAATTACAATTTTATTCATAAAATTATATGATCATTTATATTTAATAAAAAGTAATAATAATATTTTATTAAAATATTATTTAATTCAAAAATCCATTAATTCATCCAAATAGATTCCTTAGTTGAATAATAACTAAAAATACTATATGTGCTTTAAAAACTATTAAAAAGTAAAGAATAAAAAAATGAAGGTATATTATTTATTATATGAAAAATAATGTACATAATAATAGTACAAAGGTATTGTTATATAACCTCTTATAACACTCGCATAAGACAGAAGGGTATGGTGTGCAATGGTGATAGACTCTTGGTGTGGCTTGGATAACATTGCTCATGTGGTAATCTCTATCAACTTCCACTTCTCTCGAAGGCGGTTCCGTTAGAGCTTAACTTGTTGAAGCTCAACTAGGGATGGGTCAATAGAGAAGCCCAATGAATCCACCTCCTTATCAAGCTCCAACAAATGGGATTCATATGGGTCAAGTCTACTAGATGAGGCCATCACTTCCTTTGTCTGAGTAAATTGGATTTTTTAAAGCCCTATATTTATACTAATCAGTTGATCACTGTTAAAAAGATATATTAGAAATAGTTAAAATTCATAACATTATTTTAAAAACCCAAAAAACATAAAACCAAGTATGTTCATATTTTATATAACCATTTTACATAATTAGACATTTAATCAGAGTAAGAGAGATTTTCATTGATGAATTTTTGGGTCTTTACAATCTTCCCCCCTTAAGAAATTTTGACCACGAAATTTCCTTTTCCGACACTAAAATATATGTGGGTAACTTTCCTTCATCACTTCCTCTGATCCCCACATCACTTCTTTAAACTTGTGGTTTCTCCCAAACACCTTGACGAGGGGCATTGTCTTATTTCGTAGAACTTTTTCTCTAGGATCTAAGATCTTCACTGGTTTCTGGTCATAAGAGAGATCATCCTCTAACTGTACTACCTCTAAAGGTATTACATGTGAATGGTCTGGTATGTACTTCCTTAATAGGGATACATGAAAGACATCATGTACTTTGTCCATGGTAGGTTGAAGTGCTGGTCGATAGGCCACAACCCTGACACGATCAAGAATCTCGAAGGGGACAATGTACCGAGGACTTAACATCCCTTTCTTTCCAAACCTAATGACCTTCTTCTATAGAGATATTAATATAAATACCATGTCTCAAACTTTAAACTCATGGTCTCATTTATGGTTATCTTCAAAACTCTTCTTTCAACTCTACGCTGCCTTGATATGTTGCGGAATGGTTTTCACCTTCTCCACATTTTTTCTCTATTTCTGGTCCATGAAGCTTATGCTCAATAACTTCATCCCAAAATGTTTATGATCTGAACCTCTTCCCATATAGGGCTCCAGAAGGTTCCATTCAGATGCTTGAGTGGAAACTATTATTATAGGTGAATTAAACCAGAGGAATATATTGACCCCATCCTTATTTAAAGTCCATTGTACATGATCTTAACATATATTCTAGTGATTGAATAGTTCGCTCTGATTGGCAATTAGTTGGAGGATGACATCCCATACAAATGTTTAGTTCAATATCTAGAGCATCTTGAAGACTCTTCCAAAACATAGAGGTGAATCTTAGATCTTGATCGAATACAATAGATAGTGGTACTATATATAGCCTTACCACTTCCCTGATATATATCTACGCTATTTGATCCACTGAAAAATCCCCCTGAATTTAAATGAAGTGTGCATAATTTGTATGATGATCCAAAACAACCCAAATTTAATTGTTTCCTTTGGATGTCTTCAGAAGTATGCTGACAAAGTCCATGTTGATGTTCTCCCATTTCCATGCTAGTATGGCCAATGATTTCATCATCCCCTTAGACTTCTACCGCTCTTAATTCACTTTTTGACACACCAGTCACATAGATGTATACTCAGTGATCTCCTTATTCATATTATTCCACCAATAATGCTCTCAGAGACCTTGATACATCTTTTTGTTTCCTTGGTGAATAGTGAAATTTCACCTCTGTGAGTCATCTAAAAGTTCCTTCATTAGATCTGGACTTGATGGAACACATAGTCCTTTCCCAAATCTCACAATTCCTTCTTTATTAAAATTGAACTATGTGTATTTTCCTTTCCTGATAGCTTCCACTTTCTTATGAATTCCCACATCATCCTTTTGAGCATACTTTATATTTTTCAAAAGAGACGTTTGAGAAATAATTTGTGAAAGGATCAATGATTTTCCATTATTTATGATTCCCATGTGCATCTTTATAAAATATAAGAATATTGGATCCTTTTAAATTCTCATCAATAATAGAATCACTGGGTCCTTTCTACATAGAATATCTAACACCTTGTTCTCTTTCCCAGGGTGGTAATAGATAGAGAAGTCATAGTCTTTGATCAACTCTAACCATCTTCATTGGCGCATATTCAACTCTTTATGTGTGAATATATACCTAAGGCTTCTCTGGCCCATATATATCTCACAGTTCTCCCCAAAGTAGTAATTCCACCAAATTTTTAAAGTGAAGACCACCGCAACCAACTCTACATCATGTTTTGGATAATTTTTCTCATGAACATTCAATTGAATTGAATCATTGGAAATGAATTTTTCATTCTGCATCAACACACAACCCAAGCTCTTCTTCAAAGCCTCACTGAATACCAAAAAAAATTCTCCACTTGTGGGTAATGTGAGCACATGTGTGGCGATAATCGTCCTTTTCAACTCCTTGAATATTTATTCGCATTCATAACTCTAGGAAAACTTTATTCCCTTCCATGTTAGCTTGGTAAGGGGGTTGGAAAATTGTGAGAAATTTCTCACAAATCATTGATAATATCCATCTAACCCCAAGAAGCTATAGATATCTATTACAGATGTTGGCCTCAGCGATCCTTCAATTGCAGCTATCCTAGAGGGATCCACAGATATCCTATTACTTGTAATGATATAACTCAAGAATGAGACCTCCTTCAACCAGAACTCACACTTGATGTACTTTTCATAGAGCTTCTCATTTCACAAGGTCTTTAGTATAGTTCTTAGATGCTCATCACGATCCTTCTTTGTTTTGGATTATATTATAATATCATCTTTAAATACTACTATATTTTTTTTGAGGTAATCTCTAAAGACTCTATTTGTTATGTACATGAATATTTCTGGAGAATTAGTGAGTCTGAAATGCATTAATATGAAATTATAGTGCCCATACCTTGTACAAAAATCAGTCTTGGAGATATATTCCTTATTCACCCTTATTTGACAATATCCTGACCACAAATCCACCTTCGATAAGTATTGTGCTCCTTACAGCAGATCGAACAAGTCATCAATTTTTGGGAGAGGATATTTATTCTTTATCATGATTTTGTTAAGCTCATGATAATCAATCCAAGGCGCATTGACCTATCCTTCATCTTGATGAAGAGGACTTGTGCGCCCCATGGTATAGAACTTGGGTGTATAAACCCTTTATCCATATTATCTTTTAATTGTTTCTTAATCTCCTCAAGATCCACAAAAACCATTATTTATGGAGTCTAGGATATTGGAACTCCCTAAGTATAAGGTCAATTGAGAATTAAACATCTCTTCTAGGAGGAAGACCAGTAAATTCATCGGGAAACACTTCAGCGAATTACCTCACAATAGGGATGTCTTCAAGGATTGTTGCCTCTTTAGAGTCAATCATCTGAGCTAGATACACATGCTCATAGGGAAGTAATATCCACGCTTGAGATGATGGTGCAAAAGAATGTTCATATTCCTCCTTACCCTTGTCCAGAATCAGGGGTCGATTCTCCATATGGAGAGTGATTTCCCTATCACGGCAATTTATGTTGGCTCTATATAAGGAAATCCAATCCATGCTAAGAATTGAATCAAATTACACCAGAGGGAGTATGAAGAGGTTCACCATGATTTTAAATCCAAAAAATTATGACAGGGGAGGAATTAAATTTATGGGATGCAATGATTTACCCATTTTCTGTACTCACCTACATCTTTACTTCCAGGATTTGTGGTGGTTTTGGGATTGTTCTACTAAACATTCGGGATGTAAAAGAAGGTGAATGAATTGAATAAAAAAGTAAGTTCACTCTTATTCAATGAATAACTAGCATAACTTTCACAAAATCATTGTCAGGGATCACTTCAGTGGTATAGATGGAAAAGGATCGCCCTTGCTGCCTTGGAGGTTGTTGGTTGCCTCTGAGAACCCTTGGCATAGGGAACTAATTTGCAAGATGCCCTAGTAATTTGTAGCTAAAGCAATGAACAATGCATTGATAGTTGAATGGAATGTTATTATCCTCTATCACAGCCGTGGTTTTTTCTTGTTGGTAGTTAACAGCTAGGTTTCCTTCTCTTCCACACCTAATGCATTTCCTTGTCCCCTTCAAGCAATTATTGGGGTGCTTCTTTCTACACCTTCGGAAAGTGGGGTGTTGGATATTCATAGAATCATTGGATTTACCCATCAAACTGCTATAATTGAAGTCCATCATATTCTTATTATCCCCATGATACCCCTGAGATTAGTCGATCTGTATTTCAACCTTGATGGCACATCAGAAAATTTCCCAATAGTTGTCGAAGTCACGGATCGCCACGATATTCCACATGATAGGTTTCAGCCCACCAAATAAGCAGTCAACCGTGAATATGGGGTTAATGACAAAGTCTGAGGCGTATCGTTCAAGCATTGTAGAGTTTGCCTCGTACACTATGACAAATTCCTTGTCTTTTTTCTTGAGGGAAAGGAAGTCCCCTTACTTCTTATGTTGGAGGTTGTGCGAAAAATATTTATTGAAAAACTTTTTCTAGAAATACTTCAATTCCAACGCCTCAATCTCCTCCTTAGGCTTTGTATTTTGGATCAATGTACACAATTGATCAGCTTTACCCACCATAAGATAAGCATCCAGAAGAAGCTTCTATTGTTCATAACATTGAAGTATGGAGAATATCTTTTCAATGGAGTTGATCCATTGTTCGGTGATTGAGGGATCAGATGATCCATTAAAAGTAGCAGGTCTTTGTCTCATAATGCTTTCGATGGTGACTTGTTCTTTCTTATGTGTGGGGGGTGAAGGTCCTTCCCGACCCATGTTTCAATTCAAATATTGAGTTAACTGGGAGAGTATCATGATAATGTTCACGATCCCCACTCCCATCGGATTGGGGATCTCATTAGAACAGTCATCGCACTGGTATTCACATCGGTTGTTAGCCTGAGTCCTCATATTACCATCCATTGGCAGGAATAAAAGAAAATTTATGGTTAACCACTAAAGGGTGATCCAAGGAAAAACAAGATTACTAATAAATAGATTTTATCTCCTTAACTTATGAATCTATAGGATTTAATATATTTTATCTATGATGTATTTTCTATAATATATTCTCAGGTAAATTTTTTTAATTCTCTTAATAATTTTTCATAATACGCTTGTGAATTGACCAATGTATATCCCCCGGGAGTGTCATAACCAAGAGTGAAACAAGGCCCATTTTTGTGTACCAGGATACCCCGGGTCAATCCCAAAAATCCTTGTCAGGGATTTCACCATTAGGTACATCTGTACCAGGGCCGCCTCTACCTTCTCGTATCCAGACTGGGATGTATTGGCTTGATAAACCACTCACACAATACTGACCAAAACATAGGGATGTTTTTATTCAACATATTTTTATATCTAAGGCTTCACTAGGGTTTTCTAATCCTAACCCCAAAAATAACTAAACCTATCCTCTAATACCAACTATAACAACCCTACTTTTTTTTATTTCACACTTAAAATTAATTTATTACATAAAACATTCACTTGATACAACATAGAAGATCAAGTGTTCTAGTTTATTTGGGTCTTACAAACAATACATAACAACCTAAAACATAAAATGAAACATCTTATTGAGAACTTCCCTTACATGAACAGTACATTTCCCCGTACTTAGCATTTCATGGGATAACCTGAGGAAATTCATAAGAAAGGGGTTATATATAAAGCCCAATAAGGGAATAAACATGGAATAACATGAGAAATACAATACATGTTAGAAAATAGGAATATCAATACAGCACAAGAGATTCATGGACATAAATGCATGATAAATCATGATACTCATAACATGGAGATGTGGCAGCAACATTTAACATGATATTAGCATGAGCCATGGATCATCGCACATAGAGCATGAGTAAACCCTCATTGCACATGAATCAAGAGAAAACCCTAATTTCAATTGAATTATCATGAGTAAAAACTCATTTCACATGATATATCATGATACTATACTTTACTCAATGCGTTGGAGTGCAATCAGGGCATAACATTCTTAAACATTTCATTTCATGCATAAGTGTGCCATAGGGATCATACAAAAAGGAATCATTCAACATCATAATTTTTTCCATAATAAAGCAACATGGAATAAATACATGAAACTCTATAATCAATACGTTTATGTATGTAATGGTGAATACTCTTGATAGAGAAATGGGTATGGTATTCACTACACAATAACTTTGGCTTGAAAAATCAAGGTGCAATTTCGGCATCATAACGACGTGACATGGGAATTCATAAAAAAAGTTTGATGAGAGAGAAATGGGTGTCTCATTATATGTACATAAAATGGACAGTAATGGGTTCATATAGATACATTTCCCAACAATTATAATGGACTTTATATTCTTAATACTAAATATTTTTTTGAATGTAAATGAGGAGAGAGAAATTCCTTACGAAATTATGGCATGGTAACGGGTGTACATGGGAGGCAATTAATGAGATATAAATGGGTATATAATAATTAAAGCATAAATAGGATAGTATGGGGGGAGTTTAGATATCATACCCCAACATTTATAGTTTAAAATAAATCAGAATAACAATATTAAGAAACTTGGATAAAAAGAGAATGGTAAGAATCACTTACTTGGAAGTGTGATCCCAAAGGATTATGAGAGGCTTGATAGAGGATTCCTGGGAGCATGGGGCGCCTTGGGAGGATTATAGAGAGAGGAGGGAATATGTTAGACTAACTTTAAAGGATTTTAGGGAATAGGAAGTGGAAGCTTGGGTGGGTTTATATAGGATATAAGAGGGAATTATTTATTATTTAGGTTTGGGACACCACACATTAAACTATTCAAAACCACAAACCATCCCATGGTTTTTACCCATTGTTTTTTCCAAAGAGGAGTGGAAAACATATTTTATATGTCCATTGGCTGAATGTCTTAAAATAATAAATTTTCTTATTTAGAGGTGAGTCACACTCTCAAGGAAAACAATTTAAAAAGACAAACTGTTTTATAAGTCTTGAAGTGTCCACTAATGCTTTGTAAAATAAGTCAAACAAATCCAAAATCACTTTGTTTTAATTGTAACACATGTATTGGCCGGACATAATGTTTATAGTATTTTTTACATCACTATTGGGTCATTATGATGACATAAAAAACATTATATATTTAAATGGTATTTAATTTTTACCGAAAAATTCGACTTTCTCGGAAAATTAAGAAAAATTAACCATTGGATAATTTTGAAGTCCTGATTAAAAAAATAATATTCATTTTATTTAAATAATTTTTGAAATCTGGGAATTTTTACTTTTTAATAAAAATTGACATTTGTAAAAAAATCATTGGATTTTGAAAAAAATAGCTGTCAAACAATAATAAAAATTACAATTATACTCATAAAATTATATGATCATTTATATGTAATATAAAGTAATAATAATATTTTATTAAAATAATATTTAATTCAAAAATTCATTAATTCATCAAAATAGATTACATAGTTGAATATTAACTAAAAATACATTTTTTTCTTTAAAAACTATTTACAAAGCAACAGTAATAAAATGAATGTATATTCTATATTATATACAAAAATGATATACTTAATAATAGTACTGAGGTATTTTTACATAACCCCTTATAACACCCATATAAGACCGAAGGGTAAGGTGTGCGATGGTGACAAACTCTTGGGGTGGCTCGGATAACATTTCTCGGTTGATAATCTCTATCTACTTCCATTTCTCCCATAGGTGGTTCTGTTCAAGCTTAACGTGGTGAAGCTTGGCTTGGGATAGGATAAGAGAAAATTCCAATGATTCTACCTCCTTTTCGAGCTCCTAAAACTGGGCTTTATAAGGATCAATCTACTAGATGAGGTCATCGTTTCTTTTTTTTGAGTAAATTAGATTTGTTAAAGCCCTATATTTATACTAATCGTGTGATCACTATTCAACCACTATATTAGTGAAGGTCACAATTCATAACAGTATTTTAAAAACCCAAAACCATAAAACCAAAGATGTTCATATTTTATATAACCATTCTACATAATAGTACAATTAATCAGATCAAGGGGGATTTTCAATAATGAATTTTTGGGTCGTTACATCAATTCTATGTTAGAGAAATTGAATCAGTTATTGAGAATCTAGAATGGGTGACCCATACATAGGACATCCATGAAACATAAAATAAACAGAAGAAAAAAATATAAAAAACCCAAATTTGATTAAAATCATTAAAATCAATACAAAATTAAAAAATGAATCATAAAAATATGATTAAATTAAAGTGGAATAAAAAATATACTTGGCCATGTTGAAAAATATAATATCACATACCAAATAAGAATAAATAATAATAATACCCATATATGCATTTAATAATATCATGTTTCTCACTATATCCCCATTCACCCATCGATAAAAAACCAAAGAAGATTATACCAAGGGATGAATCTTGGACATATACACATAATATGAAACAAACACAAAAATTAATCTACAGGATGTAAGCTAACAGGTCCAGCATGATGTCACCAAGGAATCAATGAAATTTTATTCTTGAGGGAATTATTAAACACGAATTTGAAATACAATTATAAAATATTTTTATTTCAAATATACACACAAGAAATCCAATATCAATTCCATGAACACTTTAAAAAACAATCATTTTTGTTTTAATTAAACGAAAAAATCACTTTGAATCAAATTCCATGGACCTAACCATTTTTTATCAAAAAAAACATTTCAGAACAAAATATGAAAACATAAAACGAGTTCCTTTAATTTAAAATGGTTTCCACAAACATATTTGAAAAATTGTAAATGAATCTAGCCACTCATAAGTGAAATGAATACCACTAGGAAGGCACCACCAAAAATGATGTAAATAATTAATGTAGATGAGATTATTCTAACACAATATTATAATTAAGTAGAAAATACAAACAAGTATGAGAAAATAATCCCTTATTTAATCCAAAAGGGAAGGATCTTATGTCATGGGATCTAACCTAGATCATGGTTTTAGATGATCTAGAATTTACCAAACCAATGTATGACTAGTTATTATCATAATTTTTGCCTACCAATGATAATCCACTCACATATCACACACCATCATAATTGATATAACCCCCCATCATATCAAATCTGGCGCTATAGGTTGCACTAGAGGCCTCCATACCAACTAGTGTAGCATAAATATAGAAACAACACATTGTTATTCAAGTTCCCATGACCAAAAAAGTGGTAGTGATGGAACAAGAAATGTATTATTGAAGAACAAAGAACAATAAATAACTCGCCCTCTCCTCTAACCCCCTCTCATAGAAAAACCCATTACCAACACCACTTATCAATCAAATTTAAATAATATATCCACCACTATACTAGAAAACATGGGGAAATCAATGATGTCACCCATAAGATCAATCATATAACTCACGACATGCGAAATTATCCTTTACGATTAGACACACTATTTACTTTTCAAGAAACCCTTTTTAAATCATGTGTTTCCCTTTTTAAACCCCAAATAAAAATAAAATCCTTGAATTTATTTCAAAAATTAATTTTAAATTATTATATTCATTTTTACATGGATTTGGGAATGGATAGATATTTATTACAAAGATACATTTGAGATTCCAAAATGAACTGCTATATGTTATGTCATAAATTTCAATGATCAATTAAGAAACACCACATACAATCACATAGAGGTATAATTTCATTAATAATGAACATATAAAACTGATCCACTCATTTAATACCAAAATGAATAAGTTTTAATGAATCAGGGAACTTAAAAAAGTGAAAATTTTATCAATAAATCGAAAAGATTTCACCTTTAGTAGTTAGAACAAAAATGTGGAAGAAGGTGTTATCCATGGTCTCTAAATATCAAAATCCCCAAATATTCGGTCCACTATGAATCATATAATATCCAAAAAAGACCTATTGATTTTGAAGAAGATTTCATAACCATAAAAGAAGAGTGATATATATAACAAATAATATTTTAAAACAAATTTCCTTTTTAACCAAGATGAAACAAAGAAGATATTTCATTTGAGTGTTAATGGGGAGGATGGAAGTCGAAGCTGGAAAAATAGAATCAGAAGGAAGTGAAGAATCAAGGTACGGTTTCATATTTGAGTGGGATGAGCACGATGGATGATAGAGGTATCTGGGGAGAAGATTTTTAGAGGGGGATAAGAGAGGGATCACATCGGGGATGAGCGTGGTGGATAATCATGGGAGAAGGTTTGTGGGGGGTATGAGAGTTTCTGGGGGAGTGGCACACGACGATGAGCCCAATAGAAGTGAAAATCGAGGCATGGTATACCTAAGGTTTTATTAAAACCATATGGATAGATTTACCTAGAGATTCAATCAAAAATGGTTTTTTAATACTATTGGTATTTTTTTATGTGTATAGACCCATTTTACAGTAGTGTGTCCATTTTGACGACATTCATTACTTAAATATTAAATATTATCTTAAAAACATGATATATTTGATCCAAATATTTTAAATCATCCATAATATGTCAAATGAATATATAAAATTCATGTATGACATTAATTTTATAAAATTATATTTATATTAATATTTTTAATATCATTTTTTATTTTTCCATTAATTAAGAAATTACTGCATCATCATTGTGTCACGTTTTAGTTTAATTATTTTTTTCATAAAATTTATAAATTAATTACCATAAAGAAATAATAATTCCAATTTAAAATGACTATTTATTGTCAATTATTTCATCTAAATAACCATATATAAAAAATGAAATACTTATTAAAACAAGA
The DNA here is from genome assembly GCA_963277665.1 of Viscum album. Classification (NCBI taxonomy): domain Eukaryota; kingdom Viridiplantae; phylum Streptophyta; class Magnoliopsida; order Santalales; family Viscaceae; genus Viscum; species Viscum album. Next base: position 1,969,934,254 of record OY728150.1, read on the forward strand.
GTGTGACATATTGGACATCAATTAGAATAAAATACTATAAATGATTAATGTCATCCCAGTAGCTCCAAGAGGACATAAAAACTTTCAAATTATTATTTTGGTTCAAACAAACTATAAAAACTCATATATTACATACAATGTTATTACTTCAGAATTGAAGTATTTTTATTAAATCATATAACAAAATCATGATTGGACCGTATAGTTATAGTGTCTTTAGAAACAGGGAAACATAAACAACTGGTTCATAAACCATCAATGTTGTCTCATGTTTATTGGATCATATCTAGACTCCTTTTTGGCATATCATATTTAATACCCTTCTTCCTGACCTGGGTAAAAGAAACATACAAAAGGGTGAACTCAAATGCTCAGTAAGGGTAAACAGATGAAATTTCAATCGTATCATATTCTTAAGAGCATAACGCTTAAAAAAATTTATCTTGCATAAGAGGTAAAAATATCATTTCATAGGATAAATCATAGAACAACAATGTAATCCCAAAAAACTCAGAACATAAGACATTAAACATTTTTTCATACACACATAATCATATAAAATCATATCATATTAATCAAGGATCATCACCAAGACCATCATAGCAGACAAAGTCCATTACTGAACCGAGTTTAATCCTCATTCCAGCCCTATAATACTGAACCGGATTTACTTGTTATTCCAGAAATATCTATCTCTTTAGATAAAAATATTTTCCCAATGATTTGGAGGGATATATAGGTCCCACCCATCTCATAATGAAACTATTCTTAAGTGTACCACAAAATCAGAAAGCATAAATCAAAGAATAACCAATGTAATAGAATGGTATTCTTAAACATCATTCCATCATAACATAATCCATATCAGCTAAAAATAATTCATTAAAATAACTCCATCACAACATAATAAAACCAATGAAATAATAAGTATAGAAACATAACCCTATATCATCTTAGATGGAAAATTATTTTTATAAAACACTTAAACATATTTCCCGTGGAAAATATCTTTTCTTTTTCAAAAAACATTTTCTGTTCTCAAGTTATCTTGAAATTATGAAATAAATGAAGTTAATTGAAAATAAACTTGAAAACTTGTAAAGGAATATTCATGGAAATAATTTTATATGAACTCATAAAAATCAGTTCATGCCGTATAAGTTAAAAAAACATTCTTCTCGTACTTTGTCCAGAAAACTCAAAAATTATCTCGTACTGAAAACGAAAAAAGATTCTTTCCATATCTTTTACTAAAAAGTCAACAATAGAAAAAAATTGTATTTAAACAATTGTATTAGGATATAAATAACATTACATATTGAGGGAACATTGATTTGTATGATAAAAATGCCCCAGTCAATACCGAAGTGTAAATAATATCGGATAAAAATAGAGATTGTGAGATTTTCCCTTACCTTAGGTTTGATATGCTTTGTACATATCTGAACCTCGTGTATAATGATATAAATAATGTCATTGACTTATTTTAGAATCATACTCATTGTTCTGATATCATATATGGTAATATTCGTATCTTCTTATTAGTAATATTTCCTTGCTACTTGTTATTCGGGTGTTCATTACTTTATGTTCTTATGTGTGTTATGTCGAATAAATTAGTATTACTCTTTTTATGTTATAGCTAAATCATTTAAATAATGGTATTAGTATAATATATATCATATTTATTCATTCAATTCATTTATATAATCATGTTCTATTTAATATCCAGTAGAACGAATCACATCACATTATGGAGACGGTAAGCCGTACGTACGCACGAGCTATGATATCATTCCCATAATTAATGAATGGTATTTTAGTGGATGATAGAATATCTCATAATTATTATCATGTTATAATAATAATATATAGTTATTCTTTACACCATTATAACCATCCATGTAAGGTGGTGGTGGAAAACATATTACACCAAGGCGTGGAGACGGTATTCCGTACGTACGCACACGCGATGATTTTTTTTCCATAGGATGGATAGAAGGTGAAATAGTGTTGTTTAATATTTATAATAACATATAATTATATTATTGATACTTATTTTATTAAATTATAATGAAACAAATAAATAATTGGATGTAGAAGAAGAAATAAATTTGAAAGAATCGGTAAAGGATATCACCTCTTCTTCGACGCACCTCTTCTAAACCTCCTATTAGGGCGCTAAAGTGGGTCTTTGAAGAATAACCGGACCTCTATTATGTTTCTAGTGAATTGGAGAAGAGAAATGGACAGGGTTTGGCCGAGGATTAAGGTTCAAAATGTTGTGAATATTAGAGGGAGGAGGTGCCCTTTTATAAGAGAGGAGAGGGGCACATTTGGAAACCTTAAAAATATTAATTTATAATAAACTCAAACAACACTTAAATACTTCCAAAATGACTCAAATTCTAAAACTATAAAAGGAATGGTTCTAATATCCTTAACCTATAAATTTTATACATGTTTGGAATTTATTTAAATCATTATAAACTTGATTTATCCTTATTTAATCTACTTAATTTTATTTGTGGTAATAATATTCTAAATTTCAAATTGTTATAAATAATTAGTTACGTGTTTTGAATTGTCCATAATTGGATTATTAATGAAATTTTACACCATATAAATTTCAATTTATAATTTTTAAATATTTTTGTGATATTTAAACAATTTTATAATATTTTATTTTTATTAAATAACAATAGTGTCGATTTTGACACTATTCATTTATTTGAATTTAATTAAAATCCACATAGAATTTATGTTCAAAATAAAAGATTTAATAGATTTAGAACATGTCATATTTATATAGAAAAATCGTGGATCACATTAAATAGTTCATATAATATTTATTTTAATATTTTTAAAACCATTTATTTGATATTTCACTCAATAAAATAATTTCAGCATCACTATTGTGTCATCATTAATGATAATTATTTAATACCTAAAAAATAAAAATAAATTCACATGATTTATATACATTTATTATATTTATGGAGACTATTCATTTTCTAAGTTTTATGAATTATATCACTAAATTAAAATTATTACACTTATAAGATATAAGAAAGTGACATGTTGTCACATTCTTTTGTTTTAATAATAATTATATAATATTTTTGGTCAAAGGACCATTAAATTAATCAATTAGGACCCTTATGTTATATGGTTCTACTTTTATTTATCCAATATAATTTTTTAAGGATTTAGGATAATTTTATAATCTTATTTTTAACCTTAATTACCTAATTTACCTTTAACTGTAGTAAATAAAAATTACCGTAGTTTCTATTCATAATATAAAAAAAATATAAAAGATACCTATTAAAATAACTTGGACCCACTGAATCCAAATATGGAATCCATTTTTCAAATTTAAAAACACAGAAGTTGTAGTAATTAATTTAAAATTAATCCCATTGTTAAGAAAACGGGTTTAAAAAAAACATTGCCAAATATTGAAATGTTTTCACCATGAATTAAATGAAAAATTAATGGTAATGACATAATTTATATTAAATGGTAAAAATAAATTCTATTTATACTTTAAAACCATTAAATTTTATCATTTAAACATATAAATTATCTTGATAAAAAATGTTTTTTTAAGAAAAATTTAACGTATTTTTACTATTCATCAAATTGTGAAAGTTATCAGAAAAGTATCAAAAATTCATCCAATGTAAATTTTTATATCCTAATTCAAAAGAAGAAGTTTATTTTGTAAAATTGAACTTATAAACTTGTCAAAAATTAGATTTAAAATGGGTTTCCATCAAAAGGCGGTAAAACTGCATTTTTTTGAAAAATACTTCTTTTATCCGAAAAATTGATTTTGTTTTCATACCTCATTATAAAAAAGTGTAATATGAATTATAATGTTATAAAATTTAAAATTCAGTTAATAATATCCATAACAACAGTTTCTTAATATTATAATAATATATCATTGTTTAGTGAAACTTGGTATTGTGTACTATGCAAGCTATCGAGGAATGTTGCTCTAGCGTGTAATGCAAGCCAAGAGAATTTTGTGTGTATTGAAAGATTCTTTTGGTGTTGCGTATAACATAAGACATTAAAAAATTATCATATAATCTCAGGGTGTTACATTCTACCTCCCATAAAATGAATTTCTCCCTCGAAATTCGTCACTTCATAACAAATAGATGAGGATACCTCTCCCTCATTCTATCCTCAAGTTCCCATGTAGCTTCTTATAATTGGTGGTTTATTCATAAAACTATAAGCACACGAGTGGTCTTGTTTCATAGAACATTTTTTCTATTATCTAGAAAATCTATCAGCTATTCTTCATAAGAAAGATCTTGCTCCAGCGGTACAACTTTTGACCATAGTACATGTGAAGGATCATGAATGTACTTTCTCAGGAGGGATACATAGAACACATCATGAACATGAGAGAGATTCGATGGAAGTGCCTATCGGTAAGCTACTTTCCCAATGTGATCGAGTATTTCAAAAGGACCAATATACCTAGGTATCATCTTAACATTCTTTCCAAATCTCCTTACTCTCTTCCAAGGAGATATTTGTAAGACCACTTTATCACCCACTTAAAACTCTAGGTCTTTTCTTCAGCTGTTGACATAAATTTTTTATCGAATCTAAGCTGCTCTTATATGTTGTTGAATAGATCTGACCTTTTCTGCCATCTCATTAACATGATCCCGTCCAAAAAGCTCTCTTTCCCTAACTTCATCCCAGCAAGTTGGAGTTCTGCATTTCCTTTCATAGAAAGCATCATAAGGAGCCATCTGAATACTGGAGTGAAAGCTATTATTATATGAATATTCCACCTAAGGTAGCTGTTGATCCCAACCACCATTCAAATCCATAGAGAAAGCTCTCAACATGTCTTCTAGAGTTTGAATTTTCCTCCCAGACTGAACTTTTGTCTGTGGATGATAAGTAGTGCTGAAGCTCAACTCTATATCTAGAGCATGCTGAAGACTTCGCCAAGACATTGAGGTATTCCTCAGACCCTGATCAGATATAATGGAAAGTGGTACTCCATGTAATTTTACCACTTCTTTTAGATATATACTGGGAAGCTAATCAAGAGAGAAATCCTCTCTAATATCAATGAAGTGTGCCAACTTCTTAAGATGATCAACTATATCCCAAATAGCATTATTTCCTTTGAATGTTTTGGGAATTTCAGTGACAAAGTCCATATTGATGATTTCCCATTTCCATTCCGGTATAGGTAATGGGTGTGACATCCCCTTAGACTTCTATCTCTCAGCATTAACTTTCTAACAAACCAAGCATCTAGAGACATATTCGGCGATATCGCTTTTCATGCCATCCCACAAAAAGTTCTCTTTCAGGTCCCAATACATCCTTGTACTTCCAGGATGAATAGAGAATGACTAACTATGATCCTCATCTAACAGCTCCATCTTTAATTCTTGTATGGGAGGAATATAGACACGGTTCTGGAACCTTATTATCCCATCACGATCAAGGTTGAATTCAGGAACATTTCTCACCTTCATTTGTAACCCTACATCTTCTTTCTGAGCCTCTTTAATCTTCACATGTATTGATGGTTGAACATTCATTTGAGAAAGATATGATTTTCCCCTTCCATTATAATTCCAAGATCTATCCTTTGTAAATCAATAAATACTGGATCTTTTGTGATCCTCATCATGGATATTCTAGCATGGTCTTGTCAACTTAATGCATCTTCCACCTTGTTTACTTTGCCAGGTTGGTAATGAATTGACCAGTCGTAAACCTTGATCAGCTCCAACCATCTTCTTTGGTCCATATTCAGCTCCTTTTGTGTGAAAATATACTTTAAAATTTTATAATCAATATAAATATCACACCTTCACCATAAAGATAATATATCCCTATTTTTAATGCAAATATTACCGCGGATAACTCCAAATCATGAGTTGGATAATTTTACTCATGGGTTTTCAACTGTCGTGAGGCATAAGCTATCACCATATCATTTTTCATGAGAACACAACCCAATCCATTCTTGGATGCATCACTGTAGATCACAAACCATTCTCCACTACAAGGCAGTGTGAGCAAAGGTACACTAGATAACGTTTTTTTACTCATTGAAATTATCTCCACACTCCTTCGCCCAAATGAACTTAACTCCTTTTCGAGTCAACCTGGTGAGTGGATTAGATAATCGTGAAAAATCACTCCCAAAACGTCGATAATATCCAGACAAACCAAGAAAACATCGGATATATGTTATTATTTTTGGTCTTGACCATCTTTAGATAACCTCTATTTTTGCGGGATCCACAGATATCCCCTCTCTTGAGATTATGTGACCCAAAAATGAAACTTTTTTATGCTAAAATTCACACTTGGTAAATTTGGAAAAAAGATTCTCCTTTCTCAGGGTCTTCAATACAATTCTTAAGTGACCTTCATGTTCTTCCTTACTCATTGAGTATACAATAATATTGTCTATAAAGACTACCACAAACTGATCATTATAGTCACTAAAGACTTTATTCATTAGATCCATGAAGATAGCAGGGGAATTAGTAAGACCAAAAGGCATCATTATAAATTCATAGTTTCCATACCTTGTATGGAAATCCATCTTTGGTATATCCTCTTTTTTGACCCTTAATTGATGATTCCCTGAATGAAGATCAATATTTGGAAAGTATTGAGCTTCGCATAGTTGGATAAATAAGTCATCAATGCATTGGAGAGGATATTTGTTCTTGATAGGGATTTTGTTATGTTCTCGATAATCAATGTAAAGTCTCATTAATCCATCTTTCTTCTTAACAAACTGAACAGGTGCTCCCCAAGGTGATGCAATAGGGCATATGAATCCCTTATCAATATTCTCTTGGAATTGCATATTTAATTACTACAACTCAATTGGGGCCATTCTATAAGGTGTCATTGAAATGGGCATAGCACCCGGTATGAGTTCTATTGAAAACTCAACTTCATGATTTCATGGAAGACCTAGAAATTCCTTTGGAAAGGCATCATCTAACTCTCATACAATGGGAATATTCTTAATCATGAGTTTCTCTCCAACCATTTGAGATAAATAACCTTCATTTATGGGAATCAAGACCCATAATATGCAATAAATTTCCATTTAAAGGTTATATTCATCCTTGCATCGATAGATGATCATAGATTGATCTAGAATATGAAATGTGTCTTCCCTTATTTGTAAATTGATATGAGCTTCATATAAAGAAAGCCAATACATGCTAAGAATCACATCAAATTATACTATATGAAGGATCAAAAGATTTTCAAGAAGCACTTTCCAACAAACTTCAATCGGAGAATAATTATAAACATTTGATGCAACTGTTGTGCCATTAGGAGTTGTAACAGCCAAATCAGTATCTAATTACTGAGGTAAAATGGAGAAACCCTTAGAAAATACTTCAAAATAAAAGAGTTGGTGGATCTAGAATCAAATAAAACATTTTCTACTATAGAGTGGATGGTAAGTGTACCTTTCACCACTTTGTTATTGTACTCCACATCGTCAATAATAATTTCATGTGGCTTTCCTTTGTCTTTGGACTGAAGAGGTTTTTGATGTCGATCAATATCCATAACCCTTGGATTAGGGAATTGATTAGAGTAATTCCTCATTTCCTTGCAATTGTAACATTAAAGTGTAGGAGGTACATTCTGTGTATCCCTTTCTTTGTTTGAATCATTAGACATATTCTTCCCAATACATTGACATTCAAATTCTCGATGTCCATCTTTTTCACACTTAAAACATTTAATTGTCCCTTTAAGACCATTCCCTCGATGTTTTTTTCCACACATTGTGCATAAAGGAATACTCGTCTTCTCTTCAGTGTGGTCTTTAGATTTTTCTTTGAATTCCATTTTCCTCTTCTTATCAAACCCATATAACTGATGGGTTACTCCAATATCCATCTCAACCTTGAGAGCACATTGAACAATTTTCTCATATCTATTTAAGTTTCTTATGGCTAATACCCTTCATAGAGTTGGTTTTAAGCCACTAAAGAATCGATCGATCTTACTCTCAGGTTGGATAATAATCCCTGAAGCGTACCATGCATGTATTGTAAAATTTTCTTCATAGGTACCAACAGATTCATCATCATTTTTCTTCAGTTAAAGAAACTCATTCTCCATATTTGTTCGAAGAATATGAGGGAAGTACTTTTTGAAAAATAATTTCATGAACTTTTCCCATTCCAAAGACTCAATTTCATCCCTTTGCCTCATATTTTTGACAAGATTGAACCATTGATCAGCTTCACCATCCAAACGATATACTACTAAGATGACTTTATCATGTTCAGGACATTGTAGGAATGAAAATATTTTTTTAGTGGTACTGATCCATTGTTCAGCCACTAATGGATTAGAAGAACTGTTGAATGAAGGCAGACGCTGCCTCATTGAGGATTCAATAGAATGTTGCCCCTTCCTTCGCTTGTTTGGAAGTCCTGCATGATTCATAGCTTGACAAATTTGTGTGAGAATGGCTACAATATTTTTCATTCTAGCTCCCATAACAATTAGTTGCTCATGGGGACAATCATTGCATTGCCCGTCACATTCGGTATTAACACAGTTCCTTCAGGTTCTATCCATTGACTAAAACCAAGAAGCATTTTGTGAGAAACACTAATCATAATAGAAAAACTACATAATCAGGAATAAAATTTCACACATTAGGTCTTATCATAGGTCATTCACGACCATTTCTAAAACACGAAGATTGTGTCCTTTGCTTAGACATGTCCTTACGATTCTTACTAAGGATTTCACATCCTAGTTTCCAAAGGTTGACTATCCCTTTCCTCTGATACCAACTATAACGACCCATACATTTCATACATTGTTAATACTTCAGAATTGAAGTATATTTATTACAACATATAATAAAACAATGATAGGACCATATAGTTATAGTGTCTTTAGAAACTGGGAATCATAATCAACTGGTTCATAAAGCATCTATGTGGTCTCCTATTTATTTGATCATATCTAGACTCCATTTTTGTAAATCATATTTAATACCCTTATTCCTGGACTGGGGAATTGAAACATACAAAATGGTGAGCTCAAATTCTTATTAAGGGTAAACAGATGAAATTCAATCATATCATATTCTTAAGAGCATAACGTTTGAAAAATCTTATCCTACACAAGTGGTCAAAATATACTATCATGGGATAAATCATAGAACTACAATGTAATCCCAAAAAAATCAGAAAATAAGACATGAAACTTTGTGTCATACACACATAATCATAGAAAATATTTTCATTTTAATCAAGGATCATAGCCAAGACCATCATAGTGGAAAAATTCCATTACTGAATCGAGTTTACACCTCGTTCCAGCCCTGTAATACTGAACCATATTTACTTTCTGTTCCAGGCATGTCTATCTCATGAGATACAAATCATTACCCAAAGAATTAGAGGATGATATAGGTCCCACCCATATCATAATGAAACCACTCTTATGTGTTCCACAAAATCAGAAAGCATACATCATAGCATAAACCATGTAATAGAATGATATTATTAAACATAATGCTATCATAACATAATCCTTATCAGACAAAAGGACTTCCTAAAAATAACTCCATCATAACATAACAAAACCAATATGATAATAGAGACAGAAACATAACCCTATATCATCGTAGTTGGAAAATAACTTTGATAAAACACTTGAACATAGTTCCTGAGGAAAATATCTTTTCTTTTTCAAAAAAACATTTTTTGTTCTCAACAAGTCATGAAATTATAAAATAAAAGAAGTTAATTGAAAATAAACTTGAAAACTAGTAAAGGAATCTTCATGGAAATAATTTTCTATGAAAGCATAAAAATTCGTTCATTATGTATAAGTTAAAATAAATTCTTCTCGTACTTTGGCTGTAAAAGTCAAAAAGTATCTCGTACTGAAAACGATAAAATATTCCTTCCATATATTTTACTAAAAATTAAACAATAGGTAAAATTTGATTTAAAAAATTTTATGAAGATATAAATAATATTACATATTTAGGGAACATGGATGTTGATGATAAATATGCCTTAGTAAATACCGAATTATAAACAATCTCGGATAAAAATTGAGATTGTGAGATTTTCCCTTACATTAGGTCTGATATAATTTGTACGTATCCGAACCTCCTGTATAATGATTTTAATAATTTTATTAACTTATTCCAGAATCATATTCATTGTTAATATATCATATATGTTCATTTTCTTATCTTCTTTTTAGTAATATTTCATTTCTACTTGTTATTCCGGTGTTCATTTCTTTATGTTCTTATGCATGTTTTGTCGAATAAATTATTATTCCTATTTTTAGGTTACAGCTACATCATTTATAGATTGGTATTAGTATAATATATATAAGATTTATTTATTCAATTCCATTATATAATAATGGTTTAATGAAGATCTTGTAAAACGATTCACATCGCACCGTGGAGACGTTAAGTCGTATGTACGCATGAGCGATGATATCGTTCCCATAATTATTAGATGGTCTTGGAGTGGATGTTAGAACATCTCATAATTACTATCATTTTATAATAATCATATATATTTATTCTTTACACCATTATACCCATCCAAGTAAGGTAGTGATGGAAAATAGATTACACCACGGTGTGGAGACGGTATTCCATACGTACGCACGCGTGGTGATTTCAATTTCTGTAAGATGGATAGATGGTGAAATTGGGTTGTTTCATATTTATAATAACATATCAGTATATGAGTGATACTTATGTTATTAAATTATAATGAAAAAACTAAATAGGAGGAAGTAGAAGAAGAAATAAATTTGAATGAATCGTTAAAGGATATTACCTCTTCTTCGACGTGCCTCTTCTAAACATCCTCTTAGGGCACTAAAGTGGGTCTACAAAGAATAACAGGATCTATATTATGTTTCTACGGAAGTAGATAATAGAAATGGATAGGGTTTTGATGATCATGAAGGCTCAATATTTTGTGAATAAGATAGGGAGGAGGTGCCCTTTTATAAGAGATTATAGGGGCACCTTTGGAAACCTAAAAAATATTAATTTATAGTAAACTCAAACCCCACATAAATACTTCTAAAATGACTGAAATTAGAATATTAGTTGATATAGGGTTGTAATATGATCAACCAATAAATATTAGACATGTTGGAAAGTTATTTAAAACATTATCAACTTGATTTATCCTTATTTAATCTATTTAATTATATTTGTGCTGTTAATATTATAAATTTTAAATTGTTAAAAATAATGACTTATGTGTTGTGAATTGTCCATAATTGGATACTTTAAGACATTATATACCATTTAAATTTCAATTTATAATTTTTAAATATTTTTGTTATTTTTAAACAATTTTATAATATGTTATTTTTATAAAATAACAATAGTTTCGATTTTGACACTAATCTTTTATTTGAATTTAAATAAAATCAAACATAAGAAATGTTCAAACTAAAAGATTTAATAGATACATATCATGTTATATTTATCTAGAAAATTCGTGGATAACATTAAATAGTTCATATAATATTTATTTTAATATTTTTAAAATAATTAATTTGATATTTCAATCAATAAAATAATTTCAACATCACTATTGTGTCATCATTAATGATAATTATTTAATACCTAAAAATTATAAATAAATTCAAATGATGTAGATAATTTTATTATCCTTCTGGATACTATTCATTTTCTATGTTTTATATAGTTTATTATTAAATTATAATTATTACACTTATAAGATATAAGAGAATGACATATTGTCACTTTCTTTCGTTTTAATAATAATAATTACAAACTTTTTATGGTAAAAAGACCATGAATTGAATATATTCTGGCCCTTATGTGATATGGGTCGAATTTTATTTATCCAATATAATTTTGGCAGGTGTTAGGGTAATTTTATAATCTTATTTTTACTCTTAATTACCCGATTTACCATTAACTGTAGTAAATAAAAATTTTCGTAGTTACAATTCATAATATAAAAAATATAATCTATTAACAAAACAAGGACCCACTGAATTGAAATATGGAATCCATTTTTCAAAATTCAAAACACAGAAGTTATAGAAATTAATTTAAAATTTATCCCTTTGTTAAGAAAATGAGTTTTAAAAGTTAAAACATTGCCAAAGATTGAAATTTTTTTAACTTTGAATTCAGTGTAAAATTAATTGTAATGACATAAATTATATTAAATGGTAAAAATATATTATATTTATATATTAATAACATTAAAATTTATCATTTAACCATATAAATTATCTTGATGATAAAAATTTGTTTTTAATAAAAAATTAGAGTGTTTTTACTATTCATCAAAATGTGAAAGTTATCAGAAAAGTATCAAAAATTCATCCAATGTAAATTTTTATTTCCTGATTCAAAAGAAGAAGTTTAATTTTTAAAATTGAACTTATAAAATTAACAAAAATTATATTTAAAATTGGTTCGTCATCAAAAGGTGGTAAAATAGCATTTTTTGAAATATATTTCTTTTTTCTAAAAAAATGATTTTGTTTTCATACCTCATTATAAAAAATGTGTAAGATGAATTATAATTTTATAAAATTCAAAATTCAGTTAATCCTATTCATAACGTCTAGTTCATAATTTTATAATAATATATCATTGTTCAGAGAAACTCAGTATTGTGTACAATGCAAGCTATCGAGGAAGGTTGCTCTTGCCTGTAACGCAAGCCAAGACAATGTTGTGTATAGTGAAAGATTCCTTTGGTGTTGAGTATAAAAGAAGACATAAAACAAATTTCTCATAAAATCTCAGGGTGTTACACACATTCCCCAATAAATTTATGATAAGTGTTAGGGTAATTTTATAACACTTGTAATATTATTTTTACCAATAATTACTTGATTTACGCTTAACTTTGGTAATTAAAATATTACTAAATTTAATATTAAAAGGCCCAAAAATAAAGGAAACAAATTTAAATTATTTATAAACACTGATTCTAAATATGGAATCCATTTTAAAAAATTCAAAACATAGAAATTTATGTTATTAATTTAATATTAATCTCATTGACAGAACGTGAAAGCGAGTTTTTAAAGTGAATGCATTCAAAGGATTGAAATGTTTTTATATCAAATTTCAACATAAAATTGATTTCAATGAACTACATTGGATTAATTTATAAAATCATGATCTAATTTCACTTAAAAAAATAAAAATATAATTTATAACTATAAATTATTTAGATGAAAAATCTATTTTTCATTTAAAATAGAATATCTTATCATTTTCATCAAAACATGAAACTTATCATAAAAATACCAAATATTCTACCAAATTAAAATTTTATAGTCCTATTTAAATGAAAAAGTTTATTTTTTCAAATATAATATATAAAATTGTCCAAAATTTTATTTTAAATAGGTTCTCCATCAAGAGGTGGTAAAACTTCATTTATAACAATATAGTTTTTATGTGTAATGTTTGGTTGGTTCTCATATTGTGCATATAAAATATATTGGATGAATATAAAAAACATTTATGGAATATATAACATATATATATTATTAATATCATTCACTAATAGTAATTAATTTAATTTATTAGAATTAAATGACTTTTTTAGAATAAAAATGGTTCTTTATAAAAACAAATCATATATATTTAGTTGGTTCCTATATTAATTTAGAATAAATTGTTAACTAATGAATTGAAGCATATAATTTCATAACATACTTAATAATATTAAGTCCTTATAAATTAATGGCAAGGTTATATCTTATTATATTAAATAATAATATTATAATAATATATTTTTATTTGGTAAAACTGGGCCTTTCATATAATGCAATCCAACTCATTTTTTTTATGTAGCATAATCTTAGCTTGTTTTATCATATAAATAAAGAAACAAATAAAATAAATTGTATTCAAAATGAAAATATCATATAGTCTTGGGGTGTTATATTCTCCCTACCAAAATTAAATTTCCTCCTTAAAATTTGAACTTGATCTCGGTAGTATATAGTATGATATTTGAAAATAAACAATTGTTAAAAACCCACTACATAAATAGGGTTAATAAATAGTCCTCTTAAATATGGGGAAATGAAATGTGATGGTCACCACAAAAATTGTATTTCGAATATGACAGCGTTAATGAAAACCATGTTATAGAAGAGAAATATAACCATCAAGTTCACAAAGAGACTAATAGACAACATGTTCATGAGATATTTTTTGACCCCAAAACCATAAACCAATGGTGTCAATAAAGGATATTGATATCATAAAAAATTATGATAATAGGAAAATAATTCAAGGTCTTTTTCCTTGATCTAATAAATTATTTTACCCTCTTAAAGGGTATGTAAATATATGTCTTTGTAAGCACAACATTTTCCTTTTATTGTGACTTGAATATTTATACTTCATATCTTTTTATAGGATGTAACATATAGTGAATTAATACATTATCCACTAAAACCCTATCTAATGATAACTCATTTCACAAATGGTTATACTTTCTAGAAGATTATTGTCCAATACTTAAGAAATATTTACTCAGTAGTTAATAGAACATGATTTACTATATCCATATGAATCATATATCTGTAAAAATTTCATTACCTCATCATCAAGAAACATATTAAGTCTTATCTTTCCATCATCCATTTCTTTCCCAAAAATTTTAACATAGTAATGAATCACATTTCCTGATTATCGATACCAATCAACACAATATTTTAAATCCTTAATGAATAATTATTGTAGTAAAATCCATATAAATTAAATAATTATTATAATGTTCACATAATTGATAAATTACTCAAATGTCATAATTATTGAATTTGAACATAAGAACATTCATCTTCATCTTCATCTGTGGTAGTAGAATAATATTGAATATGATTGATTAGCCTCTTTGGGGTGTATATTCCTTTGATAAATGAGATGTTGATTTTCATAGTATCACATCTCCATGTAGTTGAATCATTTTACATTGGAAACCATTTTCTTACCATTCCAATCACAAGCATGGTGGCCTTTCTTTCAACACTTATAGAAAAATACCACTCATTTTAAGCATGTGCCTGGGTGTTTCTATCCAAAACTATCACATACGAGAAATTAATTCCTTACCTTCTTCACTTTATCCATATTTTTCTCTTCCATACACTTCTTCTCTTACTTCCCATAAAATCCATAGGACTTATATAATTTATTACCTATATATTTATCACATGATACTATTTCTTCATATGTTGAGATTACTTGGGAGGACATTTCCCTTATAAATGTTAGCTTCATACCATAAAATATGAAATCCTTCTTACTCCGTGGATCACGTGCATTGGTGGAGTTCACATTCATTCTACTGGGTTCTATTTCTATATAATGGAATATAATGTATCAAATAAAAAATAATAATTTATAATCCAAAAATTATGAATCACTTTAGATATATTGATTTTTTTCATAATTAATCTTATAATAATAAACATGGTTTCTTTGGGGATATCATTAATTTTTAATCTTCCTTAATGGTTTGTATAAAAAATATGAACTATCCTAAACCTATCTCCTAGGAGGGTCAAACCATGTGCATAGTATGGCTTATTGGCATGTACCAAGTTATGCTGAGTCATGATCGATGAACCTTGTAAGAGTTGTTACCCCTAGGTACATTTGTGCCAGAACCTTGTCAACTTGTATTATCTGGACAAGTACTTATATCAAGTAAAACCCACATAATATCTACCTTGACAAAATTTTATCATTTTCTTCTATTACTATCCACAATGTCTATCTTAGGGTTATGTTCGTTAATCATTGTTTTCTAAATCTATTTTCTAATCTGTCTACTGAACATGATATTATACCAACAATAACAACCCCCACCCCAGTATCCCAAATCTAGTGCCTCACTTTATTACATTAGCATAGATACAATTATTTAATGCTAAAGGACCAATCATTTCCATAGTTTTATAAGCCATATTATATACAAGAAACATACATTACAATTTAAAACATAAAATACAACATAGAAGATCATTTTTAAATTCCATTATTTTCATATATTAACCATACATATCAGTCATAATAAACATCTTGGTAACCCATAAAAAATAAAACATAATAAAGGGGTGAGTTAATATTCTCAATAAGGGTAGGTAAAGTGGAAACAATATTGAATGAATGAAAACAAATAAACATGGGATCGTAAATAACTGATAACGCATGCCATTCAAATAACAAGTTAAGGAAAAACCAATATGGAAATGTAAATAATTGAAACAAAATACTTTTAAATAAATAAATTGAGAATATAATTCATCCATATATATGTTGATGAAATATCTCATGGAATAATAATAACTCAGTCTAAATGAGAGAGATGCTTAATTACTGAATGTCATATTTCCTAGTTACATAGAACCTTTACCGTCGAGAACATTCACAAGATGGTTTATCTTATCAGGTAAAAACCCATATATTTTGGCCAAAATATTTAATCTCTTGAGACTATCGATTCATCAAGGAGATATCCATAACAAGGCCTCACCCTTGTCGTACCAATTCAAAGCATTCTCCATATAAAATAATTGATTAAAATAATAAAAAATATGCCTTATAAAATATCTATATATGATATATGATATATATTTATCAATAATTACTGAGTGGATACTATGTAAAAACCAGGGTTTTGGATTTTTATTAATATAAATACCATTTAAATATCATTAAAAAGTTTTTTTAGGAAAATATTCATTAAACATTCAAATGTGGCCCATAACACTTTGAAACATTTGACACATAATCTCAAAAAATGAATGACATTAAATGAATCTTATAATATCATGACAGTAAGTTTATTAATGTTATAATATGTCAATGTTAAGTATATAAACCATATAATGGTGAATTGGTGAATAATAACAAATAAGTCTCAATGGAATGTAAATTGAGACAAAATCTTTTACCTTACACTTCCTTTTTAGTGGTATGTGATTTAACCATTTTTATAATGGTTTAAATAATGTTATTAATTAAAATGAAATCATTATTCATGTTTATGATATCATATATGTTCTTATTATATTATTTCATCACCATTAATTTTCTTTTTTTATTTTGACTATTTTGGGTGTCAATTGCCTAGTTTCTTGAGTGAGTTTTGACATGTTTTCTTTCCTTCCGATTACATAGATCATGATTATATAATCTCCAGAATGTATAACACGATTTAATTATAATAAATATTCCATATAAATATATTTATTATAATCCCAAATATTTGGAGATAATAAATTAAATGCACTATTCATAGAGATAGTAGGTTGTGGGTACTCATAAACACTACTTTCATTTCATTTTCATATTAAAATAATGCAAATAAAATGATATATATGTATATTATAATCCTAGTATAAAATTTATATCATATATTTTATATATGATTATAAATTCCATCCTTTATACAGTACATGTATAGAAGGAATGAATCACATCGCTTTGAGTAGGCAGTAGTCCACACTTCCACAAATGATGTTATCACATTTAATAAAAATGGAAAGAATAAGTGTGTGTGTTTTAAAAAAATTAAAAAAAATAAATAAATAGTAAATATCATATATAACATATATAAATATATTTTCCATCATAACTACCAACCATGAATAGTGGTAAAGGAAAAACGAACAATTATCATTTCGTAAGGTGGTAGTTCTCCATACACATAAACAGTTTTCTCTTTACCCATTAGATGGAATTGTGTGTATGTGTAGGTATAACCCATATAATAAAAACATATCAGTATATTTAGTATAATATTTTTTATATAAAAATAAAATAAGGATATTTGAGGTAGTGGATAATGGAAATAAAAAAAAGAGCCTGAGGAAAGATATTACCTCTTCTTTGGGTAACACTTTTTGGTTTTCACCAAAGGGATTCTTTGGTTGGATATCTTCCCAAAGGGAGGATTCTAGGATTAATATCGGGATTTTGGGAGAATCTTTTGGTAGGGTTTTTTCATGTAATAAGGATCAATGTGGTGTGCGGAATTGAGTGAAGAGGTTCCCTTTTATAATTGAGGTGACAGTTACTTTTGAAAACTCTCAAAATATTAAATTAATATAAATTAATTTTATATTTAAAATGGAACCAAAGTGAGTTATTTAAAATATAATATCAATATGGGTAAAAATAAGCTCAAAAAATAAATTTTAGACAAGTTTGGGTCACATTATTACCCAAATAGTTTTGCTTTAACCCTTACTTAAACCATTTAACTCTTATTGTGACAACATGACTTTTTACTATTTAGGGGTTAAAATAGTTACTATAAATTGAAAAAAGATCCATAAATAAATAATTTAAGAAATATTTAAATAAATTAAAATTATTTTGAATAATTTAAAGTTTTTATGAATTTTATATCATTTAATAATATACTATTTATTTTAAAATATTATTTGGGAAAATTTTGATGTTATTCATTACTTATCTTTTTAAAATATCATAAAAATGATATATTCAAAAAACCCATCTAACTCGTCATTAATATTTCAAAATAATCTATAAAAATCTTTTACTAAATCATTTTTTTCAAATTATATTTCTGAAAATATTTTTAATATCATTTATTTGATTCTTCCATTAATTAAGTAATTACTACATTTTCATTGCATTAACTTTTAATTAAATTATTTTTTTAAAAAATTATAAATAAATTAAAATAATTAAGATAAAAATTTTATATTTCAAATTAATATTTATATTCCATGATATCCTCTAAATAACTATATAAAAATGTAATAATTATTAAAACAAGAGAGTGACATATTGGACTTCTTTTAGAATAAAATACTATAAAAGAATTAATGTCATCCAAGAGGCTCCATGATGCCATAAAATCGGACCAAGCGTGATTATTGTAGAATATAACTCATACAATAAAATTAATACAAGTTTTAGGGAAATTTCATAATACTTATAATATTATTTGTACCCTTAATTACATCATTTACCCTTAACCATGGTTATTAAAACATTACTAAATTTACAATTCATATGCCAAAAAATAAAGGAAACCTATTTAAATAATTTGGAACCACTTATTAAAAATATTGAATCCATTTTTTATAATTTAAAACCCTGAAATTTTAGTTGTTAATTTAAAATTAATCCCATCAACGGAATGAGAAAACAAGTTTTTAATGTGAAAACATTGAAAAGATTGAACTTTTTTCTATCAAATTTCAATTTGAAATTGATTCCAATGACCTCATTAGATTTATTGAAAACAATTATCTAATTATAAATTAAAATAAATTATAAATATAATTTAACACAATAAACTGTTGATCTAGTAAAGTTGTTTTCAATAAAAATGCAATAGTTTTTCATTGTTTATCAAAACATGAAATTTATCGTAAAAAAACAAAAAATTATACCAAATTAAATTTGTATATTCATATTTTAAAGAATTTCATTTTTTCCAATAGAATATAAAAAAGTTTCAAAAATTGGTTTTAAAATATGTTCACCAAAAAAAGGCGGTAATACGTTTTTTATAAAAATATAGGTTTTTATCCGTAATATTAGGTTTGTTCTTATCTTATACATATAAAATATATTAGATGTATTTAAAAAATATTTTATTGAATATATGAAATATATATTTCATTTATTTCATTAAATAGTAGTAATTAATTTAATTTATTTGAATAAAATTACGTTGTGAGCAAAAAAATAGTTATTTATAAAGACATTTCCAATATATTCAGTTGGTTACTATATTAATTTCTAATCAATTTGTAATAAATGAATTCAACCATATGTTTTCATAAGTTATTTAATCATATTAATATATTCTAAATTTATAGATAGGTTATATGTTATTATATTATATTATATTATATTATATATATTAATAATATATTATTGTGCAAATAAATTGGCCTTTGTGTATAGCACAAGTCAACTAATTGTTTTGTGTAACTTAAACCTAACATGGTGTTGTGCGTAAATAAATCAAGAAAAAAAATTATATTTATTAAAAAAAATAAAATATTGTAATTTATTAGGGTGTTAAACGTTTTTAATATTTTAAGAATGATTTTGTAAAGAAATTTTTAAACTTTTTATCTTTTAACAATGTTTTCAAAGGAATCTACTTGTCATTTTTCAAACAAGGGATTTTTCGATCAATTTTACAATGTAAAAGGAATGTTATTTTTAAATTGTTTGACATGCATTTATTTATTAGATATCATTTCATTTAAGATTCCATTACATACATAAAAGTTTAATTTTTAAATAAAATGTTCACAAAAGTGATTATCAAAAAATGGATTTTCAAAATAAAAGATATTTTCCTCAAGAATGTTTTTAAAATATATTATTACTGTGTTTATAATGATTGAAGACAAAAAACTATTATTTTTACTCCTTTAAGGAGATGTTGTATTGATACAATCGTTAATATTCCACTAGATGGTTTATGACTAATTTGGTGAAAAATAGCATTCACATTCACATACTTGATTTCTTTTAGTCCGTTTGAAAAATTCAGTTCTATTTGATCGTTGAAAATTGAATTTACCTGAGTTATCCATATCATTTATCAATGATTTTTTTCATTTCCTAAACTATATAACATTTTTCATAAGGTGTTTAGGTTGAAAATTATTTGATTATTTGTGGAAATATTGTTAAATATTTATCCTTTATTTAATATAAATATTTGTTAAGGAATATTGTTTATTCGATATAAGGAATTCACGGGGAATTAAATAATTATTTGGGGACCATTTAAGGAAATCCCTATGGGTTTGGGACTGGTTAATATATGCCCCTCAATGAATTTGTAGTCTCATGAGATGAAATTAGTTAGAAACAAACCCTTCTAGTTTTTGTTTAAGTAGAATAGACAAGTTTCTACCTATATAATTAAACCAACTTGTGAAAGGTCATGATAGTAGTGGTTCACATAACAGATACATGGAATTCAATAATTAAGAAATCCCATTATTGATAATTCATTTATTATTTATGTCCATGATATTTTTCATCGATATATCTATGGATTCATTTCATTCTCAGTTCAATGATTTAATAGAATGTGTTACATTTTCATACCTTGACATATTGATTTTTCATAATCAATTTATTTGAATGGAATGTGTTTTTTAGTTATTAGCATGAAATATTTTTTATGCACTTCTTTCTCAGTTTGTTTCTTACATGGAATGTATTTTTAGTTATTTACTATGCTGTAATTATTATCACATTGATTCATTATTGATTCTGTTATACTTTACCCATACTAATCATTTCAACTCACCCTTATTTTATTTCCTTTCCCCAAAAATCCAAGATGTGTACTATGAAATATATGTAGGAATATACTATATAGATTGAAGTTATCCTTGAATGAAAAAAATATGTTGTAATTAGCGTATTAATTGCAAGGCAAGACTCATGTACGTATCTAGTTTACCAAGAACACTAAATTTTTCAGTCCTTTGTTACATGATTTACTTGTATCTTATGCCAATGTAATAATAGTATACACTGGCTCCAAGCATTCTAGGGTTGGGTCACTACATTTTGTCTCTTTTTTCCAAATGTATTTCATGTTTTTATCTAGTTTATGATTTAATATCTTCTTTTAAATCTATAATTAATTCAAAATTTACAACTTCTTTATATAATTTAAGTCACAGTAACCCTACTAATTTTAAAATTTTGAATCCTATATACTCATTGATATTGGCTAGTTCATGGGAGGGTATCCATTTCATTGTCTGTATCAAATTTGTATATAATCGTTTTGGTAAATATGTAAACTACTTAGTTCTAAATTGAAATATTAATCAGTGATAATGACTTCAATCAGTCATGGATTAAGTTGAGATACTTTTTATTTCAGTAAGGATTAATTGATTCCTTCTTTGGGCTTAAAAACATATTGTGATTATATCTAAAATAAGAAATACCTATACTGTTTATTAGAACGTATCCCCTAATGTTCCTATTAAAGCACATAATTCTCTGCTCTTTTATTTATTTGATAATGTATTTATATGATTTTATTATGAAATAA
The DNA here is from genome assembly GCA_963277665.1 of Viscum album. Lineage (NCBI taxonomy): Eukaryota > Viridiplantae > Streptophyta > Magnoliopsida > Santalales > Viscaceae > Viscum > Viscum album. The sequence goes on from OY728150.1 coordinate 1,969,956,411, forward strand.
ATATTGTAGTTATATGGCATAATTTTGATAAATTATATATGAAAACTTTATTTACTGGCTGGATTGATAAGAAAAAATAAATGTTTACATTCAAAATGTACCTTATATTTCAATTAAATCCCATATAGTATAATTAAATAAAGTCATGTTAGATATATCCAATAAAAATTTGATTGTTGATGATAAAGATTAATAAATGATTATTTTTATTTATTTAGAAAATTCCTATAATACAATATTAGAGCCAATGATGTGTGGTTGTGACTCTCTAACCCTATAAGAGGTTAGGTATTCCCTAATCTCTAAGGAATTAAATTCTAAACCTAGAGATATATGTGTGGTAGAGAGTCTTTTTAAAAAAGGAGAAACATAATATAGGGGTTAAAAGACATATTATACTGTGGATAAAGGCTAGTACAATAAAAAACCCAACCCTGGGTCTAAGACTATGGAAATGAAAAAAAATCATTCATTGTGGGTCTTAGATTCAGGGATCTCATTCCACATGTGTCCTTTTAAGTATTATTCCCTTGATTTTGTAGAATGAGTATAAGGATATTTTCTTTTAGGGAATAATAGGAGTTGACAAGTTAAAGGATGGGGTTATATTTTAATAGAATTAAAGGATAACTCTATCTTTACTCTGATAGATGATAGGTGGGTTTTTGACCTCTATAGAAATATTAGATCCTTAGGATTTCACAAAAAGGGGGTTCTCTTTTAGGTCTTAACCATGTTTCCAAATGAACACAAAGTTATCGAGAAAAATCATTATGTGTTCCCTACTTAGTTGGTTGTATTTTTTGAATGTAAATACCAATTATAGTTAATTCTATAGTGTTTATACTATAAAAAATGATAACACAATGTTATGGCATAGAATATTTAGCATGTAAGATCCAAGGTTCTAGAGGAACTTAATATACAGGGGATGCTGAATGAAATTTAACATAGTAACCTTACCTTTTGTGAATATTGTGCGATGGGTAAATATATGAGAGTTCGTAACAATAGTTCTAATTTTAATGATAGATAATATATACATTCTGATTTATTGGGACCAACATAAACTACCTCCCATGGTTGAGAAATGTATTTTGTTAACATAATTGATGAATTTTTTAGAATGGTTTGGATTTACATTATCAATATAAAATATGATGTTTTTGAAACATTTAAAACCTATAAAATCCTTGTATAAAATCAGGTTTGAATGAAAATTAAACCAATGATAACTGGAAGTGGATTAGAATACCTATCTCATAAATTAATACAACTCTTTAAATATGAGGCCATTAAAATACACCGGACTATCATGGAACTCCCCCCCAATATAGTGAGTGTTTTGAGAGAATGAATATAACTATTCTTGAGAGTGTTTGGAGCATGATTTATTGCTAGGGTCTCCCTAAATCCTTCTAGGTAGAGGCTTCCACTAAGGTAGTGTATCTAATAAATATATTCCCATACTCTAATAATATTTTTAAGTCCCTTTTAGAACATTGAAATACTAAACCACCCTCTTATAATCAACTATGTGTCTTTGGATGCACTATATATGTAAATGTCAAGACTGACAATCATGAACCTAGAGCTCTTTAGTGATTTTTTTTGGGATATCTTGAGGGTTTCAAAGGATATAAACTATGGGTTGACAAACTTAGTTTAAAAAAATTATAATTACTAGATATATAGTGTTTTATGAGTCTTGTTCTCTTAAATCTCTATCGGTCACACCTAAGAGTGATAAAAAAATTATGGGGCTATTAAAACCGAACCGTCAACCCAATTTGAGTCTACGACACATTCTCCTTCACAGGATCCATAAACTATGACTTGATCAAAATTAATATCCAGTTATGATTAAGATTAATTCTATAAACTTCATGATAACAATATTTATTACTAGTTGACCCATGATAGATTTATGAGGGTCTCTAGACTACGTGACCAGTTTAGCTAATGTGATTTTTCTTCTTATGCCTTTCATACTACCTAGGATCTTGTTGATGATGATATTCAAATTTATAAGAAATCACTCAATGATAAAGATTTAATAGAATTAATATTTTCATGGAGAAAGAAATGAAATCCTTAAATAAAAACACACTTTTCCTATCATAGAAAAACCACCCAATTCTAAAGTAATTGGTTATTAGTGGATCTACTAATGAAAGGAGGATAACACCACAAAAAATGAAAATTAAATTTAAAGATAGAGTAGAAATCATAGGATTTATTAAAATATAAGGAATGTGTTATTTTGATATTTTATAACCATTTGTTAAGTACTCTTTAATAAGGATGCTTCTTGTTTTTTCTTCTTATAATGACCTTCACATAGAATAGATAAATATGAAAATATCCTTCTTTCATGTTGAACTTAATGAGAAACTATATAAGAATCCTCCTGATAGTTATTCTATAGAATTAAAATATAATCAATTTTTCATTTTGAATAAATCATTATATGGTTCAAAATAATCCTCAAGGTATTGGTATAACAAATTTGATTCTTTTATGCATAATAACCATTTTTTAGTATCCAGTATGATGCTTTTATTGATTTCAAGTCCATAAAAATAGAATTCATTAACTTTTGTTATATATTGATGGTATCCATATTATATGAAATAAAATCAATCTTATTTCTACTGTTAAATCTCAATTAAAATGATTTTAAAACTAAAGGACTTGGGGATAGATAAGAGGACTCTTGGTGTTGAAATTATCAGGGATAAGCCAAATGAACTATTATATTTCTCACAACATTCATATATAATAAAATTTATCAAAAGATTCATGTTTGAATCCTTAAAACCAATAATTTTACATTTTGGACCGAATTTTAAACATTCATTAACTCATAAACTCACCGATGTTGTTGATATTGTGTTTATGTCTAAAATTCCATATGCCAATATAGTTTTAACATCATGTATTCAATGATATGAACTAGACCTGATATTTCTTTTTTAATCTTCACTCTTTACAAATTGATGACTAATCTAGGGAAGCCACATTATCATACCTTGAATACATGATGTTATAATAGAAATATTGACATTAGATAATAATTAACAATATATGTTTTCACTTCTTATGGAGGACATATATCATTGAAATACAATATGTATTATAAGGTTTCTCATTCAAATATTGAATAAAAATATATTACTTTGAACAAGGCTTTCAAATAAGCCTTATGGATAAAGGTTTTTTCAACTAAACTGAAACTGTATTATTATGTTATTAATATTTATAGTGATATTCAATCTTCTCAGCATTGATCTAAGAAATTAGTATTCTGTGTTAAATCCAAACAAATTGATATAAAATGTTATTTCATTGTATATTTTATTTAATCAGGAACAGTATGTTCCAATAAGGTGCATAATTATAATATCTTGGCTGATAGTTAGACTAAATCAATGTTATTACATAAATACAAATATTTTTTATATGGGATGAATTTGGCCCCCATTCAATTTCATTATTTTTAAGAACATAACTAGTTTAAATAAAAAATGGTGGAGAATTATGAAATTGGGTGTCTTGTATTGTTTTCCATTTGAAATATACCTATTTATATTCTGACATTTTAGTTGATTTTTTGTGAATGCATAGAAAATTAGCCTTTATTTTAGTTTTATTATTATGATAAATTGATTTTTCTAGACCTTTCATATGTAATGAGATGATTATTCATCCGAATGGGATTCTGTAGTGGTCCATTGGCTAGACCTTCTTGTGTTTTCCTTTTGGAAAGTGCATGCTAACTCATTTATTTAGCTTGGATAAATCCCTATCTATTGATTATTATTTATACCCTTTAGATCCATGTCATCCATATCTGTCTATTTTATCAAGTATTCTACTAGAACTTCTATTTGGAATGGCTCTAGGGGGTTCTAGGATTATTAGTGTGTTTTGAGATGCAGATGGTGTCAGAGGAATTAATCACTCCTACAACCCATCCCTTCAGTTCATTCTCACCATTTCCCCATTATAGTTTTTTTATCTCACTCTGGTTCTAGAATAACTACCTTTAGTGTGATCATTTTTCTTAGAGATCAGTCTCATTTCCTTCTATCCTCCATAGTACACCATCGGTGTACTTCTTATGACAGAGTTTCAAGAGCATACATTTCTAGTAATGATTTGTGGTTGAGTTTTTGATTGAAGAAAATATTAAATCCAAACTAGTTGAGTCCTTAAAAATTTATGAACTTATATATCTTCATCGGCTTCTTGATAACACTTTAAGATAATTGGAAAATTAGAAAATTGTGTCTCACATCATTAGTTTTACATTCTTGATTCTCATTTTCATAGATTTATTTATTTATATCTTATGTGGTTATTTCTTTGGTAGTTTCTCTTATATGATATAAATGTTATTATTTTGTGATTAATAAAATGTTTGTGTATTTTGGTGGTTCTCGTGTTGTATAGTTAGGATCCAATCGGACAAAAGCACATTAAATCCATGTATTACTTTTTTCTTACCATTCTTAAATTATGAATGTTTTGATTCTGTTATATATGAATATTTTAAACAAATGATGGAATCTGGTCCTTTTGGGTTTGTGCGAATAATCTTCTACTAATACACCTTCCCCAAATTAGAACCCAATTTAGGATTATGTGTTGGTCCAAAAAAGATTGATATACTTGAAGAATTATCCTACCAGCACTAATATGGAAATCACGTTTATCAACATGGTTTTATAAGTGAAAAAAATACTGATAATTCTACCATTGATAAAAGGTTTTAGTGTTTTACCATACAAAAAAACTACCACAAATGAAATAAATATTAACTTTTCTAGGTAGTGTTAATAAAAAAATATCAAAAAAATTAAAATTATTTTTTTCTAAAAATATTGTTTTGGAACCACTACATCCCTTGTTATCATAAATATGCACCATGAAAACACACAACCCTAGATAAAAAATATTTCTCATAAATTGAAAACTATTATATAAAACACATACAAAATAAATAAAATGAATAAATAATGAAATATATTTGAAAACTATTAGATATAAAAAAATGAGAACATGCCTTAAATTACAATTTTCAATTTATCTAATATTGTAATTAATAAATAAATGATATTTTAGAGAATTCAATCAATGTAAAATCACTAGTGGAAAATTTATCATGTGTGTCAAGATTTAGCATGGATTTTTAAAAACAAATGTTAAATAAGATTTTGGAATTGGTTTAAAAAAACAAATGTTAAAAGTTATTTTTACCATTTATTTTTAAACGAAAAAACGTTAAAAATATAGTATTAACATATTTTTTTATAAAAACGTCAACTATATTGTTTTAAAGGTGGTTTTTAGAAAATTAAATTTAATATTATATTTTTAGCATTGATTTGTAAAAAAAATAATTAAATTCCTGAGGTGAAATTTTTTAAAACACCAGTGTTAAAAAATTTCATTTTTTTTCATATTGTGACCCTCTGATTTTTTTATTCCTTCATAAAAATACATTGTTGGTTTCTTATTTTTTTTATTTCCACTAATAAATACATCATCTGGATTACTATTAACTATATTACTCAATATTTTTATTTAACTGAATTTTTAATTTATTTTTGTACTCCTATTTTTTCATTTGATTGTCTTAAAGTTTTAATCTATCTGTGTTTTTATTTTTTCAATTTTTTTACAATATACATTTTTTTTCATGTTTTGACGAATATGATGCTTTATATAGTGATTAATATTCTATATGATATTTTTAATCTCGTGTCCAAAATACCGCCTAATTGTTTTGTCATGAAGAAAAAAAATATCAAGTAATTATCTTTTAAGATGGAAGCAACCAACACACATATGGAGAAAAAGAAACACATTAAATCATATTTTTCATTTGGTTTTATAGTGTTCAAATTGTTGTTATATTTTTATATCGAAGTTATGTTATGTTTACTAAAATATTAGTTTTAAATAATTTTTATATATTTTCACATCCTTAATATATATAACTGACATAGAAAATCACTTTTTAAATAGGTAATATATCTAACGATTGTGAAACATCATTTTTGAATACTAGTGTTGGTTTCTATAACCTATGGTAAATTGTGTTTGAAACGTTGGAATCATTAACGTTGGTTAAAACCTGACGTTAAAATTTAAAAAAGCAGATGTATTTTTTTAACTATTGAATGAGTTATTCAAATTTTCAACGTTCTCTAAAAAATTGGAAAAATAATAGTGGTGGGTGAAAATCCCAATCCCACAGAGATAAATGGAATGATTGATGGCAAGAAGTTAAGCTTTTGTGGGCTCACCATCATATATAGTGATATAATTATATATTTATTTATGTATATAGTCTTTAATATGATCTTATTCTATTATGTATATATATATATATATATATTTAAATTAATTTACATATATTAGAATACATATACTTAAATGGTGATTTATTTATTAATATATTTATATATATTTACAAATATTTCATATATATTTATGTATAGATATTATAGATGTTTATATATATTTAAATACATTTGTGTGTGTATTTAATATGATTTTTATTTTTTAATAGCTATTTATATAAAATATGTCTAAATATTTATATATTTAAATTTTTATTTATATGATTAAATTTTTATATATCAATATATGAAAATATATATCTTCAATATATATATATAAATAACACTACTATATGAAACATAAAAAAACAACATGAAATTATAAATATGAATGTTATCCCATGGAAAAAATTAAAAATTATGTCAAAAAAGATATGGAGACCCTCCTAAATTTGGTTGAAATTAAAATTAAATTTCTAAATAATAGGGTAGCCTAATTTAAAATTCAGTTTAATGTCCTTTCACCCATGATTTTACCTGTAAAAATGGGATATAAGGTACTCCTTATAATTAATGTCATAGATCTCATCGAAAGCTTCATTTTGATAGATCAGAGAGTCTAAATGGGAAACTAGATCATAATTTATTCTTTTTTGAAGTTCAATTCATATATTTAACTTCCCTTAGGATATTAATTAATTTATAATTTTTTATTTAAAAATATATAATGAACCATCTCGGGTCATTCTAACATGTCATCTGATCTAACTCACCATGGGGCCTTAAGTATGTAGGATCATACAAAATATGTTTTTACTAGCGATGATAGTCAAAAGAATACAGTGGGGAGGCGATACCTTTTTTTTAGAGTACAATAAAAGATAAAATTAACTACAAACATTCACAATATAACATCAAAGTCCACAATTCAAATAAATGGTAGTATTCAATAATAAATGAAATCTGGTATATAATCATAGAAACTCACAACATGAAAAACCAAAAAATAACTAGATGCCCACAGGGCCATCCATATACAAGAAATAATTAAAATAGAATAAAATACATAAGGATCTTCTACCAACACTGAGCCAAACCACAGACTTAGTGACAACAATATTCAAACTGGTCCAACTCAAACCTCAAACTCCACATGAACAACATTATTCAATAATGAAACATTGTACCTCAGAACTATCCATGGTGTATCATGTGATGAACCTAAAAGAATATCTATGAATTAAATAAACACCAAGGTTCATATATAAGGGTTTATGAATAAATCTAAATTGGACACCCACAATGTTGAACCTATAATCTTCTTTCATATACAAGTTCATCACATGCGATATGTTCAACCAATTAAAAAACAAATAATATATAGAATAAAACTATAAAAAATGAATTAAAATAAAAATTTGTATTAAATAAAGGGTTCAAAACAAAACTCAAATAACCAACCATGGGTTCCAACCTAAAACCGAAGTTAAATTTGTCCTCACTCTGGCTTAGTGTAGAAAAATTATAGTATTTGGATAATCCTATTGAAATAGTGTAGATTGATCCATTTGTAAGATGTCGTGCCAAATGATAGCAACACAAACTCTACATCAAACCACAACTCTATCAATTTGACCTTTAGGGTGAGGTCCCAAGAGATTCAGGGGTAGTGTACACCTTCTCTGGGAGGTCCAGGGGCTGAAGTTCCTTGGCCCTAATTTGGGGAGCTGTAGCAATGCTGAATCACTATAGAAACATTGGCCAAGGACACTAACAAGGCATTATAGTAGTGAAAGATTACTATTTCAGTATGTAGTATGACACTATAGAATATCATAATTTGGACAGACTAGTCACTGTAGCTTTGTAGACTTCTTTCAATTAATACTATAACATTTTTGACATGGGTGAATGTAGTACTATAGAAAAGTAGACCTATTGTGTGGTAAGTATAACAATTACACCATATTCTTTATTATCTTATTCATGGTACATTTTCTATATGTGTGAAACTATTAAAATATATTTTCCATTATACTCCCATAATTAGAGATGTTTTCTGCCTCTTCATGGATATATAGATTTTTCCCAAACCATATAAAACTTTGTGTCTATGTTTGTATTCATCAAGTTCTTTTTTGGTCTATCATTTCATCATCTTCAAACATATATTTTTTAGTTAATCCCATAATTTTCTAAAAAACTAGTATTGAATATTGGGTTAAGAATATCAAGTTTAATTTTATTGAATTGAATTATGGATATAGAATAATGATATTTGAAGATTTATCACTTTTATAGAAATGACTTCAGTTACTAGAGGATGAATATCCAAGACTATCTTTACCAGAATTGTCTCTATTTTTTCATCTATGTGTAAAAAAATTGATATGGACCTGGAAGAGTGGTAGATACTAGATTGATTGTTTTTGGGACTATTGTGCTTTATGTTAGCCAAAACATGCCATTCAAAATGAAATAGTAGAAGATAACTTCTTGGATAATGAGAGATATATGGAATATGTATGTGAAGTGTTTTCTAATGAATAAGGTGTACCAAATGTTATGGTTGTTCAATATAAAAATTATTTAAGGGGATATTGTTTCTGATCATTTCAATGAATCCAACATAAATATAAGTCCATTGAAATCATTGGGAATTTTTCTTCAAGATGAAGTGTGTTCACTAGGTTTACTATCTTCATTACCCAACTATTAGGAAGTGACTGTAAAAGCATAGATAATATCTTTAGGGAATAAAAAGTTGATGTTGTGTGAGATCTAATCCTTAGTGAGGATATTCGATGAAGAGAATTAGGATTAATCTATGGTTCCACTCATAAATTTTAAGTAATTGGAATATATTTGTAGTGAGATAGTTACATAGGATGATCAAAATCAGAAGGAAAGATTGGTGACCAAGAAATTATGTCATCTAAAACCTTCTGGATTTTAGTATGAAAATAAATATCAAGATTGAGTGAATAGAAAAATGGAGGGTTCCTAAAATCAATACAGTAAAAATGAAAATTGAAGGAACTGATGATGTGTTACTTGTGAGTGTGGATAGCCCTATAGAGTTTTGGATTTTAATCTTCGTGGAATCTTTTAATTCTATATTGGATAGGTGTTTCATGAAAAATAATTTTGCTAGAAATTTTGGAATGGTACAACTTTATGATGGGGAACCCTTATACATTTTTGTTAACATAGATGCATGGATTAAATTAAAAATTGGAGTTTTTTGGTCCCGAATTATTTAATGTATATCATAATTTTTTGAGGAAATATTATTTCTATTTGGAATCATGATGATGCAAGTTTTAGTACCACATTCACTGGTGTTCCATGGAATATTACTAAGGTAACTATAGTCATAGATTGTGGATCAAAGATTTATACCCTATACGACATGACAAGGACTTCCATGGACTTGCTTACATTAATAAATTCTATCAAGGATTCACAATTACGACACTATAGGCTAGGAAAAATGAGTGAAATTGGGATGAAGGTGTTGGAAACAAAAGCTATTCTAACAGGGAAAGATTTAATGGAATTTGGATTATGTGAATATTATAGAATTGGAAAGCAGATGAATGTATCCTTTGAAAAAATAGGTAGAACACCAAATGTGGAGAAGCTATGCATAGTTCACATTGATGTGTGGGGGATTTTAATAGTAACTTCATTTTCAGTGTCACTATAATATGAAAAATTTGTCAATGAATCAACTAGGAAGGGAAATTTTACTTTATGAAGATAAAATATGATGTATTTAAGTTGTCATAGAAGTGAAATAACTATGGTAAAATGATTCAATATTAATGGAGAAATGGTTTGGGTTTGAAAATAGTGGAGGGTAGTGTTGTTATGAGTTCATGGAATTTTTGTGAAAATAATGAAATATGGTGGGGGAGACTCTTATTAGTACATCATATCAGAATTGTGTAGCGGAAAGGATGAATAAGATATTGAATTAATGTTCCTAGAGCAAGAAGTATCACTTAGGGTTTCCCATGACTTTCTATGCTGACGCAGTGAACATGGAATTATATCTCATCATTAGGATTCTATTTGTACCAATGGGTGAATGTCTACTTAAGGATATCTATCCAAGAAATACAAAAGACTCTAACATTTATGAGTCTTTGATTGTTTGGTCTATTTACATATAGATACTAATGTAAGGGAAAATCTTGATGTTAAGTCCAAATCATGTTTTTTATTGGATATGGTGTATAAGAGTTCTATTATCACTTTTGATATTATAATAACAAGATGATCATCAAAATATAAAATGTGATATTTAATGAAGGTTTCATGTTGAAGTACCTCCATGTAGCAAAAGTTGATAAATAGAATAATGAATCATAGTTCTGTGAGAAAGTGGAGCATGAAGGTGTACCTAATCATGTGACACTAGAGAAAGTGGAGCCCACTCCATAAGTGGAGCTAAGGAGATCAACAAGGGTGAAATGGATTGTGTAGAGGTATTCAACATCCATATATTATTTTTTATTGACTAACGAGGGAGAACAAAATATTATTTAATAGGTTATGTAGTTGAAGGTGTTAAGAAAGTGGTATTTTTCTATGAAGGAGGTTATTTATTCATTACATGAAAATACTTATCTATTGAAAAATATTCCACAAGGGAAAAATCATTTAAAAATAAATGGGTGTATCGAGTTAATGAAGAACATGATGTTAAGAGGAGATACAAGGCATGATTGGTGGTGAAAGGTTTTCAACATAAAGAATTTGTGGATTTTACTAAAAATTTATCACCTATAGTGAATGATACCACCATCTGGGTGGTTCCCAGTGTTGTTACACTAGAATACTTACAACTTGAGTAGATTTATGTTAAGAATGATTTCGTTCATGGGGATCTAGATGAAGAAATATACATGTAACATCCATAGGGGTTTTGGTAGGGGTAGCTTTGTTGTGGATTCCTCTACTCAATGGAAAATATACAATAAGGAGATTTATATGGATTTGAAGTGATTTAGAGATATAATTTTACTTAAGAACAATAAAATTATAGATTATTGTGAATGATCAAGGTTAGAACAGAAAATAATGGAAAAAATAACACATATATGAAAGGTGCTTCGGATCTATGGGATCCTATGTTCATGACGAGAACACCACCATGAAAGAAATTTTTATTATAAAAAAAATCAAAAAATTTAAAAATGCTATGTAAGAATGAAAATGGCCATATAAACTGTCCGAGGAGGTCATCATTCCTAAATTATGTGGAGGTGATAAACTATGTCATGTCGATTTAGCACTATCCACTCTTGGATGGGCTCACATATGTACCCGACATTAAAAGGATGAAATTATGGATCAAAAAAATAAATAAATTTATTATAGATCCATATTTATTTACCAAAATATCATTATGATGAATATCTCAACCCATAAACAACTATGTCATGTGCTAGGATCATCTAGGAAAAGGTCCCACTAAAGACTCTCTTAAATATCCACCGAACGAGATTTCTAGTTCTATAAGGTCAGAACTCCAAATAGTAATAGAGAAATGGGAGTAGAAGTCATCACCTCAGTCTCCAAGATTTTATAAGTCTTCTAGAAAACTCGACGGTTTTTTTTCTCTCCATTAATCACAAAAAAAAACATCTTCGAATTAACAGAATCTACTAAACCATCATACCCCATGGTGGAAGATAATCACCCCAGTAATTTCACAACATAAAGAATCAGGTGGTGTGCACATTTCCATTGGATGAAGGATGTGTAGATTTCCCAGATGAACAAGGTGGTTCAAATAATCCAAGGTGGCACATGGAGATGACACCTTGGAGCATCGTATTGGAGGAGAGGCAACAACAAAGATCAATAATGTGGTGAAGACACATAGTTGAGGGCCATCATGGTCATTTGATCAAAATGACCAGAGGTCCAATTTTATCATGTTAATGGGAAAACTGAATTCAAAACATTATACAAGGTAAATCAATATAAATTAAAACACGAAATGGGTAAAATCCTTGAAACCCATGCATGTACAACAAAAATTATAAGAATTATAGTGAAATTTGAATTTCAAATTATCAGAATCATGCATGGAATATTTAACAAATATCCACCTTGTTGTTTAAAAGGTTTGTTTTTAAGATGGTGTTATCATAATTACTACTGTTGAACTGGGAAAAGGTTAATAACATTTAAACAATGGTTAAATTTAGAAAAGGGAAGAGCCTTAGTCAAACTACTGGCCAGATTATCTACTGTGTGTATCTTAGTGACACAAAATGTCCCATATTCAATAATATCCGTAACAAAATTATGTATAGTATCTATATTATTTGATCTACCACGGAGAACCAAGTTTTTGGAAAAAATTAAAGAAGATTGACTATCACAGTGTAAAACAATATTTGATGTAGATAATCAAAACACATAAAAAATACCTTTCAACCAAATATCTACCTTAATGCATTTGATCAAGGCTATGTACTAAGCCTCTATGGTGGAAAATGAAACTATCTATTTCATGTTACATTTCTAAGAAATTGGACCACCATAAGGAAGGAAAACAAAACTATTAATTGATTTAAAAGTACCTATATTAGAAACATAGGTAGAGTCTAAAAAACAAAACAAAAAATCAATCATTATAACTATCATTTTTTTTTCTAAATGAATCCATAAACTGTAAGACATCGATATATACATGAGAATCCATTTTAGAGCATACCAGTGTGCCTTCCAAGGTTTTCCCATAATCAACCCTAGTGTACACATAGTAAAAGAAATATGCAGTCTAAAACAATCCATTACATAAATAAGAAACCAAACAACATTATCATAAGGAATCATTCTCATAAAATCAATCTCAGATTCATTAAGAGGGGATTTACATAAGGAAAATTTAAATTTTTTACCTATAGGTTTTCCTACGAGTTTAATGTTCTAGAAACAATCGTTTTAAAACCCATTTTACATAAGCAAGATGAGATAGAAACCAAACTCATTATTTTCTATGCTTAATGATTTACATTACATGTATCTGTTTGGAATTTCCCAAATCCTTTATTTTGATGGTATATTTCAATAGGGTTTTCATATAAAAAATTAATTTCATATTCTTACAAATAACTGGAATGTCATCAAAATAAAAATGTAAGTAAATAATGTCATGATTAATATGTTTGTAATAAACACATGAATAAAATTTTCTTCTATTGAAACCATTTTCAATCATAATGGAATTAAAACGTTTATATGATTTCCTAAAGGACTTATTCAAACAATAAAAAAATTTGCAACTGAAACACTTCATTCATTTAAAAAAATTAGGTCCACAAGGGAAAATATCTAGAGAGTGGGGGTAAACCAGGGTATGATAGATTAAAACTTCAACCCATTTGGATCTTGTTTCATTGTTAAAAAGACACACCTTTCTCTTTATCTCGTACCAATATATGAACAAAAATGAAATCATACATTGGACATAGTGATTTTACTTGGTTCACCCTCACTGGACTACATCCAAGATGCATACAACGGTGATGTGTCAATGTAGAAAATCCACTAAAGCTCACTAACAATTACAAGGTTTGGGATAGATCACTTCTATGCCAATTATCATTTCCTTTACAAGAATTAGGTTCTGCTCAATAAATTCCCAAGCGTCACTCCCAATGTCTTGTTCTTTGGCTTACAGCTCGTGTAATGGATCATCGGTCCCCTCTTCTTTTGCTCGCTACTCTTAGAAGAGATCCACTCATAGTTTATAGACCTGTAGGTCCCTTCATTTTCATGAAATTGTGCATCCTCAACTATAGGTAGATGCTATGTTGAATTTCCTTTTTATACTATAGATGTAATCTAATTTTCTACATATTATTAGGTTAGAAAAAATTGCTTTCATAAACTGTTATAGTGCTTTTGGAGGCTTCCTTGAGTCCTCCACAAAACACCTTGATTCTTCCGTGTAATGTGTAGAGGGTATTCTTTGTGGATTTCATCTACCACATATTTCCTCTTATTTTATGTACTGCTTTTGCAAGATGCCTCCTTCCATGTACCGCTTCCGCATACCACTTCCACATACCACCTCCTTCCACATATCAGTTACATCTTCTACGTATCATCTTCTATTCTGCATACCACCTTTAAACTTCATTCTTCTGTAGACCACTTCTTACTTTGTGGGATTTAGTGCCTCACATAAACCTTTCATTTAATTATTTCTGAGAAACACTACATCCCTCCCTGAATCACTTCCCTATGAACCACTTCTCCTTCGCTGACTCCCAGCAAACTCTTTAATAATTTTATGAATTTATTCCAACAGAATATATGTTCTCTAATGAAATTCTATCTCTCTTAATGATGGGATTATATCTACTTATATAAGAATATATATCTGAAAAATTTTCTAATATGAGATTTAATAAATCCTAAATGTGGCATCACATTCACTATGTGCCACATCTCCCATGCACAGTTCTTCCCTATGTATTTTGTGTACTGCCTTTCTTCTTTCTCTACAGCACAAATTACCATCATGTTATCACCAATGAAGCCCTCCATGGATCCTCCAATCACTACCTTGAATCCATGAATGATAATACATCCCACATACTACAAGCCTCTCATGAACAACATTCCATCCCATTAACCACATCCATGAACTCTTCACCTTTCACGAATTGTGAGCCTCCATATGAACCATTTTGCCTTACGTGAACCATTTTTCATACCTCATTTGAAATCTGCGAACTGTTTTTCCTGGTAAACATACCATGTACCCTTGAAAACTGCGTCATCTTAAAAAACTTCTATGGAAAACACCATTCATACTGATTTGTGGTCATCTGGCCTTGTCAACAAACATAATCACACACAAAACCAACAAAGAAGACACATTGAGGGATTTTTTCCCCAAAAAATCATTGAAAACCCTTCAAATAGGTTACATATAAATGTTTTTACCCAATTTACCCTGAAAAAATTAGTTTTAAGATATAATTGTTCTATATGGAAATCATATTTAGAAACAAAAGAAAGTAAAAATTGAACAAATGAATGTTTGATGATTGGGGAAGAGATATCACCATAGTCCACTCCCTCACATTGGAGGTACCACTTAGTGACTAACCAGGATTTAAATTTGATTTTTAATTTCTTATTGTTATCATATATCTTATATAAGATCCATTTGAAACCTATAATGTTTTAATTTTATGGTTTAGTCACAATAGTACAGATTTAATTATCTATAAGAGTATTCATTTCTTCATTAATAGAAACCATATATTACTGGAATTCTTTTGATTTTAATACTTTCTTAAAGGTTTTAGGTTCATAATTATACACATATTGATAAACCTTTCAAGAATACTCATTCATGTTAGTATGAATGAAATGAGAAGGTGGTCTGATAACTCTTCTCTCTTGGTATCGGATCAATTGGTATCCTCTAAGGTCACCTTCATATTCTTTGACTTTAGAATAAAAATCAGATTCTCATTCACACATGGGTTGTGAGTGGTGAGAAAAAGGAGAAGGCTTAGGTTCTAAAGTCTCCTAAGAGACATGAACAACATCAACACCCAAAGGATTGGGTAGATAGGTCTCTTTGGAATCCATAATCTTCTCTTTGGGAAGACATGACTCTCTAAACATGACATCATGACTTATAATACATTTATGATAACCTAGAATTTCTATCTATAATTTATACCCCTCAAAACCCAATGGATAACCAACAAAGACACACTTGACAGTCATAAGTTCTAGCTTATAGTTCTTGTAATGTGCATAATCTATGGATCTAAAAAACTAGACGATGATCGTGACTATGAGGTTTTCCTAACCATAGTTCTCCCTATGTTTTAAAGGGATTGTCTGAGGATATGAATCTATTAATTTAGTATATGGTTTTGGTAATAGGATCATCCCAAAATGACTTGGGATGGATTAATAGGAAAGAATACACATAACCCTCAGTGGTAATGCCCTATTAATTCTCTTAACTAAACCATTTTGTTGTGGGGTTTCCACCATAGTTATATATCTATGAACACCCTCATAGATACAAAATTCAACGAATTCAGTTGATAGATACTCTAATCCATTTTCATTTCTATGGCCTTTTAACTTCTTACCAATCTTAGTTTCAACACTATACTTCCAATTGTTCATGCTTTGAAATGTATATGATTTATGTTTTAGTATGTATATTCTAATATTTTGGGATTAATCATCTATAAATGTCACAAAGTAATATCCTCCACCATGAGTGGTGGTTATATAGGGACACAAAGGTTAGAGTGTATGCACTCTAAAATGTTTTTCTCTTTTTTAGGATGACTTATTGAAACATACTCATTAAGACTTACCACAGACTCAATCCACATGGAATTTAATACTACAAGGGATTACATCAGTTAAAGTACCTCATTTTTTAAGTTCATCTAATCCTTTGGCACTAACAATCCCTAGCCTTTTATGCCATATGGTGGTGTTATCTAAGGCTTGAACATATAAAACATTCAACTATGTTATGTGATTCCTTCCTTATAACACATATATCCCATTATTAAGGTTTTCTTTCATAAAAAAAGAGATCTATGGGTGATTTGAACACATGAAGAACAATACATGAAGGTGTAACAATTTTGGTCTAGAAATCCTAGGGAAATAAGGTTTTGTTTAAGCTTGAGTACCCACCTAACTTGTTCAAGAGTTCAAGTCAGACCATCATGATGTTATAGAGAACAAAACCTATACCCATAATGTGAAAACACTTTTTAGTCTGAATGTAGACACTACCTAATTCAATTTCTCTCAATTCTATGAAGGAATCCCTATTCGGACACATATGAAATGAGAATACCGAATCCCCGATTCATTATTCTAGGGTAGAATAATCACTAAAATTAAACACATTATTCTTTTCAAAGTCTTATTCAATTAAAAAAATAATGGTCACTATTACATTCATTATAGATATTATTTCTATTTGGATAGTTACCTTTGATGCACTCGGGATGTTTGTAGTGAAAAAACATGAACACTTTAGTCTTATATTCACTATTCCAAGATTTAGACCTATACATTCAAGACTGATTCCATTATCACCACTTATTTTTGTTATCAGTTCTTTGTCTTACATTTAAACCCTCAACATCATTTTTAATAGTGCCTTATTTTGGATTTCTTTGGCTAACAAAGCATAATTAACTTCTTCAAGAGTTAAGGTGTCTTTTTCATACATAATCAAATCTTTTAGAGAAAGTGTATAATTAATATAATGAAGTTAAAGAATTATTTATTTTTCCTCATCCCCTATTTCAATATCTATCTTGGACAGGACTGACATAATTTTATTAAAATCATTTAGATGTTACATGACTTAAGTTCCGTAGTTCATTTTAATGGTATAAAGTCCCATTTTTTATACAACATTCTGACTAAATGGTTATTCATATAAAGGGATTCTAACTTTGACTGGTTACCTGTGAAATACGACTCAAAATATAATTCTTTAAAAACCTTATCCCTTAAAGAGAACAAAATGAGGCAACGGGTTTCTTGAAAATGTCATCAGAAACATCAACGAAAGTAACAATGGTCTATCCATCTGGGGAAAAAGTTTTCAACTTTTTCTTGTTACCACAAAGAGCATAAATTAATTAATTTTCGTCTAACAGACCATTAAACTTAATTATGCTTTTATTAAAATCATTTTATCCATCAAATTTCTCTATTTCAAACTTTGAGGAACCCATTGTAAATACTTCAGAAATGTTATGATAACAGTTTTTAGGGAGAACATTAATGTGGTTGTCCCTACTAAAGATCCAAGATCCACTAAGGTGTTTTATATGGTTATAAAGAGATTTAGAGAAATATTATTCTTTAAGAATAATGATTTTACATATTATGGTGAATGTTATCGATTAGAAAGGAAAATAAAGAAAGAAAGAACACACCGACATAACATGATTTGGATCCTTGGTATCCTATGTGCATGATGAGAACACCATCAACTGAGACATTCTTATTATCAAAACATAAACATGAAAATTATCAATTTTGCGTAATAAATAAAAGGACCATATAAACTATATGTGGAGGACGACCTTTTTAAACCATGTGGAGATGATAAACCTCATCATGTGGAGTTAGCATTGTCCATGTAATCACCTATGTTTTGAGCCAAGGAATATTTACAATAGAATTTAAATTTCGAATTTTAGTGGATGGTATGTTATTTAATCAGAGTAGAAGAAATAAATTATGAGAGTTGGAACTGTTAAAAGTGTTGTTTTGATCTTGGGTAAAGGTTTGAGGGGTCCCTCAGGCATCTTGATGAGTTTTGGGAGCGTCGGATCCTGAAAATCACAAGTTTGGGTAGTGTAAAGAGGGTGCAACATAACATCCCCAAACTGGAATCCACTAAACGGGTGCTCTTATCCGGGTGGTTACATGCCATTAATCATGCCTCTTCATATGCCAAAGGTTTCTAACTAGTAGTGGGGGTCCAAAAGGTCTATTGGGGTTACAATACCCCCTTTTAATCAAAGTAAGCCACAATATAAGATAAATTAAATATAGGAATAATAACCAATAATACAAAATAATTCGTAAACAACCATTCCCCAAAATGGGGTACACCAATGTACAATAGTGAATATTCCATGTCATGCTAAGAGGGAAAAAGTGAACAAAACCCAAAATGAAGAAAAACTGAAAAATCCCCAAAATGGTACCGACACAATGTCTGGGTCCTCCTCCACATATACCCATGCAAATCCAACTCCCTAGAAAGAGCCATTTTAACTTTACCTGGCCTGAAAAATTTATGTCTGCTTGGGAACCCAATGGTGGATCAGGCAAGGAGTGATTACAACTCTGTAGTCCACCACAAACGGTGTCTAAAAAATATTTGGTATCAATAACTATGCATGAAAGAGGGAAATGAATAATAAATTAAAAAAAAGATTAAGTTACCTTAACTAGTTTAGGTACATTTCCAACATTTACTACCATTATTTATCTTACCATTTCATCTCATTTCCAATTATGTACCATTTCCAACGAATTTATCAGGGGTTTATCAAACACAACAAGTTACATGGGCTTAAAGTACACAATCAAATGCATGAGGAAAACCTCACTATTATCATATCCTACTAGTACTAAATTCCTCATGTCAAACATATCCTCACCTCAAAGCCTCAGTCCGGGTGGATTCAACCATTAGGGGAATTGATCCTCAGTCCTCTTCCCTAACCCATGCATTAGGGGAGGAGTTTAGAGCATCTGTCCAACTCAACCCATGGACATAGAACCTCAAGTCAATTCCCCACTCTACCAAGCCATGTGCACATACTATATATATAGGTATATCCATCAACCATTTGCACAACATCATAACCATTTCCCCCAAGGAAAAAATAAATCATAACATTAAAATGATAGTTAATACCATGCCTTAACCCATTAACACAATTACCATATTTCGCATCATTTTACCATTTAGCCCAATTAATTTTTATTATGCCTATCTCACTAAGCATTCATTCATTGTGTGTGTCTCACAAGGATTTTTTAATTATGCCAAACTCACTAGGATTCATTACCAGGATCATAATCCATTACATTATGTTATTTAATAATTTACACATATTACCCCATTTATCCATTCATAATCCTCATGTGTCAACCCATTTACGCATTCCAACACTATTCACAATTCATCTAGCATAACCATGTTCGACCCCTATAAACAAATTCCATGCTAACCTAATATCCCTTAGGTTATTATTAAGCCAAGGGGAATCACATTTCTCTTACCCAATAAATCAATCACATCAATATGTTTATGAAGGTCTCTACATAAATACACAACAATATCACTTTTTCTTCATAAATACTTGTGTCTGGGGAAGTCGGCACACCCCATGGGTGGCCCTAGATTAGTTTCATCACCCTCGATGCATACCATGGTGATCGTGAGGGTTTCCATTTGCCTTCTTAATAACTATTTTATCAAAACATTCCAGGGGTCACCAAAACATACTAAGAGACACCCAAGAACAAAACTGCACATCCACAAATCCAAAAAAAAACCATGGGATATAACTTGTAGACCACCTACCTAAATTCCACAGGTGAACTCTCTGTTAATATTGTCCTTAGATTCCTCTTCCACCCACCCTTGAACCTTCAACCTAGATATCACCCAAAGAGTAGGGTTTTATAGATTCAATAAGGGAGGAGATGAAGTTACAACCCCTAAACTTAAAAGATAAGAAAGGATGGTATTAGAATTACCTAGATTTTGATCTACAACCAACAGCCGCAAAAACACCTTAGAAACAAGGGAGATTGATCGCTTGGAGCTATTGGTAGATTTGGTCCATCCCTAGGGTGAAGATGGGTGAATGGGGAAAAAATCCCATGTTGGGTATTAAAATCCTAGGGTGACAAAATTGTAAATATTTAAAAGTTTCTCGGCCACCCAGTTTACACGCACGGTTTGAAAAACCATGAAAAAACCGTGTAGATTTCACCGTCCATAATTCTACCTCATACATGGTTTCCATATGATGTCTGCATGGTTAGCACTAACCAGGGGTAGACTGTGTGCCCTACCTAAAAATTTCACATTTTCTCTTTTTTCATGTACCAAATGCTCAGAACACCCCTGATCCTCCACAAGTACTTGGTTAAGAACCTAATTAACCAAAATAAAGGTCTCAAACTGAAACGTATGTAGAACATACCATACAGAGAAATCAGGGATCATGCAACTTTCCCACCTTATAATGGTTTGTCCTTAAGCAGAGCTCCTAAGCTTCATTGCACTTCCATGGAAAAGGGATTTGGCCACTGAGCCCCCATATCTGATTCTCACTCCCAAATTTCTTCCTAAACATTCCCATGCTACCATAGTATTTTCACTAATGGCACAAACTTTCCCAACAAGAATTTGTCGCTATGATCCACCACACAAACAGGATTCTCCTCAAAGGATGCATCATCCTTGACCTCAATATCCTTGACATCCACCATGTGATTTGTGTCAGGTTGACACCACAAAAGCTATGACACATGATAAACATCATGGATCTCTCTATACCACTATGGAAGATTCAATCGGTACACCACCAGCCCGATCCTCTCCACAATCTCAAACGACCTCACATACCTGGGTGCGAACTTGCCCAGCTTCCGAATCTCTCGGTGACCCATCCTTGGAGACACTTGAATGATCTCACTATCACCCACATCAAACTCAAGAGGTTTATGCCTCCAATATGTATATAAATTATGGCTACTCTAATCCATCACCATATGTTTCCAAATCAAATCATCTTTCTATGTAGTCTCCTACACGAGACTCAGTCCCAAGAGCTTGGATTCACCAACCTCCAACCAACACAATAGAGATTTTCACAGACTCCCATAAAAACCTCAAACATTTCCATCTGAACCGTATCCTAAAAACTTTTGTTGTATTAAAATTAAACTACTGATCTGTGCTTCCCCTTATAACCACTAAAATCCAAGACACAAGCCCTCAACATGCCTTCCAACACTTGGATTATACGCTCTGACTGCCTGTCCATCTATGGGTGGAAAGTCATACTCAAAAGCACCTATGTACCAAGCACCTTCTACAACCCTTTCCATAAGCGTGATGTAAAATAAGGATCATTATATGAAACTATAGTCAATGGTACACCAGGAAACCTTACTATTTCCTAAACATAAAACTCACCCAACTGGTCAACTATGTAAGTCTCCTAAATTGTTAAGAAATGAGCCACTTTCATTAGCTGATCCACATCCACCCAGATTTCAACATTCTTCAGTGGAATCCTCAGAAGTCCCACCATAAATTCCATCATCATGTAATCCCACTTCCATTCTAGAGTGGGAAATGTATATAAAAGACCACCTAGTCATTAATGCTCGACCTTCACCTGCTGACAGATAAGGCATCATGCCATAAAGCCTGCAACTTCCTTTTTCATTCCCAGCCACCAAAAATGTCTATTGAGATCATGATACATCTTGGTAAAACCAGGGTTCACGACCTATTTCTATGCATGGAACTCCCGCATCCACACTTCCTTCATTAATACCGGCACAACCACACAACCATGAACACAAACAACCCCTACCATACTGATGACACAACCTGAATGTGTTTCCCCGCATTTATGTCTTTCTTTCATGGAAAAACATTCAGGATTATCAAGATTAATTTCCCTAACTTGAATAAAAATAATTTACTCAATTTCCATGGAATCGAGAGTCACCTGACCATTTTCATCCTGCACCTCCAGGTGCATCTCTGCAAAAAAGCCACCACCATCCACTCAATGGTGGATTCCTGAACCAGTTGGTTCTGAGCCTTCCTGCTCAAAGCATCAGCAACACTATTCCATTTCCACAGTTTATATACTATCTCAATGTCAAATTAATAGATATACTCCACCCATGTTCACTATTGAAGATTAAAATACCACTACGAAAAGATATACTTTATACTCTTGTTATCATTATACACAGTGAATTGTTCCCCCAACAAGTAGTTCCTCCAGCACTATGAGGAATACACTAATCCAGGAAACACAAGACCATGAGTGGGATAATTCCACTAATGGGGTCTGAATTTCCTCGACCCATAAGACACAACTAGCTCATCTTGCATCAACATAGCCCTATGAATGATACCAGACGTATCAAAAATAGGACAAACTTATTACCTTGCTTAGGTTAGATCGAGATCGGTGCAGTCATCAATCAATTTTTCAACTCTTTAAAATCATTCATATAATCCTTACACCACTCAAACCTGATTCACATCTTGGTCAAGCTCAACAGTGGTGCTTCCATGTGAGATAAATCCTAAAGGAAGATCCTGTAATACCTGGACAAACCCCAAAAACTCTAAACATCAAAAAACCTCTTGGGTTCTTCCCAAGACACAACAACCTGTACTTTCTCTGGATTCACTAACACATCTACCTCAAGGATAATGTGGCCGATAAAATGAACTTATCCAATCCAGAACTAACACTTGGATAGCTTGGAATATATCTGATGCTCTATTAGTGTACTCAAAATGATGTTAAGATGTTGGGCATGATAGTGATGAGTTTTTGAGTACACCAAGATGTTGTGAACAAAGATAACCACCAACTAATCCAGATAAGGATGAATTATTGGGTTCATCAAAAACATGAACACCACTGGGGAATTGATCAAGTTGAAAGGCATCACCACGAACTCAAACAACTCATACCGACTCTTGAAAGATTCCAGCGGTACATCAGAAGGCCTCACCCACATCTAGTGATAACCCGATCTCATATCAATATTAGAAAACACTGATGCACCCATCATCTGGTCAAGCAAGTCATCAATTCTAGGAAGCAGGTACAGATTTTTCACAATCATATGATTTAACTTCCAATAATCAACACACATCCTTAATGACACATCAGCCTTCTTTGAAAAAAGCACGAGATATCCCCATGGAGACATGATAGGACATATGAAACCCTTATGATCCAACACCTAAAAATGAACCTTTATCTCCTATAGTTCTGCTAGTTCCATTCATTATAGAGGAAAAGAAACTGTCTACACTCCTGATAGAAACTCCATCATGAAATCAACATCCATCTCGGGTGGAAACCCAGTAAAATCCATAGAAAACACATCATGAAACTGATACAATACCATAGGGAAGAAAAATTGTTCCCCTCTTTTATCATCAAGCACAAGGCAAGCTAATTGATCTTGTAGCCTACCCAACTACTGACAAATCGGTCCTATATGAGCTGCTCGAACATCCCACTCTCCAATATCTACATAAGCGTCACCCACAAATGACTTGAATGATACCATGTGGTGGTCACAGTCTATGTGAACCTGATACAACACCAACCAGTCCATACAACAAGATCAGTTCAAATCCCGACATATCAAGAATAAACAATTCCCATAGGAAACGATACCCACCGACTTCTAGAACACATCCCTTACACTGCCAGATATCTTCATGTCGAACCCCCAACAGATGATGAATCGACAAAACCCCGCACACAATCTCCATAAGAAATCCTAAAGCTATGACAAGCTAAGTCGAAATAAAAGAGTGTGTGGTAATAGGGTCAAAAAACACAATATAAAGCATATAATCTACAAGGATCATACCTCAAATAGTCAATAGCCTAGCCTCTCCATCACCTGGTGCCGACTGAACAGCATAAAGTTGACCTGCCCTTCTACCCTGGGCTCCAAACTATGTACCCTATACTACACTACCCTAATGACATGGCAGATCTGACCCTAGAGTTCCACACCCACCGTCCTTACTAGTAGGTCCTGTGGAGCTCCCACTGCCTGCCTCATATGGAGAAATTGATCCCGTTCCACTACTTTGAATGTGCATGTCACCAACATTCATGGTCACCTGCTGAGGGTTCCTGCAGAACCTCTACATGTTCCCCAATCATCCGCCCATCTAGTACTCAACTGGAGGTTGAGGAAATTGTCCACACAAGTGCCCCATCCTACCACACTAATAGTAGAACACTTGACCACCCTGAGAGGTGACCCTCTCTTCTGACAACCTTTCAAACATAGGCCCTTCTGGAAATTTCCAAAACAACGTTTCCGGCCCTCAGAAGTTGCACCACTTGTCTGCCAAAATGGCAAAAAAATCCCACTACCTGAATCTCTCTTCAGTTCCCCATCTGAGATCAATTCCTAATCCACAAAATCTGTAAACCCCTTAAAGAGAAAGATATTTACCTGAGACCTGATCTCGTGTCTTATACCATCCTGGAAATGCCCTGTAACTACTCCATCATCCCTCGCCAATGTTGTTACAAAGTGTCACAGGTTAGTGAAGTGGACACCACACTCCATCACTGACATCGGACCCTAAGTTAGGCTCATGAACTCTGCATCCCGCTCCTGCCTCAATGTCTTTGGGTAAGAATGGTCTAGAAACTTTTCATGGAAATATTGCAACAACATCCCCTAAGCATGCTCAGTCTGAGCCCGGATTTCCCACCAACAGTTTTCCTGGCCCTGCAAAATATAAGTTAACAACTTGACTCGGTTCCCAATAGGAGTCTCTAAATGATCAAGTATCATCTCGATAGACTCTATCCAGAACTCTTCTAACTCTAGCACACACTATCCGGTAAAGTTCATAGGGTGCTACATCTGAAACTATGTGGTCAGCTCAAACATACACGGTGCAACCCGCCCTAGGTCCCAATCCATAATCCACATAAAACAATCCATGTTATCTTGGAATTTCCCTTCCCTAATTTTTTGGATCACCACATTCTCTTGTTCCTCTACGGGGGGAGTGTTCTCAGCAACATCCTCTTATTGCCCAACTGGCGCTCGACGTTGTGGTGGAATTTCTCTACATTTCCAAACACGAGGATTATAACACATAACGTAAAAATTTCACAAATTAAAAATACGAAGTCTCTTCACCAGCCACAAAAACATTCAACACATGCACCATCCCAACAAACCTTAACATTATAAAAACATAACCTCAACCATCCCTATCATGGGCCATGGTCTAAAAGGGGTAAACAACCATACACCACCACAATACCCACACACCATGTTACAAACAACATTTTCAATTCATTACAAACCCTTAATTACACATATTTCATTAATCATCCCTTATCATTCTTTTAACTTTACCCCTTGCATTGTTTCATTTATGAAATTTTCCCTTTTCAATTATCAAGATGAAATGTGCATTCTATCATTCATGCCCCACAAACCCATCTCGTGTGTGCCTACCATGATGTATGCCACCTATATCTCTAGGTTCCTATAATGATGCATGAATGCACAGCTTCTTGCCATTGAGGCCACGAGGAAAATATCATAAAACCATCACATCACACAACATGTGCATAACCCAATTGTGAAATATCATGAACTGTAACATTTCACAATTTAGAACAACAATTCCCACCCTGGGTGAGTTGTTTTTTCCCTCATACATGGGTTAGCTACTCCCAAACATGAGCTCATTACCAAGGCCCGACACATCCTAACTCCCTTCTACCTTCCCAAATAATTTCATTCTAAAGAAGTAGAAGAAATATATCCATTGATACTAATTTGTAACGTCCCAGACCCATAATCCACTAAATATTTGCTCTGAGTAGGGTGGTTACACGACCTTAAGCGCACCTCCCATTCACCAAAGGTTTCTGACTAACAGAGGGTTCTAAAAAGTCAATTGGGGAGACTATACCCCCTTTTATTAGAGTAATACACAACATAAGATAATAGAAATAGAGGAATAATAACAAATAATACAAAATCATTCTTAACAACCATTCCCCCAAAATGGTGTATAGTAATGTCTAACAGTGAATATGACATGTCAGGCTACAAGTGCAAAAGTGAACAAAACCCAAAATGAATAAAAACAACAAAATCCCCAAAATGGTCCTGAAACAATGTTAGGGTCCTCCTCCACATACACCCATGCCAACCCAAATCCCTAGAAAGATACTTTTCCCTTTCCCTGACTTGAAAACATGATGTCTTCTCGGGAACCCAACGGTGGGCCGAGTAGGGTGTGAGTATAACTCAGTAGGCCACCACCAACGATGACTACAAAATATGTAGTCTAAACAAATGTGCATGAAAGAGGGAAATGAATAATAAATGAAAATAAATGATTATGTTTACTTAACTAGTTTAGGTCCATTTAAAAAATTTATTAGCATTTCTTATCTTACCATTTCATCCCATTCACATTACATACCATTTCCAACGAATTTATCATGGGTTCATAAAACACAACGAGTTACACGAGATTAAATTACACAATCACGGGCATGAGGAAAAATACACAGTTATCTTATCTCACTAGGACTACCTTCCTCATGTCACCCTTATCCTTAACTCGAAGCCTCAGTCTGGGTGGATTCAACCATTAGAGGAACATAGCCTTAGTCCTCTTCCCTAACATGTTCATTAGGGGTGGAGTTCAGAGCCTCAGTCCAACTCGACCCATTGGAATAGAACCTCATGTCAATGTCCCACTCTACCAAGACATGCGCACAAGCTATATATATGTATATGTAAATCCATCAACCATTCACACAACATCATAACCATTTCCCAACAAAAACATAAATCATAATAATAAATGAGAGTGAATACCATGTCTTAGCCCATTAGCATAATTACCACATTTCACATCATTTATCCATTTAGCCCAATTCCTTTTTCTTATGCTTTTCTCATTAAGCATTCATTCAATTTTCCTATCTCGCTAGGATCTGTTCATTATGGCTAAATCACTAGGATTCATTACTAGGATCATAATCCATTTCATTATAGTCTTTAATAATTTCCACATATTAACCCATTTATCCATTCATCATCCTCATGTGTCAACCCATTTATGTATTCCAAAACTATTCACAAGTCATCTTGCATAACCATGTTCAACCCCTATAAACCACTTCCATGATAACTCAATATTCCTTAGGTTATTATTAAGTGTAGGTGCATAACCTAGCTTCTACCCAATAAAATCAAACATATCAACATGTTTATCAAGGGCTCTACATAAATACACAACAATCTCACTTGTTCATCACAAATCCCTAGTTCCGGGGACGTCGGCCCACCCCATGGGTGGCCCTAGCTTAGTTTCATCACCTTCAACGCATCCCATGGGGGTCGTGAGGGTTTCCATTTACCTTTTTAATAACCATTTTACCTAAACATGATAGCAGTGACCAAAACATACTAAGAGACACCCAAGAACCAAAACCGCACATCCACAAATCCAAAATTAAACCATGGGATATAACTTATTGACCACCTACTTCGATTCTAAGGGTGAATTCACTATTAATAGAGACCTTATATTCTGTTTCAACCAACCCTTAATGATTAAACCTAGATATCACCCAAAGAGTAGGGTTTTAGAGATTCAGAAATTGAGGAGAAGACTATACAAACCCTAAACCAAAAAGAGATGCAAGGAAGGGATAAGCCTTACCCAGAGATTCGATCTGCAACAAACGGCACCAAAACAGATTATAAATGAGGGAGATTGATCTATTGGATCTCTTGGGAGTTTTGGTTCATTATTAAGGCCATGAGGGGTGAATGGGGAGGAAATCCTAAGTTGGTTAATAAAGTCATGGAGTGGAAAAATTGTAAATTTATAAAAGTATTTGGTCCGCATGGTTTGAAAAAGCATGCGCGAAAAGTGCAGATTCTATTTTCCAAAATCCCACCTCCTTCATGGTTTTCTTGGGTTGTCCACATGATTAGCACTAACCATGCATAGACCATGTGAACTAAACAGAAAACCCCCTTTTCCTTATTTTTCGTGTCCCGAACCCTCAGAACACCCCTGAGACTCCACAAGGACTTGAGAAAGAACATAATTAACCAAA
This sequence comes from Viscum album, assembly GCA_963277665.1. Taxonomy (NCBI): domain Eukaryota; kingdom Viridiplantae; phylum Streptophyta; class Magnoliopsida; order Santalales; family Viscaceae; genus Viscum; species Viscum album. The sequence goes on from OY728150.1 coordinate 1,969,985,254, forward strand.
ATACGGGGCTTAAACTGAAACTTAAGTAGAATATACCTTAAGGAGAAATCCAGGATCTTACACGTATGGTTTTTATGAAACTTCTAACACCCAACGACAAACCATGCAACCTAATTTAGTGTTACAGCAGTTGTCGCTTGGGTTGTTAACAGTTTACCCAACCCGCATGCTTATATCACATGGTTAGTGCCACATAGGAAGTAACCTCCAACTATTCATCGCACAGTTAGTGAAAAATTAGGGAAACCGTGCGATGTTGGTTTCCTAGGAAGTAGTGGTTGCATGGTTGGTGCACTGTTTGGAAAAACTATGCAGCACTCTTTTGAGGGTGAATTGAGCATTTTTTCCTAAATGAGTTTAAGTTTCCCTTTTCTTTCATTTTTATTATCCCTCCATCCATGTGATCTCTCCTCCTTTGTGTTGTGAGTTTCTTCTCCCCTAAACCTATTCATGGATAGATCTCCTCTGTCTACTCTCATTGTCAGTCTCTATGAATCTACATCGGCAATATCATGATTCATTTTTAATCTTTCTTTGTTCATTTTCCTTTTGATATAGCTATCTAGGTGCAATATCATTTTCCCTATTCTCAAGGTGATTGTCCATTTATTGGATTTCTTCCATACCTAACCTAATTAGAAATTGATATCGGACGAGTGAGGCAAACAAGGTTTGTGGTAGGTTGTATATGACTTTTCCCTACATTTTTGTTGAACAATAAATGTTTTTTTTGTTCCTCATGTTCTCATTTTCCCCACATCATCATATAATTGTGTTCTTAATTTAAAATTAGTATTTTTACCTTGTATTACACCCATTGATATTTGTTAAGAAAATAAGGATTTCATCCTCAATCCCAGACTCCCCTTGGGTGTGCCAACATGAATTTAACCTTTTTATTTAAATGATTAAAATCCTGGATTTCCCTCTAAGCATTTATCTTGAAATAATCATGGAATTACCTTTTAGGATCCTGTTAAATTTATTAAGGTACCTTCTATGTGCCAAGTTGATCTATGTTTTTGTTTTTCCTTATTTAGTAACTTTATAAATAGTCTTTAAGTGAATTGAGTTATGACTAATGAGATTTAATATTAATTTTGTTAAATGAATTGTTTGATGAATAATGTAATTATTATATAATAAAACCCCTCAGATGAGTTATGCTCTCTTCCAAAATGCAAAGTGATGATTAGTGGTATAAAACATGATTGGTTGTATTTATTTAGTTTTTCATGAATTCATTGATTTCATTGTTTGGTATATTGAATGTTTGGGAATTTGACCTTATTAAAGTTATTAAATGGATTTTTGCCTTTTTTATATGAATGTTAATGAACCAATCCCCTCTATATGTGAAATTATTATACCACCCTAATCTAAATGATTTATGAACTAAGCTCCTTTTAAGGGAATAGTTTGCTTTATAAAAAGGGTTTACCCATGTGGGAAATTCTCGTAATTGACCAAAGAACCTTATAAGTTTCTCATTAAACCTTATAAATGAATTGACATGTTTTGTTTAATTAAATGGAGTGTATAAAATTAGAATATTTTTTTCATGATAGATTGATTTCTTTGAATGTATTAAATGGTTAAACTAAAATTCATTTGAATTGGGTTGTATAACCATGCCTCTTGTAATAATTAAATAAGAATGGCTTATATAAATTTTTATAATTGGGATTCCCTTGAATATATAATAGGATTTATAGATGTAAATAATGAGAGGTAATGCCTCATGGATAGTGTTATACATATTATTACGACATGATATAGGCTATGTAATGATGGTAAGGGTTATTTTGATCATGAAGGTATCAAGATCCCTTACATCAGATGTTGAGTCATGGAATCTCACACCATGGACATTGTTGGGATGGTGGGAATGATGCACCATGTACCTAGTTGAGTTTTGGAATCATGGAACACCCACTACCATCCTTGTGTGTTAACATGATGACACACTCACCATCTTGAGCCATGAGCATGATTTCTACCATTCACTATGAGTTGTAGGGAATGTACCCTTCTAATTGAGCCTATCAGATCATTTAGACTGATTGTGGATGAATGGGTTATGCCCCAAAATATCCAGTAGCTAGTATTATAGGTATATAGCCACTTACGTCCACACATACTTGGTTTATATAGGTGGATGAAATATATAACTAAACTATATATATATGTATTATTACTATATATATATTTACTAATCAGAGAGTCATTATGGTCATGAGAAGAAGCAAGTAGAGTCTCTAGGTGTCATCTAGGAACCTGAGTGTATCGGTTGTTGTTTAATTTGGTAATGTTTATTTATTCATATACCTGGTAACTTCTTACATTGTATTCATAGATTGGATTTATTTGTAGACACCATGGATGGTAACCCACTAGGATTCATATCTCACATCCTACTCAGGCTTCTATTGCACTAGGGTGCCTAAGTATTTCTCATGTTCATAAAACCATGGATGTTTTCTTGTACCATGTAGTTTAGAGCACAAGACTAAGCTAGAGCTCAGGATTTTCATTGTGATTTCCTTGGATATTTTGGTTCATTTCTTATACATGTACTACATTTTCTATTGTTCTTATTGTGTGACTTTTGTTTTATTTATGTATCATCATATGGAAATGCATGAATTATTGTATATTGACATTGGTCATCTTTTACATTCAGTTTACATCATTCTCCCACTACCCTATCATTCATTTTTTACTTCTTCTGTTGTTGTCTATTATTTACTGTCTGATATACTTTTTTTCTACTCTAATTGTTAAGGTATAGTCTCTATATTGTACCATCATTATACCATAAATACTAGTCAGTAGCCTCTGGTGTATGGGGTGGAGAGCTTTAGGCCATGTGACCCATTGGTCTGACTATCGGATAGGTGGTCAATCAGGCTGGGATGTTAAAAATTAGTATCATAATATTATCTTTTTTCCTTTGTCTTACTTTTTGGTGCTGGTAGACAAGATGTTATGAATGTTTTGATGCTCGGTAAATAGATGTGCTTGGGCATGATCAACCAATGTATGGGGAAATGAACAAGTGGCTAAAGATGGGTTTTTTGTTCATGTTGTTTTCTATTATAGTTATTTTTATTTTACTTTGATTGGTTGGTGTACTTTACATTGCTTATTTATTTGTAGAATTTATGGTATTTTACCTTTTGACTAGTTTTGAAGGGATGAAAAATTAAATGAATCATTATAGGCACATATAGATTCACATGTCGTGGATATACCATTCCTTGTTGTTGCATTTGTAGATCTTCTTTCCGATTCAGATTGAGTTACTGGAGTGTTATTCCATGCTTTTTTTATTTAGAATGATTATTAGTATAACATGCCAAGGTGATTATATTCCATGTTTTCTATTTATTTATAATGAATTTCTATGTTTTCGGTTTGTGATAACATGCTAATTTATAAATAAATTAATTGTCGACATTGGATGAATTTATTGATTGCGATTAAATGTGAACCAATTTTCAGTTGTAAGGTGTATGGACGCCTAATAATTGGTAAAAGGTAACCTATATATTTGAACTATCATTGGTATTTTTATATATATATATATATATCATTGGAGACCATTTTCAAAATGAAAAATCTACAAGAATTTAAATTTTAGAGTGAATCGATTTCAATTAATGGGAGAAAAATTCCTACCTGTAAAGTGTAAGAGTGATATTTGGATTGGTATATGGAAACCCATGTAATAAAACCATTATATACCACCAGTTGGTTTTGAAATGGTATGAATGTAGAAGAATTTTAATTTTTATATATAAGTTTTTGGTTTCCTTTATAAATGCTTTTAATTCTATCACAAGGGCATGGAGATTGTGTTGTTAAATTCCAAAATGCACAATTTAACCCAAGTAGGTTAGTTGGAGAATGTTACTAACGGGATAGACCAGTATGGGTGTTTTCAAATTTTGAAAATTAAACAATTTCAATTGGGTTGCACTCTAATGAACTCGGGCTGGTTTAATGGGATCCTTATAGGTTGTATTATTTGTTAAAGGGACTTTATTTGAGAAATTTCTAAATTATGATAGAATTTCAATAAATGATTAATGTTTAAAAGTTGAAGTTTGATAATAATTACCTATTTTTCCTTGAGGAATTATTTAAATTTGGTGCCATGTTCCTTTGTTTAATATTTGGTACCTTGTTTTCTATGTTAAACATTTTAAATGTGTAAATATTAAATGTGAATAAATGAAATGGATATAAAAATGGAACTTGTAGTTTTTTCCTAATTTTAAATCGTCATGTAAGGGTGGGTTAAACTTATATTTTATTTTCATTGGAATGGAAACATGATTGTTTTTTCAGGACTTAATCCTTTCAAATAATGTCTTAAATTATAGGATTTTAGGCCAAGTTACTTCTGGATCATGTGACCTAGTGGACGTCATTGACTCTTAGGATTTTTTTAAAATGATTGACCAATGTAGATAGAACCATTAGAGATTAAATTCCTTGATAAGTGCTATGAGTTTTCTATCATTAGGTGTCATTCAGGTGTCATCCTCGCTAGTTGGACTCTTAGTTTTTAAAATGACACCCATATTCAGATGGGTGTTTAATATATCATTGACCCATGTTATGGATATGAGCATTCTGTAATGCTCAGTTTCAGAAGGTTAGACAATCCAAGGGAATGGCCGAACACTTAGTAGGACATGTGAACCTATCTTTTTCCCTAGTGATGGACAACTTGATACGTTGTTCTCAAGGTTAGTGGTCATATGGGAAATATGAATCTTGGATAAAGCTATTTTACTTACTACATGATACTTAAATGCATACATCAGACATCCTATGGATATTATCAATGAGGTGTCATCTTTCTATTGAATACTTGGGTTAATTAGAAATCATATAAATGATTCACATCGATTCTCTAAATGTTGAAATGAACTGATTGAGTTCAGTGGAATTATTGAGCCTTAGGCTATTGAGTATACTATCGAGTCATCTCTAGGGTAGAGTGACCTGGGAAATAAAATAATCAACTTCATCCAAATGATCAGAATGAATTCCAAGAGAATCTGGTGTTCTAACAATCCAGTTAGTTTTGTTTTTTATTTCACACTAAATTCCTAAATATTTCCATTTAAAGGCGAATCTAATCTAGTTTGCATATGAGTGCCTATTTTATCCCTTATTTCGATGACGATGACACTCCTAATGTGTGGGGTCTCACATCAGTTCTAATAAATATTCCCTTATAAGTATAAGGATCACACCGTAAAAGGACCATTGCCAATTTTCAGTCTCTCTTGAATTCCCCTGAGTCTTGGATTTTCAAATTATGTTAGTGATTTCTTGGCAGCATGATGTTGATTTGGTTGTCTATGTATGTAACCTTTGAGAAAAACTATTGATCTAGGTAGGACTTTGGTGGTAAACCTTGAGTGATCATAGGGTGACTTTGGGTGGTAAATGCTTGTCATCAGTTAGGGATGATGCATCAGTATGTGAATTTGAGATTCTTTCAATAGAAGTGGACTAGTAGGGGATTGACTGGTCTTCTTAGTAATCTTCTATTACTCTTAGTTTACTATTTCTTAGTGATGATCATGTCCCTTGTCTTTTTATTATAATAATGCTCTAAGATAGTGTTGATTATAAATTGAGGTAATGTTTAAAATTTTATTGTCTAGTTTGGGTTATTTTAATATTTTTTTGATGATGCGTGGTTTTAATCAATGCATGGTTAGTGTTGATTGTTACCTGGGTTCCCATGTAGAAACACCATGGATAGAATCTTTGCAACTGGATTTCTTTCCTCTGAATCATCCACTAGGTAGATGACCCTTTGAGACCAGTCAACGATATGATGTTCACATTTTCGCCATGTTCCAACATCTCACTTGTAAACATGAAGTATAGACTACCGTCGGCCAGTTCCATGAACTCCAGTTTATTGAAACTGAGTTTATCAGGGAATTTTAGTCAAGATCATAGATGATTTTAAAAGGGTAAATATTAAAGTAGGATAGATCTTTGGTACACCCTTTTTCCTGTAGAGGCATGATAGTTTTCATGGGAAGGTGATGGTTTAATCAGGGAACATCCTCGTAATCCAGGTGTGCCTTTGATGAATTTTCTTTTGGTAAATGAGAGATGCTTTGGAAAGAATCTATCGCAATTATCTTTTTAATGCATCAAACATAAAATATGAGAAACTTCGAGATGAGTCATCCAGAGTGGATTGAATTTTTATCCTTATTTTTCAATGGTTACAGTCATGAGGAACTAATTTAAACACACCATCTGGTTAAGGTGGGTATTGTGTAAAGGTCGGGTATGTCTTTTAAGGAAATCTTGTGTGACATGTTCTAGATTGGTCGACTGAGATTCAATTGTTTATTTTTAGTGATATCTCTGATATGATCTCTAATATAATGGGGTTTTCCCTGTTTAAGAAATCATCCACAGAGCATCACTTGAATTCTTGGGTGTGCTTTGTAGGAAATTCTAGCAGTGGCAGTATCTTGGTTAGGAATTTTCCACTTTTAACGATAAGACTTATGGTAGCAATCACCTTTGGTAAGATATTTAAATATGTTAGCAAGTGAGCGTGTCTCTGTGTAAACTTGTTCGTGTATACACTATTTAGGTGTCCCAGTATGAAAACGAGCAATGACAAGGGTTTTAATTACTTAAGTGTCATACACTTAAGAAATTCTTGGAGGTGCATCAAGTATTTTTAAATGAAACATGATTTTCCAAATGTGACTTCATGTAATTAATAGGTTGGGTGATGTTTTTTTTGATTCCCCAAGGATTCTCAGGGATGATAATTTCTAGGAGGGGGAGGTTGTGAGGACACATGTTTTGAGCCATGGTAGAATTCGAAGGGAATTAGACTTTTGGCATTTGGTGGACAGTATATTCTTTAAACCAATATTCATACCATAACATCAAGAGTAAGAACCCTAAAATGTGTTTTTTAGTGTTGGGTAAAAGCCTAAGGGGCCCCTTAGGTGTCTCATTGAGTTTCTGAAGCATTAGTCCTTGAAGATCACAAGATTGTTTGGTCTGAATAGGATGCATGGTTTTTCTGAAATAGTGTGCCCCCAGTAGAAAAATGTGTGGCCAGATTTAGGGGTGAAGAAGGTGTGACATGGCCTATTCTCAGTTTACCCAACCATTGTACCTATCTGGCATGGTTAGTTCCATTGAGGTAGTGCTCTTGAACTATTCATCACATGGTTGGTGTACTGTTAGGGAAACTATCTGAGGAAATCGTAAAAGGAGTGTTTCATAGGTAGTAGGAGTGGCACAATTGGCATGTGATTTGGCCAAAACATGTGACCAAACCATGGGACTTAGTTTTGTGGTATAATGTCCCATTATTTCCTTAATTATTTTAATTTTCCTTTTTCATTCTTTCTTATTCTCCCTCTGTACATGTGAGATCTCCTCCTTGGCATTAGGGGTGTCTCCTATACTCAACCTAGGAATGACTAGATCTCCTATGTCTGATCTCTCATTAAAATGTCATCAATCTCTATGGATCCACATCAGTAAGATTGAAATTCCTTCAAAATATTACTTTTTTAATTTTCCCTTCGATAGAGTTTTCTAGGATCAAGATCATTTTCTCTAATTTCAGGTCATATATTTGATTCTTTATATTTCTTACAAACTTGACTGAATTAGACCTTTATATTGGGCGAGTGAGGCATCCATGGTATATGATAGTTGGTCTTTGTATTTTCCCTATATTTCCTTTGAACTATAAATGTTATCATTGTGATGCACACCTTCGTTTTCCAAGGGGTTCCTTAACATTGTGTTCTTTGTTTTATATTTGTATTCTCACGTTGTATTACTCTCACTAATTTTTAATTTTAAAATAGAGGATGTCAACCTCAATCATTGATGCCCCTTGGGTTTTTCAGAGTGAATTTCCCCTTTTAAATTAAATTATTAAAGTATTATATTGCATTCTAAGAATTATTCTTGGAATAATCATGGAATTTCTCTTATAGCCTCTTATTCAATTGATTAAGGTACTTTTTAAGTGAGCCATTGCTTGAAGTATTTGTTTTTCCTTGTTTAGTGGATTTCTAAAATTTATCTTAAATATAATTGAGTTATGAATCATGAGATTGAATCTTAATTTCTGTTAAATGAATTTCTTGATGAACAATGTAATGATTTTATAATAAAACCCCTTGGACGAGTTGTTCTCTCTTCGAAATTGAAAACCGGTGATTAGTGGTTCAAAACATTATTGTCCATATTTATTTGGTTTTTCCTCTATGTTGTAATGTTATTTTGTAAAATATATTCTGTTTGGGACTTGTCTCTTATTAACATTATTAAATATATTTTCCCATTATTATATAACTTTTAATGAACAAATGCACCTTCTAATTGAAAGTCGTGTACCACTTAAATCTATATGTCCAATGAACCTAGATCTTTATAAGGGGTTTTCATGATTTCTAAAATGGGTTTATCCCTGTGATAAATTTTCCTACTTGACCAAGGAACCTTCTAAGTACCTCATTGAACTTTATAAATGACTCACCATATATTTTTAATTAAATGGAGTCTATTAAATTTGTATATCCTATTTATGACAGCTTTCTTTCATTTAAGGTACTAAATGGTTAAATTGAAATGGATTTGAATAGGGTGATTTTACCATGCATCTTGTTATAATTAAATAATCATGGATTGTGTAATTTTTAATAATTGTGATTCCCTTTAATATATAGTGGCATTAATAGATGTAAATCATGAGAGGTGATGCCTCATGGATAATGTAATAGATATTATTATGCCTTGATGTAGGATATGGAACAGTGGAAATTGTTCTATTGAACATAGTGTTATCACACTCTCTTACAACATGTGTTTATTAATGGCATCACACACCATTAACATTATTAGGATGGTGGGAGTGATGCACCAGGTACTCGATTGAGTGTTGGAATTATGGAACACTCACCACCATCCTTGTGTGTTAACATGATGCTACACTGACTACCTTAAGTGATTAACATGATGTCTCCCACACACTATGATATGTAGGGCATGTACCCCTCATCTTGAGCTTATAGGCTTGTCTGGACTAGTTATGAATCACTGAGTTACTCCACGGTCTAGTAAGCATCTAGTATTATAGGTATGTGGACACATATATCTCCATGTAATTGTTTCATACAGATGGATGGAATATATAACTAAACAATATATATGTATTATTACAATATATATAGTTACTAATTAGAGGCTCTTTCTTTTCATGAGCTAAAGTGGGTAGAGCCTCCAGGTGTCCTCAAGGAACTTGAGCAGGCCATTTTTTGTTTACTTCTGTAATTTTTATTTATTCATATACCTTCACACTTCTTAATTTGTATTCATGGATTGGATTTAGTTATAGAAATCATGGGTGTTAACCTACTAGGATTCATATCTCACGCCCTACTTGGGCCAACATTGCAATGGGGTACCCAAGTAGATCTCATGTTCATAGGACCATGGATGTTTCCTTATACCTTGGATATAGGATCACAGGACTAAGCTAGAGCTTAGGATTCTCGTTGGGATTGCCTTAGAGGATTGGGATATTTTCTTTACATGTATTGTACTTTGTATTATGCCTAATTTATGTATATTATTTTAGTCATGTATCATCTTCTAGACATTAATATATTGTTGTATATTTTCATTTGAAATATTTTATATTTAGTTTACTTTATTCTTTCGTTTCCCTATTTTTAATTTATCACTTCTATAGTTGTCTATTATTTAATTTCTAATATAACATTGTGCTACAGTAATTATGTTGGTATAGTCACCCCAATGTACCATTATTAGACCATGTCTTCTAGTCGATCACCTCTGTTATATGGGGAGGTTTTCTTGAGGGCATGCGACCGACTAGTCTAGATACTGGTTAAGTGGTGAGTTGGGTCGGGATTTTATAGTTCACTCCTAGATAGACTCACACAAACACCAAAAATTAAAATTATACAATAATGGATGGAGAATATAATGAAATAAATTGCTTATATATCCATATTTATTTACTGAAATCTGGTGATGATAAATATTTCAAACCATCAACAAACATGTAATGTTCTAGGATTGTCCTATCCAAGTTCCCACTAAGGACTCCACCAAAACTCCAATGGATGATATGTGTAGTTCCATAAGATCGAAACTCCAAATTTCAATTGGGAAAAAGGAGAATAAGTTGATACCTCAGTCTCATCTCTTGTCCAAGATCTCATAGTGAACTTCTCCAAATGAACAGAATCATCCAAACTAGCAAACCACATAAGGGATGATGGGCAATATAGTAATTCTGTGCCTAAGGGTGTCAAACAACATATGTAAAACCATCAGATGAAAGACACGTGGATGAACTATATGATAAAGCTGGTTCAAATAACCACCGCTGACATCTGGAGGTGACAGATGTGAGAACCATATTTAAGGATAGGAAAAACACAAATTAACATCATGGATAAGAAACACAGTAGAGGGACTTCTTAACTATCTTATCATAAGGATCAATTATCAAGTTTTATTCCACTATTACAGAAAACTGAATTCACAATATACCACCAGGTAAATAAATATTAATTTTCAAACCACATAAGAAAAATCCATGAAACCCATGCACATATAGAAATCATCATAATAATTTAAATGACATATGAATTGAAAAATATCAAAACCATGTATGGAATATTTAACATATACATTTAGTCAGGGAAGGAATACCTGGTGTGAAAACTCTAGAAATTCTTATATGGGTTAAACAAGGTACCCAAATAGTGAAAAATTAATTAATTAATTTAGGAAAAAAAATTATTATAATTTTTTTGACATGGAACAATATTAATACATATAGTATTTTGGTCGTTTATATATTATACTACTTCTATATGTGGATGCCATTTTCAATACAGGATCATGCATGTAGAGGATTAATGAGTGGAAAGGGAATTTGATGAGGAGTTTGAGATGAAAGATATTAGAAATACTAGAATGATTTTGGGGATGAGGATCGAAATATACCACCCCACTGGAACATTTATGTTAGCATATCCTGAATACATTAGAAAGATTTTTTTTGAATATTTAGTACGGTGTAAGAAAATATAATCTCTATTCTCTTATCAATTCATTTAAAATTATCAATGGATAGATCATTGAAGATATTGGAATGGGTTGAGTACATGGAAAATGTTCCATACGCATCAACTTTTATAATCATGATGTATTTCATGGTCTTTACCCTACCTTGTATTTCTCATAAAGTGGAAATTGTGATAAGGTACATGGATAACCCTACAAAAATACATTGGGAAGATATGAAGTGGATTAAGAGGTTTCTAAAGGTAAGTAAGGAAGTATCTTTATAGTTTAGAAAAGTAAAATCATTAATAGGGTATTTGGTTGATGAACTAGGAGGTGATGTCAAATTAAGGAGTACCACAGGTTATGTATTTACTTGTGGAGGGAAAATAGCGAGTTGGATATCCCAACTATAGAATGTGGTATCTTTATCTACTATATAGGAAAAATTAATTGATATAATAGAATCTATGAAGGGTATTCTTTAGACGAATAAATTCATGGATTATCTGGGAATAATGTTTGAAGAGAACATGTTACACTATGATAGTCACAGTTCTATACATATTGTAAAAACCTATTATTTCATATTATGATGAAGTATATTAATTTTAGGTTCTATTTTATGATAGGTTGATATAGTAAGGGTTTCTAACATTGTAGAAAATTTCTGTAACTAACAATCCAGTAGACATATTGATAATGCCGATAGTGATAGAGAAGTTAAGGCACTATTGTTCTTCTATTATCTTCCACAAATGAATAGTAGTTGTGATGTTGAATATGGGAGAAAAATAATGGAGGAAAAAGGGAAAATATTTTTTATTTCATGAATAATTACCATGAAATTGATGTTATTAATTTAATCATGAACTAGTGAGTGAAGAAGGAGAGAAAAAATTATGTATGTTTTCTAAATTAGTAGAATAGATGAATGTTATTATAGAAAATCAGGTATAAAGTGTGTATTTTTGAAATGGAATAGCTCGATTCATTTGGATGAAGCTGGCCCAAATACTAGTGTCCTAGACTGTACACCAAACTGTAACTCTTGTGATTTATCCTTCATGGTGAGGTCATTATGGGTTACAGTGGGAATCAAACCCCTAATTCCAGGGTTGATGACCCCCAACCTAATACTTTGAGAACTATAGCAATGTTGAATCATTGTAGTTGGGATATCTGATGACACTGATAGGGAACTGTAGTTATGAATACATATTTTAGTAGTACAAAATAGGAAATTATAGCATCTTAGACTTTAGAGACAGCGGTCACTATAGTTCCATAGGTTTTTTCCACCAACACTGTAGAATCATAGACTTTGGTGGACACATCACTATAGAAAAGGGGACATACTATGTGGTTAGTGGAATAGTTTCATTATCTCCTTTATGATCTAATTCGATATAGGGATTCTATATATGTGTAACCCTAAAAATATAACTATAATTATTCTCTTTAAATTAGTGAAGATTTCTTCTTCTCTATGGATATAGGTATTTTTTCCAAAACACATAAATCAATGTGTTTACGTTTAATTTATTCATTTACTTTTTTTCTTTGTTTTATTCATCTGCAAACCTATATGACACTGTAACTCCCAAAATTTCCACAACATCCTATCTGATCCAAATTTTAGAATATCAACTTCAATTTGGTTGAATTGATTGATGGATACATAACAGGGAAAGTTAAATATGGATCGCTTTAATGCAGTTGACTTCAATTACTAGAGGATGAAAATCAAAGACTATATTTACCAGAAATAGTTTCATTTGACTCTTCTAAGTGTAAAACCAATGGATATGACATTGATGGAGTACGATTTTCTAGATAGAATGGTTCTTAGAGATTTTCACCTTATGCTGTCTAAAAACATGGAATTCAACATTAGATAAGAGTATATGACACTTGGAATTATGACAAATCTGATGAATATGTATGAGAATCCTACTATATAGAGTAAGTTTAAAAAGATTTTATGACTATTGAATCTAAAAATGATTGATGGGAGGATTTTTTTTCAAATCATGTTAATGAAGTTAGGACCAATAAATTTAGTTTACATTAGTGTGAATTGAACATGATGATGAGTTATGTGCACTGGTTTTACTACCATCATTAACTGAAAGTTGGGAAGCATTTATAACATCCATTAGCAATTATTTAAAAAATAAAATCTGATTCAAGATGATGTGTTAGACCTAATCTTTAGGGTGGATATCCAAAAAAATTAATCGGGTAGATTATATAGTTATACTTTGAACATTGAAGGAATAGAAAGAACTGTGTAGTGAGATAATTATAGAGGATGAGCAAAATCATGATGAAATATCTGAGATAGGGAAAATTGTTCTAGTCCTACAAACTATATTTTCTAAAAGAAAATACTAATGAAAAATTAGGGCAGAGATAAAATGGAAGGTGCTTGAAATAGATACAAAAAACACGACGGCTGAAGGAATTAGTGATGTCCTACTTCTGAGTGTGGATATCCCATAGAGTCTTATATTTTAGACTCAAGGTAATCCCTCTATTCTACTTCAGAGAAGGTTTTACTAAAAAATATTATTTTGGAAAAAATCAAGGTGCATTATGATATTGGTTAACCATTGAAGATTGTGAGGAAGGTAGATGCATATATTAAAACAAACCATGGAAGTTTACATGTTCTTTAAAATTTAGGTTATATACCTAGACTGGGAATAAATCTTATTTATATCGATCATCTGGTTGATACAGTTGTTAGAACAACATTCACTGGTGGTGCATGAAAGATTAAAAATAGATCTATAGACATATATCAATGAGTAAGGTATAGTACCGTATACAACATGATAGATACATTCAGGTACAAGATTTTCATTAATAATTTTAATTAGGGAGTCACAACTATGCCACTATAGACTTATCCACATGAGTGATAATGGGATAAATGTGATGAAAAAAGATAATTTTATCAGAGATTAATTCTGTGTATGTTGGTTTATGTGAATATTTTATCCTCGAAAATAATAAGAAGGTATCCTTTTCCAAAGGATGTAGAACACATAAGGAAGAGAAGATGGACCTGGTGCACGCTAATGTTTGGGGGCCTTCACCGATAAATTCCTTTATAGGGTCACTATATTTTTTGACATTTACCAATGACTATTTTAATAAGGTTTTGGTTTACTTTCTGTAAATAAAATCTAATATATTTAAGGTGTTTCATAAGTGGAAGACCATAGTTGAGAATGAGTTAGGTTTAAAGCTAAATTTATTGATGTATGACAATGCTGGAGAGTATGGATGTTAGGAGTTCAAGTAATTCTATAAAAATAAGGGAATTTTTCAGGATAATACTCTTCCAAGTACACCATATTTGAATTTTGTATCTAAAATGGTGAATAGGACACTCAATGTGTGTTTCAAGGGAATCAGGTTACACACAGGCTTATCCAAGATTTTCTAGGCTAAAGTAGTGAATGTGGAAGCATATATCATTAATATGAGTCTATCTCTTCCAATGGTAGAATGTATACCTAAGGTGATATCTTCTGAAAAGGACGTAAGACTCTCACATTTATTAGTCTTTGGCTACTTTTTATATTCATATATAGATGTTGATGCAAGAGACAATCTTGATGCTAAGTCCAAATCTTTTTTTTTATTTTGAATGGTGTTTAGAGTTTGGCTATCACTTTTGGGATGATAAGAGTAAGATGGTCATCAAAATATAGAACATGATATTTAATGAATGTGTCACATACAAGGATATTCATGAAGGTAAATTTGATAATCATAATAAAGGATAAGAGTGACATGAGAAAGTAGATCATGAAGGTGTATCTGAGCATGCAATACTATAACTGGTAAAACATACTCCTTTTGTAGAGTTGAGGAGATCAAAAAGGGTGTGAAGGAATGTGCAGAGGTATTCAATGTCCTTACATTATTTTTTATTGACTGATAGTAGGGAGACATAATTATTTGAAGAGGAAATGCAGTTAAAGGAGTTGATCAAGTGGGATTTGGCTATGAAGTAGGATATTTCTTCATTACATGAAAAAAATAATTGGTAGCTGACACATATACCGCAAGGAATGAAATAATTTCAAAATAAATGGGTGTATCAGTAAGAGGATATATAAGTAAATTCTTATGGTGAAATGTTTTCAATCAAAGGAATTTATGGATTTCACTGAAATTTTATTTCGCATAGTGAAGCATATCCCCATCCTTATGTATCCTTGTACTGTTGCATTAGAATACTTACACCTTGTGCATCTTGATGTTAATACTACTTTACTTCTTGGAAATATGGAGGAGAAAAACTATTTATAATAGGCAACGGGATACATTGTTTTAGGGAAGGAATACCTAGTGTATAGACTCCATAAAATCTTATATGTGTAATATAAGGCACCTCAGTAGTGGAATTTTTTTTGAAGCATTTATGACTAAGAATCCATGCAGATGGTGTGTCATAGATCAATTTTTATACATCAAGTATGTTTGTGATGTATATATTATACAACATTTATTTTTTGGTTGACATTCTCATTAAGATACCATGCATGCCAAGTATTGATGAGATGAAAGGGAAGCTATATGAGTAGTTTGAGATGCATGATCTTGGAGAAGTTAGAAATATTTTGAGTACGAATATCAAGAGAGACCAAATAACTAGAACCATTATTTTATCACAAGATGACTATATTATAATGTTTTGAGAATATCTTGTATGCTAGAATTGATTCCATCTTATATTCCCTTGTAAATCCATTTCAAATTATCAAAGGACCAATCACTAAATATAGTAGAAGAGGATGAGTGCATGGAAAAGTATTCATATGCGTAAAATTTTTTAATCTTGATGTATTCTATGGTCTTTAACTGACCTGATATTTCACATATAGTGGGATTTTTGAGTAGGTATGTGGATAAACATAAATTTCACAAACTAGAATGACCTTCCATCTAACCTAACACGTGACTTGGCTCGTGGAATGGCTGAAAATCTAGGCATCACTATCTATTTGGGGATAAATTTACGGTCAACTCAAACGATATGAGTTTGAAATACATTTTATCCCAGAATTATTTGAACCTAAGGTAGTAATAATGGTCCAAGTACCTTCATGGGTTTGATTTTGATATCATCTACATCCCTGGTAGATGGAATATGGTTGCTAATTCCTTGAGTAGAATGTTTCATACTCATGTTTTGAAGGAATCCCATGATGAATGGTCCTTGAATGGAATTTTTTATTAGATTCCAAGACTATAAAAAAGAATAAAGGTGGTATTTTATTGTCCAGTATACAACCAGCACATTCCCTTATGGAGATAATTATGGGTTATTATCCAAATGATGAGTTTTTTCCACATTCTACCTATTTTTAAGTAATGGTGAGGAGTTTTGTGTATGGTCATCATTTTATGAGGGTGTTCATTTATTCAAGGTCCATTCAATTTTGAAATCATCATGGGGGAATTTTTTTATATAGGTAACCCATCAGTCATAGTGGGTTGTCTATCCTGGTGCCACCAACATATTTTAATATTTGTGTCACTACTTCCGGTATCCAAGTTTAAGACATGATATAACTAACATTTTATCTCATTTGAAGGCCAATTTACATATAAAATCCAAGAACTAGAATCCCTCAGTCTTACTTTATCCACTACCCATTCCTACATAGATGTTGAATGACGTAGACATGGGCTTTATTATCAGGTTACCCCATACATCCAAGGGTAGAAATTCCATCTAGTTATTTATTGGACATCTGAAGAAAAAAAATTTCCTCATTTCATCTCGATCTACGACTCAACCAAATAATAAGATTTTGAGAAGTTATATATTCTATATATCATGAGGCAACATGGTGTTCCATCTACTAGTGCATCTTACAGGGACCATGTTTTACCTCTCTGTTCATAGAAGGCCTTGATAAGGCAATGGGGTTATAGGATAGGATTAATAGGGAATACCATCCTCAACTAGATATCCATATAGAATAGGTGAACCGAGTTCTAGAAAACATTCTTTGTGCCTATCTATTAGAGTTTTGTGGCTTATGGGGAAATCATCGTGGATTGCTGAAATTTTCAGACAATAATAGTTACTAATACATGATCAAAATGGACCCCATTGGAGAGTAATATGGTTGGCCATGTTGGTCTCACCTTTTCTAGATAGAGGTGATTGATACATACTTTCTAGTGTTCATCCTTGTGCAAGAGAAAAATTTTAAGGTTCACATAATCATGTATTAGTTTTTGTCATCTCAAAATCATCATTATTCCTATGCTAATCGACAATTATGATCCTTGGAGTTTTTAGTGGGTGAAAAGTTATTTTGGAAGTGACACCTTTATTGGGTCACTTTTTTCTTGGTAAGAAGGGGAAGCTTACACCAAGGTATGTTATAATATTCAAGATTTCCATAAGGATTAGTAAGGAGGAATGTATTTCGGTGTTACATTCTCAGTTGATATCAATTCATGAAATTTTTCATGTCTCGCAATTGGGAAAGTATAATACGAACCCTTATCATGTGCTAATATGGAAAGATCTTGAGTTAGAACCTGATATCTCATTGATCTATCAACTTATATGGATTTTGGATTCCTGTATCAAATTACTTTGGGAAAAATATATTTCTCTAGTTCGATTCCTATAGAAACATAGGAATTATGAACTTGATACATGCGAGTGAAAGTCTTGGGTGTAAGGGTAATGTCCTCATTTTTCTCTCATCAAACTATAGTTCGAATTTATGTGGGAGGATGAATTTAATGGAGGAGAGAATTTTCAAATCCATGGTGTTATTTTAAGTTGTTTTTTCATTTATCATTGGTCTTACTCCTGTTTTATTGTTTTCTTGAGTGTTTCCAAACAATAAGGGTTTTGGGGCTGAATAGGGTGAGGCTCATGGTTATAAGAAACTATGCATCGACCTTTGAAAATAGTGTGTCCCAATAATGTGGGCCTTTCAAGGTTGTATGGATAGTTTCAGGAATATGATCCAATCCCAAAAAACCATGTAGCCAACCATCCCTCTTAGATAGAGGTGTTTCATGGTTCACCCGTTGTCTGGAAAATCATGCGACCTATTAGGTCTTTAAAATTTTTAGAATTACAAATTTTCTCATCCCCAATTTTAACCCACTTAACCCCTCATTTATTCTCATTCCACACCCATATCCCTAGGTGATCCTCCATCACTTCTCCCATCCCTTGTGGGTTAATGTTTTTGGGGATTTGAGATGGTATCTTGAAGGTTTCTTCAATTATGTCCTTTTAACTTTCCTCTATTAGACTCTTTTTATTCTTTCATGGGTTCCTCTTATTTTGATTTTTTTTACCTCTGGTGCATTCAATACCATTTTTGTATGGTTATGGTTTTTTATACCTTTATAGGGTCTCCCTTCATCCTATCTTGTAGTTTCCAACCATATTATGGTGATTAAATTGAAAAAGGTAGGTGGTTCGATTTTTATATATTATTTAATTATTTAAATGTCCTTTACCTACCTTCAAACATTTTCTTAAATTGTGTTTCTCATAAAAATGGGTGATTTTAAGTACGTTGGTATACATATGATTCTAAATATGAATTATTCTCTTTTAATGGATAGAAATGGATTATTTGGCATTTAGAAATGGATTTTCAATAAAACTAGGATTTTTTTGGATTTTAAATGAATCAAATGTCTTCAAAACCATAGGTAACTAGGAGTATAGGATAGGACTAGTAGCAAGGAAAGCTGGTATGACCATTTCTCAGGTCTCTCTAAAACGATCACTATACAAAACTAACTAAACATTATGATATAGATTTTACATTGGACCATGGTTGTGGCACCTCCAATATCTCATGAAGGAGAAATTTATTTATTTTATGCCTAAGAAAATAGGTACTTTTTCCCCACTAACCTAGATACTCAAGGGATTTCCAATTTTTCTTACGCTATTTTTTCACTTGATTTTTTGGTTTACATCTGTGTTCATTTTTTTTCAAAAGTTAAAAAATTTTAAAAATTATATTATTTCCTTAATTTATTTAAACCATTAATTTTATTTATATTATAATACATATTCATGGAAAATATTATAAGGCCCTAGCCTTAAACATTACTTAATCTTGGGTTATTTTAAGAATGCATGTTGAAGATCTTTTCAGGTTTAGAGTTATAGAGAATTAGATCATAAAACATGCATTAAATTCCACATTTAAACAAAGTGGTTACATAAAAGATAATACACATTTTTTCCATCAACAGAAACATATTTAAAATAAAACATGGATTATTTCATGACACTTCCTTGACACTATCATCACATCATGTACCTTTCCCTTGACCTGTGAAAAACATTTAAAAAACTTGGGATGAGCATAAAAATCTCAGTAAGGGATATTAAAGTACGAAAAGAAAACATTATTCCATGTATGAAATCATAATTTACTCATAAAACATAAGCATTTTAACATACCTCATCAAATCATTAATAAATCATAGAAATCATAAGACATAAAGGTAACTTGAGGCATTCATAGCATTCTTACATACGGAGTAACCCTCTTGGTTACGTTTGGAATACCCATCACAGTATATTCCCTAAATCTCTTCAGAGAAACCTTAATGTTTAACTCCTTCTCATTACCCAAATGAATTGGAGACCTATATCAGGCTCACCCGCCCTTTGTTTATCACGGAGCCACCCGTCTTTATAAATAATTCCCAATAACCATAACCTAATCGCATCACATAAAACATGCATAAAGGAAACATAATATTTCCAAATTTCAATCACAAGATATCAATAACACATTGATATAATCAAAGAATTATCAAAACCATTTTCAATACCAAACTAAAGGAAAAGTAAAACAAGGTATTTTTTTTATTTAAAAAAAGGTTAAGGCTTATAGAGGAAGCGAAACTCAAATAATGGTCACGCCGGTGGAGAAGTTGTTGTCGCCGCATACGTATGAAAAAAAATCATTCCCTTTTGTAGTTTAGTAAATGCTTCGTATAAAAAAGATTCCTTTTGAGTAAACGTAAATGTCAAAGGGGTTTATACACCGTATAAAAGAAAGTTGTGTATAAAACAAAATATGCCTCAATGAAAGGAGATTGAGACGAAGTCCCATACAAAGTTATTTTTTAAAATAAAATAAATCTATTATGTGCATTCACTATAAGTACACATAAAGAAATTAAAAATACAAGATATGACATAATAATATCATGACATAATTTGAAAGTAGGAGATTAACCCAAATAATAGAAATTGGGTTAATAAGTTCCCTTACCTCGGGTCCGACTTAACTCGATCCTTCTTTAACATCCTGAATAATAAACTTGAGTTAATTTATACTTTCTTAAGAAACTTTTTAAAGTTCATTATTCCTTTTATATAACTTATTACAATGTTATGAACAGTATGTAATTATTTATGTTAATAATGGTTGTTTTGTCGATCATTGCTACTTCAGTCAAAAATAAACTCTTTATAATTACAAGTTGTTCATGTGGTAAAGTATACATTATATGAAGAATTATATTCACGATTTAGATATAATATATATCATATATATACAGTATATACATGCATTTATAATATTACATAACATTTAGAGGTAAGAAATGAAATGCACCGTTCCTGGAGACGGTAAGTCGTACGTACGCATGAACTCTACTTCCATTTATATTTTATATTTAATTGAATTAAAACATAATGGTACATAATATTATTATAATTCAAGTATGGTATCATATATGATATCATTAAATCTATCCTTTATACATACCACATATGGTATTAATGAATCAAATCACTTTGAGGGGGCGGTAGTCCGCACTTCCTAAAATGAAGACATCGCGTATACCCATAATGGAAACCATAATGGTATGCCATAAATGAAAAATACAGAATATTAAGTAAAACATAAACATATTATATATCATATATAAATATAGTGACATCTTAATGGCCACATTTTAAGGTGTTAAATGAATATTGAACAATCATCGTTTCGTGAGGCAGAAATTCACCATCCACAGAAACAGTATGTTCTTTAACCATTAGATGTAGGTGTGTGTAAGTTTAGCTCTAATACTTCTTATAAAAACATCCTAGTATATTTAAGATACTATTTTTTTTACAAAATAAATTAATAAAAAGAGTTTAGGGGGTTGTAGAAGAAAAATAAAACAAAATAACATTAGAGAAGTCTTTACCATTAAATCGGGTAACTCCCTTTGGTTTGAACCAAAAGGGTTTATTGAAGAGCTTCCTCCATAAGGTAAGGCTTCTAGGATGAAGATAGGGATGTGGAGAGACAAAATGATCAGATGTTGGCTAAGCCAAAGGCTTGAGGGGTGTGGGTAAGGAGGTAGAGGTCGGGGCCTTTTATAAGATGAGAGTAGGGGCACTCTTGGAAAGGTATAAAATGTTACTTTATATTGAAATGTGTTTCGGATTTAAAAGGTAACACATTGATTTATTTCGAGGATAAGGTGATAAGGGTTCGAGATATACTCATCAAATAGGTTTTTGAAAAATTTAAGTCTTATATTTTACATTATCATTTCATTTTATTTAAATCGTTAATTAATGAGGTAATCGCTGCATCATCATGGTGTCATATATAATTTAATTTATTTAATGTCGAAAAAATATAAAAAAATACTATGATGTAGGAAATCTTTTTAGCTTACCAATTACTATTCATAGTCCAAGAGATAATTTATGTAGACAAAATTAAAAAAATTACTCAGGTGATACATTCTTTGTTATATTTATTTTCCTTAAAAAAAGATAAAAAGTCATTATCACACAAAAGTGATTCCATGGGGTCCCCAAGTTTGGCACAAGGCATCCCATGGTCGGCCATGACACAAATAGTAGTATTAGGAAACATGTTGGTGTCATTTTATTTATTATGATATTATTTTTTTATCCTTAACTACCCGATTACTAATTAATCAAGATAATTAACGATAATTACCATCGTTACTATTCACAATGTCCGAAAACAAGAGTCTTAATTACATAATTTGGAACATCTGATTCCAAATATGGAATCCATTTTACCAAATTCCAAACACAGAATTTTCAATAATTAATTTAAAAATAACTCACGTTGTCAGAATAAATAGCAGGTTTTTTGAAACAATATCTAAGAAAAGTTTGGAATTAGTTTATGCCCAATTACAAATTGAAATTAATTCTAATGAACACTATTTGATTAAATGGTAAAAATTTATTCTATTTACACTTTAAAACCAATTAAAAAGATAATCTAACCATATTATTAAATTATCTGAAAAAGCAGTTTTGATGTAAAATGCAGTATTTCCACTATTCATTAAAAAATGAACATTGTCAGAAAAATTCCAAAAAAATATCCAATGTAATTTTCAATGTCCCAATCATAAAGAATAAGTTTATTTTTACAAATAGATATTATAAAATTGTCAAAATATTGATTTAAAAATGGTTCTCCATCAAAAGGCGGTAAAGCAATCTTTTAAAAATATATGTGTTTTCCATGCTTAAGATTGGATGTATTCTCATTTTAATCCTCTAAAACACTATCTAATTAATAAAGAGACATAGATAAGAATATATATTATTCATTAATTACATGGGATGTTAAATCCTTCCCCCTTTAGAAAATTGCATCCCCACAATTTATTTACTTATCGAATAAGTGGGGGTATTTATCCCTCATTGCTTTTACAGATTCCCATGTTGCCTTTTCACTCATGTGGTTTTTCCACAAAACCATTACATGATGAATCAACTTATTCTGCAACACTTGCTCCCTGTGGTCAAGAATCTGGACTGGTTGTTCCTCATAAGTTAGATTCTATTCCATCTGAACCACCTCTGGACTCAAAACATGAGATGGATCTGGCATGTACTTCCTTAACATTAAAACATGAAAAAAATTGTGTACCTGAGATAAACTCGGAGGTAAAGCCACTTGGTATGAAACTGATCCAACTCTATCCAAAATTCCATATGTTCCAATGAACCTTGGAGTCAGATTTCCTTTCTTACCAAATCACATCACACTTTTCCAGGGTGAAACTTTCCGAAAAACATGATCGCCTACCTCAAAAGAGAGATCCTTCCTCCTATTGACCGCATATCTCTTCTGCCATCTCTGAGTTGTTCTCAAGTGTTTCTGTATCAGCTGAACTTTTTCTTCCAACTCTTCTACCAATTCTGGTCCCATCAACTTCCTTTCACCCACTTCATCTCAGAATGCTAGAGTTCGACACCGCTTCCCATATAATGCCTCAAATGGTGCCATCTGTGTACTAGAATGAAAACTGTTATTATAAGAAAACTCAACCAAAGAAAGATGTTTGTCCCAACTTCCCTGAGAATCCATCGAACAAGCATGTAGCCTATCATCCAAAGTCTGAATTGTTCATTCTGACTACCCATCTGATTGAGGATGAAAAGTTGTACTAAAATTTAACTCAGCACCCAACGACTTCTGAAGGGCTTTCCAAAAGTTAGAAGTGAACCTGGGATCACAGTCAGATACAATGGAGAGAGGAACTCTATGTGACCTGAATATCTCTTTGAGATATAAACGAGAAAGTTGATCTAGGGAAAAAGTATCTCGTATAGCAAGGAAATAAGAAGATTTAGTCAAGCGACCAATAATAACCCAGATTGCATTATTACCTCGAGGTGTCTTCGGAAATCCCCAATGAAGTCCATGGATATATTCTCCCATTTCTACTCTGGTACTGGTAAAGGATAAAGCATCCCTTTAGGTAACTACCGCTCCGCTTTAACCTGTTGACAAGTCAAACACTTCACAGTAAAATCAGCAATATCCCTTTTCATTCTATCCCACCAGTAATACTTTCGATGATCTCTATACATCTTAGTACTTCCTGGATGAACTGAAAACAGAGAACTATGAGCATCACATAACAAATCTCTCTTAAACAGTGAATCACAAGGCACACACAATCTCTTCCCAAATCTCAAAACGCAGTCATTATAAATGTTGATTTTAGGCAACTTACCCTTCTGAACCAGCTCTACCATTTTCTGCAACTCAATGTCTTGCTTTTGTGCCTCCTTAATTCTGTCTGATAGAGAAGATTTTACTGATACCTAAAATAAAATAGAAGGACATCCTTCACCAACAACTTCTATTCCAAAGTTCATCAAATCCTTAACCAAAGTATCACATTTCAAATGCAACATTGTAAATGAAGCATTACTTTTTTGACTCAAAGCATCAGCCACTTTATTTTCGTTTCCCAAATGGTAATTCATTGTACAATCATAATCCTTGATTAATTATATCCATCTCCTCTTTCTCATGTTCAATTCTTTCTGAGTGAATATATACATTAAACTTTTTTGATCGGTATATATTTCACACTTTACTACATAAAATGATTCCTCCAAATTTTCAAAATAAAAACAACAACAGCTAATTCCAAATCATGTGTAAGTTAATTTACCTCATGTGTTTTCAACTGACGTAAATCATAAGAAATTACCTGATCATTCTGCATTAGGATGCAACCAAGTCCTTTTAATGAAGCATAACTGTAGATAACAAACTCACCATTCCTGGAAGGTAGTGCCAAAACTGGAGCATTCACCGATCTTCTTTTCAGTTCCTGAAAACTATCCTCACATTCTTTTGTCTAGATAAACTTAACACCCTTCCGAGTTATCTTTGTCATTAAACTAGATAACCAGGAGAAATTTATAACAAACCTTCGGTAATATCCTGCCAAACCAAGGAAGTTATGAATCTCAGTTACATTTGTGGGTTTTGGCCATTCTTCAGCAACCTTTTTTTTTTGCAGGATCAAGAGTTATTCCATCTTTAGAAACAATATGTACAAGGAAAGAAATTTGTTGCAACCCAAACTCACACTTACTGAATTTCCCATAAAATTTATTTTAATTTAAGGCTCTCAAAATAACTCTAAAATGTCTTTCATGCTTATCTTTACTTTTATAAAACACCGAAATATCATCAATGAAAACCACCACAAACTTATCCAATAACTCATGGGAAATTATATTCATAAGGTCCATGAATACAGTAGGTGCATTGGTTATCCCAAAAATCATAACTACAAATTCATAATGGCCATATCTTGTACAAAAAGCGGTCTTTGGAATATCTTCTTCCTTTACCTTCAACTGATGGTACCCCGATCTCAGGTCAATCTTTGAAATAAACTAACCTCCCTGGAGCTGATCAAAAAATTCATCGATATGAGGAAAAGGATATGTGTTCTTAACAGTGATGTTATTAAAGGCTCTATAATCAATGCAAAGTCTCATAGAACCATCTTTCTTTTTAACAAATAAAACAGGAGCACCCCATGGTGATGTGCTAGGTCGAATGAAACCTTTCTCTAATAAATCTTGCAATTGCTCCTTCAGCTCTAAAAAGTTCATTTTGAGCCATTCGATAAGGGGGTTTTGAAATTGTCTTAGAATCAGGAACTAAGTCAACAGTAAACTCAACTTCCTAATCTGGTATTATTCCAGGCAACTCATCAGGAAAAACATCCGGATACTCATTTACCACTGGCACATCATTAATCTGAAGAGTTCCCTTTTTTTCAACAGTATGTGCAAGATAACATTCATTTCCATATTTTACAAGTTTCTCGGCCTCCTGATATGTTAACAACAGTAAGGGTTCATTCTTGTACACAAACTGAAAGTCTTTCTGAAAAGAAACTTATTTAGCTCTACAATCAATCTTAGCATAGTAAATAAAGAGCCAATCCATACCCACGATAACATAAAACTCTACTAGAGGTAAAAAAAATAAGGATTTCAAGTAGGTTCTTCCCACGGATAAGGATAGGAAGATTCTTATAAATTCTTTTGGCCTCAAAATTTCCCCCATGTGTTTCTACCACAAGTTCAGGAGTCATTTCTTGATATGGTATTTGCATTTTACTAGAAAAGTTTTCAAAGATGAATAAATGTGTAGACCCCAAATCAAACAACACACTGGCATAATCTGAAAAAACAAAGTACCAGATACCACTTCATTTGATGGCCCAACATCTACTGATGTAGTTTCAAGGGATTTCACAACCCCTTTCTGCTTGTAGTCTAACTGCTTCCCATCACTTGAGCTCTTTTTCGTACACTCATTTGCAAAATGACCCATCTCATTTCACTTAAAACATTTCACTTAATGTAATTCAAATTTGGTCTTACCATCACCCTGATCTTTTTCAGTGTAATCATGAGCCTTATGTCCCATCTTACCACATCAGTAGCACTTCCAAGAATTCAAAAGACAGTCCCCAGCATGCCTTTTACCACATTTATCACAAACTAGAAGCTTAGTTTTCTTACCATCAGACCTTTTTGAAGAATTATTTTCTTTCTCCTTCCACCTTGGTCTCTTCTTCTATTGGTTGTTATAAAACACGTGATCATCAAAAAAGTCCATTTCCACCTTCTCAGCACATCGAACAAGATTTTCATAACTCTTGAACTCGCAAGAAGCTAAATCCCTTCGATATTTTGGCTTTAATCCTGAGTAAAAACGATTGATTTTACTATCAAAGTCTCAGAAAACTTTGGAGCATACCTCGCCAATCGAGTGAACCTTTCTTCATAAGTAGCCACTGAGTCTTCCTCTTGACTCAATTCCAAGAATTGTTTTTCCATCCTAAGTCGAACAGCCTTAGGAAAATACTTCTCAATAAACATACCTTTGAATTCATCCCAGTTGAGAGCATCAATCTCATCAGTGTCCTTGATATTTTTAACCATTGACCACCACTAATCTTCTTCACCCTCCAAATGGTAAAAAGAATGACTAACCTTATGATTGTCTGAACACCCCATGACATCGAAAATCTTCTCCAGTGCTTTAATCCAACCTTCAGCTAGCACAGGGTCTGATGATCCTATGAATTATGGGGGATGTTGCCTCATGAAATGTTCCACCACTAACATGTTCCTCTGTGTTTTATCTGGCTGATCTCGTGCATGGATACCACCACTATTTATCACTTGATTCAACTGCACCATTACTGCAACAAACTTTTCAGTTCCAATTCCGACCATCTCAGGATGCTGATTCGGAAGGTTATTTCCTTCGGTATGCCTTCCTAGCACTACTTCCCTATTTCCTCTACGGAAAACCATTCTGAAAAAACATGTCTTACATGAGGCAACATGGTAATCTTCAATTGCTATATCATTTCAATTTTACCATAAAAATTATTTTTGGAAAATCATTTAATAGAATTCTAACTCCTAAAGTTATCTAAATCGACCTTTTATACCAACTATAAGGCCCCATCCTTAAAAATTACTTAATCTTGAGTTATTTCAAGAATACACAATGAGGATCTTTTCAGGTTTAGAGTTTTAGAGAATTAGATCATAAAACACGCATTACATTCCAAATTTCAAAAAATTGGTTACATAAAAGATAGTATTCATTTTTCCCATCAATGGAAACATATTTAAAATAAAACATGGATTCTTTCTTGACACTTCCTTAACACTATCATCACATCATGTACCTTTCCCTTGACCTGTGAAAAACATTTCAAAAACATGGGATGAGCATAAAAAGCTCAGTAAGGGATATAAAAGTACGAATAGAAAACATTATTCCATGTATGAAATCATAATTTACTCATAAAACATAATCATTTTAACATACCTCATCAAATCATGAATAAATCATAGAAATCATAAGACATAAAGGTAACTTGAGGTATTCATAACATTCTTACGTAGGGAGTAACCCTCTTGGTTACGTTTAGAATACCCATCACAATATATTTCCTAAATCTCTTCGGAGGAACCTTAATGTTTAACTCCTTCATGTTACCCAATGCATTGGAGAGCTATATTGGGCTTACTCGCCCTTAGTTTATCATGGAACCACCCGTCTTCAAAAAAAAATTCCCAAGAACCATATCATAATCGTATGACATAAAAAATGCATAAATGAAACATAAAATTCCCACATTTCAATCACAAGATATCAATAACACATTGATATAATAAAAACATTATCAAAACCATTTTCAATACTAAAATAAAGGAAATGTAAGACAAGGTATTTATTTTTCATTTTAAAAAAAGGTTAAGGCTTGTAGAGGAATCCAAAACTCAAATAATGGTCACGGCAGCGGAGAAGTCGTTGTGGCCACATACATACAAAAAAAAACATCCCCTTTTTTTTGTTTAGTAAATGCTTCGTATAAAAAATAATCCTTTTGAGTAAATGTAAATGTCAAAGGGTTTTATACACCATATAAAAGAAAGTTGTGTATAAAAAAAATATGCCTCAATGAAAGGAGATTGAGACGAAGTCCCATACAGAGATCATTTTTTTAAAATAAAATAAATCTATTATGTGTAGTCACTATAAGTACAAATAAAGAAAGTATAAATAAAAGATAGGACATTATAATATCATGACATAGTTTTAAAGTAGGAGATTAACCCAAATAATAGAAATTGGGTTAAGAAGTTCCCTTACCTCAGGTCTGACTTGACTCGATCGTTCTTTAACGTCCTGAATAATAAACTTGAGTTAATTTATACTTTCTTAAGAACATTTTTCAAGTTCATTATTCCTTTTATATCACTTATTACCATGTTATGAACACTATGTAATTATTTAAGTTAATAATGGTCGTTTTGTCGATCATTGGTACTTGAGTCAATAATAAACTCTTTATAATTACAAGTTGTTCATACGGTAAAATATCCATTATATCAAGAATTATATTAATGATTTAGATATCATATATAAAATATATATCCAGTATATACATGCATTTATAAAATTACATAATATTTAGAGATAAGAAATGAAATGCACCGTTCATGGGGACGGTAAGCCGTACGTACGCATGAACGCTACTTCCATTTCTATTTCATATTTAATGGAATTAAAACATAATGATACATAATATTATTATTATTAAAGTATTATATTATATATGATATCATTAAATCTATCGTTTATACGTACCACATATGGTATTAACAAATCAAATCACTTTGAGGGGGCGGTAGTCCGCACATCCTAAAATGACGATATCGTGTATACCCATAATGAAAACCATAAAGGTATTCCATAAATTAAAAATAAACAATCTTAAGTAAAACATAAACATATTATATATCATATATAAATATAGTGACATATTAATGGACAAATTTGATGTTAAAAGAATATTGAACAATCATCGTTTTGTGAGGCAGAAATTCACCATCCACAGAAACAGTATGTTCTTTAACCATTAGAAGTAAGTGTGTGTAATTGTAGCTCGAATAATTATTATAACAACATTATAGTATATTTAATATACTGGTTTGGTTACAAAATAAATGAATAAAAAGTGTTTAGGGGGTTGGATAAGAAAAATAAAACAAAAGAACATTAGAGAAGTCTTTACCTTTAAATCGAGTAACTCCCTTTGGTTTGAACCAAAAGGGTTTCTTGAAGAGATTCCTCCCAAAGGTAAGGCTTATAGAATGAAAATAGGGATGTTAAGAGACAAATTTAGAAGAGTTTGGCCGATCCAAAGGCTTGAGAGGTGTGGGCAAGGAGGTAGAGGTGGGGACCTTTTATAAGATGAGAGGAGGGGCACTCTTGGAAAGGTATAAAATGTTACTTTATATTGAAAAGTGTTTCGGATTTAAAAGGTCCCACATTGATATATTTCAATGATAAGGTGATAAGGGTTCGATATATACTCATCCAATAGGTTTTTGACAAGTGTAAGCCTTATATTTTATATTATCTTTTCATTTTATTTAAATCATTCATTAATGAGGTAATCCATGCATCATCATGGTTTCATATATAATTTATTTTAGTTAATGTCTAAAAAATATAAAAAATACTATAATGTAGGAAATATTTTTATCTTTCCAATGAATATTTATAGTCCAATAGTTAATTTATTTATTCAAAATTAAAATTTTTTACTCAGGTCATACATTCTTTGTTATATTTACATTCTTTAAAAATAAAAAGATAAAAAATCATTATCACACAAAAGTGATTCCATGGGTCCCCAAGTTTGGCACAAGGAATCCCATGGTAGTCCATGACACAAAAAGTAGTATTATGACACATGTTAGTGTAATTTTTTATTATTATCGTATTATTTTATTATCCTTAACTACACGATTACTAATTAATCATGATAATTAACGATAATTACCGTCATTAATATTCACAAATTCCGAAAAAAAGAGTCCTAATTACATAATTTGGACCATATGATTCCAAATATGGGATCCATTTTACCAAATTACAAACACATAAATTTCAATAATTAATTTAAAAATAATTCCCATTGTCAAATCAAATAGCGGGTTTTTTGAAACACTATATATGAAAAGTTTGGCATTAGTTTATGCCCAATTCCAATGTGAAATTAATTATAATGACCACTATTGGATTAAATTTTAAAAATATATTCTATTTATACTTTAAAACCAATTAAAAAGATAATATAACCATATAATTAAATTATATGAAAAAGCGGTTTTGATGTAAAATTCAGTATTATTAACTATTCATTAAAAAATGAACACTGCCAGAAAAATACCAAAACATTATCCAATGTAAATTTAAATTTACCAATCCTAAATAATAAGTTTATTTTGACAGATATAGATTATAAAATTGTCAAAATATTGATTTAAAAATGGTTCTCCATCAAAAGGCGGTAAAGAAATCATTTAAAAATATTACTGTAATCCATGCTTAAGATTAGATTTATTCTCATTTTAATCCTCTAAAAAACTATCTAATTCATAAATAGACATAGATAAGAATATCTATTATTCATTAATTTCTTGGGATGTCACACATATGGTGGGATCCTACAAGGAAAGTGAGCTCAGACCCTGCATACTCCCTCAGGTGTATGTAGACATTGTTTTTTCTGACTTGGATAAAGGAAAGGCCTTCCTTAGAGGTGGTGGTGAGTACTCTTGTTAGTGAATTTTTTTTCATTTTGGTGGAATGGGGGATTCAATAATCATGTAATGAGGAGGGTGTTTTTTACATAATTTTTCTTCCCCTCCTTTTTTGGTTTATTTTTGAGTCTTCTCATAAAATTGATTGTATCTTAAGATTGAATCTTTTTTTCTTTTGTATATATCATTTTAGATTTTGGATATGATGTTATGTGAATATTTTATTTATTTTTGTTATTATCCTAATAGGGAAATCTTTACAAAATGATTTCTTTAATAACCAAGAACTATTTGTCATCCCATTGGGATTAATAACATGCTTTGGGACATTCCATGGTCCAAGTTGGGTTTCATGTTAGATGGAAACCTGGCATGTTTCATGAAACTAAAAAATAACATTGGGAAGCTATGAAGTGGATAATGAGTTATATTATGTTATTTATAGAAATATATTGGTGTTTTGGGAACAGAAAATAAATTTCGGGGTATGTGGATACTATACTTGGAGGTGATGTCAACAACATAAGGACTACTACATGTTATTTATTTTCTTATAGAGGAACTATAGTAGTATGGATATATAAACTAAAAAGGTGGTGGATTTATATTACACAATGCAATAATAAATTTTTGTAACGTAATACAAGTATGATATTCTTTGCGGAAAAAATCTTAGATGATCTGGGTATAAAGCGAAAAGAAAATTTATTGCACTATGATGGTCAGAGTGCCATACATCTTACAAAGAAACCATTATTTCATTCTTAATGAATAATATTTAGTTGAAGTACCATTTATTAAAGGTTTTATACAGGATGGGTCAAGAACATTATAAAAGAATCATGGAACTAAAAAAAGGCATACATGTTGATGAAGCTAATGGTGAGTGAGAGGTTGTGGAATTTTTCTTCCTCTGTTGGCCTCCACTCTTTAATAGAGGATAATAGGAAGTGTATAGGAGAATTTTATGGGATTAAAGAAGTAAAAACATGTATTTCATGAATCATCTGTATTAAATTGAAGATGTAAATAGATGTATTAACTGGTGAGTGAAGAAGATGAGGAGCTCATATTAGGTAAGTTATCTATGTCAGTAGCATCGAATCAAGTCAGCATAGCGGATCTGGCTCTAATTGGAAGATTATTGGAATGGTGTAGCTAGATCCATTTAGACAAAGTTGGGACAAAAAATAGTAGCCCATAATATACAACAAACTATAAATCTCTTGGTTTAACCTCCACATTTAGGTCACTGGGATAACACATAAATGATATACATTCCTTAAACTATGAATTTATAGGTTTCAATATAAGTTATCCATGATCTATTTCCTAACATAATATTTCATATTCATTTTTATTCCCTTTATAATGGTTCATAAAGTGCATATGAATTTACCAAAAAAATCATTCACGCCTGTAAAACTAGTTGTGCAGCAATTCCACTTTCTTAAGAACCAAGTGAAGTTAGACTTACGACCCAATGCACTACTTCAGGTTTATTTAACTTATATACAATTGTTCTAGAGCCACGCCAATTTTTAGTATCCAGGAAGATATTTTGTTTCCTGGAAACCACATACTATATACATTACCAAAATTTAGGGATGTTTTCCTCTGTTTAGTCTTATCCCTAAGGATTTCACTATTTTTTTATTATCTTAATCCCAATAAATAACTATACATTACTCTGATACCAACTATGACAACCCATGCATTTTATATACTTTATTTCCAGATTTATTACATAAAAACACAGATATTAAATTCCTAGAAGATAGAGAGGCCAATTTTCTTTTGTAAATTAGGTACACATCACATTAACATGAAATATGGTTATAAAGACATTATTTTAAAAACCATAACATGCCTTTAAAATCTATTGATCTTCTAACACTACATATGATAGTCTGGGGATGTACATAAGAATGGGGTAATCTATAAATACTAGTAATAGAATAATCAAATAATACCATGATTATAATAATATTTTTTTAGTTAATATGCATATCAAGGTGACATAAAATGTGTGATAATCATAAACATGAACATCAAATCATGATATAAGATGATAACATCAAGGAAACCTAGGAATGTGGAAATAATTTAAAACTTGACATCATAAGAATTAGTCGAGGATAACAATTGTGACATCATAACATAGTGTGATTTTGATAAACTAACATGAACCATACATGGTATCTTAAGAGAAATAAATAATTACCCAATTAATTAGAGGGAAATATAATTATGGTCACATTCATCAAAATCATATCATGTACATGTATTTGACTGCCACATGGATAATAACAACCAAAGAATTAATTTAATCACTTTGAATGACATGATTAAAAAGAGTGTTTTATATACATGGAAGTCCCCAATAAAGGAATTATAGTTACATCTAGTTGAATTCCCTTGAGAGGAAATGGTAGTGTGTATTTATAACATGAAATAATGGTAAGGAAAATCGTGGGATAATTTCAGTCATATAATAGGTGCACAAAAAGGTTCATGGGAGGGTTTTATTAAATCGAAAGGTGGTCCATCATTACTTGGGACGCAAAAGGAAAATAAATGTTTAATTAAAAACATATTGAACATGGAAAATTTGAAAATAAAAGTCTTAGTACAAAGAAAGTACTTGATTAAAAATGATGAGCATAGAATCCCTTACTTCATCATTGTAATGGCTAAGGTAAATGGTATAATGAGTGGAGTTAAATTATATGTAACTAATAGTACATTAATTATATAGTAAATTTATATTTATAAATATATGGATGAATAATAAATTTAGATTCAAATGTATAAATACATGGAGTGTGCATCAACGGAAAAGAAGAGAGATATCCCTTACCTTTAGTGGCTACTTATAAAATATTTGGAGGAGTTTCTTATGATCATGGGAACACCATAGGATAGATTTAAAGAGATGTGGGAAGTAGAAATTCATGATAAATGGTTTTTGCGTTAAAAGGAGTGGGAGGATGGGTGGATATTTATAAAAATTGAGAGGATAATTCTTTATTAATTTATAAACATACGTTTTTTAATCTATATGATAAAATAATTAAAACCAAAAACCATTCCATATTTATGCCCATGGTCTATACTAATTAGGAGTGTATTTTAATATTTTACAAGGCCACAAACCAGAAATATTGAAATATTACCATTGGTGACATAAAAGTCTGTCTTGTTCAAAAAATATTGATTTTAAAACCTAGAAATATAATATATGTTTTTTAGGATTCATTAAAGTTTTATAAAACTAATAAAACAATGGAAAAAACACATTATTTTAAATCTAAAGATGATAATTGTCATTGTTTTCATTTTATAAAATTTATTATATCACCTTAATCCTATTATTATGTCATGATATAAACCATAAATTTATACCGTATTTAATGTTTGCCCAAAAATTTTACTGTCGTAAAAAATTATGAAAAATTCACCATTGGATAATTTCATCAAGATGATTTCAGAAATAATTTTTAATTTTATGGAATTAATTTTATAAATATAATAATTTTCACTTTTAAATAAGAATCCTTATCTACAAGATAATACTAGTTTTTACAAAATGAATAACTTTATAACCATTGTAAAAATTAAATTAGAATACATTAAATTATATTATTATTTAAATTAAAATAAATTATATTTAATAAAAAAAATTCTTTGAATATTATTTATTTCAAAAATTCTTGAATTTATCAAAGGGTTTTTCTAATTGAAACTATATATTTAAAAAAATGAAAATTTGATTTCTTCATATAAAAATATAATTTTTATTAAACTTATTATATAATCATTTATAAAGTAATAATAAAAATTGATAAATATAATCTTTATTTTATTTAAAATAAAATATAAAAATTCATTATACTTGGGTCTTGATAAAAAACCTCATATTACACCAGCATATGGATTAAGGGTAAGGTGTGCTATAGTGGCACTTTTTTGTGGGTTCATGGTCTATATGAGATTGAACTTATCTCATAAACAGTTCTATTCTTATTGCATTTATTTAATTTCACCTTGGGCCTTGTCAAGGTAAAATCCCAATGACACCATCTCCCTTAAAGGATTTGATAATTTGGCTTCAGATGGTATGATCCTACTAGTCATATTCATCCCTTATTCTGTTTGTGTAAATTAGGAATTATCATAAACCTTATTATAATATAATATTATAAGTTGTTATAAAATGGTTATATTATCAATGATTTATAGGTTTAATGGTATTTTAAATTCGAATTACTATATTTTATAGTGGTCCAAAATAACCAAAGTAGTGCTTGTTGTTTCTATAACTACATTAATTAATATGTAATTTATTAATTAAAAAATGGAATTTCATTAATAATATTCAAGGACATTACACCTATCAAAATTATAGCACCCATTATTATCTCTACCCGTAGAAGGGGTCAAAGAATCTCAGCTCTGATCTAACTGCCGACCACTACCCTGGTGTCCATCCTATTACTTTCACTTCTTTCTCCTAGAATGAGTAATTATAAAAATAATGGAGATAGAATTTGTCCATACACTTAAAGTATTAATAAGTCAAGTATCTATTTCTTCCATTATTCCCATTACTATCATTATTTCATTATGAATAACTTTAGCATAGGCCTTCATATTGAAGTTCATGTCCGATCATTTTAGTGCTAGGAAAATTCCAATCTTTAAAATTCTTGATTTTTTCAACTTACATTCCACTAGAAGTGGATCAAATCGTTGAGTCATGTTGAATAGGAAGACACCATCATCAACCATTTATAGTTCCCCACAAACTTTTGAGAAAGATCTAAATTAAGTGCATCAAAGACGAACACCTCAAAAAATATTTTTTGATGTTCATCCACATCATCCCTTATAACATACCATCCTTGAGCATGGAATCCCAACATCTTCCAGTCTCTCCTTGAAACATAATGGTTGAAAATTTAACTTAATATCATCTATTTTATAAAACAAGATGAAAATATTCTCTCTGAATCATATCCAATCCTCTATATTGTTGGGGACTCTGATTCCCTAAAAGGGTGGGGGTTATGGAGATAGAAGTCTCGTGATAATTCAATAATCATCATCTCACCGTGATGGGATCATCCACCCTAGATAGGTACCTACAGAAAGAGTCTTGGTTGAACCAACTCTATTCTTTGACTTAGTGGAGCAATTAAAGTATAATGTTTGGTTGCCTCCTCCTGCACAATAATTGGTTCTTCTTGTTGCACAATAATTCTATGGAGAGTCATCTTCTAAAATTGAAAACTAACCTAAAAAAATCCAATAACATAAAAAATGGATTATAATAAGGAGACCATTAATAGTTCATAGAAACCCACAAGTTTTTACAAATAGGTTCGACCTAAGAGGAAATTGTAATTTTAATAACCATTTAATTATTAGAGTATTGTCAATGAATGAAATTGGTATATAATTGGCATGTGGACCTATATTCCTAGCATGATGCACCAATTCACACCAAATCCCTTAAATTTCTATACAAATATCATTTAATCCACCAAGGTGAATTCAATAAATGTTAACATCCATCATAGAAAACATAAATTCCCATTTTATGGAACTCATAGGTCCACTATATGATGCTATCCAGACACTGACATAGTTCCCATTCTAAAGTCCCAACTATAAAAACTCTATTCAATATTGTACCAAATCATGGTAAGAGAACATACAAGTTAGTGAACTTGGTTCTCTAATTCTATTTTTTATCACCCCAACCAAGACCATTAGGTCTAAGCCTAGGGTGCCACATGACCTCATCTTTGTTTCCCC
The DNA here is from genome assembly GCA_963277665.1 of Viscum album. Taxonomy (NCBI): domain Eukaryota; kingdom Viridiplantae; phylum Streptophyta; class Magnoliopsida; order Santalales; family Viscaceae; genus Viscum; species Viscum album. Next base: position 1,970,022,206 of record OY728150.1, read on the forward strand.
ATAGACAAGTGTTTATTGACTATAGGGGAGAGACTTTTGGAATAACATGGAAAAACTATTCCCTTGATAAAAAGTAAACATAAGAGAACATATAATGGAAGTAATACAATAATCAACCAATAATGAATAAACAAATAATCAATCACAAAGGTAGCAGCATAACCAAATAAAGCCCATGCAATATCAATATGGATTTTCAGATACATAAACCAAGAAAAAAAGGGATACAAATTTTGGGTAATATAATAAAAAATATCAACAAAAATATTCCAAATTCTATCCTATAACATATATTTCTACCTTTTAACCTAATCCACCATAAATCATTGTTACCTTTCACTTCCCAAGATCCTTGATCTTGAAATCTATAATGGTACTAAAATTATCGAGTATTATGTGAGTATGAGACTTGGTACAACAACACCAATAGCCCTTATCATCAATTCATAATATATAAAAGTGAATTCAAGTAAGTGAAACTTGTAAAAATATAAAAAAAATTATCACATAACTCTAAACATAATTTAGATCCATAGAGACTGGTTTTTCCAACTTTGGAACCTTTCCAAAAGGAATAGTAATCAACCACCTGACATATCCCCCTTAATGGGATAGTCCAAAAACATGACTGGCATATCACTCTTTAAGAGATATCCCAAATCATGTCAATTATGAATCTCAAACATCCATATTTGTGGGAATAGTCTTTTAGGCTAAATCTACACACTCAAATATAAGATATAAGAACCAAGAAAAGTGATAGAAGATACAATTTACAAATTTAACATCACATAAAATGAACATGTACCATAACCATCCCAATAAGAATGTAATAAACATAATCATAGATCTCATGGGTCTACTCACACACACCACATGTGATAAATAATAGAAACATAAGTCTATAGGGCTACCCAAGAATGCCATCAAACATGTAAAGAACACATGTAAAACATGATCTAAAGTCATGTGCTTACTACCTAATGTACAGTAATAATAATCATGGTATGGTCCACCATCCATGTTCAGAAGAACCACTAAATCCTAAAAAAATTCCATAGTTAACACATTTATAACTCCATGATTGAAGAAAAAGGGGATCCATGCCCAAATAGGTTAGTACATGATCAACTTACCAAATAAGATCTATTTCCAACAAAAGTATTGATATAAGGATTGAGTATAAGAAAAATTCATTTATCTAGATGATGATTATATCAAATTTCATTAAAAAATCATTATATCATGCCAAAATCCGTATATATGACCAATACATCCAATATCTATTTGATTTTTATCATGTATAAGAGGATATAATTGACCATGATAATAGAAGATATTATCATATTGGATTTATAGGATAGAATTGGAGTTCAGGCATTGATTATATGAGTTGGAAGGAGAGAGGTGGTGAAATATCATTATTGAGGATATCCAAGGGTATTTTGGGTCAAATGAGACCCAAAGGAATTTAAAAATTGGTATAGAGTTTTATTTTAATATAATCACCTATAAAATCGGTGTCCTTATTAGGAACTGTTGAACACTACCGGATGGACAGTGGCCACTGGGTAGAATAATTTTTACCAAGGAACCCCACAAGTTATCCATAATGATATATTATTTTATACAAAACTCTATAGACCCCACAGACTGGCTGATGGAGTGTCTGTATCTTTCCAGGATGTATTAAGCCTACCCACCTTGCAGTTTTCTCCTTTCAAATTCCCAGATAGCTCTTACCAGCCACAAAACTCTTGAAAATATACTCAAAATTTTGGGTAAATGTTAAAAATGGTGTTTTACCAGAAAAGAGTTGTCCAAAAACCCATATTCAAGTATTGCCTCACCCATAATGTGAATCTATTATGGGTCCATAATATCCATCTAAATATTTACTCGGTGACACTCAATCACATCTTTTATCCCATGAAATCAATCCAAACTAAGGGATCCAACTGTTCTAATCCTTAAACAGATGATCTAAATTATAACTTCCCTAACCTTAATCAATTTGACCTGACATCCTTGGACCATCCATGGTATCCTCAGAGATACTAATCAATATCAAATTCCATGAATTTACCAAATAAATATAAAACAAAATCGAATTGTTTTCTATAATCCATGTCTTCCAATAAATTAACGGCCCTCACTCTACACTCATATCACACATCTCAACCTATTTGAGTATTTTAAAACCAAAACATAAACGAAATATTCCAACAAAAATCCCCCATACTAAAAAATCCCAAAATCTACTTCAAGCACTAAATAGATTCCAACATCATGATTTATATGAAACAAACAGAATATACTTATCATTGGTCCAATTCAGACTCTATGGTGAAAAAGTAGGCCAAAAACCTCCAAGGAGGAAGTTTATGATGTGTACCTCCGGAACACGGTGTGTACCTCCAACATTATTCCATGGTCATGTTCCTTTTCCAGATATGGCATGTAAAACCCAAGTATATAGAGTTCACCATAGACACATGGCATGTCACCCAAAAAGGGTACCTAGAAATATTCTTCACATGAGGTTTTTCCATATACCGTACTAGTCCATTGGTCATATAACTCGCATAGGGTCTGGCCATGTACTCTACACAACCATGTTCCCAGACCCAAGGTATATGGTCATGTCCTCAAGATACACCTTGATTCACACAACACTACATATCCTAAACACAAAAATCACGAATCCCATTCTACCTCACCTATACTGGAAAGAATAAAAAATGAAAATTATTCCCTAAACTACATGAAATTTAAATAGGTTTCTCTAATTTAAGTCCCTTGTGATCTTTCGGAAACCCCTATTTCCCCTCAAAACATCCCACATAGGCTCTAATGGAACCCAAAACAACAATCTAAATAATTTATTATCATTAAAGAATCAACCTACTTGGATCTGGCAGAAAAAAATCAAAACCTAGCCTACCATGAAGTATAAAATACTGATGTTTTTCACTCAGATCTATGCCATGCACCCACCAGTGCATGATATTCCTCTAGACGAGCTTGCTTGTAATGAGGAATGTGATCCTCTATCCCTTTAACTCCCTTGATCTCTCATATAAATCTGGACTATATGGGTGAATACGCAAAAAATCCATACAAGGGATAAGGAAAAGAAAATAAAAGGGAGTTGTTCATGAATCAAGAACCTATGACTAGATTATACCTCACTTACATGAATCCCCCATTTCTAGACTTATATGTTGAATCAAAATCAAAAATATTAAACTCCATAAAAAATATCAATGATCAAATTCACATTAATAGTTAATATTTAATTAATTAAATATTAATATCCCATTAAAAATGACTTAGAATTTTACCAAACAACCATCCTTTGGTAAACACAGTATTTTAAGAACAATTGAGTGGATAAAATTTTTTTTGAGATCATATGATATGAGAAATTACCATTTTAAATCTTATATACTCCCGAGAAAAAAAATTAAAATTTCATATTATTTTGTCAAACCATGGTGGCACGGATCACAATAAAATTTTTATTAAATATTTATTTATAAATAAAAATTAGAAAAATTATAATTAATAATTATTATTAATTATTTTATAAACCATATTTAAGTATATATATTATATATTAATTAAAAATAAATATATGGTATTATATAACTCATATTTAATTAAATATATTAAATTTATGTCAATATAAATTTATTCATATAGTAAAATATGATATTTAATAATAAATATCATTTTTTATAAGGGGTGTTGTAAGGAATCGATACTTATTCAATCAATAATATCTTTTTTTAAAAATAATTCGTTTTTGCACAGTCCTGAATATATTTTAAGGTTTAGTGTTTTAGAAAATTATGTCATTATTTTTTCATAACAAACCCATACATTACAAGTTGGAAACTTCCTCTTGGTGTCCATTTTTACAAAATACAGTAATTTTAAAATAAATACATTTCTTTTTCATGATAAATCATTATGAATTTCAACTTGAATTTTTATTTGTTCAAAATAATCAATAAAACCTAGAAAAACTTATAAAAATTGTATGAGCATAGAAATATCAATAATTTACATAAAAATAATAAATAAACTCATTAGTCAATTATAAAATCATAATCTCATAATATAGAGTTTTTAATTAACTTAATAATATTTGGGCTCAATATAATTGTTTTCATACTCAGGAAATCAAATTTACTGCCCTGATATTTTCATAAAACGATTTATAGAAAAACGTAAGGAAAAAATCATAATCATTACGGTTTCCTAGAAAACATTAAAATACATAACAATTATTTGTTGAAATAAAATATAACTTTTTACCCTAAAAGTAATCCTTCCTTTAAAAAAAGGTCATTAACTTTCCTTTTAAAATAGAAAATTTTACCTAAAAACTCATTAGAAAGAATTGAAAATCCATATATGTTCCTTATGAAATCAAATTCATTAAACACTTATAATAACCCTTTCAAGAACACTTTCAATTTGAATAACCATTGTGTTTTACTTCCATCATAATTCTTCAGACAACATATTCCTTTCCCAATGCACTGGAGAGTTATATTAGGCTCACTTATCATCCTGAGCTATATTAGAATCACTTTTCATCATAAAATTATTCAAGGTTCATAATATTCATGAAATAAAAAAAATATTTTATTTCCATTATCAATATCATAAAAATAACCCTTTAAAACCATAATTAAAACATTTTTCAGATATTGAAATATCTATTTCAATAAAAATACAAATTTCTATACTTAAATTCCTAGAATAATGGGAAGGATTGTTTTTCATTGAAGAAAAAATGTTACCTTATAAATTAATCCAAAATATAAAGTATCAATTATGGTTGTAGGAAATGAATTTGATGTCATATACATTAAAACAGATCGTTCCTTTCTTCCTATTGTAAATAAATTCAAAATATTATCCAAAAATATTCCTTCTGAAATTTTTTATAATAAATATAGATTATTACTTTATAATTTATTCATGTCTATATAAGTACATTAATAAAATTATATTAATAATATGCAAATGGAAGAAAATTATTTATAAAGTAAATCATTATAGTGTTTAAAACTGGGTTTTTAAAGTAAATTGTTTCTTACCTCGAGTTTGAATTATCATGTATGTTTATAATCTTTTTAAATAATTAAATTATTATTATTATTTACACTATCAGGAACCTTTTTCAATTTTATTTTTCCGTTTACATTATTTATTACCATGTATTATTCAAATAAATAATCATTTAATTTCATGTCAAACGTTTTGATGATATTCAACTCAAATGTCCAATATGACATCATTAGGTTGACTATTGTCAAAGAGGTTATTATTCCTTCATATCATGAATAAAAATTATTACGTAATAACTTTTTTAAAATCAGGAAATCCACATAGATCTATATCCATGTTTTATAGAGACATTGGGTATATATTGTTTGGGCTTGGTCTATACCCATTGTTTACATAAACCATGGAAAAATGGTGATTATCTCCAATGTTTTTAAAAACTATTGGGATATGTTCCCCATTACCTTTATCACCCCCCCCCCTTCCATCACTTCATTGGAACCCTATATCACCCCCTTAGTCAATCTCCCCTCACCTAATCAACCATAATCAGCTCTCCTCCTTCTGCGTTCTCCCATAATTCAATAATTGTTTGATTTTAATATTCATCAAGATTAGATTTGTGAGTTTATAATCCATATTGTATTTGGATGACTATTATTTTCAATTTTATCTATGTGTAAAAATATAACCAGGATATGGTTAGGTCAATTTTTTCCAGATTATTTGAATTAAGGTTCTTTGTGGGTAATGTTTTATTTTACAGATTTTTGTTTAATGATTTTAATTTGTTGGAGCCTATATTATTTTGTTGTTTTATATTTTGGATATAGTGTATGGTTATATTATAGGGAGTGATGAGTCTGTGTTTCGGTTTTCCTTATTGGTTATAATTCTACTTTATTGATTTTCCTTCTTCCTCCATTTCTGTACTTTTTTTATTTGTTTATGTGATTATTGTGGAGCATGTTGGAATCACTTATACCACTTTGTTTTTTAATTTATAGTATAATAGAGATTAATTATAGTATATTAAATTCTTATAAGTTTTGTTTTAATTATATTTTTTTCATTTTTAAATCTGTCCTAGGGATTAGTATGAATTTAACTTAAATTTGATATTATTTTGCTGGAATATTTTAGGAATTTAGATATTTTTAGTATTGGAAATAATATTTATGTTTAATAAAAGGGTTAATGTTGTTTTTTATTGTCCTTGAGTTATGTGATTTAATTATTGAAATTTAATTTTTTATATCATGAACCACGATTAAACTTTTTATTAGATTGTCTTAACCCAAAAAAAATAATTGTACAATGATGTTCATGGTTATTCTATTATAAGTAAATCAAGAATATTTCCTTATCTATAAAGGTTGGTTCTTCAGGAATTCACTATTTCATTTATATTATTTATCAATCATGTTTCTTAGAATTTATTATTTTGATTTATACATGAATAGATGATAAAAGATTCATTCAAATAAATTAATATTTATATTTCAAATGTTATAGAATTTCAAAACCTTTATTTTGTACGATTTTTTTTAGAATCATTTTCTAAATTCCATGAAATAATTATTTAAGTTATATGGAATACAACATGATTTCCATTGATATATTTTTAGATAAAACTTTTTTCTTTAAGAAAAAATTAATGGCATAAACCTTAGTTTAACCTATTTTGATGAAATATTGAGTATTACTTTATTTATTATTAATAATGATTACTTAGTTCATCTATCATGTGTTGAGTAGTTTTCCATTTATTTCCACTACAAGTTAAATAAATTAAAAACCATATAACCACACTTTACCTCAATTAAGATGTTTTAACTATGGTGATGTAATGGATGCATTTCATAATGTGGGATGGAATGGATTAATTATTTATTATTGATTGATCTTGATTAAATAAAATACTTCCTAAATTTAAATAGAACATCGCGTAAAATCAATTTTTCATGTGTTTGAATAATATAAGTAATTTTAACCTTAAATAATATCTTTTCATGGCTAAAATTTATCCTTAGTTGTGTTTTTAAATGAGAATACCTATATGGATAAGAAATTCACATTTTTCTACTAGTATTCCTTATTTTTTATTCATTCCAATATATGAACCTTGTATGTATTTATATGTTTAGGCATTGGTTTTTTCTTATTATGTGCCTTTTTTTGTTAGGATGAATAGTTTAATTTTATAATGGTCACTTGAATCATGCATTGAATTCAATTTGGATTCCTATTAGTGTTTTTTAATTTCCTCTACACTATAATTTTAATTTGTCTTTGAATTTGGATATCATTATAATTGTGGTTTACATAGTTGTTTGAAACATACGTTTTTCCCTAAAATAGAATGGATAGAAGATGTATTATCCCGATTATATTTAAACTGTGTTTAAAAAGAATTTGGATATTTTTTTAGATTTTTTATTTAACAATTCTTTAAACGGCGGTTGTATATAGTGTCTAAATTATAATTCTATTGGAAGACCATGTTTAATCCAAGAATAATTTAGACACTATATAATAAAATCCGTATTTCAAATAAAAACTATTGTGTTTGGTGGCACAATGGAGATACAAGACAATCTTTAATTATTCACGAATGGAAAAAAATTAGTGTAGAGAATTTGATATTTCATCGTTTTTCATTTGGAAATCATTATGATATTGATATTATGCCTGTGTAAGAAGGTAATGATATCAGTAATCATGAGGAAAATACTAAAAATAATGATTTTGAGGGGGTGAAAAAATTAATGGATGATTCCATAACTCATGTATAATAGGAATGTACTAAAATTAAAAGGTTTGAATTTTAAATGTGGTTATATATTAGAAGAACCATGTAAGAAATTTCTAATGACACCATTGATTATATTCTTACCTTAAAGAAAAAATTTCTTCCTTATGGTGAAAATATTCACTCTAATATTTATAAGGAATCGATTTTAATTAAGTACATTAGATTTTATACTAATAAAATTCATGATTGTATGAAATATTACAGTTTATTTTTGAGGTAAATAATAGAAATTAATTACTTTAAAGTATGTGGTACATTTTTATGGAACAAAAATGTAGATATAAAACCATATCATGTTCCAAAAAAATTCATGTGGCACTTTCAATTGATTCCCATGCTTCAAAATCTATTCATGTCTACAAAAATCTAAACCAATATGTGACGTCATGATGTTGAGATAATTAAAGTTAATGGTGAGTTGGATCATTTGACATATGGATTAGAGTTGTGGGAATTTAATGAAAAACATATTTATTTTGTGGTTGATTTGTTCAATGTTTGGTTGGGTCTATCAAATAATGGTTTTAATCCATTTGGTTAGATTCTTACTGCCCGCATCACATGTCTAGTATTTATTAATGTTTATAATCATCCTCAATAGATGTGTTTGAAAAAAAACATTCACATTCATTAGTATACTAATATCTATAAATTATAATCCTAGTAATTATATGTAGATCTACCTTAGACCATTAATAAGAGTGTTGAAGCAGCTTTAGGATATGGGTGTCTACATATTCAATGCTTATTCAAAATATTATTTCATATATGTTCTTCCCTTCTATAGAATATAAATGATTTCTCTACTTATGAAATGATGTTTCATATGATCATGAAGATAAAACTATCATGTCCTATTTTTGTGAAGAATATATAGTCAAGAAGGATTAAATATCATAATATTTTTAGTTTCATGGGGAATCAATTATTCTTTTCAATGGAAAATCAATACTGGAAGAATCGTCAGAGGTTTGATAGTACTGTTAACTCGTAATATCCCCCTCAACATATGTCAATAGTTGATGTTCATAATAAATTGAAATATTTCATTTTTTCATTAGGAAAAATTTAGATGAAATCTGAAAAGAGAAAGAATGTTTAAACTAAATCCACATTTAATTGGAAAAAGAAAATTATCTTTTTTGGGTTTCCATATTGGTCTACTAATTTTTTATTTCATTGTTTAGACATAATTAACATTGGGAAAAAATATGAGAAATGATTCTTTCAATTCTTATAAATATAAATGATAAGACCAAATATTAATTCCAATCTCATTGGGACATATTGGATTGGGATATTCAACCATAACTTCAACTTGTGTGTATCAGGGAAAAAAACTGGAAAGTTTCTTGGGCATCTAATGTGATGAAAAATTTAGAGAAAAATAATTTTCTTAAATTCATGGAGAATATAAAGGTTCCTAATGGTTATTCCTGAAACATGTCTAAATGAGTCAACAAATGGGAGTTGAAACTAAAATCCCTAAAAAATCATGATTCTCACACCATTGATCATGAATTTATTCCAATAACAATCCAGCATTTTCTATCCAATAATGTAAGGGTGATAGTGATTCTTTTGTTCCATTTTTTAGAAACCTTTATGGTAAAAGAATAAAAAAATATTTCTTCATAAAAATTCATCAAGAGGTTCCATCAATTTTGTGTTAGTTGGAAAACAAAATCCTTCCATCCATTTTCACTTTCATAGTTTATTTAGCAGTTCATATTACATCTAAATTACTTATAGGGGGGCCCGTTTATTTTTGGTTGATAAATCTTACTGAAATAAAATGTTCATAAGGAAATATTGTGTTCAAAACAAGAATCATCTTAATGGTTACACTGTGGGAGGTTATCTGGCTCAATAATTTTTGAATTTTGGTCAATGTATTTATATGATATGAGCACAAGACATAACCTCACAATGAGAAATTAATATGATAACTATGGGTAAATTGGTCCCTCATTTCCTTCTGTTCACCAAATATTTGTAATTACTATGTAACATACATTGTCTTCATTTATCCTTGAAGAATAGGATATGGCACATCCCACAGTCTTGTTTAACTATGGTTTGTCCAATTACTATATTAAATAAGTAATTTGAATATTTATATGTTATCACATACTATGTAATTTCACATATAACATAAAATTATATTATAATTTTATAATTTTCATTCTTATTTGAGATCAATGTTATGACAATTACATTAATTAACTTAAAATATAGATATTATTTTAATTATATTATTCATATATATTTCAAGTATTGAGTTTACTTGTTGACTCCATCTCTCAAGAATTAAGATCATTGCCTTTTGATCCCAATTCTTTGGTTTGAGAATTCAAATATTTAGTAATAAATGAGTATAAATTTGTTAAAACTGATCAAGTGGTGAAAATGAGAACACAGTATGATGGTGTTATGTTAAATGCTACAACAGAATGTTTTGACATTGCATCAGATAGTAGGCCTCGATATGAAAATGTGTTATATTATGGACTTGTCGAGAAAATATTGTTATTGGATTACTACCATCATGGTAAATTCAACATATTGAAATGTAAATTGTTTGATTAAATGATGGTACATGGTATATTTACTGATGAATATGGATTTAGACATATTTCCATGAGTCGATTCCTGGAAACTGATGAACCATTTATATAGGAATCAATGGAAAAACATGTTTTTATGTAAAAGATCATTTGAGACCTGATTACTATGTCATTATAGAACTAATCCGAAGATATATTTTTCATGATGGTGGGGATGGAATTGACATCATTAAGGACCCCATTGGTATTGAAAAAAAAATATATTTGTTGACTCAAATTGACCCATTGTGAGAGTTGATGTTGAACCTTAAGTGGTGGTGGGTAATACATAGAAGAAACCATATATGTTTATAGTTCATTAATTTTACCATGAAGTGGGTTTCTCAGGTTGGTAACACTATAATAAATTTAATTTATATTTAGTATGTAATGTTATATTAGTTTGAGTATTTTTTATTTTCATTCCATTTAGTTAGATTTATTTTAATTGAGAAAAATAAATATTAAAATGGATTTTTTAAAAAATTATAACTCATTTTTAAATTGTATTTTATAAAACAAGTTATGACATTGTTTGTGACCTCTTTGACTTCTAAGTTGTGTGTCTGATTTTTAAAAAAATTTCTAAAAAATTTACATTTCATTATTATAAAAATTCTGAAATATATTGAAGAAATTTGAGGTAAGGCATTATCTGATAATAATAAATCGATGCACGAGCTCATGTTTCTTCCTATGGTTCCCTTAGTGAGTACAAAAATTATAATATTTTTCTTCTTTATTATATTAAATTTTCTTTTCATATTATTTTAAAAAAAATAGGGAAATATAGTTGAACCAGAGTTGATTTTATCTCATCATACTATTCTGGGTCTGAGTGGGGGTGCTCCTAGAGAAATAAAGATCACCCGTTATACCCATTGATACGCTGACCTGCCATCGGGCACTCCATCTCGTACACCATTCCATCCCCCACATGATCCTCTAGGGATGTTTTCACCCATGCCTCCATCATCATTTCATTTAGCATCTTCTTCAAATACAATTTCAACAATGCCTCCAAGGATGTTCCCACCTTTACCATATTCATGTCCTTTGATGTATACCCAACCCTACTACATATATCCTTCCTTGTCTACGCCACCTCTATTTTCTACTATCCATATAGGATTTCATGATATTTTCCTTCATCTTCTACTCTAGTGCTTAAAAATTACCTACTTCATGCATTTGAATAGGAACATCTTTTAAAGGATGCTAATTCTTGACTGTCCATGGATCTATTAGAGACTAATGAGCATCCTGCATTAGGTTTTTTATTATAACATTTTCAAATTATATCATATAATATTAGTCCTATTTTACTATGACATATTTTTTATTTTTTCATTGAAATTATTTAGTGGGAACTTTTAGTAGGAATCATGGGTGCACCCTTATGCATAAATCCTGGAATCACTAAACATAAATAATGGTGGGTTACAATGAATAAAATCAGATGATAACTAAAAATTCAAGGATGTTTAGAAGTTTCATGGGAACTTTATCCAATTACAATAATATCATAATAGTGAAACTAGTCTCATGGGAGAAAATAGACAATTAAATCAAGCAGAATGCATGGGAAAAGATATAAGTAAGAAATATTTTTAAAATTATATCTATATTATTATTGTATTTATATGGTTTAATATGATCATTTTAGTGTCATTTTAACTTTCTCTATGTTGAATCTTATGAAGACGCATTTTTTATGGATCTTGGAGAGTTATGGAAATCATATAAGCATGAGTTATATATTGATTAGAAGAGTATAGTCGCTTCTCATTTAGAGGGTGTACCAATATTCCCTAACTATAAAAAACACAATATCAAAAAATTATCTCATATTTGAAGAGTTATGAAATTAATGTATTCCTAATATTTAATGGGTTTTATAGAAATTTTAATTTGTATTAATTGTATTGAACTTTTGTTTTTAGGATGCATTAAGGAAAAACAAAAAAGAACAAATATTCAATAATTTATTTTTAAACATTGTTGTCCACTACAATGTCTGATCATGAGAGGAAACAAGTACATTAATATGAATAGAAATAATATTTATATTTATATTGTTACCTAGTTATATTTTCATGGGGAATGTTATGTTTTCTTATCATTAATCCCTTTAATATACGGCCAAAAATGTCTATTTCCAATGTCAAAATGGACAAATGGACAAAAGACCAAATGGCCTAGCGGACCTAAATAACCTAATGGCATAATGGCATAATGGACTAATTTAATAAGTGCATAAGTGCCTAATTGAATAATGGGTGTAATGGACTAATGGATTAATAACAAAATGTTTTAATTGTCTAATTGTATAGTTGGCCTAATGGCCTAATGGAATAATGAAAAAATTGGCATAATAACCAATTGGCCTAATGTCTTAAAATCCCAGTGGCCTATTTGTCCTATCAACCTATTTTTATTAATGTCCTAATGGCCTAATGACATAATTGGCCCACTGGCCTAACGACCTAATGGCCTAATGGACTAATTGATAGATTTTTCAAATGTCCTATTATCCTAATGGACAAATGGACTAATTGGCCTAATGTACTAATAGTCAAATGACCTAATGGATTAATGGAAAAATTAGCTAAACGAAGAAATTACCAAACAACCTAACCAAAAAATGGACCTAATGATCAAAAGATCAAAATTACCAAGTGATTAAATAACTAAACACCCAAAAGGAAAAATAGAGAAATGTCCAAATGAAAAAAATATACAATAGGGCAAATGGCCAAAGTGCCAATCAGAAAAATATCCAAATGTCCAAATGGTCAAATAACTAAATGGAAAAATTCCCAATTGGAAAAATTCCTAAATAGAAAAATGAAAAAATGGACAAATGACTTAATATCCAAAGGGAATAATGGCCCAATGGTCTAATGGAATAATTTCTTAATGGAATAATTGTCCTAATTTCCTAATGTCCTAATGGCCTAATTGTCCAAATGGTCTACTGGTCAAATGGACTATTGGCCTAATGACCTAATTAGCATATTTGGACTATTTGACCTAATGCCATAATGGAATAATGGCCTAATGGACTATAATTAGCCTATTGGACAAATAGACTATTGTAATAATGGCCTAATTTTCTTAATTGGCCTAATGGTCTAATGGCCTAATTGTCATATTGTATTAATGGCCTAAAGAAAAAATGTCCAAATGGTCTAATGAGAAAATGGCCTAATTTAAAAATATCCTAATGGCCTAGTGGACAAGTGGACTAATTGGCCAATTAACCTAATATCCTAAATTTTTAATGGCATAATGGCCTAATGGAAAAATAGAATAATTGGCCTATTGGCCAAATGGCCAACTGGATGATTGGTATATTGGAAAAATGTTCTATTAGGCTAATTTTCCTAATTTCCCTATTCACCTAATGGACTATTTGTCTAATGGCCTAATTTTCTAATAGACTAATGGATTAATTGCCTAATTGTCCAATTGTCCAAATATCTTATTGGCCTATCAGCCTATTGGCCTACTAGCCTAATGGCCTAATTGGCCTGATGGGTTGATAGCCTAATTGGCCAGATTACCTAATTGGACTGATGGGATGATGGCCTAATGGACTAATTGAAATAATGGCCTAATGGCCAAATTGCCTAATGGGCTATTTTTTCAAACGGAAAAATGAGAAAATTACCAAACAAACTAACCCAAAAAAGTACCTAATGACTAAATGATAAAAATTATGAAGTGACTAAATAACCAATTGGCCAAATAGACGAATGGGAAATAATCCAAATGGCCAAATTTCAAAACAACCAATGGTATAATGGGATAAAGGGATGAAGGCCTAAAGGGAAAAATGTCATAGATTTCTAATATCTAAATTTCCAAATTCCAAAATTTTCAAATGGCCTAATGTCCAAATGCCTTATTGGACTAATAGCATAATTTCCTAATCGACTAATGGTTTTATGACCTAACGGCCTAATGGCCTAATTAGACCAATGGCATAATGTCCTAATGTTCTAATGTACCAATCTAATAATATCCGAATGTCCTAAATGCCTAATTTCCCAACGGAAAAATGGATTAATAGCCTAGTAGCCTAATTATACGAATAGACAAATGAAAAAATTACCAAACAACCTAACCAAAATATGAACATATTGACCAAATGTTCAAAATTATTATGTTACTGAATAAAACATTGGCCAATTGGAAAATGGGCCTAATGAAAAAAGGTCCAAAAGACCAAATGGCCATTTAACCAAATGGATAAAAGGTAAAATGGCCAATTTTCCTAATTATGAAATGGCCAAAATGACCAAATAATCAAAATAACAAAGTGAACGAATAACCAAATTGACAAATAGACAAATTACCTATTGTCCAAATGTTCAAAGGGAAAATAGCCAAATTACCAAATGGTTAATTATCAAACTGTTGAATTTTCAAAATTTATAATTGTCTAAATGGAAAAATTACCAAATATCAAAAATTCCAAATGAAAATTTTCCAATTATCCAAATGGACGATTTCTCAATTAGCTAAATAGCCGAAAAACCTGACAAAAAATGAACCTAAAGACCAAATGATCAAAATTACCAAGTGAATGATTAACAAAATAATGTAACAAAAATAGAATTGGACCAAAATGAACATATAATAGAAATCCATATCATACAAATGTTTTTCATGATAATTAGTATGTATGGTTTCAGTTATTTCACTACTATTATATTTTTAATTAAATTTATATTTACATGCTTCTTCATTTTATAGATTTCATTAATAGAAACAGTTTTAATTCATTATTGGTTTATCACTTTCATATTATTCAATAATGTAGTGTTATACTAATCAATTTAATTTTTAGAAAGCGTCATTGATCATTGAATGTTGTGTTCCTCGAGAAAAATTATTTTTCCCACGTAGGAAGAAAAAGGGTAGTTGTGTTGTAAATGAGTAGACACAAGAAAAATTTGTATTTTTTATAGATATTTAAATTTTTAATGTGTAATTTATAATTAAATATATGTTTTATATTTCCAAAAGTGTTACCAATAGTCCTTTTTTTAGAAAGAAGGTGAAAACTTTTGTATAGATGATCATTTGAGTTGGGTATTGGGGGTGGACCACCAAGTGATAGTCCAATGCCAACCTGAGAAAAAAATCATCCCCACTAGGTATTTTACTTAATCAGCAACCTCTCAAACCTATAACACCACCAATATACAAAACACTCAGGAAGAATTAGTTGAGGCCAAAAAATATCTTTACAAGAGTGTGAAATAGGAAAATAGGTTACTGAACACTTCCTGAAATCTATATCAGTTATATCTTCACCAATTTCATTATAGGCTACTAATGTTTTTTATTCATTTATGGAATATTATATATATATATATGATTCCCCATGTGAGGTCAATGAGGGTCCTAGTTTTAGTTGATTTGATGGTACTAGTGGGGGTGGTGGCGACGACAACAGTGGTGATAATGGTGGTGGTAGGGGTGGTGGTGTTATAACTTCCAATGATAGTGATGATTATGATGGAATTAATGGGGTTGAGGGAGATATTGATCCCCTCCATTTTTGAGTTTAGGTGGAGACATGTGTATATGATTTAAACTAATTGATATTGGGGATTGTATATGTATGTTACCATATTTTCAATGGTTTGTAAACTGTTTATAACTTGATGGTTTAATAATAAATATATAATAATTGTACTATAGTAAATGTGTACTGTGGTTTCTAATTTATTTCTAGTTTCTTTCAAAGATTTCAGATGGTGCTCCTGTTTTCCAATGGGGGTATTTCTCTACACCCTCCATTCAAACAACTATGGGTATACATGATTTTTGGACAACGACATATTCCCACGATTCATGACACCATGGGTATAGCCTATACTCATAGTTTCAAGTCAACTATGGGTATTAATAAATATGAATTTCCTATACATAGAGTTTAATGTCAACCATGGTTATAGGCCTATGTCGATAGCTTAAGCACCCATGGTTTATATAACTGTGGGTATAGCTTATACCCATGGTTTTTTGGGCTATATCCACGGTTCAAAACCATGGGAGTAAGTTAATATTTCATTAGTTAATAATCATTTTTATTTATCAATTATACTTTAAAACCATCCATGAGATATTTTTATTAAAAATTAACTATGTTACAATCAAGGAGATTATATTTCATTCATCGCATGAGTAATGTATCCATTTTTCAACGAACATGATGAATGGAATTTAATTATTATTTTATACTTAAAAAATATGATTATATAATAAATTTTATATTATTTAATTAGTAACAAATAAATATATAAACCACATTATGTGATTATGATAAAATAATCACACCACATTGTGGAGGTGGTGATCCCCACATACACACGAAAGATGGTATGATTTTCAATAGATGGAAGGGAAATAAATTTAAAAATATATTATATTTACATAATTATTAATATTACATTAATATATATATATATATTAAATCAACAATTATAACCATCCATGATAGGTTGTGATGGAAAATGATTTATAACGGTTCGTGAGGCGGAAGTCATTCGTACACACAAACGATTGTTTGATTTAATATTTTTTAGAAGAGGTGATGGATATAGGTAATGATATTAACATAATAAAATTTCAATATATTTAATATATTTCTATTATTATTTTATCATGATTGAAAAATATTTAGTGGATCGAAAATAATAAATAAAACTAAATCATTCGATTAAAAACTACACCTCTTCTCTAGACAATTTTCTTTTCTTTATACCTTAATCCTTCAATGGATGGTGTTATACCAAAAATAAGATCTCTAAAACATTGGGAGTGATGTTATGAAGGGTTTTGGTCTTGTATTTGGTGACCTATATTGCTATAATGGTTTCAAGAAGGCAAGATGAGGTTCCCTTATAAAAGTGATGGGAGGGGTATTCTTGGAATTTTTTAAAATATTTAATTAATATAAATGAATTTTCATGCCAAAGTGGATAAAAATTATTATAACTAAATGATATATTGAGTATTATTATATATAATCTCATACAATAAAATTTTTATATGGTTATGTGAATTTTTTTCCCTTATATATTTGTTTTAACCCACCCTGTTAACCATTTTGAAAATTATTGATATGTCCACGTTTTTTATTTTTTAGGGGTCAAGAACGTTACTATAAAAAAAATTGACCTAAAAATGGACCATGATTTATATTTTAAACCATATCTCATTAATGTGGTTGAAGATAGGATTTTTATTAGTTTTAAATTATTTAATAATTTGTTGTTTATTATAAAATATCATTAATGGCATTTCCAATATTCAATAAATATTATAATAAAATATGTGCCTAAAACATGAAAAATGGTTCCAAAGTGGAATTAATTTGAATTATTAGGAGTATATGGCATTAATATAATCATCAAATCAAATTTAGATATGTTTAGATATCTTTTTAACAAATATATTTTGGTTTAACCCCTTGGATAACCAATTTCAACCTTAAGGGAACTGATGAATTTTTCAATATTAAAGGGTTATAATTTTACCTATAATATTCAAATTGGATCATAAATTACTAATGTTTGAAATTTTTAAAAATTTATAATTAAAATTTTCATCTTTAATGATATTTATGATTTTTAAATAATTTGATACAAATATTATTTAACATAAAATATCTTTAATGTCATTTTTGACCCTATTAATTAAATTTGGAATTGAAAAAAATGAAAGAAAAGAAGTTCAAATATATAACTTTTACATATCTATAATCTATTATATTTATCTATAAAAATTTTTGGACACTATAAATCACTCAAATACTATTTCTTTTAGACTTTTCAAACATTATTTTCTTGATTCTTCTACTGCTTGCACAAAATTTATATTGGTTTTAGGTAAAATTTTAAAGTAATTTTTTATTCAGTAAAAATTTAAAATAAATTTCCATCATAAAAAATTATTATTTTAAATATAAACCTTAACATTCATTAAATTTTCATATTTACTCATATCTAAGTCATGAAAACTTATTTAATATGCAATCTTACTTTTTTATCATATACAAGGATTGCATAATAATTTGGATATGTAACTTTTGATATAAAAAATATATATATATAAATAAGTATAATAAATAATAATTCATATTTATTAACTATGAAGATAAAATTATTCTCCCTTCTCAAATATTATCTTTAGGAAACAAAATTTGACTTTTCCAGTGCATTACAAGCATTGTGTTAACACTAAAATTGATTTTTATATTTATCAGAAAATAAATTGAATTGTATTTGTTTTGAATTATTTATATATAATATTTTTAATATATTATCATAAATCATTATTTAGATATTTTTAATAAATTTTTTAATCATATTTATGTCTTTTAGATATCATAAATGAGAATGTATTTAATAAAAATTATATTTTTTACTATTCCCCAAAAATTTAACTTCTTCAAAAAAATGTCAAAAATTAATCCTGGGAAATTTTTTTATTTTTGAATAAAAAAACTAATTCCAATTTATAAAATTAATTTCTACTATATAAAAAAATTTAATAAAAATGCATAAACACCAGGGAAAAAATAGTTGTTTTTAGAAAAATGTGTTTTAAGCCCAAAAATGAACTTATAAAAAAATTAAAGTATAAAGATAAGTACTTGGTAATTAATTATATTTTTTCTGACTAAATTAGTCTAATACAAATTTAATATCAATTTCAAATAATTATTCGGCTTTTTAAAGAAAAGAAAAGATAACATTACAAAAACATGTATTTTCATTATTATGATGCCGTGAAAAAATTAAGTAAGAAACTTTTATTTGATAGCGTAAATGACATGTGACGCTGAACATGTAAGGAAATATCCTAATACTTTATAATATATTTACGATTTAAAATGGATTCTATATATATTTCAATGCATGCAATACCGAGTTGGAATGTGTTACATGCAAGAGCAAATTTCCTCGATATCTTACATTACACACAAGAGTGACCTTCCTTGATAGATTCCAATACATGCAAGAGTGACCTTCCACAATAGTTTTTGATACACATAAGATCGAGTTTCACCAAATAATAATGTATTATTAACATATTATTATTATTATAATATAATATGATATATCCCAGACATTTTATTAGTGGTTATGAAAAGTATTAAAAATTTATGAAAATATAATGTTTATATAAATATAAAATGAAATCATGGGTAAATAATTATTTAAAAATGAAAATAAGAACCAATTGGATATAAAAATAAATATTTTTATTTTTATGCTTCTAATGGATTTTTATCTTCATAAACACAATTAATTAAAATTATTGAATGATTTTAATGAAATATATATTTTATATATTCAATAAAATATTTTGTATATTCATCCATTATATTTTATGTTCCTAAGATAAGAAAAAATCATATTTTACATGTAAAAACCTATATTTTTATAAAGGAAATTTTACCAACTTTTATTGGAGAACACATTTTAAACATTAATTTAGAAATATTAATTGAATTAATATATCACAATAAAATTTATATTTGAAATTGAAAAATAATAATTAGGATAGGGTAATTTTTTGATATTTTTATGAGACATTTCATTTTTTAATGAACAGTTAAAAATACTAGAATTTTAGTTCAAAAAAATATAATTAATTTATAAGTTTGAGTTATGTTATTTATTAGTTTTAAAGTTTAATTATATAATATTTTTATAAATTAATACAATTTATATTATTGGGATCTTCTTTCACTTTGAAATTTATTATAAAAACATATCAAAATTTTAACCACTTTTACTTAAAAACACACATTGTCATCATGTCTCCGGGATTTATTTAAATTTATTTTCTACCAATTATATGATTGGAATTTTTAAAATAGAGTCAATATTTTTAATTAGAATAATATATGATTTCTAGTAAGACCAAATTAGTTTCTTACCCAAAATATTTGTGGAAGTGATTAAAATTAATTTCAATTATTAAAGTTAAATTGAGCTTAATAAAGGCTTAAACCTTTATATTAAGGGCCCAAACAACCTAGACACTTTTAAAACACCCATTATCTTGTCATAACATGTCCAAGAACATTAATTTCTTTATTTTTTTGGTTTTTGTGGATTTGTTTTGTAAGATGATGTGTACACCTAAAAACTTTTCAAAAAATTCAAGTGAGCCCTTTCCCTTCCCTATAAAAGGCCACAACCTCTCCCCTTTCTTCACGCCTCACAAACATCTTATTTTCTGACATTACCTACCCAAATAGTCTCCCAACATAACTACACTAGACCTATAATCCTCCCTTTTGTCAGAAATCAACCCAAGGTAGCTTTTGGTTCAAACCAAAATTAGTTACCTAATTAAGAGGTAACGTCTTCTCTCGGGTTTTTGAGTTTCATTTCCATTATCCACCCCCATAAATATCATTTTTATATTATTTTAAAAAAACACATATATCATAAAGACACTATGATGTTTTTATTATAATGGTTCTACCTACACTTACACACACCTCCATCTAAAAAAAGTCAACAAATTGTTTTTGTGTATGGTGAACTACTACCTCACAAAATAATGATTGATCAATTTTCCCATACCGCCTCTCATGGTTGAAATAATGAAGTATAATTTATTTATATATGTTATATATGGTATTTATTATATTTTTATATGTCTTTAAACCTTTTATAATACATACATTTAGTTGCTTCCATTTTAGGTTACTACGATAACATCGTTTGAGGAAGTGTGGACTACAGCCCCTCAAAGCAATGTGATTCGTTCACACGATACATGGAATGTATAAATGAATGGTTATAATTAAACAAAAGTTAAATTAACAACATAACTAATATATTTGGGACATGATTATGTTTCAATAAATATAATATATATATATATATATCATCTATTTTATTACCCTTCCACAAACTTTAAAAAAGATAATGTCGCTTATAGATGTATGGAATACCGCCTCCTCGATATGATGTGATTACTTTTATATAATATAATTATATATATAAGTATATAAGATTAAATAATATGGTATATATTATATAATTATCATTTTGGAAATATTTTTGTTACTTACCTTCTTTTCGCAACAATCATTTCAAAATGGGAATGTTACCCATGCGTATGTACGACCTACCATCTCCATGTTTGTAATGTTGGCTCATTTTCATAACCCTACTTATTGATTGATTGTAAAAGTTTAATTGATGTATAAATATGATAATTATGTCCTTTTTATTATTTTAGATATGTTATATAATGATCCCTTTGACCATAGTTGACCAATAATAGTTTTTTGACACGTAAACCAAATTTGGTCAAAAACACTTGATGTAAACTAATTTGTTTATGTAATTTTACACAACATGGTAATAATTGTAATAAAAGTAATTATTAACCTGAAAAAAATTCGGAATAAAGTTTAAAATTAACATAATTTTATTAAATAAGAAGTTAAAGGACGTTCTCCCAAAATGAAATGCACTGTAAGGATTGTTATCTCACTTTTTACACTAGTGAGATAAATGTCATATTCACCACATACTTATTTTGTGTGGTGTAGATACTGTCCATTTTGATATATTATATCATGAATTAATTTATCTTAATGGTAATTATATGTTTAATTTTATGATTATCACTTTTGAGTCCTTAAATTAATATGTGAAGGATTTTGTTTCTCAATTTACATTCCATTGAGGCTTAATTGTTGTTATTCACCTTGTTTAGTGAATTTACATCCCTTTACCTGATATATCATTAATATCCTTAATATCAATATATTATTACTTTTTCTTAATTTTATTCCTTCACAAGGATGCGATTTAGTATTTTTCAATGTGGTATGGGACACTTTGGAATGTCTAATGATTATGAACCTCAATAATAACTTTACTAATCTTTCAATTGTTTTTCCATTCAAGGAAATTATGTAACCATTATTAAATAAACCATTTCCTTATTCTCTAGTTATTCATGACCACTTTCATGTATTATTACCAATCTTAAATTATTTGGTACTCAAAATTATCTTGAAAATGCCTTCAATAAACCCAACTTTATTTCTCTCTTTAGTTAGAGAACCTTTTTCTTCTAAAAACCAATATTTATTAAAAAAAATTAAAAATGATTTTTAAAATTATTTGGTAAATAAATTTTTAACCATTGTTTAATTTTACCAATGTATTAAAATTAATATTTTCTCTTTCATCACAATGAATTTTCTAACCGTTTTTCATACAAAAGGAATATTCTTTTTTACCTCATACAATATGTATGGATTCATCTGTCATCATTTATTTGAAGCCACCTTTTCAAGTTTAAAAGGATTATTTAAAAAAAAAAATCATAAGTATTTTCAAAATCAAAGGACATTTTCCTCAAGAACATTTTTAAAAGGTGACATTTTATTTAATCAATGAAAAAAACCTTGTATTTTACTTCATTTGGGTTTGATGTATTAATACCATATTTATTTTTCCACTGGATGGTTTATTATTGATTTGGACAGGGATAAAATTCAAATTAACTTCCTAGATTCATTATTTAAGTTCCCTTGAAATATACAACTTCATGTTATCATTGATCATTGAATTTCTCCTAGTTATCCATAACATTTATCATGGATATTACTATTACCTAAACCATATACCATTATACATACAGTGCCTACATTGACAGTTATTTGATTAATTTTGGAATTATTAATAGACCTGTATTCCTCATTCAACATGATTATTTGATATGGAATATTATTTATTTTGCTTATTCAATATGATAACTTCTTTGGACTGCAAATTATGGGCGGATATCCGACTTTATATAGCTCCTCGATGCATCAACAACTTCTGATGTGATGTATAATTTCACAACTGGGTTTCTAACCTTAGTTTAAAACCATCTTGTGAAAATTATTGATGGTTATAGGTCCTCATGTGCCTTATACATGAATTCCATTATGAAATTAGTCCCATCATAGTAGTTTCATTTATTATTCATCCATGATATTTAGCATCTACATATCAATGGATACATTTCATTTCAATTTATTGAGTAATGTCATGTGTTTTAGTTCCATTCCATTCCAAATTTATTTTTACTTATCTATTTATATGAATGGAATTCATTTCCAGTTATTTACCTTTCCATATTGACTATTCTCATTAATTAATTATTTCTTGTAATATATTTTTCCATTAGTGAGCATTTCATCTCACCCTTATTATGTTTCATTCCCTAAGAATCCAAGTAGTGTACTATGAATGATATGCAGGAATATACAAGATGGATTATTGTTATCCTTTATTTGTTTATTTTTAATATGGAAGAAATATGTTGTAATTAGTGTATCCATTTCTAATAAAATTCTCATTTATGTATATGGTTTTCCAAGACTAATAAACTGATAGGTCCTTCAGTTATTTATTACTTGTAATCATGCTAATGTAATTTGTAGCCGACACTGGCTCTGGGTTATGTAGGACTGGTTCGCTAAAATTATTCACTGTAAATTCTTTTTTTTAGAAAAATCATTAAATTTTACACAAAGATAATGTTTATATTATGATTTTAAAAATGATATCATTTTTATAAAATAAAATTTATAAAAGTTCATAAAATTAAGTATAGTATTCCCTCCCAAAAAGTAATAGAATAATTTTTGAGGAAAATGTGTTGTTGAAAAATAAAATAACTTTTTAAAAAATTTATTTCTTATTTCTTGAAAAATAATCAATAAATATCTATTGTTTATGACCATTATATATTTTTTTATAATGTGGATTTTACTATTCATTCCTATTAATTCAATGGCTAGGTAATGATATTTATAATAATATTTTGTGATTCATTTCATCTTGGTGTTGCATGTCGTATATTCTATCAAACATAATAATATTTTAAAAATTTAAGGATATTACATTCTCCCCCATAATAAATCAAAACCATTCAATTTGAACATAATATTGGTCATCAATGGGTTGAAATTGGAAAATATCTTTTTTTTAAATCCCACATGGTAAAAGGGTTAATAAAACTTCATTTGGAAAATAGGACAAAGGAAATATAAGTTCATCTTGAATAAAACATATTAGCATTCCAAATTTGTGAACATTAGTGGGATGTAAAAATATGGACATAGAGTAAAAATTAATGTCTAAATAATAATAGAGAGTGAAAGAGAAAATCAATCACTAGAATGTAAATTATAATGATAAAGTAAATGAATAAAATACCATAGATCAATGTGGTGTGAAAAAGACCATTGATTCATCATAAATAAAGGTAAGACAATAGATTTTTCTTTCAAGAACATTTTCCTAGAGTTGAGGAATTATTTTACCATATTTTCTAAGAACATAAGGGAATATACTTACTTGAAAAGTATAATTTCATCATTTAATAAATTTTCCACCACAATAAACTCTTAATATATCAAATAATCCAAAAAAAGTTTGTAAACTATTCCTCTAATCATTATACATTTAAAAAAATATTATAAAAATATTAGATAATTTATAAATGGAATAAACCTTCAAATGAGTAAAAAAAATTAATCTCCAAATCATAAATATATACACTCAAGGTTTATCTATGATTATTTGATAAGTAACTGATTTTAAAATTCTTCAACAAATTTATAGAAAATATTATAACCCAAAAATAATAAGTATATGATCACATATTTCTCTAGGATTAATTTAACATATATTACCCATCAACATTAGTTACTCATAAAGTCATTAACCCAAAAAAGTTATATACCCTAATAATTTAATCCCCAAAAAATGATAATATTTTATATAAATGGAATGAATTACCAGAAATAGAAAATAAAATCATATATTCATCGAAAAGATAATTCAAATTTTATTCCACAAGTAAAACTCCATATTAACCAAATTTATTTCCATTTACCATAATCATAAAATGTTCCAAATATAGTAAAATACTTTTGAAATAACATTAATTAATTAATCACCAAATAACTTTTCATTCCAAGGTTATCTATATGATAAGACATATGATCCAAATTATAATAACCCATAATTACCTCAATAAAAAAGATCATATAAACCCCAAATGAATTAAATAACGTTAAACTTATGTCCATAATATATTAATTCATTCATCCTCTTATTACTTTTTCACATGTTAAACTTAAGGGTTACGTATGCCTTAACACAATAAATGCCTCCTAAAATATCATTAATAACCTTGAAATTCCATTATTTGAAACCTCAAAAGGTTTTTCTAAGAAATTTAACTCATGGTATAGCTTAATCATAAAAACCCTTTATGTTATACCTAAATCTTAAGTTAACATCACATAAAAACATCATAATCTAAAAATTTATCTAAACATTTTTTGTAACATCCCTGGACAAGTGCTCCCTCAAGTGACTGAGACAGTTTTCTACCTGACCTCAGGTGAACATCCCTATATTCTTGAGGCTGTAGACTAATAGTGAGGGTGTATAAAATATATCGGGAAGACTATACCATTTTGTAAGGACTTGAAGTGAGATTGAAAAAATAATAGCAAAGTAGTGAAAATAAAATAAACAATATGAATAATTAATTAGGAAACTGAAGCTGAGAAGGGAAAAACTGAATACATATAATTAATAATATAATAATTTAATGTAATTATTAATGTAACTGAATGGCATGATAAAATGAAAAATGATAAAAGACAAAGCAAACTAAAATAAATCCTCCAAAGATCCAAGTCATGAACCCCATTTTTGTCCCATCTTCAAGCTATAACTCATCCAGAAATCTAAAAATTAACAACAGAGACCTTTCCCTTGTCCAAACATACATCCATGAAATATTTCTAGGTACCAAATGGTTTCCATACAGGGTGTGAGTACAACCCAATTGGTTTACTCCATCATGTATAAACAATTACAGTCTTATAAATATAGTTCTAGTAATAAATTGAATAAAAGGGTATTGATTTTTAAAATTAATATTTTTCATGAAATAAACCTTCTCAGCCCCATGTTATGGGTTTCCACCTGAGGCCATCCAATCCTACTTCTGGGACCTTCCAAGTAACTCTGACTATGGATTCTCCTCCATCAGTATGGATCACCCAAGTCAGTGGTAGATTCTTATTCTGAAGATGAGTCACTCATAACATATTTAAAGTCCCATGTTTTTTAATGGAGTTTAAAAATGAAGGTTTTTTAATTTTTTTCCATTTATCGACGGGTCAGTTTTTACAATGCACTTCGGAACAGTTTTCCGAGTGTCGGAACTCATAAAGGTGTTGTTTTTGTACTTGGGTAAATAGCTGATAATTTTCACGGGTTTCTTGATAAGTCTCGAGAGAACCGGATCCATAAAAGTATACATTAATGGATCTACATGAGCTATACACGGTTGTGGTCCAACCCATGCATCTTGCCCAGTTTAATATTTTATTTATTTTAATTAAACAATATTAAATAGGGGATTTTTCATTAAATAGAATAATGTGTTACTAATAATAATAATAAAATTATTATTATTATTATTATTATTATTATTATTATGGTGTCATAAATTATTTTCAAGTTAAAAGATTTTAATTGAATGATTAATGGGCTGTAACATTTATGTGAAATTAATGTCACTTTTGTGTATCTCAAAGAAGAAATTAATTAAAAAATGAATTTAATAAAGAAGCATTGTTATTAAATAGAGGTGTTGGGTTTATCAAATGTTTGAAAAAAATTAGGTTATTATTTTTTTAGTTTTATGAATTTAA
Source organism: Viscum album (assembly GCA_963277665.1). NCBI lineage: Eukaryota > Viridiplantae > Streptophyta > Magnoliopsida > Santalales > Viscaceae > Viscum > Viscum album. The sequence goes on from OY728150.1 coordinate 1,970,049,504, forward strand.
TAATCATCATTATTTATGGTTGTTATTATTATTATAATGAATAATGATAATGTATTTTTGGGGGGTTTGGTTTTAACGGATTAGATGAATGGGTGTAATAATAATAACAATGTCATGATTATTCTAATTCCTTATAACTATTATTATTATAATTAATTCAATTTAATAAATTAATACACATTAATTATGGTTATTTTTATTATAATAAGTAATAATAATAATCGGGGTTTCTTTTTTTAAATAAAATGAGGGTCTTCTCCTTCCTTCCTCAGGAAAAGGAGGCTCCCCCCTCTTGGTTTCTTCCTCCTTATGTGATGCACTAGGTACACATGCATAGCTCACCTCGCACTCTAGCTTCTCCAGACCCCTCCTCCATGTAACCCTACTCCTTTGGACCTACAATAGTGTGTATCCCTCAATTGAGCCCCCCTAAAGTAGCGAAACACTCCCTAGAAGAACCCCTGTAGTGTGAAACACCCATTGTTGCACCACCCCCTAACCTGGGCTCCTCTTTGCGTGAGATGCATCTTCTCGAACTCTTCATGAATCTTGTTCACCTCATCAAGGTCACTCTGTCTGTATATATTTTCTTCATTTTCATCAGCCATTTGAATCCTCTCTCACCATGTTTTCTTGATTGAAACCCTAAGTATCAGGTTTAATCTAGTTTTTGCGTTCCTTTGTTTTTTGGGTATTTGCATGTTGATTCAGGACTTTGGTCCATAATCTGGAATCTGCTGCTAAGGGTGAGGTGTAAAGACTCGATTTTCTTTATAGTTATTTCTTCATTTAAGGATATATATTCCCAATATTTGTGTTTCACCATCTATTTTAGATTATGGAAAATTATTAGAGTCCCTGGTATATAATTGTAGGTGTGTTGACCCTTGCTGCACAATTTATTGCTATCTTTTTTGTTATAGTGTATTTTGATCAACAATACAGTGCGTGAATATATATATATACATATTTACGTATATATATAAAAATGGGTGTTTGTGCAATTGTGGGGTGATGTTAATTGGTTTCCACCAAATATGTCAAAGTACTGCATTTTTTATTTTCTTTCATCCTAATGTAGGGTCCCAAATCTTTGTCTATTTATTTAAGAATGCCTACTTACTTATTTAAATAAATTGAGAATGTGAGTTTCCCTAATTATGAAACTACTATGTTTTCTTAAAATTATGATAAAAGGTAAACTGTTGGTTGGTGGTAATTTCATATCATGATTTCTTATAAGTGGGTTGTATCATTGTTGATGCTGATACATGATATTTTTATGCAAGGATTTTGATGTTTTTGAATGATGCTTTACAGATGAGATAAATTAGGAAATGACCATTTGTTGGTATTAATCATATGTGGAGCTTATGACCTAGATATTAAATGGTTAAATAAGAAGAACCTCATGGGTATTCCTTGTAAATGAGACTTAAATTCCCTTGGACATGGACACCCTTAGGTGTGCCTTTTTACCCATGTCACAAAATGTTAACAACACAATCGATTATATATCCATTGGTGAATTAAATGATTCAATGGGGTAGTATGGGTAATAGGGTAATTAATTGAATAATTAATTATAAAGAAATAAATTGAATTTTTTTAGCATTTATTGAATATTGAGAACCATGAATATGGAATTACTACATAACATGTCATTTATCAGAAGATAAAGTGGTAAATGGTAATTATTAATGGATATATTAATTATTACATGTTAAATTGTGAATGGTTAATCAATTTATGAATTATTTATGGGATATTGATTTAGATGAATGATATAATTGATTCATTTTTTAATTGTGATATTTTTTTTGAATAAATGGGGATATTTATTGATGGATTAAATGACATACTTTTGTAGGGATATTTTTGGATAATTTATTTTGGAAAATTTATTAGGGGATTTGTTTTGTTTTTTAGATTAATTAATTGATAGATTAATTAATGGTAATGTGTACTTAGTTAATTGTTACATTGACTAATAGATTTGGTATATTTAACTAATCGATTGGATTCGTAAGGGAATAAGGATAATTGAATGGTAAATTAATTATTGTGTTTTTGGTTAAGGAATTGGTATAATTAAATGTTGAGTTAATTATCTGGTTGACTTTCTTGTGGTTAAGTATAATTAATTATTAATTAATTGTTAACTATTGAGATGTTAAATGGTTAGTTAATTGTAGAATTATGTGATGGGAGTTTTGTGTTGTTAATTTTCTGTTGAATTAATTAACGGATTTGATTAATTAATTTTATGAATTAATTAATGGATGGGTTTTGGATGTTAGACATGGATTTCTACACCAATGATAAATATATATGCATGATTGAAAAACGGTTTTTGAGACTGGGACTGATGCTCCAAATACTCACAGGGTGAAATACATGTAGTTCTACACCCATATTTCATTCAAATATTATTTTATGGGGCATGGAATGATACTCCAAATACCCGTGTGTTGTGAAACAAAACTAAAGCTCTAAATAATCACAAGGGTTCTTGACATGAAATTCTACACCCATTAATTGACGTTGGATTGTGGGTCTAATTGGTCACACATGAACTTAATTAAATGGTTAATGAATGTTGATGTGAAGTAATGATTTGTGATTCAATATGGAGAATGGTTCAGACCTCACATGATTGAGGCATGTAGTGAGATACAGGTTTCCAAGGGAACCTAGGAATTTATGCGGTTAAATAAAAAATATCAATTAACAAGGCTTATATAATTTAATGAATCTTCAATAACTTAAAATTTAAAATGAATATGTGATGAATGTTGTGTATTCCTGACAAATGTAGAATTCAGGTTCAGTCACTAGCTGAGGGCTAAAGTAGGTACTTAGGTATATAGTTACATTATACTGGTTACTTACTTTTTTCATTCCTTCACACTGTTTAAATTATTTAATGATTTTCTAGATTTGGGGTGGACACCAGTGGTCCCGGCCTACTGAGATTTATATATCACACCCTACTCAGGCCGCCATTGAACTATGTTACCTGAGTAGATTCTATTTGGTTTTTTGATTGTGTTGTTTCCATATACTTGGGAGAAATGAGCAGAGGACCGAGCGAATGTAAGGGATACTCGAGGAGATCACCCTCAGGTATTGAGTCATATTTTATTTATTTCTTTATTGATATGTAAATCATGATGTATTATTTATCGCCTTCATATTTTTACAATCATAACATGCATGCTTTTTATAACATTGTCATATGCCATTTTTTTACACTAGATTTATAAAATTATGTTTTATGACACTCTATCGTTATTCACACTTTTTACACCATTTACTGATATGGTCTACCGTTTTTTAATCTAATAAAAGGGTATAGTCTCCACACTGACTATCCTTAGACCCTCGCTTCTAGTCGGTAGCCTCTCGTATATGGGGAGACACGCCTGAGGTCATGTGGTGACTGGTTCGTCCACTTGTTCAGGGGTGAGCAGGGTTGGGATGTTACAGAGTGGTATCAAAGGATTCTTTTCCTTTGTATTACAAATTAGGGGTTGGTAGATTAGAGAATAAAAATGTGTCGACACTTGGGTTAATAGTCTTGCATGGGACTTATCACCCCACATACAGGAAATGACCAAGTGGCCAAGGTTTGGATAGTTGTTCGTGTTGTTCGCTATTAAAATTGATATGATTTCACCTTGAGTGACTTGTGTATTTTCTGCAGCTTATTGATTATGAAAATTTTGAAAAACATTACCTTTGCCTGATATGGAAAGGATGTTGTAGTACATGCATCATATTAAGAACTTAAAGATTAACATTCCATGCATATATTCTATGTCATGTAGTTTAATTTATAGGATGCTTGCTCATATGGATTGTCTGACTTGAATATATTCCATGTCTTGTACTTACTTATCATTCATTTTTAGATAGCATGTTTAAGTTATATAATTAACATGCTTGAGTGATAATATTAAATGATTATGTTCCATGCTTTTGTGTTATAGAATGTTTTACGGATTTCAGCATGTTGATCAGTGTTAGCTTCTTGTAGTGACATGTTAGCTTGATGATAAATGATTGGTTTCATTGGATAAATCTATTTGGTTACAATTACAACGGAATCTATTTTCAGCGGTAATGTGTATGGGAGCCTTATAACTGCGAAAAAGGGTAACCAGTGTATTCAAACAATTAAAAATTGATTCTTAAAGTCATAATGTTAAAGAAAAATTGGATATCTAAAATGGGATCCAAATGTCAGTGGTAAGGTGTATGGTTGCCTTATCGACTGGTAGATGGATATCCATGTGACTAAACCATATAACCATATTATGTTTGAAAATGTTTATAAATGTAAAACTGCGGAGTTTTGACTGTAATGAACTATTGTGGGGTTTCTTTTTGAAGAACTCGGATTGAATAAATGGGACCCTTGGAGGTTTGCTTTTTGGTAAATGGAATTTAGATGCTAAATTACCTGTTTTTATTTTGATAACACTATATATGAAATGTTTAAAGAAGATTCGTTTTATAGCATGTATACTTTTCCCATGGGGAGTTTCTTGAAAACCAAGTGGCTTGTGGTGAAAAATTACTTGTGTGTTTGTTGAAATTAATTAAAATGTATATAGGTTGTAATGAATTAACTAAAATGGCTAAAATGAAAAAGGGGGTTTTAACCTTTTGTTTTCAGTTTTGTGTGACCAAAAGAGAGGGTTGACATTTTTTTGTTAGCGGCTAACTCATGGTAGGTAGTACCCATAGAATGTTTTGGAAATTAAGGTACGTTCTTCCCACTACTCGGGATGACTTTATGAAAATATCGTTTTTGGACATGCCGATAGGTTTATGTTACATATTTTATGATCCATATTTGATGTGGTGATCATGGTTTGAGGAACGTCACACGAATGTGTTAAGGTAATCTGAAATAGTATGCTGGTGAGTGGATGATATTTTCTTGCGACGTCTTAGAAAATCCTAAGGTGGGTAGTGTCACATCAATTTTGATAAATGTGTTAGCAGGTGACATTGATCTTTAGGAATAGATTCCCCTGGTTGTTGTTCTTCTGATTTTTTTAGTGACCTTGGTTTTCTCTTAGTGATTTCTTCTGAATATGACAAGAATTTCCCCTATCTTGACATCATTATGGAGACACTAAGATAGTGTTAGTCTTACGTCGTGATAAAGTTTTAAATGTTGTTGTTCTTGATAAGTGGTTGTTATCTAGGTTATACACAGGATGCGTTATTCCTCTGGGATACGCCTTCATTCATGTTGGGGAAAAAATGTTTTTAAATAGCCATGTGAAGGTTTAACTTGGGAATGCCACTTGAAGTCAAGGAAGGACTTCGTTGTACATTCATTTGGGTTGCGATGTCTTTCAAGGAAAGCATGCACAACCTGTTTCTGTTGGTTGATCGATATTAAACTGTTTTTATGAGGTACCAGAAATGGCCTCGGATGTAAGCTTTGTTTCAGTGTTTTTTTGGTAAAGTGAGATTTGTCTCAGGTTTTAAAGTTTTAAATGTCATTGCGATTGTGAAAATGGTTAAAGGTGCCTTCGGCATTTCGGAATTCAACCCGACAATTCTCACATGATGAAACAAACTTGGTCAGTTTTTTTAGTATTTCTCAATGGCTTCTCAAGGATGAGAAGTTTTTAAAGTGGGTAGATTGTAATGTCCTGGGTTTTTAACCAGGTTTAAATTCAATTTTTTCGAATTTTGTTTCTTTTTATCGATGGCTCAGTTTTTAAACCAAGCTCCAAAACATTATTCCGAGTGTTGGAACACTTGAAGGAGTTGTTTTTGGACTTGTGTGAATACCTGATAATTTTCATGGCTGTCCCGATATGTCTTGTGATCATAGGATCCAAAAAAGTACACATTAATGGATCTCCACTAGCTGCACGCCGTTGCGGTCCAACACATGCAGCTTACCCAATTTAATTTTTTATTTATTTTAATAAAATAATATTAAATGGGAGATGTTTTGTTTAAATAGAATAATGAGTTAATAAAAATAATTTTATTATTATTATGGTGTCATAAATTATTTGGATGTTAAAATATTTTAATTACATGATCAATGAGGTGTAATATTTATTTGAAATTAATGTTGATTTTGTGTATCTCAAAGAAACGATTAATTAAATAAGGAATTTAATGAAGAAGCGTGGTTATGAAATGAAGGTTTTGGGTTTATCAAACGGTTGAAAATAATAATAATGAGGTTATTATTATTTTATTTTTCTGAATGTAATAATCATCATTATTTATGGTGGTTATTACTATAATGATTAATAATTATGGATTTGGGGGTTTTGGTTTTAATTGAATCATTGAAAGGGTGTGATAATAATAATTTCATGACTATTATTATTCCTTATAACTATTATTATTATCATTAATGAAATAGAATAAATTAATAAAAATTAATTATGATTATTATTATTATAAGTAATAATGATAATGAGGTTTTTATGTATTTTCTATGAAAATGAGGGGCTTCTCCTTCTATCCCCACGCACAGGAGGCACGAACCCCCTGGTTTCTTCCTCCTTAGGAAATGCACCGGGTGAACATACGCAGCTCACCTAATGCTCTAGCTTCTTTGGCCTCCTCCTCAATGTATCCCTCCTCTTATAGACCTTCAGAAGTGCGCAACCCTTGGTCAGACCCCCTTGCGATAGCATGACACTCCCGAGCAGATCCCCTATCACATGCGACCCCCACTGGCGTGGCACCCCTCTCCCAGACTCATCTTTGCGTGCTACGTTTCCTCTCAGACTCTTCAAAAATATTTTCCACACCATCAAGGTGAGTTTGTCTATATATATTTTTTTGATTCTCATTGGCCATTTGACTCTTCTCTTTCCATGTTTTCTCTGTCAAAACCCTAAGGTTTGGGTTTAATCTAGTTGTTGTGTTCCACTATTTTTAGGGTATGAGAATGTTGACTTTGGACCTTTTGGTCCATAATATGAAATATGCTTCCAAGGGCGAGGTGGATAGACTCGATTTTCCTTATTTCCATTTCTTCAAGTAAAGATATACATTCCTGTTATTTTTTTTGAACCAATGATTTTAGTGTCTAACAAATTATTTGAGTCCCTAGTATATAATTGTAGGTGCATTGACCCTTGCTGCACTATTTATGGTTGTCTGTTTTGTTATAGTGTTTGTTGATCAATGATATAGTGCGTGAATATATATATATCTAAAGGGTTGTGCATGTGACCACAGACTGATGGTAATTGGTTACCACCAAATATGTCGAAGTACTGCATTTTTTATTTGGTTCCATCCTGAGGTAGGGTCCCAAATCATTATCTCTTTATTTAATAATGCCCACTTTCTTCTTTAAATAAATTGAGAATGTGAGTATCCATAATTTTGGAACTGCTATGTTTTCGTAAAATGATGATTAAAGAGAAATGGTTGGTTGATGGTATTGTCATATCATGCTTGCTTATGGTTGGGTTGTATCCCTGTTGATGTTGATACATGATATGTTTATTCAAGGATTTTGATGTTTTTGATCGATACTTCCCATGTGAGATAAATTAGAAAATTACCATGTGTTTGTATTAATCATATGTTGAGCTTATGCCCTGAACATTAAATGGTCAAACAGGAAGCACCCCATGGGTCATCCTTGTAAATGAGACTTAAATGGCCTTGGACATGGACACCCTTAGGTACGCCTTTTTACCCATGTCACGAAATGTTAACTACGAAATCAATTATATATCAGTTGGTGAATTAAATGATTGAATGGGGTAGTATGGGTAATAAGGTAATTAATTGAATATTTAATTATCATGATATATATTGAAAAATTGTGGCATTTATTGAATATTGAGAATAAAGAATATGGAATTACTACCTAACATTTCATTTATCGGAAGATAAATTTGAAACTGGTAATGATCAATGGATAGATTAATTATTAAATGTTAAATAGTGAATGGTTAATCAATTGATGAATTGGTTATGAGATATTGATTTAGATGGATGATATATTGGTAGAAACTTGTTAAACCTATCGAATGGAATCATGTAGTAATTAAAAATTCATATGTAGAGAGACAACACAACAGTTTTACTTAGTTCACCACTAAGGGATAGTCCCCAAAGAATACACCAGAACTATTTCAGTCATACGTAAACCCAGCAAGCTTCACTACTTATTGTGGAACACATAAGTTCATACACAGTCACTATATTCCATGCACATTTCCTTATCATGATTTTTGGGATAGCTCACTACCTTCCTCGAAACACTTCTTTTGATTCCCCCTAGTTCACTAATTTGTGTGAAGTCTTGCATAATTTATTTACTTGAATGATTCCTTAGTATATTTTCATTTTATTCTTTGTCCCTAGATCATATGATAATCTTTTTACACCATAGTCTAGACTTTATGTACTTGAAATCACTATTCACTTATACCAGATGTTCAATAATGATATTCATGAGGCTACCATCCTTTTTGAAACCCCATTTATCTTTCAAATAATTACTAGAATTCATGAACTAAAGCACGTTCACAAAGCTTAAAACCATCACGATGCTCACAAAATTCATGAAGGAAACTGCCACTATAGAACATTAAGTATTCACAAAAGACCCAGTCTTCAGGAAACTTATATAACACATAAGAATTGGAATTGGTCAAGACATTACTAGTATTTTTTTAATTCTCAAGATTATAAAGAAAACTAGATTCATGAATCTCCCATAGTTTTCAAAATCACAATGATTAAGAATTTTCTCTAATTCTCTTCATTTAAAATGAAGTGGGGGTAGATTCTAATATATAGGTAATTCCATTCACGAAGGTCGTATACCTCCAACATACTTTTCCCAAAACCTATAAAAACTTTTAAGAAGTTACTCTATTCATGAAGATCCAATGAAATTTAACATGTTCACAAAGATTATACTAGTCTTGAAGAACCACCATCAACTCACGGTACACTTGTAATTATTTTTTGTAGTCACAAAGAATCACCGTCTTTCCATTTCGCATCCTTAGTGATCAAAATAATTGTAAATATCAACATTATTGAAACCCATTCTTCTTGACATTCATTACTTTACCATATATGATATAATTCAATCCATAAAAACCATTATTCATAAATCTTGTTCGTGATGCTCTATAACTTCATGAAACATGATCTTTCCTCCAGATTTTAAGACCAATAATATAGAAACACAAGGGAGTTATTCCACCTTCAATACTGTAGCCATATTTTACTCTCAGATTTCATAACTTGCAAAATACCTGATCAAAACTATGTGTATTAAAAATCCTACAACCAAAAAACCTTTATAACATTGAATTTATGAACTGTTTCCTCAAAATACCTAATTTTGATCATATCATCAACTTTTTCCTCATATCACATAATTCTCATCATGTCGTAGAACCATTCCATGTTTTTTAAAAATACTAAAACCAGAAAACCTTTATAACAATGAACTTATTCATTCTCTCCCTTTGGATATAAAACCAAAGAACCAATGTGTGTAAATTTAGTTCTCAAAACAGACTCCTCCTGGATCGTATCTCTCACATAAACCCACATCAATTCCAAAAATAGATTAAAATGGTATAAAAAATTGGAGTGAGGGGCCAACCATAACCTTCCCATGAATTGGAAGTTGGATGACCATTTAAGTTCAACCAATGTTTCTCTAACACATGTCCCTCTGATGGATTAGTCATAATATCAACCACTTGGTCATTAGTTCCAAAATACTCCATTTTAATCATAGCTAGTTCAAATTTTTACTTGATGATGTGATATGTGATATCAGTGTGTTTTGTTTGAGAGTGATGAACCAGATTCTTTATAAGATCGATCTCACTTGTTTTATAATAGTGAATCGCCTTTAATTTTTTCATATCATCACCAATATTAGTTAGATATTTCTTTATCCATGAATGATGAGTGCAATCCTTTTTAATAGAGATAAACTCTGCTCCAGCCGTAATAGGAAAAGTGATTTCCTATTTATTACTCAGCCATCACACACATTTGTTTCCAATAATGGAGGCACCACCACTTGTCGACTTCTGATCCACCACATCTCCAACCCAAATAGAATCATAAAATTATGACAATTCGTTATCTATTCCTTTTGAGAATTATAATAAAATTTTAATTGTACCAAGAATATACATCAGGATTCATTTAACCTCTACCAAATGATCTTCCTTTATATTAATTTGAAATTGGGATGTTAAAAATGTTTCAAATATTATATATGGTTGTGTTTTAGTCAAGTATAACAAGATTAAAATTTGTGTCCTATATAGGTTTAGATCCAAAGATGCATCATCCTCATTCTTTCCAAATTTGTTCCCAACATCAATCAGAGTCAACATTGGTTTGGATTCCTACATGTTGAATTTATTCATAATCCCTATTGCGTATTTTTTCTGAGAAATGAATGTACAATCACTCTTATAAACAACATGCATCCCAAAAAATTGTGTGAGTTCACCAATCAAGGTCATTTAAAATTCAGGTTTCATGTGATTATAAAATTCCTCTACTGATCTCTGCATGATTCCACCAAATATAATATCATCCACATACACAAACATAAATAATTAATATCTCTCTGAATTCTTAACATGGAGATTATGATTGAAACCTCCACTTTTGAATTGAAGCTTCTTTAGATAAGAATATAGTCAAGAATACCATTCTCCTAGTGCCTACTTTAGACCATATAGACCCTTATTTAATATAAAAACTTTTTCTTCGTCATTTCCAATTGTAAATCCAACTATTTGTTCAATGTAGAATTATTCTTCATGAACTCCATTTAAGAATATCTTTTGTACATCCATCTAATAAACTTTTTATCCTCTTTGACTTTGCATAGAAAAGAAGATCATGATTGACTCCAGTCTAGATACTGGGGGAAAGGTTTCATCAACATAAATGCCTTTAATTTGGGCATATCCTTTAAACCCCAATTGTACCTTATTTATGACTAAATTCCTAGGCTCATAAAATGTGTTTCTAAATATCCACTTTATTCTAATAACATTGTGTTTTTAGGGTCTCTTAGCAAAACCCCATGTATGGTTCTTTTCAATCTTATCCAGTCCTTCATCCATATCCTTAACCAATGATTTACTATTCGTATCTTCTTAAAATGAGGTTCGTTCCACAATGGATTAGAATTAAAAATGTTATTCATTCCTCATTATCATTATTTTTTTGGGTGTGGTCCAATAATCAATGATGTTTAATTGATCAATTTATGGTCTCCTAATCCCCCTATGAGGTTTAGATGAAGTTTATTAATCCTTGGTCTCCCCTTCCAATTATTCTTCTGAATCATCATCATTTTTTGTCTTGGATTTTTTCAAGGTTCCAACTATTTCTACATTTGAGTATTTACCTTGTAAATGTTCTTTTTCATCATCAATCATATCATATTATGGTCTCCTGGAGGTATTTTTGGTTTTATATTCATTGATCTTAACATCAAATATTTCCAAATAATTTCAAAGATGATTATTGTTACATTAGTAGGATTTACTCTACATTTAATATCCGAGGAATGTATCTTTATCTGAAACATCACCATACTTGAATTGATTTCATTCTTTGTTTTAGATAAATCATTTACTTCCAAAAACACAAAAACAATTGAGAGAGGTCTCACATCCATACTATGACTCATATGGTGTCATTGTTTCTCTCATAAAAAATATTGTTCAAATATGAGTGTACACTACTACTTGGATAGCCTCTTTCTAATAATAATGATAAATATGACTCTCAATGAGCATAGTTCTAGACATATTATTCAGATGTCGATTTATGAATTCAACAGTTCTATTTTACTTTGCGGTTCTCACTGCATCCACCTAATTCCTTATTCCTTGTTTTTTTATGTAATTTTAAATTTCAAGGGATTTTCATTCTCCTCCATCGTTAAATTATAGAATCTTGATTGTGTGGCTAGTTTCCTTCATAGCTATTTGATGATAACATTTCAAGAAATCAAGAACCTTTTGTTTCCTCTGTAAAATAATTAAAAAATCCACTATACTATAATCATTAATAAAAATAAAGAAGTACCACTCTCCATATGTGTCAGCCACATTTATTTGACAACATACATCTGTGTCGATAAGATCAGGAAGACTTGATGCCCTTTTTTCATTGAATGATATGAACTTCTAACCAGATTTCTATATATGCATGCATCACATGTATTTATTATATAAAAATTTACATTGGTAATGTCAAAAAATTTCTTAATATTATATATATATATTCCATTATCTATTGATTAATGTGACCCATCCTTTAGAGCCATCCATTTTTTTCTTCTTCAACTGTTAAGAAACAAAGGTTCTCTTTACTATCAACTTGGTATAAATTTATATCTTTTCTACATTAATTCATGAGATAATAGCCTATATTTACATTGATTTTGCACCCCTTTTGATTAACTCTTACTATCATTCCGGAGTCACATAGTTGAATCACACTTAGTATATAGTGATTCATACCTTCTATATAGAGAACTTAAGTTTTCCTTAGCTCATTATTTTCTAGATTTGTACTTCCACTGACTTTGATATTTAAAGCACCATCATTTTTAAATATCATTATCCCATAAAACATTTTCATAATATTATTCAATAAATATTCAATTATTATCATGTGGGATAATAATCCTGTTTATAGAATTCAGTTGCTACTATTCTTTTTATATTTGAAGGCTATTTCTACAATTTTGGATTTCTTGATTTTCTTATTTTCCTTCCATGACATACCTGACTGAATAAAGGTAAAAAAGGAAAATTTTCCAATCTATTTTTAATAGGAATCGTTTCATCATATTCATATTCTTCTTCTAGAGGATACTACCTATTTTCAATAGAAATTGTTCTTGGTTGACAGGTATTGACATGTCTCAAATATCTGTAATTATTGTTCCTCCTTTCCTCCACCTGCAATGAATAGCTTTATAGACATAGTTAGAATAGTGAAAAAATATCCATAGAAACTATATTTTCAATATGATGAAGGATATGGTCTCAATATCCTTTTCTAACTTCCATGAATTTCTCCATTTAGATAGCTCTTTCCCACTTTATAGTAATAAATGTTATACCCTAGAAAGCGACAAAAAATTCATTTCATAATGGGGAAAAATTCTCACTTCCATTCCTCTACATATACAATTATCCGATAATTATTTTTAATTTGAGATCTATTCTGGTTACTTTAGGATAATTTTCAACTCTCTTGTCATCTTTTTTTTGAAGCTTTATTTGGTGTGACGTTGTGCGCCTTTTGGATATGTTCAACTCTATTCTACCATTTATTTTGGATCATCCCGTTTCTTGCCTTTGATGTTTCCACATTAGAGTCAATTACACTTTTTCCCATACATTTGGGTCACTAGTCATTCAAGGCCTTCTCTACTTGTTCATAACCCCTTTTAACTCTTTCTAACAGTTCTTCAATTTAGAATCTTCTAAATTATAATTTATTATTTGTTCCCCGTGATTTTGATTTAGTTTCTAGTTTACACATTAGAGTAATAACTTCTTATTCAAGTACCTAAACTATATTAGACTTCTCATCCAGTTTAGAGGTAAGGAAATTCATGACATTACCTACTATTCATTACTAAGATTATATTCCACAAATTATTACAAGCTTTCAAGAGTGGTTAAATATTATTCTACCCACAATTTGAGTCTATCAATTTCAATTTCAAGCCAATCAACATACACAGATGACTCTTCCAAAATGTATCTCATCTTTCTATTTCTCATTCATTGAATTTCATGATTATCAAGGGGGTCCTTAAGTTACACTATTCGGTCAATAACACCAATCAAATTATTATCTTTATATTTTAAAGGGTCTACTTTTTCATCTGTTGCCATCATTGATGCTTGGGTTTTAGATTTAACCTTTGGTTATGTATCCTCCCAAAATTATTTATCATATTATTCTTATTTATAGAAGAGAATATTTCTCTATAATTTCTTTTTTGATTTTAAATCTCACTTTTTGGGAAACTATTTTTGATGATTCTGTATGATTCATTCTTTATTTTCTTTATCATTGAAAATCGTTCATCACTAAGAGGAAATGTTCCCAACTCTACCACATCGAAAATAGGACTGAGGAAGATTCCCTTCAAAATTTACATTTACTCTCTACAATTTCATGGGAAAAGAATAAATAAATTCTTATTCCTAAATAACTTCATCAAATATATCTTTGGAAATTTCATGTTTGTCCATGGATTTGAATTCCATTTCCTTTCTTACTCATGTTATTGTATCTTGTGGTTTTACACTCATTTCATAAGCCAACAGACTACTGAGCAGATCATCAATAGACTATTCAGAGATATCCCTTTCCTAAAGGGATGAAAAATTTGGATTTTATAAGGTTGTAATCCTTCTTAATATTTTCTTCAAAATTATAATATTCTTAATTTCTTCCCAATTCCTCGAATTTCTCTATCTACTTCAGTAATTATGTTAAAAAACAATTTTTCTTTTCATCTAGATGAATTTTCAGATCATCGATGTTATTGTAAAAAATGTGGAGTTTGGCCTCCTTAACTTTTTTATCACCTTTCTATATATTTTTCAATTTCTCCCACATGGTCTTGATTGATGAGTAACTTGTCGCCTTCAAATATATTTGATCAGATAGAGATAAAGTAAGGGAATTTTTTTCTTTGGCATACACATCAATAATTTTCTTATCTTTTTAAATCAAAGGCTATAGTTTTATATTAGTGAACTATATCCCATGAGAAGTGGAAAAAAGAACATCCATCCCAAGGGATATCAGATGAGATCACATCATGTTCTTTCAAATATGGAAGTTTCTTCCATAAAAGAGGGGGACTACCCTAACATTAAATGAATTCTCCAGGACCAACAGTGGACAGATTTAACACTGATAACCTATATGATATGATACAACTTGTAGGACCATGAAACAGTCTAAGAGGGGAGGGGGGATCTAGGTGAAAAAAATTTATATTAAAGTGGAGAATATTCTTCCGACATTGGTAGTAATCTCTTAAACCTATCAAATTGAATCATGCAGTAATTAAACATTCACATGTAGAGAGACAACACAATAGTTTTACTTGGTTCATCAATAATGGATAGTCTTTGTAGAATACACCGAAAATTTTTCTTTCATACCTAAGTTCACTATGAATCACTAGTTATTGTGGAATATAGAATTTCAATCACAATAACTCTATTCCAGGAACACTTCCTTATCAAGACCTTAGGGATAGCTAACTAACTCTCTTAGAACACTTCCATATACTCCCCCTATCTCACTACTTTTGGTGAATTCTTACTCTATTCAATGAATTGAAGGCTGCCTCAATCGATTTCTATTGATGTCTTTCTCCCTAACTCAAATAAGTCTCTACTTTCATTATAGTATAGAGTTAATTCACATGAATGAATTGTTCACATGAACAATATGATCAACAGTACTATTTTTTAATCTCACATGCTTCAAAAAACCACCTTTATCTTTAAAATAAATACCAGCCTTCATGAACCCAAAAACATTCATGAACCTTCCATCCTTCTTGAATCTCACAGCTTCCATAGAGAAAATTGGATTTACGAATCTAAATTCCTTCATGAAACAAGAAGACATCGCAAAACATTTCCCCTTAATGAATCATCCCTAACTCATAAGTGTTTGAATCAATCTATACATAACCAATATTTTCACGATTCTTAATATATCAATGAAAACTAGGTTCATAAAGCTACAAAACTTTATGAAATTTGGGTGATTCATCCTTTTCTCAAATTATCGTAATGTCAGATAAAGTGGGGGATCCACATAATTATTGGCACAACCCATCAAAAAGATCTCATGCCTCTATCAGCCTTTTCCCAAACCTCAAAAAACTTGTTCTCAAATATCCATTATTCACAAAGCTCTACATGATTTTAATCCATTTATAAAGCTTCTCGTAGTCACAAAAAAATCCTTGTCAACTCAACACTAACTCCTCATACATGGTCATAGTTTTTAATTATCAATTCCTTTCCATTTAATATTGGAGATGCTCCACATATTCACAAATATAAACCTTCACCTAGTCTTCAAAAAACTCATTCCCTTACTATATATGAGAATATTAAATCAATAAAACCCACTTTTCATGTAGCTTGTTTTTTGACGCTCTATACTATTGAAAAGCATGTTCCTTCCTCTTAATTTTGAGACCAAAAGTTTGAAAAGCACTGGTAATGATTCCACTTTCAACATTATATCCATCTTGAATTGTAAAATCACTTTCTTTAAAAACTCTATGATCAACCTAGTGTGTATTGAAAACATGAACAAAATAGATTCCCTTTCTAGGAGTGAAAGGCCTTCGTTCAAACAAGTACATTTTTGGTGAATTTTTTCCAACTATACAATATAAAATCACTTAACCAAATCATGGTCTGTAGGTGGATTTCCACTCACTCGACTTCTTATCTCGCTACTACCTCAGAAGAAACTACTATTAAGGCACATCACACCACCAGAAAAAGAGTTCTTGGATATCCTTACCAATACTATATGTCCACCACTCAGGGAATATCATAAACTGCCTTCCATAATGAGAGCCTAATTCATCACATACTCAATACTTCTGAAGAAAAATACATTCCCATGTGACTTGATCTAATAGAAAAGCTGATTTTAAAAACGTATCACCCTGAAGATCACATAAATGGGTATAAATGGAGTAAAGTCCTGCAGGTCGGTGAAGAATTTAGTGTAGTCCATCATTGATATGAATACTCATGTCAAATGAATGAAATCAAAATGTTTTTAATCTCTCAAAATCTTAGTATTGAAGTGTCTTAGAATATTTTTCTTGAATCTCTTCTAGGATAAATCCACACATTTCCCGACTTTCTCTAGAATGTCCCACCATCACTTTTTTGGTCCATGAATCCTATAAGTAGTAAGATCTAGCCTCTTCTCTATGAGTTTCTTGAGATGATTCAATATTTTCTAGACTGACAATATTCAGAACAAAATTTTAAAAGGGAATCCCTCCACATTGAACATAGGTGGATGTTGTAACTAGAATATTCCCGCCATCTTAGATATCTAAGGCATAGTGAAAATAGTCTCACTTTCCATAGATTTCATAACTCTCATGAAGATATCACAGAGCAGATCGTCCAACTAATCCTTCAGATCTACAAGAAGTGTTGGCTCGATGTATTTTTGATCATGCTCATTTTCTCTCTCTTCGAACTCAATTTTAGGATGATGAGGTGGAATTTTTATCTATAATGGTTCAACACACAACTTAGTACATAGGGTAAACAAAAGATCAGTGAAAAATGTGATAGGAACATATAATAATAGGATCAAGTTTTGTCTTCATTAGAATAAAAAGTGAATTAAAATAACATAAAATTTTTATTCATATAATTTATCAAGTATATCAAGGATCCTCATTTAAAATTTTTTGTATGGGTAAAATATTTCACAAGTGATAAATATGTCTCTAACATGAAAAAAACATGTTAACATATATGCTTATGTGTATATCGTTATTCATGAATGCACATATCATGCCTAATGTTCCATTAGTAGATATCTCAAAAACTATAACATCAAATAAGAAGTGAATAACCGAAGGTAAAATAAAGTAAAACAATTATAAGTGAACATCGTGAACAACAGTCTCATCCCCAGGAACTCAGATTTTCCATCATGCATGGGTTAGCTACTCCCATGAACAAGCTCATTACTATGTCTCCACACATACTAGTCTCCATTATACCTTTCCCGAATAGGAAAGAAATAGAAAAAATGAAGATCTCATACCACTTTGTATCATTCCAAATAAGGTGCTCCGTAAAGTGACATGGATAGTTAGCTGTGTGAGCTCAGGAACATCTCCTTGTATACCATAGGATGATGAATTTAAGTGAGGGTGTAAAGAATATAGTGGGGAGAATATACCCTCCTGTAAATAGTTGTAATCAGAGTGTAAAAATAATAGTAGAATAGTGGAATTAACAGAAACAATAAGAATAATTAAACAAGAAACAAAATCATATAAGGGAGAAACTGAATAAATCCAAATAATAGTAGAATAATTTAATGAAAACATGAATGTAACAAAATGATGTGATGAAATACATACAGATAAAATACAATGAAAACTCAAATAAATACTCCAAATACCCTGGTGCCAAACCCTATGTTGGTCCTATCTCTAAGCTCAAACCCATCCAGGAAGCTACAAATCAACAACATGGTCTTGTGTCTTTGTCCAAACCTACAACCATGATATATCTCTGGGTACCAAATGGAGGCCCATCAAGGGTGTGACTAAAACATAGTAGTTTCAAACCACCATTTCTAAATAAATCTAGTTTGAGAAATTTTGTGCATGTAATAAAATAAATAATATGGTATTAATTTAAAAAATTAATACCGCACATGAAATAAACATGTCGACCCTCAAGTTATGGGTTAACATGTTTGTCCATCCAAACCCGCTTTTGTGCCATACTAGTTATTTCTGACTAAGGGTGGATCTTCGTAAATTAGGATAGATCACCTGAGTCAGTGTCATATTCTCATATTAAGGATGAATAACTAATAACATATTAAAATAAAATGTCATATTACATTAAGAAAACAAGAATCTAACCCTTAGGTATCCTGTGACTACGCATCCAGCTCTCAGGTATTTGGAATAATCAAACTCTATATGATCATGCATCAAGAATCAATTCTCATAGTCCATAGGTACTAAGAAATCATGCATCATTCCCTTATACATAAACATAAATCATGATTTGTATCCCGAAAAAATCAAAAAACCAATAAACATCCCACCATTAAGAGTCAATCTCATTGATGTCACATAAGTTCAAAGTTAAAAAAATAATTTTCATGTCAAAAATCAAACATACAAGATATATCACTATAAGGATGAATGATCAATTCATCAATTTATCATTTGTCCAAGCAGTTATGTCTCATAGATCTAGGTTCCAGATTATCATCATATATATATCAAACCTGTTTAATTTATAATCTAACCCTAAGATCATTACCATATCATCTACTCAAATTTATCAAAGGATATTATACCTTAATAAAATCACATCATTTACATTTTATTTAAATTAATAAGTGTAAGCCAAAAATCAATCTATTTCTTTCCAATTTAACATAGGGCTCTAATGTCAAGATGACTAAGTCTCGACACGGTCCATGGTCGGCACACCAATTGGGAGGTTTCAGATCCCAGTCCCAACTCCCATGGACCTGATAGAATTAAATGGATGATCTGAAATAGGATTATTATTTAATAGGTATTATTCAATTAATTTGGTCAAGAACGCATCATGCTAGTGTGATAGCACATATCACACATACTATAAATAATTAAATCATACAAAATGAGATAATATTTAGGCCACCCACCTTTATTCCGCAATGAAATAAACACTCTAAAGGAAAATCCAATAAAGAAATAAATAGAATTATATCACACGGAAAAATAGATCATAAAGGAAATAACATCAAAACATGATTCAATAATGGCCAAGACATCACACTACTATAATGATAGATAAGGGATAAAGGGGGGGGAACTAAAATTGAGTAACTCACTAGAGATAAAATGCTAGACTAAGACATTTCAAATGGAATGAATCACCCCCAAAATACCTAGATTCTCCCTAGGGTTCACGAGATGATTTTTCATGGTGAAATGAAAATAATTAATACATATATCATGGTTTAAACTTTTAAACATGATATATTTAAAATGTGACCCCATTTAATGATGGTAATTTCATGATTTATAATATATTCTAAAAACATGTCTCCTTGGGTTAAAATAACATTGATTGACCATTTCACAATGTGAACCAATTTCCTGGTGTGTAAACATTTCAGGCTTTGAACCAGTTCACAACATCTTCCTAGAAACATATTTAAGTCATGTAACCAATTCATGATATGAAATATTCCTAAAAATAGGTCATACCCTTGATTTTATAGAAATAAAAATAATCACCCCAATGTTTTCCAAAATCCATAGATAACCCTTATAATCCATTGACAGATTTATACCCAGACTCCATTAATTCAAAAAAACATACATTCCCAAACATTAGGTCATTTTTCTTGGATAAAATTCTTTGTCCCCAAAACAAACTTTACCACCAAGGTTTAGAGAAGAAAAAACCCAAATGAAAGAGGTTCAACTAAAACTCCAGAGGGGTGTGCCTGGAATAGTATGGGATCTTACATTTTCTCTCATACCAACTATAAGGACCTTATCCTTATTCAATCCATAATTTCATTTCATAAAAATAATTCATTTTCATTCATTCGTAAAGATAATTTTCTATTTATAGTTTTATATAATTAGGTTATAACTGTTATATAACAAACTCATATGTTACAAGTTAGAGACTTCCAATTAGCATTCTTTTTTCCACAATAAATGACTTTTAAAATAAAAATTGTTACCTTTTCATGATAAATCATTATTATTTTAAACATGACTATTTATTTGTTTCTAATCATCTTTAAAACCCATTAAAAATATTTGAAAAAATGGGATGAGAATAAAGATGAAGAAATAAATATGTTACTCAATTTTAAAACCATGAGATCATAAAATATATTTTTTATTTAACGTTATAATATTTAATTACCAAGTAATCATTTCTTTACTCATCAAAGAATCATTATTACCCAATGTCATTCATCATATGATTTATAGTAAAACATAAATTCAAAATCATAGTCATGATGTTTTTTTTGAAAACATAATATCTCATGAAAAATATTTTATAAAAAACATACCTTTTTTCCCAAAAAGGGAATAATTCTTCCTTTAAAACCATGCATCACCATCATACGTTTCGAAATAAAACAATTTCCATGAAAACTCATTAGAAAGAATAGAAAATTCATGTATGTGATTTGGGACATCATATTAAAATAACTCTGACAAGAACCTTTAACATAATTATCCATAGAGAATAATAATTATCCAATTCATTGGAGAGCTAAACCGTGCTCACCCATCATCATGAACTACATCAGGATCACCCATAATTATGAGATATATAAGCCACATTCATCATCATAACAAATTTACAAGGACCATAACATGAATTAAATATATAAAATCTTTCATTTCCCATCATTAAACACATAAAAATGTCCTTTTAAACAAATAATTAAAACATTTTCAGATATTGATATACCCCTTTACATTAAAACCCAATTTTCAAAACTAAAATTACTAAAACAAAGAGAATAAGGTGTTTTTATTTGAAGAAAACATGGAATATTATAATTTAATCTCAAATATAATATAACATTTATAGTGTTTGGAAAATCAATTGATGTAGTACACATCAAAATAGAACTTTCATTTTTACTTTTATAAATAATGTCGAAAAAATCCATAAAAAGATTCCTTTTGAAAAATGTTGTAATTAATAAAAAAGTATCCATTATTACTAATTAATGTCCATATATATCAATCAATAAAATAATTTTATGAATATGTACATGGAAGAAAATATTTAGAAAATCAATATTAAAACATTTAAAATGATGTTTTTAAAATGGTGTTTATTACCTTGAGTCTGACTCAGGAAATTTGTTCCTTATCTATATTAATAGTATAATTATGTTAATTATTTACATTATTAAGAAGATTTATCAATTTTTTATTTTTTTTATTTATTTATTACCATGTTATATTCAATTTCTTAATCAATTATGTTCACATCAGACATTCTGAAAATATTTGACTCACATGTCCAAAATGAAATCGAAAGGTTGACTATTGTCAAAGTGGCCATTATTCAATAATATCAAGAATAATAATAATGAAATAATTATCAATTATTATTATCAATTTTACTTTTAAAAACAACAATAAAATAAGGTTATGAAAAAAAAATTGTTACAATCATGGAGACGGTAGGTTGTACGTCTGCATATGTAACATTTCCATTTTTCAAAAAAACATGATGAAAATAAGGTAGGTATTTTTTATCATTCCAAAATGAATATTATATAATAAATATAATATTATTTATTTAAATACACTTATATTTACTATCCATTTGATGTGATAATTAAAAATGAATCAAATCACTTCGTATAGGTGATAATCCAACGTATGCACGAATGGTATTGCCATTGTTCAATGGATAGAAATATAAGAAATTAAATGATATATTATCTTTCCAGAATTAGAAAGAGGTTATGAATATCATATATATACACATTAAATCCATCATTATTACATGTCATTAGATGCAATTATGGAAAATGAATTACATCGGTTCGTGAGGCGGTAATTTCCGTAAATACGAGCAATACATTCATTTTTCATTTGATGGAAGTGAATATGAATAATGGTTATACTAGTAAAATAAAAAAATTTAATTATATGGAATGTATTGATGTTATTATTTCAACATGTTTAAATAATATTTGAAGAATTTTGAAAAATATATAAAACTAAATCATTTGGTTAAAAACAATACCTATTATTCGTACAATCTTATTTTCTATACACTTTAATCCATATAAGGTTGGTATTATTCCAAAAATAAGACCTATAGAACATATATAGGGATTTTTTAAAGGGTTTTTTCATGTATTTTCTGAGTTAGAGTGCTCAAATTGTCTGAGTAAAAGAGAATAGGGTGTTCCCTTTTATATGTGAGGGGAGGGGTATTCTTGAAAATTATTAAAGTATTAAAGTATTATAAATTATTTTAAATAAAAAAATTTATAGAAATTGATATAATTGAAATCTAATATGATTATGAGCATAAATTAACTCATATAATAAAATTTTGACAAGTTTAGGTGATTTTTTCACCCTTATCTTTTTATTTTAACCCTGATTTATCCCTTTTGACAATTATCGGGATATCAATGTTTTTCACTCTTTATGGGTCAAGAGAGTTATTATTAAAGGAAACTTCACCCATAAATTGATCATCATTGATATTTTTAACTATATACAAATTACCTGGCTAAGGATAGGATTTTTATGAATATTAAATCATTTAAATAAATATTATTTATTATAAAATGTTTTTAATGTCATTTTTGGAAACATGTAAAATAAAATAACAACTTATGTATCTAACTCATTTAACATGGTTCTAAAATGTAATTAATTAAAATATAAGGAGTTTATGGTCTGAATATAATCATAAAATCAAATTCAGATAGGATTATGCATTATTTTAACCCTTATACTTTGGTTTAACCCCTTGGTTAACCAATTTAAACCTTAACTGCAGTAATTGATTTTTCAATATTAATGAGTACTAATTTTACTTATAATTAGAAATTTGGCTCCTAAATATCCAAGAGATTATATTTTTGACCATTTATCATCCTAATTATCCTCTCAAAATATTTTAATGATATTTAAATAATTTAATACAATATTAATTAACATAAAATATCATTAATGCCATTTTTGATCCTATTCATTTAATTTGAATTTAAAAACAACATGATAGAAAATTAATTACAATAAAAACATTTCACATATCCCGAATATATTATATTTATCTATAAAATTAATGGTACATAATAAATCTTGAAACACTTTTTCTTTTAGTGTTTTTTAAAATCATTTTCTTTATTTTTCTACAGTTTGCACAAGCATTTTTTCGGCATTGTGAAATATTTTATGGTAATTATTCCATAACTAAAAATAAATAAAAAATCACCATTATAAAAATATTAATTTTTTAAGGTAAATAATTTTATTCACTAAATATGTTTATTTAATCACATCTATGTGATGAAAAATAATTTAATATTTTATTTTGACTATTCACCATGTGCAAGCATTGCACAAGCATTTGGATTAGTCAATTGATATATAACTCAAAAATTAGAATCTATAACCAAAAATAATGAACACTAATTCTTATTTATTAAATATGATAGTGAAAGACTTCTATATACACACATATTATATTTAGGACATCAAATTTTACATTTCCAAAGTTGTACAAGAAATGCATCGGCAATGAAAATGATTTTCATATTTATCATGAAATAAATTCAAATTTTTAATTTTTAATTATTTTTGAATGATATTTGTATTATATTGTCATAATTGATTTTTTCAATAGGTTTAATAACTTTTTTATCATATTTATTTCTTGGAAATATCATAAAAGATATAATATTTCAAGAAGAGAATGTTTTTTACTATTCCATTAAAATTTAACTTCTTTACAAAAATATAAAAATTCATCCTATGATAAATTTTAATTAATGTATAAAATAATTAATTCAATTTTATCAAATCAAATTCCTATAAGTGAAAGAATTTACTTTTAATATAAATTCTTAAAATGCAAAGGAAAAAATATATTTTAAAAATAGTGTTTTTAAACCAAAAAATGAACTTATACCAAAAAATATTTATAAAGATAAAAAATAAGTAATTTATTAATTTATTTTCAACTAAAGGAATATTATATTAATTTAATAAAATAATAAAATCATAATAGGACTTTTTAATAAAAATAATAGTCAGTTTTTCCAAAAACATTATTTTTAACTATTCATTGAAAAATCAAACTTTTCATAAAAATCATAAAATTTCACCCAAAGATAATTTAGATATGGGGAATTTAAAAATTATATCCTTTTACCCAAAAAAATTCTTAAATTTCCAAAAATTTATTATAATATTCTATCACAAAAATCAATTAAATTCATTTTTTAAAAATAAATTCATGATGCAAGAAATAACATTATTGAAAATTGAGTGCATATTTCCTAATAATTAATCTACAAATATGTATTGAGTATGAAATTGATATATATTTCATAATATTTATATTCCTATTAATTCCATTTATTTCAATGGTTAGGTTATAACTGTCATAATAATATTTTACTATTGGCTTAATCTCCGTATTGTGTATCGTATATGCTATCTATAGTGGACCTAATTTTTACCATGTAAGTCATTAAATATTTTAAGAAATATTTTCAGTGCTAGGAACTGAGAGGGAGTGAGATTCCAAGGCCCGGTTAGCCCATATTTGATATTATAATAATATTAATTATAATTTTATCACATGAGTATAGAGAATCATGGATCAGAAATTTGAGACCATGGTTGAATCAAGAATGAGGGATTTACCCTAGGTGTGATCTAATCTTGGTTGGAATGGTATATCCTATAGAGGCAGTCATTGGAGGCTATGTTTAATTAAAATAAATGATTAATTTTATAATTTAAATTTAAATGAACTAAATAAAATTCTATATAAATATAGTGTAATGAAATTTCACCAATGTTTTTCTCATAACCTTAGGAGGTCTTTGAGAGGTGAGTTATAAATTCTTCATTGGAAGATCTGATTGAACGATAGAAAAGAATATGATAGAGGTTGATTGACAGATAATGAATGCAATGAATCATCCCCATATCACCGGTGAAAACATTATTCCCTAAAGATGAAGACAAAGTCATGGTAGGGAACATAAATTGTGGTATCCTCCCTTGATTAAAAGATTGAGAATGGGTTCTGTCTATTATTATTTGACTTATGAACTTTTGATCTTTTCATGATCATGTTCTGTAAATTTAAATTGTATGAATCAATTTATATTTTATATGAAAATATATTTCCACTCGTAATTCATGCTATGTAATCATTGTCTAAGAATGGTTGTCCAATGACAGGATGATGTAATTACTGTGCATTTCCTCCCACAGTTCTTTGTATTCTTCAACTTTGACCCATGGGGTTGTGGTTCGACATTTTCGGGGTGGGTTTGAGCACCATCAAACCCCAGATTTGGGGTGGTTCAGAGATCAATGACTAGGATGATGATTTTTGGATGGATTTGAATTGATTATCTGATACGAGTGAGGCCTACATGGATCTAGTATCTATAGGAATGATGTGATGTGACGATAGATTCATCGAGATACACTATGGGCATCGTACAAATGATTGGTTTCTGATTTCCTACCACTGGAGTACCGAAATCGACCACTGAAGGTGATCCCCACCATGTTTGAGTAGTCAGATAGTCAGATTCATGAAATGTGTTTGGATCTAGAGAACCATGTAAATAAATGAAATTTAAATGAAAACCTTAACATAATGGTGGGTATTACGATTAACACACACTGTGTAGTACCCCATAGTAGCAGTGCTAGGGTTTCGAGGAAGATAAGGATCACAACACATGTTGTGTGACCCTACCCGAGTGGTTGAGTTGTGTATTAGATGAACATGTCCAAGACCCCAAGTAGGAGGACAGGTCGTGCACTCTAGGAGTACATGGGCATGGGTTAGTACCTAGGATTGTACAGGTACATACAATTAGTTTGACAAATATAATGATGGCCAGGAGCACATAGTCATGCCTTAAGTTATTGGGAATTTCTGTGTGTGCCCCTTACATTCCATGTATAGTGACATGGACACCGAGTCATTTAAAAATGATAACATGGTTGGGAGATGGTGTGGGACCACACACCTTGCGGGTCCCATACACTCCTTGTATCCCCTTTTTGAGAAATATCCACATTTTGTATCTCCTTCATTTAGCCTCATATGTTTTCCCATGAGTTCCATCTCTTGAGAAGTTTTCTATATAGAATGTGATGGTAGCCTTCATGGTGTATTTAGAGATACATCATGGAATGTTATGTGCATGGAGCATATTCAAGTGAAACTTGATGCATCAGTGATTAGGTAGGATCATCAGAGTGAGGTCGGGGCTGGAAACCCCATGTCATACCAGGTGGCGGGTCTCCCATACTCCTTTCACTAATTTGAGTGGAACCCCATATGGAACTAGGGCGTGGTTCCTCAAACCACTGAGGGGGTCCCATATGGAATGAGGGCATGGTCCTTCCATTTATAGAGTTTCATCCTCCTACCATACTAATTCTTGGGTCATCTATTTATACTTTCCAAGTAGAGCCTCCGACCATATTATGGTGTGGGACTCTATAAATCAATTGGAACACTTTTAATCACTAGGTAATGGGTCCTCTACTCATACAAATTGAGGATAACCCCTTAACTCACTAGTGTTTGGGTCCTCTACCCTCTTTGTGTAACCTCCTTGGTGCACTAGGGCATGGGTCCTCTACCTTATGAGTGGAACCCCCTGACATACTGGGGTATGGGTCCTCTACCCACAGAGTGGAACCCCCAACCCCCACCTCTCACCCCCACCCCCAACATAATAAGGAATGATCCCTCTATTGAAACTTATTTATCACAGCTTCAATCACACTAGTGTGTATGTCCTCCCTGATTTGAGTGGAACCCCCTATCATACTAGGGTGAAGGTCCTATATTAATTATTTTAGTATAACCCTGTATCATACTAGGGTGAATGTCCTCTATATAGTTAGTGGAACTCCCCTGAAAAAATAGGTCATGGGTCCTCTATATGTTGAGTGTCACCCCTCTGACACACTAGGGCATGAATCCCCAAAAAGTTATTGTTCTTCCTCGGTTGTGGATCATAGTGGTGAGATGTGGGTCCTCCATGTTTATTCTTGTGAGTTCACACAAGATAATTGAACTAGGGATAGCTCCCACTCAACTTTGGATCACATTGGTGAGGTGTGGGGCCTCCAATCCATATGTTGTATGGATATAAGAGATGTTGGGCATTAGAGATGGACCATTGGAGCTACAAGTCGACTCATCATTCTTAGATGGGTTGGGGAGATGGATATACCACTTCTCTATCATTTGGAAATCTTGTTGAGTATATATGGATATTTATGGTTCTTTTCTCCATTTCTGATTGAAATTCCTTTTTTGATTTGACATGACCATTATTATATCTTTTTATTTTATTTTTTGATTTTGGGTCATCCTACTTGGTATGTATATACTCACCTCTACATGGTCTTTTCCCGCATGTGTCATGCCTTATGAAAATTATGGAAAGTTAATCAGTGATTTTGGTGGAGCATAGGGGTATATTAATGCATAAACCTCATATGGTGTTCAATCATAGAGATTAGAATTCCTGATCTATCCACATTCCATTATTCCATTTGTTATCAGGTTGGGACATCATTTCTAGTTGGGTGTGATTCCCCCCTTTATACTTTTGTTTTTTTCTATCATACTCTAGTTTCATTCACTATAGGTTATTGTATGCATGGTATTACTCAAGATTGTATGTATTTTTTTTATTATTCCTCTAAAAATATTAAAGGGTATGGTTGGCTGTATGCATACGGGTACACTAGTAAAAGGACCCCCATTTATGTTATTCCTTCTCGGTGCTTGTTTCCCACCCCTATCATATAGAGGCGGGCATGGGGTTTTGGTGCCCTAGCCTTCTTTCAGCTTGGA
The DNA here is from genome assembly GCA_963277665.1 of Viscum album. NCBI lineage: Eukaryota > Viridiplantae > Streptophyta > Magnoliopsida > Santalales > Viscaceae > Viscum > Viscum album. The sequence goes on from OY728150.1 coordinate 1,970,077,961, forward strand.
AGGCCCTAGTAGGTTGGGTTATTATAAAGTGGTATCATAGGTTTTTTATCCTCTAGATAGTATTTTTAGTTGTCCCCTTATAAGGATTGTATGGGACTTGAGAAAATGTGTCAAAGTGTCTCGAGTGTGGCTTTCAGGCCAAGGAACCTAGTTTTGGTATGGTGGCTGGCATATCTTTACAACATGACTCTAACTGTAACGACCCAAAGTTTCATTAATGGAAATTCCCTCTTGATCTAGTTAAATGTATCTTTATAAAAAAAATGTTTTTATAAGATGTCAACTTCTTTGGTTTTATGTTAAGAATGGTGACCATTGTTAATATAGTCGTTGAACAGTGATCACATGATTAGTATAAATATAAGTCTTTAACGAACCCAATGTTTACTCAGACAAAGGAAGCGATGGCCTCATCCAGTAGAATTGCCCCATACGAAGCCCATTTTTCAGAGCTCGGAAAAGAGGTGGCATCCTTGGGCTTCTCCCTTGACCAATCCCAAGCAGAGCTTCACCATGTCAAACTCAAACGGAACCGTCTACGGGAAAAGTGGAAGTTGATAGAGATTACCACTCGAGCGATGTTATCTGAGCCGCCCCAAGAGTCTGCCACCATCGCACACCTTACCCTTAGGTCTTATGCAAATATTTTAAGGGGTTATGTAATAAATAAGTAGTACTATGTTCATTTACATTATTTTTGTATATAATAATGAATATCATTTCTAGTCATTATTGATACATTGTAAATAGTTTTTAAAGTACAAATGGTGTTTTTAGTTATTATTTAATTAAGAAAACTATCTTTTAAATTAAGGGATTTTTGAATTAAATAATTTTTTATAAAATAATAATATTATTGTTATATTAATTTTTATTAAATATAAATGAACTTATAATTTTATGAATGCAATTAAAATTTTATATTAATGTTTGAAAGCCATTTCTGTCAAAACCCGTAAATTTTTTATAAATGTTGATTTTTATTTTAAAAGTTAAAATTAACATATTTATAAATTTATTTAGATAAAATAAATGTCATTTATGGAATCAGGACGTCGAAATTATCCAACGGTGAATTTTTCATAATTTTCTGAGACAGTCAAATTTTTGGGTAAAAATTAAATACCATTTAAATATATAATGTGTTTTATGACAACATAATGACCCAATGGTGATTTAATAAAATATCATAATCCTTATGTTCGGCCAATATATGTTTTATCATTAAAATAATGAGGTTTTTGGTTTTTTTGACATACTTTTCAAAGCATTAATGAACCCCTCATGACTTATTCAACACTGTGCCTTTTTAAATTAATTTCCATGGGAGTGTTACTCACCTCCACATAAGAAACCATATTGTTTTAATAAGTTCGGACCTTGGCCTTGTAAAATATTTTTTTCCTCTTTCCTTTTCCAGAAACCATGGGCAAAAACCATGGGTTGGTTTGTGGTTTGGATTAGTTTAATATAAGGGGTCCCAAACCTAAATAATAAAGAATTCTCTCACTTTTCCTATATAAACCCACCCATGCTCCCACTTCCTCCTCACTAAAATCCTTTGGAGTTCGTCCAAACTCTTCCCTACTCTCTCTATAATCCTCCCAAGGTTCCCCAAGCTCCCAAGAAGCCTCTCACAAGCCTCTCTCTAGCCTTTGGAAGCACACTTCCAAGTAAGGGTTTTTTCTTCCTTTCTCATTTTTGTCAATTTTCGTTAAGTTGTATTACCCTTTTAATTTCAATTATGAATGTTGAGGTATTGTTTTTCACCTCCCCCATACTTCCCTCTTATTGTCTGAATGATGTGAGACCCCTTTCTCTCTCATTAAATGTCTCCCATGTACACCTGTTACTGTGCCGAAATTCCGAATGGAACTTCTCTCTCTTCTTTTACATTCAAGCAATACTTTTGTATCTTGAATTAAAATTCCTTTTCAATTTTTGGGACATGTATCTATATGAACTCCTTACTATCCATTACATGTAAATATGATGAGGAACCCCTTTCTCTCTCATCAACCATTTTTATGAATTCTTATGTTATGCCATTACGCTGCCGAAATCGCACCGATTTTCTATTCCAATGTCATTGTGTAGTGAATACCATGCCCATTTCTCCATCAAAGGTATTCATGTTTATGAACATTTACATATTGATTATAAAGTTTCATGTATGAATTCCACATTCCTTTATCGTGGAATAAATGATTATGTTTTATGAATCCATGTGACACACTTATGCATGAAATGAAATGTTTAAGAACGGTGCGCCCTTATAGCGCTCCAATGCATTGGGTAAAGTATAGTATCATGATACGTCATGTGCAATGAGTGTTGACTCATGCTAATTCAAGTGCAATGAGGGTTTACTCATGCTTCATGTGCAATGAGGGTTTACTCATGCTTTATGTGCAATGAGCCTTGGCTCATGCTAAATCCATGTTAAGTGTTGTTGCCACATTTCCATGTTATGATTATCATGCTTTATCATGCCTTTATGTTCATGTTTCTTTTATGATCTATTGATATGACTATTGTCTAAAATGTATTTTACTCCTCATGTTATTCCATGTGTACTCCCTTACTGGGCTTTATAGCTCACCCTTTTCTTATGCATGTCCTCAGGTTATCCCATGCAATGCTAAGTACGAGGGAATGTAGTGGTCATGTAAAGGAAGTTTTCAATGAAGATGTTGTATTTCATGTTTTTAGTTTTTATGTAATGATCCTAAGCCCCAATTACACTAAACCTCTCGATCTTCTTTGTTGTATCAAGTTCAGTTTTATGTAATAAAGCATGTTTAAGTTGTAATAAAAAGCAGGTTGTCATAGTTGGTATCAAAGGATAGGTTTAGTTATTTTTGGGATTAGGAAACCATAGTAAAGCCTTATATACAAGACTAAGTATAATAAAAACATCCCTAAGTTTTGGTAAATACTAAGTAAGTGTTTTATCAAACAGATACATCCATGTCTGGATATGAGCAGGTAGAGGCGGCTCTGGCACAGATGTATCCTAGGGGTAAAACCCGAAAACACCACTCTGAGCTAGACTCGAACGGGAACTGGTGCACGACAACGGGCCTTGCGGCACTCTTGGATACGACACTCCCGGGGGATATGTTTTGATAAATTCACAATCTTGGTATGAACCATTATTAATGGAAAAATCCCCTAAGAATATATGTTAGAAAGTAGATCATGAAAAGCCTTTATTGAATCTTATAGACTCGTGAGTTGAAGAAATTAAATTTTATTTATAAGTCATCAATTTTTGTCTTTGGATTCGCCTTTATGTGTTACCCCTAACTTTCCTTTTTCCAGCCAATGGCCGGTAATAGGAGGACTCGGGCTAACAACCATTGTGAAGATCAGAGTGATGATTGTACTAATGTGATGCCCAAAACAATGGGAGCGGGAATCACAAACTTTGTCTCGCTTCTCTCTCAGCTAACTCAAGTTTTGAATGGAAACACGGGTCAAGAGGAACGTTCAACCCCCCCTATGAAATAACAAGTTGCTATTGAGAGCTTCATGAGACAAAGGCCTCCTACTTTTAGTGGATCATCTGATCCCACGATCACTGAACAATGGATCAACTCCATTGAAAAGATCTTCTCCATCCTTCAATGTTCTGAATAAGAGAAGGTTCTCCTAGTGGCATATCTTATGGAGGGTGAAGCTGATCAATGTTGGATGTTGATCAAAAATATGAAGCCTGAGGAGGAGATCGATGTTTTGGAATGGAAGGAATTTTGGCAGATGTTTTTCGATAAATATTTTCCGCACACCCTCTGTCTTAAGATGGAAAGGGACTTCTTTTCCCTAAAGAAAAAAGATGAACAATCTGTGGGAGCGTACGAGGAAAACTTCACAAGGCTTGCATGATACACTTCCGGCTTCGTTGTTACCCCCTAATGCATGGTTGACCACTTCTTTGGTGGGCTAAATCCTAGCCTGCGGAAGGCATTAGCGATCTGTGACTTCGACAGCTATGATGAACTTGTCTGATGTGCCCTCAAGGTAGAAATGGAGATCAGAGAATCACAGGGGTATCATGGGGACAAGAAGCTTAAGGTAGACTTCAATTCTGGTGGTCTGATGGATAAATCCTACGACGCTAAGAAGTTCCAGCACCCCACTTTCCAAAAGTGCGGAAAGAAGCACCCAGGAAATTACCGTAATGGGACGAGAAAATTCTTCATGTGTGGAAGACAAGGGAACCTAGCTATTAACAGTTGGAAAGAAGGACCCGCGACTGCGACAGAAGAGAGGAATGCTCCGTTCGAACCTCAACGCGTTGTTCAATGCTAAAAATGAAATGAACTGGGTCATTTTTCAAATCAGTGCCCTAATCCAAGGGTTATCGGAGGCAACCAACAACCTCCAAGATAGCAAGGAAGAATGTTTGCCATCACTTCTACCGAAGTGAACCCCGACAACGAAGTGGTGACAGGTACGCTAGTTATTCATTCAAGAATATAGAACGTACTTTTTGATTCAGGTTCTAAGCATTCTTTTATATCTCGAAAGTTTAGAATAACAATCCCAACACCACCACAAATCATGGAAGTAAAGATGTCGGTGTGTACGGAAAATGGGGCAATCATTGCATCCCATGAATATAAGTCCTCCCCTGTTATAATCTGTGGATTTAATTTCCTAGAGAACCTCTTCATACTCCCTTTAGTGGAATTTGATGCAATTCTTGGCATGGATTGGCTTTCCGTATATAGAGCCAACATAAATTGTTGGGAGAGGGAAATCACACTCCATGTGGAGAATCGACCCCCGGTTCTTTACAAGTGTCAGGAGGAAGATGAATCTCCTTTAGATCCATCATCTCAAGCATGGATATTACTGCCCTATGAGCATGCGTATCTGGCTCAAATGACTGAGTCCAAAGAAGAAACCATCATTGAAGAAATGCCTATTGTGAGGGAATTTGCAGAAGTGTTTCCCGAGGAACTGCCTGGTCTTCCTCCAAGAAGAGATGTTGAGTTCTCAATTGAACTTATACCCGGGGCACTAAAAATATCCAAAACTCCATATAGAATGTCTGTTTTTGAGCTTGAGGAGCTGAAGAAACAACTATAGGAGAATATGGATAAAGGGTTTATACGCCCAAGTGCTTCATCATGGGGTGCACCAGTCCTCTTCGTCAAGAAGAAGGATGGGTCAATGCAGCTTTGCATCGATTATCGTGAACTTAACAAAATCACGATAAAGAACAAGTATCCACTCCCAAGAATTGATGACTTGTTCGATCAGTTGTGTGGAGCACAATACTTCTCCAAGGTGGACTTGCGGTCGGGATATTATCAAGTAAGGGTGAAGAAGGAAGATGTCCCGAAGACAGCTTTTCTTACAGGATACGGGCACTATGAATTCATTGTAATGTCTTTTGGACTCACCAATGCTCCAGAAATATTTATGGACTTGATGAATAGAGTCTTTAGAGATTACCTTGAAAAAATTGTGGTAGTCTTTATAGATGATATTCTAATATACTCCAAAACCAAGGAGGACCATGAGGAGCATTTAAGAACAGTACTAGAGACTTTGCGGAAGGAGAATCTCTATGCAAAGTACAGCAAGTGTGAGTTCTGGTTGAAGGAAGTCTCATTCTTGGGCTATATCATCACAAGCAATGGGATATCTGTGGATCCCTCCAAAACAGATGCAATTGAGGGATGGCCGAGGCCAACATCGGTAACGGATATCCGTAGCTTCTTGGGGTTAGCTGGACATTATCGACGATTTGTGAGGAATTTCTCACGATTGTCCAACCCTCTTACCAAGCTAACTATAAAGGGAGAAAAGTTTTCTTGGATTGATGAATGCAAAGAAAGTTACAAGGAGTTGAAAAGTAGGCTTATCACTGTACCCGTGCTCACTTTACCCACAAGTGGGGAGCTTTTTGTGGTATTTAGTGATGCTTCGAAGAAGGGCTTAGGATGTGTGCTGATGCAGAATGATAAAGTGATATCCTATGCCTCAAGGCAGTTGAAAATCCATGAGCGAAACTATCCAACGCATGATCTGGAGTTGGCGACTGTGATCTTTGCCTTGAAAATATGGCGGTATTATCTCTATGGAGAGAAATGCGAGATATATACTGACCACAAGAGTCTTAAATATATATTCACACAGGAAGAGCATAATATGTGCCAGAGAAGATGGATAGAGCTCATCAATTATTATGACTGTTCAATACATTACCACCCTGGGAAAGCAAACAAGGTGGCGGAAGCCCTAAGTAGAAGGGATCCAGCGATTCTATCAATGATGAGAATTAAGAAGGATCCAATCTTCTTCGACTTGATGAAGATGGACGTGGGAATCATAAAGAAAGGAACATCATCAATCCTTTCACAAATGATTGCTCAACCATCTCTTTTGGAAAGGATAAAGGATGCTCAAAAGGATGATGTGGGAATTCAAGAAAAAGTGGAAGCTATCAAAAAGGGGAAATCCTTGGAGTTTAATCTTAATGAAGAATGAATTGTGTGGTTTGGGAAAAGACTATGTGTTCCATCAAGTCCTGAGCCGAAGAAGGAACTTCTGGATGATGCACATAGTTCAAATTTCTATATTCATCCAAGGAGCACAAAGATGTATTGAGATCTCTGAGAAAACTTTTGGTGGGATAATATGAAGAAGGAGATCGCTGAGTATACATCAAACTTCCTGGTATGTCAGCAAGTGAAGGCAGAGAGGCAGAAGTCTAAGGGGATGATGCAACCATTGCCCATACCAGAATGGAAATGGGAGAACATCACCATGGACTTTGTCACCGGACTTCCAAGGACATCCAAAGGAAACAATGCAATCTGGATTGTTGTCGATCGCCTTACAAAGACTGCACACTTCATTTCTATTCGGGAGGATTTCTCATTGGATCAACTGGAATGGATATATATCAGGGAAGTGGTAAGCTTTCATGGAGTACCACTATCTATTGTTTCTAACCAAGATCCAAGATTCACCTCTATGTTTTGGAAGAGTCTTAAACATTCTCTGAATACTTAACTGAACTTCAGTATGGCCTATCATCCTCAAACTGATGGCCAATCTGAGCAGACTATCCAAACACTTGAGGATATGTTGAGATCTTGCTCAATGGACTTTAAAGAAGGATGGGATCAACATCTTCCTCTCGTTGAGTTCTCTTTTAATAACATTTTCCACTCAAGAATCCAAATGGCGCCATATGAAGCCCTGTATGGGAAAAGGTGCAGAACACCAGCATGTTGGGATGAGGTCGGTGAACGTAAGCTGCTTGGACCAGAAATGGTCAAAGAAATGGTGGATAAGGTGAAAACCATTCAGCAGCATATCAAGGAAGCCTAGAGTCGATAGAAGAGTTATGCAGATAATCGTCAATGAGACCTTGAGTTTGAAGTTTGAGACATGGTGTTTTTACGCATATCTCCGTGGAAAAAGGTCATGAGGTTTGGAAAGAAAGGGAAGTTAAGTCCAAGGTACATCGGCCCCTTCGAGATTCTTGATCATGTTGGGGTTGTGGCCTATCTATTACCACTTCCACCTACTATGGCCAAGGTGCATGATGTCTTTCATGTATCCCTATTAAGGAAGTACATACCGGACCCTTCACATATACTCTATTTTGAGGTGGTACAATTAGAGGATGATCTTTCTTATGAGGAGAAACCAGTGAAGATCTTAGATCGTAGAGAAAACGTACTACGAAAAAAAATGCCCCTCATCAAGGTTTTGTGGAGAAACCACAAGTTTGAAGAAGAGACTTGGGAGTCGGAGGATATGATGAAGCTGAGTTACCCACATTTGTATTAGTGTGGGAAAAGGAAAATTTCGAGGGTGAAATTTTTTAAGGGGGGATATTGTAATGACCCAAAGTTTAATTAATGGAAAATCCCTCTTGATCTAGTTAAATGTCTCTTTATAAAAAAAATGTTTTTATATGATGTCAACTTCTTTGGTTTTATGTTAATAATTGTGATCGTTGTTAATATAGCCACTGAATAGTGATCATGTGATTAGTATAAATATAAGGCTTTAACAAACCCAATTTTTACTCAGAAAAAGGAAGCGATGGCCTCATCCCGTAGAATTGCCCCCATACGAAGCCCATTTGTCAGAGCTCGGAAAAGAGGTGGCATCCTTGGGCTTCTCCCTTGACCAATCCCAAGCTGAGCATCACCATGTCAAGCTCTAACGGGACCGTCTACGGGAAAAGTGGAAGTTGATAGAGATTACCACTCGAGCGATGTTATCCGAGCCGCCCCAAGAGTATGTCACCATCGCAAACCTTACCCATAGGTCTTATGCAGCTATTTTAAGGGGTTTTGTAACAAATAAGTAGTACTATGTTCATGTACATTATTTTTGTATATAATAATGAATATAAATTCTAGTCATTTTTTATACATTGTAAATAGTTTTTCAAGTACAAATGGTGTTTTTAGTTATTATTTAATTAAGAAATATATTTTATTAAATTAAGGTATTTTTGAATTAAATAATATTTTAATAAAATAATAATAATATTATTATATTAATTTTTATTAAATATAAATGATCTTATAGTTTTATGAATGCAATTAAAATTTTATATTAAGGTTTGAAATCCATTTCTGTCAAAACACGTGAATTTTCGATAAATGTTTGTTTTTATTTTAAAAGTGAAAATTAACATATTTAGAAAAAAATTTAGATAAAATAAATTTCATTTCTGGAATCAGGACGTCGAAATTATCCAATGGTGGATTTTTCATAATTTTCTGAGATAGTCAAATTTTTGGGTAAAAATTAAATACCATTTAAATATATAATGTGTTTTATGACATCATAATGACCCAATGGTAATGTAATAAAATACCATAATCCTTATGTTCGGATAATATATGTTTTATAATTAAAATAATGAGGATTTGGGTTTGTTTGACTTACTTTTCAAAGCATTAATGAACCCCTCAAGACTTATTCAACACTTTTCCTTTTTAAATTAATTTCCATGGGAGTGTGACTCACCTCCACATAAGCAACCTTATTATTTTAATAAGTTAGGACCTTGGCCTTTTAAAATATTTTTTTCCTCTTTCCTTTTCTAGAAACCATGGGAAAAAACCATGGGATGGTTTGTGGTTTGGATTAGTTTAATATAAGGGGTCCCAAACCTAAATAATAAAGAATTCCCTCAACTTTCCTATATAAACCCACCCATGATCCCACTTCCTCCTCACTAAAATCCTTTTGAGTTCGTCCAACCTCTTCCCTACTTTCTCTAGAATCCTCCCAAGGTGCCCCAAGCTCCCAATAAGCCTCTCACAAGCCTCTCTCTAGCCTTTGGAAGCACACTTCCAAGTAAGGGTTTTTTCTTCCTTTCTCATTTTTGTCAATTTTCTTTAAGTTGTATTTATCTTTTAATTTCAATTATGAAAGTTGGGGTATGGTTTCGCACCTCCCCCAAACATCCCTCTTATTGTTTGAATTATGGGAGACCCCTTTCTCTCTCATTAAATTCCTCCCATTTACACCCGTTACTATGCCAAAATTCTGAAAGGAACACCTCTCTCTTCTTTTACATTCAAGCAATACTTTAGTATCATGAATCCAAATTCCTTTTCAATTGTTGGGACATGTATCTATATGACCTCCTTACTTTCCATTACATGTAAATACAATGAGGAACCCTTTCTCTCTCATCAACCATTTTTATGAATTTTTATGTCACGCCGTTACGCTGCCGAAATCGCACCGATTTTCAACGCCAATGTCATTGTGTAGTGAATACCATGCCCATTTCTCCATCAAGGGTATTCACCTTTATGCACATTTACTTATTTATTATAAAGTTTCATGTATGAATTCCATATTCCTTTATCTTGAAATAAATGATTATGTTTTATGAATCCATGTTTTATGATCCATGTGGCACACTTATGCATGAAAGGAAATGTTTAAGAAGGGTGTGCCCTTATAGAGCTCCAATGCATTGGGTAAAGTATAGTATCATGATATTTCATTTACAATGAGTTTTGGCTCATTCTAATTCATGTTCAATGAGGGTTTACTCGTGCTTCATGTGCAATGAGGGTTTACTCATGCTTTATGTGCAATGAGCCTTGGCTCATGCTAAATCCATGTTAAGTGTTGTTGCCACATTTCCATGTTATGATTATCATGATTTATCATGCCTTTATGTTCATGTTTCGTTTATGATCTATTGATATGCCTATTGTCTATCATTTATTATACTCCTCATGTTATTCCATGTGTACTCCTTTACTGGGCTTTATAGCTCAACCTTTTCTTATGCATGTCCCCAGGTTATCCCATACAATGCTAAGTACGAGGGAATGTTGTGGTCATGTAAAGGAAGTTTTCAATAAAGATGTTGTATTTATTGTTTTAAGTTTTTATGTAATTATCCTAAGACCCAAAGACAGTAAACCTCTCAATCTTCTTTGTTGTATCAAGTGCAGTTTTATGTAATAAAGCATGTTTAAGTTGTAATAAAAAGCAGGGTTGTCATACTAACTTCCTTATTTTTGACTAGGAATATCGAGATATAGATTTTAGGTAACTTGGTACATGCATAATATTATATTGAGTCTTTTTTACTTTCCTTCTTAAGTCAGATCCACATAGATTCTCTTTAACTATGGTATGTATTGATAACTTTCAAGACGAATTTGTCATGACAACCAGCTTAGATTTCAAGATAGTTTCACAATGATTAGTTTTTTAGCATTGAGTCCATAGTTATGGGACCTACTGATTGGGTGTATTCTCCATTTTGGCACCAAGCAGTGCTACCACATTATAAAAAACACATGCATCATTCTGTTGATTAGGAAGATGGTCATCTATGTGTTGAGAAGTAGATATCTTCAGCAGGGCATGATGACTGTACACATAGGCTTACTAAATTATAAAAATTCTAGAGATAGATACCATTGAGGTTACATTATGATAAGAACCATTATATAACAGATGTTTGACTCAAGGTACTCATTTGGGTTTTCCATCTTATGTGAACCCTAACCAATCTGATGGTTATGTTGCTGAATAGTATTCACTATGGAGTAGTTTTTGGCCCTATAGATACCAAAACATAATAAAACATTGTTTATTATGTATCGTGGGTTTCATATATAGAGATATCACAAGTTTCATTATTAGCCAGATTCCCCCTTACAATGTGGTAGAGGAATGGGGTGCGGATGTGGTGCGGATGTGGTGTGAATGTCCCTTTTCGATCGGACCCCTCTTGATAGTGATCAAGGTTGTGAGAATTATCTAGGGTGATGTGGGGAATCAGTAGAGTTGTATGTTGTTAATGTTCAATGTGTTTCTGGGCATGTATAAAAGAGTGGAAAATCCCCCCACTAATATTCATTCTTGAGATGTGATTCAAACCCGTGAGGGTGAGTTACTCCCTCTGAAAGAGGATAGTTTTGAGGTGTAGTGGATGAGTTCATTGGCCTATATTTATAAGATTGTTCTGATGGGAAGTGGTTAAAGTGATCCTTGGTTAAGGATAACATGTAGGAAAGGGTAAATATATCCTCAAGCGGCGGATTCTTGTGTCCCCAAGCCTTCAGGTTTGTTTGAGGTGTGACATGTGTCTTCTCATATCTAGTTATAGTTTTGGTGTGTAGTCTCAAGCCACATTCCAAGTACGTATCCCATATTTGTTACCTAGTGAAAAAAATGGTGGAATTTTTGTTCAACCATTGGGATGGATGATCCTTCAATGAATTTTGGAAATCACATGTTTTTTCAATGGTGTGACCTGACTCTGTGAGGAGATAGACCTAACATGAAATATTTCCATTGAGAAAGTGGGACCCTATGATTTTTTCCTTGATAAGGTCTATTAATTTAACATAAATTCTTTGATGATTACTTCCAGTGAGTGTAGTAGTGGTTATGGATTTTTGGGATGTATTTTTCTTCCTTTGAAAAGGATTGATCCCCATGCTGGGTAGGAAGAGCTCATTCATAGTAAGTTACATCTTCTTTCTCATCAGTTGTCTAGTACTAAACTTGGAGAAGTAGATGTTATGAGCTTCTAGTTTCTTATGATGGTGGAGGATTATGAGCGTATCCATCATGAGTATGTTCAAAGTTTAGGTCCCCATCAAGTGTTTGTTTATCCATGGACTTGCACGAGGGAAGACCTGATATTTTCACTAGCTTATCAGAAGACCTCATGTAGCTGTGAGAGATGGATTTGAGGTTGGAGGAGTCTGTAGAGTATGAGGCATCATAATACCCTTTGTGTTTTCTTGGTCAGTCATCTATTGTTCACCTAAGAGTCATATGAGAACTTGAGTTCAGGTTTAGAGAGGTGTTACCCAAGCCAAGTGAATATCTGGGAGGAGCATCCACCCTAGAATATTTATAATCTCTTTTCCTAGTTGATAGGGGTAAAGGGGATCTCAGAGTTTGACCTAATGATGGGTTATCACCATCTGCATGATTTAGAGGTTGATGTACTGTTTATGGTGTCTTATACTCAATATAGATTCATTGAGTTCTTGGTGATACCATTTGGCATGTTCAATGCCCTAGAATAGTTCACAAGACTTGTGAACCAGATCCTCAATCCTTCTTGGATCGGTTCATGGTAGTCATATGCGATGACACCATCATGCACTCAGTGTTAACGTTATATCACAAAATACCCTATTTTATATTTTTGGAAGTCCTCTAAGAGTTCCATCTTCAGGGGGATCCCTCATGGAGACAGTCATAAGTTTTAAAGGTTCACTTCTACAAATATATCTACTCATGCATGGAAGTGACAGTGGACCCAAAAAAGGTTTAGTCAGTTCCAGATTGAGGGCCACCCAGGGAATGTTCATGGTAGTGGATACTCATAGTGAGGTTCTCCATCTAATATTTTTGAGAAAGTTAATAGATCATTTGACCTCTTTATATTTGAACCTTGTGGGTGAGGATGATGCAGTTTACCTCCAATCAATGGTTATTACCCCTTTGCTTCTTGTTTTAGTTAGGGAGGGAAAACATAGGGATATCGAATTTAATATGACTGGATATCCACTAGATATGTTCTTGATGGATTACCTAAAGGTGGGTAGCATGAAATAATTTTTTAAGTAATGTCAATGGAACAATTCATACTCTACAGAAAAGGCGGTGAGGAGGTTTTTTCCATAGTAGTACACTGAGGAGAAGGGTGGTTGTCCAAGACCCTTTTTCATTGGGTTTGGTGTCCAAGGATGTCGTATATTATTTCTATGTTCAACTCTCTAGGTATCAACTACTTATAGGTAGAGAACAAGGTGTCGAGTGGAAGTGGAAATTAGATTCTGTTTTTTGGTTCTTTGGGGTGATTTCCATGATCGATGATAGGTCAGGAAGCTTCATGGGTGATCATAGACTTACTCACTAGGTTGACCCACATCCTGTCCATCCAAGAGTAGAGCTTAGTGGAGAGTTTTGGGATGCAAGTGTGTGTATAAGGTATCCTATATTCATGTAATTCCCTCAACAATCATTTATACCATGATGCTCAGTTCACATCATGATTATGGAGAGAATTCAAGAGGCCATTGATACTTAGTAATGTTCCATCATAGTGTTTCTACCCTAGATATGTGTCCATGTAAATTGAACCATTCATGTTCTTGATAACATTATTCATGGTTGCATGTTAGATTTGGGACCTATCTGAGAGTATCTCTTATAATCGTTGGATTGTGAATCATAGTAGTTATCACTGCACCATCCTCATAGCACCATTTGAGGACACGTAAGGAGGAACCTACAGGTCACCCATTAAATAGTAAGATCCATTGGGAGTCAAATATTATAGTCCTTTTTTGGTGTTGTATATGATTTTGAAATAGGTTTATTTCATATAGGGCTAGATGAGGAATGCTCAAAAAACATCTGGAGTCCTTCTTGGACTGATGATGGTGGCCTTGGGTTTTCGATGATGAGATCATTTGTTGCAAGGTATCGTTACATGTCAAGGATCATGGAGATTTTTCCATGTTGGTAGGATATATCTAAGGATTTTATTACTTTTTTCGTATTACTATGTCAGGTTAGGGAGGAAGTGTTCTACTTGACCTTGTGATTGCAGTTATATCGGGTGTTTAGTTTTTTCCACCTGTCATAGGAGAGGTGACGTGTTCATAGATTGTTGAACAATTTTGACTCAAATGATCTAGAAATAGGGTGTGGATCTTCCTTTTGAGGTACTCAACAGTGTTTATTAACTGTAATATGAATACCCTCATGGTAAACCGGTTCCCCTGGGTTCTTGTTGGTGGACAGCATGGGAGCATGCGGGAGAGCTTCTTGGAGCGGGATAACCAAATGCGTGTTTAGTATCCACAACATTTTGTTTAGATTGTTTTTTTAGTGGTGAAAATACTTGATGGTGGAATAATGTAGTGACCCTATTTTTTCATTATAATACTTTGAAATATTTTCTGAAAAATTTTCAGATCCATTCATTAAGACGATACAAGATTTTGCAACTCGGTGATTGTAGAATTTATATTATAAAAATATTAATTATAATAATATCACGTGCATGTATTTATCTTGAAAAATTGAAACAACACCAAAATGGAATCTATGGTCATAAATATAATACCACAGTTGGTTCTGAAATGTGGGGTTTACCCTAGGCATGACCTATGGTTGGTCGACATGGGACGTTTGGTATAGGCAGTCTTTGGTGGGACTATTTAATTAAAATAAATAAATCCTTCATTTATTTTAATTTAAATTACCTAAATCTAATCCTATATTAATATGTCATTATTAAATTTCACCAGGGTCAAATGTAAGACACTGAGAGGATTTTAAGAGGATATTTGGGTGTTCTTCATTAGTAGATTGGATTAGGCGACGAAAAATGATTGGATCGAGGAGGATCGATAGAGAGAAATGCATCAGATCATCCCCACATCACTGGAGAATGCATTCTCCACCAATGATGGATCCAAAATCAATTTAATGATCCCCAATTTCATTTTTCTCCCTTGATTAAATGTTTTATTATGGTTTTTATCTACTATTCTTCGATTTGAGATATGTAGATCGTCACATGATTCCACTACATAAATTTAAATTTGATATGTGATGTTATCTCCCCGGGAAAACCCTGTTATGTAATCATCATCCAATAACACTTGGACAATGATGGATTGACTTCACACATATTCATTTATCCAAACTATTCTTAGTGTTCTTCTCCATTGACCCATGGGGTTGCAGTTTGACATTGTCGAGGACGGTTCGAGCCTGATCGAACCCTTGGATTCATAGTGGTTTGCAGAAAAATGACCCGGATGATGATTTTTTAATGGATCAGAACAATTTTTTTGGTGCAGGTGAGGCCATTGTGGACTCAAGATCTGGAGTGGCAATGGAAGATGATGGGGGTGTATTGGATAGTGCTGCAACCTTTGTGAGAATGATCAGTTTTCAATTTTGGGACATAAAATGGTCAGAATCAACGATGAGAGGCGTACCCCACTAATTTCAAGTGGACAAATAACAGAATTTACAATGATAGAAATATATCTGGAGAGATGGATGAAGAAAAAAAATTGGGGGGGGGGGGAACTCTACTACACGGGTTGTTGTCTAATGAACACACATCATGTAGTACCCCCTGGATATGCATGTAGGGTTTGGGGGATGATAAGGATCACATTCCATGTGGTTCGGTCCACACACCATGCGACCATCCTTGGGTGGTTGAGCCATGTGCCCATTGAACACATCGACGGCCCCATGTGGGAGGACACATCGTGTACTCTAGGTGTACAGGGGCATGGTCTAGCACTATGGAATGTCCAGGTGCACGATGAGGTATATGATCACAACCTAACAAGAATGGGAACAAACAGGAGCCCACAGGTTGGCCTCAAGTATCTATGACACATTGTGTGGACACCCTAACATATCATGTGTAGTGACACACCATTCAAGTTGTATCCAGATGAAAATACAGTCAGACGCCTAAGTGGTACCACATGCCATGTGGACCCTAAACATGTCATGTACCCCCTTTTGAGAAACATACATCATTCATATCCCTTTCATCCAGGCATGGATTTTGGTCCATGTGTAGCCTATCCTATGAATTTTTCACAGATAATGTAATGGTAGATTTCATAGTGAATGTTGAGATACGACATGAATTGTTTGGATCATGATGATTATTTAGGTGACTCTTGTGGATGGAAGTGATCAAGAAGGATCATTAAAGAGATTCAAGGTTTGGACCCCCCCCCCATTGTACTAGGTTGTGTGTCCCTGATACTCCTTGCACTAGTTTGAGTGGAACCCCTTTGTGTATCTTGGGAATAAGTCCACTACCCACTGAGTGGAACCCCCTATGGAACTTGGGTGAGGGTCATGATGTATAGAGTATCATCCCCATTCCATATAAAGGTTTGTTTTATTTATTTATACTTACGAGTGACACACCCTACTATATTGGGGAGAGGTTCCTCTATACATTAAGTTGAACCCCTTGATAGACAAGGGAATGGGTCCCTTATCGATACCTACTGAGTGGAACCCCCTTGACGCACTAGGATGTGGGTCATCTACCCTAGGAGTGGATCCTCCCCCCCACCCTAATGCACTAGGTCTTGGGTCCCCTACCCTCTGAGTACCCCCCTCATGATGTACTAGGGAATGGGTCCTGTACCCCTAGATTTTCACCTCCCTCACCCCCCACCCCCACCCCCACCCTCGATATACTAGGGTGCGGGTCCTTTACTTATAGAGGGGAATCCCCTGATCGAATAGAGAAAGGGTTTTCTATCGATACATATCAAGTGAAAAATCCATATAATACTAGGGTGATGGTCCTCCATCCTATGAGTGGAACCCCCTATCATACTATCTTGAAGGTCCTATATTCATTATTTGAGAAGAACTCCCTATAATTATAGGGGCGCAGTTCCTCTATATGAAAAGTTCTTCCCCTGACACACTATGGAATGGGTCCACTATATGTCGAGTGGCACCCACTAGACACACCAGTGCATGGATCCTCCAAATAAGATTGCTCCCCCTTGACTATGGAGTAGGGTGGGAGGTTTGGGTCCTCCATATGGATTATTGTGAGGTCACACAAGGTGCTTGAACCAGAGATAGTTTCCTCTCAACTGTGGAGTTCAGTGGTGAGGTTTGGGCCCTCCACTCTGTATACTATATGGATACATGAGATGATGGGTATTAGAGATGGACCTTTAAAGCTACATGAAGACACATCATTCTTATCTCTGATGTGAAGATATAAATCTCCTTTGTATCTAATTTGGGATTATTGTTGAGAAAATCTAGTTGTTTATAGTTATTGTCTCAGTTTCAGATTGAGATGGCTTCATTGGATTGAGATTACCAATGTTATATCTTTCTGTTTCTCCCTTTGTGGTCTTATGGAATCCTAATGGGTATGTATATACTCATCCCTACATGGTATTTTCGCACATTTATCAGGTCTTATGACAATGAATGACATTTAATAAGTGAATTTTGTAGATTATATGGATATTTAGGTGCATATACCATGTATTGTGGTCAGGCATTGAGATTAGGAGTTGGGTTCTCTCATATTTACTTTATTCTAGTTGTCTTAATATTGGGAATTAATTTTTGGTTGGGAGAATTTTATCCCTCTTCACATTCAATTTTTTCTATAATACTATGATTGTATTCCCAAGAAGTCATTCCATGCATTGTATTACTCAAGAGGTTACAAATTTTTTTATTAATCATCTACACTATCTCGTGGAGACGGTTGGGTGTGTTCATATAGGTACACTAATAAAAGGCCTTCTATTTAGGGTATTCCTTATTTGTACTTGTTACCAAGCCTAAGACTATGTAGGTGGGCTTGGTTCTATACTAGAACGACCTTCTTCAAGTCAATAAGGCACTGATGGGTCATGTTGTTACACTATTGAACATATTCTTTTTTTTAATTATAGGATATTACAGGTACCTTTTATTTGTGATCAAAATGAACTGATAAAGGGTATATTTTTTAGTGCTAAAAAAAGTATCCTTTTATCACCACTAAAAACTAGAATACTCTTTATCAGTTCTTTTTTAACATTGATAAAAAAAATATCCTCGTTTTTAGTATTAATAAAAGTGTACCCCTTTACCAGTATTTTGAAAATAGTGATATTGGACAGCTATTTATTAGTGCCTTTTAATATTCACTAGTATAATGTGTATTCCATGGGGATTTTATCATAACATTTTAAAATCACTAATAAATTCCCACTTTTATTAGTGATTTTTAAAAATTAGTGAAAAAATATACATTTTTCAAAAAATTTAAAAAATTCATTGAAAAGGAGTTGTTTTATAAACACTACTAAAAAATGATTTTAAAAACGCTTGAAATAGGTTTTATCAGTTCTAAAAAAATTTGAAATTCCTCAACCATTATTGATACTAAACATAAAAACCCATAAAGGCTTGTTTTATCGATGCTAAAACAATAGAAGTGATAAATGCTAATTATCACTTTTTGTTTTAGCAGTGACAAAATAACCTTTTGTCCTCACTTTTTTAGCACTGATAAAGTCCCCATTTATTAGAACTAAATAAATACTGATAAAGGACCCATTTAGCAGTGCTAGTAAAAATCATGGATAAAGGGTTTCTTTGTCAGTGTTTTCCTAGTGCTGAATTTTTATGAATAATGAAAATATTTTTTAGTGCTCCCCCCACCCCATCACCGGTCCCACTCTCATGCACCACCCTCCCCTACCAGCACTCAAAACACCCCTTTTTCATCAATTTTCAATTTCCCATCAACATGTTCACTTTTGTGCACACTTGGAGTCGATCATGTGACCTTCCATATCCATTTCAAACCTCTTTACCACTACTTAAAAATTATTTTATTCTATATTTTATTTAATATCTATTTATTTATGTATACTTAGATACATCTTTGTTAGTCATATAATTATATTTATTTATATAAAAACTTTTAAATATATTTATAAAACATGTCTGTGTGTTATATATATATATACACTTATATTTTTTGAAATATATTTTATATTAATATTCATTTATATATATTTGAATATAAATTTATATTTATATTTGTTTTTTAATACACACACATATGTATATATGAACATTATATATTCATTTGTATAAGTAAATATATATTCATCAATTTTTAAAATGTATAAAAAATTATTAGATATTGTTTTAAATAAAATGGAAAATAATTAATTCAATATGATTTATATAAATATTTTTTAATAAATTTTTAATATATGTCTATATATTTTATATTTATACATTACATATATATTTATACATATTTACACATAATTTTATATTTAAATATAAAATTTTTATAATTTATTAATAAAAAAATATAGTAAATATGTTTATATACATTATTTAATTATAATGATATGTTCATAGAATTTCATTTATATATGATGTAATTACATAATATTGACATACATATATATATACACACATACACATACACATTTATAATTTTTACATACACACATAAATATTTACATATATGTTTTTATTTATATATATTATAATATACACATTAATATATTTTTTATGGACACACATATATTTATATATAAGCATTGCCTGTCTAGGTATATATATGGATGCATTTTTATAAGGTAAATATTTGGATATATTTTTTATTTTAAATAAAATTAATAATAAATATTTATTTCTATAGGGTCTATATATTTAAAAATACATTTTTATGTAAATATGTTTATATATTTATTTTTACAATTGATTTATTACATGTAAATATATATAAAAATATGTATATATCTAATTATAAAAAAACAATAATATTAAAAACTATATGATTTCAAAACCATAATATCAATATGAATGTAATATTTAGGAACAATTTCAGTGTACACTGAAAAAGAAAAAATACCCACTTAAACAAAGGTGAAATCCCATCAAATAATAAAAAAATAGTTTGTATCAACTAAAAACTCAGTTTTGGGGGCCTTTTTAGAATTTTCAACCATTAAATAATAGTAATCAAGTATTTCCCATGTCAAAGCGGCATAAATCTCTTTACAGACATTGATTTGATATGTTGTAGAGCCCAAAAAGACACCCAGAACAAAATTTATCATCATTTCAAGTTGAGGTCATTTTTTCCAACTAATCCTAGTTATTTCACAAATTTATTGAATTTTTATGTCATCCAATTATTATTAAATGACTATTACTCATTAATAAATATAAAATTATTATTTAATATAATTTTTAAATTCTTTTTTACGCCATTTTCACTAAATATCTTAAATACTTATTGAAAATGAATATTTAGTCTTATATAATTGATATATAATAAAATATATTTTATTAATATCAATATAAAAATATTTATATATTAATATAATTTTTTAAATATATATAAGTTTTTTATAAAATATACAATTTTTAATGCTAAAAAATGTGATTATTAATGGTGTTTTTATCATCTTTAAAACAAAAGTGATGATAAAGGAAGACTTTATTAGTTTTTATTTAATAACTAGTAAAATGTATCATTTATCAGTATTTTTTATTACTAATAAATGGTCCCTCCATCAATACCTATTTTAATGCTAATAAAGGATAGCACTAGATAAAATCAAATCTATAGTAGTGAAACTAGTTTGAGTGGAAATGGTTTGGTAATATATCCTGAAGATGAAAATGGGGGTAAAATCATATGAATTGTTATTGATGGAGGGGAATATATGTGTGTGGTATTTGGTTTTTTAAGAGGGCTATTTGATGAAAAACCAAATCTCACATCTATAAATGAAATGATTGATGACTAACATATACTCCAGGGGTGAGATAATCTGATATCCAAGTGATGGGGTAAGAGTGACCCTAATTTAAAAAAAAAAATATTTCTTTCAATAGGGTATAATAAAGTTATGATCTATAATAAGTGGAATCTGATTAACAAAATAAAATAAATTATTTGGACCTAACAATAAATAAATTTTCAATTATCAATAATATATGTATTAGTTAAGGTATGAAAAATTTAATAATGGATTTTTAAGGGATAACATGATTACATATAAAAAATAAAAAAATTTATAATAATTATGACATAAAAAACAAAGAAATAAAGAAAATAGTTTTTGGATTAATTAGAAAATGGATATCATTCTAGCAGATCCTAACTCGCTGCCCATAATTATTCTTATAGAATTAATTTTGAAGGCCTTCAAGGAAGTGGTGTAGGTCACGTGAGTTGTTTTATATCATATTCCTTTGTTTCACATCTTGGATCTTGACTCTATTATAATTTTATTCGTAATAATAAAAATAAAAATTGATTGCTCAAAATACCTATGGATTGGATTGATGAGGTGGAAATGTTTTTATTGGTCAAAATATTTATGGCTTGGATTGATTAGATAGATATATATATTGAATCCCATATTGAAGTTGGGGGGGGATTTACTAAATCTCATCCCTTATAAAAGGTTCCTTAGGAATTTGAATTTTCATAAAACTATATATTTTCCTTAATTATTTTAAAGTATTTTAAAAAATATATATTTAGTAAAATGTATGTGTGTATATTATATATATATATATATGTGTGTAGTAAAAAAATAAAAAGTAAAATAAAATATTATATAAAAATGAATCATAATGTGATTAGTCGTAATAGTTGGATTTAGATTTTTCAAAATCTGAATGGGTTCCCCTATCAAGAGTTATCTCATTTCAGTCGAACAAAGGTTTTTTTTACCAAAATGGTGAGATCAAACAAGTGCAATTCGCAACATTTTTTTCTATAAATAATAAATGATGATATTTCTTATTAATTTAATTCTTCTTCAATCCAAGAAATTATCCAGATATTTTTTCCAACATCTGTGATGTGGGGATATCAAAAATCGGTTTTCAATTTTCCATAAATCTTTGTGAAATCCTCGAGTAAAACTTCCACCGAAAACCCTACACCAACATAGTGGGGGTGGATCAATAACATTGGGACAGTGAATTAAAATCAATCATCGAGATTAAATATATCTTCTCTATCCACCTACTAATTTTTCAAGAATCAATAGGGTTTTAGTAAAGTTCGAACCTAAAATATGGATCTTGAATACCTGAACGTGATGAACCAAGACCTATTCAAACATGACCATTTTGATGGGAAAAACTTCTCCTGGTGCCAAGACAAGATGAATTTTCTTCTTACTATGTTGATTTTTATATTATGGAATTGAATCTCCCTACCATTCTCAATGAAACTACTCTGAATCCCGATGGCACACTCTTTGACATGACTCAGGCTGAGAACATTTGGTAAATGAGGTAGAAATGTGAAAATGATCATGTTTTATATCGATGACATATTATCAACACATTATCAAATAATTTTTATGACTATTTTAACAAAATAAAGGCCACTTGTGGGATATGGGATGCACTTAAGTTCATGTACAAATATGAGGAAGAAGGTACCAATAAATTTCTTATTACAAAGTATCTAAGCATCAAGATAGTAGATAATAAGTCAGTGTTGTAGAAATTTCATAAGCTACAAGTAATAGAAAATAAACTTGTTTCCCTTAAGATTAATATACCATAAAATTTTCAAGTTGGTTCAATTATTTCAAAATTTCCACCTATGTGGAATAATTTTAGTAAATCGCTTATTAAAAATTGGAATAATTGAAAAACTTCTTCATATTAAATAAGAATATATGTTAAGAGAAGTGGGTATGGATTTTTAATTTGATACCAAGATTAATATCTTCAAGATAAAGGAACAACAAAACTCTTCCTTTCATGTCAAAAAGAAAAATAAACAATTTAGGAAGAAAGGAAATCATTCTAATAAGAATGGAGAATTATTTATCTGTTGGAAATTAGGTCATTTTGAAAGGGAATGTCGCTATTAGAATAAAGTAGATAAACCTTCTAAAAATATTCTAACTGAATAAAATATAGTTTCAATGATATATTATGTCAATATGAATTTTATGAAGATGGGATGGTGGCTTGATTCTTGACCAGTAGTGCATGTGTACAAGGATCATTCAATGTTCAAAACTTTTGATGATTTTACTATTACAAATCAAGTATAACATTGATATAATTCATGCATCAATTTCAGTAGAAAAAAAGTGTGTAGATTGACTTTACTTATAGGAATAATTTGACTCTTATTAATGTGTTCTACATACCAGAAATTCGAAAGAATTTAGTTTCTCTTGATCTTTTGTATAATAAGGGATTTTGGGTTTCATTCGAATCTAACAAGGTTTTCTTGTCAACGGTAGGAATGTTTATGGGGTAAGGTTACTCAAATTATGGAATGTATCAACTATACATTAATAATATGATTCAATATTATGCTTACATGATTGGGTCCTTTAATTTGTGTCATGATTGTTTAGCACTTGTTAATTATAATTCAATAAAAGTAATTAAAAGTTAAAATTAATTAACTTTGGAAGTGAGTTTAATAAATGTGAAACATGTTTAGAATCTAAAATAATCTTGAATCATTTTCATACTGTTGAACTAAATTCTGATATATTTTAATTTGTACAATCTGATATTTTTGAATTAAATGGTTTATTAACACACGGAGGAAAAAAGTTATTTTATTAATTTTTTATGACATTTGAAGATATTTACCAATATATATTCATATAATAAATGATTAATCCTTAAATATGTTTAAGAAGTATAAATAAGAAGTTTAAAACCAATTAAACAAAATTATTAAAGTGTTACACTCAGAATAGAGGTGGTGAATACTTTATGGGTGGGTTTAATGAGTTCTGTAAAGAAAATGGAATAATTCATCAAAGTAATGTTTCTTACACACCCCATAAAAATGGATTAGGATAAAGTAAAAAATAGTAATTTAATATAATTAATTAGTTTCATGAATAATAAATCTATGTTATCATTAAAATTATGGGGTGATTCTTTATTGGAAGGATGTCATATTCATAATAGGATTGCCTTTAATAAAATTATGTAATCCCCTTATGAAATTTCGAGACGTAGAAGACATAATATATCTTATATTAAAGTGTCGGGGTGTTTAACCTTTTATAGAGTTTCTGATTCTCAAAGAACTAAAATTTGTTCTAGAGAAATTATAGGCGTCTTGTCGGGTATGCAGAAATTTGCAAAGCATATAGAATTATGGATTTGGGAGATAATATAATTATTGATTCAAGGGATGCGTAGCTTTCTAAAATTAAGTTTTATAATGATGATTTGCAATAAGATATTTTTCATACCCCTATCTCATGTAACTCAACTAGTAAAAATACAATATTATAGAGTAATGGTGATTCTTGAGTTGAACCTAAATAGAGTACAAGAATTAGGAAGGAGAAACATCTACAACCAGATTTTTTCCTCCTAATTCCATTGTTTTTCTTATTGAGGAATATTAAAATAATCATATTCTAAAAAAGTGTCATGTGTTATTGACTATAGAGGATGAATCAAAGAAATATACATAAGATATGACTTCAAGTGATGTTGGTTTCTATAAATAAGAAATTAATGATGAAATTGATTTCATTTTAGGTAATAATACTTGGGTAATTATGGATTTACCAAGATGATCAAAACCTATTGGTTGTAAATTGGATTTTAGGAAAAAATTATGATTCCAATTTTAATGTTCAATATTTTAAATCTATATGGGTTTAAAAAGGTTTAAAAAAAGGGGGATTTATTATTTTGGTACTTATGATCATGTAGCTCTAATTACTTCAATAAGGATTTTATTTTCTTTAGATTCAATTAATCATTTTTATGTATATCCAATGGATGCCAAAACTGATTTTTAAAATAGATACTTAAATTAATATAATTACATGGAACAACCAAAAGTTATTTTTATACAAGGTAATGAAAAAAAGTATGTAAACTAGTTATATCTCTTTATGGCCTAAAAAAATGTGAAGAAATGGCATGAGAAATTTGATTCTATTATTTTATCTAATTGATTTACTCATAATAAAATAGATAAATGTTTTTATTAAAATTTTTCATAAGAATATGGAGTTATTTTGTGTCTATATGTGGATGATATTTTAATTTTTGGAACCAATATAATTGGTGTAATTGAGGCAAAGAATTACTTATCTTCTTTGTTTAAAATGAAGGATATTTGAATAGTTGATACTATTCTATGTATTAATGTTAGAAAACATAGTGGGGGATGTTATTTAAGTAAGTCTCATTACATATAAGAATGTTAAATAAATTTGATCTTATTTATTTGAAGAATTATAATACTCAATTAGATTCTAGTATTAAAGAATTTATAAATAAAGGTAGAGCTATAACAAAACATGAGTTTACTAATGAAATTGGTCCTTTAATATATAAAATTCATTTCACTGGAATGGATATTTATTTTGCAGTATATAAAATGAGTAGATATACTAGTAATCCGGATTTGGATCATTGGATGTATTGAAAGATAATCATTGGATACTTAAGAAATATCAATGATTTATGTTTATACTATAATGATCATATGGTTTTATTAGAAGTATGCAACGATGCATGTTGGATTAATGGTATTGGTGATAACTAATCCACTTACGGATGTTTGAATATTCTTGGTGGTTGCTTTGTTTCTTACGCAATAAAAAAACAAACATGTATTTCACATTCTACCATGGAGTCAGAATTTATCGCCTTAGTGATATGTCGAAAGGAAGCTAAAAAGATTACGAATCAATTACAGGATATTAGATAGTATCCTATTCTAATTCCTCCCATCTCTATATATTGGGATAGTGAAAAAAAATTTATCAAGGTAATATATTTTCATGTACAACAGAAATTATAGACATATATGTTTAGGACACTATTATGTGAGACAAATGTTAAAAGATGGCACCATAATAATTATTTATGTAAGATCATGTAAAAACATCGTGGATCCATTTAAATGATCTCTGCAAAGAGAGATCATTCATGCAACTAATAAAGAGGTGGGGTTAAAACCCATAGAATAAATCATTTCTATAATGGAAACCCAACACTTTCTTTCGGTAGATCTTCATAAATGTGTTTAATGAGTGAAAACAAGCAGAGAAGATGATTGTTGATATTGAAAATTGTAACCCCAACTACATGGTTTGAATATCTTTAATTATGACTAGAGGTTAAGATATAAACACTTCACAAAATATTAAGACCCAATGGGTTATTTTTTCTAATAACAGAAGAAAATTTTAAAATTTTTCTTGTGTGAACTTAGAAGTCATAACCCTTAATATAGGAGTTAATGGGTTTACTATGTAGAGAGCTCATGAAAATGATATATTCACATGTCTATAAATGTGATACAAAATGAGATGTTGGATGCAAAGACCATTGTATGTATGGTATCTCTATTTTCTCTTTAATATTAACAAGTTTAATGTTTCGAAAACCTATAAATCTGATAATACTTTGAGATATTGATACTAAGTAAAGGTTAAAATATAAATATACCTTTATTATATATATCGACTCCCTTGTGATATGGATAATTAATATTTATAAATAGAAGTGGGGGGTAATTATAATTTTAATCATAATAATAATAAAAGGAATAAAATGTTTTGACTGGTCAAAACACCTTGGGCTTTAATTGAGGAGGTGGACATGTTTTAATTGGTCAAAATACTTATGGATTGGATTAATGAGCTGTAAATAGATGTCAAATATCACATTGAAGGTGGGTGGGTAGAATTCTTATAGCTCATCCCTTATAAAATTAGCATTGGGAAATGTAATTTTCATAAAAAAAAATATATTTTATAGAATTCTTTTATAGTGTTTTATTATATATTTAGTAAAATGTTTTGTTATTTATATATATAAAAACAAAATATAAAAATATAAATACATAAAAAAAATATAAAAATAACTAATAATGAGATTAGTCATAATAGTTTAATTTTGAAGTTTCAAAATCCGAATTGGTTCCCCCCATCAATGGTTCACTTTTTTTGATAGAACAAATATGTTCTTTCACCAAAACAGTGAGAACAAACTTTTTCAATTCCCAATATTTTTTAATCTCTAAATAATAAATGTTGAGATGAGTTATTAAATTAATTATTATTCAATCCAGTAAATTCTACATATATTTTTCCATTATCTATGCTATGGGGCTATCAAAAAATAGTGTTCGACTATCCCTAAATTTTGGTGAAATCCTTGAGGGAAATTTTTACTAAGAACCCTACACCAACAAAGTTCCATTTTATACTTTTATTTAAATTCACTAATTGAGATTTAATATGTATTCTCCATCTGACTACCAATTTTTCAATAGCCTTGTTCCACCAGATCCATCATGTGAGCCACACGGGCTGAAGAGAGATAGGTATGGGAGGATACGGATGGAACATCGGCGTTTTCCCGGAAGTTCTGGTATGTAGTGGTGAAGGGGGATTATGTCCAATAAGTCTCCAGACTCCCCCTGGGTGGCCCAGTATTCAAACTCCCATAGGATAATACTTTGGTTTACCCATGAATTCCACCTTTAGATTGATAAATTCATGAATTGGCACCTCATCCACGTAGAATCTGTCACGTAATAAAGCAAAAAAATTGTTAGGAATCGGGAAATGGTTTTGTCTACGTGGGCATGTGAGTGTGGGGTAGTGTATTGTGGACATAATATTTTGTGAATTCCATAGGATGGGGTAGGTGTGAAATTCTATAGTGGGGTCAATCCAAAAGCAGAATTGCTTCTCCTGGTCACCTCTTCTCCCAACTAATAATGTTGGTGTGGAGGGTGTGTGGCACTCTGGTGCGGTTCCCTAGGAACTCAAAGACGATCTCATTGTGGGTCGGCCCATGGGATGACATCTACTTGTATTTAATAAATTGGGATCAGTAAAAAATGGAAATTCCCACTATTCCTCTATATATTGTGTGTGGATTACATAGCAGGTGGTGATGATGTCGGTTGTGTTGTTCGGGACATGCTTTATCTACATGTGGATTTAGCTGAAGAGGTATTGAGTGGCGGACTGGAAGCCAGAGCTAGAGACCCGGTCTAGGGAGAGTAAAAGGATGTTTCCACCCTTCAAAATCTTCCCCTCAACTTCCCCCACGTCACTTACAACTCATTCCCCATAGTGTCATCATCCCCTGCCACATCGCCTGTTAATCAAGGTAGTAGGAGAGTCATCCACCCCATTTTCATGGTTAATGAAATGAAAGAGAGACATGAAACAGGCGGTGTAATTAATGGATTCATAAAATTATAAGTGATAGAAAATAATGTAATGATTCATATGTAGTAGGGAGAGTGGGTTGGGTTTTATAGGATGGAAGCATTGGGAAAGGTAGAGGGAATATTGGGTGAGCTACGGATATTGGGGTTGTGCATGGGGCACACCCACCGACAATATATATAGATATGGAACAAGGAATGCACACACTGTGCTTTTTTTCAGTGGATCTCTTTTGTGTGTTCTATTTTTGTGGAATCAAGGGAGTTGTTATATGGCGGAATTTACCATGTTTCTTCCACCATCATAGTGTGAGTTTGAATGAGTTTCTATAGTAATAATTCATATTAACCTATAAAACTAGGATACCATCTTTGTACCTAGGATGTGTTGGGGGACTAACTCACCTAAGATACATCTAAAACTAGTGAAATTATTCTAATCTGAATAGCTTTCATCTACAGTGATATTTGATCTAATTATGGAGTTTTTCTTCTTTACTTATTATCAATATGGAGAACATCCTATATTCACGATCACATATATTTATATTTCTTTATCAGGATTAGTTCTTTGTTTCATGATACTTTCATACTTCATCTTATTTATTACTTTGATCTGTTGTTTTATCAAAATATTAATTTTGATATCCCACTCATCTTTGATAGTTTCTGTCATTTACTCTTGATTACTAGTGGATTCATCCAATGGAAACATTTAAAACAATATATTAATAAAAATTTTGTGTAAAACATTTTATATAAATTACAAGACATGTGTCAAGCAGTTTTACAAAAAAAACATAAATGTAAAAATAATCACAAATGAGAAACATGGTAATCTTCCAAGAGGTACAATAGATCCAAGTTATGGGATACTCACACACTCATATAGTGATAACGGCAATGGGCACACATGTCCCTATGAAACTGAACAAACAAAATTACCAAGATCACACTGGGGATAAGATCTTCCAATAGATTAATATTATATTTGTAGAATGTTAATTTTTTGCAAGCGAAATCTCAACATAACATTTTTGTACCAAATAACTCACTAACTACCTAGGCTTTCATGTACTCAAACAACAATCAATAATGGGGAAATTATTTCAAAACTGTTTAAAATACAATTTTCTCATTTCCAGTTTCGATATGCCAATTTCTCTTTAAAAACAAAAACCTAGGTTTTTAATAAATTAATGGATTTTTTAGGATAAAACCAATCCAATGTTCTAATAAAAACAATTTAATCCATTTTCTCAAAATCAATTTCACAAATCAATTTCAAAATTTTAATCAAATTCAAATCACACCCCAATTCATTGGAATTAGGGGGTTTCCCTATTTTCATGTCAAATCAATTCAAATCCCAATTCCAAAAGACTTGGGTTTTCATAATGCAATTAAATTAAATTAAATTAAAATCAATAAATTCTAGGTTAAATCAATTTTCCAATCTTAAACGGACCCACCTACCTCAAAAAAAATCACGTATCACAACACCTACAACAAGAAAATCCAATGAAGAACATCGGCAACAACGATCCAAGAATAAAACCTATATTCATGATCTCAAACAAAGGAGTTTACATATCTCAAAAAAAATAATATAAAAAACCCTAAGGAGGGGAGAATAAGAGAGTGTGAGAGAGAATAAATTAGATAATAACTCTTATTGAGAAGGGATTGAACGATGTTCACCTTGCTTTGATCCTCCTTGAAATGGGTTTTGAGGATCCAAAATGAGTCCCTGGGAGCTTCAAATACCTAGTAAATTGATCCAACAAGAGTTTTGTCCAAGTGGGAGGTCTAAATGAGGGTTAGGGATTTTTTAGAATTTTAAAAAATAAAAAACACTACTAGAACGGTTTTTGGGGTAGCATTGTTGATGTTGTCCCTACTAAACTACCAAGATCCCCTAAATCATTTAATATGATTTCCAAGTGATATAAATAAATAATATTTCTCTAGAAAGAATGAGTTACAGATTTAGGTGGACACTCAAGTTAGAATAGAAAAGAAAACAAGAAATAACATGCAGATGTAATGTGCACTTCAAATCCTAATGATACTACGTGTACGATGAGAGAACCACCAAGGGAGATATTCTTATTAGAAAAAAAGAATCAAGAAATTAAAGACTATTTTAAACAAATAAAATAACTTTAGAATCTATTAAAAGAGGCCAGTATTGCTAAATCAGATGGTGGTGTTGAAACCCATAATGTAGATTCAACATCGTCCACTCCTAGATGGTCTCATGAACATGCACAGAATACTATAAAATAGTGGATTAAACTGAGAAAACAAATCACTTAAAATGTTAGATTGATTTACCAAAATAGTATTATGAAGAAGATTTAGACCTAATAGAACCTATTTCATGTGCAAGAGTCATCCAGACCTTGTTCCTAGTCAGAGTTACCAATGAATCTCCACCAAATGAGATCTACATTTTTCCAAAGAACGATCCTCTGAATGTCAGGAAACATGTAGAAAGACATTGTATTTGGATATCTTATTTCTCTTGAGTTCTTTCTATGATAAATAAAGTTATTTATATTTCTATCTCGGAGAGACAAAACTAGAGCATAGAACATGAACAAACCAGATTCAGAATGTTGGGGGTCACTCGAATCGAAAGTTGAGTAGGTGTAATGATGGAGATTCTGGAATCATTAAGCAGCAATCGCAGAACCCTACGGATGAAAGCTTCATGAACAGACAGGATAAAAGAGTCTGTTTGTATAACCATGAAGTCTCACCTGGAAGAGACACATGGAGGTACCGCATTGGTGGTGAGGTGGAAGTGCAGATTGACCCAGAGCAAAGAAACTCACTGGGGAACCTGCATGACCATCAGATAAAATATTATCAATAGTCTAGGTTAAATTTACTAATAAATAAAACCTAAAAAACCCATATGCACTGAAAACAGGGATAAAATAATATGAAAAATTATTTTGACATAAATAGTACCATAAAGCTATGAAAATGGAATAATATATATATAAATTTTAATTTCAATATATCAATGGAATGGCATATAAAATTTTACAAATCTCCACCTTGTAGTTTAAATGGTTCAAGTTAAATATGGTGTTCCCACAAATAATACTATTGAATGGGGGAAAGATTCATAATATTGAAATAGTTTTTAAATTTTCAAGGGGACATACATAGTCATAATATTATCTGGGTTTTCCCTAGTGTGTATCTTAGTGACACACACAATCTATGATTCAATAAATCCCTAACAAAGTGAATTCTAATTTCTATATGCTTTAATCTTCCATATAAATCATAGTTTTTAGACCAATGTAAAAAAGACTGACTATCATAGTGTACAACAATAGTGGATATAGATAAATACAACTCGTGAATAATACCTTTCAACCAAACAGATTTCATGATGCATTCAGTCAAGTCTATATACTCATCCTTTATGGTAGATAGAGAAACTATTGGTTGCGTATAACATTTTCGGGAAATCATACCACCATAATCAAGGAAAAAAAACTAGTATTTGATTTATTAGTGTATATATTACCAGCATAGTCAGATTCTAAAAATCCTTCAATTTTATCATCGTAACTAGAATTTCTTCCAAAATGAATACATGAACCAGAATACATTGAGACATACATGAGAATCCATTTTACAGCATTCTAGTGTTATTTCCCATGTTTTCCTATAAACCTTATATAATTTCACCCTAGAAAATAAATATCTAATCTATAACAAATCATTTCATATATAAGACTCCCAACAACATTATCATAATGGATCTTGCTCATGAAATCCATATCATATACACAAACAGGGGATTACCTCAAGTAAGACATAAAGTGTAAACCCAAGGTTATGCCGACTAGTTTAATCTTCTCAAATATATACCTTTTTAAAACCTTTTTTACATAATAATTCTGACATAGAGACAAAAATCTTTATTTTCTTTTCCAAATAATTTCCCGTCCAAGGATATATTTCACATTTCATAATTTCTACATTTCAAGAGCATAATTCAACTTGGTTTCTATATGGAATGTTAATTTCAGGTGCTTACAGATAACTAGAATATAATAAACATATAAAATAAGGTAAATCATATCATGGTTAACATTTTTGTTATAAAAAAACCATCAAATTTCTTCTACTAAAACCATTTTCAATCATAAAAGAGTTAAATCATTTTTACCACTTCCTAGATAAGTTCTTCAAACCATAAATAGACTTTTTAATAGGAAAACATGATTAAATTTTAAATTATTTGAAAAACTTTAGGAGGTCACACATAAATGGCTTTATCCAATTTAAAAGGTAAAATGGAATTTTTTACATGTGGCTATTCTATATGAAAATCATATTTAGTAGAAAAATAAATTAAAACATGAATAGATTAATGTTTTACAATAGGGGAAATATATCACTATATTTCACTCCCTCAAACTAGAGGTATACCTTAGCGACTAATAGGGATTTAAATTTGATTTTTAATTTCCCTGTTTTATCCTCTTTTTCTTAAATATGCATCTAAAACATATTACCTTTTAATTTTTAGGTTAGTTAAAACAGTCTAGGTTTTATTCTTCATAGGGTAATTCATCTCATTGTTCATAGTATCCAGACACTGCTGGCCTTATTTTGAATTTAAAATTTGCATAAATTTTTTAGGTTCATCATTACACATGTCTTGAGAAACACTAAAAGCATACGCATCCATTTCATCATTACTGAACTGAGTAGGGGTGTCCAATAACCCATCTCTCATGTTCTCGGGTCAATAGGTACCCTCGAAGGTCACCCAATTCTACTTCATTTTTATAATTATAATCAGATTTTGATTCACCCTCAGGTTGTGAGGGTTGAGCATAAGTGTTAGTTTTGAGTTCTAAAGTGTCTTGAGAGTTAGGAACAACTTCAACGCCCAAGGTAAAGGGTGCACTGGTCTCTTCAGACTCAACTGTCTTTCATTTGGGATGTCATGACTCTATGAACACAACATCATGGCTGATAATATAATTTTTATATATTTTATTTTCTAACAACAATCTATACCACTTAACACCCACTGGATAACCAACAAAGAAACACTTTATAGCACTATTATACATCTTATCCTTCTTAGACTGTGCATAAGTTATGGATCCAAAAAACCCTAAGGTGATCAAGACTATGA
Source organism: Viscum album (assembly GCA_963277665.1). Classification (NCBI taxonomy): domain Eukaryota; kingdom Viridiplantae; phylum Streptophyta; class Magnoliopsida; order Santalales; family Viscaceae; genus Viscum; species Viscum album. The sequence goes on from OY728150.1 coordinate 1,970,111,416, forward strand.
GTTTTTTCTGTCTAGAGTTCTTCTTATGTTATGAATGAATTAGTTAAGGATGGGAATCTATTAATTTGGAATATAGATGTACTAATATCCTCATCCAAAAATGACTTGGGAAGGGAGGATTAGGATTGAATACACCCAAACCTTTCTGGGATGGTCTAGTTCATTATATTATCTAACCTGATCTATTGTGGGGTTTCTACAATAGTATTATAACTATAAAAACCCATAAAGCTATAAAATTAACTGAATTCAGTGGATAGATACTCCAAACCATTATCAGTTCTAAGATATTTTAACATTTTACCTGATTTAGTTTCTACACTAGCCTTCTAGTTCTTAATGATTTGAAATATACCAGTTTTGTATTAGAGTATGTAGTTCCAAACATTTTGAGAATAGTCATCTACGAATGTCACATAGTAATAGCCTCTATTATGATTGTAAGTCCTAGAGGGTACCCAAAGTTTAGAGTGTTCACACTCTAAAGGGTTTCTAGCTTTATAGGATAACTTACAAAAATTAAACCATTTTATTTTTCATAGACACAATCCTCGAATAAAGGACCACTATTATGGTTAATTTTAGTTAACAATCCTTGTTTTATAAGTTTATCTAAACCATTAGAACAAAAATTCCCTAGAATTCATTGTAATAAGGTGGTATTTTCTTAATCTTGAACACCTAAAACATTTAATTTCATTATGTTATTCATACCTTCTAAAATATATATCCCTTTACTAATGTTTCCTTTCATAACAATAAGAGAGACACAGGGGATTCTAATTCAATAATAACTATACATTAAGGTATAAACCTTTAATCTATATTACCTTTAGAAACAAGGTTTATTTTATGTTGGGGTACCCTCCTAACCTCGTCAAGAGTTTTAACCATCCCATCATGATGTTAAAAATAAATAAAAACCTTTAACCATAATTGGAAATATTTTACTATTACCTAAGTAGATATTACCCAATTCAATGTATCTTATCTTAGTAAAAGAATCCGCATTAATAAATATATGAAATTTTCATCTTGAATCTAGTATCCATTCCTCATAGGTAATAAGATCATTAACATTCAACACATTAGTCATGTCAAATTATTGTTCACTTAACAAATAATTTTCACTATCACTTTTATCAGAGACATTATTTCTATTAGGAAAACCATGTTTCTTGTGCCCAAGTATTTTATAATGAAAAATTTTTAACACTTTAGTCTTAGAATATTTATTCATTGATTTAGACCTATTTTTCTTCATTGAATCATCTATTGTTTCTTATCTCTCTTATCACCTATGCCTCTAATTTTTAGACCATTGGATTCATTCATAACAGTTCATTTCTATTGTATTTATTTGGATAAAAAATCATACTTGACATCTTCAATAGTTAAAGAGTCTCTACCATACATCATCAAATATTTTAGATAAGTATATAATTCATCCAATGAAGTTAAAATAATATTTACTTTATCATCAACCATATTTCAACATTTATGTTAGATTGGTCTAATAAGATTATATTAATTTCATCAAGATGTGGCATGACTATTATTCCATGGTTAATTTTAAAGGTATAGAGGCTCATTTTTTTTATACATCCTTACAACTAAATACTTAGTAATATATAGGGATTATAACATAGACAAGATACCAGTGGAAGAAGACTCAAAATATACTTCTATAAGAACTTTATCCCCAAAAGATAACAAAATGAGGCTATGGTCTTTCCTAAGATTATCATCAGAACCCACAATAAAGGCTATAGTGGTATGTCCATTGAGGGAAAGAGTGGTCACCTTTTTCTTAGGACCATCAAGATTATCAATTAGATCATTTTGATCTATCAAAGTATTCATCTTAATTCTCAATAGAAAAAAATCATTTTCATCGTCAAATTTATCTATTTCAAACATCGTGCATCCCATTGTAAATTCTTTTTCAAGGCTTTTCATTAAATTTTTAGGGTAATTGTTGATGGGGATACCCCTACCCAACAGCCAAGATCCACTGAGGAGTTTCATATGGTAATGAATTGATTTAGATAAATATTATTTCATTATAAATCATGAGTTACAGATTAAGGTGAATGCTTCATTAAAAAATAAAATAAAACAAGAACGAATGTGAAGATGTAATGTGACTCGAATCCTTGAAATCCTAAAGGCATGGTGATAAAACTACCAGGATAGATGTTCTTATTTGAAAAATAGAAACCAGAAATTAAAAACTTTGTGCATGAAAGAAAAGGACCAGAGAATCTATTCAAGGAGGCTAGCCTTGTTGAACCATATTGAAGTGGTAAAACCCTTCATGTGGAGTCAGCACTGTCCACTCCTATATGGACTCACGCACACCCTTAGCATAAGATATAATAGTTTATTAAAAAAACAAATCACTTATAGTTCCATATTCTTTTAAGAAAATCTTGTTACGACGATGATGTATATCCAATATAAACTATGCCAAGTGAAATATTCATCCAAAGATGGTTCCCAGTTTGAGTTACCAATGAATCTCTTCAGAATGAGATGTCCAATTTTCCAAAGAACGATCCTCATAATGTCAAGGAATAGGAAACAAGGAAGGGTATGTGGTTCTATTCTTTCTCTCTTGGACTTATTGTAAGAAATTAATTTGTTTCCCTTTTTCTCTATGTTATCCAAAACTAGAGTGAAGAACCTGAACGAACCAGAGTAATAATTTTGGGGGTCTCTCAAATTGAAAGTCCTAATGCACAATGATGGTGAGTCAGAAAGTTTCAGGTGGGGAACGTAGAACCCTTCAGATGATGGTTAGGTAGAAGACTAAGATAAAACAGGAATTTGATATAATAATTAAATCTCACCTAGAAGAGACATATAGAGGTACCGAATTGGTGGTGAGGTGGAAGCATGGATCAACCTATGTAATAGAAACACACCCAAATGCTAGCATGACCATCAGACCAAAGATGTTCGACCGTCCATGTTGAATCGTATAATAATGAATACGAACAGAACCCATATACACCGCAAGTAGAGATAAAAATATGAAAAAATAATTTTCAAGTAAATAGTACCATGATTCCATGGAAACCACATAATATTTATATATGAACATTTGGATACCAATATATCAAAGGCATGGAATGGAAATTTTTTTCACACGATTAGCTGGGCAGGGTTGCACAGTTTTTCAAGCTGTGCACCCTAACTATGAACCCCTCTAAAGGGGTACATGGTTTATACTAGGTAAGGGAATGGTATTTCAAACCATGCGCCAACCATTAAAACCCTCACTATCTAGTTTTTCCTAGTTTTCACTAGCTAGGTGCATGGTTTGGTTAAATTGTGTGCCAATGATGCACAACCCAAGAGGCTACCAAAATTTTCAAAATATCTTCTGAAGCACCACTAAACAAGACCCAACCAAAGAATGATCAAATAAGGGGTATAGAGTACCTGGAAATAGTAATTTTATGTTATAACCTCCCCACAAAAGAAACTCTATGTCTCTGTAAATCCTGTCAATAAGTATCCATGTCAATATTATAAGGCCACTGCTCTCCCATTGCAGCCTCCCTCTCACATGTCTGATAAGAATCAGAACCATGATTCCATTGCAATGTAACCAAAGGTATAATCAACTTATGATGTACCGTAGTTTTAGAATAAACAATGCTAACTGGATGCTAAGTCATAGATAAATCTATATCAACATCAAGATCAATTTAGCTCGAAATAAGAGAAAGATCAGAAACATACTTCCTCAACTGTGACACATAGAACATGTTATGTGTCTACGTCAACTATGGTAGAATTTATAAATGATAATACACTTTCCCCAACTTCTGAAAAAAAATAAAACAGTCCCATAAAATAACGATTAAGATTCCCTTTTCTCCAGATCTGTTGATGTCCTAAACTAGGTGAAAAATTCAAAAACACATGATCACTAACTGAAAATTACAATGGTCTATAATGAAGATCAGCATAATATTTATACCAGTTATGTGCCTTCAAAACTCTCTAAAAAATTAACTAAATCATTGTTTTTATCTCTTGAACCAAGCTCATTCCAACAAAGTAACTTTCACCAATCTCTGACTAGGACATTATAGATTTACAAGGTCGATCATACAATGACTCAAAAGGATTCCTTCTAATTATGGACTAGTAACTATTGTCTTAATAAAAATCAACCAATCATAAATGGTCATCCCAAGGTCCACTAAACTCAATAGTGTAGTCATGGAGAAAATTCCCAATAATATGAATAGATCTTTCTATTTAGCCATCCGTCTGTACATGATATGTTTTACGAAAATGATCCTGAGATCCTAGAGCCTCCTCAAGGAATCTCTAAAAGTTAGAAGTAAATTGAGGATCCCTATCATAGACTATATTAGATATACCTTTATGAAAATAAAAAAATCTATCTCGTATAGAGATTTACCATATCAACAACTTTGTTTGTATCATGAATGGGTATAAAGTGATCCAATTTGGTCACCATATCAATCAAAAACTATATGATATTCTTTTTTTTTTGAGTATGCGGAAATCGAACCAATAAATACATAGAGATCTCATCCAACTTTGAAGTAGGAACTGGAAGTATATGAAGAAAACATGAATTTATCTAATGATCAAACATAACATGTTGGCAAGTATAAAAATTAGAGAAAGAATGAGCAATGCTTTGTCTCGTGCATGGCCACCAAAATCATCGTCATATGTCATAGATCATTTTCATGGTTCCAAGGTGTACTTCCCACTAAGAATTATATAAATCAACCTCATGGAATTCCTAAGTGGTAAGGGTATAAAAATGATTTTGATAACATATAATACCCTCTGTAGAGAGTCTCTAATGCTACAGAACTTTTCGTCAAGATGTTGTTCCTATAGAATATTCTCGAGAAGAGAGGAGGTAAACTAAAATCTAGAAAAGGAAACATGGTCCCCTGATTCTAGAACTCCGATATGCAATTTTGAAAAAAGATCCATCAGGTCCCACCCTTTCAATTATTCTTTCATAGCGTCGCTCAAAATTTTTCTTCTGAGATCATCTATTACATCATTTCCTTTCACTGAGGTATAAGAAATATCAAAATCAAAATATTGTAGGTACTCCAACAAACGCCTCTAGTGGAGATTAAAATATTTTTTAGAGAATATATAACTCAAGATATTATGGTCAGAATACATGGTAATAATTTCTCTTAAAATTTAATTCCATCCACTCTTAAGAGCATATATCACAACTGCGAGTTCAAGGTCAGGGGTCATGTAATTATTATCTTGTGGTCTAAGCTACTGAGGGGCATAAGAAATCACATGATAACCCTACATAATAATATATCCCAAACCCAAACCAGATTCTTTTTAGAAGACCACAGAGTCATGTTCGACCTCTGGAAGAGTCAACATCGGTGCATTATTTAAAAGACATTTAATATCAACAAAAGAACTCTAACATTTCTTGTCTCATAAAAACTTTACTCCCTTCTAGTTTAGGGATGTCATCAGAGAATCCAACTTCGGGAAATACTTTACAAAATGATGATAACATCCATCTAAACTGAAGAAGCTCCAAATATCAAAAAAAATGCATGGTTACTCCCATGTCATAACAACCTTCACATTATAAGGATAAACTAATATTCCATGACCTAAAACCACATGTCCCTACAAATTTACTTCCCAAATCTATAAATAATATTTTGATAGCTTGGAATAAAGTCAGTGATTTCTTAACAGTTCCATAACTGCTCTCATATTACGTACATGATCCTCCTCAGACTAAGATTAAACAAGGATGACGTCATTAAAGACCACCAAAAAAATATAGATACTCATGAAAGATCTTATTAATAAAATCTATAAAGACTATAAGATCATTGGTTAGAAAAATGGTATGAAAAGGTACTCATAATGGCCATAACTACTCTAAAAGTTGGTTCAATTAATATCATATTCTTTTACTCTCAACTAGTGACAACATGATCAAAGATCAATATACAAGATCCACTTATCCCCCTTAAACTAGTCGAAAAAACCATCAATAAATGTTAAAGGATACTTATTCTTTACTATAAATTTATTTTGTTTCTCATAATTAAAATAAAGGTTAAGTGACTTGTTATCTTTCTTAACAAAGAAAACATTATCCACCTAAGGTGACGCACTTGGGCATATAAATCCATTCTCTAAAACATTATCTAGTTGAGTATTCAATTCCTTCATTTCAACTAGTTTATTATTTTAAGAAGTAATTGATACCGGTAGAGTACTAGGTACTAAATCAATAGAAAACTATACCTCCCTTACTAGTGAAAAAACTGAGAATTATTAAAACAAAACATCAAGAAACTCAACAAAAACTGGAGGGAGATCACCATTCAAGGATTTTCACTCAAAGTTAAAAGAGAACACTGATATTACTTTCCACAACTCTAGAAAATATTTTCCAGATCTACTCAACCTCAGGTCCCACTCACCCAGAATGATACAGTCTGCCCCATCAGGCATAGTAAAGGAGACTCGTCGAAGATGGTAACCAATAAATGTTTTATAATGAATTATCCAATATTTCTTAAATATTAAATCAATTAGTTTCATGTGGTGAACCTAAAAATCCAAAGTAAGGCTAATATATGATAATGAGAAACACAAGTAGGAAAATAGAGACCCTACTCTTTATTTGTTCTAAGGGATGTAGTAATGTCCATCACATAAAATAAATTCTTTATTGAAAGATTTAGTAGATTCACAATACTAATCAAAATAAATAAATGAGATGGACCAATATCAAATAAAGTAGTCACTAAATATGAAGCAATAGTGGTGGTACCTCCCATAGTTTTGGACCCATATATTCTTCCTATGGATACTCTTCCACCATGTCAAGAAGCTTAATTCCATATTCTTATGGCTAGAATCCCTTTTTCTATGAACCGTATTATTTTACAACAGTAATTTTTAGTGTAGAAGATCTTGTTTCACGATGAGGAGTATAATAGTAATGAAAGAACTTATGTAAGTGAACTGAATATCCATAGGAACCTTATATCTTTGGTTCCTAATTGAAAACCAAATTTGAGTGCCCAAGCATACCACACTGGTAGAAAATGAAATGGACTCTAACTAAAACTCTAAGAGGTATAGAAGAACCTTGATATAGAGTCCCATAAGGAGAATCTTCATTCTTTATTTTTTTAATTTGAAGGTTCTCACAGAATTACATCAAAGAGAAAAAGGAACTCCTGTCAACCCTGAATTACCAACTAGGTCCAGCTTGACTCTCAACGCTCTATCCAGCACTTTGGCATAAGAAGACCACATCAGCAAGAAAAATTGAGAATGAATATTAGATCTAAGACCCATATCAAAACTTCAAGTCTTCAGCTTCTCATCTGATATAATCTCATGTGAAAATTTCACAAGATTAGCTATGTGATATTCATACTATGTCATTATCCTGTCAACCTGATCGAGCGTGAAAAACTCTATTTCCTTATCCAACACCATAGACTCTATATATATTTTTTCCTTGAAAATAAAATTATTTTCTTCCAAAATTATATCCTATTATTCTTCTTCAACGCCATTATGTCCGGCCATCTCTTGCAAGGTCCTTCTTGCTTGAAGGTGGAATGTTTCACCTTGATAAAATCAGGTATTTCCAAGAACTTTAATAAATGTTCAACTCATATCAACCAATCATCAGAATATGAATTATATTATAATCCTCATAATGTTGATGGATTCTAGAAAAAAATTTCCCAAGCACAAATCATGAATTCATACCTCTATGGTTCCTCAACTGGATATTGAATGGGAGTGGGTGCTGGTGCCTATCCGATAACATGGACAACATGCACCATAATATCAACTACATTCTATTACACAAGAGGATTTTATCAGATTGGTTCATTAGTAGATTCATCCTAGATCTGTTTCATACGTCTTCTCAAAGTCATGATGTTATACAACATCAGTAGACAACATTGAAGATATCTGATTAACACTCAAATAAAGAAACAAGGGAAGTTAATTCCATCGGGAAGATAAAAAAGATTTGGAGTTCAAACTACCCAAATAAAAGCATATAGAAGAATATAACTATTCCAAAAGACATATCGCCCAAAAACCTATGTTGAATTAAGGATCATTGTGGTGAGATCTGTCTAGGAACTCACACGCAACTATCTCCTAAGTCCCAACAAGATTACACAACATCATACTAGCATCAAGGAAAGATTCAAAACATGAACCTTTAATACAAATTTGTCATGAATCGGCCCAGATACCCTGGAACCCCTATGCCTAAGCTAATCTTGACATAGCCGAAAGGGAATTCCTGATCACCATGGGTAGGAAATTAGAACCTGAAATTATAAAAAATGAAAGGGGGAATTAATTTTCCACATACATGATAGAAGAAACAAACCATATTAATATGCTCAAAATAAAACTGCATAGGAAGAACAGTACCAAAATTAAAACTACTATATCCAATCCCAAAATTACAACAAAAAGTACCAAAATAATAGGATAACAACCCAAGTCCCTATAGATACAACACTCCAGGCCTAAATATTAACAATAAGAAATACCCCCAAGTGGCGCTTTCCCTTTTCTTGAACATGGATGAAGGAAATCTAAAAACAGCCAAAGGAATAGGTATGGTGCGAGCTTGAAATAATAGTAGGGTATCACCAAGTGTTCCATAATAGGATACCAAAGTAAATAAACCAAATCATGCTTTTAATTTTAATAAAACATGAATAGAAGTACATTATCATATTTAAATCAAAACATGATTTTCATTTTAGTTAATGGAAATATTTCCAATAATGGATTAATAATCATTTTCTATAAAATAATTTATATATATCTCAAGGAACTTTTAAATAATTTTTACAAAAAAATGGCATATATATCAAAATAATCAAAAAGAGAAACATGTTCATATTCCAACGGGTATGATAATTTTAGGTTATGGGATCCTCACACACTCATATTGTGATAATTGAATTGTGCACACACATCCGTACAACACTTTCCAAATAGGACTAACAAACATCTCTCAAGGGATAAGATCTTCCAATAGGTTTATGTTAGAGTTTTAAAGCATCAATCCATTTCTAGGGAAATCCCAAGATATCTTCTTTTTTCAAATAACTCACTAACTAACTAGGCTTTCATGTTCTCACGCAACAATCAATAATTGGAAAATTATTTCAAAACTATTAAAATACAATTTCCCCATTTATAATTTCAATATTCTAATTTTTCTTTAAAAATAAAACATTGGGTTTTAATCAATTTATTCCTTTTTTTAGATAAAACCAATACAATTTTTTTATCAAAACATTTTAATTAATTTTATGAAAATCAATTTCTCAAATCAATTACACACTTTCCATCAAATTCAAATCACACCCCAATTCTTTATAATTGAGTGTCCCCCAATTTTCCTACTGAATTATTTAAAATCCAAATTTTCATCAAATTGGTATTTTCATAATCCAATTGAATGAAAATTAATTTAAATTAAGAAATTATAGGTTAAATCAATTGGCCAATCTTAAACGGAAGAACCTATCTCAATATAGAGATCATTTATCACAACACCCATAATGAGAAAATATAATGATGAATGTCAAAAAGGAGATCCAAGAATATAACATAGATTCAATATCTCAAACAAAGGAGTTTATATCTCTCAACAATAGGAAGATATAAAAAACCCTAAGGAAGATACAAAGATATAGAGAGAGAAAAGGAACAAGAGACAGTCTCTAACTAAAAAGAGATCGAATGATGTTAAACTTGCTTTAATCTACCAGAAAAAGGGTTTAGAGGATTCAAAATGGGTCCTTTATAGCTTTCATGACATAGGAAATTGATCTAATAGGATTTGAGTTTTAGAGGGAGGGTTAAATGGGAGTTTGGGAATTTTTTTAGAATTTTCGAAAATAAAAAAACTGCTGACACAGAGAGATTAGTAGGGTTACATGATTTTTAAAACTATGCACCCTAACCATGCTCCTCTATAAAGAGGTGAATGATTTGTCAAACCATTCTCTAACCATGCTAACCCACATTGTCTGGGTTTTCATGGTTTGCACTAGCAAGGAGCATGGTTTGAGAAAACTGTGAGCCAACTATGCACAAGCCAAGAACCATCCAAAAAAATTGAAATTTCTTATGAAGCACCCATAAAAAAAGAACCGAGAAAAATATTATCAAAATAGGGGTGGAGGAGTACCTAAAAATAGTAACATGATGTTACAATAAAGAAAGTATATCATAATATTACTCTAATATATTACAAAATTAGTGCCTTAATCATGGGCACAACATTGTTCCATGAGTCTACATCAACCATCATGTTAATTAGAGTTGGAAGCCCAATTTAACTACTAAATATAGACTTTTGAGGTTAATAGGTTAGCTACATGAATTATATCCAACCTCAAATTTGATTACTTTCTTTCTCACCTTAATAAATTTTTCTAACACTGTCATGCTACAATGATTCTGTTTTTTATGGGACATAGGTTGTTCATTTTATACCATTTTCTTGCCATCAACATCATAAATATTTTCATTCTCTTGATTTGGAGCATCATCATGTGTAGAATCATGTTTTTCTTATACATTTAGATAATCAACATGTTGAGAAAGTGATATATCTTAGATATTGGGATAATTATCATGTGTAGAAGATATTATCCCCAGAATTGGTTGAACATTTAATTTAGATTATCTAAATGAATCTATGAATAGATAATAATATGAGGAAATTCAATGTATATTAGAAAAATATATAACCTGATTATTGAGATATTTTTAAAAGGTTGAAGGTATTTTACCCATCTATTGAGTATCCAAATCACCTCATTTTGGTCTCCTATAACATACACATCACACCCTAACCCAGGTTTTATTTTATTTATTTTATTTGTTTATTAATTGGTGTTCAATATTTAGGGTGATTTTCTGGTTGAGTTCCCAGTGAGAATTTTTATTTTTTTTAGCTTTAATGTTAATTTCAGATCTTTGCAAGGTACATGTGCATGGTTTGGGGAGAAACTATGTGGCCAGTGGAAGGAAAGGAATGAAGATTTTTATAAAGTATAAGGGAGATAAAATAATGGAATAAGTCGTTTATGTTAAGAGGAGGGATAATGGGGTGGGTTTTATATGATGGATGGGGTGGGTGAGGGAGAGCGAAGATTGTTTGAGTTTCGGATAGTGGGGCTGCATGTGGGGAACACTCACCCACAACAAATATATATATATATATGTGTGTGTGTTTGTGTGTGTGTGTGTGTCTACATGGAACATTACATGTGCATAAAATATGTGATTTTAAGTGGCTCACTTGTATGCATTCTGTTTTGGTGGAATCAAGCCAGCTATTTTGTGACGAACATCAAGTTCCCGCATTACTGCCACCATCATGTTGGGATTTTTCATGGGTTATGATAGTAAGAATTCATGTTTAAATCTATAAGTATGAGAACATCATTATCCCCAATATATTTTGGGGTCCTACTCACAAGTAGACCCCATGTGATTCATAAAAAAATATAAATATATAAATATGTTGAAAGATGATAATAACAGACTGAGGATGGTACATTTAGGGGTTTCTACACCAGTTTTCATATTTCAACCCGGTGAAATTATTCTGATATGATTGGAATTCATATATGAGTATATTTGATATAATTGTGGTTTTTACCTGTGTACCTTTTATTTAGATGCAAACCTTTTGTTCTTCAATCTTATATCTATTTGGATTTCTTTATCATTCTATGTTCTTTATTTCATGTTACTTTCAGACTGAATCTATTTCCTACCATTGATCTTCTATTTTATCGAAATATATATTTTGAGATCCCACTCATCATTCAAAGATTATTTTGTGTGCTCTTTCATTATTAGTGTATTTTTCTTTTTAGAGTATGCCCCATGATTTTTCCCATTTGATTTTTCCATATTAAAAAATTTTGGTGTGATGGAAGTTGATTTGGATTTTGATTCATCAATATTTATATAGACAAAGGGGCATAATAATTTTATTCCATGACAAATAAAATCTATACTGCATATTAAAAATACATATCATTTTTTTTCAAGTAAAGCATAACCCATCCTTCTTTTCTGGTGGGGGTATGTTGATTTTTCTACATGTTGCTTATTTTTAGTACTCAATTATTGTTTCATAAATTAACAATTCTTAATCAAAGTGATTAATATATGTAATATAATGTAATGTGTTCCCAATCACAATTTTCCAGAAAATTTGTATGCCCACAATGACCAATAAACTCATTGCTCGTTTGTTGGTCTATCAAGTACGCATAAATCTGTGGTGGGTACGAGTTTATTTTCCCTTCCACATCTTTGAGACGATACATCATAAGAATTCACTACCAGAGATCAAAGTTGTGCAGCAACTACTTTTATCAGCAATGATAAAAGGGATACCATTATCAATGCTAGCTAAAAGCACTAGAAAAGGTATACCATTTATCAATGCTTTTTTTAGCCCTGATAAAGGTGGATCTTTATCACTACTATTCTTAATAATGAAAAAAACATTTAATAAAAAATATAGTTAATATATATATAATTATCATATTTATATTAAAAAAATAATGTTAATTTATATACATTAGTTAAAAAATGAATGTGTATAATTAATATAAATATAATATTTTAATATATATTTTTTAATAATTCAAATATATATATAATTTTTAAAAAGTATTTATAAAATAATAAATATATATATTTATGTAATTATAAAATTATAATAAATATATTTAAATAATTATAAATTTAGAGTAAATATATTTAAGTAAAAAAAATATTACGTTTATAATTATATAAATTTATATATTAAAAAATATATATTAATTATAAAAATAAATTTAATAATATATTTATATTTATATTTATATACAAATATTTAAAAATATATTAATTTATAACTATAATTATAAATATATATATATATATATATATATATATATTTAAGTAATTAAAAAATTATAATAAATATTTTTAAATAATATTTATTTATTAAATTTATAATTATATATACTTATATATTAATAAATATATATACATATAAATATACATATATAAATATATAAATATACATATAATTATATAAAAAATTTATAAAAAATTTATTTATAATTATAAATATTTATTTATTTATTTATTTTTTAATATAATTTATTTTACAATAAGTATATATCTATATATATTAAAGTAATATATATATATATATAAATTATTTATAAATATTTTAATCAAAAATGAATCTTAATCAGAAAAGGCGTGAACCATTTAATAAAACCCATGGTCTCGGAAAATTTATTATTAAAAAAAGAAGGTGGGCATGCAAAGGACATGGGGTGTACATTGGGGAAAATTGGCACCAATAATGCCACTAAAAAACAAGAGGTCATTCAAAATTCCCCGAATATTATGTCTACCACCCCTTCCTCGAGAGCCACTCTGACCTTTCAAGTGTCTGCCTCTCTTCCACTACATAGCGACCTACAAAGTGTCATCCTGATCATCCATGCTCGAAAAAAATCATTTCACTCATTGTGAGATTCACTTCCCTCGTTGAAATATTTTTTTAAATCCAAAATAGTGTCATCTTGATTTTCATCACCCATCAAATCAAAATTGCTTCATTCATTAATAGTCTTCATATATGAGGTTTGTCCTATAAAAGGTTCGTAAAAAATTTCAAATTCCTCCTAGAAAGAATCTTTGTTATTATATTTATTTAAAATTTCAATCAAACTATGTGAGTTCTCCCTTATATTCATTTGTCTCAAGGGAGACTTACCTCATGATAGTTTCCTCTTTAATAGGTCATCTTCATCTTGAGAATTCATCTCTCTAGTAGATTCTTCAATATCATTCTTAGATTCAATCATTTTAGTTCTCGTAATAAGAGAATCCTTAAATGTGGCCCCATGGGAGTGAATTCTCCCAGTGAAAACATACTTAGGAAATTTCTCCATCAACGTAGAATCGTTACAAGTAGGCATATGTCCAAGGAGACCTACTCTTTCGGGACCTACATCATAAAGTTAGTGACATGAGACTCTTGATCCAAGGTCATAGAATCAGTCTTCCCCATAGATTCTACATCATGGGTCATATCCTGGGAGATAGTTCCAATAGAGACTTGTTTCATTTGCAACTCCTTCCCCATATTTTAGGAGAAAGGATGTTTTTTTCATGGTCAGGATGTGATGAAGTTCCCACCTATTTCAACTAGATTTTACAAATATTCCTACAATCACAAACATCATTCCCCACTAACCAAAAAATATTCAAAATTTTGGGATGGATTCATATTCAAATTCAACCTCTATGTTCTCATGATTGTCCATCAATGTGGCACAATTAGGTAGACTATTCATCATATCCACACCCACCTATACTCTATATAATTACCAAATATTCCTTCAATGGTGTTTTCATTTATCTTTATAGGTTCACCAATGCAAGAAACTAAATCATTCATAATTAAGGGGTTCCAAGGCACCCAGCTAAGAAGATAGATTCTGAACAATATTTTAGCATTTGAATTCTTCAATGAGTAGGGGTTGAAATTAATCATCCCTGAAGAAAATTGAAAAATTCCTTGATTAAATGAGGAGAAACCAGAACAACAAGCCTTCGATCTGTTAGCTGAAGATGAATAAAATATAGAAATAGCCTCAATCAATGGGGACAATCTTCTAATTTGAGATTCCCCCAACCCAAGAAAGCTTGGATTTAAACTCCTAATTATTCATCAGTTTATCTACCTAAGAAATAATTAATCGCCAAAGAAAAGACAACATGTATTCATATAGCCTCTCTTTGAGTAACACTGGATTGAAAATGACCATGAATCTACCACCATTAATTCTTGAAATATGGGGTTGTCGAACATCATGTGATAAAATTCCGGAGTTCTGAGGTGTACATTTTGGGAGGGCTTCAATGAAGTATAGTCATTTGTGTATGAGTATCGTAAGAGAAGAAACCAAATAACTTGTAATATTCTTTGCATCGCATGCCACTGAACACTCTTTGTAAAGAAGTGGAGAAGCTAGAAAATTAAGTTCTCTCATTACTCCATCGGAAGAAAAATACCCTAGAACATTAGAATCCTACAACATAAAAGATAGAACCTTCTATTGAGAGGCTAGATATTGACCCCCTTCATGGTCATGAAGATCGCACCCTCCTCCTTCGCTATCTCATAATATATAAATGAATATTATTTATTTATATATATTTATATTGATATTAAATAATTTAAAATATATGTACATGTATAACTACATGTATGTATGTGTATGTGTGTATATACATGTGTGTGTGTGTATTTGTGTGTGTATTTGTGTATGTGTACATATGTATATCGGTAATTCATGTAAATATAATGAATTAACTTTTAAATGTTTTTTTGCATTTAATTTAATTTAATTTATTTATTTAATATTATATATTCATTAATAATGTCTGAAGTATATATAATCATTCTGTAATATTTCTTTAATCAAATATTTATTTACAATAAATGAATTATTTTTAATATGTTTTTAATTTATATGAATAATATTTATTCATTTTTATTTATTAAGTTTTGACATTTTAAATATGTTTGAAATTTATATAATTAT
This sequence comes from Viscum album, assembly GCA_963277665.1. NCBI lineage: Eukaryota > Viridiplantae > Streptophyta > Magnoliopsida > Santalales > Viscaceae > Viscum > Viscum album. Next base: position 1,970,127,132 of record OY728150.1, read on the forward strand.
TCTATATAAATTAGTTTTTAATACATTTCTATTCTAAGTATTTATTTATATAATTATAAATATATATAATTGTTTTAAAAACATATTTATGAAATTATAATTGAATAAATATATATTTATAGTTATATATAAATACTTTTTAAATAATTTTACTTATAATTATAATTACAAATAAATAAATACATATTTTTATAGGGGAATGGGTGAAATGGATCATGTTGCTTCCCAATGATTTGAATGCCTTAGTTCATCCAAGAATCATAAACATCCACTCCTATATTTCTAATCATCAGGATAATTAGTTGGGATTTTCCTCTATATATAGGATTAAGTATTGTGATGGGAATGTATTGAAGGGGATCTCCTCTTTCTCTCATTATTTGGAGAGGGGGTATTTTGTCCCACTTGTGAATCATACTCTACTTAAAATTGTACAGAAAGGATATATTGGGCATGTATCAGCCTCAAATTATTCCATCTCTTCTAGGATCAAATTTTTTAAACACCCAATAATTGTTCTTATTTCTCTGATGAAAAGTATGAAACCCTAGAAATTTTTTGATCTTGTTTCCCGATTAGCTTCTATATGGAGATTCGCAAACTTCAAATGTGTCTACATGGGTCATCGATACTTCCAAATCTTATTCCCTTATGTAGATATCAAAGGACGTGAATGGAGTATAGGTGTCTTAAATCTTAATTCAGGAATTCTTGGGATTCATGATTGGAAATTAAACTTCAATTTTAATAACTTCAATGATACTTTCGTATAGTTATGGATTAAAATACATGGTCTTAATTGAATCTTCTAGAATTCCAAAATTTTGTATGAAATCTCCTCTACGATTGGCATTCCAATTAGGATGGATTATGTTACTGAAATAGTATGTTATGGTAATTATGCACATGTTTTGGTAGAGGTTGATTTACATTCTACCTTAATTGATAGGGTGGTTCTATCCACACCGCTTGATGAGATTAATATTAGAATTAAGTTTGAGAAAGCACCACTATTTTTTGTTTATTTTCAAATTTTTTGACATTCAAAAACTAAATGTTGATGAGAACTCAATTGTTCTAAATATTGAACTAATGGTTATGATTTGTATCAATGTTGGAGGAAGAAACGTCAAGAGAAAATCTCATGAACAAATGATCAGTGCAAGAACCTTTCTATTAATAATGATTGTCTTTCCCATACCTCTAAGAGCGTATGTTCCTCATTATAAAATGATCATGTTATTGATGTTGGGTCTACCGAGGAAACTCGAAGCCTTGATCCCGACGGTACTTCCCTAACGTATGGGTGCAGAGCCCAATATTCCTTTGTGATTGTTTCTCCTACTCAAATGAATGGTAAGACACCTTTATCTTAGGCTGATATTGAAGAAGATAGTCAATTGGCCATTGATGGTACTACTTGTAAATATGTCTTAAATGGGGTCTCCTTTAAAGATCTGTTTTCTAGGGGTATAGTAGGGGAACATAATGAGTAATATTATGATTGTCAAGCTATCAATGAACATTCTACACCAAAGGATGTGGATTTCAACTTGTGTAGGGAGAAGATAATGGTCCATGCTAAAAGTCGAAAAGGTAAGGATAAGACGGATGCTACCATATCAATAATGACTAAATCAAAAAGGGTTGTGCATGATTCTTTCAAATTAGCCCCTATAAACGAAATGAGAAAGGTTGTTCTTCCTACTCTCTTCTTTTCTTTAGAGTATACTATAGGCAATTTGGGGCCTCTGTACAGGTCATTCATTTGTGAATCTACCGCTTCTTAAATTCCTTATAAAGAGGCAGATTCACTAAAATGTATCCATGATACATCTTTTGATGACTTCTTTGTTTTTGTTTTCTGTGGACATTAACAGTATTGTAACTTAGCCCTCTTAATCTCTTTTATCATTAATAAAGATGCCTCTAAGCCTCATCTTTTTCAAAAAAAAATACTTATTTAAATAATTAAAAAATTATATTGAATATATTTATTACATTTATTATTATATATTTATAACAATATATAAATTATTTTAAATTTATTTCTTTATAATTATATTATAAATATATGTATATATTTATATAAATAATTATAAAAGTAAAACAAATATTTTTTAAAAATAAATACAGTTATTATATTTATAATTAAATTTATTTATTTATTGCTATAAATATATATATATATATGTTTATATATTTATAATTGTATATAATTATTTTTAAATATATTTATCTATATTTATAATTTTAAATAAATATATATATTTGAATAATTATAAATTTATAATAAATATATTTTTTATAATTTTATAAAAATATATATTTATATATTAATAAAAAAAATATATAATTATATAATTATATAAATATATTTTTAATTAAATACAAACATTTATAAATATATTTATTTATAATTATAATTATAAATAAATATATAAAAATTAAAATATTTATAAAATTTTGATAAATACATTTATTTTATTTATTTATTATTATTTTAAAGGTGAGTCCCATGGGCCCCTTTATTAATAAAATGAAAGGGAGATACCTAGGAGGAACATACATGGAAAAAACGTCCAAATGTACAACATTAAAAGAAAAACTGAAGAACATTGTATAGCTAGAGATTGTGTGCTCATAGAGTGATGAGAAAGTCTTCTAACCCTACCATGATGGTCTCGTCCTCCCCTCTATGTTTTGACCTAAATCCATGGTCCACCTCCATTTTCAAGAGGTCTCACAACAATCACTTCCCTCATTTCTTCTTCCCCCTGAGAATCATCACTTTTGTGTGCAACCTGTTCACTGCTTGCTAGTCCAATAAGCTCAAGGGAATCATTTTTTCTTAACATCATAATTATTTTATACTCCATAGGCTAAAAAGGATTAAAACTCATTAGAATAAATATATCCTTATATTTAACTAATCTGAATGTATCCACTTTTGATGTTTTGGATCTATCACTCTAAAAAATATGGGATGAATCCATATACTATTTTCATGGAACCTCAACACCTCTTATGGTCCTTTACAAACCATCAATCATTATGGTAGAATAATGAAAAATATCACTGTCAAGTGCAGGGATGGTAATTAAGCCAGGTCCTGTTTGGATTTTCATTTCACAAGACGTACGTTCCACATATTGAAATCCACTTCTTCCGATGTAGAGAGATATTTATCATCATGACTATCATATGACTCCCCCTTCATCATGGACAGTCATTATACCCTTAGATATGAAATATTTGAAGGAAACATTAGTACTGACCCAGAGACCCAAGATCAAATATGGGTGGGGGTGAATTTCCAATACGGTAGTAGTACTGTATCAGTATTGTACCTGAGTGGTAGAGGCTCTGGCTTGGCATCCAAGAGACCTAAGATAAAATTTAGGTGGTGGTGAATTTTTGGGTATAGTAGCAGGCACTATATCAGGTTTTGTTCGGTACTATAGCATTCAGAATTATTCATATGACTTGGGCATGTAGGACACCAGTTTGGGCTATGGGTCTCCGGGCCTTCGGTCCTCCAAAGGCCTTTGGTCCATAAGTACTTTGGAAGGTAAGGGCCATTGGTCCACCAATGGCCTTTGGACCACAGGTCATTCAGTCCATAAAAAAGACCAAGAATCAACTCATGTGGACCACATATATGCAAGCCCAGATGAGGATTCAGAGCAAAAATAGCAACCACCAGAGTAGACATAACTAGATTGGAAGAATTAGAGGGTATGGAAATTCTCATCTCGACCAGGCACCGTGTAACTCTACATGGGATAATTCTATCCGATCATCCATGCGAGGTGGAGAGCTAGGCGCCTTCAAGATACAGATGCAGGGGAGGGTAAGTTTCAAGTGTGTTAGGTCTTGGGCCTTTAAGTTCATGTATCGGGTCTTCTATGATACTTTTTCCTTGAGTGTATAGAACATGTATGGTTTTCCCTTTAACCATTAAAATGGGGACTATCCAAAAAAAATTAAAAAAGAAGGCCTTCAGACCATTCGGGGTATGGTCCCAATACATAATGGTCATATTAGTTTCTAGTTTATTAGGATTAATAAATCCAGATTTAGAATGAGGTAAAGTAGAAGATCTAAGATTATTATTCCCAAAACACCCATCCTTATGAGGACCATTATCATCAATCCATTTTTCCCCTAAGAATGGGTTGGATTTCATTGGATGGAAGAGGTGGTGAGGGAGTGGAAAGACCGGGTTAGAAACAGACTACAAGGTTGCTATATATATATAAATACATATATTCATATTGTGTGTGGTGTGTTATGTGCGCATAATGATTTCTTTATAGTGTATCTCTTATACATGTTCTTGTTGGTGGAAGTAAACTAGCTATTTTGTGGTAGACTTCAACTGCCCACATTGCTTCAACCATCATGTAGGGAGTTTTCATTGGTTGTGATAGTAATAATTCCTATTGAACTCTAAAATTATGATACTATATTTATCCCCATGATATTTTGAGACCCTCCTCATATGGGGAACCCACATGATTCATTAAAAAAACATAACAAATATACATATGTTGAAATATGGGAGTTAATAATGTAAGGTGGTGTAGTTAGGGTTTTCAGAAGTAGTTTTCAGATCTAAAACTAGTGAATTTATTATGATTTTATTGTATTTCCTCTACAATGATATTTTATTTTATTATGATTTTTTACTTATACACCTTTTATTCAAATAGAAAACCTTTGCTCTTTGTATTCAGATCTATTTGGATTTCTTTAGAAAGATATGTTCTTCATTTTAGGATCTACCTTTGATCTTTTTTTTATCAGAATATTAATTTCCAGATCCCAATTATCATTTAGATTTTATGTTATGTACTCTTCATTACTAGTGGATTATACTTTCTGGAGTAGGTCCTATATTTTCTTATGTTTTCCACATTAAAATATTTTTATGTGATGGAAGTGTATTTCGATTTTGATTCACCAATATGCATAAAAAAGGTTCATAACTCTTTTTTTCATGTCACTTAAAATATAATTGTATATTTAAAATATGTATCATTTTTTCAAGTGAAAAATACCTCAACCTTTCATTATGGTAGGGAACATTGATTTTGATTCATGTGGATTATATTCAGAACTAATTTTTTGTTTTATAAATTAACAATTTTTCAGCAAATTGATTATACACATATTATCAAGAAATGTTTTACCAATCACAATACACCTAAAAATATTTCTTCTCACGATGACCAAAAAATACATTCTACATTTTTTGGTTTATCAGGTTTGCATACAATTTTCGTGGGTGCAATTTTATTTTCCCTTTAACAGCTTTGGGATGATACTTCATAAGAATTTGTTGAAAGCCTCTACAAGACTTTCTTACAAGAATTAATAAAAATTTAATTTTGTATACATATACTATAAATGCACTCTATAAGGGATAATTATTAGTAAATCAATGTTTCCTTATTTTGTTCTTTAGTAAAATAAATAAAATTTATCATAACGCTACCCCAAATCTATTCTAAAATTATTGTATTAAGCAAGGCCACAACATTTTTCCATGAATCTGCATCAACCAGAATTCACATTCAAGTGATGATCCCAATGTAACTACTGAACATGGTATTTTAGGGTTAATAGTTTTTCTATTTACGTTCTATCCAACCTCAAATTTGATACCATTTTTCACACCTTAATAATTTTTTCTAACACTATTACACTATGATGCTTCAGTTTATTCTTACACATAGTTTATTATCCATATTCCATTTACTTGGATTCAACATCATTAATATGTTGTTCCTTTGGATTGGTAGCCCCAGTATGTGTAGAATATTTTTTTCCTCTCCATTGAGTGCATAATCACATTGAGAAACATTTTGTTCTTTAAGAATGTGAACATCAACATGTGAAAATGACAACATCTACAAAAGTTGTAGAATACTTAATTAGATTAAATAACTTCAATAGTTAATAGATAGTAATATGAGGTAACACAATGTATATTAACAAAAACTATAACCTGATTACTAAACTCTCTTTTTTAAAATCTTGAAGGAATTTTACCCCTCTATATAGTATATAAATTCCCTCATTATGGTCTCTTCTCACATACAAGAACTCGTCTACATTGGGACCACTATGAAATTATTGTGATGTACCAATGAAAGGGTCATCCTTAGTTGAACTAACATCAGACCCTTTAGTGGATTTGGTCAATAACAGAATAATTGACTACTTTGGCTAGTAGGACTTGGAACATAAAATACATATATTGTCTTTGATGAAATTATAAATGGTTTATCTTTGTATCCTTCCTTTATGAAATCCATGTTCATGAATCCCAATTCATCAATTTTAACTAGAATTTTATTATCAACTCACTTGCATTAAAATAATGACACTAATAATGTTGCATAGTCTAACTCTCATATTTTTTTAATGGTTTTAAATTATGACATATTCGCGTAAATTGGATTTATTTCCTTATTACCTGACATGTGCACCACTTCAGTCACAAGTGTAACTCCACTATTTTTCATGTTACAATTTTTAACATGTCCTTTTTATAGAATGTATAACCATTAATTACATAACCATTATAAGATAATACATGCACCTTTGTCCCTATAGCTATCCATCAATGTTGTTATGAAATTAAATCCATATTTACAGTTGAAACCTTAAAAATATATTATCAAAAAAATCATATAAATAGTTTATTATGTGTATTTGATATCCATATTTCATACCTTTATGGATTAAAATGACTTATAATTTATTTTCTTGGTTTTAAAATATGGAAGAGCCTATAAAATGTTAATAAAAACATAATGTTGAGCCTGCTCCCACTCTATATTTATAATTGGGAAACATATATTCTGAAATTCATTCTCCCACAATTTCTTTGGTGTGATGTGATTTCAATAGACCAATACATTCCACAACAGATAGGTAATTACTATATAATTCAATGTCTTCATAAACAACATATCACTCTACAATACAACCTTCTGTCCGACAATGATTTTCGACACACCATTTTCAAATCATCATATATTTTTCAATGGGGTACATCAATTTATAATGTACTAGACCACATTTTAAAATAACTCTTACCAAGTAATCCATAAAGTGAACTAGGATTATCAATTATTCTTTTTGCACTAATAAATAGCCTCCTTTATTAGTTCTTTTCTAGTGCTGATAAAAGAGGACCACTTATAATGGCACTAAGATCAACAACGATTTTTAGTGCTGATAATGACTTTATGTAGAACTTTTAAAATATACTTCAATAGTAGTGACTATATCCAATGGATGGGGTTATATTGGCCCGTAATTTTTTTAAAAAAATAAAAATTCACTACATCAGACTGAACTTAATCCAACACTAACCTTTGACAGTGCTAGACGAAAAACACTAATATAGGGGGACTTTTATCAACACTAAAAAAAATGGGTAACCTTTTTAGTGATTTTTTATATCACTGGTTAAAGTACCCCTTTTATGAGTTCTTTTTTCTATCATTTAAAAAAGCAACACCATTGTGAACACTTTTTTCTATCTTTGATAAAGGTTGTAGTGAGTAATTTAATTTATATATAAATATTTATATATTTTTAAATAGGATTTATATTATAATAGGTATAATTATGTAAATATAATATATAAATTTGATTTATATAAATTTAAATAAAAATTGAATCTTATTTTCATAATTTTATATATATAATATTATCAAAATTATTTTAGTCATAGTGATAAATATTTTGTTTATAAAAAATAATTACCAAATGTGTATATCATTAAAATAAATTTTATATATTAATATTTTATTTAAAAAATTATATAATATATAAATGAATATATTTATATTGATTTTAAATAATTTAAAATGTATGTACATGTATAACTTTATGTATGTATGTGTCTGTGTCTGTGTGTGTGTGTTTGTTTGTATGGATATTTCATTGTAGATATGTCTGTTTTTCATGTGTACAGCTATGTGTGTGTTCAAGTATATTTATTCATTTAATATTATTTAATTTTTTTAATATATCATTATTTTTAGTATTTTGTGTATTTATTAATTTTTTATATTTATTTATTTTTAATATAAATTTATTTTAATGTATTCATCAGAAATATAAACTTATTTATATCCTAAAGGTGTTGATGTTGAAAAACCGGATTAGGGCCCTCATCTATTTTTGAGTGGCTCTAATTGCATACTGAAGGATGACTCTATTGACTCTCTGGCATCACATCGGGTGAGTGTGTCTTCTGATTATGTGGATGGGATGGATTGCACAGATGTTATGGAAGATGATTTTATGAATTCTAGTAATTGGAAGGGGAAGATATCAATATGATTTAAAAGTCATAAGTTTTAAAAATGTCATCTTATTCTCGTGATTTATGTTATTGTGAATGTTATGTGGATGTTTTAACATCCTGGTATTTTTTTATTTTTTTAAATTAATTTAAATTATTCGATATTTTACATTTCATGCAACACTAAATATATATTTTATTATACAAATTCATGAAGTTATTCTTTCTTTGAATGAAACACAATATCGATGTTTCACTATATGCAGTAATTATATTAGCTTGTAGTATATGAATCATTATTTTTCTCTTATGATAAACACAATTCCAAGTTCCTTCAAAAGCTTCTGTTATACATAAGGCCTAGTTTTACCAAACTATAGTGTACTATTAATATTATTTTTAAAATATTATTATTGTTGTCACCTAGCCATATGAATGGATGTTATGAGTAAGATTAATTAAATTATGAAAATATGGTTCACACATGTATATAAGAACAATAATGTGGTGACTAATTAATAATAAATGAAAATAAAACCCTTTTGAAAATATAAGAAATCTTGTGCTGGAAAACTATATTTATGCAATCAAACAGATTTTACTACAATAAATGAATGAATTTTTTTTTGATAAATTATTTTTATGTAATATATATTATATTCAATAAACAAATTAATGTTCATCTTATGTGTTTTCTAGACAAGAGATATGAATAAAACCAGTTTTACATATAAAGATATATATTTTTCAAAAATACCATTTTAGAGCCGTTTAATGGTGTGCCTATTTTGAATCTATATTTTGAAACTTTTATAAATTCAATCTATTTTAAAAAAATAATTTTTTTAAAAATTAATTTTGAAATTATATTAGGGTAAATTTTTGGTATTTTCCCTAGAAGTTTATTTTTTAGATGAAGAGTAAAAAATACTGAATTTTAATTCAAAACTGCATTTTCATCTAATTTATTTATATTGTTAAATTATATTTTAAAATTTTATAAAAGAATACGTAGATCAATTAAATATGTATTAATATAATTTTTTTCATTTTAATAAATTTCAAATTTAAATTATATGTAAAAACATTTCAAAATTTTGAACGTTTTCACATTAAATACATGTTGTCTCATCCCGTCTGCAGGATAAATTTTCAATTAATTTATAAAAATTTTGTGTTTAGAATTTAGAAAAATGGAATAAATATTAATAAATGTAATTTATAATATCTAGTAAGGTAAACATAGTTCTTGAACCAAAATATTAGTGAAATTATTTAAAATTATTTACAACAGTTACGGTAAAAATGAGTTTACTTAGTGGTTAAACATTAACATAAGGGGAAAAATAAACTAGAAACATGTAAAAAATCCATTTCCGGTCATATTTAGACCGTATCTTGCATTTTCTTAAACATGTACTGATATTGGTGTCACATGATGTGAGAGAGACATGTCAATAGTGTTTACTTTTTTATATATTCAGGAATACCACTCCTACTCCACTATAAAAGGGGGCCCACCCCCTCACTTCATCACACATATCAAGCCCATTGGATCATCCAAAACCTACCCAATTAATATCCCAAATCACCTAATCTAATCGTATAATCCTCACTTTTGGTATAAAAAATCCAATTTAGTCATTTGGTGAAAACTAAAAGGAATTACAAAAAGTAGAGGTAACATCCATCAACAAGCACTTTTATTTTATTTCATTCACCACCCATTAAATTATTATTATTAAATTATTATATAATAACATAAGTATAATAAATATATTTAGATTCTTTTATTTTATGGTTTCAACCTTCTACTACAAACTCTTCAATAAATTAGGATTCCTGATCATCATTCGTGTGTTTGGAGGACTACCGCCATGTGAACCGATGTCGTTCATTCTTGCATGAACACCTTTAGTGGTTGGAAAAAATGATTTAATTAATTTTTTATATTATATATATTATTTTTATGATGTCTTTAAGGTTATTTAATTATTTTGTAACACATACCTTCATTTTTTTCTATTTTTTGGGAATACGATAACTTCATTTGTGGATGTGTGGACTACTGCCTCCTCAAAGCGATGTGATTCGTTAAAACATTACATTAAATGAATTAAGGATGTTTTTAGAAAGAATATATGATATATATTATACATTATTTATAATAAAATGATAATATATGTTTATATATATCATTTACTTTCTTTCTTTCAATATGTTAAGATAACAAAAACAGTGTTCATGTGTACATACAACCTACAGTCTCTATGAATAGTGTATTCTATTTGTTATTTATATCATTTATAGATTATTATAAATAAATAAATAATGAATATATATTATATTTATATCAAATTTATAATTTTTGAGGTTATTAAATCATTATATAAGTAAGATAACCAATAATAAAACAATTCAAAACACATGCGAAAAATAAAGCTCTTATTACCCAAAACATATGTCTAACATGGAATTGTTAATAAACAAGTAATATAAAGTCATAATAAGATAATATATGGTATTATATATAATAATATATTTATTTTGAAGATTTATAATAAAATAATATTTATTATACAGGAGGTTTGAATATATATGAGGAAAGTCAAGACTTAAGTTAAGGGTTTTCTCATCTCACTATTATTTCTACAATAATTTTGCCTTATTCACCACTCTTTTATTTTGTGTGTTTTATATACGGTCCATTAAGTTATTATATGATTTGTATACTTATATTTATTTTTATTTACATATCTATTTTATGATCTCTCTTTCATGGGGTTTATGGTTCAAAAAGTTTCAAATCGGTAAAGTAATCTTGTCTCAGTTTTGCTATGTTGTGACAAGTGTCATGTTATGCACAAAAATTCTTCTAAAAGGTGTATATAATTTCTTTTGAAAAGTTATATCATGAATATACTTATTTTCATGATATTTTAAGCTTCATTTAATGATATTATTTCATGGGTATTATGAATCAAAGTTACCAAATTAGTAATAATTTATTGTTAAATTCTCTCCGTTTATCGAGATTTTTTTAGGATTATGCATCCCTTGATGAAATATCATGATATGTCTCTCAATAAATCTCATAAATTCTATTATTCATTGGTTATTTGAGATATATTTATGTATATATTCCATTATTTATAATCTTTGGTACTTAATATAATTCGGAAAATGTTTTTAATAAAATCTTACTTTATCTCTCTCTTCGATTAGAAATCTGTTTTATTCATAACCCATGTTTTCTAAAAATATTTTTACATTTTTTTAAAATATACTCTAAGATCAATTTCAAGTAAATTTGTTTCAATTTTTTTTTATTTTTTAATGTGTTAATTTTTTTAAATCAATTTTTATGATTTTTCTAGTAGGTTTTCAAAGAAAATGGTTTTCAAAATATTTTATGTTTCAAAGAGTGTTTTTCAAAGAAGAAGGATTTTGAAGTTGATTTATGTCTAAAAAATTATTTTCAAAGAAATTTTTATTTTCCTTAAGAAGTCCTCCAGGTAATCATTCAAAATCCTTCTCCATATAATATGAAACCGTTTTTTATTTTATTGCTTTACCAGGGATATGATCCAATGACACTGTTATTGTTATTTCTATGAATGGTTTGTTTTTAAGATGAAAAGTTTTTTATGAAACCCATTTCTCTTCAATGAGTTATATCGTGATAAACTTCCTATGAAACTTTTCTCCTTTCACGGGTAATTATATAATTACATTAATGTAAAAAATATCTATTTTCCATAGGTTATGATATGATGAAATGTTTCTGATAACCATTTCATTTCATTGGTTATGATATGGGGTTTATAAAACTCATATCTTTTTATGGTTAATGATATGATGAATGTTTTGTTATCATATGGGATATGTATTTATGATTTTATTATGTGACTAGTGGGACGTATATCTCCCTCCAATGCATTGGGTAATGATTTATATTTCAGGAGATAATTATGGGAAACAAGTTGATGTGCTTTATCTATAATGGGAATTAGGTGTGTCCTGATCCAAAATGGGAAACAGGTGTGTCCTGATCCAAAATGGGAAATAGGTGTGTCCCTATCTACTATGTTTATCGTTTTGGGAGTTAACCTTGACTACTATTATGTTATTTGTGAACTTGAATACATGTTACAAATGTTATGTGTAGTCCTGGTTTCATGTCCATAAGATTATGTGAGGGCGTGATTTCTTGCCCTTAACATAATGAGTGAAATTTTTTCTACTTATACATGTTCACAATGTTATAAGATGATGTGTATGACAAAAATATATGTCTTCTTCCAATGATATAGCCACATGGTTTATGTTCATGATTATGTTATGATTCATGTCTTATGAGCTGTCAATCTTTAAGCCATGGATCTTGATTATGATCTTTCATATGTAGGGTATGATCATGTTCTCATACCCTTATGATCATGATTGTGCTTAAATATCTCTTTTGTTTAACCTTACTATGAATCTGAGCTCACCCTATATTATGATTTCTTTCCCCGAGTTATGAAAAAAAAATTTGTAGGATTACTAAATAGGAAGATCTTTATAGGATACTTTGGAGATCGTTCACTGAGTTAGAAGGTATTATGTTCCAAGTTTCCAATGTCACTAAAATATTACGGTCCTCAGGCATGTATTTTTTAACGTGTTGAATATTCATTTAAAATGATGTAATATCCATGTATGTTAAGCAAGGGTCACTATAGTTGTTATCAAGGTAAAGGTTTAGTTAACCTTTGTAAAATAGGATGAGAAAATTTAGTGGGATCCATAGGGATATTTCTAAGGATATTTCTAAGGATTTATCTAAGTATAATACTAAGGTTTCATAAATTTAAAATTAGGTTCCATGATTTAAGAATCCTATAAGTAATTTTTCATGATTATTTGGTTTTTTTCTATGATAAGGGCTGCTCACATTATGATTTTTGGTCTTAGTCATTAGCAGGACCAAGAAGGAACTGGGTTAACCTTGAATGTTTTAGATGTGGAAAGTATGGGAATTACATAAGAAAACATCCTAACTGCAAATATCATGAATTGAATCTAGAAGTTGATTTGATTATTTTTTATGCTTCTGAAGAAAAAGAAACCTCAAATGACATGTTAAAGGTATGATTTGTTCTATAAATATTGATTACATTAAACATACAACGTGTGATAAAATTTAGGATTAGGAACCTTAATAAATGATTCATATTTATTATTATAGGATAGGGTTATCATGGAATAAAATTATGAATATTAAGTAATGGTGTAAGAATAATGTTGGATGATTTAAGTGTATATATATAAGACTTCAAGAATTGTGCTATATGAATCATGACGTGTATGTTTTTAATTATGAATTTTCAAAAATATATTGAATTGTATTGTTGAACTAGAAAAGGGATTTCATTAAAATGTGATATTTTTATTAATGTAAGGTAAACCTTAATGGGTCCCTGAGTTTTATAAAACTGTGTTTATCTTGGATAAAGAGATTATTGATATGGACAATGTAAATTGGGTAGTACTGATTAACCTAGAAATGATTATTGATTTTTTGACAAAGTTTTCAATGTTATCATGGATAAAGTTTAACATCTTTTTAGTATTTAAGGAATATATATTATAATCATTTGAATAATAAATCATGCATGTTTTCAATAAGGTTTTATGATAATTCATTTTATTACCATGTTTCTATAGAATACCTGATAAAGGTATTCATATGTATGGAATGTGACAACCATGTGCTACTTTATGTCATATGGGGATCAATGTTAAGCTGGTTTTGAGAAATTTAGTGAACTTGTTTCTAAAATTTTAGATTTTAATCTTTTTTAAGGGTTACAATGTCAACCATTTATGAAATGGTTTAAGTTAAACTTTGGGTGAGGTATTAGATATTAAAGTTTTATCTCACCATATGAGGATTTATGAAAATTGGATAACATGTGATAACCTTTTTTGTTATATAAACTAAATATGGATGGAATTACTTATCATTCTATTTATTGATCTCATGGTCTGTTAGTTCTTCATGAATGAAAAATTCACCTCCATTCACTGGAGTAAGAGATGGAGTGGGAATTGATCAAGGAACAACCAAAGGGTAAGATTGTGAAAATTGAATGGAATGAAACCAGGAAATTGTATCTTCTTCTGAAAATTTATTCAACTCTAGGAAAAGGATATTGAAAGAAAATCCTAATACCTTCATTTTTATTGAATCTATGCTCTTATAAATCATCATAGATTTAAGGTTTTGAGGCCCTTAACTTTCTATTGATCATTTGATTACTTGTGATTAGAGATATTTATCACACTATGTTATTATTTATTATTTTCTTTTATGTCCAATATTCAATTACCACCTATAATCTCTAATGTGGAAACCTATTTGTGAGATACTTTGGGTAACCATCATGGTTCCAACTTTCTTTTGTTTAAAAGATGTTTTAGTATACATTTTTACGATGTGGGATTATTTAAAAGGAACTTCCAAGTACTAAAACAATGATAAAATTGATTAATTTTGAGGGATAAATTCATTTTAAGATGGGTATAATGTAACACCCTAAAAGTTTTTTAAATATTTTTTAAAATATTAATTTGAAATATTAATTTAAAATATTCAATATTTTTCATTTCACGCAACACTGAAAATATCTTGTGTGGCCAAGTTATTCATTCTTTGTACACAACACCATATTGACATTGTGCAACAGGTGACACTTATATTATATTATGGTACATGAAACACTCGGTTTGGATTGTGTTACACACAATTCTGAGTTCCTTTGATATCTTTAATTATAAGCAAGACCTAGTTTTACCAAACCACAACTTACAATTAATAATATTATTAAAAAATTATTATAGTTTTCACCTATCAATTGGAATGGAAATTACCAATAATATTAATTAAATTATTAAAATATGGTTTACATATGTATATAAGAATAATTATTTGGTGATAAATTAACTAGAAATTAAAATAAAACCCTTTTGAAAATATAGGAAATCTTTTGCTGCAAAATTATATTTATGCAATCAAACACGCTTTACCAGAATAAATCAATTAAACCAAATTTTATAAATTATGTTAATGAAATATATATTATATTTATACATCAAATTAACATCAACCTTATTTATTCTCTAGAAAATAAATAATAAAACCAATTTTGTGCATAAATATATATATTTTCCTAAAAGGTAATTTTACCACCTTTAAATAGCGTGCCAATTTTAAATCTAAATTTTGAAACATTTAAAAATTATTTTTGATAAATTAAACATAATTTTTAAAATATTAATGACAAAATATCTTAGGGTTAATTTTTGGTATTTTTCTGAGATGTTTCATTTTTGGATGAATAATGAAAGATACTGAATTTTAATTCAAAACAGCATTTTAAACTAATTCATTTATATACTTAAATTATATTATTAATTGGTATTAAATTATATTTAGATAAATTCTAAATATATTAATAAAATTTATTTCATTTGATGAAATTTAACATTGAAATTCGATATATAAACATTTCAAACTTTGGTGCATTTTTACTTTAAAAACTCATTGTCTCATCCCATCTGCGAGATTATTTTTAAATTAACTTCTAAAATTTATGTGTTTAGAATTTTAAAAAATGGATTAAATATTTAAAAATATAATGATTTATAATTCATGTAATATAAACATAGTTTTTTACCATAAATATTAGTGAAATTTATAAAAAATTAATTATAGAGATTAAGGTAAAATGAGTTTACTTAGTTGTTAAACTATACCTTAAGGGGACAAATAACCTAGAAACATGTGTGAAAACAATTTTTATTGACATATTTATAATATATAATACCTTTTATCTAACTTGGACCATTATTTTATCCACATGATGTTAGAGAGACCTCTCAATAGTGTTTACCTTTTTATATTTACAAGAATGTCATTCCTCCTCCACTATAAAAGAGAACTCACCCCCTCACATCATCACACCTCTAAATACCACTACATCATCCAAACCCTTACTAAATAAGATATAAAATTCCATACTATCATCCAATAATACTAACTTTGGTAATAAATTAAACCAAGTTAGTCTTTTGGTGAAAACCAAAATAAAGTACCCAAAGAAGAGGTGACGCCCTTCAACAAGTACTTTTGTTTAATTTACTTCTCAACCACATAAATTATTATTATTAAATGATTATATGATAACATCAATGTAATAAATATAATTATATTTTTTTATGTTAATTTTTTTACCAATACCTACACACACTTCCATCAAATGAGATAGACAATCATCGTTCGTGTGAACGGCAGACTACCGCCTCACAAACCAATGTCTTCTGTTAATCCATTACCACAGTTCAATGTTGGGAATAATAATGGAATTGAACTTTTTATATGATATATATTATTTTTTGTATGTCTTAATACTTCTATAATTATTATATAATACATACCTTAATTATTTCCATTTTTGGGAATATGATAACTTTGTTTGTGGACGTGTGGATTGTCGCCTCCTCAAAGCGATGTGATTCATTCACACATTAAATGGAATGTATTAATGATGATTTTAGTAAATTTGTATGATATATATATATATATGAAATAATAATTCTAATATAATTATAATATATATTTATATACATATATTTCATTTAGTTTCTTTATTTCAATATGACAAGAAAACGGAAACAACATTCATGTGAACATATGGTCTACCGTCTCCATGAACGGTGTATTCCATTTCATATTTCTATATTTTATAGACTATTATAAATATATATATATATACTGAATATATATTTTATTTATTGACATTATTAAATCATGATATAATAAAGATGAAAAAAATATGACAAATCAAAACGCAAACAAAAAAACAAAGCAGCTATTAGCCAATACATAACTTTAACATTGAATTGTTAATAAACGAATAATATAAAGTCATAATAAAATAATATACTGAATTATGTATAATAATATTTTTTTAAAATTTATATTAAAATTATATTTATTATATTGGATGTTTTAATGTATACAAGAAAGTCATGACTTAAGGTAAAGGTTTTCTCATCTCACTTTTATTTCTCTGAGATATATGATATGTTTACCACTTATTCTTGTTTTTTGATGTATATACTACCATATGACATGTTATATAATTAATTTCCTTTATATAATTATATCTATTGTTTCAATTGATTTTTTTGATTTCCTATATCTTATGACTCAAAAGTTACTCAAGTATTAAGGGGATTTCTAGTCTCGCTTTTATTTCATGTGAAACATATGCCTTATTCACCACTGTTTTCTATTATTTAGTGTATAAAATTTCCATGAATGTATTATATGATTATTATTCTTAAATTTATTCTCATTCACATATCCATTTTATTATCTCTCATTAATGGGTTTTATGTTTTAAAATTTAGCAAATCGATAAATTAATCTTGTCTCAATTTTCTTTCTTTGAGACACATGCCATGTTATGAACCTATATTCTTCTATGAGGTGTATATAATTATTTTTGACATGTTATATAAAAAATATCCAAATTTTAATGATATTTTTATCTTTATTTAATGTTATTGTTGTATGGGTATTATGATTCAAAGTTACCAAAGTGGTAACCGTTTATTGCTAAAATCTCATCGTTTATTTTGATTATTTATAATTATTCATCCATTGATGAAATATTATGATCCATATCTAAATAACTCTGATTAATTTTCGTTTCCTCTAGTTATTCATGATATCTTCATGTATAGGTACCATTTTTTCACTCTCTAGTACTTAATATGAATAAGAAAATGTTTTTAATAGAATCTAACGTTATCTATCTCTTCTATCAAATATCTATTTTATTCAAAAACCATGTTTTCTAAAAATGTTTTAAAATTTTTTAAATGAAATTTTAAGATAATATTCAATGAAAATGGTTTTAAAAAAATTATGAAGTATTGAAAAGATTTTTCAAATATTCCTTTATATGTTTTCATGTTTTTTTTATGGAAAATGGTTTTCAAAATATTTTATGTTTCAAAAATAGTTTTTCAAAGTGAAAAAATATTCTCTTAAAGAAATTTAGTAAATTATTTTTAAATATTACTTTATATTTTTTTGAAGTGTTTTAAAAAGAAAATGATTTTGAAAAAAAATATGTCTAAAAACAGTTTTCAAAGAAATGGTAATTTCTTTAAGAAATTATCTAAGTGATCTTTAAAAATCCTTCTCCATATAAGATTACACCCTTTGATATATTTAATGATTTACTAGGGATGCAATCAAAAGACATCAATATTATTCCTTCTACAAATTTTTTATGTTTAATATGAAAAGGGGTTTATGAACCCCATTTCTCTTCCATCAGTTATACCATGATAAAAGCTTATGAAATCAGCTTCCTATAATAGGTTATTATTTGATGAAATTATTATGATAACTGTCTATTTTCCATAGGTTATGACATGATGAAATTTTTATGATACTCATTTCATTTCATGGGTTATGATAGGATGTTTGTGAAACCCGTATCTTTTTATGGGTCATGATATGATGATTTTTTTAATATCTTGTGGAACACAGTTGTATGATTTCATTATGTGATAAGTGGGACCAATGTCTCCCTCTACTGAATTCAGTAAAGATTTATTTCTCATGAGATAATGATTGGAAATAAGTCATCATGATTTATCCATAATCGAAAAACAAGTGTATACTGATCCAAAATGGGAAATATGTGTGTCCTAGTCCCCAATGGAAAATAGGTGTGTCCTAATTCAAAATGGAAAATAGGTTTTTCCTAATCCAAAATGAGAAATAGGTGTTTCCTGATCCATAATATAAAATAGGTGTGTCCTGATCCATAAATAGAAATAGGTGTTTCTTAATCCACTATGTTTATAGTCTTAGGAGTGAACCTTGACTACTCTGATATTATGTGTGAACTTGATTACATGCTCACGATGTTATGGGTGGACTTTTTTTAATTTCTATAAGTTTATACGAGGGCCTGATCTCATGACCTAAACTTAAGGATTGAACCTATTTGTACTTATACATGTTAAAATTGTTATAATATAATGATTATTCCACCAATATATATCTTATTCATATGATATTCTCACACAGTTCATGTTCTTGATTATATTTGGATTCATGTCTTACGAACTACCAATATTTATTCCATGAATCTTGATTTTTATCTTTAATATGTACAGTAGGATCTTATATTGTTAGGATCATGTTCTCATATCCTTCTTCTAATGATTATACTTACATATCACCTTTTTTTACCCTTATTAAGAATCTGAGATCAGCCTTTCTTTTGTTTCATTTCCCCATGATAAGAAGAACGTTTTTATGTAGGTTTACTAAAGGAAAAGATATTTATAGGAGAATGTGGATATATTTCACTATGTTAGAAGATATTGTATTCTTAGTTTCCAAACAAACTAAACTATTATAGTCCTTGGGTATGCAATTTTATAATTCACTGAATCTTCATCTAAAATGGTGTAATATACATATATGTTATTCCGGGGTAATTAAAGATGTATTTCTCCCCTACTTAAATTATTTCTCTTCTAAATTAGTGCAAGGAGGGTTCCACAACTATCTAAGAGATGGAAAGTGATTTGACCCCAATTTGATCAAATCCTGTTGATGTTTCCACAAAGGAATATATGCAGACTAAATAGGTAATAAGGCCTGGTTGGAACACTTCCACATCCATTGATGATGATCAACATTTACTAGCAGATAAGGGAGTTGATAAGGATTAATTTTCTTGTCTTGGAGTTTCATTAGACACCTTAACCATTGGTGGTCTTTTTAAATGGAAAGGTAACTTTTATTCCATTCTTTATTCCATCAATATTTTGGAATTTGATCAACTTTATCTTGATGGCCAGGAAAAATTTGGGGTGAGATATAAAAGGACCTCTTGATATAAAGGTGGTGTGGATATATGAAAAGTTATTAAGTATGTGTAGGGTTCTATGGATAATGAGGGTCTAACCATTACTACTCTAGAGGTCTCAGTTGATGTGGACTATTTTGGATAGGGATCTAGGCACCTGCTAGTGGATTAGACCTTCTACCTCATCAATATAGAATTAGTACTGAAGTGAAAGTGAGACCATAGGCTGAAATTCCTCAGAAATCTCATGGACTTAGAGAATGTGAAGCCTTATAAAATGGAATCTATTGATTAAGAGGCATGCAGGGTTAATTAAGAGGCCAACAAACGTCTTAGAGATTTATGTGGGCCTTGGGTTACTCTTATTTGGAGGATGGGACACCATCCTCAGGGTCCTGGCAATGCACAGAATGTTGGAAATAAGCAGTAACAATTTTGTCTTGCTATATTTTTCTTTCTTCTACATTGTAGTGTATTATAGAGTTTGGATGGAAGGATCTTCCCTCTTTGTTTTGATGGTTTGTATGTTTACGCTCCTTATTTCATCCTTTTTAGAGCTTATTTATTTTCCTTAATAATTTTTCAGTGCCATGGGGTTTTAAACCATGGTTCACACCATTGTGGGTATGTAATTTATATCATCAATTTATTCATTTTTATTCATTTTTTATGTGTCTTAAATTCATTTAAATGTTACGAATTCACTTTTTAATTTTTTTTTTTACTTTTTTTAATTTATTTAATCATTTATTATTTTGTATTAATTTTTTTAAAACGTTATGAGTTAATTCACAAAGGCCCTATCCCATTTAGTAAAATAAAAAAAAGAAGGTAGAATATGAGGAAATACATGGAAATACATCCCCTAATAAAACTAAAATTCCAAAAGACACAAACATCAACAGATCCAAATTGTCACTAGAAATCAAAGTCCACAAAATATTTTAATGAAGGACCTCACCAACCCCTACCATGTGGAGATCTTCCAAGTGGATGTCGGTCGCACTTCCAAGTATTTTCTCTCTACTAAGGCTCATGGCCTTTATCCAAATATGGTTAATAGAAGACAGATGCACCCATATTACTGGAGGCCACCCCAGGAAGAAGCCCCTATATCTGATGATCGATCCTAATATCCCTAGAACTTCAGGAAGCCCATTTCATGTTCACTGCCTCCAATGGTGCCTCCTAATATGAATCAATCACCCCAAAAGAATTATAATTTGAAACCTAAATATTATTTAGATTTTTTTAATAATGTTAAAAATATATTTAATCATTTCATAATATTTATTAATACATATATTTATTTTCAATACATGTAATATATTCAAAATGTTTGTAATTTATATAAATAGTACTTATTCATATTTTATTGTGTTTTAACTTCTAATATTTGTTTAAAAATTATATAATTAATCTATTTATATTAATTTCTTATTAATTTTTGAATTCAAATAGTTAATTATAAAATTATAAATATATATAATTTTTTAATTTAAAAAATTATATATATATATATAATTATAAAATTATAAAATATATATTTAAATAATAAATATATTTCTTTTATTTATAATTATATATATTTATATATTAGTACATATATATATAATTATATATATATAATTATATGAATATATATAATCATATAAATATATATATAATTATATAAAAATGCCTATAGATATATTTATTTATAATTATAATTATAAATAAATATACTTATTTATTTATTTATAAAATTATAATAAATATATTTAAATTATAAATATATTTATTATATTTATAATTATATATATTTATATATAATAAATATATATAATTTTATAAATATATGTAATTATATATATTTAATTATATAAATATTTTTATAATTATATATAAAAACTTTTTAAATATATTTAAAAATAATTATATTCATTATATTTATAATTATATATATATATGTATTGATAAATATATATAATTAGAGATTAGATGGATTCTATCCCATGGAGAGAGCCTCTCTCTCTAACCTTCAATGGTGATCACTTTAACAGTCACTTGAATTTTCTTAGTGGCATTGTAGGGAACAAGGATCATTTTTCCCTTTGTTTCCAATGCTAAATGATTGACCTGGTTAAGATCGATTTGGAAATGGGGGAATAGTAATTGTTCCAGCGAGCACTCACAATCCCTCATTTTGTGAGGATGAGGTGGGAAGTCAAGAGGAATCATTTTCCCTCTATTGTTCATCTTAGGACAACATTCTTCTGACATGGAAGGGTGAATCTACTGATCTAATGCGTCCATCATTTTGGGGATTTCATGTTTCAGGTCGGGCGATAAGCCTTGGAGTCAGATGATGACGAAAAGGTGGGAGTGTTGTCAGGCTATAATTCGTTGATATATGTTTCATGGACTGGTGATTGATGGATACAAGATTTTGGGGTAAGATAAGCAGGTTGATCGCGGAGAAAGATGGCAAGGGGTTTGGGGCCCACACAAATGGAATATAAAATATTTATGATGTTTCATTTGCGATGGGGTCCTGTCAAAAATGAACCAAAGATAAAAAGGATGTCACAAAAACTTTTTTTAGTGATGGGATAGTGCAAAAAAAAATTACAACAAGGGACCCACCCATCACAAAAAAATTTTACCAGTTATATATATGTTATCATTTGTGATAGGATTGGTCACCAATCACAAATAATTATTTTCAATGAGAGACTAATTCCATCTCAAATAATATAAAAAAATAAAATATTAAAAACATAAAAAATATAAAAAAACATAAAAATAAATATAAAAAATAAAAAACACATAAAAAAATATTAGTAATATAAAAACATAATATATAAAACTTTTAAATATCTGAATTAATAACAATATTAAAAATTATATGTTCATTCAATTGTTTATCATAATAAATGTGTCAAAAAAATCATAAATCACTCATGAGGGGGAGGGTCATTTAGAAGACGTGGTGGAGGGAACTCCATCCTTATACCCTATGCTAAGCATCACATGTACTCCATCATCTGCAGCTACTACTACTCATTCACTCGATGATACTACTTCTGCTGCTGCTCATGGTTTCGATGAAGCTCTTTATACTCACTATGCAGTGTCTCTATAACCTCATCATGAGCTCGTAACATCTCCTCAAACTCTGAAACTGATTATTATAACACTCCATGATCTCCCCTCATTCATGATGATGATAATGTTACAATATCATAATATCTTCTAGGCATCAATCAAGAACCAATACCAACAAATTGGGCTTTCTCAAAAGCATACTGAGTCACCTACATCCATGTTTCATCATTAAATCCTCCAATACTAGTGGTGAGAACCTATGTCTTGGCCTGACTCTCATAATGTGTGTGAGAATTCGCAACCTCATATAAATACATATGGTTCAATTTGAGATTAAAATTGTTAAAATATAGTTTTTAGTTAATTTTAAAACTAAAAAAAATTTACTAACCACAATCTGATGTTTTCGACCACTAAAATATCTCAAGTGACAGGATTAATGTACATACTCTTATAAAAATTGAACTCTATAATATCTGGATACTCAACTGTCTATATGAATAATGAAATAAATAGTTTATATTTTCAATTATATAAATTATTAAATAAAATTACATAATAGATGGCATCAATTAGTATTAAACGTACAGCTACAAACTCTATTTGTGACCTCCTTTCTCCCGCAGTTATACTAACCTAATGATGATCTCATCTAAAAACTATCTTCCATATAGTATGAGCATAATATATCCCAAACCTGAGATGATATGTAATTAGGTCAACAGATGCAGTAAGATGGATACAACATTCTGACTCTAGCTTCCATCATTGAACTCTTCCTCATATTTTTCAAAAATTATAGTAACTCTCTCACATGTAGGCCTCCCAGATATAGGTCATCATGCTATCATCGATAGGATACCATAAACCCTATGAATAATTAATAATATCATGTTAATAATTAAATAAATTTAAAAAGTAACTATTATATATTTACACACCATCCAATGATCAAACATGCGGTTCCATACATTAATGGGAATATGATCCCATGCAACCCATGCCCTAGAAAAATAATTCCAAAGAATATCATTCCCCTATCCAAAAGCTAAATGTGAAAAACTATGGGATAATAAAACAAATTCTAAAACAACTTGTGTATAAATAAATTAATGATAATTAATGATAATGAAAATTTACTACACTACAAAAATGGACATACCTCTATATGCATGGATCAAGATAAAGATGTGGAATGAATAGGGTTCGGAATCATCAATCTCATAATACCATGACCCCTCTAATTTTATGAACAACCTACAAACTATTGGTTTGATGTTGAATCATTAGGCTCATCACTTAGAAGTTTATCCTTCTCAAGTCTATAAAACATATCATAAAAAGTCGCATTAGCCATCTGAGTCCTAAAAAGATTTTTTTTAGCAAATAATTTATGTTGAGTATTATATATATATTTATTATGATTATAACCAACATGTAATTGTGTCATTATTCATCTTCATCCACGGATTTGTATATGATGGTCTCTATATCTCCATCTTCCTCCTTAGTGTCATCAATTTACATTGGAGTTTCGGCTTCATCATCTCTTGTTATTTCAAATTCATTTTTTACATAATCAACATCATTGTCACCATTGACCTCTAATTATAGGGTTTCATCATCGATATTCATGTGTCTTCATTGAAATGATTTATTTGGGGTTACCTCTTGAAAAAAAATTAATTCCTTATACTTCAACAGAAATAAATTCACTTTTCAAAAACTAATTTTCATGGGATTTCATTTTTGTAATTACCCACCAATAAATTAACTCTATTGAAGCAGCACAATATTTTGAATAGTAAATTTAATGTTATGGATTAGTCAATAAAAATGGTTCATTTGCAGTAATAAAGATTTTATATTTAATGTCGATGATTCCATGGTGCAGATGAACATGAAATCATCTATCATTATCAAACAAATAGAATTTAAACATCATTATATATTTTTTATCATATAACATAGTTAAATTCTTTCATCTAGCATTCCATAAAATCTGACTTCACTTTCTCCATGATGATATCCTCTGAAAAACACCACTATTCATTATTTTTTTCTGATTCACCATATTCACGTGTACGAAATCAAAAACCATTCACCACATATGCATTATAAGATTTAACCATTTTTATGGTGGTTACACAATACACACATTCTATTATCAATTTTATTAGCATGTTGTGATACCTAAAAATATGAAAAACAATTAGCAATATAAAAAATGAATTGATTTCATGTGTTAAATGATAAAAAATTTACTTCACTATTCATTGAAATTGATAGAAAAAATTATGTTTCGGACATTTTTCAATGGAAAATGGTGTAATTTGAGGAAATTGTTTCTTGATATGATCATAAAATAGTCTAAAAACATAACTATATTAATTTATTTTTAAAAAAAATTAAATAATAGGTGATACTGTCACTCACTATAAAAATCAATTATTTTCTTTACAGTTGAGCAAAACATATGTATGATCCATGTGGTGTTCATCATATAAAACCCATCATTCATGAACTCACCAAATCCATGTTTAGAAAAATTAACAAATTATAAGTGAATGTTCTGTGCATCATCAACATTTCCTTAATTATGGACTATTTGGTTCTGTTTTTATGTATATTTAGGTTGGAAATAATGGGAGAAAAAAATGAAATTTCCTCCTATAAATAAGCTTATGTAATTTACCCTTAAAATGATGCTTAGTTAAGTACCTTTTTCTCTAATTTCTATATGCATCTATCATATGGGTACATTGATCATAACTATATCATCCCTCTATATTTTTCTTCATGTAGAAATGTAATAACTAATGTTCCATTAAATCAATGAATGTTGGAAAAAAATCTAGTATATGTAAAATTAAAAAAGCCATCTTCTTGAAGTATATAAATTACATCATAGTCTACTGTTTCCACAAAAAATGTCTAAGAAAAAATTTAATAAATAATTTCCTTTGGAATGTTTATAATCCACTATTGGAATTATTTACTTCTATGATCTTTTATTTTCAAACAACTCATGTTATGGTCACCTATAAATTTTAGAAAGATCTAATTGTGCCTTTACATTATATTTGGTCTTACTGAGTGAGTCAAAATATTTATAAAATATATTATCAAAATAGTTTTTTTAATACACATTTCATCCAACATGTTATGGACCAACACATCATACCAATATGGGAAATCTCAAAAAATACTTCTTTTCATCCAAGTGTGATCTTTTCCAGATACATCTATTTTTTTGTTTCACTACTAGAATGTTAGGTTATAGCCATGGTTTGGAACTATGGCTATAATCCCAAAAATTGTGGCTGGTATTTGTGCATCTATAAGTAAAGGCATATTTCCACGGTTCAAATCAAGGCTAAAGACCTATAGTCGCGGTTTAAATCATAGATAAACACCTATATCCATGGTTCAAATTGTGGATAAATCCATATAGCCACGATTTGAAACCGTGGAAGAAACTTAATCCACATAGGGTTTATGGCCATGATTTCAAACTATGGCTATAGGGTTTTAGCCACGGATCAAATTGTGGCTATAGGTCTTAAACCATAGTTTGAAACTAAGGCTATAGTCCTTCCCATTTCATAAAAAAAACACCCGCACTCCCCCCTGCACAACCCCCCCCCCCCCCCCATAGTAGTTTTCCACCCCCTACAAAGCCCCCCCATCCACTCACCCCTAGACCCCCTGCCTATATATCCCCCACCTTCCTGGACACCCCCCACCACCACCATTACCCCTACATCCCCCTTCCCCCTAAAAAACCACCCCTCTATTCCCCCTAGACACCCCCCACCCCACCTCCTTGGATAGACCCCCCCTTCCAGGATAGACCCCCCTTAACCATGAAAATCCCCCCTCCACTCCCCCTAGGCACCCCCACCCTCCTGGAAAGACCCCCCTCCCAGGACAAACTCCCATGCACACCCACACCCCCTTCACACCCCCTCCCCATGCAGACCCTCCTTGCACCCACCTCCCTACCGACCCCCCTTACCCCCTGTAGATCCCCCTTGCACCCTCCTCCACCCCCCCCCCCTTCCTCGACAAACCCCATCCCCCTCCTTCATGTATAGACCCCCCCCCCCTCCTTCCTTGGAGAACAATGCTTCATTTGAATTGGACTATATGATACATGAATATTATGATAACTATAAATAATCACCTATGTTTATTACTAAACTTAACTAATTATGAGACATTAATGAAACTTTTCACGTGCCTATATTGTTCTGTAGTTAAGGCAATCACTAATTTCACCAACCACCAAATTCTTCTAGGGTTCATATGTTGTTTTTTGGTGACACAAATCTTATGTATTATTATATGGATTGAACCAACCTCAACGGGATTTAACACATTAAGAAAATGTTTTCCATCAACTCTCAAGCCCATAAACCCCAAATCATTCGCTATTAACCATATTCCTACTACATGAGGCCCTAATACGATCAACATCTATGAAAGTGATTCCATTGTCTTAAAATTTTCTTCTTCCCTAGGAATCCCTCGTTGATTCTATTTGGTTCGGAATGTGGTTTTGATGAATCAATGTGTGTTGGATATAAAAAATATATTGTAACCCCTTATTATTACATGTTCCCTCTATATCTAATTTACTCATCTCTCACTGAAATAATGGTCTCATATTTCATAGGACCAAGATTGTTGAGGCATCATGATGGGGACATGGATCAGGACATAGGGTCTAGGTTAGAGGAAACTCCGGGTAGTGACTCTACTAATGAGTGTTGAGTGGAGAATGGTATTAGTGGGAAGAGACTGATATGGGTTTGGAAGGACTTATGGATACATTGATGGGTAATGTGATACATGTTGTGAGAATGGGTAGGTCTTGAGTGACTAGTATTATGGGGTCATTTCGATTGATATGTGACAAGTTGTGGACTTGTGTTATTAATGTGAATTCCCCATATCCTTTGAGGATGATTTGGTGTAATGGTGACCTCCCTAGAGTCTGCATGGATGGGTTGGTGTGTTGGTGACCTCCCTAGAGTCTGTAAGGATGGTCCAGTCTCCCTTGAGTTACAAGGATGGTTCAGTGAGATTGGTGGAAGCCAATGAGCCATACCCGAGTGGTAAGGGCTACTGATTGGCATCCAAGAGACCCAGGTTCAAAACCGGGTGGCAGAAAATTTCCGGGGTACTGTAGATGTAATTGTTCGTTACTATAGCAGTTATTGTTTGGTACTATAGAAGCCATAACTATTCACCCAATATGAGCCTTCGGGCCACCGGTTTGGGCCTACGGGTCTCAAGGGCCTTCGGGTTATCAAAGGCCTTCAGGCTATGGGGACTTCAGGCCACAGAGACTATGGAGTATCCAAGTTCATACAGAACAGTCCCCAGATGAGGATCAATGCAACAAGAGTAGCATCCACTAGAAGCATAGCTAACAAAATTGGAAGAATGAGAGGGTATGGAAGTCGCCCTCGGGACTAGGCACCCTGCAACGTAGTATGGGTAAATGCTAGCCGATCAGTAATGCAAGGTGGGGAGCTAGGTGATCAATGACATAGAAGTTTGGGAGAGGCAGTTCTAGTGGGTTGGGCCTACGTGTCATGTAATGGGTATGGTATGCCATTGGGCCTTCAGGTCATGTATTGAGGGTCAGTTGGGCCTTGTACCTTGGGCCTATGGTCCATGTACGGGTTCCCCTTAAATCCTTAAAAGGGGGATTATCCATAAAAAAATTAAAAAATAAGGGCTTCAGTCCATTCGGGCAGTGATATTGGGGGAACATTCCTTATATAGGATTGGGTAGAGGCCTGCCCAAGGGGTTGGGTCCTGGTATAATGTGAGATGAGACTAATAGACCCCATCTTAAGAGATAATGTAGTGGGTCGAGATTTGGATGCATGGTCATTACTGGTTCTTTCAGGTAATTGGTCAAGGTTTTGATTCCACCCTACCCTGAGTCTTTTGAAATGATATGGACATAAGTTAAGTGGAAAAAGATGAGGCAACGAGGTACAATTTTGGAATCGAACTAAAGAAATAATGATCGAGTGTCGTGTTATCATGACTGACAATGTCCTCTAAATTTAAACACTCAAGTAAAATATTTCTACCATAACAAGGCATTCCATCCAAATCATTCTATTTATTTTATCAAAACAACGCAATTGTATTAAAAGTGGCAAGAAAACACTTAGAATGTGAAATGGTCAATAGGGAAATTACCTACTTGGGTAATCCCCTATACAAGGAATGTCAAACACTTAGGAGGTGTTTGGTTATTATTGGACATTTACCAATTTCCCTTAAGGAATTTCAGAAGTGGAGTTCAAGTAACCATGAATAAGTCACTCTGTTTATTTCATTCCATCCAATTAGACTTTATAAAGGAGGAATAGCCATTAAATAATTCACTACATGATGTAGTACCTCTCATGTGCCAAGTAAAACTTTTTTGGTTCCATTTATCTCATTTAATTCATTAAAACAAGAAAATTCCATTTATAAGTTCCAAGGGTGTCAGTTAGTGGTGACTCCATCATTATAGCACTTGCCTAAGTGGGAAATTCCATCATAAAAATCAAATGGAACTTCAAGGGTGTTTTGGTTCAAACCACCATTTTAATAAAAATTGGGACACCCCCTCTAGGGATTTGAAGAGGTCTAAGTACAATGTGTGATTTAAGACTAACAACAACATCTGGTATAAGGAAAATATCAATGCAATAATTTCAAGCAAACTATATAAGAATAAACATCCACTGTGAGTTTTCGCAGAAAATGAACCTCTGTTGGAGGGGTTTTATTACAAAACCATGACTTATTTACCAACCTAAATAATTATCGTAACTGAAACCTGGTCAATAATAGAAATTTAATATATACAATCAGAATTAATAAGATTGTTGAATTCAATTTAAAAACATTCTTGAATTAAATAGGCTATGAGAGGGACCCAACCTCAAAAGAGTCAAGTCACACTCGATGCTTGACACTTTTATCGGCAATGACTCTAAGCTACTCCATCCATCCTTTGGGAATATGCACATTTACATATACATAAGGATTCCCTAACCCCTATGTATGTTTCCACATGGCCTTGAACATGCACAAGAGGATCCTTATATATATTCTCACATGCATAAGCATGTTATCACCCACACAAATATGCATTTTCCATATATATACATAAGCACACCTATCCCCTTATATGTAATCATGCTTCCATGGGTGGATATATATATATAACGGGATTACATATTATATATATTCTTACCTATGCCTACGTGGTGAGTCACCTTTAACTATGTTGACTCGAAACCACCTCAATGATGATCAACATGCTATAATAAATTTACCAAGGGATCTAAAATTACAAAACACCCACTTATAAATTAAGAGGCATGAAGAATGAAGGAAAAACTCACCTTAAACCATTGGCGGAGAACCAAATTTGGTTTAACCTCTTCTCCATCGACAGACATTGCCACAACACACATGAATGGGTACTGGGAGACTTCAACAAAATTACAGTGATCTAATGAATCATCATTAATTGAACCTAAAAATTGAAGTAAGAAGAACATGATTAGTGATAAAGGAAATAAAATAACAGGTGATGATTAGCAATTCTTTTATGTAAATGAATGAACTAGAAAGCCCAAGTGCATACCATAGGCGTTCCATCTAGTCTAGATAACTAAACTCATGAATTATACAACTCCACTTTTGTAACATGATGTTCCAATACTAACATGCACTTGGTAAGAATTAAAAGATACCATAAAACTAATTATTAGGGTTAAATCTATGAAAAATATATAATAATAACAGCATGAACAAATTTGGTGCATCATACATGAATCAATATTAAATACTATAAGGATTATGTGGTTGGATAAACTTTTATAATGCTCCTATAATCTATCTTCCATACTAGTTTCCAAATTAATACTAATGTGATATTTTCCATAATGTGTACATATTTCATGTTGTATGGGAATCATAGTATGAATAAGATCTTTAATTTTTTCATATCATCACATGAGCATAGACATAAACATTAGTATATGCTAATATGTGATAAAAGAAAAACGAAATGCATATGTGAGAAAATTTATTCACAAAACACAGTTGGAAGGGGATCTTGAACAAATTTTAATCACAAATATCTGTTATTTAATAATTCATGTGGATATTGAATAAATCTTAATCATAAATAACTGTTATATAATAATGGAATACAAGTTTATAAATAAATGGTATATCATAAATAAATATGCATTGATGTTTCATCCTCTATAAGCCCTAGAAACCCAATACCCCATGGTTAAACCACCTCAGACATTAAATACAACCCTATAATCAACAATGGTTCATGGGAGAGGAAGAAACCAATGGAAAATGGGAGCTTGTGATGAATGGGAAGAAAACAATGAGAAATGAGGGTCTCACTATGAGAAATATACATAGAATTGGGATAGAGAAACTTAAAAGCAATAAAATAAGGTGGGAAAGACACCCTTGGATGAACCTAATCCCCATTTTAATAAGGATAAGGAAAAATGGGGTCCGAGATCTTTAAAATCATTAAGGGTATAAATAAAAATTCATGTTTTACCCAGTCAAACCATTATGAGATGTTTGATTCTCATTCATAAATGGCCCCATGGATTTTCCACCACACCATATTCACTAAACACCTCTTCAAGATGAGAATCATCATCATCCCTATGAAAATTTCCAACAGAGATATTGTGACATGAATCAAATGCATAGGGAGAGCATTCTAGTTAATCAACGCCTCATAAAGATGTCATGTTTACTATAAACTAACCATTAGTGTTATATCATCCCATAATTGTTATCAATAGAAGAGTTCAATAAGATTTTATATTAAATGTAATGTCATTTTTCATAAAACTCACTCATGAATTTCTTAGACCGGACAAGTTTCATCACCAAAATGTTGATTTTTTGTGATTCATTTTCTAGTAATGTAGTCAAATGGTCATAATATTTACACAATATCTTAAATAAGTAACAGAATGTTGGCCTTGTGATTAGAACTAGATGAAAAAACTAATCCAAAATTAAAAAAGTGGTCGGATATGTTTATCAGTCTAGAAGAAGTTATATGGAGTAATTGACAATAATCCATTGAAGTCACAGAATCTCATATCTAGGACAATCTAGCCACCCTGACATTTATGGATGTCGTTTCGAATAATTAAATTAAAAACATGAGACTATTTATAATGTAAACATGTTTTGATTTTACTAAAAATGGTATTTCCCCTGCACACTGCCCCCCCCCCCACAACCCCCACACCCCCTTCCCCCCTCCCTGCCCCTTGCACACTACCCCCCCCCCCCCCTCATCCCCCTTCACCCGAAATTCCCCCTATACATTTCCCCCATTCCCCCTTCACCCCCCACCCCACCACACTTCACCCCCACTACCCTTAACCTTCACCCCCACTACCCCCACCCCCACCTCCCCCCCACCCCCACCTCCCCCCCCCCCAACATCACCCCCATTGCCTCCCCCCCCCCACCTGCACCCCACTACCCCCCTCCAAATTCACCCTAACTCCCCCTTGACCTGCACCCCCACTGCCCCCCAACTACCCTTCACCCCAACTCATTTACCCTCCCCCACCCCATCCCACTATTTAATTTTTTAAAATCGAAAAAAATATCATTCAAAATCAAATAATTAAACAAAAACAAAAAAGAAAACATTAACACTGATCTTTAAGATAAGAATTATTGTTTCCTCATGGCCTTCCATTGATTAATGATCAATGAAACACCCTCCATTATAGTATCCACCCTTAATTATGTATGATTCCACAATTCTGTAAAAATATTTCTTCCACTTGCATTTTATTCATTTATTTCCAAAAAAGTTATAGTAATAGCTTTGTATGATTCATCGCCCAAGTCATCTCTTAAACCTCTAAGCCTTTCATTATTCTCATTTATAAATTCATGAATTAAAATATTTCAAAGAATATGAAACAACATTTTCAACTAAAGAAACAAATAAAAACATTTTTAAGTCAAAATAATACCTTTGGATTAGCTTCCCAATAAACCTCGATAATCTTAAAAGGGTGCCATCTAGAATCATTAAGGTTATCTTCTCCTAATGGGAGAAACACTAGAATCTATTCTTCTACATATTCCATAAGATACTTACTTTGTATTGCCTCATGTAATGTATTCTTGTCAAATTCTTCCATTCACATCAAACCAGTATGGGTATGTCTTGATATGTCCTATAAACCCCACAAATTAATGAAAAAGAAGAAGAAACTCATGAAAGACCCAAGAATCCATGTCATTTCAAGTAAATGACCTGATAAAATCACTGGTTCACCCATTGGGAAGAATAAAAATAATCTGAAGTCAAAAATTCACACTAAAAATAGAACACTCACCACTTATGATAAGAAACAACACTTACAGTTAAATTATGGAAGAAAAATACTTAAATTCATCACATAAAAGAAAATTTTCCAGAATGATTTACTCCACAGGACTCAAAGATCATGTCATTAAAAATTGAGAGCCCTAACGGTAATGAAAAAAAAAGTTCTATTAAAAAAATTTCATGCATTAAAAAATTTTAAAATCCAAGATATTACATTAAATAATTCATTAAGATAATATTACAGCATAGCATTGCTAATTCTCTATTTCATGATTGGTTTGGTTCAATGCTTCTAAATCTTCAAGGTCTTCTTCCTTTTCTCTCAATAGCTTAATAGTTCCCTCCACCTTTTTCATAACATCGAAATCATCATAATATTCCATATGCTTTATCACATTCAATCTTTTGTAATCATTTCTTCATGATTTTGAGTATTACATAATAATAACTTCATCAAAAATACAAATAGATTTCTCACTTTAGATAACCAATTATAAATGTTTCCGGAAACTCGTGATTTTTATGACATTAAAATTGATACAATCTATAATTTCATATGATATATCTTATGTTTGAATCTTTATTTCATGAATCTAATTTCATACAGTATTAGTTTTACGCTGGATCAATGTCATACATTCAAGAGAGTCATTTTGATGAAGTATGACATTGGAAATCAATGTAGAATGGTACACTCAAAGTCTATCTATGAAGTCATATGACCCAGTTAAGTCAGATGTGGGTATCATTATCTACAGTCATACAATGGTACGTAAGTCATATGGTGGAAGTATGACTTCCCAAAAATTCATATGATCTACATAAAAGTCATACACTAATGTATTAGGGTGTAGTTTGATGAAAAATAAATTTCATTTATGGATATGAATTATAAAATTATTTTGATATTCAAATGATATAGTTCTTTGAAAGGGAAAATATTCATATGGTCCTAAATAAGTAATATGATATTCCTAGAACACCAATGTCAAGAAAAAAATTTCTACCACATTTTCAAACTACAGAAGATAAAGTCTATATTTTTTCAATTGACATTGGGGATTCTTAAAATGTACTCTAGGCATACCTCCCCACTAAAAAACATAAAATATGATAAATCTAATTCCATGGATTATCCAAATAATCCTAACCATCAGAAGATTCACTCCATGGTGTAAAAGCTTAATATATACATACATAGATTATTCCAGATAAGCATATTATATATTTACTTATATTATTCCATTTACTTCAAAACACATCATTTCTGGTTATGTATTGAAGGTAATAATGTTTATTGCCTATATTCCGTGGTTATCCACTTCACCTACATTTTAAGATAACTAAATTTATCCTTTATAAATTTAATGGATTCTCCTATAAACATTGACTCCTACTCACTAAAAAAAATACAACTTCATCTCTTTACATCCAAGGGTACATCTACCTTAACACTTTTTGTTAATTACAAATTAACTCAAGAGTAAATAATCAATTTCACTTAAAATCATAACAAATTTTTGGTTGTTAATAGAGTCATCCACCTTAGATGAAATTTTATGTTATCTTTTCTCAACATAAAAAAACTCCTCTAATTTTAAGAAAACCCACTTCCATAATTTTTATTTCCATCCTAATTCTACAATTTTCAACATTTCCATGAGATAAGGGAAATACCATAGCTAACATAGAATTATTCGATCAACCAACTCTATGTCAATATCGCCTAACCTAGTCTATAAACCAAGATATGTTAATTTAGTCAACAAATCTCACTATAATTTCAACACATGTGAAACAACTTTTGAAACTCACCTTTTAAGGGATGCTAAAATAAAATTAAAATAATTATTCATAAACCTATAATAACATTAATAAAAAATCAAAACATTTTAATTGAATGATTTTCTTCAGAAAAAATTTTATAATTTGATCTCACTTGGGATTTTGATTATATTGATCATCTGTCTAAGTAAAGATTTCATACACTTTATAGCCATCTTTTCTGCCTTACTTCACATTCCATACACCACTTACTTAGTTCTTGAGAAACCATTTTTTAATTCTTTCAATTTCCTCATCATGAATTATAATAACAATACCATGTCAACTATCACATTCATAAATTGATTACTTTTTAATTTTCAGATTTCTCCCATCATTGTGGATATTCATGGCTATATTTTAGTGATCCATGATGTGGAACATCCATACATGGTATACACACTGATTCCCATTTGGATTATTCTTATATTAAACTTTATTCATTGGATTCTTAAAAGTATTTGATTTAGTGTCACTAATTCCTAATTTATTTCCTAAGGAAAACATTCATTCATTATTCTATTTCCACTCATGCTATTTATGCATTCTCCTCTGATTTGAAGTAGAATTAATGTGACTAGGGGACTCAAAGGGGTTTGCTGTTAATTCTCTAGGGAAATAAATTAAACTTACCTTAATTAGAAATCTCCCATTATGGTTATATACAACCCCACTTCACAGTATGATCTTACTACAGATAGAGTTA
This sequence comes from Viscum album, assembly GCA_963277665.1. Lineage (NCBI taxonomy): Eukaryota > Viridiplantae > Streptophyta > Magnoliopsida > Santalales > Viscaceae > Viscum > Viscum album. The sequence continues at coordinate 1,970,163,464 of OY728150.1, forward strand.
ACATAGAAATGGTCATTTCTCATACCTAAAATTTTAGACAAAAAATTACACAGGATAAAAAATTAATAGATTAGGAAAACAATAAAAAGAAAAATTAGAAATAAAGTGGTTAAGAGATACTCAATTTTCATACTTGAAACCAAGTAGAAGTAGTTTTATTTCTTGTGAATGCATAATGGCCAAAAAATTCACCTTTCTGAATTGTTTGAAGGTGAAATATTTAGTTAGAAAAACTCATACAAAAAGAAAATAATATTAAAGGTTTGAAGGAAACTATATTACTGTGTTATTTCATTACCATTTTTTCAAGTCCTTCTAAAGTGACGTACAATTAATTCTTCAAATCAAATGAGTAGGTAAGTGCAAGTAGAAAATTCATTACAAAAAGTAATTCCTAGGATGAAAAGAACCTCTCATTATAGTTATATATAATCCAACATCCCAATATAATTTTACCTCAGAAGAATCTTATATTGGAATTTCTGTTTTCATACTTGAAATTATAGAATAATAATTACATATGTCCAAAAATGAAGATGATAAGAAAAATTATAAAGAACAATTATAATTTGAAATAAAATTGTAAATGGAAGCTCACATCTCATACTTGAAACCAAATAGACGTAGTTTCAAATGTTTTCAATGAATAATGGCCCAAGAAATTTTCACCTTGAAATCATGAGGTTAATTCACCAAATACTATCAATATGCTTATCCCTCTTAAAAACTAATTTCCATATCTATAAATGACCATTTCAGTAGCAACTATACCCTATAAAACCACCATGTTATGTTTAACTTATCACAAGGACATAATGAATCTTATAATTCCACCATATGAAATTAAAAAACACTAATCAGCATCTAATATACAATTATTCTAATTATTTCTAAATTTTTTAGCCTCTAACAATCTAAAATCATCACATTACTGTTAATTTATCTTATGCATTTCACATTAACCTTTCCCCGAAAAGTTCATCTGTTTAAACATGTAGAAACATAATTCGAACCCTATGTCACCATTTTAGGGTCATTATCATCATTATAAAAAACATAACATATATATTTGTTACCAATTATACTAATTATCAATCAAATAAACACATAGATGCAATTTAAAACAATAATTAGTCCATAATTCACATATGATCACAAACCAAACTCATGATAAAGTGATAGGTCATTTGTCTCAAAGAGGAAAAGGAATCCACTTATGGTATAGACCCGTAGCTTCTCTAAGAGTATAAGGATTCAATAATATGAATAAATGAAAATAGAATTTTAAATATACAATGGTAAATACCCCCATAATTTAAAAACATATTGGAAAATAGCGTGAAAAGAAAATTACCCAAGTGATAATTTTGATATTTTTTTCACAAGGTGATCATTGATTGAATTTTTGTTTCCTGCAAAAAAATGTGCAACCTAATTATTCAAGTAATAATTTTAAAATATGTTGGAATAAAATAAGAACAAATAATACAATTAAATTTGGAATTATATTTCAAATAGGATTTCATGTATCCTAATTTCTTATCAATTAATCTATTGATTTAAGGAAATCATTTTATCATTCAAAATATGGAAATTAAAAGGCTACAGATATCCTAGAAAATTACAATGAATGATATTGGAATGTTTCAAAACACAGAATAGAAGAATGGAAGTTGTATATCGGAAGAATGTAGATGAGAAGAATGTAAATATAAATTTTAACCTGAATAAAACAATATAAGAAACATACTAAAATGGGATTTAATGAAGAGACAATATATTTTATATCAATACCTAATATCATTACTTGAGGTACATCTCTTTAAATTTTACCTTTTCTAAAATTATTTTTTACCAGTTTAAATATTGTATTTGTTCCATGAAATCAAGGAAGTTATGTTCTAAGGAATAAATAAACACTTCAATATATGTATAAGCATGAAATACCTCAATTATTTAATAGGAACCAATCCAGACTTCCCTTTTTGAGCATCCTTGTTCCTTGATTGTACAGATGTTGGAAAACTAACTAACAACTCATATTCACTATAATATAAGATGAATTTTTTTGAACAAGAACAAATCTTATGATAACCAAGACCCAAATTATAAACCTACCTCTTTCCATCTTAGAAAATTATAGGAAATGAATTTTCTTTAGGCAACAATGATTTAATCAAAGTGGATATCTAATAAAAATTGATATTTTAAATTCCATTATCTGATTTAACAACCATAACTTTTATACAGAGTTAAAATTTTCTTATCTTTAAACTAGAATATAACGAATATTCAATAGATATCAGAACTCATAAAATTGAGATAGCTCTAACTTATGAATTAAATCAATATTATTTTAAGTTTTTGTTAGTTGAAAATATTTCCTAGTAACCTCATGTATTAAAGTTTAAAACCATGATGGATCTGGAAAAAAATTATTATTATCTTCTCTAGAACTGCTCTCACCATGTTGATACCAAAAAAATAATCATTCCAAAAACCAAAAATTCAATAGATAACCTACAACATTGTCAAATATTTCAAATCTCCTTAGATCACATTTCTTACATGGACACTTAATTATCCCTTCTGAAATGAATTTGAGTTTCAATGATGCAAATGATAAAAAATAATTAATAATCGTGATATATACAGGATTTATACTAGAATTTCTTAGATTCCTGTGATGATTTTTCCCATCACAATCTGGTAATACAAGATGTCTACTTCCTTGATCCATATTTTTCTGAAAAACACAAAATAAAAACATTTCTCCTGATTAATATAATATAAGGAAGAGACATTCCAATAAAATAAAAATTAAAAAATTATAAATTAATTGTAATTATTAACAATCTTATCTAATTATTGCTAATTTTTTTCCAATTCATCAAATAAATACTAATTTTTTTTAATTACTATGGATTTTTTTTAATTACTCTTAATTACCATTAAGGAATATATAAGGTTGGCCTAGGGGTCTTAAGGAAGTAGGGAGCATAGGGGATATAGGTGACAACAGAGGGAAATAATTTTAGCAATGTTGTGTTTAGATTTATTGGAGAAGAGTCATGAATAGATAAACATGTGATTAATGGAAGAGGAAGAAGATGTGAGAGATAAAAATGATACTCGTAGTGGATTATTTCACCTTTTTGGTTAAATATATAACAATGATAAAATGAAATGTTATCTATAATCCTTTAGTTACATTACAATTATTAGTAAAACATTATTTTCTAAGGAAAATAAATGGAACCAAAAAAGGGAAAATTCACTAAGCATGTCCTTGCTGTTACTGGTATATGTTTCATCTTCCATCACTCGTAGCATTACTCATGATTGTCTCTCCTTCAAAAATTATGAGCACAGGGGAACCAGAATTATCTCACTTTATCATCACCTTTATCCCCTCTTCTTCATTCTTACATCATGCCCCTTTGTTGTCCTTCTATTACTAAATATGGTTAATTATGGTTAATTACTGCTCATTACTGGTAATTTTCACAAATTACATCTCATTACTGGTAATTTTAACTAATTACCGCTCGTTACTGGTAATTTTTACTAATTACCACTCATTACTGGTATTTTTTACTAATTACTACTCATTACTAGTATTTTAGACTAATTACCGCTCATTACCCGTATTTTTTTACTAATTACCATTCATTATTGGTATTTTTTTACTAATTACCACTCATTGCCAGTATTTTTTTTACTAATAATCACTAATTACTAATATTTTTTTATGAATTACCTCCCATTACCAGTAATTTTAACTAATTACTTCTCATTACCCATAAATTTTACTAATTACTACTCATTACTTCTAATTTTTACTATTTATCACTCTTTACCTATATTTTTTACTATTTAACACTCATTATTGATATTTATTACTAATTTCTACTCATTATCAGTATTGTTTACTAATTATTTATCATTATAGGTATTTTTTACTAATTACCACTCATTTCGGTAATTTTTTCCAGTTACTAGTTTTTACCAATATTTTTTACTTATTACTTCCCATTATTAGTAATTTTTATTTATCACTTCTCATTACTAGTATTTTTTCTAATAACCTCTCAATACTTGTATTTTTAACTAAATTCCACTCATTGTCATTATTTTATACTAACTACCACTCGTCAATAGAATTTTTTTACTAATTACCACTCATCAATGGTATTTTTTACTAATTCCCCTCATTACCGATGATTTTTACTAATTATTGCACATTACTGGAAATTTTTACTAATTGCCACTCTTTACCAGAAATTTTTACTAATTACAAATCACTACTACTAATTTATACTAATTACCGCTCAATAAAATTAAATTTTACTAATTATCGATCATTACTGATATGTTGTACTAATTAATGCTCATTGATTATAATTTTTACAAATTAACACTCATTACTAATAATTTTTACTAACTACAACTCATTGTTGGTAATTTTAACTAAGTACCTCTAATTACTGGTAATTTTTACTAAGTAATGCTCATTATCGCTAGTTTTTTCTAATTACCACTTATTACAGCTAATTTTTACATAGTACTTCTTATTTCAACTAATTTTTACTAACTCCTTCTCATTTTCGCTAATTTGTTTTAACAATCGCTCATTTCAACTAATTTTCACAAACTCCTGCTCATTACCGGTATTTTTTACTAACTACCACTCATTGGAAAAAAATTACTAACTACCACTCATTACTGTTGATTTCTTCCAACTACCTCTAATTTTAACTAAATGCCACTCATTTCTACAAATTTTAACTAATTAACATTCATTTTCACTAATTGTTTCTAATTACCATATGTTTCCTCTAATTTTTACGAATTATTGCTCGTTTCAGCTAATTTTTTCTAATTTTCAATCATTTTTGCTAGTTTCTAAAAATTCCCAATCATTATAACTCATTTCTAGTAATTATAATTATTTTCTACTAATTACCTATCATTTTTGTAATGTCCCAATTCTGGGTACCTCCCAACAGTTCCCCATACTTGGTTGGTCACATGACCTCTAGCGCACTTCCCCAAACTCTATAGGCTTCCGACTAGCAGCGAGGGCCTTGGGTGTGATAGTGGGGAAAATATTCCATAATTGTTAGAGTATGTACAGAGGAATAACAAATAATAAATAGTAGTGGAAGTAGTAATACCAAAAAACAAGTAAACAACGAAAAATGAAGTAAATAAAAAACTGGTGCGCATATATAAATGATGCATGTCGCATATGTCTAGGAAAGTAGCTAAAAAGTCACAATGCTAGAAATACGATACTAAACAAAAATACAAAAGAAAACAAGTAAACTCTAATAGCATCGCAAGCCCCAGCTTGGTCACATGCTCTGCAGCTCCACAGCAATCAAGTACCTGATGAAGAAGGGAGCTCGCTCTTATCTATATCTGCAACCATATAATCTATTTGGGACCAAAAGGATGACCCAAATAGGGTATGATACGAATCCCAGTAGGAAACCACCACAATATATGTTTTTAACTATCAGTGAGTATATATATATGGCAAGTAATAATGGAAAAGCAGTAAAGAAACTAGGAGTACACAAAAGTAACCAAATCCTACAGTTTCCATTTACATTCATTAGCAGTTAATGTTCATCAATTAATAAATTATCAAAACAGTTATATCAGAAGACTACCTAATAGGACTGAATCCATGCTTTTTCTTTGGCTTGGTTGATGCATCACAAACATTCTATATTTATGTTAACCCACTAGGTAGTTCACACAATCTAACCCCTCTGGCCAAGTAATGCAATAAAATGGAAAAGACATTCTGAGGAAGCACTCACCATCAATTCCACCTATAGTCTTTCCAAAATAACTATAGACTCTCTAGAAAAGCACTCAACTTCAATTATAGTTGTGTTCTTATAACGTAAACTATATACACTCTGAGGGAGAACTCACCATCAATCCCCCATATGGTCTCGTAGTGTGAAATGTAATAGACACTCTGATGAAACACTCAACATCAATTCCCCTTATGGTCTAACTACACCAGGTTCTCATAGACCAATCCAATTCAATCATTCATAAATGATATTTAGAAGCCCAAAGTAATCTCAACTACTACATGGCTAAACAATTCCAATGCATATCACAAGAATTTAACAAGCAAAAAAAGTCAACCAGTTCCATCCTATCAAGCAACGAAATGAAATAAGGTATGACTCAATGGAAACCTAGAACAAACAGACCTAAACATTCAAACTAGGAAACACAAAAATGGGGTGTTCCTTAAACATTAAATTTCACATAATATCATATCAACAAACCCTTAATCCAAAAATCAATCTAAGGAAGATAAAATAGGGTCTAATTTCCTTTTCCCTAAATACCCAAAACATGGGTAATCGACACTTTGGCAAATAAAATTAAAGTAAAAACAAAAAGAGGAAACAAACAACCTACCTTGATGTTGTATGATCGATATAGTTGAACCTCAGCCTTTGAATCGACATAGAACGTCATATATCTATAAAAAGATCAAGAATGTTCAAACTTGAATAACTCGAGAGAGAAAATAAACCAGGAGGAGAGGCTCTAGAAGAAGAAAGGACTCACCAGTGGGATTCCAATTTACCCATCGGAGATCGAATCAGTCCTTGAATGGATAAACTGTGGCTTGAAGAATAATTGTCACAATCGGTTTATCTTGGATGATCTAAGGCTAGAAGAAGATGAATATAGCGATTAGACATCACCCTTGTACATTTAATCAAATAGAAGAAAAACTAAATGGAATGTATTGTTAATGAACATGTTGTGTATTGTCCTCAAACGGCCCCCAACATTAGCAGTCTCTAGGTCACCTCACATGGCCAGTACACAACTACCACGACAACCTGGTACACGGAATGTACTCCTAAGTAAACGACATGTACTTCTAAAATTTCCATAAAACTCTCATTTTTCTCAAATAAACCTGAAATCAATATCTATACCTAAAAAAGAAGATATAGGTTCTTAAAAACTTCCCCCTTTAAAAAAATTTCCCTTATTTTCCCTAATAATGTGGCGAAGAAGAATCCTCAAACACCTCTGGCCACTGTGATCACACATCGACCTCCCTCTCCCATGTCATGACCTCTACTCGCATGTGGTTCCATAGTACCCATACTAGATGAACAGACCGGCCATAGAGAACCTCTACACTTTGATCAATAATCCAGATAGGATGCTCCTCGAACGACGTATCCACCTTCAACTCAAAATCCTCAAGTTAAAAAAAAATGATATGGTTCTGAGAAGTAAAGTCGTAGCTGAGAAACATAGAAGACGTCATGCATAGCTCGGTACCTCTAAGGTAACTGCAACCGATAGGCAACCGGACCGACTCTCTTCAAAACCTCAAATGGCCCAACATATCTCAGTGAATGATTTCCCTATCTCATAATCCTCCTATGTCCCAACCACGATGTGACACATAGTAAAACCTGATCTCCGACCTCGGACTCCAAAGGTCGTCTCTATTGATCTTCATAAGACTTCTGCCATGATTGTGCAGCAGCCATCCTCTTCCAAATCAACTCCACATACTCAGTGGTCTCCTGGAAAAGACGAGGTCCTAGCATAGATACCTCTCCTACCTCTATCCAACATAGTGGTGATTGGCATGGACTACAGTACAAATCCTCCTATGCTGTCATCTGAATATTTTTCGGGAGACTATTATTATAGGAAAACTCCACCAGAGGTATGTGTTTCTCCCAATAACCTCCAAAATATAGGATGCTTGCTCGAAGCATGTCCTCCAGCACCTGAATCGTGTGCTCTGATTGTCCATTTTTTTGGGGATTGTATGTTGTACTCAGAAGTACCTTTGTACCCAGATCCCTCAGGAGTCCCTACTAGACACTAGAAGTAAAATGGACGTCTCTGTCTGAAATGATAGAGCACAGAACCCCATGAAAATGTATAATATCTCATATGTACAACCTTCCAAGATCATCAACACTGAAGGTCTCCTTGATCGGTAAGAAGTGTGATAAATTTATGAGTCTGTTAATGACAACCCAAACTACATCATTACCTCAAGGTATCCTCGGTAAAATTATCAAAAAATCCATCGCGACATCATTCCACTTCCACTCTAGAATGGGTAACTGTTGAAAACTCATTGCTGGTCGTTTATGCTCCACCTTCACCTACTAACAAGTGGAACATCTCATAACAAAACGAACAACATCCCTCTTTATACCTGGACACAGATACTGATGGTTTAGATATCGATACATCTTGGTAACACCAGGATGAACTGCCTTAGCCGAGGAATGAAAATCCCACATCAATTCCTCAGGTATGTCTGCTGACACCCATGTGTGTCCCGTAAAGCGCAAGATCTCATCCTCACCTACGGTTCATCCTGGAGTAGGGCCCTCTCCTAAAACACTCTCTCGTAGGACTAGGCCTTCAGAATCTGATATATGCCTCATTCATACTCGATCAACTAGAGTATAGGTAACAACTAAATAAGAAAGAAACATGTACCCATGTCTATTGTGGACCACCAAATGCATCTCAAAGAATAGATCCATAGGCTTCCACTCACTGCTGGCCTCCTGGAATTCTTGTATCGGAGTCCTCCTGCTCAATGCATCGGCCACTGTGTTTCCTTTCCCAGGCATATAGGCAAGCCAAAATTCAAAAGACAGAAGGTACTCAACCCACCTCCACTGTGTCAAATTTCGATCACATTGAGTAAAGATATACTTGAGATTTATGTGGTCGGTCAAAATCACAAAATGATCTCTCAAAAGAGAATGTCTCAAACATCATAAATTATGAACAACTGCAGCCAACTTGAGATCATGTGTTAGGTAATTCCTCTCATGTGGCCTTAACTACTGAGACATGTATGCAATGAATCCTTCCCCCTGCATAAGAACTACACTCATCCTGATACCCAATTCATCACAGTAAATGGGGTAACCTTTTCCCAACTCTAGAAAAACTAGTATCGGTGCTGAAGTCAGCCTTCATTTTAGATCCTGAAAGGAAGAATCGTAGGAATCCATCCACAAGTACTTTACCCCCTTCTTAGTCAGGCCTGTCAGTGGCGCTTCTAAGCATGAATATTCTTGTATAAAGCCCCTATAGTAACTAGCCATCCCCATAAAACTTTGTACCTCAAAGATGTTATTTGGATACTCCTGGGAAACTATTGATCTAACTTTCTCTAGGTCTAATGATACTCCTTTCTCTGAGATAACATGACCCAAAAAGTGAATATGGTCAATCTAAAAGTGACATTTTGGGAACTTAACATATAACTAATTCCCTATATGTGTACTCAAAACGATCTCAAGATATGTGGCATGTTTTTTTTAGAGTGTTAGAGTACACCAAGATATCATCCATGAAAAAACCACAATGGATTCCAAGTAAGGATGCAATACTCAGTTCATCAGTGCCATTAAAACTACAGGCATGTTCATGAGACTGAATGGAATAACCACATACTCGTATAGACCATACCTGCTCCAAAAGGATATAAGAGGTATATATGATGGTCTAAAGCCTAACTAATGATAACCAGATCTCATGTAAATCTTAGAGAACACCCAGTATCCATGAAGTTGATCAAAGAGATCATCAATCCCTGACAAGGAATACCGGTTCTTGACCATCAACTGGTTTAGTTTCAAATAATCCAACAAAAGTCTGAGGGTACCGTCTGCCTTATTTGAAAATAGGATAAGAGAACCCCAAGGATAAGTATTGAGTCTATTGAAACTCTTTTCCTATAACTCCTCCAACTTCTTCTTGAGCTCCTGTAACTCTAGTTTAGCCATCCAATAAGCTGTAATGGTCATCGGTTCGGCTCCTAGTACAAGCTCAATAGAGAATTCTACCTCTCGCTCTAGAGTAAAACCCAAAAATTCATCTAGAAAGACATCCCTAAAATGATCGACCACTAGAGGAAAGTCTATTTGGGAACTCCCCTAGTCATCCAGATATGGACTAGTAATTTGGTCTGTAACACCTCTCAACCTGTGATGCTCATGTCTAGCTATTCTCTCCTGGACATCCCATTATCCCTTATGTAGAAAAAATATGCCATCTAGGGATGTGAAACTAACTCTACGGCAATAGCAATTGACAACATCCTGGAAGGGAACTAACTAGTCCATTCCAAAAATGACATCATGTTATGTCATCTCTAAGACATAAAGGTCCCATAAGAAGTGACACCCCCAACCTCAAGAGGGAACTTTTTGTACTGACGTACACTAGCCATTATAGTCCCCAACGGTGTTTCAAGCATCATGATATCAGAATATGTAAAGATACAGAGCCCAAGGCTCTCCACAATAGGCATAGATATAAAGATATTGGAATCCCCGATATCGAAAAGGGTAGAAGCTAAAACTAAGGCACCCAAAATCGTACCTCTAACTGTAGAGGATCTTGGATCCTACTCCTGTTGGGTCTGTTCTAGCACAAAATCCTAACCTGCAGTGTGGCCCTATGTAGCTATTTGAGATCAATGAGTTGATCCACCCTGCGGTTGTCAAAAACCTTATGTCTAACCACTATGGCCATGACCACCCCCTCATCCTGAATGTCTTGAATAACTCCAACCCTCAAATTTATGTTGGACTGGTGGTCCTGCTCTATTATGAGGAGTCAAAAAAAACCTCCCACCCTAGCTACTGGAAGGAGGGAGTTAGAGAAATGATGTTGATATCCCAGCTTTCTTCAATATTGGCACTCGACTGGGTCTGTCAAGAACTGAGGTTTCTTATTTATTCCCTTCTTGCACTGGTAGAACACCTCCTAGCTACATGAAGTAAAATACCACCTATTCAGATCTCCACACGTAGACTCCATGTGGCACTTCCTTCTATCAGTCGGAAGATTACCAACTCTTGATGTTGAAACTCCTTAGACCAAGACATTATAATCCCTCAGGTTGTGCTCAGTGATCAGCTCCTGGTTTACTATAGAAGATATGAAACTCAACTTGAATATGTTCACCTGGGATCAGAAGTCATGTCAGAGACCATCTTAAACTTCTTTGCAATAAATAACTCATCACCACCCATAATGGGTGTAAAGCACTGCAACTCTATGAAGCGAGAAGAATAATCCATGACTGAGAGAGTACCCTGATCCAAACTCAACAACTCTCTGGCTCAGTCAACCCTCAAGGTCTTCAAGTATAAGTAGTCATATAAGGTATGCCGGAATGCTTCCCAATCCATAAACCACTGACAACCCGCCTGTGATATCACATCCCACTATCTCTTGGATGAATCATATAGAATGTACGTGGCATGCTTTACCCTCCACTTTTTAGGAATATCAAGATACTCAATGATAGAAAGAATGAATTCTAACCATGAATCCACATCATGAGGTCCTCCATCCCTTTAGAAAGTGGAAGGATGCTGCTATTGAAAAACTCGTGTTGACTCTTCCCTAGACGGGGCAGGATGCAGTGTTCCCTGGAAGGTCTGCATCATCCTCATAAAGCCTTCATGGAACTTTTCCTTAGTACCTATGCCTGGTTTAATAGTCGGTTCCAAGACAATTAGGATAGTAGGATCTATTAGTAGTCCATGATCTACCATTTCTGGTGTCTAATCATTGCTCTATATCTGGCGTACAACCAGAGGACGTATCAGGGGAATGACTCTGCCAGGTCAAGAACACACCTCAGTTCAATATTATCAAGGACTAAAACTTAAAATTACAAGAATGGAAAATGAGAATAAAACATTCAAGTTTTAAAAAATATGGTTACACGACATGTATACCCTCCACGCGGCATGTTCCCATAGGTTTCAGCATGGGCATGTACTTCTGCCAAAACTAGTTGTGTAACACCCCTACACATGGCATCTTCATCCTGTGACATAGAATGTACTCTAATTTTCCCTCATTCCTGAGTTCTTCTACATGACTAGAACAACATGGTTCCCTTAGAACAACACTACATGGCGTGCTTATGCAAGACACGCCATGTACTAGAAGGATTTTACTGACCCATGTCGTTCGTCACACGGCTGGATACACGATAGACTTCCACATTGTGTGTTCATATAGGACACACTGTATACTACCCACAATTCATCCACCTGTGTTATTAGTCACATGGATGGATACATGGACTCATAGGCACAATAGGTACTCTCAGGATGCGGTGCGTTCTACCAAGGTTCCCTAACCCTGTGTCTCTGCTGATATTTTAAGTCACACAGCTGGAGACTACACGGGGTGTACATACAGTACACGGCGTGTACATAAGAAAAAAAATGTCCTCTCGAACAGTAGGATGCATGGCATGTCTTCATCATCACACGTCATTTATTCTACGTTTTTCTATATAGTAAGACTTAGAAACTACTCTGGAACCCCATAAAAACACTAAAATAGGCATTAAAGTTCCAAATTCTGATCTGTGGGGGGCCATACTCCTCGCGAATCAAATATTTTCATCTTATTCATGTCATATAATATTATAATTCAGTTAAATTTCAATATAATCCACCAAATTCCAATCCAAGAGGGCATATAACACCTCATGGACCAAATTTTAGCTTCCATCCAAACAAAACATTGTGTATTCCAATACCCTATCAAAATAGAAGGTATTCTATCATGGCATCTATCACAATAGCATGTGTATTTTTCAAAACATCTATCATAACCGCATACAATCAGTAATTAACCCTAAATGGAATGACACGAATGCATGACATGTGATCCCTATCAAGTGCCAATATGATGCATGAGATGGAATACCCTAATCTCATTAGGTTTCATCAAAAATAGAACCTCAATAATATCAATTATAGTAGCACAAATCATGTGAATCATCCAACAGTGAAATCAAATCAACTGTAATAATTGAGAAACTGGAAAAATTAAAATAATCAAGGTAATTTGGCTTTTCCTTATACACGGGTTAGCTACTCCTAGGAACAACTTATTACCAACTACCCATTCCTTCTTATCCTTGTCTATAGGCTCTAAATAGTAATACAAAGTAGAAAAAAACTTCCTCCATAACCCCTTTATAACATCCCAGTTTTGGGAGCCACCCAACAGGGCCCCATACCTGGTTGGTCACATAGCCTCAAGTGCATTTCCCCAAATTCCAGAGGCTGTCCACTAGCAGCGAGGGCCTTGGGTGTGATAGTGGGTAAACTATTCCTTCATTGGCAGAGTATTCACAGGGGAATAACAAATAATAAATATTAGTGGAAGCAATAATACCAAACAACAAGCAAATAGTGGAAGACTGAAATAATAAACAACTGGAGCACATATATAAATGATGCATGTCACATATGTCTAGAAAGCATCCAAACAACTCACAATGCTGGAAATATAGTACAAAACCTAAATACAAAAGAAAACAAGTAAACTCCAGCAGCATCAAAAACCTCAGCTCAGTCCCATGCTCTCTAGCTCTACAGCAATCAAGTACCTGATGATGATGGGCATTTTCCCTTATCTATACCCACAACCTTATAATTTCTTTGGGTCCAAAAGAATGACCCAAACAGGGTGTGAGATGAATCCTAGTAGGAAAACACCACATTAATTTTTCTTAACTATCAATGAGTATATATATAGTGGGTAATAATGGAAATGCAGCAAATAAATTAGGATTACACAAAAGTAACCAAATCCTGCAGTTTCTGTTTACATTCATTAGAATTTAATGTTCATGATTTAATAAAGTATCACAACAATTATCTCAGAAGACTTCCTAACAAGACTGAATCCAAGATTATACTTTGGCTTGGCAGATGCATCACAAACATTCAATATTTATGTTAACCCTATGGGTAGCTCACACAGTCTAACTACTATGGCCAATTAATGAAATAAAAAGGAGAAAACACAATGAGAAAACACTCACCATAAATTACCCCCATGGTCTTTCCATAATAACTATAGACTCTTTGGGGAATCACTCAACGTCAATTTCACCTGTGGTCTTGTAATGTAAACTATAGACACTCTAAGGGAGCACTCACCGTCAATCCCCAATGTGGTCTTATAGCATGAAATGTAATAGAAACTCTAAGGAAGCACTCAACGTTAATTCCCCATGTGGTCTAACTATACCAGGATCACAAAAACCTGTGCAATTAAATTGTGCATAAATTAAATTAATAATCACAAAGTAATCTCAACTACTGCATGGATAAAAAATTCCAATGCATATTACAACCATTTAACAAGCAGAAAAAGTCAACCACTTCCATCCTATCAAGAAAGTCATGGAAACAAGGTATGCCTCATCAGCAACCTGGACCAAACGACCCTAAATATTCAAAAAAGTAAATACACTCATGGGGTGTTCTTTAGACATGAAATTTCACATAATATCATATCATCAAACCTTTAATCTAAAAATCAATCTAAGGCAGATAAAATAGGGTTCAATATTTTTAACCCGAAATACCCGAAACATGTGTAATCGGCACTTTGGCATATAAAACTCAAAGACAAACAAAGAAAGGAAAAAACCACCTATCTAGATGTTGTAAAATCAATATAGTTGAACCTAAGCCTTTGAATCGATCTAGAATGTCGTATATGTACAAAAAGGTCAAAAATTTTCAACATTGAATAACTTGGGAGAGAGAAGAAATCAGGATGAGGGGCTCTAGAAGAAGGAAGGACTCACCAATGGGATTCCAATGCACCTATTAGAGTTCGAATCGGACCTTGTACAGATAAGAGGTGGCTCAAAGAAGAATCATCACCCTTAGTCCCTCCTGGACGATCCAATGCCAGAAGAAGATGAATCTAGAGATTATACGTGACCCCGGTCCATTTAATCAAATAAAATAAAAACTACATGGCATGTACTATTAATGAACATTTTGTGTATTTTCCTCAATAGGCCCCTAATATTAGTGGTCTCTAGGTCACCTCACACGGCCATGTCTCAGCCAGTACATGGCTCCCCGTGGCAACCTAGCACTTGGTGTGTACTCCTAAGTACACAGCATGTACTTCTAAAATTCCCAAAAACTATTCTTTTTCTAAAAACCACCAAAAATCGAGATCTATACCTGAAAAGAAAATCTGGGTTCTTACAGTTTTTAACAATTACCACTAATTTCTAATAATTACCATTAATATTTACTAATTACCGATGATTTATATTAATTACCACTAATTCTTACTAATTGTTTTTAAATTATAAATATTTACCATTAATTATTAAAAATTAATGTTAATTACTACTAATTACAAATTATTGTTAATTATTAAAAATTATAGAAAAATATTATTACTTATTACTAAGATCTATGAATTATTAATAAGTTTTTTTAGTTTCTACTATTTATCTATCAATTATAAGTAGTTACTACTATTCACAACTACTTATTAATAATTAAAACTAATTACTGATAATTAAAACTAATTACTTCTAATTAAAAATAATTTTTGATATTTGAAACTAAATAAATATAATTAAAAATATTTATGACTAATTAAAACTAATTAATTCTAATTAAAACTAATAACTATTAATTAATAATACTAATTTTAATATAAAATAGAATAAATTAAATAAATATTAAAAATATTAAACAAATACCTCAAAATTGAAGCTTTTAATGAATGCAAATTTGAAAGTTTACTTCCCCAAAAATTAAAACTTTTAAATAAAGAAATTTAATGGAGAGTAGAAAAGAGTAGAGCATAGAAGACGAATGGGAGGAGAAAATTCAGGAGGAGAGAATATATACAGGTTAGATTATTAGAAATGAGACTATTTGTTATGGGAGTACCTTTGTAAATAGTAGTATTTGCAATGGGCCTCATCATAAATTTTACGCACCGTAGATAAAAAAGTCAGTGATAAAAAAGTCATTTATGATGAAACCCATCGAAAGTATTATTCTTCCAACACATTATTTCCGACGGGTTCTAAATTCCTGTCACAAATAACTGCTTACACACTAAAGATATTTGCGACATGAAATCATTCCCATCACAAATAATTGTTTATTTAGAGTTATTTGTGATGAGATAGGAATCTAGTCCCAAATTTTCTAGTTTTTAAAACTATTCAAGATGATGTTCGACCAATCACAATTATGTATTTGTTTGGTAGTGTTGGGAAGGGATGATCTAGCTGATGACGATGTGGTACAGTTCCTGATGGCGGGCCGAGTGATGAAAGATTTTTTAGGATTGTAAATGATTGGCCCACCGGTGCAGTGATAATCACGAGATAAAATAAAGTGAAAAATGTGGAAATAAAAGGGACACTAGATGTAACGTGGAAAAACCCCAAAATGAAAGGGGTAAAAAACCATGGGAATATAAAAGAATCACTATGAGGTAAAAGTTAGCATACACTCCCACACTATTACAAGGGGAAAAACCTCGTAAAATTTCTCTTGAATAAATGGGGAAACCACCTCACTAAAACCACTCAAATATCTAGAGAATTAATGAACCGGATGATGCTGATAATTGGATTCTAGAACCATTGGGGGAGATCCCCTTTTATAGGCTTCATCTCCCCCCTCCTATGGCCTTCTCCCACTTGAGGCTTGGTGGGGTTTGGCCACCCACCACCTACCCAGCCCACCCCCTTCGACAATGCAAGGGGGTGGCACCGTCCAAAAAAAATATTCTACCGGCACATCACCCACATGGAGATTGGATTGAGAATAAATCAAATATCCACACATCCTTTATATCTGCCAAAAATACTGCTCAAGTATCTATAAGGCCACTCAAGGATCCACACCATCTGATCTTATCAGAGTTAATCGCCTTCGTCAGGAAATCTGCCAGATTTTCTTTAGTGTGAATCTTCTGCATGTCCACACTTACTTCCTCTACCACATCTCAGACAAAGTAATATTTTACCCCAATGTGCTTCATCCTGGAATAAAAATATGGATTCCATGCAATGTTTAAGGCACTCTAAATGTCAAAATACAAAGGAATTTGTATCTATCTGTGCTCGAGATCCTCCAACATCCTTCTCATCCAAATCCCTTATCTGCAAGCCTATGTAGCTATCATATACTCTACCTCTATCGTGGATAAATCCACAACTGGATGTAACTTTGAATTCCAGATCACATCTCCTCCTACAAGAGTAAACACATAACCAGTAGTGGATTTCCTTCGGTCAGAATCACCTAAAAAATTTGAATCAACATATCCTCTGACAGTAAAATCTAATCCTCTATAACATAATGCAATATTTCAAGTCTCCTTAATGTATCTCAGGATCCTCTTCACTATGCTCCAATGCTCTTTTCATGGATTGGCCTTGTACCAACTAACTTTTCCCAATGTATGTGAAATGTTTGGTATAGTACAAACCATATCAAACATTAGACTTCCCACTGCTGATGCATACAGTACTCGAGACATTTCCATCCTCTTTTCTTCACTGCTAGGACTCATCATTGAGGATAAATTAAAATTAATGAGAAGAGGGGTAGAGATTGGATTACAGTCTTGCATGTTGAATCATTTCAGGACTCTCTATAAGTAAATCTTCCATGATATCCAAATATTCCCATTATTTTGGTCTCGGTAAATATGCATCCCAAGAATCTTGTTTGTTGGTCCCAAGTCCTTCATATCAAAATTTCTAGCCAACTTTGCCTTCGTCCCCTAGATCTAATCATTTTTGGGGCCTACAACCAACATGTCATCAACATACAATATAATAATGATGAAATAATTACCATCTGAACCCTTGAAATATGCATAAGGATCTGAATGAAGTCTGTCATATCCAAGGCTCATGATATAGGAATCAAATCTCTTTTACAAACACCTTGGTGCCTGTTTGAGACTATATAGAGATTTTTACAACCTGCAAACTAAGTTCTCTTTACCTTCTTTTGAAAAACATTATGGATGGAGCATATAGATCTGTTCCTCAAGATCACAATAGGGAAATGTTTTCATTACATCCACCTGCTCTATATGTATGTTGTATATAGCACACATCATCAAAACTAATCGAATAGTCATCAGTCTAACAACATGAGAAAATATTTCATTGAAATCAATACGTTCCTTCTAAGAAAATCCTTTGACCACCAATCTTGCACGATATCTTTCCACCTGGTCTTTTCCATCCCGTTTGATCTTAAATACACATTTGTTTCTGATATCCTTCTTTCCTTGAGGTAAGGGAACAAGATCCCAAGGCTTGTTCCTGTGTAGGGATTCAAGTTCTTCCTTCATGGCCGCCATCCACGAGGATACATCTGGACTCTAGGTCGCCTCCACAAAAGAATATGGCTCTCCATCCTCTGTCAACAAGAAGTACATAATATTGCTCCTAGTTACATAGTCTGAGTGATATATTGGTGCTCTTTTCTCCCAAGTTGACCATATTGATCAAGAATCAACCAGTACTTGATCATCGTGCTCTGGTAATACCTTAAAGGAAACCAGTTCTTCCTTGGATTTTTCCTCTGCTTCGACTATTGTAGTTTCTGTATTCTCATTCTCCATGTCTCGATCAATTGTCATTTTCACCTTATCTTCTGCACAAATGACATCTCTACTGATGATAAATTTTTGAGCAATGGGGTCCCACAAATGATACCCCTTCACACCATCAGCGTACCCCAAGAAGATACATTTCATGGATCTCAAATCCAACATTGATCTTTCCTGGTCATTAAACACTTCATATACAGGACTTATAAAAGTATGTAACTGAGAATAGTTTGCATGTTTACCAGTCCACATCTCCATCGATGTTTTCAACTCAACTTCCATTGATGGAGATTGGTTGATCACATAACAGGTGGTATTCACTGCTTCTTCCCAAAAAGTTTTGGCAATACCTACATTCTTCAGCATCGCCCTTATTTTATCCAATAGGGTTCTATTCATTCACTTTTCCACTCCATTCTATAGAGGATTGTACACCACCATGAAATATCTCTTGATCCCTTCATGTTGACAAAAAATATGAAACTCCTCGCTTGTATAATCTCTACAACTGTCAGTCCTTAGACACTTGATCTTCTTTCCAGAGTCAAGTTCCTTCCACGCATTGAATGTTGGGAACACATATAAAACATCTGACTTCCTCTTGATTGGGTACACCCAACATCTCTTGGAATAATCATCAATAAAAGATACAAAGTACCTTTCTCCTCCTAAGGATATAACCGGTGCTTTCCAAAAATCGGAATGGATAAAATCTAAGATCTCCTGACTTCTCGTTGTTGACATCCCGAACATTAACCTGTGTTACTTTCTCTAAACACAATGCTCACAAAATGGTAAGGATACCTTGGTCAGTTCAGGCAACAACTTCTGATCCGAACGAATCTTCAGGCCTCGTTCTAACATATGGCCAAGCTTCTGATGCCATAACGTCATCAATGCTTCTTTCGAGTTAGTTGATGCAACAACTATCTCCGCCTCCTTGTACGTTTCACCCATAAGCACGTACATGTTCTTTGAGATTTTCTCCGCCTTCATTACCAAAAGCGCGCCACTCATGATTCTCATCACTCCATTCTCGGTGTGAGTCTTGCATCTGATGACATCAAATTTTCCCAAAGACAATATGTTCTTCTTCAGGCCCATCACATTACGTACTCCTTGGATGGTCCGTACTATGCCGTCATACATCTTCAGTTTGATATTACTGACTCCAACAATCTTCATAGTTTGATCATTCCCCATGTACACAAGTCCTTCCAGGATGGTTTTATATTGGTCAAACCATTCTCATCAAGACGTCGTGTTCCATGTTTCTCCTGAGTCGATAATCCATGCTTTGTTGAGATGTTGTCTGCTTCCAGTAGTCATCGTCGTTTCACTGACTAGTATATCTCCACTTCTAGAAGTACTCACCACATTCCCCTTAGATATATTTTCATTACTCTTACTATTCCAACAATCCTTCTATCCACGATTGACATTCTTATTCGTACTCCTCGATTTGGACATGCCATGATTTTGGCTCCCACTAGAACCACGCTCCATCATCCTTCCTCTCTCCATTGATAGAGCTTCTGCTTGGTATGAAGTTTTCTATCTGTTCTATTTGTTCTTACGCCGAATTTATTCTTCAAGAAATGTGGTTGAAACATCATTAAAGAGTAGAATATCCATCAGGATATTGTTGGTGAGGTTGATGATGAGTTGGTCATACGAATCTGGAAAACTCTGGAGTAGAATCTATGCACGTTAAATATCAACAATTTTATATCCCAACATTCTGAGCTAAGCAAACAAGGTATTAAGGTTGTTGATGTGTTCTGTCATTGATGATGAATCTTCCATCCAAATAGTGTACAATTTTCTCTTCAGAAATTTTTTTTTGTGTTGTGACTTGACCTCATATAGCTTCATTAGAGTATCCCATATTTACTTTTCCATCTTTTTCTCCACAATGCTCGATAGGACCCCATCTGCCAAAGACAAATGGATGTTGGAAATAGTTTTTCCGTCCATATTGTTCCATTTCTCCTCTGTCAAACTCATCATCTTTTTTTCCAATTCCTAGTAGGAAATTATCCTTCTGATGCACTACCTGCATATTCATTTTCCATAACAAAAAATTATTCCCGTTGAATTTTTCGATCTCGAATTTTGTCTTCATTTGGATATGTCATTAGTCCAAAACCTCCTCCATTTCAAAACGGTGTATTTAATAATCTCAATAAATTTTTTCTGATGTGACAGATCAACTGGATTTGTAATCACAGAGCTTACTCAAATTTACGAGAATTATTAATACCCGAAAACGTGAACAAAATCGGTCCAGATTCTTGCCTTTGATACCACTTGTTAGGACTGTAAATGATTGGTCCACCAGTGCAGCAACAATAATGAGATAAAATAAAGTGAAAGATGAGGAAATAAAAGGGACACTAGATGTAACGTGGAAAAACCCCCCAAAATGAAAGGGGTAAAAAACCAAGGGAAAATAGAAGGATCCCTATGGGAAAAAATTAGGTACACAATCCCTCACTATTACAAAGAGAAAAACCTTGAGAAATCACTCTGGAATAAATGGGGAAAGCACCTCACTAAAACCCCTCAAATATCTGGAGAATTAATGTACCATATGATGCTGATAATCGGATGCTAGAACCATTGGGGGAGATCCCCTTTTATAGGCGGCATCTCCCCCCTCTTACTGGATTCTCCCTCTGGAGGCTTGGTGGGGTTTTTCAACCCACCGCCTACCTAGTCCACCCCCTTTGACAATGCATGGTGGTGGAACCATCCAACAAAAATATTCTGTCGACAAGATTATCTGTGGTGCACACAGACGGTGACAGGCACCCCACCTTGATGGGGGGATGGAGATAGTGGTTGGTCATCTTTAGAGGCCTTCAATGACATTGGGTTGCTTGGAAGGTGAGGCACTATTGGCAAAAAAATCCCTCAAGGTAATATTGTAGCATTTTTGGGTTGATTGTGTTTGTTGACAAAGTCAGTTTTTATGGTGAATTGTCAAGTTCCAGAGATGTGGTTGACAATCCATGTTGACAAAGAAAAATTGAAAAGGAATGGATGATCTGGAAGCAGTATAAAAGAATATATACAAGGTGGCGCTGTTTTCCAGTTTTTTCCAAATTTTTGGGGTCCAAAATTTGGATTTTGGTGAGCATCGCAAAATATGGATTTCCTTCAAGATATCATAGAAATATGGAAAAGGAATGAGTTTCGCAATGATAGGCTTCATAGTTTGGATTTAGATAAGACCAAAAGAATTTTGATGGTGATACTTCGTGATTACAACAAGCTCCGTGATCGGAAAATTGTCGTAGTGCTTCGTAAATTTGAGAGAATTTTGGCAGAAACTTCAGAGCATTGTGATTTGAGCTAACGTTTTATTGACTTGACACGAATGGTTTGAGGGTCATTGGAATCCCCTGTAAATATACCTTGACCCCCTCAGGAGAAGTAGTGAGTTTTTGAAGAAAATATTTTTCTCTCAGCTCGCAAAGGTGGTTCGTGAAGGCAGTGTGCTTCACGAAAGAAGAGCTTCGCAGTGGCTAATCTCGCTCTGCAAAAGTTGAGAGCTCTACATTGGCCCAGTGAGCATTATGTGGGAATTTTCTCTGTGATGACTTGAGCTCTGTGATGGCTTAATCTTTGTGAAATCATGAGCATCGTGAAAAGGCAGGAGCTTCGTGAAGGCTTGTTTAAGCTTCATGAAATTGGGAGCATTGTGAAGTAGGGTTCCTTGCGAAGGTGTTTCCAAAGTGTGTTGCCTAGTGTTCAGGGGAAAAGTGGTATTCATCAGTGGATGAAATCTGGAATTCAATAGAGCATCTACATAAAGTGGAGGATGCATTCATTAGTGATAATGAGGAGACATGCAGGTCTATAAACTATGAGTGGATCATCTGAAAAAGCAGTGAGCTCACTTCAATTGAAAGAGTAGTGAGTTCTCAAATTGTGGGTGGTTATAAACCATGAGGGATAGTGAGTCTGCTTTGAACTTGTAAACAGTATTGCGCTTATATTGGAATCGGTATATTGGCACACTAGCGATGTATTCTCCTTGGACGTAGGCCAGTGAGGGTGAACCAATTAAAAATTGTTGTGTCCAGTGCAGGATTGAAGGTTTATTCATACAATGAATTGGGAAGGAGAGAGAAGAGGGTTTTTTCTAAAAACAAAACAAGATCAAAATGGGAAGTTGTTTTAATCTATCATACCCTGATTCACCTCCCCCCCCCCTCTTAGGGTATCTAGTCTAGCGGACCTAAAAATTGGTATCAGAGCGAAAGGTTGATATCAGGGTTTCTCTCTCAAATGGAGGTCACTAATCATAATGGGATTCTGATCTTCAATGGGAAGAATTTTAAGCTATGGAAGAATAGAATTATGCACTACTTCTGGTCTTTGGGAATGGATGTGATTAAAGCAGAAATGCATGGTATCATGGCTGATATTAATAGTGGTGCATTATCAGAAGCTGAGCGACATTAATTGGATATTGATGCAAAGGGAATCAATGCTTTAGAAGTATTCCTATCTAATTCTATATATACAAAGGTGATGTCATGAAAAACATCCCATGCTATCTGGGAAAAGTTGTTGAACATATATAAAGGAGATACAATGGTTAGAGAAGTGAAGCTGCAAGTGTTATGGAATAAGTATGAAGATCTAAGAATGAACCCTAATGAGTCTGTTGATGGATTCTTTGACAGGTTAAATGTTTTTGTGGAAGATATGTAAGGTCTAAGAGAAGCCATTGAAGACATAAATATCGTAAAGTGCATCTTGAGAAAAAAACATCCACCTCGGTTCAAGTTCAGTACTGGAAGATAAATGTCCAAAGGAGATAACACTAGACAATTTTCACAGAACCTTGGTTTCATATTAAATGAGAAATGATGATAATGAGGCTGTGGAAAAGGGTAAATCTAAAGTAGTGGCATTCAAGTCCATGAAGAAGCTCACCATTAAAGATTCTCAGAAAGAAGAAGAGACAGATGAGGTGATGTCATTCCTCTACTCAAACCTTCAAAGAGGAAAAGGAAAGTTTAAACAGAAACTTCCACTGGCCTGGTTTTGATATAGAAAGGTTGATCATAGTGAAAAAAGGTGTCCCAAAAAGTTCCAATAAGATGATTAAGTCAATGAAGATGAAATTCTCAAGAAGAAGTCATCAGTCTATGGGAAAGGCACGAAACAGTTCAAGAGAAATCTATTAAAGAAGAAAAATCTCCTTTCAAAATAATGTGATAGTTCGGATGAGTCTGAGGTTGAGGAGGTTGAAGAGATAGGGAACTATAAAGACCATTGAGAAAATGCTATGGTGGCTATTATCGGTAGTACTCAGAAAAAGGAAGAAACTGAAATTGATGAAGAAGAAGAAGTTGAAGGAAGAATAGATATTAAAGATGAGTTAGAGGCTGCTCTTGAGGAGATAGATGTTTGAGAGCCAAAACAAAGAGATACAATAATGTAGTCTGTAATGCCAAACTCTATATGTAACAGCAGGAAGAAGAGAATTTTGAGTTGATGGAAGAAATTGAGAAACTCAAGTCATCAACACAAGAGGACTCAGAATCAGTTTGTAAGTATAAAATCATGATTGAAGAATAGAAAATGGAGATTTATGGCTTGAATAACGCAATAAAAGATGAAATAAATCATATTTAAGAACATGAAAGAGAAGTTGTCGTTTGCGGAAAATTTTTAAGGATCAAGAAAGAATATTGACTCCGGTTGGGACATCAGGAATGCAGATCACTCAGAAAATAGAGAAGACGAAAGTGGAGAATAGTGATTCAGATGAAAGGAATCATCAATTATGTTCAGATGATAAGGACGATGGGAGGCTTGATCAAAAACAAAAAGCTGTGAAAATTGAAGTCAGACCACAAGAACCCATTCTGATATTGAAGGTTGACTTGGGCACAAAGAAGAATCAGAATTTTCTAAGATCCCAAGGCAAAACTCACAGTGCATTAGTGACTCGAAGGAATGCACCTTACATCAGGTGTTATTGTTGTGGAAAGATGGGACATTCACAGTATGTGTGTTCCATAGCCAAGAGAAATCGAAGGGAACAAGAACAAAGGTGGCAGCCAAACAAACAACAGTTCTCTAGAACCTATTTCGATGGACATAGTTTTTGGTGCAGAGGATTTGGGAACATGGCAAGGTACTGCACTTTGACCATATAGAGGAATGTTCCAAAGTAGAACCAAAATGTTTGAAAGCAGCAGATCAATGAACCAACAGGTGATTTAAAAACACAAAATAGATTTGCACCTTTTCTAGATGAAGTTGTTCCATCATACTCTGAGAAAGAACAGAAGTCTCAATCTATGCCGAGTGTGAAGGAAAAAATATGGACCAAGAAGAAGAAGGATGAGAAGGTCATGTTGGTAGAAATTGCCCTTAAGGCATCAGATCTCTTTGGTGTGTGGATCCTTGATAGTAGTTGCAACATCTCAATGACAGGTAATAAGGATCTTGTCACAGGTGTAAAATATGACAAAGAATGAGTTTTCAAGTTTGGAAATGATGAAGTCCTGAAGATTATTGGCTCAAGGAAGGCCAAGTTTGGGGTCAAAGATATGAGATGTGCTGATGTCTTAGTAGTGGAAGGCCTCAGTCACAATTTTCTCAGTGTCAGTCAACTATGTTACTCAGGACATTCTTTAAGGTTTACAAAGAATATGTGTGTTTTCAAAGGAAGAGATGGGGCAGTGCTTCTATAGGGAAAAATAACAAACATAAATCTCTACATGGTAAGTGGTGAAGAAGATATGTGTTTTCTATCTAGAGAGGAAGAAAACAAGTTGTGGAATAAACGACTTGCCCATCTTTTCCAACCACCCCAGGAAGATCTGGTAAAGTGTGATGAAGCAAGGGACCTCCTTAAGATATCACCTGATGATACTCATAAGTGCAATGCATGCCAAAAAGGGAAGATCAACAGAAATATGTATAAGTCAAAGGAAAAGAATTCATCAAGAGTGATCGAATAGGTGCATGATGATGATTGTGGTCATATCACACCAAGAGAAATTGACTGAAAGAGGTACTATGTTTTTTTCATTGATTACTATAGCAGAATGGCATGGGTATTTGTTATTTCCCATAATTTGGATGTGTTCAGTTACTTAAAATAGTACTGGAGAGAGTGTGAAAGGATTCTTGGACAGAAACTTTTGAAGCTTCATACTGACAATGGTACGGAATTCAAAAACAGTCAGGTGGAAGGATATCTTGAGAAACATGTGATAAGGCATCAAGTTTCCTCAATAAGAACTCCCCAACAGAATGGAGTGGTTGAAAGGAGAAGTCAGATCATCAACAACATGGCCTGAACTATGCTCATTGAAAATGACCTACCAGAGAAATTTTGGATGGAAGCAGTTTTGACATCAGTCTACATTTCTAATAGGGTTCAGTTGTTTCTGAAGGAACAAAAGACTCTATACGAGATGTGGTATACAAAGAATACAATATTGAAATAAATTCTAATATTTGGAAGTAAGTGATTTATCCTCAACAAGAAAAAAAATAGGAAATATGTGTCATGAGGAGATGAAGGGATATTCTTTTTCTACTCAGGAAAAAGTAAGGCATATAAATGATTTAACAAAACTCTTGGAAAAGTAGTTGAGCGTGATGATGTCACTATAGTGGAGAATGAGGAGATCATTCAATAGTGTAGTGTACAATTTCCTGATGAGAGTGATGAGGAGGAAAGCAAAGTAGGGGGAGTAGAAGTGGATGATGTTGATTCAGAAGTAGACACTGACGATGAGCATGAAGAAGTAAAATCTATATCTGCACAAAAACCAAGGAGTCAAGCTGAAATTGATAGGCAGAATATCATTGGTGATCATCCAGCTCTAGTTCAGACAAGAAGAATGAAATCAATGCATCAAACATCTTTCCTATCTCAGGTTGAGCCGAAATTCTTCACTCATGCAGCTGAAGATGAAAACTCAGTTCAGGCAATGAATGAAGAGCTTCATCCGATTGAGAAGAATCAAATGTGGGAGATTGTTTTGAGGCCCGCAGATAAGAATATCATTGGGACTAAATGGGTCTATCACAATAAGATGAATAAATATGGAATAGTGATTTGGAACAAAGCACGATTGGTGTGCAAAGGATACTCCTAGATAGAGGGAATAGATGTTGATGAGACATTTTCACTGGTTGCGAGACTAGATACAATTAGATTATTTCTAGCCATTGCAGTGCAAAGAAAGTTCAAATTCTTCCAGATGAACATAAAATCTTCATTTTTGAAAGGGGTTCTAGATAAAGTGGTGTATATCGAGCAACCAGATGGATTTCTCATTCATGAGGATGAGAAAAAGGTTTGTAGATTGAAGAAGGCGTTGTATGGGCTGAAACAAGCACTGAGAGCATGGTACTCAAGGCTTGATTAGTACTTGAAGATGCTTGGTTTTCAACGCGTGGGAGTTGATTACAATCTCTATTTCAACAACAATAGTAATCAAAGGATGATGGTCCTAGTTTATGTCGATGACATAATATTGGGCGGATCAGATGAAGCTCAGTGCAGACAGTTTACCGAATTCATGAAAAGTGAGTTCTAAATGTTAATTATTGGAGAGCCAACATTTTCCCTTGGTCTATAGGTGACACAAGGAAGGAATGGAACATTTATTTCTCAATATTAATATACCAAGGAAGTTTGGAAAAGATTTGTAATTGAAAATTCCAAGGAGATGAAGACTCTGATTGCTACTCGGATGAAATTATTGAAATATGATAATGGAAAGGAAGTTAATATCATATAATACAGACAAATTATTGGGAGTTTACTGTACCTGATAGTGATGAGACCTGATATTGTTTTTTCCACCGGCCAACCAACACAATATCAAAGCAATCCCAAGGAAATCCACATGCTTTCTGTGAAAGGAATAATTCAGTATATCAAGGTCATGGTGGACTTCAGCTTGATGTATAATGAAAAATCTCAGACATAGTTATTGGGGTATACTGATGCAGATTGGGCTGGTTCAACAGATGAAAGAAAATCAACTCAAGAGGTGCATTCTATCTTGGTAGACTATGTATTTCTCAGCTAAGTAAGAATAAAGATTTCATTTCGTTAAGCACCGTAGAAGCTGACTATATTGCAGCCACACAAGAATGCATATAGTTATTATAGATAAAGTAAAAGCTTGATGATATGGGAGTTGAAGTGATGTCTATGATTGGAATCTAGTGTGATAACTCATGTTCTATAAATCTCATCCAAAATCCCGTCCATCACTCAAGGACAAATCACATTGAGATAAAGTATCATTTTATAAAGGAGAAGGATGAATAAGGAATAGTAAAGTTGGAGTATATGCCTACAGAACTACATGTTGCAGACATTATGATAAAGGCCTTACCCAAGGACACTTTTGAGAGGCATCGACTAGCTTTTGGAGTCCAGTCGACTCCACGCACCTAAAAAGGTGTGGATGTGGGACCCCTCTCTCTGAGGTATTGTGTGTTTTTCTCTAATGTGAAAATCTGTGTTCTTTCTAATATTGTAGACCACAAAGGGGTGACCTCTGGGTTCGTTGTCAAAGGAGGAGAAATAGTGACTCCTCAAAGAAGAGAAACTGTGGCTAAAAAGGGAGAAAATGTCCTAGTAGAAGACACTGGGAGAAGCTGATAGGTGGAGAAGAGAGATAGTGGGAGTGTAATGAGATAGGGGGAGTGTTTTAAATCTGACGATTCTAGAAGTGATCGATCAAAAATTTGATATCACGGTAGCTTAGGATCATTATAAAATTAGAAGAGTGATGTTGGAATGGTGTGATAAGGGTTCCAGTAATCAAAAATTGGTATCAATTTAGAAATTAGTATCAGTTTGGTTTCAATAGATGGTGTCTGAAATGAAGTGATTCATTGATGAAATTTTCATACTACTCTTATTTCTCAGGTTGATCATTGCACGTGTGGGCTTAGAGTATGTGGTGAGTGAGTCTTTGGTCTCTATCTGAATCGCAAGAGGCAATGGATGGTTGATGATGGAAGGAGACTCAGTGAGGTATCAACATGCAAAAAATCATTATGAGAAGAGTTTTCAACAGACCCAAAGGGGGATATTTTTTGGCAAAAAAACCCTCAACATAACATTGCATCATTTTTGGGTTGATTGTGTTTGTTGACAAAGCAGGTTTCCAAGGTGAATTTTCAAGTTCCAGAGATGTTTTTGACAATCCATGTTGACCAAAGAACCATGAAAAAGGAATGGATGATCTGAAAATGTTATAAAAGAAGAGATACAAGGTGGCGAAGCTTTCCAGTGTTTACCAAATTTTTTGGGGTCTAAAATTTTGATTTTGGTGAGCATCTCGAAATATGTATTTCCTTGAAGATCTCATCAAAATATGGAAAATTTAGGAGTTTTGAGAAGATAGGCTTCATGGTTTTGATTTTTCAAAGACCATAAGAATGTTGATGGTAATACTTCATGATTACAAAGAGCTTCGCGATTAGAAAATTGTTGTGGTGCTTCATGATTTTGAGAGAAATTAGATAGGAACTTCAGAGCTTCGCGATTTGAGATGACATGGCGTGGACTTCGTGCGGAAGGTTCGAGGGTCCGGGGAATCGCCTATAAATAGACCTCGACCCCCTCAGGAGATGTAGAGAGTTTCTGAAGAAAATATTTTGCTCTCAACTCGAGAAGGGGGTTCACAAAGGCAGTGTGCTTTGAGAAAGAAGAGCTTCACGGTGGCTAATCTAGCTCTACGAATGTTTTGAGCTCCGCATTGGCTCAGTTAGCTTTGAGAGGGAATTCGCTCTGCGACGACTTGAGATTTGTGATGGAATAAGCTTTACAAAGTCTTGATCTTCATGAAAAGGTAGGATCATCACAAATTCTTGTTTGAGCTTCATGAAATTAAGAGCTTCACAAATTAGGGTGCTTTGCGAATGTGTTTCCAAATTGTGTTTCCTAGTGTTCAGTGGCAAAGGGGTGTTCATTAGTGGATGAAATTTGGACTTCAGTAGAGCATCTACCTATAGTTTATGATGCTTTAATTAGTGATAATGAAGATTCCTATAGGTCTATAAACTATGAGTGGATATTCTGAAGGAGTAGTGAGCTCACTTCAATTGAGAGTGCTATGAGTTCTCAAATTTTTGGTGGATATAAACAAGGAGGTATAGTGAGTCCACTTTGAACTTGTAAACAGTAGTGCTCTTATAGGGGAATTGGTACATTAGCACATTGTTAGTGTATGGTCCTTGGATGTAGCCCAGTGAGGGTGGACCAAGTAAAAATTATTGTGTCATGTTCATTCTTTAAGGTTTATTCATACCTTACATTGGGAAGGAGAGAGAAGATGGTTTTGTCTAACAAAAAAACAAGATCAAAGGGGGAAGTTGTTTTAATATGTCATACTCTGATTCACCCCCCCCCCTCTTAGGGTACCTATCCTATTGGACCTAATAGGAACCAGTCTATAGTTTTAACTTCATCTTTGATGAATTTATGAATGAGATGGACATGGTCACCCAACGGAAGGGATGGTGGTCTGGTGCTGTTGAGAACAACAGTTGGGTTACATCAGCTAGAGAACTTGGATGGATCATATTCGTGCTGGCTATCTAGCATCCCAGTGATGACCTTGAGAAGGATATTGAACTCAGGCACATGCGGCGCAAGCTAGCGACAACAGTATTCGTGGAGCTGGTGATTTTTTTTCTGGCAACATCTTTGGATGGTGGACGATGATGGGGGGGCCCACCCAACGTCAGGGATGTCGTTCGGGAATATGGGAACTAGCCGACGATGATCACAGATGATCGATGACATTGGGACATGGAGTGACCTTAGGATGGGGGGCTAGGCTAGTGACATCTCTGGCGCTTGGCGATGAATCAAGCTACTGACAACCTCAGGATGCAAGTGACATAGAAGACCTCAGGACGCAGGACCTCGAGATGCACCTTGGGCATAGGCTGGTGAAAGCATTCATCTTCGAGATTAAACTGATGTGGCTCATCCACAGTTGTAGGGGTAGGCCTTTTGGGATGTTCTTAAGTATGGTCCATGGGCTTGCTGGGGCTGATGGACCTTCGGGGTAGATCCATTTAGGTGGACTTTGGGTGTGTTTACCTTATGTACTTATACTATCTATCTTTAGTTCCTTTGTAGGTATTATTTTCATTAAAAAATTCACTTCATGGATTTGGGTCTCCCAATTCATGGTCGAGGCTTCATGGTATATTTATAAATATATAATTATATGTAAATATATAATTCTATATAATTCTATAATTCAATATAATTCTATAAATATATCTTATTATATAAATATATTTAAAAGTATATAAAAATATTTTTAAATATATTTATTTGTAATTATATTTATAAATAAATAAATTATTATTTAAATAAACAAAAAATATAAAGTATATATTTAAATAATAAAGTAATTTTGATAATAAATAAAATATTATATTTAAAATTATATATTTTATATATTAATTTATTTAATATTTTATATTTTATATATTAATTTATTTAAAATTATATATATATATATATAATTATATAAAAATATATCATTATATAAATAAATATAATTAAATATAATTTTATCTAAATATTGTTTCTGATGCTTTCGTCGGGGGTTGCGCGTCCGTCTGCTTGGGCGTGACAGGCGCGGCTTTTTTTTGTTACCCCACATTCCCACTTTCCAAAGGTGGGCGGAATTCGCTCCTTATTCAGGGATGTCTGCTCCTTGATAGAAACAGGATGATGGGATTTCGGTTCTTCCTTCCGTGGATTCCTCCTCGGAACTCATCACCTAGTCCGGGTCTCCCTCATAGATTTAATACGTTGTTCGTGAAACTCTTCTCAGTGCCATATTTCCATGGACGTCGGTTAATTACACTACTTCTGTCAGGACATTCCAAAGGGTCCGGTCAGGGCAGCAATCTTCAGTTGGGGGATTAGTCACGTCGAGGCATCATTAACGTGTCTGAACATTGGGGGATTGGCCTGTCTGTTGTTGGTCCCTTATTATGGGGCTTCTCGATGGCGCGGAAGCCCGAGGCATCCCACATCGTACGTGGGGAATTGTATTCCATAGGCATGTATCTGAGGTTTTCCTCAGCTTTCCATGTTTAACACGGGGTATGCCGCAAGTTTAACGTCTGACGGAGACGGATCGGGCTGATCAGAACACTCTCTTGAGTGAATTAGACTAAGGACCCCTCTTGAGGGAACACCGATATCGAAGCCATCCCATGGGTGGCTTTCTGGATGCTGTGGAGGGGAGTGGGGTGGCATGATCCCACCGGGATGTGGCGGCCCGGGTAAGAATCATAGTGGATTATGGAGAATGGCATGGAGTGGAGGTGGAATGAAATGGTGTCGTCATGGAGGTGACAGTGGTGATGGGCTTGAGCCTCCAAGCGACTTCCTACGTATCCCTTTGGTGGGGAATCAAAGTCTGCATAGTTCGATGATATGGTGGGAAACCTAAGGAGGCGGCCCGTGAGAATGGACGCATGGGTGGGACCTAGAGGAAGTGGAACCTCCGAGTTGTGGCATGACCTTCTGAAGACACATAGGCTCGAGGGAGAGATCAGGATGAGACATGAGTGATGAGCTTGAGCCTCATGGAGGCCTCCTACGTATCCCCATGGCAGGGAATAAAAGTCTGCGTAGTTCGGTATGGAATGGGGCTTACACTCTGAGGTGTCCTGAGGATATGGGGTTGGTGAACTTACGTGAAGGAACTAGGGGTCTATTTGGACTTGAACATCATGAAGGCTTCCTACATACTATGCCTTGACATGGATCAAAGACAAGGTAGTTCAGTTTGGACACCGGAAGGCCGACGTGAAGGAGGACCTTTGTTTAATGGGTGGTGGGCTTGAACCTCATGGAGACTTCCTACGTTCCATGCCTTAGCACGGATCAAAGACCACATAGTTCAGTTTGGACGCCGGAAGGCCGATGTGAGAGGACCATGGGTCCAGGTGGACATGAACCTCGTGGAGGCTTCCTACGTACCATGCTTTGACATGGATCAAAGACCACGTAGTTCAGTAAAGGGGCATGTCGGAGAACCGACGTGGATGAGGACCTTGGTCCGATGGTGTGGGGGGCTTACACTCTAGGCCGCCCAGGTGTTGGTGAACCGACGTGATGGGGGTCGGAATGACCAACCAGTGGTGGGCTTGAACCTCATGGGGGCTTACTACGTACTATGCCTTGACATGGATCAAATACCACATAGTACATGTGGGTTTTCCTCAGTGAACCGACATGAAGTTGAACCCGGGGGGTCCACTAGCGGTGGGCTTGAACCTCATGGAGGCTTCCTACATACCATGCCTTGACATGGATCAATGATCCCGTAGTTCAGGTATACAGTTTAATGTCATGCTGAACGGGGTGGAACTCGACGTGAAGAAATGACCGAGTGGTGGACTTGAACCTCGTGGAGGCTTCCTACGTACCATGCCTTGACATGGATCAAAGTCCTCATAATTCTCTAGAGGTGGGGGTCAGGGTCGGTGCTCACTCTAAGCTCACGTGAGTCATGATCGGTGTGACAAACAAGATGTTGCAGGGTCCTAATGATCACATCGTGAAGGGTGCGTCCATGGGAAATGAAGAGGGGATTATGAGTTAAGCAACCCATGGTGCTGGGACTTACTCCACGATGGAGGCCCAGGGTGTTACAAAGCGCAGCGGGAGAGGGATTTGAGATCCCAGAAAAGAGGAGTCCCACTTCCCTATCACATCCTTCGCTATTGTTGGAACCGAGGAAGTGAGGAGGGGCAGGGGTAGAGCCTCCTACCTGAGAATCTTGGAGATTATGCTCTGAGGAAGACCTTTTCCCTATGGAAAAAATCTACTCCAAAATGGATGATATCATTCCATGTGAGGAAGACTCCATTCCCATGGAGACGACCGGTGTAAATAATGTCTGAGCCCAGGGGACCATGTGTGCGAGGCACGGGGTCTGATCATAGTTTAACGTCATGTGTTGAGGACGAGATTCTTGGAAGTTTAATGGCATGTAGCTCGGACGAGGTGGGCTTACTCCACACCCCTAGAACATACATAATTGGTACCCTCTGACCCCTGTGGGAGGGAAGGCATCAGCAAGGCTGTGGAAAAGGGGGGTCGCAGAGCGAATCATCGAGGGGTCCAGGTTAGCATGGCTAAGAGAAGAATTAATAGCCATTATGGTGCCTTTGTGAAGAAGCATTAGGCAAAGAAACTCTATGGGTGGTGTCGTCCAGGGGACTTTGAAGTCACATCATGCAATCCTGGAAGGCCGCTCAGGAAGAGGGGTCCATAGGTAATGGCCTTATGGAACACGATTGCTCTGCATAGTGGAGGGAACTTGCGAAGGGGGGTGCTTCGTGAATTTGAGTGCCTTGGCCTTATCATGGGGCTGGGGTGCGTATGGGAGGTGCTTCAAGAAGTGGAATGGAATTCGCGGAGCACTTCCTCGCGAAGCAGAGGTGCCTCACAACGCATGTTGCTGCTCAGCAATGTGATTCGCGAAGTACAGAGATCCTGCCTTGTCATATGGATCACATGTACAAGATGTGTGTTTCGAGAAGCATAAATGATCCGTGATTGTCCAGGTCCCCTTTGGGATCCCCTTCCTTCGCTAATTCCCTTAGGATTCGCAAAGGGCATCCCTCTCGGAAGAGGGGCTAGAAACGAGTCAAGGCGAAGGCATCTTGCGAAGCAAAAATACCTCACGGAGCTCATGATTCCCGTGGAAAAGGGTGATTCATGATTCGAGAGCTGAGAAGATGAAATGTTGGATTGTCTGTCTGGAGATCTCGGTGGCAGCCTGGTATTTATAGGCAAGGGGATCCGCGAAGCAGAGCTCACACGGCGTGAAGGGGGCTTCAGTTGCTTCGTGGCGGGTCGCAAACGTCAACCAGGTTCGTGGAGCATTACCGCCTCCTCTTCTTCGCGGCGGTCTTGTGAACATCAGCGCATCCGCAGAGCGTTACCGCCTCTTCGGCATCGTGGCGGGCTTGCGAACGTCAGGGCGTCCGCAGAGCGTTACCGCCTCTGGGGCTTCGCGGCGGCCGCGAAGCTCAGGGGCCCTCCGCGTCTGAGCTTCACAAGGCAGCGCGCAAGATTCTTTTTCTTCATTCCTTATCATCCAATATTTTGGTGCTTAAAAATGCCCCCACTCAGACTTAGATCCACAGAGGGATCAAGGATCGAATTATGAGGGAAAATTATCAAAATTTTCGGTCGTTCACCGGGCAGACTCGTTAAGAGGGCGCGCGAGGCGGACAGCGACCACGCGTTCTGGATGTGCCGTGATGGTCCACGTAGACTGGACATGCCGCGAAGCTCTGGGGTCGCCACCTATAAAATGGGGGGGCTGACCTCTCTTTTTTCTTCTCTCTACTCTGTGACTTTTATCTCTTTGTGCTCTAGACTTTTCAAAGCTCCGCGTACTCCGTGTCTGCTCATTGCAAATCGAGCTTCGCGGAGAACCGCGGGTCTCTGACTCTGCAACTGTGCCCAGCGAACGTCTGCTTGCAAGCCAAGGCCAGGATCCATTTCCTTTTTTTGCAAACGAGCTTCGCGAGAAATCTTCGCGAACAACCTTCACGACCTGACCCGACATTTTTTCGTGTTCTGAAACGGTAATAGTCCATCAAGAAGCTGTGTTGGGGGGTGCTTGCAGACACCGCCCGGAGGGATGATATGGCCAACTGTCTGGCCCTTGGGGAGCTGGTC
Organism: Viscum album; assembly: GCA_963277665.1. Taxonomy (NCBI): domain Eukaryota; kingdom Viridiplantae; phylum Streptophyta; class Magnoliopsida; order Santalales; family Viscaceae; genus Viscum; species Viscum album. The sequence goes on from OY728150.1 coordinate 1,970,198,718, forward strand.
TGAATCCCCTCGGACCATTATTCATTGAAAAACCTGCTATCAGAAATCCAAAAGAACTATCCGCTGTGCAAGAAACTACCCTTGTACGGCATCGGGATAAGGGATGACGTCTTCATCCCTGAGGCGAGCAGGGACAAACCAGCTTGCTCGTTCAAGAGCACGCCATGTCAGCGCCAATGGTTTAGGGCGGCCGATGGTCATGCACCGGAGGACATCACGCCTGTCACCGTCGACTGTCTTTACAACCACGTGAACCACATTGATGGGAAGCCCTTGCAACCGGAGATTACCCGCCCTCTATTCCGTACTTTACTGAAGGCAGATTTGTAGGATCCAAAGAAGGGGTGGTCCAATGAGTGGGACCTGCGCCAGGGCGGCAACTTCACTGACGACTGGGCATGGTCCTATTGGGTAGGTGCCTCATGCGAAGATTTTGGGGCTGAGCTGATGGGGGCTGGGCTTGTATGAGGCGGAATGGTCTTCAGAATTCCACATTTATCAACCGAAACAGCTGATGTCGGAGCTGTTGAGCATATGGTCATCTAGGACCAATAATTTTCTCCTGCACCATGGGGAGGTGGGCATCAGTCTGTGGGATGTCCATCAGATCTTAGGGGTCCCGATCTTGGGGTCCATGTATGATGAGTTCCTCCCCATCATGAGCGAGTGGGGGGATCCGGAGCAGATGTCGCGGCTAGCGCTGACACTGATGAGACTGGTCCCTGGATAGTACAAGGAGGCGTTGAGAGTTTTCCACTTCAAGAAGTGGTTCAAGCACTTCTTGAACATCCCAAAGGATTAGGAGTTCCCTCTGAGGCCTCGAACATTCATGAAGGGGCCTCAACGGGGCAAGGAGCATTCGTACTGGTGGCTCTTGGAGGATAGCCAATGGAAGACCTGGGGCTTCGGTGTCAATACTGAACAGCAGCCAATAGTAAGGCTGGCGGCATTTATCACGGCCCTTATCTACGGTTGGATCCTACCGGTGAGGGATACCAACATGGGGGTGCGGCCCGGATCGTTCATCATGGCGTCCATGCTGGCCATGGGAAGGCGGGTCAATCTGGGGATTCCGATGCTCGTCAGATTGTACAGGATGTTGTGCCATGTCAGCGAGGGCAAGAAGCCGCCGAGGATATGTGGTCCCTACCACCTTCTGTATGGGTGGGTCGCGGTGCACATATGGGGGGTTTACGAATATCCAAACCTCATCTTGTTGCTAGAGTCGAACTTTCTCCCCTCCATTCTAAATACTGTCGGGAGCTTCCCATTCAAACTGATCGTACCGATGTTGCTGAACCGGGTATAGAAGGCGAACGAGTTTAAATTCCACCCATTTCCATTGAAAACGGGGGTGCTCACTGACGAAGGTCAGTGAACAGAAGAGCACTGGGCCTATCTCCGGGCCTTTTGAGGTGGAGTTTTGGTGGCCCGAGTGGACCGTAAGATGCTCTGCGAACCGTACACCCCGCATCGGTTCGCGAGGAAATTCTAGTGCCTGCACTCTCTGACCTCGCAGGTCTACTGGGAGGTACGTTATGAGGAGAACCCATGTGTATTGATGCAGTTGTGTCTTAGGTTCATACGGGAATATGGGAAAATGCGAATTACATTGCCTCCGTCCACTTTCGCTTTTGGACTGGTGAAAGAGTATGTCATTAGCTGGGAGGCATCTTATCCAGGGGAATTGCTGAAGTAGCCAACCGTTTGAGTCGATGATGGCGGGCCTCCCCTATCTCAAGGTCAGGGTGGGGGGGGGCAGCAATGTCCTCTCGCAGTGGCGGGGTTGTCGTGGAAGTGAGACATGTGCCATCTGAGAACGTGGTAGTAGAGGTGGATCCAATAGTGGTAGTGGAACCGGTTGTTCCGGAAGAGCAGAGACATATGGAGGGGCGGCCGCCGATGGGATTTCACAGGATATCCACCCATGCTCCAGGGATGTGGCTGCGGCACATCAACATGCCAGAGGACGCCATCTTCCTGGAGGCCTGGGACATTTGGGACATCAACCGGGAATTCCTCATTCCACCCGAGATATGGGCATACATGAATCATCTCGGGATGGAGTTACTAGGCATAGGCCCATTCCAGGCTGGTTTCACGGTGTCTCCAGCAGAGGCAGAGCAATATCTGGATGAGCTGGAGGACTACGTCCACTCTAGTGGTGTCCCACGCCCAATGAAAGACTGGGTGAGGGTACTACTGGATCGGACAGTTCCCCCACAGCTGTCGGTTTCCAATCTGAGGGAGTGCTTCCCCCTACTGGAAGAATCAGAGGAATCCTCTCGGGGGGATGAGGCTAGTGGAGGGAGCCCCTTGTAGGAGGGTGAAGATGGAGACCAAGACTTGGATTCCGATGGCTTTGCGAAGGTTCTCGAGGTATCATTACAAATCTCTTTCCTCAGGGTCCGCTCCCAGGCCATTATGGACCTCTTATGAACATCTGAACCGTGCAGGGGAACTTGTATGTAGACCTCGCTCTAAACCCTTGGTGGGTGATGATGCAGGACCTTCAGAACCCGCGCCTACGGTTGCATCCAGTTCTGTGTCTGTGGGGGCTAGAGCCCCTGAGCTGGATCCTATAGAATTTACAGACCTTCCAACAATATACGAAGGGTCACGCCTCGGGTCGCGTCAGCATCGACTCAAGAGCAACACCAGGTCTTCAATATTCATATTTTTTCTCCACTGGGATCATTGTTGTTATATATAGATTGTGCCAACAGACTTTCATGGCCTTCCCTGTCGTACAGTTCTCCGACTAGAATGGGTTGATGCGGCAAGGCTGGTCGGGATGTCTGGTGGCATCCCTTCTAGGGGCATGCTGGTGATTGTGGAGATAGTTCCCCCACCTTCCCAGGATGCAAAACTCTCTATAATTGACGGGACCACTAGTAGGGTTGTGCCCAAGGTTATGGAGTGTGGAGTCCGATGATGAGGATCAACTGGCCGACCCAAGTCCCACCACGCTTGCTCTGGTTCTAGATGTTGCACTGGATTCAACACCAGACGCAGATCCCGTCGAAGATATCTTGCGGGTGTATCCCACATACGAGCCTACCATTCACATAGACTGGGAAGAAACTACCTCTAATGAAGAAGACAGCAAAATAGTCCACCGTTGATCATGGAAGTTAATCACGCGCTTCATCAATGACACCCCCCAAGCGCTATGGCTGAACGAAATAGACAGACTATGCTTGTGACTGCGTGAACTGTGTGCTAGGGTAGTGGATGCCCAACTTCCTCATACAACCATTCGAGATCTCATGGAATGGAAGATCCAGGAGTATGATCGTGGGATCATTGTTGGCTGGCAGTAGAGGAGGGAGATGAATGTAAAGATGCTCTAGGAGGCAGAAAACGCGGTCCAACGTCTGCAGGCCCGGGAGGATGAGCATTCAGCCTCTATCAATGCACAATCTGAGATGATCTAGTGATTGAAGGCCCAGCTGGAAGAGGAGGAAGAGCGTATGAGGTAGGCTTCCAAGGAGATGGCCATCAATCAGGCTGGCGTAGAGCGGGCTCGAACTGAGGCTGTTGAATTGTGCCCCATCACTGCTGAGGAGGAGCGGGAGCTGAGTCGATGGCAGCAATTCCTGGACACCACTGGTCGAAGGGTGGCGGAGCTGCAATGCTCTTTTGATGTGGATAATCCATCCATGGGGGGAGTTGACCCCTGGGTACTGTAATAATTACAAAAACTTTAATGGTACATTTATGCCTTGTTTTTTTTTCTTTGAATGTTGTAGAATGCACGATTTCCACTACTTGCACCATTTCATTGCATCCTTACAATGTTTGTGGAATTTCCAATGATAATTCCCAAAGATCACATGGGTCGGGCCCTACATGAAAAACAAGAGATAGTCGCCTCATCATCCCACACAACATATGAGTGTAAAATAGGCTTCGGGCATCTGAGGTTTGGGAAGTATGAGAGACCTTACTATAGAAGGAAGTTCTCAGAATAGCCGTATTACCGTTTTTTCAATGCGCTCTTGTGCATGAACGGTGAAATGCTAGGGGCGCTGAAATCGGTCCAAACAGATGGAAATGGGAAAACTGAATCACGATACCCAAGATTCAGAACACTGTGGGGGAGGCATATAAATGAAGGGAAACTATTAACTGTGGCGGAAAAATGGTGTCCTTACTGCGTTAGCCTGATATGGGGACAACAAATGAGGGTCGATCATTGACCATGTTCGAAACACGGGACCATGTCACAAATGTTGTCAGAAGTCTTCTGGGGCGTTGGCCCAGGACGGTAGGTGAGCTGATTCGGCATGGGACCAGGCCATTAGGGGGTCCCTTCAAACATGAAAGAGTATGAAGATCCGAATAATGGGCATGCGAAGCGTGGGAAGTGGAGGGATGTTTGGTTCAAACAGAATCCAACACTCATGAAAGTACACCACCATGGTGGGAGTACGCTTGATGGGTGCATTGGTTTGATCATGGATCATTCCTTATTTCAGATAGGGCCTCTCTGGTAAGGGATTCCATCGCTTCCCAATATCATCTTGGGGCATCCTGAACATGTTTAGGGCAGAGTTGTGGTTGTCTGGTTCCCTGAAAGGGGTCCGGCCAGGGGGGGGGAAAGGGGACGAATAGGTTTTATAACTCCTGGGGGCTGGACCCTAGGAAAAATATTGGGGTGTCTCTACGTATCCCATAAGGATAAGAATCATGCCGTACGTAGATATGGAGGCACAATTTAACGTCATGTAGGATGATAAGAAGCCTGGTCGCATTGGTACATATCCCACCAAAACTACTAAGCCCACGTGAGTCATACTCGATGTGGGAAACAAGAAGAAATGGAGAACTTTCCCGACACAATAAGGGGAAGGTTAGGGAGGAGGGACACCCAGTGAATATCGACCCAATGATGCTAACATTCCCATGTGGCGCACCTAGATGCGCGAAGAGATAGAGCCGAGTATGTCGGAATTCCACTTGAACATGAGTAAGTGGAATTGTGTGAATCATGATGCTAGGAGTTTGGATCACAATGATGGTGGTGTGATGATGGAGGATAACTGTTGACCATGGCGGAAACGTAGCATCCAAATCGCATTTAGCCTAGAATGGGGACAGAAAACTGAGGGTCAACCGTTGACCACGTTCGAAACACGAGACCATGTCACAAATGTTGTCGGAAGTCTTCTGGGGCGTTTGACCAGGATGGTAGGTGAGCTGATACGGCATGTGACCAGGCCATTAGGGTGTCCCTTCAGACATGGAAGTGGATGAGGATCCAAATAGCGAGCACACGAAGCTTGGACATGGAACGAGGGGTTGTCCCCGTGATAATTTCACCTTCCGAGATCTTTGTCAAAATGCATATGGATACGCTAATGAGAGTATCAGATAGAGGGAGTCAAGTCCCTTCCCATAGAGAGATCATTATTTAGGGTCATATAATTCAGACCATGGATGGGTAAGAAGAGCAGGGGACACATGGTAAGGTGGTTACAAAACCCTACGTGAATGAGGACGTAATCCTACACCATGCGTCCTCTGGGGTAAGTGCACGAGTTGAGGGACCAAACACGAAAATTAGGTTGGGCCCATAGGGAGTGCTCGGGCACTCCTACGTATCTCATTAGGATGGGAATCAATCCATACGTAGTTCTGGAAGGTGGCACGGTACGGTAAGGTACCAGTGAAAAGGATGAAAGTGGTGTGCGGGTCTAGCCCTCGCACCAAGAGAAGAGGTATTTGATAGATCTTGTTTGTCCTTTAATGTGAGTGGTTTTTTTTGTGAAGCGATAGACCTATGATAGCAAGTCCTGGTGTCTCTAGAAGAATCAAGCCATATTATGCATTGACAAATGGTATGGTGCATGACCAATAACCAACGTGATGTCCCCTATGATGAGGTCGTCACAATGCGGACGTTTTTCATCATGTGGCCAGGATGATAATGTCACAGTTTAGGGTCATGTGATAGGACCAAGCATGCATTTTAATGTATTCCAGTGCAGACGTAGCAGAGGCGATGCTAGGAGGGGAATGTGCATGGTGTCATGAAACACAAACGACGTGAATAGGTACATGACCCCACATCACACCGTATGACACTCCGAGAGGGAGACCTTAGGAAGAGGGGCCTGTATAGAGGTAAGAGGTGAAACAGGGGGGAGGGACTGGCTCCCCAAATGGGCTGGACCAGAGGCGTCTGGGTGGTCCTATGTATCCCATGAGGGTTTGAATCAAGTTGTACGTAGTTCTTAGGAGATCATAGTTTATGGTCTTAGAGCTCGGACCATGGGTGGATGACAAACTTCTGAGTAAGCGTGGACCTCAACCTGATCTCTGAGCCCACGTGAGTTAAACTCGGTGTGGGAAACAAGAGAGGAAGATCCTTATTGAAATACCCGTAACATCCATCAAAGGGGAGTCGACAGAGAGCCCTGAAGGAAACCTTTGATTCGGATTTGTCCCTGTAACGTGCAGGTGCGCACTGAGGAGTAGTACCAATAGCTTTGAAACTCTAATTGGACATGATGAGGTGGAGAAGGATGTGAATCGTGTACCCGACATTTTGGGATTAATGGGGGTTGGCATGGCGATGGAGGATAACTGTTAACCATGGTGGAAAAAATAGTGTCTATATCGCATTAGCCTGAAGTGGGAACAACAGGTGAGAATCAACCACTGACTATATTCCCAAAGCGGGATTTGTATTGATTTGTTGTCCAAAACCCTTGGGGGCGTTGGCTCGTATCGGTAGGAGAGACCATAGGCGTAGTATCCAGGACGTTCTTGGCGGTCCCTCCGGGTGTTAGAGATAATGGAAGCCCTGATGAAGGGATACACAAAGCCTGAAAAGTAGATGAAAACATGTCCAACAGAGTCCGACATCCCAGGTAATAAACCAGAGTACCCTTAGGCACATTGGTGAACCGCCGAAAAGGGTCAGTGAGACGACTCTGGAGGGAGAGTGGGCCAAGGTGGGATAGAGATTTCTGAGAGATGTGGCTGGACCCGAAGCCTAGACATTCAGGTGATCCTATGTATCCCATAAGGATGGGAATCAAGCCATACGTAGTTCTCTAAGCGCAGTTTAATGTCGTGTAGGATGAGATGCAGTTTAACGTCATGCGGGAGGACAGAGCGAGGAGTAGGACTCCCTGGATAGAGGAGGTGTACGGTGAGGAGAGTAGACCGACTTGGATTATTACATGGTCCCAAACCACACCGTACAGTCAGGGTATGAAGTTGGGCGAAGGGGCCCGAGAAGGCCAAGGGACCTGACCAACATGCAGTTTAATGTCTTGTAGTAAGGACGTGGGTGGGATAACTGTATCTTATCCGGGGATGTTTACGGCATGGAAAGCATCCTGATGTGAATGAGTATGTAATCCTGCACCACACCATACATCCCTTATATGGAACCTGGGCCATGGGTCAAAAAGTTTGAGGGGCCTGATAATTGGTGCTTCGGTTAGGAAGGCCTGACCGGTTTGCAGTTTAACATCTTGTTTGGAGGACGGGGTCAGGGGCTCGAAAAGGCCGAGAGGCCTGAGGCTGGGCCTCGGTCAGGGAATGCGTATGGCATGGCGAGAAACCCAACGTAAAGGAGGGAGTAATCTCGCACCACGCCGTATATCCCTTATAAGAGAATCGGGGCCATGGGCTTGACTGTTGGCACCACCTGGAGGGATGTTTTTCGTTTCGGGATGGGGCAGAACGAATCACTGCACTCGATGTTTGGGACATCTTGGGGTGGACCCGAAGATCCAAGACACTATTTACCATGTTCGAAACACAGCGTCCCTATGATGGCCTAATATGACAGCAACAAATGAGCATAAACCGCTGAACAAATTCAAAACGCGGGATTTGTATTGGCTTATTGCTCGGAAACCCTCGGGGGCATTGGCATGTATCGGTAGGAGAGCCCTTGGGAATTGTATCCATGTCGTTCTTGGGGGTCCCTCCGGGTGTGGAAGGTAATGGAATCCCAGTCAAGGAGTGGGTGAAGCATAGTTGTACCCAACTACGAAAGAGGCAAACTTCTCCAGGGAGGGGAACGTAAAGACAGGTTGAGGCTTACTTGACGTAAATTGGGGTAAAAGTGTGCACCCTGCCATATGTCTTAACTCGATGGGAAGATTTTGGATTTGGGCTGGGCCAATGGATGAAATGTCAGAGCGTTCCTACATATCCCATTAGTACGGGAATCAAGTCATACATAGTTCTTGAAGTCCATGCAGTTTAACGTCATGCGGTGAAGACGTGGGAGAATTATAAGAACAAAATTGGGTACATTGTGCGACCATTGTAATCCTTTCATGAGTGGGGATAAAAAGCCTATTCCACACCATGCGAGGACCCTCCGAGGAAACTATACCCAGGGGGAAAGTCAAAGTTAAAATCTTAGGGTTGGGCTCAAGATGAGACATCTGAGCATTCCTACGTATCCCATTTGGATGGGAATCAAGCCATGCGTAGTTCTATAAGTGCATTTTAACATCGTTCAGGATGAGATGTAGTTTAACGTCATGCGGGACGGGGGACGCGTCTTCTCTTGGGATATGAATAGTACAGCGGGTAACCCGACGTGAATGAGGACATAATCCCACACCACACCGTACAATCCCACAAGAGATCCTGAGTCGTGGAAGGCCAAGGCACCTCGGTCAGGAAGGCCTGACCAACTTGCAGTTTAACGTCTTACAGCATGGATGGGGGCCGTGGGCCTGGAAAGGCTGAGTGTCCTGAGGCTGGGCCTCAGTCAGGAAGGCCTTACTAGCTTGTAGTTTAACGTCTTGCAACGAGGACGAAACGTGGGGGGAAATGGGATTTCCTGGACAGGGGAGGTGTACGGCATGGCGAGTAATCGGACGTGAATGAGGACATAATCCCACACCACACCGTACGGTCCCACAGGAGGGAGCCTGGGCCAAAGACCTGGGGCTAGGCCTTACCCAGGGAGGCATGACTGGCTTGTATTTTAACATCATGTTGGACAAGTGTGCAGTTTAGGGTCATGCGGGACCATAACGCATAGTTTAGGGTCATGAGGGACCGCACATTTTAAGGTCGTGTAGGACCAAGAGGCTCAGGTAAAGTATTTCTTGAGAAACTTGGTGTTGGTGGGAGGAGTTATACGCTTACCATCCATGGTCACCCAGGAGTATGCTCCATTGGGGTAATCCCTATGAATGACATAAGGTCCTTCCCATTTGGGCTCCAGCTTGGGTGGTTTCCTGATGGGGATCATTAGTGCTCGAAGGGCCAACACCAGGTCACCTTGCAGAAAAGAGCGAAGGCGAACCTTCTTTTTGAAGGCTATGGATATCTTATTCTAATGCCTTTCCAGATTGTGCAGGGCACAAATCCTATTCTCATCCAGTGCTTCCAATTCAACTAGATGGATTTTGACCACCCTATCTGGTGCCTGCTGGTCATAAAACGTAGTGTATAATGACGGAAGCTGGATCTCGATAGGCAGTATGGACACAACCCCCTACACCAGGGAATATGGATTTACCTGGGTGTAATTGTGAGTCGTCGTCCGATAGGCCTAGAGGGCGTTGGGGAGCTTGTCCGGACAACGTTTCTTGTTATGAACAACCATCTTCTGTAGAATGTTAGAGAGGGTTTTGTTAAATTCCTTGATCTGTCCATTTGCCTGCACATGATAATAAGAGGTATGGTTTGAATGGATGTTGTACTTGGCATACAATTTCTTCAGCTCGGCTGCTCGGATGTTGGTGCCGTTATCTGCGAGGACAATGTGAGGGACTCTAAAACGGTGGATGATATTGGATCTCACGAGGTCAATGATGGAACGGGCCTTAACCTCTTTGAGTGGAATTTCCTCCACCCACTTGGAGAAGGAATCTATAGCGGTCAAGATGAACCTGCATTGGCAATCTGTCGCCGGTGGGTATGGTCTCACGACATCGAGTCCCCACACATAAAATTTCCAAGAGTACTTGGTTGAATGGAGAGGCTCTGGCGGCTGATGCATGAAGTTAGTATGAACCTGGAACGCGTGGAATCTCTTGGAAAACTCAATATAATCGTGGATCATAGAGGACCATAAGTACCCCCAATCTTCGGATCTGATGGGACAGCTTTGGCCCAGCCTGGTGGGCAACGTAGGAACCGGCATGAACCACTTGCATGACTTGAGAAATCTCGACTCCTTGAATGCAACGGATGATAACACCATAGAAGATTCACTTATAGAGGATCCACCCAAGACTAGGACCACTCTGAATGGTAAACTGCAATGCACGATGTCAGACTCGCTCGCGCTCAGCCCGATCATCCAGGAGGCAACCATTTTGGAGATACTCTATAAAGGGTGCCCTCCAGTCAAGAGTGGCCTCGACTACTGCATCTGAAGAACCTGAGGCTCCTGGTGTGGAGGATCCAGAAGTAAGATGGCTTACCTGCGGGTCGTCATCCTCCTTCGGGGTGACGGGGGCAATGACCCTCTAGTGTGCCACATGTATTATCAAATCATTGTGCTTGGGTTCTGAGAGTGCCACAGATAAGGCGGCCTAAGCGTCTTCTCGACCATTCTATGACCGAGGGATGTGGGTAACCTCTGGTCGAGAAGGAAACTAGGCCATTAGACGGAGGGTGCACTCCACCAATGGCACGAGCTCTAGATTCCTGATGACATAATCGCCATTGACCTGCTTGATGACCAGTTCAGAATCCCCTTTTATGTGGAAATGGGGCACATTGATCTCAAGGGCCAACTGGAGGCCAATAATGACAGCCTGATATTCTGCCTCATTACTGGTGCAGCCTTCTGACAACAAGAATGAATAAAGCAGGACATCTTGTGCTGGGGTGATGAAGATGACACCCAGACCCACATTGTTGAGCTTAGGATCATTGAGCCTCCTACCGGTGGGGCTCTGAGAGGCACCATCGAAGTGCATTTTCTATCATGAGACGACATGATCAACTAAGAGGATTTCCTCATCAGGTAAGTCCAGGTCTAGGGATTGATCCGCAGAGGTTGGATGGGCAGCTAGAAAGTCTGAAAATGCATGTCCCTTGACAACCTTTTGGGGCACGAAACTGATGTCAAACTGCTAGAGGATCACCGCCCACCGCACTAGTCGACCAATCAACATGGGGTAGTTCAGAATGTACTTAAGTGGGTCTACCTGAGAGACCAACTGTACCTCATGGTGTTGCAGGTAATGCCGCAATTTCTGGATGGAGAATACGAGCGCAAGGCAGCTCTTCTCTATGGGTGAGTACCTGGTCTCAGTATCGAGGAGCATGAGACTGAGGTAGTATAGGCTGTTCTCTATCACATCGTTGTTCCTCTAGGCAAAAAGTGCACCAAGGGACTGTTCCAGGGCGGTCACGCAAATGACCAGCAGCTCTCTGGGGATGGGTGGAATCAAGACCGGAGGTTGGAGCAGATACCACTTAATTTCCTCAAAAGCGGTCCGTAACTCTTCATCCCACTCATAGGCGGAGCCTTTCTTCATGAGTCAGGAAAATGGTTTACACTTGCCAGCCAGATTCGCAATGAATCGGCGTATGTACGCTAAGTGGCCTTGGGGACCTCAAATCTCCCGAATATTGGTCGGGGGAGGAATCTGGCTGATGGATTTGATTTTCACTGGGTCGTTCTCGATTCCTCGGTATCTGAAGACAAATCCAAGAAACATACTGGAGGTGACCTCGAAGGTACACTTCAATGGGTTCATCTTCAGGTGGAAGGAACGGAGGAAGTCGAACACCTTTTCAAGGTCCATGAGGTGATCCTCGCACTGATGAGATTTGACCACTAGGTCATCCACATAGCACTCCACCAATGTCCTGAGGATCGGATTGAATATGCGGTGCACGACCCACTGATAAGTGGCACCTGCATTTTTCCTGGCCGAACGGCATGACCTGGTAACAAAAAGTAACTTGGGGAGCCCTTAAGGCAGTGGAATCCTCATCTTTAGGGGCCATCTGGATCTGGTTGTTCCCAGAATACCAATCCTTGAAGGAGAGGCCTTGGAACCCAGTCGTGGCGTCAATCAACAACTCTGTCACTGGGAGGGGAAAATCGTCCTTCGGACAGTGGCGGTTGAGATCATAGAAGTCGATGCAGACTCTAATCTGTCAGTTCTTCTTCCTGACTGGCATGATGTTGGCCTTCCACTTCGGGTACTGGACCTATTTGACGAAGTTAGCTTTGATAATCTTTTCAACTTTGGCCTCAACCATGGCACTGTGAGAAGGTTTCATCTTTCTGGGAGGCTGCTTGAATCCACGATGGTTGGTCGGGAGACCAATGTGGTGGACGGCTACTGGAGGATCTAGTCCTGGTATCTCATTGTAACTCTAGGAAAACACGTCACGATGCTTCTTGAGAAATTCCACATACTACTGTTGCTCCTCAAGGGACATAGCAGCACTGATTAATGTGGTTCTCGGATCTGCCTCGCTACCAAGGTTCACCTGTACTAGTTCATCGACCGTGGTAGCAATGCCTTCTTCAAAGGCAGGAGGAGCATCCTCTAGATCTTATTCTCCACTTGTGGAGGGATCCTCTATGGAGGGAGTTGTTTCCAGACCACCAGAATCTAACGGGGGAATGGTTCCGGCTTGAGCAGAGGCGGTCATCATATCGGTAGACTCACGCGCTACTGAGACCATGGCGATGAAAGTGGTTGATCCGATTCCATCCGGCCTTTGGCTCAAGGGGCCACACTTGATGACATCGAAGAAATGGTGGCGTATCGGCTTGATCTGGATGATTCCAGACTGGCGGAAGAGACATGTATGACGTACTTCCATTTCCATGAGCCTGATGTTTCGGTACCTCACAGGGGTAGGAGGTTCTGGGATCACCTGAGCCTGGTTGGTGTAGAGTACGAGGTGATTTCTTGACGTCGCTTGGACCTGAGAATATGCCATCCTCTTGAACCCAAAACAAAAAAAACACTACCCCATGTCGGGGGTCGTGGCCTCCAACCGATTGATTGGGATGATGTAGGCGTCATCCAGACCTTCCCAGGGATCACTTGTGTCCGGGGCGGGTTCAACCTCACTTGCCAGGATTTGCTTGTCCTTGCTCTTGTAATAGTCAGCATCCAGATAGCGGACTTCACAAGAGGTAAAATGAGATGCATCTCCTTGGACCACAACCACTCAACCGTTGAGGGGGTATTTGAGGAATTAGTGATACGACGAAGGGACCGCTGCATGCAGATGGATCCATGTCCTTCCCATCAATGCATTGTACGCGGTATCCAGGGAGACAACCATGAATTCTGTGCTAGCAATTAGGCCACCTAACTGGGTCTTCAAGAAGATATTTCCAACTGGATTCTGCTCGGTCCTGTCATATCCCTGGATTCTGAGGTCGGAGGGAGTTAGATTATCCTCTGACAAACCCAGCTTCCACAGTGTCCGAGTCAGGATTTGGTTAATCCCAGAACTCGTTTCAACGAGGCAGCGGTGGACTTCCATGTCGTTTAACTGACCGGTGATGTATAGTGGGCGAATGTGCCTCTATATGGGAGGGTCTTCATCTTCACCATAGAATGAGATAACTTCCTGGAATTCGAAATTCTCAATTACCTCAGCGTGGAAGGCCTCCACAGCTGCTACCTTTGTCTCAAACTAGAGGGGGCTCCTTAGGGCCTTGACAAGTACCTCACACATCTCAGAATAAAGTTGGAGATCCTCAAGGATAGAAATACTTGATGGACTTATGAAAATGTTATTTATAACATTATACTATCGTTCCATACGCGAGCCTCTACTCACAGGAGCTCACTCCGTAATTGGAGGCATGACGGGCCCCGACGGCTGGACCGGCGGCTGGCTGGTACTGGGTACATCCCGCTGCCTGCTAGTTGAGGCCTAAAGGGAAGCTGTTGGATGAGGACCGGACAACTGAGATTGTTCTGTAGTAGGGAGAGGCTCGCCACGGTACGGACGAGACAGCTTCGCCTGATCTAGTAGCATGAACGGCGGTGGAGTTAGATCTGAGAGTACCAGATGAGGTTGCGCGGGCTGAGATCTACGTTGGGCATACTGTCTGGTTTCAGTGGCATGCACGGCCTGGCTGAAGGTGCCCATTGATGATCCTTGATAGCACATGTGGCCGTGATTTCGCTGACGTTGATGTTGGCTGGGGACGTCGGGGAGGCTCGCCTGGCGTTCCCCCTCGTCAGGAGTCATGTAGGGATTTACCAGCTCCATGGTATTAACCGAAGCGTACCCCTGACTGTCACATGATGAATCATCCACCACTGGGTGGATTCTGGGAGGGATCCCCATCTCAGGGGGCATAAAGTCACCAAGAGTGCGGGACGATGACGGCAGTGGGGGAGCACGATGCTTCTTCTTACACCATCGTTGCTTGCCCCTTTGAGAAGAGGTCGGGTGAGATGACGACATAGAGGTACTAGTTGCTTCCTCCAAAGGCTCCGGATGATTCAGGCATGCCCGAATGATACCATGGGCATAGGCGGCTATTTTACGAGCCATCCAGTCATCGTACTTTTGGGACCCGCGGCTGCGAACCTGCTGCCACTCGCCTTCGTCGTCGCTACCACTTTCTGATCTGACAAAGACATCCGTTACATGTGTCGGAGCTGGGTTCAGCCTGACTATGTTGTTGTTGACCTGGTCTTGGATCCAGTCTTTAAACACAAAGCACTAATTGAGGGTGTTCCCCATGATCTGATGATAGGGGCAGTAGTTGGGCCAATAAGTGAGATTTTCCTCTGTTGGCCTTCTGCACTCAGGTAAGCACACAATCCCCTGCTCTAGGGAACTTCGGAAGTAACCGGGGTCCTGATCCTCATTGAACGAGAAAGTATAGTGACTTCTTTTCGGAACGGGAGATCTGGGAGCCTGGCCCTGACGGGGGGCCTGAGGAGGAGGCGGAGCCTGATTGTCCTGTCTAGATGGTGGTGGCACATTGCGCGGGGGAACCTGTTGGTTCTGAGGCGGTCGATGTTGGGTAGGAGGTTGTGCCTGAGGTGGGGGGGCCTCTGCGAGGTTGCGGAGCCTGCACCACCAGCAGCAACTTTAGTTTCCTTGGGGCCTCTATCTGGGCCACTACAGCGGGATCGGCTCTGGCCCTCCTTGATGGGTTCACAAGGGGCAGCAGACGCGTCTGACTAGCCTATTGTAGAGCTTCTTCGAGGTGTTGGGCCTTATCTGAGAAGTCTCGGAACCCTCCAGGATAGTTCTGGGTGATGAGGGAAGGAACCAGCTCTATTTTAACATTCCATACGCACATTTTCAGTAATTTCTTCTGATTTAGTGTCATGTCAAGGGAGTATGTAAGCCCCTTCCACCGGGCAATGAAGTATGCGACTCGCTCATCAGGCCTTTGTTTGCACTTGAAGAGGTCTACGACACTGGTCTTTTGCATGGAGGAGATGAACTGCTATAGGAAATACCGGCGGAGAACCTCACAGATGGTCACAGATCCAATGGGTAGCTGGTTGTACCAGATGAATGCAGGTCCCTCTAATTTCTACACAAAAACATCGAAGCTTGGAGGCTTCCTGCTGTGCCAGGGTCCCCAAAATGGGTCCACACCTGGAAGAAAAGTTGGCCAAGTGCTGCTGCGGGTCCTATGTCCCATTAAAGGGCGAGCAAGTGGGGTTCCCAAAACCCGGAGGTGTAGGCATATCATCCACCCACATGGGATATGGCTTTCCATTTGGTGGGACTGCCACCTCCCGCATTTCCAGCTCCTCGAGACGGGAGATGAGTACCGCTATAAGATCATCCAGGTGGGGGTCCCTGTCTTGACGTGGATCCCTAATCACGAGTGCGTTGTCAAGCTCTTCGACACGGTAGACAGCTCTGGCGGCGTGTGGAGCGATTGGAGGAACGACCTATGGGGTGGCTGGGGGAACCCAGGCTGGATTCCTCGGATTGCCTCGTCGTTCATGAGGGTTTGGCGAGACATATCGTGCCCTCTTGCCATGAGTTATGGCTTCTGCCCTGTCTGTGGGAGTTTCATGATCAGGGTTGCCCAGAGGCATCTCACCAGGGGGGAATTGTTCCTACCCCTACTGCCTCGCCTCTAGATAGCGCACTCGGCCAGAAGTTCATCGACCGACCTCTTCTGCTCAGTAAGCTATTGGCGCAACACAGCCTTCTCGGGGTCTTCATCTATCTTCTGCACTAAGTCGGATGGGTCAATGTACATGATAGTTCCAACATCCTCTTTACCCTTACCAGCAATCCGACTGAGTACCAGCAACTCGGTGGGTACATGGTGTCCTAGAAGGTTCCACTAATGACGGGTAATCCTTCCTGATGGGTCCAGCAGTGGTGATACACCCTCAAGGGGTAAGTATCCATCGAGAAACTCCATCTTGTCCTCTTTTTCCACTATGTCAGCCATATGGACCACTACCCTTCTTGGAGGCACGTCCTCAATGTCTCATAATGAATCGGGCTGCCGCCGGATGGGGCCGAAGAAGAGGGTGGAATACTGTCCCCAACCACAGACTTGCACATGGGGGGTAGCTTCCCTGGTGATTTTTCGGAGTACCTTGAAACTCTGAATGCATTTTTTTTGGAGAGTGCTCTGGAGACCTGGCGAATCAGGGAGCTAGGCCATGGGGAGTGCATCCAAATCAACCAGACAGCATTGCTCGTCGATTTCGGCGAAGTGCACTTGGCTCCTGGGGTACACCACCCTCTCATAATGAAGGCGGAAGTGCATTTCCCATAGGGTTTGGTAGAAGCACTCAACTTCCTTCAGGGTGAGGGATTCCAGCAAACAAAAGTTTGACGCTGCTGCTGGCCATAACTTCTCTATGAAGTGTTCCGTCGCGAGAATGTTCCAGAATCTCTTGGGCTCGGATTCAGGGTCTGGCCCCATATTTCCCCACTCGTAAACCAGAGGCATATATGGAACCGATAGTGGTACCAAGGCGGGCCACTGGGACAGTAAGCTGGGCGGCAGAGATTAAGGTGAATGAGCCGACTGACCGCGGAACTCCGAGCCATCCTCTGAAGAGTCAGGTTACCGAACCACAATGTCGCGATATGACGGGCTGACCATCACAGCTTCTGGTGCAGGTATTACGGTCACCGGCGAGGGGTCATGCCATTGCTCAACCACCGTCCGTCACCAAAATAGCTCTTTGTGATCTCTGGTAGAGGTAGAGGGCACTTCTGGTGACGACGGTGGTGACTTCATGGTCAGAACCTACGGGATTCCAACAATTTCTTTTTCCTGGATGTACCAGCGAAGAAAGGCCGGAATCCGATTGAATTATCATTATGGGAAAATGAGGCTGACACACCTTGTTCCGGCCTCAGTCCTTGACATAGAAGACCGGGGAGAAGGTTCCATCACTGAGTTTCATTCCGCTTCGGAATCTGAGAAGCGGTCCAGTTTGATCTTCACCCGGGCCTCCTCATGATTCTTCTTGGGGCGACGATGACCCGCTCTCCTGCCCCTAGATGGCTCCTCGAGACAAGGGTAAATCCCGACGTGTAGTCTCGGGGCCACGCTGGTGCCAGGGCAGAGAGGACTTCCGCTTGAGACATCCGGGGTGCAAGGGGCACCGGAGCAGATGTCGAAGAGTACATGGGGAGGACCTCCATGAACAACACCCGTGTGGGCAAAACCTCTGTTGGAACTGGCAGGAGCATGGGGAAGAACTTCATGCTTGATGCAGGTGGAGCGAGGCTGGACTTCACCCCTCGGGTTACTATGGTGAGGAGGACCTTCTCCAGATGCAGAGAGAACATAGGGAGGATCCCCATGCTGGAGAGGGACGGGATGGGCAATAACTCCACATCGACGGTTGGGGGCAGTAGAAGTAACTCCATACTCGGTGTGGTGGGCGTGGGAGAGGATTCTGTGTCGGGTATCACTGCCACGGGGTAGGTCTTCATTCGAGATGGGGGTAGCATGAGGCATAACTCCATGAAGAACATTGGAGCAGGGAAGGCCCATCTTATGTGGAGTGGTGGTACAGGGTGGACCTCCGTACGGGGTGTCATCACCACAGATTGGTTCGCGGCGATCACAACTCGGGCCTATGACTCGGAGAGTCAACCCAGCCAGCACATGGGGTGGTTGGGGCCTCGATCCTGGTCGGGCATAGGAGTGCCCCTGCTCAGTGTGTGCAGGGAGTTAATGATGCACGTCGGAGGTGGCTCGGTCCAAAGTAGTCGTTGACGTTAATGCCCCTCGACGGGTATCCTTAGCTCGGGCCCGATGCTGGCATCGGGTCAGACGAGCCGGTGAAGGTGGTGTAGGGGAATAGCTTACCTGCTCCTATGGCAATTCCGAACGGCGGAGCTGACGAGGGTAGGTGGGGGCCCTTTCTCGGAGTCCTTGGATCGGGACCCTGGCCGGGCTGAGCCGGACATCACCTACCTCATCAGCGTAAGCCATGGAATCATCAAGGCGTTCTGAGGATAAGCTCCAGAAATGATTGAACGTTGGGGTGTGGAGCAGGGGATCCCTGCGCGGCCCTCGATGGTGGCGTTGACGGCGGGGCCTGGACACCTCCAGGTCAAGGCGGGCCATATCCCGAGTTGGGATGACCCCTTCCTCCGCGTACATACATACTAGGTCGGTGATCACCCTTCGTTGGATAATTTGTGATGGAGAAAGGGGACGTGGGCGTCCTGCAGTCATGGACGTAGATGTCGTTGTGGCATCAGTGGAGCCATGCGGAGCGGCTGTGCTGGTATTTCCCCTGCCCCGGTGTAGGTGAGCGGGTGGTGATCGTCTCTCCATAGCAGCAACCTGGTTTCTGGGAAGCAGAAAGATTAACTAGTCATCACTGCGAGGAAAATGTTCGACAACAAGTTCCCCATCGTCAATCCGTCTTCTGTGGCTGGTAAGAGGGATACATGCCGACAACGTTGCAGAACGGAATGCCCCACGTTCTACTGCCCCAACTTCTAGTGAGTTTCATTCCAGGCCAGCTATTTGCTTAGTGGGTCCCGGGTCTAGATATCTAGATCTGGTGACATGTCAATCTACTGATGTCTCGAGTGCTACTAATCTACACATTGAGGAGAATACCTTCACGTCGGGTTCACCATTTATGTTTCCGACTCTTTCGTCAGGGCGCGCACGTCCGTCCACTTGGGCGCGACATGTGCTTCTTTTTTTGTTACCCCGCATTCCAACTTTCCAAAGGTGGGCGACATTCGCTCCTTATTCAGGGATGTCTTCTCCTTGATCGAAACAGGATGATGGGATGTCGGTTCTTCTTTCCGTGGATTATTCCTCAGAACTTGTCACCTAGTCCGGGTCTCCCTCATATATTTAATACATTGTTCGTGAAACTCTTCCCAGCGCCATATTTTTATGGAGGTCGGTTAATAACAATGATTCTTTTAGGACATTCCAAAGGGTCCGGTTAGGGCAGCAACCTTCAGTTGGGGGAGTAGTCACATTGAGGCATCATTAACGTGTCTGAACGCTGGGGGATTGGCGTTTCTGTTGTTGGTCCCTTATTATGGGGATTCTTGAGGGAGCGGAAGCCTAAGGCATACCACATCGAATGCGGGGAATTGTATACCATATTCATGTATCTGAGGTTTTCCTCATATTCCCATGTTTAACATGGGGTATTCTATAAGTTTAATGTCCGACGGAGACGGATCCGGCTGATCAGAACACTAACTGGAGTGGATTAGACTGAGGACCCCTCTTGAGGGAACACCGATATCAGATCCATCCTGTGGGTGGCTTCCCGGATGTTGTGGAGGAGAGTGGGGTGGCATGATCCCCCTGGGATGTGGCGGCCTGGGTAAGAATCAGGGTGGATGATGGAGAATGGCATCGAGTAGAGGGGAAATGAAATGGGGCCGTCATGGAGGTGATGGTGGTGATGGGCTTTAGCCTCGAAGAGACTTCCTAAGTATCCCCGTGGCGGGGAATCAAAGTCTGCATAGTTCGATGATACGGTGGGACACCTAAGGAGGCATCCCATGAGAATGGACGCATGGGTGGGACCCAGAGGAATTGGAACCTCCGGGTTGTGGCATGACCTTTCCGAGACACATAGGCTCGAGGGAGAGATCAAGATGAGACATGAGTGATGAGCTTGAGCCTCATGGAGGCTTCCTACGTATCCCCATGGAAGGGAATCAAAGTATGCGTAGTTTGGTATGGAATGGGGCTTACACTCTGAGGCGGCCCGAGGATATGGGGTCGGGGAACCGACGTGAAGGGACCAGGGGTCCAGGTGGACTTGAACATTGTGGAGGCTTCCTACGTACCATGCCTTAACTTGGATCAAAGACCACGTAGTTCTGTTTGGAAACTGGAAGGCTGAAGTGAAGTAAGACCTTGGTCCAATGGGTGGTGGGCTTAAACCTCATGGAGTCTTTCTACGTACCATGACTTAGCATGGATCAAAGACCACGAAGTTCAGTTTGGATGCCATAAGGCCGACATGAGGGGACCGAGGGTCCAGGTGGACTTAAACCTCGTGGAGGATTCCTACGTACCATTCTTTGACATGGATCAAAGACTACATAGTTCATTAAAGGGGTGTGTCGGAGAACTGACGTGGATGAGGACCTTGGTCCAATGGTGTGGGGGGATTACACTCTAGGCTACCTAGGTGTTGGTGAACCGATGTGAAGGGGGTCAGAATGACCAACGTGTGGTGGTATTGAACCTCATTGAGGATTCCTATGTACCATGCCCTGACATGGGTCAAAGACCACATATTTCAAGTTGGGTTTCGTCGGCGAACCGACGTGAAGGTAAACCCGGGGGGTCTACTGGTGGTGGGCTTGAGCATCGTGAAGGCTTCCTATGTACCATTCCTGGACATGGATCAAAGACCACATAGTTCAGGTATACAGTTTAACGTCATGCTGGACGGGGTGAAACTCGATGTAAAGAAATGACCTAGTGGTGGTCTTGAACCTCGTTGAGGCTTCATACGTACCATGCCTTGACATGGATCAACATCCCCATAGTTCTCTAGAGGTGGGGGTCAGGGTCAGTGCTCACTCTAAGCTCACGTGAGTCATGCTCGGTTTGAGAAACAAGAGGTTGCAGGGACCTGACGATCACGTCGTGAAGGGTGTGTCTGTGGGAAACGAAGAGGGGCTTACGTGTTAAGCGGCCCATGGGGCTGGGACTTACTCGAGGATGGAGGCCCAGTGTGTGACAAAGTGCAGTGGGAGAGGGATTTGAGATCCAAAAAAGTAGGAGTCCCGCTCCCCTATCATGTCCTTCGATGGCCTTGGAACCGAGGAAGTGAGGAGGGGCAGGGGTAGTACCTCCTGCATGAGAAGCTAGGGAATTATGCTCTGAGGAAGCCCTTTCCCTGTGGAAAAACGCCACTCCAAAATGGAGGATATCATTCCTTTTGAGGAATATTTCATTCCCATGGAGACGAGCGGTGTAAAGAATGTCCGAGCCGGGGGGACCCTACGTGCGAGGAACGGGGTCTGATCATAGTTTAACGTCATGTGTTGAGGATGAGATGTTTGTCAGCTTACCATCTTGTATCTCGAACGAGGTGGGATTACTCTACACCCCTATGACTTACATAACCGGTACCCTCTTCCCCTTGTGGGTGGGAAGGAATCGGCAAGGCCGTGGAAAAGGGGGGTCGCAGAGCAAACCATCGAGGGGTCCACGTTAGCGTGGCTATGCGAAGAAACAATAACCATTAGCGTGTCTATGTGAACAAGCATTAGGAAAAGCAACGCTATGGGTGGTGTCATCCAGGGGACTTTGAAGTCACATCGTGCAAGCCTGGAGGGCCGCACGGAAAGAGGGATTGCCAAGCAGAGGGGTCCACAGGTAGGGGCCTTATGGAACAGGATTGCTCGGTGTAGTAGAGGGCACTTGCGAAGGGGGTTCTTCGTGAAGTGGAGTGACTTGGCCTTAGCATAGGGCAGGGGTGCGTATGGGAGGTGCTTCGCGAAGTGGAATGGAATTCGCAGAGCACTGCCTTGTAAAGTAGAGGTGCCTCGCGAAGCATGTTGTTTCTCAGCAATGTGCTTCGCGAAGTACAGTGATCCTGCCTTGGTATATGGATCACATGAACAGGATGGGTGTTTCGCGAAGCATAAACACTTTGTGACTGCCCGGGTCCCCTTGGGGATCCCCTTCCTTTGAGAATTCACTTAGGCTTTGCGAAGGGCATACCTCTCAGAAGAGGGGCTCAAAAAAAGACAAGGCGAAGGCATCCTGTGAAGAAAAAATACCTCGCAGAGCTCATGATTCCTGGGGTGAAGGGTGATTCGCGATTCGGGAGCTGAGAAGCTGAAAGGTCTGATTGTCCGTCTGGAGTGCTCGGGGGGATCCTGGTATTTATAGGAAAGGGGAACCATGAAGCAGAGCTCATGCGGTGCAAAGGGGTCTTTGGTTGCTTCACGGCGGGTCGAGAACTTCAACCGGGTTCGCGGAGCGTTACCGCCTCCTCTGATTTGCGGCAGGCTCGCGAACATCAGGGCGTCCGCGGAGCGTTACCGCCTCTTCGACATCTCACCGGGCGTCCAATATTTATAGGCAAGGGGTGCCGTGAAGAAGATCTCACGCGGTGCGAAGGGGGATTCAGTTGCTTCGTGGCAGGCCGTGGACGTCAACGAGGTTCGTGGAGCGTTATCGCCTCCTCTGCTTTGCAGCAGGCTTGCGAACATCAGGGCGTCCGCGGAGCATTACCACCTCTTCGGCATTGTGGCAGGCTCGCGAATGTCAGGGCATCCATAGAGTGTTACCGCCTCTTGGGCTTCGTGGCGGCCGCGAAGCTCGGGGGCCCTCTGCGTCTGAGCTTCGCGAGGCAGCGCGCGGGCTTCTTTTTCTTCTCCCCTTTTCTTCCAATATTTTGGCGCCTACAAATATATTTATAATTGTATAAAAATATTTATAAATATATTTATTCCCCCACAAGTCTACAAGTGATGAATCGAGAAGTCGTAAAACAATTTGTGGTAGATCCACAACATCTCCAATAGTGGAAAATGCTTCACTCGATCATTCTCTCTCTATAAAGGGTCTTACGCTTGTGGCCTTTAACGAAAGGGAAATTCAGCCTATGTTAAGGTTGACCTAGATGTAGTTTCCAAGAAAATTTAAATTGGTATGCATTCTTTATTGTGCATGTTTTTCTACAATGGGGATCAAAGCCATGTAAAATTAGGGACATGGTGCCGAGACTCTCGAACAATTGGGGCTTCTCAAAATGGAAGTGTGTTATTTTGGGTAAGGGGTTTTTTCATATTCAGTTCTCTTATAAGGATCTAAAGACGAGGGTTTGAGGTTTCAGATCAACTAATCTCACGCCATACATTCTATGCATCAAGGACTGAGATCAAAATTTTAATCCATTGGAGGTGAGAAACACCTCTATTCAACTATGGGTTAGAGTTTACAAATCAAATTGGGTACTTTGGTACCCTCAAAAATCCTATATGATATTGAAACATCCATTGGAATTCTGATTAAATTGGATAAGGAAACAGAACTGTCCAGATTTGGCCAATACGCTCGATTCCTCCTGTAAGTTGATTTTCGCTCCACTATAGTTGAAAAAGTATTTCTTTTGACAGATGAGGGTGAGTTTGAATTGCTTATTGAATATGAAAAGGTCCCATAATTTTTCCAGAATTTTAAGGTCTCAAACATGAAATTTTGAACTGCATGAGATCATTGATATGTTCTTTTTTCACCATTTAGGGGCATATGAAAAGTTCATGTCTTGAAAAGGCTAAGTTATCGATACCCACTTCTCATTGTGGTATTAATATTTTGTGGAGTTCTCGGGATGAGGATTGAAATAATAGGGGAATCTATTTGGATAGGTTCTTGGTCATAATGTTTGGCATAATTTGGGAGTTCAATTGGCCTATCTAAATGGGGATGGGCTTGATGACAATTCTCTTACTAGTTCCCATTATGAAGAAGGGTCTACTCACGTGGACAAACCTTTTCTTGAGAATAAATTCTATATAATATGTTGAGGGAGAATACCAATCTCATGATGAAAATCACTGGAAAACAATTTATGAGAAACTCATTGAAATATGGAATCAATATAAAGTAGAATAAATAAACTATCACATGGGATTTTTAATGTGAAAAACCCTTTGATGTTGTGGATTAAAAAATCACAGTGTAATTCTGAAATATCCACTATTTATTAGAGAGTAAAAAATACAAGTAATGCCCAAACTTGAATTAAAAATGTGAGTGGATAATAACATTTCTGAAAACCACACCCTGCTACACCAATATCTTCTCTATGAAAATAATCTCATCAACTCCATACGCGAAAGATCAATCTATGACATAATATTATCCTTCTTTTTATGGAAAGTCACTCCCTTAGGTATCAAATTCGAATATGTATCAGCTTCGAACTATCTTGTGACACCTAAAGGATTTATCTCTCTCTCATGATCTTGCAATCATGATGTACTGTTGATCATCAACTAGGCCATTCTACTTGATCACTGTAATCAAGAAGACTCTCAATACATTTCATTTTTCATTTATCACATTGATGCTACTTTGTACCTTCTCAGTGTTGATGAACTTCAAATTCTACAAAAAATGTGGCATCCCATGCCCTCATAGATCCACCATCGATGCCTCATTCACCATTAATGATGACCCAAAAGGGATACCACAAATGTGGTAACAAATTTTCCCTTGATCTCGGGTTACATCTTATGATACCACTTCTATTGATGTTACCCGACATCCTTTCCTAGAAAGATTCCTCGATGGTCTTATGGAGCCCCCCCACACCCATCTGTTTATTTTCTTTGTTTTGTGATGCGATTGGTTCTTATAGATTCATCCATGTTTGACCGTATCTACAATTGCGATGGACCCTTTAGGTCCTCTTTGATTTCTCTTCTCTAGCGACGAAGAACATTTTAGAGACCCATTGACGTACATGGAAATTAAATTACTTTTTTGGAATTATTAATACTTAAAAAAATAGATACCTAAGGATCGTAATAGTTTAGTGTCTTTGGAAACATGGAACAAAATATTTTAATCATGGTGAAAGATCTTCAACATCTCACATAAAGATCTTTCCCTTTTGTTTTCTTACCTAAAACCTTTCTTTATATACTCTGGAAAAGAAAACATATAAAGGGTGAGCTCAAATGATCAGTAATGGTAAACATGGAGAATATAAAAATACAATCCATAAACAATTGAACTTAAAAACATGAACATAAATTTAAAAATCAAAATCTTGATCAATGACAAAAAACATGGAAGTACATAAGGCATGGATCCTAAAGGAACATTAATCATGAAAAAACAGAATGGGAAAAAATATGTAATTGTGGAAACCATTAAGCGCATTTTATTATTTCCATAGTTGCCAAGGCATTGCTGCCAAGACCATCATAGTGAACAAAGTCCATTACTGAACTGGGTTTACTTGTCGTTCCAGCCCTATATTACTGAACTAGATTCACTTGTCATTCTAGCCATGTCTATCTCATGAGATATAAATTTTTACCCAATTAATTTGAGGGAGATATATTTCCCACCCATCTCATAATGAAATCATTCTAAGGTGTGCCACAAAATAAACATAAATCGTTGATCATAACCCAAAGAATAAAATGGGTTTCATAAACATTATCCCATCATAACATAATCCACATAAAACAAATGGATATCATTTAATGATAAGAAAACTAAAAGCATATAAATAATAGATACATTATACTTGAAACATAAATATACTAAATAATGTCATCTTATATGGAAAATAGTATTGATAAAACACTTGAAATGAATTCTTTATTAAAATATCCTTTCTTATTCAAAATCATTTCCATCTCACAAAATGACATGAAATTTAAAAGAAAAGAATTTTGTTGAAAATAATCATGAAATCATGTAGATGAAGCTTTATGTAAATAAGGCGTTATGAAATCGTAAATCTCTATTCATTCCATATAAGTTAAAAAACATTATCCTAGTACTTTTAACAGAAAAGTCAAAAAGGAACCATGTATGGTAAACAAAATAATGATTCCTTCCATAACACAAATTAAAAGTCATATAGGGTTAAACATGACTTTAAACATACATGGATGAATATTAAACACTTTATGAAAAACATTTTTATGTACATGGATCAAAATATAACCCCAGTAAATACTTATAAGCAATCTCAGATAAAAAAGAGATTGCAAAATTATCCCTTTCCTTATGTACAATTTCATCTATATGTGTCTAATACTCCACTATAGTGGGTTTAAACATATTATTAACTTTTAATAAAACCATAATAACATTTATTATATCATATATGATTCACTTACGACTTTATATTACCCGTTCATTTGTCAATTCCATGTTAAAGTAGCGTTTTGGGTAAAATCGTTTCATTTTTGTATGTGTTTTGACTTTTAATTATTCATATGATTACTTATATCATGATTACTTACTTCCAGAATGTAAAACATGATTTTTATATATTCAAAATATAATATATTGATAAATGTTATGAAATACATCGTTCATGGAGACGGTAGATCGTATGTACACATGAACGTTGTTTTACTTTCCTTGTTGACTTGAATGGGATTAAGAAGTTGACACACACATATATATATAAATAAATAAAGTATCATTATTATGATATATATATCATTATTATTCATTATATATACTTTATAATCATTCTTGAATGGTGAACGTGGAGAATGAATCTCATCGCGTCGTGGAGACAGTAATCCGTACGTACGCACGAGCTATGATATCGTTCCATTAATTATTGACTGGTATTGGAGTGGATAATAGAATATCTCAGAATTAGTATCATCTTATAATAATCATATACAATTATTATTTACACCATTATACCCATCCAAGTAAGGTGGTGGTGGAAAACAAATTACATGAGGACGTGGAGACGGTATTCCGTACGTACGCACGCGTGGTGATTTCATTTTCCGTAGGATGGATAGAAGGTGAAATGGGGTTGTGTCATATTTATAATAACATATATGTATACGAGTGATACTTATTTTATTACTTTATAATGATACAAATAAATAATAGGAAGTAGAAGAAGAATTAAATTTGAAAGAATCGGTAAAGGATATTACCTCTTCTTCAATGCGCCTCTTCTAAACCTACTCTTAGGGCACTAAAGTGGGTCTTTGAAGAAGACCACGACCTCTAGTATGTTTATAGGGAAGTGGAAAAGATAAATGGACAGGGTTTTTCCGATCTTGAAGGATCAAAAGGTTGTGAATAGGAGAGAGAGGAGGTGCCCTTTTATAAGAGAGGAGAGGGGCACTTTTGGAAACCTCCAAAATATTAATTTATAATAACCCCAAACCCCACTTAAAAACTTCAAAAATTAATCAAATATTAAGATTAGAGGATATATGGTTGTAATATAATCATCCAATAAAATTTAGACATGTTGTAAATTTATTTTAAACCTTATCAACTTGATTTATCCTTATTTAATCTATTTAATTTTATTTGTGGTAATAATATTTTAAATTTTAAATTGTTATAAATAATTACTTATGTGTTGTGAATTTTCCATAATTTGATACTTTATGACATTTTAGACCATATAAATTTCAATTTATAATGTTTAAATAGTTTTGTGATTTTTAAATAATTTAATAATATGTTGTTTCTCTAAAATAACAATAGTGTCAATTTTGATACTATTCAATTATTTGAATTTAAATGAAAACCACACATAAGATATATTCGAACCAAAATATTTAATAGATCTCTAACATGTAATATTAATCTTAAAAATTCATGTAGCACATTAAAGAGTTCATATAATATATATTTTATTATTTTTTAAATCATTTATTTGATATTTCTATCAAAAAAAAATTCTACATCACTATTGTGTCACAATTAATGATAATTATTTAATCCCTAAAAATTATAAATAAATTCGCATGATGTAGATAATTTTATTGTATTTTTGGTGACTATTTATGTTCGATGTTTTATGAATTATATCACTAAATTAAAATTATTACACTTATAAGATATAAGAGTGTGACATGTTGTCACTTTCTTTGGTTTTAATAATAATTACATCATTTTCATGGTCAAAAGTCCATAAAATGAATCTATTCCGACCCTTAGATGATATGGGTTGACTTTTATTCATAAAATAGATTTTTGGAAAGTGTTAGTGTAATTTTATAATCTTATTTTTACCCTTAATTACCCAATTTACCTTTAACTGAATTAAATAAAAATTACCATAGTTACTATTTATAATGTCTAAAAATAAAAACTAGCCTATTAAAATAATTTGGACCTAATATTCCAAATATGTAATCAATTTTTCCAAATTCAAAACACATAAGTTGCAGTAATTATTTCAAAATTAATCTCTTTGTAAAAAAAACAGGTTTTTGTTTAAAACATTTCAAAAGATTGATTTGATATTATCTATGAATTCAATGTAAAATTAATGCTAATGACATAAATTATATTAAAGGTACAAATATATTCTATTTATAATTTAAAACAATTTAATTTTATAATTTAACCATATAAATTATCTCGATGAAAAAGGTTGTTTTTAAGTTAAATTTAGCGTGTTTTTACTATTCATCAAAATAATAACGTTGTCAGAAAAATATCAAAATTGTATCCAATGTAAATTTTTATATCCTGATTCAATATGAGAAGTTTATTTTGTAAAATGAAACTTCTAAACTTTTCAAAATTTAGATTTAAAATGGGTGTGCCATTAAAAGGCAGAAAAAATGCATTTTTTAAAAAAAATACTTCTTTTATCCGAAAATTGATTTTATTCTCATAACTCATTCTAGAAAATAAGTAAGATGAATTATAATGTTATAAAATTCAAAATTTAGTTAATACTATTCATAATGGCTAGTTCATAATTATATTATAACAATATATCATTGTTTAGTGAAAATCAGTATTCCGTACAACATACGCTATTGAGGAAGGTCGATCTTGTGTGTAATTCAAGCCAAGTCAGGGTTGAGTGTAGGGAAATGTTCCTTTGGTGTTGCGTATAACATACTCAAAATATAGTTCAGTTATACATTGAACAAAATCTATACTTGGTGTTGTGTAAAATGAATTTTATTCGAAAGAAATTGAAATTGTGTGCATCACAAGCCAATAATAGTGTTGCATATACTACAAGATAATACGGTGTTGCGTATAGTGCAAGCTAGTCTTGGTGAAGCGTACAAAAAAATACATCAAAGAAATTAAAAATAATAATTCTCATAAAATATCGGTGTGTTACATTCTAACCCCCTTAAAATTAATTTCGCCCTTGAAATTCATCGGGGTTATAAATGGTTTTCTACTTGAGAGTTTCTTTCATAGAAACCCACATCGTAAAAAGGAATACAAAAAAATCATTTTAAAAAGGAACGTTAGAAACATAATGAATTCCCAAAGTAACTCATCACTGGTTTTCCACATTGGATAACATAGGTGAAAACATGGATATGGAATAGAAATCTAACCATCATGTTTTGATGAAGAGTGGTAGAGAACATGGCTATGAAAAATCCAATAATTACAATGCCATAAATTTGTGATGATCTAAGGTACCATCTGTTTCCTCAGATATGAGAGTACTAGGACAAATTGTTTGGTTTTCAGGATCATTTCCCTAACATTGATGAATTCTTACATAAGGATAAATACTTACTTGATTTCTGTGTAATATCATCTTTGGTCATTCCGTGAACAATTTCCACTTCAACTCTTACTTAAATAAATGAAGTTGGATTTGTCCTTCTTGAAATGTTAGCAGATCATGCGATATAATGATAGGTCATTCCATCTATCTTTATCACAAAAAGGTTAGCACAAATTATTAAATATATATAAGTCCATCTATAGTCAGATTAACCGTATATGATTCCCAAAATGGTCTTATAGTTCATCTATCATAACACTTAATAAAATAATAATAATTTCTACTAACCAGGGACTTCCTGTAGTCTAGTGGTAGGTGATAAAGGCCTTTCGCACTTTGGTTGTGGGTTCAATTCCCACATCCTTGTCTGACACAACGGGTTGTCCTCTGTCCTGTAGATTTTACATTTTCTAAAACTTCACCAATATAACATTCCATAAATAATATAGAAAAAAAGGTTCTAACCTTAAACAATACTATCTTATGTCCAACTTAATCCATTCTAATATTTAGGCTTATCCAAAATAATTCTATCTAATCTCATAGTATAATGTAAATTATTACTAGAAATTTCATCTACTAGGCATGTGAATACCATCATTTATACCCCATATATCATACGATATATCTTGTTTGTCACATTCCAAACATGTGAATACCTTAATCATGTATTCTCTTGAAACATGAGTTACCATAGAACCTTAGTGAAAACATGAATGATTCCCAAAGTTAACTCTTTCCACATACAAAAATACCACAAATTTATATATACTCAAACCATGATGCCACATTGTCCTTATATCTATCATGATCTCATTAATACTATCTAACATATTATTTTCTATTTATCCCTTCATTATAGGAATATCATTTACTTTCCAAAAATATTTCAATCACTTTCCATGGTTACCAGTACCAAATTATTGAAAACCATAATTAACCAATACATACATATTCTAATATTCCATAATACTATAAATGAAATTCCATGATACGATTTTGAAATCCCATTACATAAACACATAATTATTCCACAAAATCAGCGTCATACTCAAAATCACAAATAGTGATCACATGTGACTTCCCTTTTTCCTTTTCCTTAAGAGGTTGCTTACGTTGATCATCATTGACCCTTGGATTAGGGCATTGATTAGCATAATGCCCCTTTTCCTTGCACTTGAATCATTGAAGTGTTGGTGGAGCGTTCTTTGTTTTCTTTTCTCTATTTATGTCATTAGAAACATTTTTCCCATTACTACGGCACTCATCTTCTCGATGGTCTTCTTTTCCACACTTGAAACATTTTCTAGTACATTTTAGACAATCTCCACCATGCTTCTTTCCACACTTTGAGCAAAAAGAAACATTCACCTTCTTTTCACCATTATTCTGAGATTTTTCATTGAACTCCATCTTTTGTTTCTTGTCAAAACCATGAGATGGATATGTAACACCAACTTCTAGTTCTACATTTATAGAAAAATGCACAATTTCTTCAATGCTACTGAAGACTTTATAGCTAATTCCATTAGAAGACTTGGTTTTAATCCACTGAATAATCGATCAACTTTACCTTCATGTTGGATGATAAATCCAGATGCATACCTTGCAAGCCCTGTAAAATTCGCTTCATATATACCAACAGATTCATCATCCTTTGGCTTAAGCTCAAATAACTTCTTTTCCATCTTCGTTCGAAGAATATGAGGGAAATACTTATTGAAAAAACAAGTTCTTTAACTCATCCCATTCCATGGATTCAATTTCATCTTGGGGCCTTGTATTCTTAATTAGAGTCCACCACTGGTCTGCTTCACCTTCTAAACAGTAAACATCCAAAATGACTTTTTCATATTCTGAGAAGCGAAGTATGGAAGATATCTTTTCAATGGTACTGATCCATTGTTCAGCAATAAGTGAATTAGAAGACCCATTGAAAAAACGTGGATGTTGCCTCATGAAGGACTCAACAGAATATTGTTCCCTTCTCTACTCATTTGGAAGTCCAGAATGATTCTTAGCTTGTGTAAGTATAGTAATAAGATTTTTCACTCCATCTCCAATCACATTGGTTTGTTCAGGATGGCAATCATTGCATTGTCCATTACATCTATCAACACGGTTCCTATGGGTTCCATCCATCGTCTAAAACCCAAAATGAATAGTGTGAGAGGAAATCATGCTAGGAAAACAACATAATAAAGGGGGAGTACCTTCAATATCTAACATCTTAGGTTAATTATATGATCATTATCATAACTCTTGGACTATAACCTACATGTATACTTAACCTTAGGGACATCCCTAGACATACCTTAGAAGTATCTCTAGGGATCTCACTAAAGTTTTCACATCATAGATTCCCAAGGATGGATAAACCTTCACTCTGATACCAACTGTACAGAACCAAGCTTGACGTACAAGGAAATTATATAACCTTTGTGGAATACTTAATAAATAACAAAAATAGACACCCAAGGACCTTAATAGTTTAGTGTCTTTGGAGACTAGGAACAAAATCTTGTAATCATGGTGAAATATCTTCAACATCTCCCATAAAGATATTTCCCTCTTGGTTTCTTACCTAAAACTGTTATTTATATCCGGGGGAAAAGAAAACATAGAAAGGGTGAGCTCAAATTATCAGTAAGGGTAAACATGGATAACATAAAAATAAATCAATAAACATTTTAACTTTAAAACATGAACATAAATTTAAACATCAAAATCATGAGAAATGACATAAAACATGGTAGTAGGTAAGGCATGGATCATAACAGAACATTAATCATGTTAAAATGACATGGGTTTAAACATGTAATTTTGGAAACCATTAAGCACATGTTATTATTTTCATAGTAGCCAAGACATTGCATCCAAGACCATCATAGTGGAAAAATTCCATTACTAAACCAGGTTTACTTGTCGTTCCAGCCCTGTATTACTGAACAAGATTCACTTGTCGTTCCTTCCATGTCTATCTCATGAGATATAAATCTTTACCCATTTCATTGGAGGAATATATAGGTTTCACCCATCTCATAATGAAATCATTCTTACGTGTTCCACAAAATAAACCTAAATCATTCATCATAACCCAAAGAATAAAATGGGTATCATAAACATCATCCCATCATAACATAATACATATAAAACAAATAGATATCATTTCATCATAAGAAAAATAAAATCATTTAAATAATAGATACATTATACTTGAAACATAAACATTCTAAATAATGTCATCTTGGATGGATAATTGTTTTGATATAACACTTGAAATGAATTCTTGAGGAAAATATCCTTTCTTCTTTGAAATCATTTCCTTTTCTCAAAATGACATTCAATTTAAAAGAAAAGAATTTTTTTAAAAATAATCATGAAATCTTGTAGATTATGCTTTATGTAAATAAGGCATTATGAAATCGTAAAAAAAATTTCACCCCGTATAAGTTAAAAAAACATTCTCCTCGTACTTTTAATGAAAAAGTCAAAAAGTACGACGTATGGTAAACAAACAAAATATTCCTTCCATAACACAAATTAAAAGTCAAAGAGGGGTAAACATGACTTTAAACATACATGTAAGAATATTAAACACTTTATGAAAAACATTTTTATGGACATGGATGAAAATATATCCCCAGTAAATACTTACGTATATGCAATCTTGGATAAAAATGAGATTGAAAAATTATCCCTTACCTCACGTACAATTTCATCCATATGTGTCTGAGACTCTTGTATAGCGGGTTTAAACATATTTTTAACTTGTAACATAACCATAATAATATTTATTATATCATATATGATTCACATACGACTTTATATTACCCGTTCATTTGTCAATTCCATGTTAAAGCAGTGTTTGGTGCCAAATCGTTTCATTTATTGTATGTGTTTTGACTTGTAATTATTCATATGATTACTTAGATCATGATTACATACTTTAAGAATTTAAAACATGATTTATATATATTCATAATATAATATATCGATAAATGGAATGAAATACACCGTTCATGGAGACGGTAGGTCGTACGTATGCATGAATGTTGTTTTCCATTCCTTATTGACTTGAATGAGAGTAAGTATATGACATATATATATACATATATAAATCCAGTAGAATTTTTATTTCATATATTTCATTATTATTCATTATATAATCTTTATAATCATTCTTGATTAGTGAACATGGAGAATGAATCTCAACACGTCGTGGAGACGATAATCCGTACGTACGCACGAGCGATGATATCATTCCCATAATTGTTGAATGGTATTGGAGTCTATGATAGACTATCTCATAATTATTATAATGTTATAATAATCAGATATATTAATTATTTACACCATTATACACATCCAAGTAAGGTGGTGGTGGAAAACAGATTACACCACGACGTGGAGACGGTATTTCGTACGTACGCATGCGCAGTGATTTCGTTTTCCGTAGGATGGATTGAAGGTTAAATTGGGTTGGTTAATATTTATAATAAAATATAATTATATGATTTATAATTATTTTATTACATTATAATGAAACAAATATATAAGATTAAGTATAAGAAGAATTAAATTTGAATGAATCAGTAAAGGATATTACCTCTTCTTCGACGCGCCACTTCTAAACCTCCTCTTAGGGAACTAAAGATGCTCTTTGAAGAAGACCAGGACCACTAGCATGTTACTAGGAAAGTGGAGAAGTTAAATGGATAGGTTTTGGAAGATCTTGAAGGCTTATAATGTTGTGAAGAGGAGAGATAGGAGGTTCCCTTTTATAAGAGAGGATAGGGGCACTTTTGGAAACCTCTAAAATATTAATTTATAATAAACCCAAAACCCACATAAAAACTTCCAAAATGACTCCAATTCAAAGATGAGATGGTATAGGGTTTTAATATCATCATCCAATAAAATTTATACATATTGGGAATTTATTTTAAACCTTATCAACTTGATTTATCCTTATTTAATCTATTTAATTTTATTTGTGGTAATAATATTCTAAATTTTAAATTGTTATAAATAATTACTTATGTGTTGTTAATTTTCCATAATTGGATATTTTATGAAATTTTCTACCATATAAATTTAAATTTATAATTTTTAAATAATTTTGTGATTTTTAAACAATTTAATAATATGTTATTTTTCTAAAATAACAATAGTGTCAATTTTGACACTATTCAATTATTTGAATTCAAATAAAATCCACACATGATATATATTCGAAAAAAAAATATTTAATATATCTCTAACATGTAATATGGATCTTATAAATTCGTTTAGCACATTAAATAGTTCATATAAAATTTATTTTAATATTTTTAAAACTATTTATTCTATATTTCAATCAATAAAATAATTTCTACATCACTATTGTGTCACCATTAATGATTATTATTTAATCTCTAAAAATTATTAAAAAAATTAAAGTGATGTATATAATTTTATTATATTTCTTGTGACTATTTATGTTCGAATTTTTTTTATGTTTATCACTAAATTAAAATTATTACTCTTATAAGATATAAGAGAGTGACATGTTGTCACTTTCTTTTGTTTTAACAATAATTACATCATTTTCATTGTCAAAAGTCCATGAAATTAATCTATTCTGACCATTAGATGATATGGGTTGACTTTTATTCGTCCAATAGAATTTTTTCAGGTATTAGGGTAATTTTATAATCTTATTTTTACCCTTAGTAACTTGATTTACCTTTAACTGTAGTAAATTAAAATTACCGTAGTTACTATTCATAAAGTCTAAAAAAAGCATCCTATTAACATAATTTAGACATATTGATTCCAAATATGGAATCCATTTTTCCAAATTCAAAACACATAAGTTTCAGTAATTAATTTCAAATTAATCTCGTTGTAAAAAAAACAGGTTTTTGTTTAAAACATTGCAAAAGATTGAATTGATTTTACCTACGAATTCAATGTAAAATTAATAATAATGGTATAAATTATATTAGATTGTAAAAATATATTCCATTTATACTTTAAAACAATTTACTATTATAATTTAACCATATAAATTTTCTCGATGAAAAAATTTGTTTTTAACTAAAATTTAGCATGTTTTTTACTATTCATAAAAATAAGAACGTTGTTAGAAGGATATCAAAACATTATCCAATGTAAATTTTCTTATCCTGATTCAAAATAAGAATATTACTTTGTAAAATAGAATTATTAAACTTTTCAAAAATTAGATTTAAAGTGGGTGCGCCAGCAAAAGGCGGCAAAACTACATTTTTTTTAAAAATACTTCTTTTATCCAAAAATTGATTTTCTTCTCATAACTCATTCTAGAAAATGTGTAAGATGAATTATAATGTTATAAAATTCAAAATTCAGTTAATTATATTCATAAATTCTAGTTCATAATAATATTATAACAATATATTGTTGTTTAGTGAAACTCAGTATTGCGTCCAACACACGCTATTGAGGAAGGTCACTCTTGCGTGTAATGAAAGCCAAGTCAGGGTTGCATGTAGGGAAATCTTCTTTTGGTGTTGCATATAAAATACTAAAAATATTTTTCAGTTATACATTGATCAAACTCAATACTTGGTGTTGTGTAAAATTAATTTTATTTGAAAGAACTTGAAATTGTGTGCATCACAAGCCAAGAATAGTGTTGCGTATACTACAAGCTAATACATTGTTACCTATAGAGAATGATAATCTTGGTGAAGCATACAAGAAAAGACATAAAATAAATTAAAAAGAATTCTCATAAAATCTTGGGGTGTTAGAACTATTCCCTCTCTATTCAACCTGAATAATGGAGAACGAACTGCTTGAAAAATAGATATGTCTCTTTCTCTCGGAAAAGGAAAAGGCACTTGTTCATGTTTTTAAGGATGAAGATGGATTCTTGATTTAGTGAATGGGCCATATTAGAGTTGAAAAATGCATCAGTAATCTTTCTTTTAATATTATTTATTTGAAGAACACATTACCAACTATCTGAAACCTAGAAGATGGTGTAGCTACAAGTGAGGTTGGATCGAGGATTCTGGTCTTCATTTTTTTTAACAAAAATGATAAATGAAATATCCTACCTGGGAGGCCCTGGTCATTTCATAATCAGATCATCCTAATGGAATATCTGAACAGCGACAGATACATTATGAGCATTTCTTTCATTAAGTCTCTGTTTGGTTTCATCTTTCTGGAATCCCCTATTGGGGGAGATTAGATCATGTTCTAAAGGAGAGCGAGGACTGGATTAGAACATTCATGGAATGGGATTGATCGAACTCAATTATTTGAGGACCATAGGTGAGGATCAAAGTTACTATTGATTTTGATTCCCCTCTTCGTAGGGGTATGTTTCTATATTCATAAGATTCAATGATATGGATTTCATGCGAATATGAAAAAAATCCCATTTTATGATTCTTCTAAGGGAGTATTGGACATGTTGAAAAATATTGTGTTGTTAAGGTAGTGGTTGAAAATGGTAATATTACCATGTGCCTTGGTCGTTGGTTATGTTAAATGAATAATGGGGCTTCCTTTGTTTCATAATCAGAAAGATCCAAGTATAAGTATAAACTCATGAAAGTACTTATAGTGCTCGTAGTAGGTTCCAATAATATGATTGTTATATTGGGGCTACCAAATCCTCCTTCATATCACCACATTTATCTAAGCCTAAAATAATCAATAAAGACAACCCCTCAGTTGGGTCCTAGCATTCTGAGTTCCATTCCTCCTAGTATGGATAACCACTTATCAAAGATGAAAATATCATCCGTATGAACAATAATAGGGATTTAGGTCTATCAGTACCCCCCCCCCCACCTAGATGAAGATGATTTGATCTGGCCCCAGTATCCAATACTTAACTCAAGTGAGATCCCACCCATGCCTTTATTAGAGGAAGGAAATGAAATGCATGGTTGTATGGTGCCAAACCCAATAAGTCACCGCACAAGAAAGAGGATATCCAGAGGGGTTTTGGATATACATGCTGAGAAATTTAGAGGGGAATGAAAATGGAACCCGACAAAAAACAAGGATCTTTTGAGATTTCAATTACACACACTAATTTCCATGGATTACAGATGAAAAGTCACATCACACATCACGTTAATTGAAAAAATCATTAAATGACATAGAGTAAATTAAACAGACACTTAATACACATTTATGGAAAAGAGCCACATTGGAAAGATGAGGTGCATGGGAAATAATAACCACATGGGGAAGAGGCCCTACATAGGAAATACGCAACATGGGAGAGACACACCGAATGGGAAAAACCAGCAGGTGTGTTATAGTTTTCATTTCCAAAACACCCCTTCAAACTGAAACTGCTTTCTTCATGAGCATTTTTCTTACTTTTTTGAAAGAATATTTCTGTAGTTCCTTTGTGAAAATATATGCCACCTGTACCATACTATGGAAATATTCCAATTTTACTATGTTCTGCTTCACATGATCTCTCAGAACATGAAATTTGGTATCAATGTGTTTTCTTCTCCCATGCTACGCCGGATTTTTGGCTAGTTCAATAGCCGAGTTGTTATCCACATATATGATTGTGAATATATCCAGTGGATGCTTCACCACTACAAAATTTCTCAGGGAAATTCCCTCACAAACATTGGGTTATCCTACCATATAAACTTCTTCACATGTGTATATGGAGACCACAGAATGCTTCATTGAATTCCATGTTGAAGTAGTTGATCCAAGAAAATATAGAAACCTAGTATTTCTTTTACTTTCATCTTGGTCACCACCCCAATCACTACCTGAGTAACCATATAGATTTGTTTCCCCATTGTATGGATAAAAAAGAACAAAATCCACCATTCCTTTGACATACCAAAGAATTATTTTTCCAGCTAGCTAGTTTGATTCTTTTACCACTTCTATATATGTACTTAGAAGCCCTACACTGTAGACAATATTTGACCTTGTGATTGTGAGGTACCTTAGGCTTCCAATCAGAATCTTGAACATAGTCAAGTCAATGCTTCTTCCTTCTCCATATTTTTTCAGTTTTAAGCTCGTTGCTACAGGTGTTTTTACTGTATTGCAATTGTTCATCTTGAATTTTTCAAGAAACTCTTCATCATACCACTTCTGAGATATATAGATGTCACCATGTTGTTGCATTAATTCAATTACCAGAAAGAAAGGCATTTGACTTCCATTATTCATTTCCAAATCCTTAAACATGGACCCCTTGAATTCATCGAATATCAACCGACTGTTCCCTATCAACATAAAATCATCAACATAGAAGCATGAAATCAGTATATTGCCATTATTGTTTTTCGTGATTTAAACCACATTATCATATGGACATTGGGTGAAGATGTTCTCTCGAATATAGTTTTCATTAAATGTATTCCAATCACATGGAGATTGATTCAACCCATTGATATCTTTCTTCAGAAGATATAATTTGCCTTCCTCCCCTTGTATAACAAAGCCTTCAGGATGGTCAACATATACATCTTCTTCCAACATTTAATTTAGTAACGCATAATTCACATCCAATTGATAGATCATCCAACCACGATGAACAACAAGGGAAATGTTCATCCTTACAGTGTCAAGGAAAGAAACATGAGTGAAGAATTCATCATAGTCCACCTTGTACTTCTTTTTATAACCCTTTTCTATGAGCCTTTTCTTATAGCGATCGATCTTTCCGTCAACATTTTTCTTGATCATGTACACCCATTTGATGTTAATGATCTTATGGATTTTTGGGAGTGTAGTCAGCTCCCATGTTACATGTTTCTCTATGGAATGAATTTATTATTCTATATAAATTCTCCAATATCCTTCCCTCATGGATTCCTGAAACTTCATAGGATCTTGATCTGCATACAAGAAAAAAATATTTACCTATTCGGTTTTCTCAAAGATATAGCTAAAAATTTTCATCTTGATAGACTACATAGGTGAGGATGAGCTGGGAAAATTTTGACATACTGGAGTGCTTTCAGTATTGATGGAATATACTTCTGAACTTCTTCCAACTATGGATGTTCACAAGGAAGGTGGTGTTGGTGTTTTCTTCTGAGGATCATGTTTTTCTTACAGATCTTCTATCTCAACTGTAATATATTTGTTTGATTCTTCCTCAATCCATTTTTAGGATCTGTGCCCACTAAACACTATATCTTTACTCAACACTAAATTGTTGGTTAGTGGATTTCATAGCTTAAAGGCTTTAGACTCTTTACAATAGACGATGAAGATGCACTTTTCACCATGATCATCAAGATTCCATCTTATTGATTATAGAACATGAGTGTAGGAGACACACACAAAGATTCTTAGGTGTACCAAGATCAGTTTTTAGTTACTCCATGCCTCTTGTTGTGTCATGTTTCTAACGCTCTTCATTGGTCACTGATTGAGAAGGTTGGTTGTAAATGCCACTGACTCTACCTAGAATCTATGTGGCATTATTTTCTCCTTTATCATGGTCCTCGTCATGTCGAGGTTGGCGAGGTTATTTCTTTCTATGGCGCCATTCTATTGTGTCATGTAGGATGTACTGTATTACAATTTGATGCATATTCCCTACAAAAATATTGAAATTCATTTGATGTGTATTCTTCCGCTCTTTTAGATCAGGGTACTTTGATTCTGTGGCCACTTTCAATTTCAACATGATCTTCGAAAGTTTTAATGATAGTGAAAGAAGAAGATTTTTCTATGATGTAATACACCCACAAATTTCTACTAAAATCATTAATAAGGGTAATAAAATACATATTACCACTAAGTGAGGGTGTTTCAAGTGGTCCGCAGATATCAATGTGGATTAACTGATGTGGTGCCTTTACTCTTCTGGATACTCCACTGGGGAAGGGGTTTCTTTGTTTTTTACTGAGTGTACACTCCTCATATACATGATTTGGAACTTCAATCATTGGAAATACATGCACCATGCATGATGAGGATAGAAGTTTAAGCCCTCTAAAATGTAGATGACCAAAGAATAGATTCCATATCCATGAGTCATTCTTCATGAGCCCAAAGAGACAGTTCATGGCCTTTGTGTTGATATGCAGTGGAAACACGTGATTCTTCACCATTTGGACTTGAGAAACAAGTCTCCTGTGAGCATCCCTTATATTCAAAGAATTATTATCCATGTGTATAACATACCCCTTATCAAGGAGTTGGATGAGACTAATTATATTGTTTTTCATGTTTGGTACATAATACACATTAGAGATGTGATTCGACTCACCATTGTTCAGATAGATTTTGATTTTACCTTTTCCAATCATGGGTAACTTTATTGAGTTTCCAAATCCTACATTTCCATGAAATTTTTTGATTAGTTACTCAAATAGCTCTTTGTTACCATTCATGTGGTTTATCTCACCCGTGTCAAGATACCACACATATGGTTGTTCACATGATTTTTCTTGTGTGAGGAAGAGTGTTATGAATTCTTCCTCATGATGAGATACTTCAGCATAGTTGGATCGTTCATCATGATCCACTTTTCTCCAACACTCAGATGCATAATGACCAAATTTATTATAGTTTTGGCATTGAATGTTCTTTCTGTTTCCACAACCATGCATGAATCGGCCTCGACCATTTCATCTTCCATTGAAATTGGTAAAATTTTGTTACTTTTTTTAATAGATTGGCTGATATCCATGCCCTATACCTCTGGCACAATGACTATCTCATTGTGTTTTCCCATTATTTTGTTCTTGTAGAGTCATCTTGGACTCTAAGACATGCTCCATCATTGAACTCACATTCTTTTGACTATATTAATCATGCACTTGTAATGACCCCATCAGTTATTCAATAAATAGTGTTTCCAAATCCATTGATTCTTTGATTTCCACAACCATATGGTCAAACTTGGTTATGAGAGATCAAATTTATTTTTCAATGACTAGAATTTCCTCCATGTTTTCACCATTTCTTTTCAAATTGTTAACAATAACAATTAGGTGTGAGAAATAATCATAGATACTCTCACCTTCCTTTACGTGTGCTGCTCCAAACTCCTCTCTTAGTTTTTGATTATGAACCCACTTCTCTCAATAAACACATTTAAAGATAGTGTTAAGGGTATCATAATATTTCTTTCTTGATGTTTCTTTGATAATATTTTCAAATGCTGATTCATCCAACACTTGATTGAGGAGGAACAATGCCTTTTTGTCTTTCTTCCATTGATTTTTTGGGGGCCACATTTTATTCATTCGTGAAGGTGGCTTCTTCCTCCATATAGGGTACAATATACTCTTCGGTGAAGATATCCCATAATTCTTGCGACCCGAACAATTCTGCAATTTGGATGCTCCACCTTTCATAGTTTTCCATAGACAACATTGAAACAAGCAGTTGGATTGCGGTGGTCATCTTCGGAAAATTGAGGATACTTTGGTACTGCCTCTGTTACCAGTTTGTTGGCTATAAAAGCTGAGAAATTTAGAGGGGGATAAAAATGGCACACAACAAACAACAAAGATCATTCATGATTTTTATTGAACACACTAATTTCCAACGATTACATGTGCACCCATTAATTGGATCCTTCGAAATGTAATGAAAAGTAACAACACACATTACATTAATTGAATAAATTGCTATATGACAAATAATAAATGAAACGAACACTTAATACACCCACATGGAAAATATCCACATGGAAAAGATAAGGGGAATGAGGAATAAGTACCACATGGTGAAGAGGTGCTGCATGGGGAATACACCACCTGGTAGAGAGACACTTCATGGGAAAACCCAATGGGAGGGTTTTAGTTTTCATTTCCAATAAGGGAAACCTAAATCTGACATTATGGAATCAGATCCTAGTGGTTCTAAAAGAGGCTTTGAGGACCTACAATAGGGGGATCTTCATCCTAACAGATAGAAAGTGGTTGGATATGGATCCTTTCATAAATTATCATAGGCAAAGACTGGATTGATCCAGTCATAACTACCAAAATGAAAACCTTTTGTTGTAGGTGTCTTGGTCTTGGAAACCCAATATTAATTAGGATGTTACGATTTTATTCTGATTCAAGTAGCCATGCTTTTCTTTTCCTCTCTGAAACAATATTATAATGAAAGAACATGATTGGTGTTTTGAATAAATATAGCTTTCGTGGTTGCTTCCTGATCCCTCTCAATGGCCACTCGGGTGGTCTTTATCTCCTTTGGAAAGAAGGAATGGATGTGAGAGTCTCCTCCTTTTACCCTAACTACATTACAGCCTCTATAAATCACCAAAACACCCCCACATGGGTCATCATATAATT
The DNA here is from genome assembly GCA_963277665.1 of Viscum album. NCBI lineage: Eukaryota > Viridiplantae > Streptophyta > Magnoliopsida > Santalales > Viscaceae > Viscum > Viscum album. Next base: position 1,970,241,658 of record OY728150.1, read on the forward strand.
TTATAGATGGAAATATCAAAGATAAAAATGGAAGTCATTGAGGCTTCTATAATCTCAACAGGGTAAATTTCCAGGACCAGTCCTATTCAGATCATATTTTAACAAAATTATGTTCTAGTTTTAAAAGGAAGGGGGATCCGGTAGATCTCATACATCTATGATGGAATTCCAGAAAGTGGTAATGTGGGAATACCTTTCTGATCTGGGGCATGTAAATATTCCCTTCAATTAGTTCCAAGGAAACATGATCAAAACTCATATCCTAAAAAGGTTGGGTTGTTACTTAGGGTTGAGTAAATGGAGTAATTTATTGAGGTCCTTATATATCTTTCACTTGACCCCAGAAACCTCATATCATTTCCCAATTATTATTGAAACTACATGTGTCTTGAGGAACCTAAGACATCTTTAACCATTTAGGTTCGAGATCTATTGGGAAAAAGATAAGGAATGTGAATGAGTGATTTGAGATAGCTGGAAGGATAGTAAGCCTGATATAGGGGTTAATATTCACCATGTGGAATGAAAAACAAAATCATGGATTGATTCCAAATTTCATCTTCCAACAAAAGGTGTGATTTCATTGATATGAAACTAAAGGTGCTCTACTCTAACCCTCCCTCTGATATAACTTTTCTAGAATAAATGAGATGGAAACAAATATGAATGAAGCACTCCATATTAGGGAGTGCTTCTGAGCTATATGTGATTGAGAATCCCATATCAAAGAGGGATATGCCAACACTTATTATTTCCACCATAAGGCCTATATGAGGCACTGCAAAAATACCATCTCGTGCCTAAAAAATAAATAAGGTTGTGATGTCTCCAATGATTCTCGGATAGATAATATTATTATACAATATTTTTGAAGCTATACGTATTGGGGATATCCTCATTTTTCACTAAAGTTGAATCATTTATTAAAACTATGGTATCTGATGCTATGAATCACAAGATCTCATGTGGTCTCACTAATGTGGAAATTTTTGGGGTTATCAAATAAATCAATTTCACTAAGGCACTAGGACTGGATGGATTTCATGCACTTTTCCTTAAAAAAATTTGCATATTCTTGTGCCAAATATCTGGTCCCTAATGAGAGACCTATGTTCAGGGAAAAAGAGTGTTTCAATTCCTAGTGAAACCATTTTCACTCTCATCCCAAAAATTAAAAATCCCCTTCTAGCCTCAGATTTAGGCCAATCTTCCTATGTAATGTTTCTTATAATATTTTCTCTAAGATCATGGCTATCCAGATCCATCCAGGGTTAATATATATTATCTTCAAAAATAATATCTCCTTTTTTCCAAAAAGGAACATTATATAAAATTCCAATATTGCGGTAATGTATCTTGTTTTGAATTGAGTGAAAAAGCGAAGAAAATTAAATTTTCTTGTTAGTTGGGTAGGCTGGTTTTAAAGCCAAGCGTCAAAACCATTTTCTTTCCAATAGTTGACATAACGATGTGTATTTTAAATAATTTCAATTAAATTAATTAGATTAAAATATAAAATGTAAATAAATTAAATGAAGGGTAAAACCCTTCTTTTCCACTTCGAAATATTTTATGAAATATTTTCAGAGTTAGAGGTTGAGTCAACGCTGGGTTCTGAGGTCCGTAGACCCTCGATGTTGATAGAATAAAAATAATTAATATATTTATTCATGGGAAAATGAGTTCTTTTTAAATAAAATAACTCTCAAATGGTGCATCGTATGAGAAATATGAGACCACTATTAGGTTCAGAATACTGGGTTAACCCTAGGTAGGGTATAACATTGATGCATGTCAGGTTTTTGGAAAGCTCGCATGTGATAATACCATTTTTTTTAATTAATTTAGTATTCATTTTTTAATATAATAAATACTTATTTTCTAAAAAACGGTGTGTCTTATGAGAAATACGAGACCACCGATAGTTCTAGGTGGTGCGTTTTACCTTAGGAAGGGTATAAACTTTGCGATCATTAAACATTTTTCAGATCACACATGAAGATAATTTAATTAGGATATAAATATTTTTGGTTGGATAGTTAGAAATAATAATAATAATTGTATTATTAATATTATTATTTGCGTTAAAAACAAAAAATGAAAATATACTTCAAAAATTAATAAATTATGTTGCGGTGTAAATAATAAGTGGACAATGTAATAATTGTGATAATATTATTTTTGAAAATTAAATGAAAATCTACCATCAATATTAATTTATTAGGTGTTTTCAGTTTTTAAATGGGTGTTGTCGTTAAAATACTAATGGTGTCATTGATGGGTTGTATTAAAAAATAATAATAATAATAATTGTTATTATTATTAATTTGGGATAAAACATTGATATATATATATGGAATAAATATATATGTAGGTATATATACATGTGAGGGTTTACATATATGCATATACATTTTTGTGAGTATATATATATAATACACATAGATATATGTATGGGTGGATATTTATTTCGGGGTAGATAAAACATTATTAATTTCCCACATTAATGCCTGTAACGTCTCGGCTTAAACCAAGATACATAAAATTTAAATTTTTAGTCCAAATTCTTAAAGCGACCCAGGGAACGCACCTGCACACTCTATTGCAGGTCCTAGGTACCTTTTCAAATTATTTAAATAATTTCTCGGGCTTTATGTAAAAATTTTACGTCGCACCCAAGCACAACATTCAAGATAAAAAAAATTAAAGAGATAAAAAGGAATGAAAATAAATTAAAGGAGATTAAAAAAATAAATAACAATAAAGATAAATAATAAATAAAAATCATTGGAGAAAAATTGAAAATAATTAAAATGGGGTAAACCAATTTTTATCAACTATATCCTTTCTCCCTCTATTATTTTATTTTTATTATTTTATTTTATTTTATTTTATTTTTTATTTGTTTCGTCTTCCCTTTCTGTTCTTTCTTTATTTTCTTTTCTTTTTTTCCCTTTCTCTCTTCCTCTCCTCCCCCTCTTTGATGCATCGTGCCCCCTCCGGCAAGGTGGTGCACACCACCCCTCCCCTCCCTTCAGATGCTTGGTGCGACTCCGTTTCTCCTCTGTTTTCTTCACCGTCAGTTGCGAAGTAAATCCCTCAGTTAGGATAACCCCACACCCCAATAATCATAGGATCTCACCCCATATTCATCATGAAATCTTCCATAGAAGGTTTTGAACTGAAATTGGGGTTTTACTAAAATCTTCTGATTTCTTCTGTTTTAGGTCAAACAAATGATCGTTAGGGAGTGTAGGATCTACTAAGAGTATAAGGTTGGGTGTATACTCTATTTTATATCATTTAGTTGCATATTTGAGATCACATGTTGTGCCGATCATCGGTGCCTATCGAAGATATTTAATTTTAGCTTTTCTAAAATAATTAAACTTCCTTATTTAACTATAGCACCCTTATTTAAAATAATCCAACCTATCTAAATTGGTTTCATCATCATTGGATACCCCTTTGGGTGTTCTGATGTTCTTTTTCTATTTTTCGTTAGTCTTGAATAATTAAATTCTTTAATTACATGTGACGTGTTGTACATTTTTGTTGATTTTTAATTAAATATATTATTTAGGATAATTATGAACCATAAACCTTGAGTTTTGATGGTTTATTTATGCATAATGATTTTTATTCGTTGTTAGGCTATTATCCTATTGTGCCATTATAAAGGTTATAAGTGTGTTTTTTTTCTTTCACTGATAAATTTCTTTTGGGATGAAACTTCTTGGATGGAACGATCATTAGTATTTGGCTTTGAGTTGCTTATATTGTTTTTTGTAATTATAAATTCATACCCTTTTATATCTAGTTCTTTAAATTCTAATTAAATTCAAGGTGGTGAGAAAATGTCGGTTCTATTTTAAGGACTCACACATGGACCTTCCATTGTAGATAGGTTACCATTACATGTTGGGGGGTGATGTCTTTGGATTTTCTGAACGAGGGCTTACCCGGGCTTTCTATATACTAGTTGGTGATAACGGTTCCCAAAGGGATATTCGAGGATGGGCCCATTGAAAAAGTTTTTTAGCCATGCATCTTTTGATACCTAGACCCTTATGTGATATACCGAGATGAAAACATGATAAGGCCTTGCCTCGAGCCAAAATTGGTCTTTCGAAAGATAGCCTTGGATAGGCCCAGTGGTATTAGAGAAATTGAAGGATGTACCATAGAGATACCTTCGGTACAGGCTCAGACTCCAACTCTCAACTTGAACATAATAATAATGATAATAGTTGGAAGGTTATTATTGATACTGGTGAATTGTGATATCTTCTAGTGATTTGAATAACACTTTTTTGACACATATGTTAGACCCCAAGCTAAAGAACAAGCTTGGGGGTATGTTCCTTTTTTGAGCCTTTTGTTTTCTAGCCTGTTATATATAGAGAGAGATACATATATTTCATATCACATGTACCTTATTTAGATTCCCAGTTTAAGGTGAAGTAGGTGATATGGGACGAGGGTTGTTGAGAACTTGGAACAAGTTATGTTTATTTTATTTTTTTTATTTAATTGCATACATTATACATTGGCACACTAATTTTGATCACAGAACAAAATGGAAAGGCCTAGACATCGTGGGTTCTAGCCTACTATGATTATATCTCACTCCCTGCTTGGGTTCCATTTGGTACCTGAGTTGACTTTATGCTCACAGGTATGGATAGCGGGAAGCAAAATGCTTTTGGTTCTTGAGTGTTTCTTATTTCCTAGGATGGAGATTGGGGGCATATGACTGAGTATTTATAGCAACCCAGCCTTTTCGTACATTACTATTACATCATTTTAAAGATAAACAACATAATAGTATTACACATAGAGGATCCAACGGTTTAGTGTCTTGGGAAAACTAGGACCATACATAACAATTACAACATCGAGGATAAACTTTTTTTCATTTCTTCTTCTCTAGATTCTTATTGGAACTTGACCTCTCCTTGGTACATTTAGCCTCCTGAGGATATATATCAAAAGGGGTGTGATAGAAGCCCTGTAAGGGGACATATAAGAACAATATATCATGGGGTGAGCATAATCATAACATAGGCAAATGATCATGAACATTGGAGGAAGCATAAATATCAGACTTGAAATGTGGAAATGCATAAAAATGAAACATCATTTCTTAGTGGTTAACTACCACACAAACTTGTGAACTAAGCTAGAATCTTTTTCACACATCATTTCACATTTACTCAGGAGATTCATCACTTTACCCAATGCATTGGAGCACTATATAATTCCAGGCGCACCCGTCACATTTAAACATTCATATTGCACTATATAATTTTGGGTGCACCCACCACATCATAACATTATCATTTATCATGCATGCCACAGTGAAAATTTAACAAAAATGAACATAACCAAACAATGAAAAGGAATGGGTTTCATCTCATAAGAACACTATAAGGCCCCAGCCTTAAACCTTACTTAATCTTGAGATATTACAAGATTACACATTGAGGATCTTTTCAGGTTTAGAGTTTCAGAGAATTAGATCATGAAACTTGCATTACATTCCATATTTAAACAAAGTGGTTACATAAAAGACAGTATTCATTCTTCCCATCAACGGAAACATTTTTAAAATAAAACATGGATTCTTTCTTGACACATCCTTGACACTATCGTCACATCATGTACCTTTCCCTTGACCTGTGAAAAACATTTCAAAAACTTGGGATGAGCATAAAAATCTCAATAAGGGTAATAAAAATATGGAAAGGAAACATGAGTTCATATATACATAAGAATGAAATCATACTTTACCCATAAAACATAGGCACTTTAACATGCCTCATCAAATCATGAATAAATCATAGAAATCATAAAGACATAAAGGTAACTTGAGGAATTCATTACTTTCTTACGTAGGGATTAACCCACTTGGTTATGTTTGGAATACCCACCATAGTATATTCCCTAAATCTCATCGGAGAAACCTTAACATTTAACCCCTTCGTGTTACCCAATGCATTGGAGAGCTATATCGGGCTCACCCGCCCTTAGTTTATCATGGAACCACCCATCTTCATAATAATGCCCAAGAACCTCAACATAATCGTATCACATATAACATGCATAAAGGAAACATAACATTTCCAAATTTCAATCACAATATATCAATACAACACATTGATATAAAAACATTATGAAAACCATTTTCAATACCAAAATAAAAGAAAATTAAAACATGGTATTTATTTTTCTTTTAAAAAAAGTATGGCTTGTAGAGGAAGCCGAAACTCAAATAATGGTCACGGTGGCGGAGAAGTCGTTGTCGCCGCATACGTATGAAAAAAACATTCCCTTTTTTCATTTAGTAAACGCTTTGTATAAAAAAGATTCATTTTCAATAAACGTAAAAGTCATAGTGGTTTATACACCATATAAAAGAAGGTTGCGTATAAAACAAAATATGCCTCAATGAAAGGAGATTGAGACGAAGTCCCATGCCACCTTGAAGATTTTAACATTTTAAACCATTAATATCCATATAAATAAATCCTTAAAACCATTTTGAAAACATGGATATTAATAAGAACAAATCATTAAAACATTTAAAGCGATATTTTGGTTAAAGGGTTTTTACCAAAATTAGAGAAACTTGAATACAATAATTGAGGAATAAAATTTAATCAGAACTTTATAGTATCATGAGAATAAATGGATTAATGATATAAAATTCCAAAGGACAGTATATACACCATATAAGAGTGAATTGGTCCATAACTACAATGAAGTCTCAATAGAGATGTAAAATGTGATGAAATCCCTTATAAAGAACGCATCCTTAAATTAAGGATAAATCAATCTCAAAATTATGTGTGACAAATATAAATACACCCAATATAATTGGATATTAAGTGTAAAACAATAAATGGTCATTCACACATATTCAAAGGATGACATATTCAATAACTACATGTTGAACCCAAAGAAATCAAAATTGGGTTAAAAAGTTCCCTTGGTAAAATTCGACAGCCTAACGGTGTCACTTAAAAAATTAATAAAATGAGTTGATAAGAGATAAAAAGGGCATGTCAACACCTGTACATAAAATTTACATTAATAAGGATATAAAAGAACATATCCCAACATAATAGTATGTGAATTAAAAGACATAACAAAAGAAGTCTTTTAAAAAGAGGAGGGTGAAAGGTCCCCTTACCGAGTTGGGTAACTTTTGAAATGTACACCCCATGGAAGAAGGGTCATAAAATGAAGATGTGAATACCCATAAATGAACTTATACTACACAAATTGTATAATAATGGGAATTACATACACCACTCAAAGGAAATTGTGGAAAATGTAGCATAAATCTCACGGGAATAAAAGTGAGAAGAAAAATCCCTTACGAAAACTCGGCAGCCTAACGGCGCCACTTAAAACATCCAAAATGGATTGATGAGAGATAATAGGGTCTCTCATCATATGAAAATAAAAATTTCAGTAAGAGTAATATAAAATAATATCCCAATAACAAGAAATATGAGCTTTAAAAGGAATGACATAAAAGAGTGTACTTAAAAAGAAAGAGAGGAGTGGGATCCCTTACCTCGGGTCCGACTTGACTCGATCGTTCTTTAATCTCCTGAATGATGAACATGAGTAAATTTATACTTACTTAAGAACCTTTTTCAAGTTAATTATTCCTTTTATATCACTTATTACCATGTCATGAATACTATGTAATTATTTTAGTTAATAATGGTCGTTTAAAATATCATTGGTACTTGAGTCAAAAAATGAACTTGTTTGAAAAATGATTGTCCGTGTAGTTATAAGTAAATAATTTCCAGAATAGTATTAATGATTAAAATATCATATATATCCAGTAAATATTCATTTTATACTATTCCATATCATTTGGAGATAAAAAACGAAAAGCATCGTTCATGGAGACGGTAGGCCGTACGTACGCATGAACGCTACTTTCATTTTTTTGTCATATTAATGAAATTAAAAAAAATGAGAGATATATATATATGTTATAATTCCAGAATGATATCCATAATTTAGATGTAATATATTACATATCTATCCATTATATATATGTACTTATAATATTACATAACATTTTGAGATAAGAAATGAAATGTACCGTTCATGGAGACGGTAAGTCGTACGTACGCATTAACGCTACTTCCATTTCTATTTCATATTTAATGGAATTAGAACATAATGATACATAATAGTATTTTAATTCCAGTATGGTATCATATATAATATCATTAAATATATCCTTTATACGTACCACATATGGTATTAACGAATCAAATCACTTTGAGGGGGCGGTAGTCCGCACTTCCTTAAATGAAGATATCACGTTTACCCATAATAGAAACCATAAAGGTACTCCATAAATGAAAAATACAGAAGATTAAGTAAAACATAAACATATTGGATATCATATATAAATATAGTTTCATATTAATGGTCACCTTTGAAGGTGTTAGAAGAATGTTGAACAATCATCTTTTCGGGAGGCAGAAATTCGCCATCCACGGAAACAGTATGTTCTTTAACCATTAGATGTAGGTGTGTGTAAGTGTAGCTCGAATCCTTCTTATAACAACATACTAGTATATTGAAGATACTGGATTTGTTACAAAATAAATTAATAATAAGATTTTAAGGGCTTGGAGAAGCAAAATAAAACAAAATGACACAAGTGAAGACATTACCTTAAAATCGGGTAACTCCCTTTGGTTTGAGCTCAAAGGCTTCCTTGGGAAGACATCTGCCAAAAGTGAGGCTTAAAGGAGTAATATAGGAAAGTGGAGAGACATAATTGTCAGGGGTTGGAAGATCCAAAGGCTTTGGGAGTGTGGGTAAGGAGGTATAGGTGGGGGCCTTTTATAAGAGGAGAGGAGGGGCACTCTTGTAAAGTTACAAAATGTTACATTATTTTCAAAAGAGTTTCAGATTTTAAACTTCCTACATTGATTTATTTCGATGCTAAGGTGATAAGGGTTCTAAATCCACTCATCCAATAGGTTATGGACATGTGTAGGTCATAGATATTACATTATCTTTCCAATTTATTTAAATCGTTAAATAATAAGGTCATCGCTGCATCACCTTGATGTCATAAATAATTTAATTTATTTAATGTCTAAAAATTATAAAAAAAATTACTATGATGTAGTAAATCTTGTTAGCTTTCCAATGACTATTTATAGTCAAAAATATGACTTGTATAACCCCATGAAAAAAAATTTTTTTAGTAAAACATCTCATGTTTGTGTCATTTTTACTTTAAGGTTAAATAAAAAGATATTTATGTCATTTTCCAACCAAAGTGGCTCCATGGGGTCCCCAAGTTGACCCATGGATTGTCTTGGTCGGCCATGACATATCCAATGAGGGTAGGACATGTGTATAGGGCATTTAATTTTATTAAAACATTATTCTTACCATAAACTACACTAATTACCTCTAATCGCGATTAAAAACTTAATAAGTTACTATTCACCAAAAAAATATTTTTATCCCATTGAACCACATTTTACTTCTCAATGAAAACCATGTATGTCGTATTTTTGAAATTCAAAACACAAAGATGGAAAATTTTCATTTAAACGGAAAAATTAGTTTTTATAAGTACCACTTAGTGGTTTCAGTATTCATCAAAAATTGAAGTTTTTCAGAAAAATCCCAAAAATTCACCCTAAGCTATATTTGATATTCCGAATTCAAAAATGAAGTCTATTTTACAAAATTAAAAACATATAAGTCAAATAAATTAATTTAATAATTAATTTCCGCTGTCAGAGAAAAATAGCGTGTTTTTATGAAACGATAAGTATCAAAAGATTGACATTAGTTTAAGTCTGATTTCAAAGTGAAATTAATTCCAACGAACACTATTGGATTTAGTGGTAAAAATATATTCTAATTTCACTTTAAAACCAATTCAAAAGATAATGTAATCATATAAATAAATTATATTAAAACGAGGTTTTGAATTAAAATACAAGATTTTACACTATTCATTAAAAAATGAACTTTATCGGAAAGATACCAAAAATTTACACAAAGTAAATTTTGACGTCCCGATTCTTAAGAGGAGTTTTATTTGGTCCAATATAATGTATAAGAGTGAACAAAACTATATTTAATGATGGTTCGCCATCAAAAGGCGATAAGTGAACCTTTAGTGAAAACTAGGGCATATACGCCTAAAATTGAATTCTTTCTGTATTTTAAGCCTTTATATTTTATGGGATAAATGTAAAAACATTTAAAAACGTATATAATCATATTTTAGTTATTTGTATCCATTACCGCCAATACAATGGCTACATGTTAACTACCATTTAAAATAATATTATTTTATTATTAGAGTGCAACGTAAGATTCCCAAGAAACTCGTTGTTGCGTGGTGAGTACTCCATCGAGCATAGCGTCCCCTTTAAAGTCATATTAATATTTTATTCACAAATATGGATAAAAATTAAAATGTCATATTTTTTATTTACCTGGGGTGTTACATCCTTCCCCCCTTTTGGGAATTGCGTCCTCAAAATTTTTTAAAATTGAGCTTGGAAACATCCTTGAAAGTACCACATCGGAACAAGAGTCGGTAAAACAATCACTTTAAAATAAAGGAAGATAAGTACAGAGGTCACCCGAGTTAACCCATACTAGGATTCAATGTAGAAAAACATGGACATGGATGAAAAAGAAAAGGGTCATGTTCTTGAGGGAGAGTGATAGTAAACATGTCTAGGAGAAAGTTAACCATAAGAAAATCACAAACTTGTGATGGGTTAAACGGTATTCGATTCCCCAGTAGGAAAAGTTAATAGACAACATTTTTGTTTTAAGTTACTTTTTATTGAGGTATTTATTCATAAGGAAACATAATCACTTATCATGTTTACTTTCAACTTTTACTAGATTCCTTAATCAAACTCATATTTTTTTCCAAAAGACGAGTATTTAGGGAGACTTGTTCGCATTAAGAGTACTATAATCAACTTCTAGAGAATCACCTAATCCACCAAAGAGAACTATATACTTCCCATATCATTAGACCTTAACCAAAACCAAAACCAAAAAGGTTAGTACAAGGTCAGATAATTCCAGAAAAGGATAACCCTTTAAAAATAAAATCTATGCTTAATCTCCAAAACATGTCCAACAAAACACAAAGTTCAACGAGGACCATCCGATAAAAAATTTGTCCATAAAATTATTCAAAGTAAACCAATCTAAGATTGAAACCCAAATATTTTAAGGATTTAGTCACACAGTCTTCCAAGTTAAATCGTAACATTTATCTCCAAACAACATCAGTTGCTCCTAAAGTCTTGTATTGAAAAGTACTTAACCTAATCACATATCCTCCATGATAGGTTAATAATTTTCATAAATAACCCAAAATCAAGTTACTCTTAATTCATAAAATCATAAAACTAAAAAGAATCAGTCAAACTAACCAGGGACTTCACGTAGTCCAGTGGCAGGCGATAAATACTAGTCGCACTTTGGTTGTGGGTTCGATTCCCGCATCTTTGTCCGACGCGACGAGTTGTCACACGGTCTGCATGTTGTCCTTTTTCCAAAACTATATAATTCTCAAATCATTCCCCAAAAATAGATAAAATCATCAAAAATAACTATAACATAATTTATCCTCAATTTTATCTCATGCCTTTCACTTCCATCATAACATATAGTAACCCATAATTACCTCAAAAGTAAGGATCATATAAACTCTATGGTTACCTTTATAATTATTACCTGAACTTCCACATCTATTGGTCATCTCGTACATGATGCATTAAAGATCATACCAAGGTTCAAGTGGTTTATCATGACTCTTTGATAGTTGGTTTAGAACAACCACGAGTTCCCTCATTGAATCCCCCATTTTATCTAGTCTCTTAGTCAGAGAACCACCACAGTTTCCTTCAAACCTCTTGTCACTTTGGTTCCTGCTAGATCTATCCATTCACTAAAAACAAAAATGTCAGTGTGAGTATATCAACAAAACCATCATGTACTAATGAGGGAGATAACCACTAAGATATACTTACTCATTCACTTTATCTAAAACTAGGACTTTTTCTGAAATCTTATCCATTATGGTACTGTCACTTATGTTTGGAGAATACCCTAACCACTAAAGTTATCTAAACCGACCTCTGATACAAACTATAAGGCCACATCCTTAAACCTTACTTAATCTTGAGATGTTACAAGATTACACATTGAGGATCTATTCAGTTTTAGAGTTTTAGAGAATTAGATCATGAAACTTGCATTACATTCCACATTTAAACAAAGTGGTTACATAAAAGACAGTATTCATTCTTCCCATCAACGGAATCATTTTTAAAATAAAACATGGATTCATTCTTGAAACATCCATGACACTATCATCACATCATGTACCATTACCTTGACCTAGGAAAAACATTTCAAAAACTTGGGATGAGCATAAAAAGCTTCGTAAGGGTTATAAAAATATGGAAAGGAAACATGAGTTCATATATACATAAGAATGAAATCAAACTTTACCCATAAAACATAGGAACTTTAACATACCTCATCAAATCATGAATAAATCATAGAAATCATAAAGACATAAAGGTAACTTGAGGCATTCATTACTTTCTTACGTAGGGAGTAACCCTCTTGGTTACGTTTGGAATACCCACCATAGTATATTCCCTAAATATCTTCGGATAAACCTTAACGTTTAACCCCTTCACGTTACCCAATGCATTGGAGAGCTATATCGGGCTCACCCGACCTTAGTTTATCACGGAACCACCCGTCTTCATAATAATTCCCAAGAACCTCAACATAATCGTATCACATAAAACATGCATAAAGGAAACATAACATTTCCACCTTTCAATCACAAGATATCAATACAACACATTGATATAAAAACATTATGAAAACCATTTTCAATACCAAAATAAAAGAAAAGTAAAACATGGTATTTATTTTTCTTTTAAAAAAAGTATGTCTTGTAGAGGAAGCTGAAACTCAAATAATGGTCACGGTGGCGGAGAATTCGTTGTCGCCGCATACTAACAACAAAAACATTCCCTTTTGTCATTTAGTAAATGCTTCGTATAAAAAAGATTCCTTTTGAATGAATGTAAAAGTCAAAGGGGTTTATACACCATATAAAAGAATGTTGTGTATAAAACAAAATATGCCTCAATGAAAGGAGATTGAGACGAAGTCCCATACCACCTTGAAGGTTTTAACATTTTAAACCATTAATATCCATATAAATAAATCCTTAAAACCATTTTGAAAACATGGATATTAATAAGAACAAATCTTTAAAACATTTTAAGCGATATTTTGGTTAAAGGGTTTTTACCAAAATTAGAGACACTTGAATACAATAATTGAGGAATAACATTTAATCAGAACATTATAATATCATGAGAATAAATGGATTCATGATATAATATTCCAAAGGATAGTATGTACACCATATAAGAGTGAATTGGTGCATAACAACAATGATGTCTCAATAGAGATGTAAAATGTGATGAAATCCCTTATAAAGAAGGTATCCTTAAATTAAGGATAAATCAATCTCAAAATTATGTGTGACAAATATAAATACACCCAATATAATTGGATATTAAGTGTAAAATAATAAAAATTCATTCACACATATTAAAAGGATGACATATTCAATAACTACATGTTGAACCCAAAGAAATCGAAATTGGGTTAAAAAGTTCCCTTGGTAAAATTCGACAGCCTAACGGCGTCACTTCAAAAATTCAGAAAATGAGTTGATGAGAGATAAAAATGGAATCTCATCGTCTGGACATAAAATTTACATCAATAAGGATATAAAAGAACATATCCCAACATAATAGTATCTGAATTAAAAGACATAACAAAAGAAGTCTTTTAAAAAGAGGAGGGTGAAAGGTCCCCTTACCGATTTGGGTAACTTTCGAAACGTACACCCCATAGAAGAAGGGTCATACAATGAATATGTGAATACCCATAAATGAAATTATACTACACAAAGTGTATAATAATGGGAAGTACATACACCACTCAAAATAAATTGTGGCAAATGTAGCATAAATCTCACGGGAATAAAAGTGAGATGAAAAATCCCTTACAAAAACTCAGCAGCCTAACGGCGCCACTTAAAACTTCCAAAATGGATTGATGAAAGAGAATAGGTTCTCTCATAATATGAACATAAAAATTATAGTAATATTAATATAAAATAATATCCCAATAACAAGAAAGATTATATTTTAAAGGAATGACATAAAAGAGTGTACTTAGAAAGAAAGAGAGGAGTGGGATCCCTTACCTCGGGTCCGATTTGACTCGATCGTTCTTTAATCTCCTGAATCATAAACTTGAGTTAATTTATACTTCCATAAGAACATTTTTCAAGTTCATTATTCCTTTTATATCACTTATTACCATGTCATGAATACTATGTAATTATTTTAGTTAATAATGGTCGTTTAAAATATCATTGGTACTTGAGTCAAAAAATGAACTTGTTTGAAAAATGATTGTCCGTGTAGTTATAAGTAAATAATTTCCAGAATAGTATTAATGATTAAAATATCATATATATCCAGTAAATATTCATTTTATACTATTCCATATCATTTGGAGATAAAAAACGAAAAGCATCATTCATGGAGACGGTAGGCCATACGTACGCATGAACGCTACTTTCATTTTTTTGTCATATTAATGGAATTAAAACAAAATGAGAGAGATATATATATATTTTATAATTCCATAATGATATCCATAATTTAGATTTAATATATTACATATATATCCATTATATATATGTACTTATAATATTACATAACATTTTGAGATAAGAAATGAAATGTACCGTTCATGGAGGTGGTAAGTCGTACGTACGCATGAACGCTACTTCCATTTCTATTTCATATTTAATGGAATTAAAACATAATGATACATAATATTACTTTAATTCCTGTATGGTATCATATATAATATCATTAAATATATCCTTTATACGTACCACATAAGTTATTAACGAATCAAATCACTTTGAAGGGGCGGTAGTCCGCACTTCCTTAAATGAAGATATCGCATTTACCCATAATGGAAACCATAAAGGTATGCCATAAATGAAAAATACAGACGATTAAGTAAAACATAAACATATTATATATCATATATAAATATAGTTTCATCTTAATGGACACCTTTGAAGGTGTTAGAAGAATTTGAACAATCATCGTTTCAGGAGGCAGAAATTCGCCATCCACGGAAACAGTATGTTCTTTAACCATTAGATGTAGGTGTGTGTAAGTGTAGATAGAATACTTCTTATAAAAACATCCTAGTATATTTAAGATACTGGATTTGTTACAAAATAAATGAATAAAAATAGTTTAGGGGGTTGGAGGAGCAAAATAAAGCAAAAGGACACAAGGGGTGAAATTACCTTAAAATCGGGTAACTCACTTTGGTTTGAGCTCAAAGGATTCCTTGGGAAGACTTCTGCCCAAAGTGAGGCTTCAAGGAGTAAGATAGGGAAGTGGAGAGACAAAATGGGCAGGGGTTGGCCGAGCCAAAGGCTTTGGGAGTGTGGGTAAGGAGGTAGGGGTGGAGGCCTTTTATAAGAGGAGAGGAGGGGCACTCTTGTAAAGTTACAAAATGTTACTTTATTTTCAAAAGAGTTTCGGATTTTAAAGGTCCCAAATTGATTTATTTCGAGTATACGGTGATAAGGGTTCGAAATACACTCATAAAATAGGTTTTGGACATGTTTAGGTCTTATATATTACATTATCTTTCCATTTTATTTAAATCGTTAAATAATGAGGTCATCGCTGAATCATCATGATGTCATAAATAATTTAATTTATTTAATGTCTAAAAATTATAAAAAAAATACTATGATATAGGAAATCGTTTTATATTTCCAATGACTTTTTATAGTCAAAAATATGACTTGTATAACTTCATGTAAAAAATTGTTTTAGTAAAACATCTCATGTTTGTGTCATTTTTACTTTAACATTAAATAAAAAGATATTTATATCATTTTCCAACCATAGTGGCTCCATGGTGTCCCCAAGTTGACCCATGGATTGTCTTGGTCGGCCATGACACATCCAATGAAGTTAGGACATGTTTCTAGGGCATTTAATTTTATTAAAAATTTATTCTTACCATAAACTACACTAGTTACCTCTAATCGCGATTAAAAACTTAATAAGTTACTATTCACCAAAAAATTATTTTTATCCCATTGAACCACATTTTACTTCTTAATGAAAACCATGTATGTCGGATTTATGAAATTCAAAACACAAAGATGGAAAAATTTCATTTAAAAGGAAAAATCAGTTTTTATAAGTACCACTTAGTGGTTTCACTATTCATCAAAAATTGAAGTTTTTCAGAAAAATCCCAAAAATTCACCCTAAGATATATTTAATATTATGAATTCAAAAATGAATTATATTTTACAAAATTCAAAACATATAAGTCACATTAATTATTTTAATAATTAATTCCCGCTGTCAGAGAAAATACCGTGTTTTTATGAAACAATAAGTATCAAAAGATTGACATTAGTTTAAGTCTGATTTCAAAGTAAAATTAATTCCAATGACCACTATTGGATTTAATGGTTAAAATATATTCTAATTTCACTTTAAAACCAATTCAAAATATAATCTAATCATGTAAATAAATTATATTAAAACGGGGTTTTGAATTAAAATACAACATTTTACAATATTCATTAAAAATTTAACTTTATCGGAAAGATACCAAAAATTAAACAAAGTAAATTTTGATGTCCCGATTCTTAAGAAGAGTTTTATTTGGTCCAATAGAATTTATAAGATTGAACAAAACTATATTTAATTACGGTTCGCCATTAAAAGGCGATAAGTAAACCTTTAGTGAAAACTAGGGCATATACGCCTAAAATTGAATTCTTTCCATATTTTAAGCCTTTATCTTTTATTGGATAAATGTAAAAACATTTAAAAACATATATAATCATATTTTAGTTATTTATATCCATTCCCGCTAATACAACCGCTACATGTTAACTACCATTTAAAATAATATTATTTTACTATTAGAGTGCAACGTAAGATTCCCAAGAAACTCGTTGTTGCGTGTTGAGTACGCCATCGAGCATAGCATCCCCTTTAAAGTCATATTAATATTTTATTCACAAATATGGATAAATATGAAAATGTCATATTCTTTATTTACCCGGGGTGTTACAAACACATTCATAAACATCGGGTTCCCAACGGAAAGATGGAATAACATACATGTTACAAGAACTGTCAATCTTGAATGAGAAGTAAAAGGCGTGTTCATAATATAAGAGTTATTTTGGAAAACATTTGGTTTGACATAAATACCAGTGACAAAAATTTATATCACGGAAAAGGAAAGATAATGATGGAAAAAATATTTTTAAGGAGTAACCATATCAAAAAGGAGTGAAAGAGGGAGAACCCGAAGGATGAAAGTTGGGTTTGAGAATTTCCCCTTAAATTTTATCTGAATGATTTATTTGCCTTAATGTCCAATATAATGACATAATATTAATTTATTAGAAATTCCAGAACATTTTATACAAGAATAGGGGTTATTTTGGTTTCATTATGTTATTTTATGGGCCTTTTGATGAGTTATAGAGTTCAAAAACATTGTTTGGGAAGTTAATGATATTCCAGAAAAAATATACCATGTTATTAATGATATTCCAGAAGTTAAAATGATCCTATAATGAATTAAATTTAATACCATGTGGATGAATTATTAGATAAGAATTAAATGATGATTGTTTGAGTTAATTTGGATGGTTTTTCGACCACAACGAACTTGTTTTGATTTATCATTTAGTAATATGTACATAAGTTAGTTCTAGAACATTAAATAGGACTTAACACATATAACATATTCTGGTTCAACCATAAAAATGGTTTCATGACTGTATCTGAATGTTGAAATGAAAAAAGAAAACATGTCACTCTTAAAGGTGATAGATTAGCACCTCACAGACAACATTTTCTTTTATAAAATAAAAGGAAGAGGAGAAGCAGGTTGAGTGGTATCATATCCCATTAGTATCATAATATTCCCGTATATGTATGATACTGGAGTTACCATACCATTTGGATAGATATATTTTAGGATATAATAAGAAAAGAACTTGAAATTTAAAAGGAAATTAAAGGAAAGAGGAAGAGAAATTGCCTCTTGAATCCTCATCTTGAGATCCTCCTTAAGGGACCTAGACTTGGTGTTTTGTTGAGACCAGAAGCTCTTGGACATGGGGGGGGATAGGGAAGATTCTTGGGAAGAGTTTAGATAATTCTTGAAGCTTTAGAGGTGTGGTTTGGCAAGGGAAGGGGGAGGGGTTTTTTATACATGAGGAGGGAGGTGTTTTTAGAATAAAATATTAAATAAAATAATATATCAAAACTTAGACTTGTAATAGTAGTTTTTTGACACCCTAAATCATATATTAATATAATATAATTTGTTTTAGACTTTAAATAATCTTTATAATTCGAATTCATTAATTTATTAAAAGGAATATATAAGAAAGAGAAAAGGACACTTTAAGAAATCACATTTTGACTTTAGGCTTTGGAAAGTTCTTCTTAGGTTTGGAAATTGAGTTTATTGTATTTTATGGAACCATTTTTGAAATTAAATATAATTTTACCAAATTTAAAGTTATATAAAGTTTATTTCATCATTAAATCATTAATTATGCAATTTAGGATACACTGGTTATATGAAAATTGTATTTTTACTATTCACCTGAAAATTGAAGTATTTCATAAAAATCCCAAAAATTCACCCTAACCATATTTCAAAGTGTAGAATCCAGAAATGAAGTCCATTTTTCAAAAATAATTTTCTAAACATTATTAATTTAATATTTAATTAAAATCATAATTTACATGAAAAATACAGTTTTTAAAATTAAAACTGATTTTATATTGCTTTCAAAAATTTTGTAGGGTCTTATAAAATTATCTAAAAACTAGAATACATAGATTTTTTAATTTATGAACACATTTTAAGAAAACAAATTTTCTTTTAAATTAATTAATTAATTATAATTATTTATTTATGACTTAAAAAAATACCCAAACATTTACTATGGTCAAATTGTCACTTTCTAAGATGCCTAAAATTTATTTAATTATCCATGGTTAAGTTTACTCTTACTTGGACGATTTACTATTCATAAGGGTCATACTACTATTCATAAGGGTAGGTTACAATTCATAAGGGTGGATTATTATTCACCAAAAATTAAATTTTTCTTATTGGACCCCAAAAATCATCTTGAACACAACCGTGTATGTCGAATTTTTAAAATTCCAAACACAGAATTGAAAAACATATGTTTAAAGGTCACTTAGCACTTAGTAGTTCATAATTATAAGAAGGGAATTTCCGTTGAAAAACTTTTGTTCGTTACATTATTCCCCCTTATGAAATTTCGCCCTCAAAATTTCACTTTACACAAACAGGTGAGGGTACATTTCCTTCATCGCCTCCTCTGGTTCCCAAGTAGCTTCTTTAATCTTATGGTTCCTTAACAACACATTGACAAGGTGGGTTGTATTGTTGCGTATAACTTTATCTCTCCGGTCCAGAATCTCTATTGGATGCTCCTCATAAGAGAGATCATCTTCCAGCTGTACCACCTCTGAGTTTAGTACATGAGAGGGATCAGGTAAGTACTTCCTCAAGAGTGATATGTGAAAAAAATCATGAAATTTTTCCATATTCGGTGGAAGTGAAAGCCTATAGGCCACAACTCCTATACGATCAAGAATTTCAAAGGGGACAATGTACCTTGGGATTAACTTTCCTTTCTTACCAAATTGCATGACTCTCTTCCAAGGTGGTATTCAAAGGAAGAATTTATCTTCAATGTCAAACTCCAAATCCCTTTGATGGTTGTCAGCATAGCTCTTTTGCTGACTTTAACTAGTTTTGATGTGTTTCTGGATGACTGGAACCTTCTCTATCATCTCTTGCACAAGATCAGGTCCAAGTAGCTTTCTTTCTCCAACTTCGTCCCAACAAGTTGGAGCTCTACATCGCTTTCCATACAGAGCTTCTTATGGAGCCATCTGAATACTTGAGTGGAAGCTATTATTGTATGAGAACTCAACCAATGGGAGATGCTGATCCCATCCACCTTTTAATTCTAGTGAGTAGGCTCTTATCGTATCTTCAAGCTTATGAATAGTATTTTCAGATTGGCCATCGGTTTGGGGGTGATAGGCCATGCTGAAATTTAATTCAGTACTCAAAACATGTTGAATGCTCATCCAGAATTTAGATGTGAACCTTAGATCATAGTCAGAGAAAATTTAGTGTGGAACACCATGCAGTCTCACCACATCCTTCACATATATCCTTGTATGTTGTTCAAGAGAGAGATCCTCCCGAATAGAGATAAAATGGGCAGGCTTGGTGTGTCGATCAACCACAACCCATATCGCATTATTTCCCTTCGATGTCTTCGGGAGGCCCGTGACATAGTCCATCATAACAATTTCCCATTTTCACGTGGGTATAGGTAATGGATGCATCATCCCTTTGGACTTTTATCGCTCTGCATTAACTTCCTGACATATCAAGCACCTTGATATATATTCTACAATCTCTTTCTTCATGTTATCCCACCAGAAGTGTTCTCAGAGATCATGGTACATCTTGGTGATACCAGGATGGATAGAGAATGTTGAGTTATGTGCATTTTCCAACAACTACTTCTTTATCCCAGGTGATGAAGGAACACAAAGCCACGTTCCAAACCAAATCACACCATCATCATCGATATGGAACTCATACATCTTCCCTTCCTTTACCACATTCACCCTCTTTTGTATCTCCACATCATCCCTTTGTGCTTTCTTAATCTTATCTTGGATGGATGGTTGCACAATAATTTTGGAACGGTAGGATGTATCCCCTGCCACTGCCAATATGATTTCTAAATCCATGCTTTGCATATACAAGAAGATAAGGTATTTCTCAATCCATAACATGGATATAGTAGCAGGTTCTTTTTTGATTATAGCATCGTCTACCTTGTTTGCCTTTCCAGGATGGTAGTGAATAGAGCAATCGTAATCCTTGATTTGATCTAACCATCTCCTTTGACGCATGTTGATCTCCGTTCATGAGAATATATACTTTAGGCTCTTGTGGTTGGTGTATATGTCACACTTCTCACCATAAAGGTAGTGCCGCTAGATTTTCAAGGAAAACATTATGGCTTCCAACTCTATATCATATGTCGGGTAGTTCTTCTCATGGATCTTCAACTGATATGAGGAACAGGCTATCAAATTACCATTTGTCATGAGTACGCAACCCAATCCTTTCTTTGAAGTATCATTTTATATCACAAAAATTTCTCCACTTTTTGGTAGTGTGAGTACTAGTGCAGTGATCAGCCTTCTCTTTATCTCCTTGAAGATTCCCTCACATTCGTCTGTCTATACATACTTTACCCCTTTCTTTGTTAACAAAGTTAGCGGTCTTGAAAAGCGTGAGAAAATTCTCAAAAAATTTTGGTAGTGCCTTTCTAATCCAAGAAAACTATAGATTTCTATGACACTAGAGGGCTTAAGATATTCCTCGATTGCCTTTGTTTTTTGAAGGATCCACCGAAATTCCCACACTTTTGATCACATGTCCCAAGAACATGACTTGCTTCATCCAAAAGTCAAACATGTTGAACTTGGCGTACAACTTCTCCTTTCTAAATGTCACCAACACAAGTCTTAGATGTTTTTAATGTTTCTCCTTAATCTTGGAGTAGATGAGAATATCATTGATAAACACTACCACAAATTTGTCGAGGTAATGTCCAAAGACTCTATTAATCAAATCCATGAATATTGCGTGGGTATTAGTAAGTCTGAATGACGCCACTAGAAACTCATAGTGCCCATACCTTGTATGGAAGGTAGTCTTATGAATATCCTCCTTCTTTACCTTTATCTAATGATATCCCAAATGAATATCCACCTTTGAGAAGTATTGAGCTCCTCTTAACTGATCGGACAAGTCGTCAATCCTTGGAAGATGATACTTGTTCTTTATGGTGATCTTGTTGAGTTCCCAATAGTCGATACGCAGCCGCCTTGTTCCATCCTTCTTCTTCACAAAGAGCACTGGGGAACCCCAAGGTGATGCAATAGGGTGTATGAACCCTTTGTCTAGATGATATTGTAGCTACTTCTTTAAGTCCTCCAGTTCTATAGGAGCCATACTATAAGGACACTTTGATATAAGAGTAGCTCTAGGTATGAGTTCTATTGAGAAATCTACCTCATTATCCAGGGGAATTCCGGGTAACTCTTTGGGAAATACATCACTGTACTCCCTCAAGATGGGCATTTCAGAAAGGTCGGTACCTTCCATTGACTCAACCATTTGGGAGAGTTATGATTCTTTATAGGGAATCAACACCCACACCATTAATGGATTTTTAAAAGGAGATTAATTATCTTCCTTTAATTTTTAGAGGAGCATGTGATAGTTTGGAATTTGAAAAGATATTTAATTTTCCCGATAGTTGATATGTGATCTATATAATGAGAGACTATCCATTCCCATTGTATCATCTAATTCTACCAAGGGAAGTATTACGAGATTCACTGGAAGAAACATCCCACATACGCCAACAGGAGAAGAGTCAAACATTTGGGTTGCAATGATTTCACCACCTGGTGTTTTTATAAATATCTCTACTTCAAGGTTTCAGGGCTTCGATTCTATAGTTTTAGTAAACTTGAACGATATAAAGGAATGCATAGAACCAGAATCAAATAAGAATTTTTTTCATTCTTGATTGAATAGTGAGTGTACCTTTTATGACTTCATTATCTTGCTCTACTTACACAGTAGTGATGGCATAATCCATCCCTTTTTCCTTTGGCATTGGTGGCTGCTGATGCTGATTACCTTCGAGAACTCGAGGTTTAGTGCACTGGCTTTCATAGTGCCCTAGCTCCCTATAGTTGTAGCATTGAACCATGAGTGGTTCTCTCCTTTATTCCACCACATTATCTTTCCTTTTTATGTCTTTTCAACACTCTTGAGAATGGTGTCCTTCTTTCCCACACTTGTAGTATTTCCCCATCCCTGTAATCCAGTTCCCATGGTGTAACTTCCCACATTGTTAGCACGTTGGTTGTTTATTTTTCTTCCCACCTTGTCATTAGATCCACTGACTTGAAACTAAATCTTTTGTTTCTTATCACCATATCTATGGGACCATTCTCCAAACTCCATCTCCACTTTTAGAGTACACCGAAAAACTTCTTCATAACTCCCAAAGTCCTGAATTTCTTCGAAGGTGTGGTTTTAATCCACTAAAGAATCTATCAATTTTTATATCATTGTTGATAACAAAACCAAAAGTTTACCTTGAAAGCCTTGGGAAATTTTCTTCGTAGGTTGTGATAGATTCTCCTTCTTTTTTCTTGAGCTCTATGAATTCTCTCTGTATATTCATACAAAGAGTTCGTGGGAAATACTTATTAAGAAACATTATCTTAAAGTCTTCCCATTATATCTCTTCAATTTCCTCCCTTGGCTTTGTGTTCTTAATCAAAGCTCGTCGTTGATCGGCCTCTCCATCTAGATGATAAATGGCTAGTGTCACCTTCTCCATCTCTGAACAGTGAATAACAGAAAAGATCTTCTCCATGGAGTTGACCCACTGTTCCGCAACTAGTGGATCAGAAGATCCACTAAACGTCCGTGGTTGTGGCCACATAAAACATTCGATAGAAAGTTTTTCTATATTTTGTGAAGGAGGATGTTCCCCATTATTATGGTTATTGTTCACAACTTGATATAGTTGGGTAATCATCGCCATGAATTTTTTAACTCCACATCCAAAATTATTGGGGATGTTGTTCGGGCAATCATTGCATTGGCCCTCACATGAGTTGTTGGCCTAGTTTCTCCTGGTTCCCACCATTTTCTAAAATAGAAAAGGTTAGAACAAAAAATAATTCAACAAGTCATGAATAACTTATTAATTTAAAAAAATAATAACATATGGGATCCCTATGTAAATTTTCTTGTGTGCATATTTGTACTTAGTCTCATTCTAGAGGTTTTCTATAGGGTTCACTAATCTTAATTCCCAAATTAACTAAACCTTTCCTCTGATACAAACTATAGTGACCCATCCTTTTCTTACATTACTATTACATAATTTTAAAAGATAAACAACATAATATTATTACTCATAGAAGACCCAACAGTTTTGTGTCTTAGGAAAACTAGGACCATACGTAACAATTACAACATCGAGCATAAACTTTTTTTTCATTTCTTCTTCTCTAGCTTCTTATTGTCACCTGTTCTCTCCTTAGTACATTTATCCACCTAAAAATATACATCAAATGGGTGATCTAGAAGCCCAATAAGGGGGTAGATAAGAACAATATATCATGGGGTGATCAGAATCATAACATAGGAAAATTATCATGAATATGAGAGGAAGCATAAATATAAGACTTGAAATGTGTCAATGCATAAAAATGAAACATTATGTATTAGTGGTTAACTACCACACATACTTCTGAACACAGATAGAATCTTTTTCACACATAATTTCACATTTACTCATGAGAATAATCACTTTACCCAATACATTGGAGAGCTGTATAATTCCAGGTGCACCCGTCGCATTTTAACATTCATATTGCGCTATATAATTCTGGGCGCACCCATCCCATCATAACATTGTCATTTATCATGTGTTAAATAATGAAAATTTAACAAAAATGGACATAAATAAACCATGAAAAGGAATGGGTTTCATCTCATAATAACACATTCATAAACATTGGGTTCTCAAAATAAAGAGGGAATAAGATACATGTTACAAGAACCGTCAATCTTGAATGAGAAGTAAAATGTGTGTTCTTAAAAGAAGAGTTCATTTGGAAAACATTTGGTTTGACATAAATAAAATTGAAAAACATGTATATCCCAGAAAAATAAATACAATGATGAAAAAAATATTTTTAAGGAGTAACCTTATCAAAAAGGAGTGAAAGAGGGAGAACTTGAAGGATGAAAGTAGGTTCGAGAATTTCCCCTTACCTTGTATCTGAACGCTTCCTTCACTTTAATTTAGGTATAATGACATTATATTAATTAATTAGAAATTAAAGATCATTTTATACATTAATATGTGTAATTTTTGTTTCATTATGTTATTTTATTGGCTTTTTGATGAGTTATAGAGTTTAAAAACGTTGTTCGGGAATGTTCATTTTTATGGTTTTCTTGAGCGTTTCACATGTATTCATGAATTGCATTTTGTGTAGATCATGGGTAAACATCCAGAACATATATTCCATATTATTAATGATATTATAGAAGTTAAAATGATCTTATAATGAATTACATTGTATACCATTTGGATGAATAATTGGATAAGGATTAAATTGTGATTGTTTGAGTTAATTTGGACGGTCTTTCGACAACAACGAACTTGTTTTGATTAATCATTTAGTAATATGTACATAATTTAGTTCCAGAACATTAAATAGGACTTAATACATATAACATATTTGGTTTCAACCATAAAAAGTGTTTCAAGACCAGATTTGAAGGTAGAAATGAAAAATAAAACATGTCGTTCTTGAAGGTGATAGATTAACACGTCACGAACAACGTTTTCTTTTATAAAATAAAAGGAAGATAATATGGGGTTGGGTGGTATAATATCCCATTAATATTATAAAATTCCAGTATATGTATGATACTGGAGTTACCATACCATTTGGACAAAGATATGTTGGGACAGAATAATAAAAGAACTTGAAATTGAAAGGGAATTAAAGGAAAGAGGAAGGGAAATTACCTCTTGAATCCTCATTTAGAGATCCTCCTTAAGGGACCTAGGATTGGTCTTTTGATGAGACCAGAAGATCTTGTAAATGGGGGGGGGAGGCTAGGGAATATTCTTGGGCAGAGTTTAGAGAGTCCTTGATGCTTTAGAGGTGTGGTTTGTCAAGGGGAGGGGGAGGGGTTATTTATACATGAGGAGGGAGGTGTTTTTAGAATAAAATATTAAATAAAGTATTATATCAAAAGTTAGACTTGTAATAGTATTTTTTTGACATTATAAATCATATATTAATATAATATAATTCGTTTTATAATTTAAATTATCTTTATAATTCGAATTCATTAATTTATTAGAAGTGAAAGAAAGAGAAAAAGACACTTTAAGAAATCACCTTTTGACTTTAAGCTTTGGAAAATTATTTTTAGGATTGGAAATTGAGTTTATTATATTTTAAGAAACCATTTATGAAATTAAATATAATTTGGCTGAATATATAGATCTATAAATTTTATGTCATCATTACATCATTAATGATGCAATTTAGGATACACTGGTTTTGTGAAAAACTGTATTTTTACTATTCACCTGAAAATTAAAGTATTTCATAAAAATACAAAAAATTCACCCTTACCATTTTTAGATGTGTAGAATCTAAAAATGTAGTCTATTATCCAAAAATAATTTTCTAAATATTATTAATTTAAAATTTAATTAAAATCACAATTTACTAGAAAAATACAGTTTTTAAAATTAAAACTAATTTTATATTTCATTCAAAAATTATGTAGGGTATTATAAAATTATTTAAAAACTAGAAGACATATATTTGTTAATTTATGGACACAATTTAAGAAAATAAATTTTCTTTTAAATTTATTAATTTATTATAATTATTTATTTATGACTTACCAAAATACCAAAACGTTTACTATGGTCAAATTGTCACTTTCTAAGATGCCTAAATTTTATTTAATTATTCAAGGGTAAGGTTACTATTATTTGGATGATTTACTATTCATAAGGGTCGTACTACTATTCATAAGGGTAGGTTACTATTCATAAGGGGGGTTACTATTCTCCAAAAAATAAGTTTTTCTTATTAGACCCCAAAAAGCATCTTGAACACAACTGTATATGTCAGATTTTTGAAATTTCAAACACAGAAGTGACAAACTTATGTTTAAAGGTCACTTACCACTTAGTAGTTCATAATTATAAGATGGTAATTTCCATTGAAAAACATTGGGTCGTTACAGTCTTTACTCGAGATGCAGTTGTTTTCTTTTTGTCATTTTCTTTACATCTTTGATTGCATGCTTATATTCTTACTTTACAAACCTTTACTTTATTACACACATCATAGAATGAAATCTTTTTGTATCTAGTTTTATTTATCTTCTTCCGCAATTAATATTTATTTAGTTGGGATTATTTATTTTCTTCTTCTTCAGTTTTCTTATTTATATGCTTCCACTATTTGTTATAAATCTTTATTTCTTACATTGTGTATTACCTATTACCTATTAGCGAATAGTCTCCCCCATGGACATGTTAGAGAGGACCTCACTACTAGTCAGTAGCCTTTGACATTCGAGGAGATATTCTTGAGGTCATGTGGCCAACCCGGCTCGAAGTGCCCTTTATGTGGCACTCAAGTCAGAGATGCTAAAATTTGGTATTAGAGATAGTTATTTTCCATTATATTAATATAAAGGGTTGGTAGATAGGAGTCTAGGAATATGTCAGTGTTTGGTTAATAGTTGTGTCTTGGACCGATCACTCCACATACAAGAAATGACCAAGTGGCATGGTATGGGAATTGATGATCATGCTTTTTGATATTACAGTTGATATGATTTCACCTTGAGTGATTGGTGTAATTTCCACTAATTATGGATTTATGAATTTTATGGTACTTTACCCTTGTCCGGTTAAGGAAAGTATGAAGTATTAAATGCATCATAATTTTCACATAGGAATTCACATGTCATGCATATGTCATGCCATGTAGCTGTATTCATAGGTTGCCTGATGATATGATTGAGTTATTAGACTTCCAGGCCATGTTTTTTATTTATCTATCATTCCTATTTAGATACCATATTTCAGTGATAAATTTATCATGACATCCCTTTTCCAATATTCCTGTTTACTAGAATATTTTCATTGTATTATACTTCTATGCATATCAGCATGTCTCTGTGATTAAAATGATAGGCTTATGTAATTACATCATGTTTCCCTCTATTAGCTTCTTGTAGTGACATCCTCACTTGTTTGATATGTAATTGGTTTCTTTTGCTAAAATTTATTGGTTATAATTAAATGAGATCCAAATTCCACCTATAAAGTGTATGGGAGCTTTATGGATTGGTGGATGGCCACCCGTATGACTAGTTTTTTGATCATATGCATGTTGTAATGTGAAATGGGTTAAAATGTAAAGGGCTTTGAAATAGTATATGTAGTGGTGTAATCTGTTTAATACCATCATGTAAGGGTAGATAAAAGCTTCTTTGAGTTGTCTTGGAGTCTAAGAATGACTATTTTTTATAGGTATTATTTATTTTATCAACGAATTAGATGATCGAATTTTGAACTAAGTGATTTTTTTAGCCTAACCTTGTGTTAGGGTTGATGTGTGTTCTTCATTAAGGTCTAAACTATGGTAGGTAGAGCCCTTAGGAATTAAAATCCTTGTTAATTTAGTGAGTTTTCTACCTTTTTTGTGTTGTTCATGTATCTATATATCTAGTTAGACCCCCTTGCGTAAAATAGCTCCCTTTTTCAGATGGGTGGTCATGTTTTTCCTGACTTTTCTTTTGGGTATGAGCATAAGGTAATTATCATTTTCAATAGGTTTGACATTCCTTAGGCATGTTCATCTACTTCATAAGTCATTCAACTCTCTCTTATCCATATTGTTGGATTGCTTGGTGTGTCATAATCTGAGTTAAAAGTCAACTTGCTTTTGTATCGCCATAGGGTAGTATGTGTTAACATATGTGGTTACCATCAAGTGCTTAACATTATTACAAACTGGATGAGTTCAATGTAATCCGAAAGCCTTATGCTATTAAATATGTTTCGGGTCATCTCCATTGTAGAGTGACCCATGTGTTAAAGAAATAAAGTTCATCCCAATGCTTGAGATTACTTCGAGAGACTCGAGTGTTTTACATGACAGTCAGTTTGGTTTGGTTTTTATGTCATTTGATTAAATGTTTTTGCTTATGGTGGTTATGACCTCATGTTATTTTGAGCCATTAATCTATCATTTTATTCTGACAGTTAGGAAACTCCTTGGGTGGGATGTTTCATATCGGTTGTTAAATGAGTTTCCTTCCGAGTAGAAGGGACACAAACATAGAGGGAAATTGGAGGATGGCCAGTCTTACTTAAATGACTGTGAGGCATGTGAACTTTAAATCATGTCGGTGCTTTCTCAAAAATATGAGGTCAGTGTGGTTGGTAGTGTATTAAACCTTTCAGTAGCACCATTGGTCATGGGTGGACTACAATGGTTAAGCTTTAACGATCACTATATGCCTCAGGTGGTAAAGTCTGGGTGATTAGTTAATGACGACACATCAATAGGTGAAGCCGAGTTTCTCCTAAGGTATCGACCAATAATGGTTCATCTAATCTTCTTGGTAAACTTATATTCCTCTTGGTGTAGTCTTCCTTAAGTGATTAGCATGTCCCCTATCTTGCCTCGGTCCTTGATGTACAAAGAGATCATCGCCAAATGTTGTGATAAATATTTAAGAGTTATTTGGTAGATTTAGTAGTCTCCCGGCGTTTCATGCTAAACGAGTGGTTCTTATAAAAGATTTTTTTTTTGTTTTGACCAACCCTTGGATTCCTATGTAGGAATTACTTGGATGAACTCTTTAACATCAGTCATTTCATCTAACATGGCCTCTAGGATGATGTTGCCCTGGGCTCGGTCAATGTTATGATATGGGAATCTTTCCCTTGTACCAATGTCTCACTAATAAATATGGAGTATGTAATACCTTGAGATAGTTCCTTTAACTCATTTATTTCCAATACGAGGTTACCCTGAGCTTGTTTTTTGGTATAGTGATTCCAAAATAAAGGAACATCATTGAAATTCAGGTATGAACTTTAGTGGACAAGTTCGTGGAAAATGATAGATACCTTTGAAGAAGACATCATAGTTCAGTTTGTAAAACACCAGTTGTCTAAGCTAGGCATCTTTGGAAATGGTTTTCCAGACCGGCTCGACTAGTTATTTCTCTTGTTCATTGAAGCGGTCAGTGAAGGAACTTTTCATGAAACATCGTCAGGTGAGATGAGTGTGGTTTGGGTTGACTAGGGATTTTTATGAAAAGATTTCTTGACTTGGGATTTTAGGTCAATGGGATTTGACTATTTTATCCATTTTTGAAATAACGCGACAAGCGATGAAAGAATTCTTAAGGGTGTGTCTTATAAGAAATTCTGATGGTGGAAGGTGTCGTGACTCGGAATTCTCCCCATTATGAAATTAAAGCCTAATGTGGGAAGTAACTTCGACTATATGTTTAATGATATGAAAACATGGTCGTGTCTCTAGCTAACCGAGTCTAGATAAGTATCGTCTCGGTGTTTCAGTTAGAAAATGAGTGTTGGCCCAGATCTTAATGGAATAGGTTCCGCTTGCCTAATCAATGTTTGAACATGCGTTGGGAATTTGGAGATACAACATGACCTTTTTTATGAGGCTTCATGACCCTATATATTAGGATAGAGTTACATTGTTCTTGATGGATTTTTGGGGATGAGAGTTCTACGGTTGGAAGTTTGTAACATCTCATGTTTTTAACTGAACGAAAAAGAGAATGAAGATAAATTTCTTCATTAACTTGGCAGGCTAGTATTAGAAAAAAGTGTCAAAAACTTTTTCTTTCAGATACATGAAAATAAGATATGTCATTTAAAAAAATTTAATTAAATTAATTATATTAAATTTTAAAATGGAAATAAATTAAGTGAAAGGTAAAGACCTTCTTTCCTACTTTGAAATATTTTATGAAATATTTTTAGGGTTAGACATTGAGTCAGTACGGGGTTCTGAGGTACATAGACCCTCAACATTGATAGAATAAAAATATTTAATATTTTTATTCATATGTTTGTATGTTTTTATAAATGAAATAACTCTCAAATCGTGTGTCTTATGAGAAATTTGAGACCACATTTTTGTCTGAAATTCCAGATTTACCCTAAGCAGGGTATAACTTTGATGTGTGTCAGGTCTTTGGAAGCATCTCGTGTGATAATACCCTCTTTTTTTAATTAATTTATTATTATGTTTTTATATAATAAATAATTATTTTCTCAAAAACGGCGTTTCATATGAGAAATATGAGACCATCAATAGTTCCAAGACATGGGTTTTACCCTAAGCTGTAATGCCCCGACCCTAGTTACCCAGAGTCAGAGCATTATTACGTATCATTGGCATGATCACAAAAGATCATGTCTTGAAATACCGATTAGTTTAATAGCCTTGGAAATACTAAATACATTCATAAGGTTTACATTACATCATAAAATGGAAAAATACAACAACAATGTTTCCATAGACAACACTAAGATCCCATAGACTATCCTTGCAGGCCAGTCATAATATACGTCTTCACATCCTAGGAAAAATAAAACATAGAAAGGGGTGAGGTCAGATGCTCAGTAAGGATAACAATATATCCGAAACATTCATAAATAAGCATAAAAATTTAAGGCAATGTGTAAGACTAAAACATAATCCTTTTAAACATGAACTTTAGCTTAATATGGAAAAGATAAAATCAGAATAACACCATTTACTTACTCACATGGATATTCTATTAGTGGAATAATCACATGAAATATCAATAGTCACTTTCATAATTATGGAATGCATAATGCCAGACTTTCATTACCACATATTCAAGGCCTTGTGCCAAGACTACAAATAAGATTTTGTCAAGGCCTTGTGGCAACACAATAGTTTGTCTCATGAAACCTACCGCTGCATCGAAGAGCTATAGTGGGCTCCAACCGTCACATACTAAGTCCAATGCATTCCTTATACGAAACAGTTTAAACATTACATAAAAATTCGCATTAAAACTAGCATACGAAATGTCAATACTTTATCTATAAACCATGAATGGTATGAAATAACACATCCATATTTAAACATATCACAAAACCTTCAATAAAATATGGATGTTTTGTATCATAATAAATCAACTTCAAAAAAACTTAAAATCCATCAAAGGATGTTGACATAGATGAAATCAAAACCTTTTTATAGAAATATATCTTTCTTTTTTTAAATAATTTAAAAGTCACATAATTATAAAAGAAAACATTTATATTTGAAATTATTCTTATAATCTTGTAAGGGAAGCTTCGACGATGTTATAATGGTGGAAAATAGCCGCACCTACCGTATAAGTTAAAAAAGACGTTCTAACCTTAATTTTGTCGAAAAGGTTATAAAGGACCTTTATTAGAAAAAGACAGAAAGATTCTTTTATAAACATCTTATAAAAGTCAAACAAGGGTATAAATGAGTTTAACCCATAGTCTATATAATAGTAAAATTGTTTTGGAATACATTTTTAAGAAACATGGATGTGGATGATAAAGAGACCCCATTAGATAATTACATATAAACAAACATGGATAATGAAGAGATTGTGAAATTAACCATTACCTTGTACTTTTCTTTGGTCGAGGGTAGGTTAACCTCCTGTATAATGGTGAAATTTTTTTATCAAATAATACAAGAATCATATACATTAATATGATATCATATATGATCTTTTAACATTTCTTTGTTAATAATATCTTAGTATTATCGTCATTTCGGGTGTTAACTGATTCATTTTCCTTTATATGATTTTTTACATAAGTAATGTTTGTTATGGATGGGATGTGTATTATACATATTAAGAATAATATTAAGTATTTAAACATTATTTTTAATCATCTAATGAGAATTATTCTTGAATGGATACTATGGGGAATGAATCTCATCACGTTCATGGAGACGGTAATCCATATGTATGAACGAGTGACAATAGCATTCTTTTGATATTAAAATAATATATAATTCAATGGTATATAATATATACAGAATCATTATCATGTTATATTTATTATTTACATCAATTACACATCATTATTATAACCATCCAAATAATAATTTATTGAATAAGAATTAAATCATGTTGTGGAGAGGGTAAGCAGTATGTACAGACGCATGGTGACATGTCTCAACCTGAATGGCCCAAAGGCCTTCATTTTTTATTGATTTTTAATAACCCCCCTTTCAAGGGATGAGGGGGAACCCTTAAAAGGCCCGTAGGCTCAGAGATTACATGGATTGTAGTCTTAGGAGATTACATGACCCAAAGGTCTTAGGAAATTCAACCAGACTATCTTCAAGGAACTGCCCCTCCCTAGCATCTAAATCCTAATAGTAGCTCTCCACCTTTGCATTACCATCTGGCTAGGCTTCTCGTGCACGCACAGGCTGGTACCGATGGCATAGTCATACCCTCTCATTCAAAGGATGGATAGAATAATGAATTTGGTTGTAACATATTTATAATAACATCATAGTATATAGATGATACTGGAGTTATTATTTTATAATGGAAACAACAAAGAAAAAGGAAGTGGATTAAGAAAGGAACTTGAAAGAGGTGATGAAATATTTACCTCTTATTCGGGTTCTTCCATTTGATTTGATCAAAATGGATCCTTAGGTTGGATTTCTTACTAAAGTAAGGCCTATAGGATGAAGGGAGGACAGTTGAGAGGGTATTTGGGTAGAGTTTGTATAAACCAAATGGATTTTAAGTTGTGAATTAGTGAGAAGAGAGAGTGCCCTTTTATAAGAGGGGTGAGGGGCACCTTAGGAAAATCTAGAAATATAATTTTATAATAAAATCATTTCCAGTTTCTAATTTCTCCAAAATGGATTATTTAAAGGCTGTGGTGGGTATGGGTTTAAAACCACTCAACCAATCGGTTTTAGACAGGTTTGGGTCACTATATTAACCTTATCTTTTAGATTTAACTCATAGTTAAAAGGGTTGACATTTACCATGTCTCTTTGTAGTTTTATATTATATGGTTAATAAACATACTATATACTTCCAAGATAACCACAAGTGGTTCATTAATGATACACCTGTCGTTATATCATTATTTTGGAAAAAACCTTAGATTTTTATGAATAGAATATAAATTAATAATATAATATTTGTTTTAAAACTCTTTTATGTCACTTTTGACACTATTAGGTATTTTTTTTCTAAATTTATAACAGTGTTATTACTTCAAAAAAAAATAATCTAACCAACCCAAATATGTCCTATTAACCTATAAAATTAGTGGAATTCATAAAAAGTCTCAAATTACATTTATTTGGATATTTATAATAGCAATTATTTTAATATTTCATTAATTTGGTAATTACTGCATCATCATTGTGTCATAAATAAATTAAATTATTTACTGTCAAAAAATATAAATAAATTACCATTATGTAGGAAATATTCTTTTCTTTCTAATTAATATTTATAGTCTAATTTATCTTATGTGTAACACTATATTAAAAATGGTTTAGTTATTAAACATTGAATTTAACACTTTTAACTCTTCTTTGAATTAAATAATAATAAATGTCCTAATCTAATCAAAGTGGACCAAAGAGGTTCATATTTTATTCCTAAGGTTGTTTTCAGTCGAATTACACTTATCCAATAGAATTAGGACATGTGTTAGGGTAATAATAATATCATTTTTACCTTTAATTACCCTATTTACTTTTAACCGTAATAAATAAAAGTAAAACGTTACTATTCACCAAAAATTATTTTCTTCTCGTTGAACCACATTTTACTTACTGATATCAATCTTGTCTCTTGGATTTTTCAAATTCCACTCACAGAAGCTGTAAAATTAATTTTTATGTGAATTTTCAAATTTTCCTAGGAGGTGGGTAAAAGACGGTGAAAAGTTCAATTAAATTTTTATATATCTAAAATTATAATAAACTGACTTAAATGAATTAAATTGAACATATATAGGTATTATGTTTCTATTTCGACCTAAAATAGATTTAAATAAATAAATAATTATTAAAATAAATAATCATTTTTAAACTACAACTCAATGTTTTTCACTATTCATCAAAAATTGAATGTTTTCAAAAAATACCAAATTCAAACTAAGCTAATTTTGATATTCTGAATCGAAAAATGAAGTCCATTTTGAATGATAAAATTTATAAAATTTCAAAAAGTGGGTTTTACTATTAATAACGGCTAGTTTGATTGGTTGTGGTGTGTTAGAACTCGAAGTTGCGTATAACACACGCTACTGTATTACTCAAAGAGAAACGTACCATGGAAGCTTGGGGTGTTAAATTCTCCACTCCTTCAAATAATTTCATCCTCTAAATTTCTAGAGTATTACTACATAAAAAGACTTGGATGGTTCTTCATCATAAGTTCCTCGGGTTCCCACGTTGCCTCTTCCATCTTATGGTTTCCCGATAGTACTTTACCCAGACGAGTTGTCCGGTTTCTCAGCACTTGTTCTCTGGTATCAAAAATCATGGCAGGCTCTTCGCAATAAGACAGATCAGGTTCCAGTTATAATTCCTCATAGGTGTGTACAAGCGTTGGGTCAGGCATATATTTTCTCAATAGTGATACGTGGAACACAACACAATATTTGGAGATACTTAGCGGCATTTTCAAACAGTAATCTATATCCTCAATTCGTTCTCGAATTTCGAAAGTTCAGATGTACCTGGGACTCAATTTACCCTTCTTACTAAAACTTATAACACCCATCCATAGAGATACCTTCATGAAATCATGATCTGTTACCTAAAATTCCAAATCCTTACTTTGGTTATTAGCATAGCTCTTCTGTCTACTTTGACCTATTTTGATGTGGTTTGGGATTACCTTCACCTTTTCCATCATTTCCTCCACAAGTTCTGGGCCTATGAGTTTTCTTTCACCAACATCATCCCAACAGGTTGGTGTGCGATTTCTTTTTCTTTATAATGCTTCATATGGTGCCATCTGAATACTCGAATGGAAGCTATTGTTATAGGAAAATTCTACCAGAGGTAAATATTGATCCCATATACCTTGAAAGTCAAGTGATCATGATCTCAACATGTCTTCTAATGTTTTAATAGTCCGTTACTGATTGTCCATCAGTTTGGGGGTGGTAGGCAGTGCTCAAACATAGTTCAGTATCCAGAGCCTTCAGAAAACTTTTCCCGGATCATGATGTAAAACATGGATCACGATCAGAAACAATTGATAGTGGTAATCCATGAAGTCTTACAAATTCATTAATATATAGTCTTTCAAAATGTTCATGTGGTAAATCTTCTCTTATAGCAAGAAAATGTGCTGACTTGGTAAGACGATCTACAATGAAACATATTGCATTGTTCCTTCTATAAGTCTTTGGTAGTCCCATGACTAATTCCATCGTAATATTATCCCATTTCCACTCCGGTATGGGAAGAGGTTTCATGACTCCTCTAGGATATTGCCTTCCGGTTTTCACGTGTTGACAATCCATACATCTTGACATAAAATCAGAAATATCCCTCTTCATGTTGTCTCACCAAAAATGTTCCTTCAAATCTATATAAATCTTAGTGCTACCATGGTGTATAGAGAAATTAGAACTATGAGAATAATCCAACAATTCCCTTTTTATATCAGGTATATCGGGAACACAAAGTCTCTTCCCAAATTTCAAAATTCCATCTTCATACAAAAATTCATTCAATCTCTCATCATTCACCGCTTTAATCTTCTTTTCAAACTCTTCATCACCGGTATGAGAACTCTTTATCGTTTCTAGTAAATATGGTTTGGCGGAAATTTGAAAAAGCATTGATGTTTCACCTTCCATGGTTATTCCCATATCTATCTTTACTAGATCCTTGAAAATAGGATCCCTTTCAAATCTCATCTTGTTCAAAACTCCATGATCTTTTCTACTCAAAGCATCTTCCACCTTATTTTCCTCCCACGGGTTGTAGTGTATAGTGCAATCGTTATCCTTGAGTAGTTAAAGCCATCGCCTTTACCTCATGATGAGTTCTTTTTGTGAGAAAATATACTTCAAACTCTAGTGATCAGTATAAATCTCACATTTTTCACCATATAGATAGCATCTCTATATCTTCAAAGAAAATATTACAGCTACTAACTCAAGATCATGTGTAGGATAGTTTTGCTCATGAAATTTTAGTTGTCGTGATGCTTAGGAAATAACCCTATCATTCTGCATAAGGACACAACCAAGTCCTTTCTTCGATGCATCACTATAAATAACAAATCCATCATTCCCCAATGGTAGATTCAATATAGGAGCATTGACTAATATTCTCTTCATTTCTTCAAAACATTATTCACACTCTTCTGTCCAAACAAATGTAACCCCTTTTCGTGTGAGCTTTGTTAATGGGTTAGCCAACAGGGAAAAATTCTAGATGAAAGGTCGATAATAACCTATTAAACCAATAAAACTGGGTACCTCGGTTATACTCGTCAGTGATGTCCATTATTGAATTTCTCTTGTCTTAGAAGGATCAACATAGATTCCATCCTTAGAGACAATATGGCCAAGAAAAGAAATCTCCTTAAGCCAGAATTCACACTTTCTAAACTTCCCATATAATTCATGTCTTCTAAAAGTCTTCAGGACAATGTGCAAGTGATTTTCATGATCTTCGTAGATTTTAGAGTATACCAAGATATCATCAATAAATACCACTACAAAGTCATCAATATATTCCTTGAAAACTCCATTCAATAGATTCATGAAGACAAAGGGTGCCTTAGTCAATCCAAAAGGCAAAATTGTAAACTTGTAATTCCCGTAACTAGTTTGAAATGTTGTCTTTTGAATGTATTCCTTCTTCTCACACAACTGATGATATCCAGATCGAATTTCAATCTTTGAAAAGTATTTAGCTCCATGAAGTTGGTCAAATAAATCATCAGTGCGAGGTAGGGGAGACTTGTTCTTTATTGTTATCACATTGATCTCTCTGTAGTCAATGCACAACCTCATAGATCCATCTTTCTTCTTAACAAAAATGACAGGGGATCCCCCTAGAGAAACACTTGGGAGAATAAATCCCTTATTACTCAATTCCAATAATTTTTTCTTTAGTTCCACTAATTCCATAGTAAACATTCTATAAGGGGTCTTCGATATGGGCCTTGATCCAGAAATTAAATCAATGGAAAACTCAATTTCTCATTCTTAAGGATGTCCAGGTAAATCTTCTGGAAACACATCAACATATTCTTTCACAATAGGTGCATCCTCTATTTGAACATTCCTTTCCTCACCCATAGTTATTTAATTGTCTTTATCACCAATAATTGAATTTAGTTGAGCTACTAGGGGTGGATCTAGATAAGAATTAGGTGGTGATGTTTCTGCTCTAAAGATAAGGTACTCCTTATCATCATCAAAAAATTTAACCTCCTTCTTCTTACAATAAATTTTCGCATCATGGTCCAAAATCCAATCCATACCTAGGATTATATCAAATTCAATCATGGGTATGACGATGAGATCAGTAGATAAAGAACATTTATATGCTCTAATGGGAGCTGATTCACAAAACTTTGTTGCGATGATACTTCCCTTAGAAGTTTTGACTGACAACTCCCTTGTTAAGTCAAATTGAAAATATCTAATTTTCTTAGAAAACTGGGAAGATATGAAACAATGTGGTGATCCTGAATCAAATAAAGCATTTTCTAAACTTGAAGAAGCCATTAAATTACCTACCACCACATCTTTTAGAGCTTCAACCTCAGCAGTAGTGATAGCATAATCTTGGCCTTGATCCCTTGGCCTTTTTTGAGGTAATTTCTCATAATTATTAGGACATTATTTCACATAATTCCATATTTCACTACAATTGTAGCATTCAACATCAACAACCTCTTTCATCCCCTTGCAATCATGAGCTTGGTGACCTTTTTCACCACACTTGTAACAGACTCCCATTCCCTTCAGGCAAGTACCAGGGTGTTTTTTCCCACATTTTTTGTAGAATTGATATTCAACTTTTCCCTTCTTCCCCTTATTTCCATTTCCAGAGTGTTCAATAGATCTCTTCTTCTCTTTCTTTATTTTAAAGTCCTAAGACTTAGATAATTCTTTTTATGTCTTTATAGCGCATGAGACAATATCTTCATATGATGAGAAGGATTGTGAGAATAATTCTCGATGGCGAAATGGTTTTAACCCATCAAAGAAATGATAAATCTTAATTCTTGGGTTACGTATATAATCTGCAACATGGGTCGCTATCCTTGTAGAGTTAGCTTCATACTTTGCGACATTCTCATCCTCCTTTTTCCTCAGACTCAGAAATTGTCTTTCTATATCCGCTCGATGGTCATGAGGAAATTATTTTTCTAATAAAATTTCTCTGAACTCCCTCCATTCCATATTTTATACTTCATCATCTTCATTTGTGTTTTGAATCAATGAACACCATTGATCAGCATCTCTAGTGAGGCGGTAAACTACCATGACAACTTTTTCCCTTTCGCTACTCCCCAAGGCATGAAATATTTTCTTTATGGAACTTATCAAGTGCTCAGCTACCAATGGATTTTTAATCCCATTGAATGTTGGTGGTTTTTGCCTCTTGAAGCGATCTAACATTGATCCTTCACGCTGCATATAAGGGTGCTCCATACGGGTAAGGTTATTATTCATAATCTGAGTGACTTGTCCCAGTGTAGTGATTAGCTGATCAGCACCAGTTGCATAACCATCTCCACTATAATTATATTGAGTAGGAGGGAAATCTATAAAAGGATTTCATGCATTGATACAGTTTCCATTCCTTCCACTAGGCGCCATTTCTAAACAATGGCATAAACTAGATTATTTTATAAATCACAATACATAAATCCAAACATGTAAAACACTTAAAATAAATTGACAGTTTATGGATAAAATCCATAATCATAAAAATGTTTTCCTTGAGAAAGTATATACTCATAAACCCTTCATAATTATTTGTAAATAAAACGAGAATTATTCAAGCATATCCCCCGGGAGTTTTGTAACCAAGAGTGCTGCAAGGACCGTTGTTGTGCACATGTTTCCATTCGAGTCTAGCTCAAAGCAGTGTTTTCGGGTTTTACCTCTAGGTACATCTGTACCAGATCCACCTCTACCTGATCATATCTAGAAAGGGATGTATTTCCTGTAAAACTCACAAAATCTACACAATACCAAAATTCTAGGAAATTCTTCTATACTAATCCTCAAAGTCTATCTTAGGGTAATGTGCTCTAATAAGATTTTATCTAAATCTAGATTCAATGTTTTGTACTAAACTTACTCTGATACCAACTGTAACACCTAGAACCTAGTTACCCAGAGTCAGTGCATTATTACGTATCATTGGAATGATCACAAAATATCAAGTCTTGAAAGACCGATTAGTTTAGTATCCTTGGAAATACTAGATGCATTCATAAGGTTTAAATTACATCAAAAAATGGAAAACTAAAAAAAATTGATTCCATATAAAACACTGAGATCCCATATACTATCTCTGTAGGTTAGTCATAATATACTTATTTTCATCCTGGCAAAAATAAAACATAGAAAGGTGTGAGCTCAGATGCTCAGTAAGGATAACAATATAGAGAAAACTTTCATAAATAAACATAAACATTTAAGGAAATTTATAATACTAAAACAAAAGCCTTTTAAACTTGAACTTCACCATAATACAGTGAAGATGAAATTAGAATAATTCCATTTACTTACTCACATGGATATTCTACTAGTTGAATAATCACATGGAATATCAATAGCCATTTTCATAATCATGGAATGCATAATGCCAGTCTTTCATAACAACATAGTCAAGGCCTTATGCTAAGACTACAAATAAGATTTTGTCAATGCCTTGTTCCAAGACACTAGTTTGTCTCATTAGACCTACCGATGCATCGATGAGCTATAGCAGGCTCCACCCATCACATACTGAGTCCAATGCATTCCTCATATGAAAAGGTTTAAACATAACATAAACATTCACATTAAAACTGGAATACGAAATGTAAATACATTATCTATAAACCATGAACGGTATGAAATAACACATCCATAGTCAAACATATCACAAAACCTTCAATACAATATGGAAGTTTTGTATCATAATAAATTGACTTCAAAAAAATTTAAAATCCATCAAAGGATGTTGACATAAATGAAATCATAACCTTTTTAGAGAAATATCTATTTCTATTTTGAAATAATTTAAAAGTCACGTAATTATATAATAAAACATTTATATTGGAAATTATTCTTATAATCTTTTAAGGGAAGCTTCGACAATGTTATAACGGTGGAAAATAGCTGCACCCACCGTATAAGTTAAAAAAAGACAGTCTTTCCTTCATTTTGTCAAAAAGGTTATAAAGGAACATATTTGGAAAACAACAGAAAGATTCCTTTATAAACATCTTATAAAAGTCAAAAAGGGTATAAATGAATTTAAACCATAGTATATATAATAGTAAAAATGTTTTGTAATACCTTTTTGAGAAACATTGATGTGGACGATAAAGAGATCCCAGTAAATAATTACATATAAACAACCTCAGATAATGAAGAGATTGTGAAATTAACCCTTACCTTGTACGTTTCCTTGGTCGGGGGTAGGTTAACCTCCTATAAAATGGTGAAATAATTTTTTTAAATTATAAAAGAATCATATACATTAATATGATATCATATATGATCTTTTAACATTGTTTTGTTAATAATATCTTAGTATTTTCGTCGTTTCTGGTGTTAACTGATTCATTTTACTTTATATGCTTGGTTAAGTAAGTAATGTTTTTTTATGGATGGGATGTATCTTATTCATATTAAGAATGCTATTAAGTCTTAAAACCTTATTTTTAATCATCTAATAAAAATTGGTCTTGAATGGATAAGATAGGGAATGAATCTCTTCGCGTTCTTGGAGACTGAAATCCGTACGTACGCACGAGCGACAATATCATTCTTTTGATATTAAAATA
The DNA here is from genome assembly GCA_963277665.1 of Viscum album. Lineage (NCBI taxonomy): Eukaryota > Viridiplantae > Streptophyta > Magnoliopsida > Santalales > Viscaceae > Viscum > Viscum album. The sequence goes on from OY728150.1 coordinate 1,970,283,730, forward strand.
ACATATAATTCGATGGTATATAATATATACAGAATAATTATCATGTTATATTTATTATTTAAATAAATTAAACATCATTATTATACCCATACAAATAATAATGTATTGAATAACAATTACACCACGACGTGGAGATGGTAAGCCGTACATACGCACGTATGGTGAACTGTCATTCAAAGCATGGATAGAATAATGAATTTGGTTGTAAAATATTTATAATAACATCAAAGTATATAGAAGATTATGTATTTATTATTTTATAATGGAAACAACAAATAAAAATGAAGTGTAAGAAGAAAATATCTTGAAAGAGGTGATGAAATATTTACCTCTTTTTTGGGTTCTTCCTTTCGATTTGATAAAAACGGCTCAAAAGGATGGCTTTATGACTGAAGGAAGGTCTCTATGATGATGGTAGTATAGTTGAGAGGGTATTTGGGTAGAGTATGGCCAATCCAAATGTCTTTTATGTTTTGAATTAGGGAGAAGGGGGAGTTCCCTTTTATACGAGCGGTGAGGGGCACCTTAGAAAAAGCAAGAAATATTATTTTATAATAAAATAGTTTTCGGTTTCTATTGGATACAAAATGGATTATTTAAAGTATAAGGTGGGTATGGGTCGAACAAAACTCAAACAATAGGTTTTAGATAGGTTTGTGTCACTATATTAACCTTATCTTTTAGATTTAACTCTTAGTTAAATAGGTTGACATTTACCACGTCTCTTTTTTTTGTATTATACGGTTAATAACATTACTTTATACTTCGAAGAAAACACCAAGTGGTCCATTAATGATACACCTATAATTATATAAGTATTTTTGCTGAACCTTATATTTTTAGGAATAGAATATCAATTAATAATATTATATTTGTTTTAAAAACTCTTTTATGCCAATTTTGACACTATTAGGTATTTTGTTTTTTCTAAATTTATAAAAACATTATTACATAGAAAATATTCATCTAACCCACCCAAATATGTCATATTAACCTAGAAAATTAGTGGAATTCATTTAAAGTCTCTAATTACATTTATTTAAATATTTATAATAACAATTATTTTAATATTTAATTAATTAGGTAATTACTACATCATCACTGTGTCATAAATAAATTAAATTATTTAACGTATAAAAAATATAAATAAAATAAAACTATGTAGGAAATTGGTTTATATTTCTAATGAGTATTTATAGTCAAATTTCTCTTATGTGTAACCATATATTAAAAAGGGTTTAGTTATTAAACATTGAATTTAACACTTTTTACTCTTCTTTGAATTAAATAATAATAAATGTCCTAAACTAATCCAAGAGGACCAAAGAGGTTCATATATTATACCTAAGGTTGTTTTTGGTCGAATTACACTTATCCAATAGAATTAGGACTTGTTTTAGGGTAATAATAATATCATTTTACCCTTAATTAACCTATTAACTTTTGATTATGGTAAATAAAAGTAAAAAGTTACTATTCACCAAAAATTATTTTCATCTCGTTGAATCACATTTTACTTACTGATATCAACCGTCTCTCTCGAATTTTTAAAATTCCTCTCACTGAAGCGGTAAAATTAAGTTTTATGTGAATTTGCAAATTCTCCTAGGAGGTGAGTAAAAGACTGTGAAAAGTTCAATAAAATTTTTATATATCTAAAATTATTGTAAACTGAATTCAATGAAATAAATTGAACTTATATAGGTATTATGTATCTATTTTTACCTATAATAAATTTAAATAAAATAAATAATTATTTAAATAAAAATTCGGTTTTAAACTACAACTCAGTGTTTTTCACTATCCATCAAAAATTGAAGGTTTTTATAAAAATACAAAAAATCTACGCTAAGATAATTTAGATATTCCAAATCCAAAAATGAAGTCCATTTTGAAACATAAAATTTATAAAATTTCAAAAAGTGGATATTACTATTCATAATGGCTAGTTTGATTAGTTTTGGTGTGTTAGAACTCGAAGTTGCGTACAACACACGCTACTGTATTATTCAAAGAGAAGCGTACTGTGGAAGCTTGGGGTGTTACATAGGCAGGGTACATCTTTTGCAAGCGTTAGACATTTTTTCATATCACACCTAAAGATAATTTAATTAGGTATTAAATATTTTTTTTGGGAAGTTAGAAATAATAATAATGATTTTATTATTATTATTTGTATTTGTGTTGAAGAAAAAAAATGAAAATGTACATCCACAGTTAATAAATTGTGTTGCTGTGTAAATAATAAGTAGAAATTGTAATAATTGAGATATTATTAATTGTGAAAATGAAATGAAAATTTTCAATCAATATGAATTTATTAGGTGTTATCATTTTTTTAATAGTGGTTTTCATTAAAATACTAATGGTGTCATTGATGGGTTTCATTAGATAATAATAATTTTAATTATTATTATTTTTAGTTTGGGACAAAAAAATTGATATATATATATATGATATATCAATATATACATATATATATGGGGATTAAATATATATGTTGGTATATATACAGGTGTGGGTGTATATATATGCATATAGAGACGTGTGTGTGTGTGTGTATATATATAACATATATATATATATATGGGTGGATATTTATTTTGGGTTAGATAAAACATTATTAATTTCTCACATAAATTCATGTAACGTTTGGCTTAATCCATGATACAGAACGTTTAAAATTTTATACCAAATTCATAAAGAGAACTAGGACATGCGCCTGTACACCCTATTACAGGCCCCGAGCACCTTTTAAAATTATTTAAGCAATGTCTCAGGCTTTAGGCTAAAAAATATTTAAAGGTTTTAAAAAAAAATGAAAATAAATTAAAGGAAATTAAAATAATTTAAATAGGGATAAAAAATAATAAAATAAAAAAGGTTGGAGAAGAATTAAAAATATTTAAAATAGGGTAAACCCATTTTTATTAATTATTTCCTTTGTCCCTTCATTTTTTTGTCTTTTTATTCTATTTTATTTATTTAAATTGTTATTTATTTATTTTTCCCTTCCTTTTCATTCTTTCTTTTCTTTTTTTCCCTTTCTCTCTTCCGCTGCTCCCCCTCTTTGGTGTGTCGCGCCCCCTCCTACTTGGTGGGGCACACCACCCCTCTTCTCCCTTCGGATTCCCGCTGTGACTCTATTTCTTCTAAATTTTCTCCACCATTAGTTGCATAGTAAATCTCTCGATAAGTTTATCCTCATGCACCAAGAATTGTAGGATCTCAACCCCTATCCGTCGCTCAATCTGTCCTGGAAGTTTTTTACAAGAAATTAGGGTTTTTCAAAAATTGTCTAATTTCTTCTATTTTAGGTCAAATCAAAGATCGTTGAGGAGAATAGGATCTACTATGAGTATGAGTTATGCAATCTACATTCTTTCCCCTCATTTTATTGTGTCTTTGAGATTTCACATTGTGTCGATCGTTGTTTCCTACCAGAAATATTTAATTTTACCTTTCCTAGAGTAATTAGATTTTTGTGCTTAACTATTACACCATTATTTTAAAAACTACAACCTATATAAATGTTTTGAAACATCATTGTACACCCTTTTAGGTGTGCAGACATTCTTGGTCTATTTTTCGTTAACCCTGAAAATTAAATTCATTAATTCTATGTGTTCTGTGATTCTTTTTATATTGAGTTTTAATTAAATAAATTATTTAGGATAATTATAAACCATAAACCTTGAGTATTTTTGGTTTAATTATGACTAATTATTTTTCTTCCTTTTTAAGTTATTATCTTTTTGTTCCATTATAAACATGATATGTACGTTTTTATACTTTTAGTAATAAATTGATTTGGGATGCAAATGCTTGGCTAGAACAATCAATAGTATATGGATTTGAGTTTCTTATATTATTTTGTTGAAATTATAAATACATACCATGTGATATATGATTCATTAAAACATAATTACATTCAGGGTGGTGAGAGAATGTGGGTTCTGTATTAAGGACTCGTGCATGGACTCTCCATTCGTGACTGGTTACCATTATGCACTGGGGGGTGATGTCTTTGGCTTTTCCAGACGAGGGATTCCCTGAGATTTATATATAATCATGAGTGACACTAGTTCCCAAAGGGACATTCATGGAAGAACCAATTGGGAAAGTGGTTACACAATGCCTTGGGGTGATACTAGACCCATTGTGTGCGATAATGGGATAGACTCATGATAAAGCCATGCCTCGGGTGATGCATGGTCTTTCAGAAGACTTCCTTGAACGGGCTCGGTGGTATTGGATAAATTGAAGGATGTACCGTCGCGATACCTTAGGGATATTTTAGAACTCCAAATCTCAACACGAACATAATAATAATGATAATGTGTGGAAGGTTATTATTAATACTACTTCAGTTCTATGTGAATTGTTATATATTCTGGTGCTTTGAAGCACAATTTGTTGACACATAAATTAGACCCCAAGCTAAATCACAAGCTTGGGGGTATGTTACTTTTTTTAGACTTCTACTATTATATCCTTTTATATATATATATATATACATTTTTCTTATCACAGGTACCTTATTTAGATTCCTAGCTTAGGCCGAAGCAGGTGATATGGGATGGGTGTCGTTGAGAACCTGGACCAAGTTATATTTATTTTATTATGTTTATTTAATTTCTTACATTTATTCTCACTGGTATGGATAGTGGTAATCATGCTGCTTCTAGTGTTTGAGTGTTTCTTGCTACTTAGGATGGAGATTGGGGGTAGAGTACTGAGTCTTTCCTCAATATGAATTTGTTGCTTTGTGTCATTTTCTTTACATCTTTGATTGTATGTTTGTATTCCTACTTTCCAAACCTTAACATTGGTACATACATCATACCATGACATGTTTTTGTATCTAGTTTTATTTATCAGCTTACACACTTATTATTAATCAGTTGGGATTATTTATTTTTATCTACTGCATTTTTCTTATTTATATGCTGCCTCTATTTGTTATAAAATGTTGTTTCTTCCAATATGTATTACCTATTACATATGAGGTAATTGTCTCCCCCACAGATTTTCTAATAATGCCCTCACTACTAGTTGGAAACCTATGGAACTCAGGTAGATGTGCTTGAGGTCATGTGGCCAACCTGGCTCGAAGCACCTTTCAGGTGGCTCCTAAGTCGGGGATGCTACAATTTCCCATGAAACTTTTCACCGTAAGAAAAATCAGTTAGTATCCAAAATAGGTATTATGGTCTAGAATCTTGATAGGACTATTGATTATTATTGGGTGGTGTGGTATTTTCTTTAGCACATTCTAATAAAAATTGGGTTTTGATCTAAATTTATTGATATTATTATTCAACATGTCTTGAGAGTCTCTTTCAAGATCAATATTAGTGGAAATATCACTCATATATTTACCCCTTCCAAGGGCCTTCGGCAGGGGTCCAATTTATCTATTCCTTTTTATTTTTATGGATGATGTTTTCTCTCATCCTATTTTAGTGGCTATAAGAAATATTGTTATCTATAAGGAAAAATCATTTTGAAGAATATCTCCCAATTATCATCTCATTTTTATTGAGGAATTTGTTTTTCTCAAGGAACAGTTTGAAGAATGCATTTCCATGTTCTATCTAATCTGTATCTATGAGGTGGCTTTTTTAATATCAGTTAGTCTTTCTAAATATGAAATTTCTTAGACTACAAGGGTTTTTATGTGTAGGAAGGGGGATCTATTTCATCTTTTGGGTATCCAAGTGGTTGATACATAGAATAAATATCTCGGGCTACCAATGATTAATTTTCTATCAAAAAAAGATATTCTCTCATATATTCTTGATATGATTGGGAAAACAATTCTTGGATGGACTTTGAAGAGGGTATCTATGGTAGAGAAGGAAACCCTTTATTAAATAGTATATTCAATAGATTCCACGATATATCATGCCTCTCTTTAAACATTGGGCCATGATTGTCGACGAAATTCATGCAAATATTTCAATTTTTTGGTGGTGCAATGACAATGGGAGGAACAAAATCCACTGGATGGATTGGAATAAACATTTCATCCCTAAAGCGTGTGGGGAAATGGAATTTTCTAATCTTCTCCTCTTTAATGATTCTCTTTTGGACAAATAAGGCTAGAAGATGCTACAAAACACTAACTCTATCTGTGTTCGGATGGTCAAGGAAAAGTATGTTCCCCAATTCTTTTTTCAAAAAGGCAGATTTAGGCCCCCAACCGAGTTTCCTATGGAGGGTTATTTTTAGATCTTGTTCTCTTCCTGATCATAGGATCTGATATAGGATCAAATATGGATCCATTTTCAATACCTAGAAGGATCCTTAGATTCCTAGAATTGATGATCTCTTTGAAACCTCCCAAATAGCTATTTGATTTGAGGATGCAATTGTGTGTCCCCTATGTAATGAGGAAGGTAGTGGATGGAGAAAAAGTTTACATGAAATATGGTTTAACAACAGATATGTTAAAATCATTAAATGTATTCCATGTGTAAGTGATATGAGGAATGATATAATTTTCTGGTGCAAGGAGCATTCAGGTTCATTCTTAGTGTAGTCTTATTATAGTCTTTCCCATGATGCACATATCCATGATGCTGATGTGACTTGGAAGGTCAGTTGGCACCTATATGTCCCCACTATGGTTTTATATTTTTGGTTTCAGTCTTGAACCTGTATCCTCCAATCAAAAACACTTCCCTTATTCCACAATGTGTTTGTAGATCTATTATGTCCATTTTCATGGAGGAGCATGAATCCCCTTCACATGTTGTTTTTCAATGTTTTGAGGTATGGGATGTTTGGAAAATATGGTTCCCTAATGCATAAAAAAAATTGAGATGGAGAGTGCTCTCACAACATTTATGGTTTCTTGGAACTATTCACTTCTTGTGGATAAGGAATAATTATTAGGAATGCTCACACGGTTCATCTAGGTACATCGTAACAATGTTATCTTTAACTAGATCAATAATACAAATGGTTTCTAATTTGAAAGGGTCATTTCATGGTTAAAGACATGGAAGCAATCTGATTCTCAAATGGATAGTCAAAGTGCATCCTATGGGATCACCCACTAGACTCCTCCCCAGTAACACCCCAATAATTTTTAAATAGATTTATTATAGAATTCATAGATCACTACATCTCTACAAACACCATTTTCTTGTAACCTATCTAAGTTAACATAATATTCTTTACTTCTATGATGTCAATTTTGAAAATCTGACATACATGGTTGTGTTCAGGGTGATATTTAGAGTCTGATAGAATTAACTTAATTTTCAGTAAATAGTAACATACCCTTATGAATAGTAACCTACCCTTATGAATAGAAATATTACCCTTATATATGGTGTCCATACCCTTGAATGTATAAATGAATTTAGACACCTTAAAAATGAAGATGAATATTTTAGGTGTTTATATATTTCAATTAAATAATTATTTAATTACATATATAATTAATAATATTTATAAAATTATTTTTGAAAAATGGACTTCATTTTTGGATTCTACATGTTGAAAAATGGTTAGGCTGAATTTTTGGGATTTTTCTGAAATAATTGAATTTTTTATGAATAGTGGCATACCATAAATTTCAAAATTAAGATAAATGCACTAATTATAGAGTCATGTGTGATGTTATGCTGATTAAGCCCACTTGGTTCAGGATCACATGACAAAATTACTATTCTTGGTCATGGAATATGTAACACCTGAGACTTTTATGAGAAATATTTTGTTTTTATGATATATAAATCATCAAAGAAATCTTTCACTACACACATCACTTGCTTGGCTTGCTTTACACACAATCACAACTTTCCTCGATAGCTTGTGTCGTACGCAATACTGAGTTTCACTAAACAACAATATGCTATTAAAATATTATTAAAACTAGCCATTATGAACAGTAATAACCACTTTTTGAAATTTTATAAATTTTATTTTTCAAAATTGACTTCATTTTTGGATTCGGAATATCGAATTTAGCCTAGGGTGAAATTTTGGTATTTTTGTGAAAACTTTCAATTTTTGATGAATAGTGAAACCACTAAGTGGTAGTTAAAAAACTGAATTTTTCATAAAACATAATTTTACTGCTTCTGTGAGTGGAATCTCAAAAATCCAAGAGACACGGTTGATGTCAGTAAGTAAAATGTGGTTCAATGAGATGAAAATAATATTTAGTGAATAGTAACTTTTTACTTTTATTTACCACTGTTAAAAGTAAATAGGGTAATTAAGGGTAAAAATGAAATTATTATTACCCTAAAACATGTCTTAATTCTATTGGATAAATGTAATTCGACCAAAAACAACCTTAGGAATAAAATAAGACCATTTAGGCCCACTTGGATTAGATTAGGACATTTATTATTAATTTATTTAAAGAAGGGTTAAAATAGTTAAAATCAATGTTTAATAACTAAATCATTTTTAATATAGGGGTATACAGAAGTTAAATTTGACTATAAATATTCATTAAAAAGCTAAAACTATTTTCTACATAATGATATTTTATTTGGAATTTTTAGATTTTAAATAATTTAATTTATTTATGACACAAAGATGATGCGGTAATTATCTTATTAATGAAATATTGACATAATTGATGTTATAAATACCCAAATAAATATAATTTGAGACTTTTTATGAATTAAAATAATTTTCTAGGTTAATATGACATGTTAGTATTTATTTAATTAACTTTTTTAAAACTAATCATTCTGTTATAATTTTCACAAAAATCAATTACTAAATAGTGTCAAAATTGAAATAAAATAGTTTTTAAAACAAATATTATATTAGTAATTGTTATTTTATTCCTAAAAATCTAAGGTTCGGCCAAATGACTTAGATAAGGTTATATATATTAATAATATACAACTTGGGGTTCGTTTGACTGCTTATAGTAAGTTTATTAACCTTATATCATAAGAACACAAGAAGACATGGTAATAGTAAAATTATTTTACTTAATGTAAAATCTAAATGATAAGGTTAAAATTGGAACCTAAACTTGTCTAAATTCTATTGGATGAGAGTATTTCGACTCATCCCCACCTTATCTTCGAAATAAATCAATTTTCAGCTATTTAAAACCGAATTTGACTTTATAATAAAATAATAGTTTTAGTTATTCCAAAGGTGCCCCTCTCCTCCCTTATAAAAGGGCACCTCTTCCCCCTCTTCCTCACACCACTTTGAGCCTTCAAGGTCGGCCAACCCCTTCCATTTTCTCCTCTAAACTTCCCTAGAGACATCCTAGAGGTCTTGGTCTTCTTCAAAGACCAATTTTAGTGCCCTAAAAGGAGATCTCAAAGAGGCGCTTCAAAGAAGAGGTAATGTCCGATTACCAATTCTTTCAACTTTATTTATTCTTCCACTTATTCTTCTTTAGTTGTTTCATTATGAAGTAATAACATCAGTATCACTCATATACTGATATGTTATTATAATTATGAAACAACCCTATTTTACCATCTATCCATCCTACGGAAAACGAAATCACTCCGCGTGCGTACGTACGGAATACCGTCTCCACACCGTGGTGAAATCTATTTTCCACCACCACCATACATGGATGGGTATAATGGTGTAAATAATGACTATATATGACTATTATAAAGTGATGTTGACTCTGAAATAGTATACATACACTCCAATACAATTCCACGATCATGGGAACGATATCATCGTTCGTGCGTACGTACGGAATACCGTCTCCACGATGTGATGTGACTCATTCTACATGATCTTCATTGAATAATGATTATATAAATGAATTGAGTGAATAAATATGAAATATATTACACTAATACCATTCTTGAAATGAGGTATCTATAACCTAAAAAAATTATAAGAATTTATTCGACAAAACAAGCATAAGAACAAAAAGTAATAAACACCTGAATAAACAAGTAGTAATGAAATATTACTAATAAGAAGCTAATAATATGACCATATATGATAACATAAAAATAATTATGATTCTGGAATAAGTCAATAACATTATTTAAATCATTATACAGGAGGTTCAGACACTTACAAAGCAAATGGGACCAAAGGTAAGGGAAAATATTACAATCTCATTTTATCCGAGATTGTTTATACTTTGGTATTTACTGGGGTGTATTTTATCATCCACATCCATATTACCTCAATATGTAATATTATTTCCATCCACCTAAAAAATTTTAAATCCAATTTTACCCTTCGGTCAGTTTTTAGCAAAAGATATGAAAGGAATCTTTTGTCGTTTTTCGTACGAGGTACTTTTTGACTTTTCTGACAAAAGTACAAGAAGAATGTTTTTTTAACTTATACGGCATGAATGGATATTTAAAAAATTATTTCCAAGAAGCTTACTCTATAAGTTTTGAAGTTTATTTTTAATCAACTTCTTTTAGTTTAAAGTTGTATGACATGTTAAGAAAGGAAAAAAATGTTTTTTTTTGAAGTAGAAAGGATATTTTCCTCAAGAATAGAGGTCAAGTGTTTTATCAAAATTATTTTCCATATAAGATAATATAGGTTTCTGTTTCTATCCCTATTATTACATTTATTTGATTATGTTGTGATGAAATTATTTTTATGAATTCCTTTATCTTAAATGAATTGTTTTATTATGTCATGATGTTTAAGAATCCCATTTTTATTACATGGGTTATGCAATGATGTATGATTTATGATTTTGTGGCACACATAATAATGGTATAATTATGAGATGGGTGGGACCTATATATCCCTCCAATGAATTGGGTAAATATTTTATATCTCATGAGATAGACGTGGCTAGAACGGCAGGTTAAACTGGTTCAGTGAAACAGGACTGAAACGAGGAGTGAACTCGGTTCAGAAATGGACTTTGTCCACTAAGATAGTCTTGGAAAAGAGCCTTGACTAATAAGAAATGATTCTCTATGATTATGTATGTATTCCACAAAGTTTCATGTTTTAATTTATGATTATTGGTATTACATTTCAATACTATGATTTATCCCATGTTATGAGATTATGATTTCTTTTGCAGGTTAAGATTTCCAAAAGTTATGTTCTTATGCATATGATGTGATTGATATTTCTTTTATTTACCCTTACTGAGCATTTGAGCTCACCCTTTTGTATTTTTTCTTTCCCCAGGTCAGGAAGAAGGTTATTAAGTAAGATATGCCAAAAGGGATTATAGATATGATGAAATAAATGGGAGATAGTGTAGACGCATTATGAACCATTTGTTTATGATTCCCAGTTTCTAAAGACATTATACCTATACGGTCCTCTCCTGGTTTTTTTATATGTTTTAATAATTTTGATTCAATTCTGAAGTAATAACAATGTATGTAAAGTATGGGTCGTTATAGTTGGTATTAGAGGAAAGGTATAATCAACCATTGGAAACTAGGATGTGAAAGCCTTAGTAAGAACCCTAAAGATAAGTCTAAGCATAGAACATTATCTTAGTGTTCTAGAAATGACCATGAATAACTTAGGATAAGACCTTTAGTGTGAAATTTTATTCTTGATTATGTGGTTTTCCTATTATAATTAGTGTTGCTCACACTATTCTTCTTGGTTTTAGTCAATGGATGGAACCCGAAGGAACCGTGTTAATGCGGAATGCAACGGGCAATGCAATGATTGTCCCCCTGAGAAACCAAACGTTATGGGATCTGGAATGAAAAATCTTGTAGCCATGCTCACACAACTTTCTCAAGCTATGAATCATGCAGGACTTCCAAACGAGCAAAGGAAGGAGCAACATTCTGTTGAATCCATCATGAGGCAGCGTCCACCTTCATTCAGCGGGTCTACTGATCCATTAGTTGCTGAACAATGGATTAGTACTACTAAAAAGATATTTTCAGTTCTTCAATGTTCTGAACATGATGAAGTCATCTTAGCAGTGTATCGTTTGGAAGGTGATGCTGATCAATGGTGGAATCTTATCAAGAATACTATGCAAATAGTTGAAATTGAGTCCATGGAATGGGACGAGTTCAAGAACTTATTTTTCAATAAGTACTTCCCTCGTATTATCCAAACAAAGATGGAGAAAGGGTTTCTTCAACTGAAGCAAAAGGATGATGAATCTATTGGTACCTATGAAGCAAATTTTACAAGACTTTCAAGGTATGCTTCTGGTATTATTATCCAACTTGAGAGTAAAATCGATCGATTCTTTAGTGGCTTAAAACCAAGTCTTCGACGGGTGTTTGCCATAAGGGAATTCAATAGCTACGAGGAAATCGTTCGATGTGCTCTCAAAGTTGAGATGGAGATTGGAGTAACCCATCAGTCATATGGGTTTGATAAGAAGAGGAAAATGGAATTCAAAGGAAAATCTAAAGAGCAAACTAAAAAGAAGATGAGATTTCCCTTATGCTCAAAGTGTGGAAAGAAACATGGAGGGAGTAATCTTAAAGGGACAAGTAAATGTTTCAAATGTGTAAAGGAAGGTCATATGGAATTTTAATGCCACAATGATGGGAAGAAGATGTCTAATGATGCAAACAAAGGAAGGGATACACAGAATGAACCTACTACACTTAAATGTTTCAAGTTCAAGGAGATGGGGCATTATGCCAATCAATGCCCAAATCCAAGGGTTGATGATGATGGTCGACGTCAACAAACTCTTAAGGCTAAATAAAAAGGAAAGTCACATGCAATTTCTATCAGTGATGTGGAGTACGATAATGATGTGGTGAAAGGTACACTTACCATCCACTCTAAAGTAGCAAATGTTTTTTGATTCTGGATCCACCCACTCCTTTATTTCTGAAGAATTTTCTAAGGGTATCATCGTATTACCTCGACAATTAGATGTTGAGTTAGCTGTGACAACCCCTAATGGCACAATAGTCGCATCAAAAGTTTATAATTCTTCTCCGATTGAAGTTTGTGGGAAAGTGCTTCCTGAAAATCTTGTGATCCTTCCTATAGTGGAATTTGATGTGATTATTGGCATGGATTGGCTTTCTCTACATGGAGATCATATCAATTTCCAAAGAAGGGAAGTCACATTTCATATTCCAGATCAATCTATGATCGTCTATCGATGCAAGGATGAACATAACCTTCCAATGGAAATTTTTTCCATCTTATGTGTCATGATTCCACTAAATGAAGGATATTTATCTCAAATGGATGCTGAGAAACTCACGATTAAGAACATTCCTATTGTACGGGAGTTTGACGATGTCTATCCAGAGGAATTTCTGGGTCTTCCAACAAATCGTGATGTTGAGTTTTCAATAGAACTCATACCGGGTGCTTTACCTATTTCAAAGACACCTTATAGAATGGACCCAATTGAGTTGCAGGAATTGAAGAAGCAACTTCGAGAGAATCTTGATAAGGGGTTCATACGCCCTAGTGTGTCACCTTGGGAAGCACTTGTTCTATTTTTTAAGAAGAAAGATGGATCAATGAGACTATGCATTGATTATCGAGAACTTAACAAGATCACTATCAAGAACAAATATCCTCTCCCACGCATTGATGACTTATTTGACCAACTACGCAGAGCTCAATACTTTTCCAATACTGATCTTCGTTCAGGGTATCACCAATTAAGGGTCAAAAGGGAGGATATACCAAAGAAGGCTTTCCGTACAAGGTATGGACACTATGAATTTATAGTGATGCCATTTGGTCTTACTAATGCCCCTGCTATCTTCATGGATCTGATGAATAGAGTCTGTAGAGACTATCTTGATCAGTTTGTGGTAGTCTTTATAGACGATATTCTTGTTTATTCAAAGAGAAAGTAAGAACATAAAGATCACTTGAGAATTATATTGAAGACCCTGAGAAAGGAGGAGCTTTATGCCAAATTTACCAAGTGTGAATTTTGGCATCAAAAATTTTCATTTTTGGGTCACATAATCTCAAAAGAGGGGATATCTGTGGATCCAGCAAAAACAGAGGTTATCGAAAGATGGTCGAGACCAACAACAGTAACTGAGATCCAAAGTTTTCTTGGTTTGGATGGATATTATCGACGTTTTGTGAAAGATTTTTAACGATTCTCTAATCCACTCACCAAGTAGACTCGGAATGGAGTTAAGTTTGTATGGACGGAGGAATGTGAAGAGAATTTCAAGGAGTTGAAAAGAATGTTATCTAGTACACCTGTGCTCACACTGCCATGTAGTGGAGAAAGGTTTGTGATCTACAGTGATGCATCCATGAAGGGATTGGGGTGTGTTCTTATGCAAAATGATATGGTGATAGCTTATGCCTCATGACAATTGAAAATACATGAGCAAAATTACCCAACTCATGATTTGGAGTTAGCTGCGGTAATCTTTGCATTAAAGATTTTGAGGCATTATCTTTATGGAGAAAGGTGTGACATTTATACTGATCATAAAAGATTAAAGTATATTTTCACAAAAAAGGAGCTGAATATGCTCCAAAGAAGATGGTTGGAGCTGATTAAGGATTACGACTGCTCAATTCATTACCACCCTGGGAAAGCAAACAAGGTGGCAGATGCATTAAGTCGACAAGACCATGCCAGTTTATCCATGATGAGGATCATAAAAGATCCAATATTTATGGATTTACAAAGGATGGATGTTGGAATTATAATGAAAGGGGAAAAATTGTATCTTTATCAAATGAATGTTCAACCATCTATACATGTGAAGATTAAAGAGGCACAGAAAGAAGATGTCGAGTTACAAAAGAAGGTGAAAAATGTTCCTGAATTCAACCTTGATTGTGATGGGATAATAAAGTTCCGGAATCGGGTTTGTGTTCCTCCCATCCCCGAATTAAAGAAGGAGCTGCTGGATGAGGCTCAGAGTTCTTAATTCTCTATTCATGCTGGATGCACAAAGATGTTTAGGGACCTGAAAGAGTACTTCTGGTGGGATGGCATGAAAATAGATGTTGCTGAATTTGTCTCTCGATGCTTGGTTTGTCAGGAAGTTAAAGCTGAGAGACAGAAGTCTAAGGAGATGTTACAACCATTACCCATACCCCAATGGAAATGGGAAAACATCACTATGGACTTTGTCACCGGACTTCCTAAAACATCAAAAGGCAATAATTCTATCTGGGTCACATTTGATCGTATTACAAATTCTGCACACTTAATTGCTATTAGAGAGGATTTATCTATGGATCAGCTTGCCAGGATATATGTAAAGTAAGTGGTAAGATTTCATGGAGTATCACTTTCTATTATATCTGATCGGGATCCGAGGTTTAACTCAATGTTCTGTCGAAGTCTTCAGCATAATCTGAATACAGAGTTGAGTTTCAGCACTGCTTATCATCCTCAGACAGACAGTCTGTCTGAGAGAACAATTCAATCTCTAGAAGATATGTTGAGAGCTTTCTCTATGGATTTCAAAGGTTATTGGGATCAACACCTACCTTTGGTGGAATGTTCTTATAATAATATCTTTCACTCTAGTATTCAGATGGCTTCTTATGAAGGTCTTTATGGAAAGAAATGCTGGACTCCAACTTGCTTGGATGATGTTGGGGAAAGAAAGATATTAGGACCTGATCTTGTTGATGAGATGGTAGAAAAGGTCTGATCTATTCAACAACACATAAGATCAGCTCAGAGTCGACAGAAAAGTTATGCCGACAACCTAAGAAAAGACCTTGAGTTTGAAGTGGGTGATAATGTGTTCTTATGAATATCTCCCTGGAAGAGGGTCATGATATTTGGAAAGAAGGGGAAGTTGAGCCCTAGGTATATCGGTCCTTTTGAAATACTAGATCGTGTTGGGAAGGTAGCTTATCGATTGGCGCTTCCACCGAATCTCTCTCAAGTTCACGATGTGTTCCATGTATCTCTCCTAAGAAAGTACATACATGATCCTTCACGTGTACTCAGCTCAGAAGTTGTACCGCTGGAGCAAGATCTTTCTTATGAAGAACAACCGATAGAGATTATGGATCGTAGCGAAAAAGTCCTACGAAACAAGACCACTCGCTCAGTGAATGTTTTATGGAGGAACCACCAATTAGAAGAAGCTACATGGGAGCTTGAGGATATGATGAGGGAGAGGTATCCTCATCTGTTACAAAGTGATGAATTTCAAGGGCGAAATTCATTTTAAGGGGGGCAGAATGTAACACCCGAGACTTTTATAAGAAATATTTTGTTTTTATGTTATATAAATCATCAAAGGAATCTTTCACTACACACATCACTTGATTGGCTTGCTTTACACGCAATCACTACCTTCCTCAATAGCTTGCGTCGTACACATTACTGAGTTTCACTAAACAACAATATGCTATTAAAATATTATTAAAACTAGCCGTTATGAATAGTAATAACCACATTTTGAAATTTTATAAATTTTATTTTTCAAAATTGAATTCATTTTTGGATTCGGAATATCGAAATTAGACTAGGGTAAAATTTTGGTATTTTTCTGAAAACTTTCAATTTTTGATGCATAGTGAAACCACTAAGTGGTAGTTAAAAAACTGAATTTTTCATAAAACTTAATTTTACTGCTTCTGTGAGTGGAATCTCAAAAATCCGAGAGACACGGTTTATGTCAGTAAGTAAAATGTGGTTCAATGAGATAAAAATAATTTTTGGTGAATAGTAACTTTTTACTTTTATTTACCACGGTTAAAAGTAAATAGGGTAATTAAGGGTAAAAATGATATTATTATTACCCTAAAACATGTCTTAATTCTATTGGATAAGTTTAATTCGACCAAAAAAAACCTTAGTAATAAAATATGACCATTTAGGCCCACTTGGATTAGATTAGGACATTTATTATTAATTTATTTAAAGAAGGGTTAAAATAGTTAAAATCAAAGTTTAATAACTAAATCATTTTTAATATAGGGTTATACATAATTTAAATTCGACTATAAATATTCATTAGAAAGATAAAAAGATTTCATACATAATTATCTTTTATATGTAATTTTTAGACTTTAAATAATTTAATTTATTTATGACACAAAGATGATTCAGTAATTATCTTATTAATGGAATATTGACATAATTGATGTTATAAATACCCAAATAAATATAATTTGAGACTTTTCATGAATTCCACTAATTTTTTAGGTTAATATGACATGTTAGTATTGATTTAATTAACTTTTTTCGAACTAATAATTCTGTTATGAATTTCACAAAAATCAATTACTAAATAGTGTCAAAATTGACATAAAATAGTTTTTAAAACAAATATTATATTAGTAATTGTTATTTTATTCCTAAAAATCTAATGTTCATCCAAATGACTTATATAAGGTTATATATATTAATAATTAACAACTTGGGGTTCGTTTGGATGCTTATAGTAAGTTTATTAACCTTATATCATAAGAACACAAGAAGACACGGTAAAACTAAAATTATTTTACTTAATGTTAAATCTAAATGATAAGGTTAAAATAGGAACCTAAACTTGTCTAAATTATATTTTATGAGAGGAGTTCGACCCATCCCCACCTTAGCATCGAAATAAATCAATTTGGAGCTATTTAAAACCGAATTTAACTTCATAATAAAATAATAGTTTTAGTTACTCCAAAGGTGCCCCTCTCCTCCCTTATAAAAGAGAACCTCCTCCCCCTCTTCCTCACACCACTTTGAACCTTCAAGCATGGCCAAACCCTGAAAATTTATCCTCTACACTTCCCTAGAGACATACTAGAGGTCCTTTTATTCTTCAATGACCAATGTTAGTGCCCTAAAAGGAGATCTCAAAGAGGCGCTTCAAAGAAGAGGTAATGTCTGATTACCAATTCTTTCAACTTTATTTCTTCTTCCACTTCTTCTTCTTTAGTTGTTCAATTATGAAGTAATAACATCAGTATCACTCATATACGGATATGTTATTATAAGTATTAAACAACCCTATTTCACCATCTATCCATCCTACGGAAAACGAAATCACCGCGTGTGCGTACGTACGGAATACCGTCTCCACGTCGTGGTGTAATCTATTTTCCACCACCACCTTACATGGATGGGTATAATGGTGTCAATAATGACTATATATGACTATTATAAAGTTATATTGATTCTGAAATAGTATACATACACTCCAATACAATTACACGATCATGGGAACGATATCATCGCTCGTGCGTACGTACGGAATACCATCTCCACGATGTGATGCGACTCGTATTACATGATCTTCATTGCATAATGATTATATAAATGAATTGAGTGAATAAATATGATATATATTACACTAATACCATTCTGGAAATGAGGTATCTATAACGTAAAATGATGTATAATAATTTATTCGACAAAACACGCATAAGAACAAAAAGTAATAAACACCCGAATAAACAAGTAGTAATGAAATATTACTAATAAGAAGCTAATAATATGACCATATATGATATCATAAAAATAAGTATGATTATGTAATAAGTCAATAACATTATTTAAATCATTATACAGGAGTTTCATACACTTACGAAGCAAATTGGACCTAAGGTAAGGGAAAATATTACAATCTCATTTTATCCGAGATTGTTTATACTTTGGTATTTACTGGGGTGTATTTTATCATCCACATCCATGTTCCCTCAAAATGTAATATTATTTCCATCCACCTAAAATTTTTTAAATCCAATTTTACCCTTTAGTGAGTTTTTAGTAAAATATATGAAAGGAATCTTTTGTCGTTTTTCGTACGAGGTACTTTTTGACTTTTCTGACAAAAGTACGAGAAGAATGTTTTTTTAACTTATACGACATTAATGGATTTTTAAAACATTATTTCAAAGAAGCATCCTTTAAAAGTTTTCAAGTTTATTTTTAATCAGCTTCTTTTAGTTTAAAATTTTTTGACATGCTAAGAAAGGAAAAAAAATGTTTTTTTGAAGTAGAAAGGATATTTTCCTCAAGAATGGAGGTCAAATGTTTTATCAAAATTATTTTCCATCTAAGATAATATAGGGTTTTGTTTCTATCCCTATTATTACATTGATTTTATTATGTTGTGATCAAATTATTTTTATGAATTCCTTTATCTTATATGAATTGTTTTATTATGTCATGATGTTTAAGAATCCCATTTTTATTACATGGGTTATGCAATGATGTATGATTTATGATTTTGTGGCACACATAAGAATGGTATCATTATGAGATGGGTGGGACCTATATCTCCCTCCAATGCATTGGGTAAAGATTTTATATCTCATGAGATAGACATGGCTGGAACGGCAGGTTTAACCAGTTCAGTGAAATAGGACTGAAACGAGGAGTGAACTCGGTTCAGAAATGGACTTTGTCCACTAAGATAGTCTTGGAAATGAGCCTTGACTAATAAGAAATGATTCTCTATGATTATGTGTGTATTCCAAAAAGTTTAATGTTTTAAGTTATGATTATTGGGATTACATTTAACTACTATGATTTATCCCATGTTATGAGATTATGATTTCTTTTGCAGGTTAAGATTTCCAAAAGTTATGTTCTTATGTATATGATGTGATTGATATTTCTTTTGTTTACCCTTACTGAGAATTTGAGCTCACCCTTTTGTATTTTTTCTTTCACCAGATCAGGAAGAAGGTTATTAAGTAAGATATACAAAAAGGGGCTATAGATATGATGAAATAAATGGGAGACAGTGTAGACGCTTTATGAACCAGTTCTTTATGTTTCCCAGTTTCTAAAGACACTATACCTATACGGTACTTTCCTGGTTTTGTTATATGTTGTAATAAGTGTGATTCAATTCTGAAGTAATAACAATGTATGTAATGTATGGGTCATTATAGAATACTCACTATTCCTTGTCTTGAGGTGAAATAATAGATTAATGAGTTTTATATTAAGAAATCCCCTCTCTCCTCCACTATAAAAACTCCCTCTCACCCCCTTCCATTCACTCCTCTCAAGCCTTGTGCCTTCTCCAAATTCTGTCCAAATACCTTCCCAATCTCCTCCCCCACGTCCAGAGAGCCTTTGTCTCATTAAAATACCAAAACCTCTCCCCTTAAGTGGTTCTCAAAGGAGGAAGTCTCAAGAGGTAAATTCCCCTTTCAAATCCCTTCTTTTCTTTTAAGTTCTTTTATTTTTGTTTCTTTCCTCACCTCCCTTCACCAAAATATTATGATAAATCCAGTAACATACCTGTAATTGAAATTTTTTCATGCTAATGGTATATATTCAATTATCTTCTCTCCTTTCCCCACCATTTATTTGAATGAATTGAAACCACCGTTTGAGATGTGCTAATTTAGCACATTCAAGGACAACAGTTTATCAATTTCTATTATAATATTAAATTCTGGTCATTAAACCATTCATGTTATGGTTGAACTAGATTATTATATATGTAATAAATAATATTTTTAGTTCTGTAATCCTTTTGTACAAATGGTATTTAGTTATAAAGAAAAACATGTTCATTGTAATCAAACCCACAATTTATCCAAAACAGTTGTCACTAAGGTTATATATATAATAAATTGACTTTACTCTAAGTAACCAAATTAAATTAAAAACCATGTAATCTTCTATATGTTCACTAATAGAATATAACTTCATTTTTGTACAACCAAATCTATCTTATATATTTATCCTAACTTGAATATAAGTGAACCGATCATTTAAAACCAAGTAAGAAAATGCTTCTAGAACAATAAAATTGAATCTATTAAACCCATAAAAAAGGACATTAATGAACTTAATAAGGTTATACCATATCAATTAAATGTTTATGAGGTTCTGGACTTATTAATTAATGATGCTAAATTTGATTATTCAGGTTATTAAGAACAAACAAGAACACCTTCGAGCGTAAGGTAAGGGATTACTTAACTCAATTTTCATTCTTTGAGTTAAATATTTATTTCATTGGTTACATTGTTCCAAGAATATGTGTGAATGACCTATTATTGTTTTATTATGTATATCCACTTTTATTTTGTGGGTTTATGTTTGTCACACATAATTATGTCATTGATATTTTCCTCAATCTAATGATATGTTTTTGGTAAGGGATCATCTCTCTCACTTTTATTCAAGAATCCACCCTATCTTGTGTGCTTTTGTTTTTAATTTATAATCATGGGGTTTGTTTTCTCAAATCCCCCATAATTCCATTTTGACATATAAATAATTGTATACCCATTTACCACTCATTAAGACCTTGAAATAACACTTGTTACCATGCCAAAATGTTTGAAAGAGGTTTTCTCATCTCACCTTCAATTCTGTGGGATTTTCATTGTTCGCCTCTTATTTCTTATATGTGGAATAGGTGTACTCCCATTTTAAATATGTTATAATGGTTATAATTATATTAATTTTATTTTGTGACTCTTTTTGTGGTTATTAACTTTTGTTATATGACTCAATTGAATACAACATGGTAACGTGCTTTGTCTCAATATTCACTTCACTGTGACTTGCTTAGTAATTGTGCACCTACTCTTTCTTATGTGGTGTACCTACAGCCCATTTTAGATCAATTTTAAATTGAAATTATATTCCATTTAAATATCCATATTCTCATGTCATGGATATTATTATTGTCTAAGTCGTATACCATTTTACATACGGTATTTATTTTGAATGTTGTTTTGATTGTGGAAATGTTGATGAATATGTATCCTCTAATCTATATGGATAATGAAAATAAATATTTCTCATGTATTGAATCTATTTATAAATAATTATTTGGATCTAGAGGTGGGTGGGGCCCACTACAGCCCCTCGATGCATCAGTAGGTCTCATGAGACAAAACAGTTTGGCAACAGACCCTTCGAGTTTGTTTCCAAAAATCTGACGGGTTTCTACACATAGAAATAAGCTATTTTTATGGTATTATGGTTCTTGTGTCAGATACATGACGTCCAATTAATAATCATTCTCCTTATTCATTGTCAGTTATTATTATTATCCCTAAGGTTTTCACTTTGACAAAATCTATGGATGGAGTTCCATTCTCAGTTTATTAATGGCATTAGTTATTCATTTATTCACTATGCCATATTGACTATTTAAGATTGATTAAGATTAACTTATTATTGTACTCATGCTTCTACTATTTTTAACCCTTACTGTGTGTTTGATCTCACGCCTTTCATTGTTTACCTTCAATAGGTTATGAAGAGGAGGTCATTTATTGAATGCTTGTGGATGGAGTTTTTGTTTTTCATTATGTATTGTATCTTATAATGTTATCCAATGTAATTTATGTTAAATATATGTATATAGTTTCATCAATACTACTAAACTGGTCATTCCTTCGGGATTTTCATTCTTTAAAACCATCCCAATATCACAAGTAATGCACTGAATCTTGTCTAGAGGGGTCGGGGTGTTACATCCCCCGTCATGCATTTAAAAAATTAATGTCGATGCTTCCCTCCTGGGCAATGGGATTATTTGGTTTGGATTTATTGTCTATGACATCCCTAGATGTATTTTTTCATCTATCCATGTCTCTATGATGACTGAATAAAAATATTAAATATAATATTTTTAAACGCACAATTTTTATTCAAAATAATTGAATAACTCCCAAATGGTTCATCGTATGGGAAATCTAAGAGCACTATTATGTCCAAAATATGGTGTTTAACATAGTAGGGTTATAAAATTCAAAGGAACCATACATTTGGATGCCTCACTCATTAGTTAAAGTTATTACATAATATTTAATATATTATTTATTAAAAATAATTACATATCTCCTAAACTATGAGACGTATGGAAAATATGATACCGCTGATGGGTCTGAAAGGGGGGTTTTATCTTAGAAGGGGTATAACAATTGTAATCATCTAGTGTTTGGATGCCTCGCTCACAAAAATACCTCTTTTTATTTAAATTAAATATTTATATCTATTTTTAAATAATCAAACATTAATATCTATCAAATGGTGTGTCCTATGAGAAATTTGAGACCACTGTTAGGTCCATAATAAGGTGTTTATTCAATGCAGGGTATAATTTTTATGCACAACTAGATTTTGGTATTATTTAATCATTATGTTAAATAATTAATTTATTAATTTAATAAAAAAATGTAATGTTCACCTTCTCCCCCAACAACACGGCACACCACCATTTGTAACATTCCATAAGTTTCAAAACATTGATTACCACCATTTTGTATCCTATTTAATCTTGAAAATCATTAATAAATCGAATTTAAACACCCTGTCATAAATCTTCGGGTGAAAAATTGATTAAAATGGATGTTTTAACTTGGGGGTTTTATTGCTACGTTTTTATAGGGATCTTCAAATGAACGGTCCTTTTTTACTTGGTTGTTGGTTGAGTTGGTCAAGTCTTATTTACCTAGATCCCCTTTTCACTTGGCCTGTAAACCCTGATTGATCCAAACAAGATCGAGCCAAGGGCTCCCCTCTTCTTCATGCGACGTGTGCGAGGGATATTCCAGGTTTTATTTATTTTATTTTATTTCTTCGTTTTTCTTTTGTTTAATTTTATTCGTTTTTATTCTTTTATTATAAAATTAAAAAGAATGGTTAATTTTGAATGAAATAATAAAACAAGATTTGTGAATGGATAAATTCCATTTCATTTCCATTGATAAATTGATTAAAATTATCAAAGGTATAATTTATATGAAATTATAAAAATATTCAATTGAACTAAATTAAGACGATTGTACGAGTTAGGAAAAGATTGATTATCAAAATTATCAAAAGATAATTGTTTAGATTTATCGAATGATAATTACAATGAATATTCGTGAGATAATCATGAGATTTGTCTATGGTAAATATTAAAAGAATTTATCGAAGTATAAAATTTTAAATTATATATGAATAATTATAAAGTACTACCACACGTTTTATCATTTTATTTTAAAGATATTATGATATCGATTGTGTTTTATAATTATTCTTAGTAAAATATTGTGAACATATTCAATGACTTAAAATTATAATTTGGTTTTTTATCAAGGATATTGGAAGTTTCATCACATGAGATAATCAAAATGATAATTTGAGAATTATCATGGAGGGAGAAGTTATCATCACATGTAATATTTTAATCAATAATTTGAAATTATCCATGAGGGATAAAATAATATTATCGCATGTAACATTTTAATCCATGATTGGAAAATTATTCAGGAGAGAGACAATATCATCTCATGTGATATTTTATTTTATTTTGAAATAAAATAGTTGGTATTGGTTCTAGGAACCCTTGTTGAACGTTGAACTTTGGTGTGTCGACGGTAAAGATAATATGGTCATGAGTATTGGTATTGAACCACACATGGTGGTTTATCATTCTCGCTGACATCAACGACCTTAAGGTAGGTCATTCCTTCTTAATTAGCCAAATTGATTATCCTTTTATTTCTTTATTTATTTGTATTGTTTTTTTAAATTCAACTACTAATAATTTTATTTCAATTTAATTGATAAAAACCCGATTCCATTGAATCGAGATATTTGAAATGGTTTTGGCATAGAAATTTGGAAAACTCCCAATTCCATTGATTTGAGTATGTTTATTGGCTGATTTAAATTTTGGATTTGATGGAAATGGTTTCAATTAAATTTTTGAATTTAATTTTGGAAATAAATTGTGTATTGATGGAATATGTTGAATGGATTTTAAAATGGTGAAAATGGATTTAAAATGTTTTGATATAAACCTAGTGGTTTTATCTTGTGAAAAGGCATGTTTTTTAATAAAACCAATTTTTGTTTTAAATAGAAAAGAATTGGAATTTTGAAATGGAAGAATGGGATTGATTGTATTTTTAAGTAGACTTAAAATACTTCTCCCATAATGTAAGATCACATGTAATCCTTAGTTAGTTAGTGAATTATTTGGATACACTCTATGTTACGACAATGTTCTAAAACATTCCTGCAGCGGGTCACATCCCTGTCGAGTTGGTGACGAGTCTCCTCTTTCCAGTTCCATAGGTATGTGTGTATACACATTTTTTATGAGTTCACATAGAGAGTACATAATCCTATAACTGGTTAATACTATCGTATCTTTTGGAATATGACTATGTTGCTCGCTTTTTTATTTATATTTGAGATATAAATGTATGCCATTGTTTGTTGTAACTATATTACATGCCTGCTGAATTTATATAAACTATTTTATAAAATTGTTTTACTTAAGCCACTGTTTTAGAAATATTTGATCCCTTGTATAGTAAATCATGTGCTTTGAATGTATTTTCCATAATTTTGGAAATGTATAACATGTTTTGTAAAAATATTCTTTTGAATTTCCAAACCTATTTATTTTGAAAATTAAAATATTTTCTTTGGATAATCTATATTTGGAATATGTTATGGAATATTTGGTGGTATCCTACTGGGCTTAGGCTCACACCCTACTTTTACCTTTGGGTGTTTGTAGACTTTCTTCTTCCAGGTCCAGGAAAGGGGAAATGATATCTTGGAGGTGGATCCATTTGTTGAGTGTTAGGATTGGAGAGTTGTTTTCTTTGGAACCTTGGGCACTTTTCCCTATTTTTGTACTTTGGTTGTAGTGATTTGGGCTGGTTTATTCCTTATTGAATTATGATACATTACTCGTAGTGGAGTTTTTTTGTTTATGCATATTTTCTTGTTTCTTTTCATCTACATTGTTGGGGAAAAATCATTCCCACTTGCATGTTGTGTGATGCCAAGTGCAAGTCACCGACCCGTGGGGATTGGGAACATCCTTTGGGATATGTCAGGGCCAGCTCAGTTATCAGGTTCTCCAGGTACCCGGGTTGGTTTGTGACAAAATGGTATCATAGTCGAGGTTGATCCTTTGTCTTGAAGTTATTATGAATTTGTAAAATCTTTTCAAGACTTAGGAGGTAGTTACGATTGAGTTTTGGGCCATATCTCACCATAATAAACCTTATGACTTCAGGGGTGGTTAGATAATGAATTCTTGTGGTTTAGATCCAGTATTTTCCCTATTGTGATTTAGATAGAGTGAAATCCAAATCTTGTTTGTTCCTTCTATTGAAAATAATTTCTCTCGTTACTCAGTCTGAGTGTTAATAGAATGTGTTCCTGATGAATGATGATGTTTTGTAACATTATCCCCTATAAGACATGCGAATAGTATCTATGGATAGGCTATTGTTGAACCTCGGTGAGTGAATCATTTTGTGGATCTAAATCTATTAGAGGTGATTGTGTGTACTATCCGAGCTTTGGGGCAGGTACCACCACCGGTCCTTGTTCAAGCTCCAATTGTGGATCCTCAGGGGAGATGTTCTTTAAAATCATTCTCAAGAGTTCATTAACTATTAACCACTTGTTTTCAAGGTCTCTACTGATCCTCAACATGCTAAGGAATAGTTGGGAATCATGTAATGTCTGTTTGAGTTCACGAAGACACCGAACGAGATCATGGTGAAGTGTGCCACCTTCATATTGGACGGACCAAGCAGGAGATGGTGGGATATGATGTTGAAGAAAAAGAAACATGGGGTATTAGAATTTAAATACTTCAATGTTCTTTTCACTAGAAACATCTATCTAGAGTCAATGGTATTGTTCAAGGCTGTGATGTTTTTTAAGCATGAACAGGCCAACAAAACTGTGGATCCGAAAGATTTTTAGGGAACTTGAAGAAATTCTACCACATCTTTTCTACTCTATGTGACAACATGTGATCATCATAACCTTCAAAAGGTATGGGGAAATCAAATTATTCATATTCAAAAGAGGTCTGGCCATATGCATCCAGAATGAAGCTTATTCACGTAGTGAAAGAGTCTCCATATAAAGATGATATAGGTCCAGTGACCGTGATAGGTATCATTACTATAGATTTATCTTTAGTGACAGATCTATTTGATACTGGTGCATCTCACTCATTTATTTCAACCCATATTATTAATATTTTTAATCTTCCTATAGATATTTTGACATGTTCAATGGATATTACTACACCCCTTGGCGTGATGAGAGAGTAGGGTCTCCGTAGTCCTTCTTGTGTCTTCTCTCTATCAGATGTCAAACTTTCTTAGAGTTTTCTAGTACTTTACATGAAATATCTTGATGTAATATTCGGGATGGATTGACTCATTGACAATAAAGTCTAGATTTATTGTTATCTTCGATCGGTCTACCTTACGACACCCAGTGGTGTGTCTCTTTTCTTTCAAGGAGAATGGGACCCAAGGTCGAGCAGGGATAGACCTTATTATCCAGAGTTGGGGAAGGTAATATTAGTGTTTTTTATGATTTGGAGAAGTGATCTACCTCCAGTTTTCATTGATTTCCCCATCATGTTTCTTTCAATTGTTTTTGGTTTAAAACTGGTAAGAGAGGTTGATTTTTCAATTGACTGATTCACATTGGTCATTCTCCAAAGGGGGTGTTCTATGTTATTATAACCATTACGTTGCACCATTATCTAAAATGAAATCTATAATTGGGGATTTCCATAATTTCCGATGGGTTTTTCACCTGGTAATCACTAAGACGTTCTGTGACTTAAAGCATCAGTTTTGGTGACTAGGTATTCTTGAAGGTTTCACCTCAGTTGAGTCATTGACAGCTTGGGAGGCAAGGGAATCTTTCTCCTTGTTTTGTGGGATAATTTGAGGTTTTTATTAGGTGGGTAAAGTTGTTTACTATTTAGCACTACCACCACAACTAACATCGATGCATAATGTGTTTTGTGTATCTCAGCTTAGAAAGAATTTATCTGACACATCTCATATTCTTAGTTGGTGTGGTCTTGAAGTGGAACATATTTTATCTATGACTGAATGACTAGTTATGGTTTTTGATTCTAAGAACAATTTAATTCATGGGAGGATGATACCTCTGGTCCATATAATGTGGAAGCATGGTTCTAATTCTCATGAGATGTGAGAGATGGAGGCACTAATGAGAGAACAATGGCCCTGTTTTTTTTGACGTGGAGGCTTCTTCATAGGAATTATGGGGACATAAAGTTCCTATGGTGGGGAGGTAATAATATTTCGTTTCTGTTTCAGGTTTTCCTAAACCTTCTTGTGTTGAATTATTAATATCTTAAGTGGAAAATATGATTTATCAAATATTTTTCAATAAATTTGTTAGATACATTAAATGCTAATTAACATATTGGAATGTTCCATTAAATATTTTTGGATCTCAACAATAAGTTATTGTGACATTATAAGGCCCCAAAGTCTCGGTGATGATTGAATAAAAATATTAAACATAATATTTTTAAACACACACTTTTTATTCAAAATAATTGAATAACTCCAAAATGGTGTGTCGTATGAGAAATATGAGACCATTGTTATGTCTGAAATATGGTGTTTACCCTATGAGGGTTATAAAATTCGATGGTGCCAAACATTTGGATGCCTCTCTCTTGAGTTAAAGTTATTGAATAATACTTAATTTATTATTTGTTGAAAATAATTAAATATATCCCAAATGGTGTGACATATGGGAAATCTGAGACCACCCATGGGTCTATAATGGGGGGTTTACCCTATATGGGGTATAACATTTGAAAGCATTGGGAATTTGGAAGCCTTACTCACAAAAATAATTCTTCTTTTTAATTAATTATTTATTTCAATTTTTAAATAATAAAACATTAAAATCTCTCAAACAGTGCATTCTATGAGAAATCTGAGACCACTGTTGGGACCGAAATGTGGTGTTTACAATAAATATGGTATAATTTTTTATGCTCAACCAGAGTTTGGTATTATTTAATATTTATATTAAATAATTAATTTATTAATTTAATAAAAATGTATTGTTCACCTTCTACCCCAACAACATCTGGAATGACCATTTGTAATGCCCAATAAGTTTTAAGACATTGATTTTCACCATTTTTAACCCCATTTAAAAATTAAAATCATTAATAAGTTTCATTTAAATACTTCATCATAAATATTTAGGTGAAACATTGATTAAAATGGATGTTTTAATTGGTGGTTTTATTAATGAGTTTTTTTGGGTTCTTCAAATGAACGATCCTATTTAACTTGGTTGTTGGTTGAGTTGGTCGAGTCTGATCTACCTAGATCCCCTTTTTGCCTGACTTGTAAACCATAATTGATCCAAACAAGATCGAGCCAAGGGATCCCATCTTCTTCATTCGGCATGTTTGAGGGATCTTCCAAGTTTTATTTATTTATTTTTAATCGTTTTTCTTTTGTTTAATTTTATTCCTTTGTATTATTTTATTCTAAAATTAAAATGAATGGTTAATTTCGAATGAAAGAATAAAATATGATTTATGAATAGATAAATTCCATTTCATTTCCATTGATAAATTGATTAAAATTATCAAAGGGATAATTTATATGAAATTATCAAAACAACGCAATTGAACTAAATTAAGACGATTGTGTGAGTTAGAAAAGGATTGATTATAGAAATTATCAAAAAATAATTGTTAAGAATTATCAAATGATAATTACAATGAATAGTCATGATATAATTGTGAGATTTCCAAATTATAAATATTAAAATAATTTTTCAAAGGGTAATTATTAAAATTATATATGAATAATTATATAGGACTAACACATGTGTTATTGTTTTATTTTAAAGATATTATAATATCAAATGTGGTTTATAATTATTCTGTAAAAAATATTGTGAACATATTCATTGACATAAATTGATAATTTGGTTTTTTATCAAGGAGATTGGAAGTATCATCACATGTGATAATGAAAATGATAATTTGAAAATTATCGAGGAGAGAGAAGTTATCGTCACATGTAATATTTTAATCGATAATTTTAAATTGTCCATGAGGGATAAAATAATATTATCACATGTGATATTTTAATCCATAATTGGAAAATTATTCAGGAGAGGGAAACTATCATCACATGTGATATTTTATTTTCTTTTGAACTAAATTAACTGGTATTGGTTCTAGGAACCCTTGACAAACATCCAACTTTGGTGTGTCAATGCTTATGATAATACACTCATGAGGAGGGTTATTGGACCACACATGGTGGTTTATCATTGTCACTAACATCAATGACCTTGATGTATGTGGTTCCATCCTAATTATCCAAATTAATTATCCTTGTATTGCTTGATTTATTTCAATTGTTGATTGAAATTAAATTGCTCATAATTTTCTTTAAAGTTAATTAATAAAATCCTAATTCCAGTGAATTGGGATATTTGAAATGATTTTTGCATGGAAATTTAGAAAACCCCCAATTCCATTGATTTGGGGGTGTTTATTGTCTTATTTAAACTGTTTAATTTAAATAGTGGATTTGATGGAAATGATTTCAATTAAATTATTGAATTTAATTGTGGAAATAAATTGTGTAATGATGGAATGTTTTTTGAATGGATTTCAAAATGGTGAAGATGGATTAAAAATATTTTGATAGAAACCCAATGGTTTCATCTTGTGGAAAAATGCATGTTTTTGAATAAAACATGTTTTGGTTTCAAATCTGAAGGAATTGGAATTTTTGAAATGGATGAATGGGACTGATCATATTTTTATGTAGTCCTAAAATAGTTCTCCCATCATGTAAGAGCATATGAATTCCTTAGGTAGTTAGTGAGTTAATTAGATATAGTGTATGCTATGACAACATTCTAAAACAATCTTACGGCGGGTCACATCCCCGACAGGTTGGTGATGAGTTTCCTTTGGCCAATTTCATAGGGACGTGTGTATAAACATTTTTCCGAGTTCACATAAAGAGTGTGGAATCCTATAACTAGTTAATATTATCGTACATTTTTCAGATGACCATGTTGCTAGCTTGTTTATTTATATTTGAGATATAAATGTATGTCAATGTTTGTTGATACTACTTTACATGCCTTATAAATTTATATAAACTATTTTATATAAATGTTTTACTTAATCCATTGTTTTAGAAATATTCCATAATTTTTAAAGTAAATCCTGTGCTTTGAATGTATTTTCCATCATTTTGAAAATGATAACATGTTTTGTATAAATATGATTTTGAATTTCCAAGCATATTTATTTTGAAAATTGAAAGATTTTCTTTAGATAATATATATTTGGAACATGTCATTGAATCTTTGGTGGTATCCTACTAGGCTTAGGCTCATACGCTACTTTTTCCTTCTGGTGTTTGTAGACTTTCTCCTTCAATGTCCAATAAATGGGAAATGATCTCTTAGAGGTGGATCAAGCTATTGAGTGTTGG
Source organism: Viscum album (assembly GCA_963277665.1). NCBI lineage: Eukaryota > Viridiplantae > Streptophyta > Magnoliopsida > Santalales > Viscaceae > Viscum > Viscum album. Next base: position 1,970,314,864 of record OY728150.1, read on the forward strand.
GCTTGGCGGGATGTGTTCCTCAGAACCTTGGGTTGTTTTACCTATTTTGGTACTTTGGTTATAGTTATGTGGGCTGGTTTATGCCTTATTAACTTCTGGAACATTACTCCCATTGGTTATTTTTGTTTATGCATACTGTCTTGTTTCATTTCTTCAGCATTGTTGGTGGAAAAATCATTCCCACTTGCATGTTCTGTGATTCCAAGTACTAGTCACTGACCCATGGGGATCATGAATTCCCTTCAAGCTATGTCAATTTCATCTTGGTTATCGTGTTACCAAGGTACCTAGGTTGGTTCGTGACAAACATTCATGTAGAGGAGAGTGGCTCCTAATCATTTGGTTTTGTGATTCTCATAATTTGATCCCTTTTACAAAATTTAGTGGATTTCTATTTACCCTTTATCAAAATGGAGGGGAACAGATATACTCATATTTTGGATTCATGAAGTCTTTCTAATATTGAACATGTTTTTTTATAGCTTTCCTCCTAGGATGAAGTCTCTCGTTCTCATTGATATTCGATATATATAATTTTTTTCCATTGTTTAAAAAAAGATTCAAACACTTATCTCTTCTAAATAGATATAAAATATTTATCTCTCCATGAGAAACACATGAAACCTTATTTGTGTGATATGATAAAAGATATATCATATTCAAAAACATTCTTTTATCGAATTAGTATACACCCTTAGGATTAATCATATTAATATCTTCTTCAATCGGTCAATAGAGATATCCTCCAAATAACTCAATTGCATAAAAAACATGTTGGCATTACACCGACCATCATCATTTTTAGAAAAATGAAGACACACTTTTGAAACACTGATAGAAACCTAACTTCTCCCCCTGCAAATGAAATCCAAACACTGAAGTCTTCACTATATCTGAATCTTCTTTGCCTTTTCAAAAAAATACCAAAACTAGAAATATTTGGCTCCCCCATAATTGTCATTTCCACATAATTTGGAGCACCTACATTAAAAAATTCCCCCCTCCTTAAAATCCCAAGAAACTAGCACATCACCATGATCTTTAATTTTAATACTTTCTTCACCACTTTCACAATATAAAGAAAATAATTAGGTGTAAGACTTGAAACACATCTTTCAACCTACATTTTTTTCCAAAACCTA